>OZ017739.1:134232320-135543570 GCA_963969285.1 Odontomyia ornata
TTTGGGTCCTGTGTCGAACTTATTTAGGCCCAGTTCAAACCAATTTTGCGGTGAACTCAGCCTTTTATGGACTTAATTCAAATTTCACTGGATCACAACACCTACAAATGGGCCCTTTTCGGGCCTTCAGGGCAGTTATTTCTCATCGTAGTGTGGGCGTGGCTTTCGCCCTATTTGGGCTGTGAAGTAATCAAGTGATTTTACTACTGGAACAAAATGACAGTGTTTATGCTAGAATCCATTAACCTCATAATAACTCAACGTCTATCGCTATCAAGAAGCAATGATCAAAAATGAATTCATGTTCACTGAGAAAAAAATATTGTGCATAATTATAGATTTTTAGGGTTTTGTAAAATAATTTTACAAAACCCTACTAGTTTCGCGACCAGTCTGTCCGTCTATCCGTCCGTCCGTCCGTGTGTCACAGCAGTTTTTCTCGGAAACTACTTAAGCTAGAAACATCAAATTTTGTGTGTGGGTGTAAAGTGGTGATTTCTTCAAAGTTCAACTACAAAAAGATTTTATAAGGTATTTAAGGGGGGTCTCCCCATATAGGAGAATGACCCCCCGAAAAAAAAATTTCATTGAAGGTAGCCGATATGGAAATCAAATGAAAGGTCTTGATGAGAACTTTTCAAAACAGGTCTTAGTTTGGCAAAGTTTGCTTCAAGGGGCGCAAAGGGAGGGGAAATGTACGAAAAATTTGTGTCCCCCCCCCCCCCCTCGCGATTGGACACCTGTGATCCGAAAAATCTGAAAAAAATCAGGGATGTAGGCCTTGGTGAGTACAACAACAACAAATACGTGAGAAGTCGCAATTCACTCAACTTTGTTAGTAATAGTATGATTTATTGATTTTATGTTTTCTTGAATAAAATCTTAACGGTACCCTTAAATTCAATGAAATTCAGTACGTAGATGTTTGTAAATACATGAAAAATGTGTTTTCTCCGTCGCGAATGGACATCTGAAATAATTATCAAGGTAGATATTTATGGGTATAACAATACCAAAAACCTCAGAAGTCGAAATTCGTTCAACTTTGTTAATAATAGTATGGTCTTGGTATTTCATACTTTCTCCAATAAAATCGTCTTTGACATGTTTCTTGATTTGATTCGATCTGCGTGAATGCAGTTTGTAAATTGAATACAAAACCCTTCTGACATGAGCGTAGGTCTGTTTACCCAACTTGTTTATTTGTGTTTTTTTTCCTGGACAGCTGTCGAGCCTTGCTTTTATGAATAAGCGGACGCGTTTCGACTTTTTTGAGTCATCTTCAGTGTTTAAAGAATATGTAGAAAAAAAATGACTTTATATAGGATGGGTCAAGCTGGTAGGTTTTAGGCTAGGCCAGGTAGAGGAATATTATGTTTTTGTTTTTTGGGTTGCTGCATATCCGTTTGTTCTACTTCGTCTTGCTTCCGTTGTCAATTTCTCTCAGCTCCTCATACATGTATATATATTCGCTCGGTACTTGGCATCGATACTGATTAATGATAAGAACGTTGATGATAAATACACATTAAAGAACAGCTGCGGTCTAGCGAACTCAACCACCTCTCTAACGTTGACTGTCACTTGCTAACTTATATCACTAGGCCTCACTAACCTCTTCACATTAATTTCTATTGATGAAACACTGACCATGCTGAAAGAAAAACAACTCAATCTCATACAGACCATAACCAAGCAAAACTATTTTATGTTTAATAATAGCACATATATTGCGCAGAACGGAGCCAGTGGGGAAGCCGAGGAAACGTTGGCTTGCCTTGGTCGACGAGGACAGTTCATCGCTCTTCGAATTTCAAAATTGGAGGTTGCGGTCAATGGACTGAGACAGTTGGATGTGCTTGTTCCAGTAAGCGAAGGCCTAAGAGAAGAAGATTTCAACTTTTTTAATGGATATTAAGCCGCAGCTTCCCATATAAAGATTATCATTATTGACGCAAAACAAAATAAACAAGATTAACTTCTTACCTATATTAATTAAATACACCTGAATAAAAATTTCGATGCAAGGAAACAATTGAAAGATGGAACTAAGTGTACAAAGAATACATCCAGTAACCAACTCGGGTGACAAAAGAACAATATAACTCCTTGTACGACTGAATATGAACATCAAGCTCCAACAGATGAACGAAAACATAACCCTACATGAAGTCAGATTGGCGTATGTTTCTATTTAACAACTGAAAGATGGCTTCAATCCATAAATAAGTCTTTGTAAAAGTGCAAAAGGAGCAATCATAAGCAGCCCAGTCAAAATTGAAAACAGATGGCTGCAATATTTTCAGAAGCTGTTCGCAGGGTCCCTAATAATGACTAAAGCTGTGGAGATTCCAGGAGCAGAGCAAGAGGTCCCGGACTAACCACCAAACAGAGACGAAGTACAGGCAGCAGTACGGGACCTCAGAAAAATAAGGCTCCTGGAATAGATGGAATACCAGCAGAACTGCTCCAGAATGGGAGCCCCCATCTAAGTAACCTATTCCATAGACTAATATGCGGAATATGGCCAGAGTAGCAGTCACCAAAGGACTGGCAAAAAAGTATAATACAAGGTGAGTTTCAAAATAAACGAGACTGAGCTAAAAAGAAATGACAAGAGCTTTGTTCTATAATTTCGAGTTTATTTATTCATAATAGTCTCCTCCGGCCTTGATACACTGTTTTGCGCAATCCAGAAGCTTTTCAAAAGAGTGTTTCAGGTCATTGACTGGAATTTCCTTCAGGATGTCGATACAAGCCTTTTGGATGCCCTCTATGGACGCAGAGCGTTTTCCTTTCATGGTCAAATGCAATTTCCTGAATAGTTAGAAGTCACAAGGAGCCATATCAGGCGAATGCGGTGAATGATTGATGGTTAAAATGCGATTTCTAGTCAAAAAATCAGTCACAAGAGAGGATCGATGAGATGGTGCATTCTCATGCAATAGGCGCAAACTTCCTCCTTCGTGGTATTCAAGCCAAATTCGACGAATGCGATGCAACAACTGCTTCGAAACGCCAAGATAGATAATTGCATTGACGGTTTGGCCCATCGGCATGAACTCTTTGTGGACAATTCCCTTGGAATCGTGAAAACAAATAAGCATTGACTTGATTTTTGACATTTCCAAACGCGATTTTTCGGGTGGTGGCTCGTCTGGGGCCTTCTATTCGGCACTTTGACACTTGGTTTCGGGTTCATATTGAAAACACCACGTTTCATCACCAGCTACAATGTTGTAAAGGAAGTACTCGTCTTTTCTAACCTCTTCAATGATGTCTTTCGAATGTTGGTCGTCAGTTAATTTGTGTGAAATAAAACGTGCACAGACCTTTCGTAAGCCCAAATGATCGGTTAAGATGCAATAAATCGATGCTTTGGAGATATTCAACTCCGATTCCATGAATTTCAACGATGACTTCGGCTCGTTCTTGATGAATTCACGTACAATTTCGATGAACTTTTCGATAATCACTGGTTTTGGGCAGCCCTTATGTCCTCACGAGCATCTCTGAAACGTGTAAATCACTCATGAACTCCGGCACGAGATAGACAATCATTGTCATAAACTTTTTTCATCAATTCAAATGTTTCGGTAAACGTTTTACCGATTTTAAAACAAAATTTGATATTAGCTCTTTGTTCGAAACTCATTTTTGTACCGATGACACAAACAAACTGTCACTTTAGATGCAATAACTTCGCATCTACTAAACCGAATGTCACCAAACTTTCACTGGAAATCAGGGAGGGATGTAACTTATTCACGCAATATCTTATTCACATATGGTGCCCCCAAAAAAATTATTTTGGAACACACCTTATATGCTCTGTACGAGTATATAAAAAGGGGGACAAGTTAAGGTGTGAAAATTATAGAGGCATCGCTCTACTGTGTAAGTCTTATAAAGTTCCTTCCAAAATCATTGAAAGAAAACTTAAGCCGTTCTATGAAAGTATTATGGGAGAGTATCAGGAAGGCTTCCAAAGTGGACGGTCTAGAATAGACCAAATATTCTCAATAAAGCACGTGTTCGAAAAAAGCTCGGAATATAACATCGATGTGCACCAACTTTATGTAGACTTCAAGCAAATATACGCTAGTGTCGACAAAAATGCGCGGTACAAAATAATCCTTGACTTTGGTGTCCCAACAAGATTACTCCGTATGGTCAAGATGCCGATGCTAAACACAGAGTCTCAGGTCAATGTAAACGGTGAACTAATGGACAGCTTCATAATGGAATCATACATAGAACAAGGGGATGGACTTGTCCCAACGCTTTTCAACATTGCGCTAGAACATGTCATCAGGAATTGGTCTGCTGAAACTTCGGGTACAGAATATTCAAGTCCACACAATTGTTAGCATATATTATGGCACGTTCTATCTCAGGTGCCAAGGAAATATTACTGAGCCTACTCGTAGAGTCTGAAGCAAACCACGGCCTATGACTTAATGAAACTAAAACTGAGTTCATGACTCAAACGAGGAAGAAAACATCAGTTCGACAAAACATTATATAACTTGAAGTTAACTAGCATAAAATAGAAGGGGTGCCACAAAGGACGAGATTGGACTACGCGTAATTGCCACAAATGAAGCATATTACTACATACTTCCCATTCTAAGGTCCAGAGTTGTGCACAGGGAAAACAAGCTCCATATTTACAAAACCTTAGTCAAATCTGTGCTGTTATATAGATGTAAAACATGGATCTTGACGAGCAAATCCAAAAAAGCAGTGGAGGCATTTGAAAACAAAGTCCTCTGCAAAATTTATGGCCCCGTTTAACAAGGAACTGTGTGGAGATTACGTTACAATGATGAGTTATATAAACTTTTTGACCATCCACCTGTTTCCTCTTGCATAAAGTTACGTAAATTAATATAGGTGGGTCATATAGAAAGAATGGCAGAAAACCGGAACATTAAGAGGTAGAGCATAAAGTAGACGGCCAGCAGGAAAACCTAGGGCTCAATGGGAAGACACGACAGAAGCTGATAGCAGATCCTTGCCTTACTCATCCTACACTTATATAAAATCATTTCCTTCCACACACCCTTTATGCACTGAAGATGGCTCGAAGGAGTCGTAACGTATCTACTTATTCATAAAAGTAAGGCCCGACGGCTTGTCAAAAAATTAGAAAATTGGCCTGCATATTCATGTACATATCATATGAGTTTCAAAGGATTTCCAAAAATACTAAAATCTACGGGTATTTACCTGAAAAATTTAGTAAAATCACACAAATGCATGTTAAATCACACATTGGCAAAAAACAATCTTAAATTTATTATGCAGGTATTCTCCTAAACTTAACTCTCCTTTTGTCCTTCTCCCACTCACCGTTTCAGCTTAAAACCAACGTAGCGCAAATTTATTTATTTATTTAAATTCCATTTAACAGATGAACACTATCCAATTACAAAATGGAACAAAACAAACAGAAAAGAAAATTAATGAAAATTAGAATTAAGTGTTAAAGTTAATATAAAAAAGAAATTCAATGGTACTAACAACAATAAATATGCGTGTAAAATTAAATAAAAGCACACAAAAAAAGAAAATAAAGTCTAATATTTACTCCAGTTGAGTTTTAAGAATCAGGCTTCTTAACCTCAATTTAAAAACTAGGTATGAGTCGAAAAAAGGACCAAGCTCAAGCCTATCATGATTCCTTACCATTCGTATAATAGGAGAGTGTAAATATAAATTTGTACGGGCATACGGTGGCACGAAAAAATTGTTTGCCCGAGAAGAACGCGATGATTGACGAAGACGTAGGTCTGCAAGCAATGTTAATGAAATTTGATTGTGGCAGAGTTGATACAGAAAACACTGATCTAGATACATGCGACAGGATGACAGAGTAGGCAAACGTAGGAAGGATAAACGGTAGTCATAGGATTGATATGGGATTTTGAATTTGCAAACAAGACACGAGTAAATTTAAGCTGGCCATTTTCTAACGAGTCAATGAGGTAGGAGTGTCGGGGAGACCAAACTACAGAGCAATATTCGAGGATAGGACGGGCAAGACAGATAAACAAGCGGACAGGAGTAGATATATTGTTAAATTTATGAGCGTGTCTGAAAATAAGTCCCAATATTTTCGAGGCCCTAGTAGTCGCGATTAGAACGTGTGCATCAAAATTGAGCTTGGGATCAAAAGTAACGCCAAGGTCCTTAGCAGAGCTCACAGCAGCGAGTGGGACTTCGTTCAAAATATAGGTAAAATTCAGCGGAGAACGGTTTAGATTAAAAGTCATTTTATAGCATTTGGCAACATTAAGACAGAGGTAATTAGACGAACACCAGTTACTTACTGCAATCAGGTCCATCTGAAGATATTGACAATCTTGTACAGACCTGATAGCTCGAAAGGCTTTAAAATCATCGGCATACAGTAGGCAATTGGAAGCGATAACCGAAGGAAGATCATTTATAAACAATAGGAATAAGAGGGGACCTAAAATGGAACCTTGAAGAACACCAGAGGACGGATAGAATCGAATAGAGGTAGTTCCACAGTAACTAACACAACATATACGAGAAGACAAGTAGGAGTCCACCCATGAGAAGAGAGGGCCAACAACCCCAAAAGTTTTCAGTTTATAACAGAGAAGTTGATGGTTGACCGTGTCAAATGCCTTCGAGAAGTCAGTGAAGATTACATCAACCTGCAATCGATTGTCTAGGGCCTTAGCAATGAAATCGGCGAATTCAATTAAATTTGAAGTCGTAGAGCGACCTTTGAGAAACCCATGTTGTTCTTTCGACAAGATAGGGGTCAATGAAACTGAAAGCCGGTTGTGTACCAGACGCTCAAGTAATTTTGGGAAACAGGAAATTAAGGAAATAGGACGATAATTGAACACAGAAGAAGGATCACCACTTTTAAGAATAGGAACAACGTTTGCTCTTTTCCAATAAGTAGGGAAAATACCAGTCTTTAGACTGAGGTTGAAGAGAAATGCCAGAGGGATACAAAGTGAAGACGCTAATGACTTGACAAAAATATTCGGCAAGCCATCAGGACCAGGTGATATATTAGGACTAAGTGAATTAATGAGGGATTCAACTTCGATATGGTCAGTGAAAAGTGAAGAAATGTCAATGGAGTGAAGTACGGGTGTATTAACTGGATTAGAGACATGAGAAGAAGAAATAAAAGTTGACGAGAAGAACTGAGAAAACAAGTTGGAAATATCCTGTGGAGAAGAGCTAACTATATTATTCCAGCGGACTGAAGGAGGGACAGGAGAGGAGGGGACTGTATTACTAACAGCTACAAGAACACCACCTCCATCTACTTTATTTGCAGAGGCCAAGTCCCGATCACAACGGTACATATCAAAATAAAGGGATATTTCTGAGTTTAAGATGTTACTATTTAACCAGGTTTCCGTAAGACATATAAATACATCTTCGCTGAGTTGTAACGATAAAAAGAGCTTGTCAAGCTTGGTCCTTAACCCTCTTACATTTTGGTAATATACTGAAATATTTGAAATTAAGCTACAGTCATGAAATCTTATACTAGTTTGTAGGTTGCTGTCTACCCGGTGCACGAAAGGACTTCCTTCTTCTTGAGCTGAATGGTTTAATAAGTACTCCAGGCGGCCAAGCTTCACGATTCAAAATAGTATCACAATTTGAGGGCACTGTAAGCTTGAAAGAAGCTACCACTCTGTCCTCCAGATTGTCCTTAGTTAATTTGTAGCAACTAATAACTTTAACAGCTGGCCCAAATTTTTTACAAACGTAGTTTTTTAGGTATTCCGCAGTTGTATGGTAGCTTAGGCGCAAAATAAAGATCTCCTTTGGAGGGGATGCGATGTCAAGTGTTGGGAATCAAAGACATAAGAAACAAACATGAAAAGCGAGGGATCTACGAGATTAACTGCCACCAATACGAAAAAGTATATATTGGGCAGACAAAACGCAGCGTGGAAGTCCGGTTCAACGAGCATGTTCGAGAAGCACAATCAGCACTCACGAAAAATAAAGTAAAAGACGTTCGGTCATCGGTAGCCCGTCACATTTGCGAAGGACACAACGTCAATTGGGAGCAGTTGGAAGTTATCAAAGAAATACGAGATTTGAGGACACTGGACGCGTACGAGCCACTTTGGATTATGCTTCGGCCTATGGAAAAACGATTAAATGATGATGTTGGCAATGGAGATTCACCTCTTTTAAAATTCCTTCTAAATAATTAAGTTCAGGTTTCAAAATTTTTCAAATAATTTAAAATAAATTAATAGTTCCACTAAAATTCATTTGACCCACATTTAAAATATACTTTTATGACCTATTATTTCATTGATATGCATCGCTTTGTTAAGTACGGTCATTAATAACTGATTAGCTTTAGCATATATATTGTACATCTTGAGGGTTTCTCTTCAGAAAAAATCAGACACTGAAGAAGAGAGAACATTTACTCCCGAAATATATATATATATATTTGTCGGAAAACAAATAAATAGCGTTGCTTTTTTAAATGATATTTTTCTTTTTGTTTAGAAAATTGGCCTGCATATTCAAATAAACAAAATAATTGACTATGAAAATCATGTACATATCATATGAGTTTCAAAGGATTTCCAAAAGTACTAAAATCTACGGGTATTTACCTGAAAAATTTAGTAAAATCACACAAATTCATGTTCAATCACACATTGGAAAAAAAAACAATCTTAAATTTATTATGCAGGTATTCTCTTAAACTTGACTCTCCCTTTATCCTTCTCCCACTACCCACTAATTCCGAAACTATAATTTTACATTTACATTCCATCGTCTATTGATTGGAATTCTTACCTACTAATAAGCTTGCTCTGAACTCGAACTCGCATCTCATAATCACAAATCGGAGGTGCTCGCATTAAGCCGTGGAATATGTTATCGTATCCTGAACTAAGTCATCTGTATAAGAGGGTTATGCATAACTCTGACTCCTTTACTTGCTTAGTAGAAGCTGCTTAAGTTTCAAGTACAATTTGCTTAGTACGGTCTAATATTGTTTACCTTGCCTTAACACTATAGCCCATTTTGTTACTTCGTTTGAAGATAGTTCAGAGCATCTCATTATCTTGAACAAGTTTATCGGCACTTGAGAAGGTGATAGGCGTGTGCGCTCATGCACCCAGGTGCAAAACATTCTGATTTTAAACTAGTACTTCTCATACCTGTACGGGTTTATAGCCCGTCCGAAGAATCACTTGAAGCGAATCTCGCTGTCACCAACGGGATTTTCAGTTTATACCGCGAGCACTCTTACTACTACACTACGCGGACTGCCCAGTTTAGTCGTTCTTTTACTTTCCCAATAATTTTCATTATCATATGAAAAAAAGTGAAGTAACTATGAGAGTGCTCCTATCAGAGGGTCTTCGTAGCCTTCCTTGATTTAAAAACAACCTTTCTGATGACACAAATGAATGGAATTTTGAATTGGTTGAACATAATCCATCCATCCAATAGCATTTGGAAAAAATTTGCCGTACATTTTGCCTTCTTCTAGTCCGCTTGATGTACTAAATGTCTTTTTTGGTTCTGATTCTTAAAGTTTTAATCAAAACTCCCCTCAGCCATATTTGATAAAAAAAAATATTTAAGGATCACTCCCATATAATGGAAAACCCCTCTTAGATAATTTTTGATAAGGCCTAAACTTTTGAGAGACGACCACTTCTGACCTTTCCACAAAGTTTAAGCTTTGTAGCTACAATAATTTCTGAGGAAACTTGCTGTGAGGCATGGACAGACGGATAGAAAGGAAGCGAAGCTAGAATATCCTAATGAAGTTCACTTTGCAAAGCCCTAAAAATGTACCCAAGTCCAATTAGAAGGTTTTACCCCAGCCTTTTCTCTCGGTGTATTGATATCGATAAGGTACTAGTGGAACATATTACGAGGTGTGACAATTAAGTAAGGAGACTGATTTTTTTTGCCGCACATGTAGTAAAACTGCGACCTTGAAATTCCCTTCTCCTTCCCCGGCATCCTTCTCCTCTGCATTGATATATTTATCATCGCTCTAGCTTGTTTAGTTTGCCTGCTGTGTCGTGTTGAGTAGACGTGTGTTGGTTTTGCTCGTCGTGAAAATGGAGAAACGAAATCAAGAGCAATGCGTCGCTATAAAATGTTGCACCAGATTGGGCGAAACAGCTCCAGAACGTACGATAAAATTGTAAAAGTGCATGGTGATAGTGCTCTTGGTAGTGCCTACTTGTTTTGATGGCATAAAAAGTTTAAGGAGGGGCGTGAAAGCATGAGCAAATCGGAGGTGAAAAAGATGATTATTGTCTTTTTCGATAGCCGTGGAATAGTCCACAAAGAATTTGTTCCATCGAGGCAAACTGTAAATCAAGTCTATTATCGTCAAGTACTCGAAAGATTGCGAAAACGCGTCAACAGGGTGCGCCCAGACATCGCTCGTAACTGGACCCTTAATCACGACAACGCGCCGTGCCACACCGCCCTCAGCGTGTCCCAGTAATTGGCCTCTAAAGGGGTCGCTCTGTTGCGACAGCCGCCTTATTCACCCAATACGTAACCCTGTGACTTTTTTTGTTCTCTAGAACGAAATCGGTGGTCAAAAGAACCCATTTCGAGTCGATTACGGACATCCAGGCGGCTGTGACAAAAGTACTCGCGGACATCCTAGTCGGAGCGTTCCAGAATTGTTTCGGAGCATGGAAAACGCGCTGGAATCGTTGTATGGCTGCCCAAGGAGACTACTTTGAAGGGGATGGCAGACTTGTGGAATAATTTTTAAATATACGGTTTTCATGGAATCAGTCTCATTACTTAATTGTCCCCCCGCGTATAAGAATCTTTTGGGAATTCTTGAATCAGCGTCCAACGTCAACCACTCTGTATGTAAAACATTGGATTTTCTTCTTTAAGAAAGTCATAATTTATTTGTTTTCTTCTCCAAGAATATATTAATGTAAAATTTTGTATAATATGATATAAGAACGAAATTCCACTCACCTGACACTGTTGTGGACCATGGCGTGTTGGCGAAGATGTTTTAGGTCTAGTTTTCTTTACAACTATCGGTGGATGATTCGAAGATGATGTGGCCGATGATGACGTCGAGGATGCTGGCGGTGACGATAATGACGAGGACGGCGATGACGACAATGACACAGGAACTGTTGTACTCTCATTACTGTTGCTACTACTGCTGCTATTACTACTCACGCTACTGCAGCTATTACTACTATTATTACTGCTAAGAATTAGACTAGTTCCCGTATTGGAGGTGCTGGTGATGGCATTCGTATACACGCTACCATTGCCCGTTGTACAACTGCCTACCGAATTCGTCGACGGACTTTTACTACAACTAATAGCTGTGTTACTGCTCGTAACCACTGTGCTGGAATTACTGCTAATGGTTGTACCACAATTGCTACTGGTGGTGTTATTTGCGGTGGTATTTGTGCTGGTATTTAAAGCTGTAATAGATAGAAAAGGATTTTGAATTTAAGTCAAGTTAAATAAGCGAGTTCCGAAAAGTTTTTTTTCATAGACCAAAAACAGACCTAATTAGTGGCTTAAATCCAATTTAATTAAAGAAATGAATCGACAAGTTCGAAGGAAAAAAGATATTCTTGCGAAATCCCATTGAACAAATCTTTTTCTATGTCCAACCATCCAAATAAACTCCTCCAATCGACTGGTGCTTATCTTAGGCGCAACATTGACCATATTTCACCTGAAATGCACTTTCCTTCATTGTTGCAAAGAGTCTTGGCACAGCTTGCGAATATAAATGGAAAAAGTTATTTTTGAGAAAATTTGAAATTGCTTTGCAATAGCCCTGCGAGCACATTCGTTTGCTCGTCGGTCGATTCGGCTTAAAGGTGACGTCAAAGGAACTATTAGAATTCCGCTCAGAACTAGTTGGCTGTGTTCAAACTCCTCGAACTCGGCCAAAGGATTTATGTGAATATTTTTCTACATTCGTTGATAGCAAAGAGAAAGTTTCTACGCTCGCTTTATTGTATATCAGTTGTAAAAGTCGTTTCTACTGCTGTTATGGTTGGGTTTGTTGTTATTGATGTTATTGTTGTACTTGCTACCGCAGCAGTAGTACATTTTTTCCTGCTCCTTTTTCCACCTTAACATGACTTGGTTGCAAGTTTGTGAAAAATTGTGTGCTCTATTCAAAGTTTTCCCCCTAGTGAGTAGTGCGGTCCCGCAAGGGCGATATTACCAAAAGGGATAAAATACATGTCGTATGTTAAAGCTCCACCATTATTTACGTGTAGCGAGAATGTTACTTTCCGGATGGCATGTTGGGTTGTTATATTTTATCCCATATATGGGCAGCGATGGTGGCGAGGAGGCAAAGCATTTACTTTAAAGCGTTGCATTTAACATTTTGAACCATCAGCTGAGAAAAGTTTTTTCTATTTGTCCTTTAGTTCTTTTTCTGGAAGTTTCAATAGTTCTAGTACCAAGTTTGTTTAACTATTTAAAAGTTAGCATTTTAGGATGAACAAGCACATATGAACCTTGGAAGTTTTTGGTAGAGTTTCAAATTAAAAGATGCTTTTTATTAGGAAAAGGTATATGCTAGCAATTTCTATACAGGTTCTTTGTGACGGAGAACATTTTGCTTAAAAAGATATGTGAAAAAAATCCAGATATCAAACATTTTAAGGGTTTTGTAAAAAAAAATAACTAGGCCCTGTAGAAGCTGGGAGCCCTAAACTACATGAAATGTTTAAAAGTGGTGGTCTCTTATAAGCTTTACAGTGACCCGGCGAAATTGAGATTGAGTCAAAATTACTGGGCATGTTTATGGTTATTAATATTTTTAAACGGACGTGCGCAATGTTGCGTTTTTCTCAGTAACTGGAGCTAACACAGTATTATACAGATTTTCAACTCTAAGGGATGGATATATAGTCACAAAACTGTCGCAAGTTACGCATGATTAAATGGAAGCGTGCACACTGCAATATGCAATAATTCTGGTCAGGTCGGCAGTCGCAATAATTTTCTTTTTTTCCTAAAACCTTTAGTGAAATGGATATATAAGGGTTGGTCCAACCATAATGCACGATGTTAATTGTGAGCCACACCTTAGCGTCAAGTTTTTCGCCAAACTTAATCCGGCATTGGAGAGGTACGCAGTTGAGCAGCGCGTTGAGCGTTCAAATCAAAATGCATTTCACGCACTTCTTGTTTTTTTGCTCAGCATAATCTACCAAATGCATCCGCAATCGGGAGGATTGTGCGCAAATTTCAGCAAACTGGGTCTGTAGGAAATGTGAGATCACCAGTGCTTGCTCGTCTAGTTCGCTCCGCGGAAAACATTGCTGTTGTTCGCGATAGTATGGCGGAAGAGCCGTCCATCTCGACTTGTCGTCTTGTCCAAAAATTGAACATCTCACGAACATCACTGACGCGAGTTACGAATAAAGATTTGAATTTACAAGCTTACAAGGTTCAACTGACTTAAGAACTGAAGCTTACTGACCATTTCAAGAGTCGGCAATACGCCGAATGGTTGGTTGAACAGACAGTAGAGTATAATGACTTTACAAAGAAAATCATCTTCAGCGACGGGGCACACTTTCACCTCAGTGGATTCGTTAACAAGCAGAATCACTGCATTTGGACAAATGAATATCCACAAGTGATTATTGAAAAGCCAATGTATCTCCAAAGAGTGACTGTTTGGTGTAGCTTATGGGCTGGTGGCGTGAACGGGCCGTACTTCTTCGAAAACGAGGACGGCCAAGCAGTTACTGTGAATGGCTTCTTGTGGCCAGAAATTAAGGTTATGGACCTGGACAATATGTGGTTCCAACAGTATGGTGCCACTTGCCACACAGCCAACGAAACAATGGCTCTTTTGTGTGAGAAATTCAATGGCTGTGTTATCTCACGTTCGTGATTTCGTTCAAGGGATTATTTGGACGGACTATGAGTGTTCCCTCATTGGTGATATGTACTGATTTAATCAGATCATATCATAGCGGAGCAGGCACACGGGAGCATGGTACTGACCAAAACAACTTCCGAAAATATCAATACGGTCATGAAAACGAGATACTCTAACTATCTCTAAGCAAAGGCCCGAGAGGGACTGTAGTGCTACACAGAAGAAGAAGTTATCTCACGTTATGGCGATGTCATTTGGCCGCCACGATCATATGATTTGACACCATTGGACATCTTTCTCTGGGGATATTTTAAAGAAAAAGTGTTCTTCACGTAGCCAAAAACAATTTAAGAGCTAAAGGATGAGATGATTCAGCACATTAGCGACATTGAACTTCAATTATGTCTCAGAGTCATTGAAAATATGGACCATCGGATAGAAATATGCCACCGTAGCCGTGGCGAGCATTTGGGCGATATTTTGTTTTTTGCATGATTGTCATAGGTCCTTCCATTATAATAAAAATAGTAACATAATTGTCTGAAAACGTTTTGTTTTATTTACAATTGACATTGTGCATTTTTTTGTATAAATGTCCGTTCAGGACTGCAGCGGTGGTCTGCTGCCTCGGCAAAAGTAAGGTAAGATCTGCCGAGGTTGGTTTTGTCTGGGGATGCGTGAATTCGCTGGCAGGCCAGCGTTGCGGTGTCGTGGGACGGGTTCTTTCCCCCTAGCACAAGACCCACTACAAAAATATTTTTCGCATCCACGAATTTCGGGGTCAAAGGAGTATCAACCGGAGTCGAGAAAGGAGGTAACCTACTAAGGGTTATCAAATAGCTGATTCAGAGGACAAATAGGGCTTTGAGAAAACGGACGGACTGACAGGGTCTTCGTCGTTACCGACGATACTTATGGCCTACAAATAAGAGTGGGGCACCCAGATGGAGGTAGTGCCCTCTCGCACCCTCTAAACCGAATCAAGATCCTAACGTAGACGTTGCCGTGTATTTCCCGTTTGAGTAAAAAACTCATACAAAAGTATTTTGTATAACTTTTTCTCTCAAATTTGGAATACAAACTTAACCGGTTTACGCCATAGCGTTACGCAATGAAATCACATAACTCTATATCATAAAAGGGCACGCGAGCGGAAGGCCACTCCACCCGGCAAGAGCCCCTGTTAAGAAGAAAGAGCGCACCAGATGGCTAGCCAATTTTAGCGGAGGAGCATGCCGCCGATGCGGGTCCTATAGCCGGTCAGATTAAATCAAAGGGAAAGATCGAAATTCCAAGTTTTAACAATGCATTTATTTTAAAATCCGTCAATTTGTGCGGATATGTCTAAGTATTTTAAAACTTTTTCTTGGAAAATTTCAGATTGATGTTATTTTACCGCAATTATTCATTACGTTATATTATTTTTTATAACTACTAAAAGTACTTTAAACCTAAAGTAATGAAGTTGATCATAAATATGAAATTATTCGAGTTATTGTAGCTTCAATGAAAATGAAATGTATGCAAATCTAAAAGACCTAACGTTAAATATTAATGAGAAGAACTAAGTCCTTCGAGTACTCATCAAAAATTGTTGCCTCAAATCATGCAGAATTAATAATTAAAATGGTAACTCAAATTTCTAACAAATCATTTTCGAAATGAAATCTTTTCATGTTTGATAGTCTATATACTCTACGCATGATTTCTATGAATAATGCATTAAAAGCTAAATTTTGATTCGGCTGTAACCCCATGTTGTTATCTTCACAATAATTAATATATATATTTGTTTTTCTCATTTCATATAATATAAACACGGCAATTAAAAATAGTGTTTTTCATCCATATACTGTTCACCTTCAATTTATTCAGACGGGGCCAGGGCTGGCAATTCTCGTAAGAGCAGTTGACTTCTTTTCTGTGGTAAGGTTAGATGCATCGGTGATATTTCTCGAGGATTTCGTGAGTTGGAAGTAATACCGGGTGGGCCGGAAAGAATTGCGAATTTGAAAAAATCATCAAAAAAAAACTAAGTACAATTCACATACAAATTTTTATTTCTATAAAAATTGACATCTGGGAAATTCATTTCTTAAAAATAACGTCATCCAGGTGTGCACCATCCCGCTACAAACATTCTTAGAATCTGACCCTGAAATTGGTAAAAACTCGCTGGCACATTGCACGGAGAATAGCTGCCATTTCTTCCCGGATATTGGTCTTCAACTGGTTAATCGTGGCTGGGTTATTGGTATAGACTCTACTTTTAAGGTATCCCCACAAAAAAAGTCCGGTTGCGTCAGATCCGGACTTCTAGGAGGCCATGCAATGTCACCTCGGCGCGATATCAGTTTCCCAGCAAACATCTCGTTTACGACCGCCAAAGAGGCATTAGCTGTATGGCATGTCGCGCCATCTTGTTGAAACCATGTCACACGATTATAGGCTTCAAATTGTTGCAGTTGTGGAAAGAAAAAATCCCTTAACATGGCTATGTTTCGGTCAGAATTTACAGTGACAGATTGGCCTTGTTTTTTCGAAGAAGTAGGGTCCTATAATTCCGTTCTTGTTGACCTTGGGCGTCCTGCAGGCTTCTGCTTGAGAGTTGAACCAGTCTCTTCGAACTTTCTGACCCACGATCGAATCACACTTTCTTTCGGACACTGATTTAGGTCATGTTATCCAAACTCACGCCGATATAAACGCCGAACAATAGCGCACGAATTGTGATCCTTAATAATGTTTAACGCAGAATGCACGTTGCGCTCCGGTGAAGTGATCCATCGCGACTAAATTTCCGGGAACCGAGCTACTTAACTCCACCACCCGCGCAGTCCCCTCTCTAAAGCTTCAAACGCAAGAGTGTTTTTAAAATCGTACGCCTTTCTGGCCCACCTTGTACAAGCAACGAGTATTTCGCGGAAATTATCATGTGCATCAATCAAATCGGTACCGTGTTGAGATAAACCAGAGAGGAAACACCACACAAAACCGATTCAGCTGTTCGGAAACCGCTTGCCCACTCCCCTACTCGTTTTGGAACAAATAAGATCCAATTCTTTTTTGCACCTCAAAATGTAAGTTTAAATCTGCTTAACTGGGAAACATTTTGGGTCACGAATTGCAGGGACACACGAAGTTTTCACCGTAAAACCATTTTTCTGACTTTTCCCCAAAATCAGATTTTGATTATTCCATGCAACGACAGGGGAGCCTTGGACTGGGTGCAGGAGCACTAACTCGAAAGGATTTGATTCCAAACAACTTTATCTTTTCAGGGACTCAAAAGATTCCGCTTTAACCGAGAAATTCAACACGTGAAATTACTCCCGCAATGTCCAGATCCCACAACTTTCCGGTGACACCCTTTTTTCTTATCGTGACCAAATCGCGAACACCGCACAGGCACACATGCAATTAATGGCAAGATTCCCGTAAAGTGTCAAATGGAAATTATTTACCTGAACCGCTGCTGCGGCCTGAAGACATCATCACACGACCTCTACATCCACATTTGTCACACACGAGCGATAAAATCGAACTCCCTTTAACTATTATTATTTTGTTCCCGGTTTCGAGGACCTGAATGAGTCTCATTCTAATTAAAGTCCTATTTGGTTTTTATATCAAATATCAAAGAGATACTATCTTAAAACTGCACCGATAAACTTCAATTTGTTCGAGGTAGAACTACTATCTAACCGAGCACTAGTTTTTTGCAATCGTTCACCGGGATGATTATTTTAGTTAGAAATGAGGAAATCCCGAATTTGTTTTATGCAGTCAGGCCATTTGCGCAACTTGAACCCGTTCGCCGTGCTTGAGGTTATTCGCCATCCGATCTGGACTTACTGATCCGTCCAAAACTTTTCTTTCTCTTGCCGTCCCAACGGCACCTTGAATACCGCTCCTCGCTCAGCCGAGTTAGATTGCATTCAGCAATGGAATACATGGACGGGATGCACTAAATTAGTGTTCTCATGTTCGAAATTTTAACTGGCAGGTTTGAACTTTTTTTAATAGAAGATAAGAAAGATGAAAAAGATTTTAAATAATAAGAAAAAGTTAAATATCATGAAGAATATAATTAAAGGGAAATGTTTAAATTTAATATAAAGGAAAATTGATATAAAATTACATTTGATAATAAGAAAAAAAAAAAATTTATAAATTACAACTATCAAGAAATGAAATCTTTTTTCTAAATCTGCAATTAAAATTGGAACGTTTCGAGCAGTTTGCTTGTGTAACTGCTCGATTACTACAAACCAGTTTAGTAGGAAGTTTTTGTGATACTCGCACAGATGAACATCAGTTGGACATTTGACGCTAGCACGCATGGAAGTTTCTCCTATAGCGCACAAATGAGTTAGCGCATGTATTCCTGGCAAAGATATATCTTCAAATGGGCATATGTATTAGTCCTGAGAATGAGTGAAGTTTCCTGGCAAACCTTGTCGTAGTGTGTTCATATTTGCGTCTAAGAATCTCTCGATACGACAATCGAATCACAATGTTGCCAAACCCTAAATCAGTCAAGTGTGATCTACGTGCGTGCAATTCATAGAAGGGCAATTTTGATCTATCCCCACAACTAACGTGATAATTTTGTGCCCTGTTATCTCCGCGTATATATTGTTGATTTTTTAATGTTTATGTAACAAATGGTAGGTTATGATTTTACTTTTATTTTAATTTTTTTGTTGTGTACAATTTTCTTTTGTGTAAAGGCATTTGTTTGCTGAAAATAAACAAAAGATCCAGAAAGCAGAGAAAGACAACAGTTTTTATCAATTCTTGAGCAGTCTGATTCGGAAAACAAATCAGAGAGTAGCGGCGATGTTGTAGAAGAGGATCGTATTAGTGGGCAAAGTTAACCAAGCGATACATAACAAGAATGTTCATAAAGTGACGACAAAAACATTCCGCTGTCTGAAATTCGTAGGCAATTATATTTGTGCACAATCCGTGTGTCAGTCCAAGAGCAAGAGCGTCCACAATCAGATTCAGAATTTTCAAATCTTAAGGTAAGAAGTTCAGAATGTTGGCAAAGATGATACAGCTTAGCTGAAGACACCTTTTCGTCAAAATGTAAGGACTAGAGCTGAAAATACGATTACTCAATTACCAGAAGGCTGAAAATATGATCACGCATTACAAGAAGCAGAGTCTACTATTTTCAAGTTAGAATGCTGGGATATATTTTTCACTGATGACAAGTTGCAGAAAATGTTAACAAATAATAATGCACGCATTCGACGTAAAATTGCATTCTGTGTAGATATTTCCAGGCACAATTATAATGAAGGAATCTAGCGTGACAGAATTCAAAATATTTATTGACCTTTTATTTATTGCTGGCCAAACCCGTTTGGGAAGAAAAAATTTTAGTGACCTTTGGGCTACAAATATTTACATAAAATGTAGTCAAGTAGGGTATCAAATGAGAGGCGTTAGCACTTTCAGAATCTAAGAAATAATTAATTTTTAGCATTAGGAGTCTAGGCAGTCTTAGGAGTTATGCGAAAAGTTCGTACATGTCCCCCCACGGTACCGATAAGGCAGTTTTAAGACTTGTTTTGAAAAGACCTCATTGAGGCCTTTCTAATGACACCCTAATTTACTACCAATGGTGAAAATTTTTTTTGAAGGGTTACCTCCCTACGAGGTGTGACAATTAAATAATGAGACTGATTCCATGAACACCGTATATTTAAAAATTATTCTACAACTCTACCATCCACTTCAAAGTCGTCCATGCTTAGTAACATCTCTGGAACGTTTCGACTGGTATGTCCACCAGTACCCTGGTCACGGCCACCTGGATGTCCAGGGGGTCTCCCCCTTAAGCACATTTTAAAAATGTTTCCACCCCTTACCTTTCAAGAATTCACCACTTCTGACCTTTCCACGAAGTTTCATGGCTGTAGCTTTTAAAGTTTTGGAGAAACATTGCTGTGACATACATACGGACGGACAGACGGACATAAGTCGTGATTGCAATAGGGTTTTGTATTTTAGTACAGGACCCTAAAAAATCAACAATTCATACGCGGACATAACAGGGACAAAATTATCACGCTAGTTGTGAAGATGGCTCACAATTTCCCTGCTAAGTATTTCACGGATGTAGATCTTGTAGCGGCATTTAGAGTCCAAAACCTGTATAATACTGTGTTGGCTCTAACTACTGAAGAGAACGGTAAAGTTGTGAGCGTCCATTCAAAAATATGAAGAATGATAAACATGCCGGGTAATTTTGACGCAACGTCAAAGTCAGTTAAAAACGTTTTTCACAGTAAAGCTTACAGGAAACCACCACTTTTAAGCATTTCATGCACAATAGGGTTTCCAACTGCTACAGGGTCTTGTTATTTTTTTTAAAAACCCTTAATATGTTTGATATTTGGATTTTATACACATATCTTTTTAAGCAAAATGCTTTCCGTCACAAAGAACCGCAATAGAAATTGCAATTGAATGGCCAAACTTCAGAAGAAACCTCAATGAACTTCTTCCGAAGCTACCAGTGGATAATAAGACTCTCTCAAACGCCGTAATAAGCACCCATATATTAGCAATAACTAAGTGTCCAGACAAGCATGTCCCCCTTTAGAAACTCCGTAGCTCGTAATATATATGTCTGACTCAGTAGACTCTTCACTTAATAAAAATACGGAAACATATGCTTCAACGACTAAAGCGAATATTCCATCGAAGCTTTAACCGTAAGAGGTGAAGGGTGAAGTAATGAACACCTTAGTGGTAAATTTGGCGGTCACAGTGCAAAGTGACCGTCTCGAGGTAACATTATTTTGCGTGCTCGTGGTAAATATCGCGCCCCTAGTGTACATATTGTACTGGGACCACATCCACGGCGTAAAGCGGCGCGCGCAAGCGGATATCCCCAAAGCTCGACCGTAATAATTGAAATCAACAATTTATACGCGGAGATAAACAAACCGACATCCCGGCAGCCGCACACGATAGGGCGGACCCCGAAGCCGGAGAGATAAGCAGTGTGAAGAACACCACCTTCCGGATTCCACCATTCTGGGAGGAGGACGTCGAGCTGTGGTTCGAGCAGATCGAGGCCTACTTTATGGCGAGCCGCATTACAAGAGACACAACGCACTTCCAACTGCACCTCGCCAGCCTGGACATAAGAGTTGTGAAGCAGGTGCGTAGTGCGGTGTCCAAGCCATCAGTGGAGGGAAAGTATGACAACCTCAAGCGCGAAATTATTAAAGCCTTTGCGGAGCCCGCCCAGCAGCGAATCCAGAAACTGCTGTCGGAGGTAAAATTGGGCGATCAATGACCGTCATAGCTGCTGAACCAAATGCGAATACTCGCCGCTGACAGCATCTTGAAGGAGATCCTGAAACAGATGTGGCTAAACAGACTGGACATAATGTTGTGCAGCATTCTGTCAGCAAACGACGCCTCACTGCAGAATCTGGCGAGAATTGCCAATAGGGTCCACAAAGTAGCTAAAGGATCCAAACCATACACCATCGGATCGATCTCGCATCACGACTCTGCGGAAGCCACTCTGCCAACAATGAGAATCTTGGCAGAGCTCTCCAAGCTGACGGCAGAGGTTGTGAGGCTGGCACGCCGAATCAACGAAGACCATAGGAGCATAGAACAAAGGACCAAGTGCACGTGCTCATGTGCCGGTAAGCCAGGGAAACCACGAGTACCATCACAATCACGCCCACAGTCGCCCCGACCTCCAACCGGGACTTGCCGGTATCATATCCATTATGGATCAGACGCCACGAAATGGCGACCGCCATGCAAGTTCGGTAGGCAGCAAAAAAAAACTAAAGTCATCCTCTCCGCAATAACTGGCCGGCGCGCGGTCAATACATCGCTTATACATTCGCGGCAACAATGGCACTGGCGCGCTTTTCATCGACATCGGCGCAGCCGTATCCGTGATCCCACCTACCGTCTGAGTTCGAAGTAGCCCAGAATCCGGCATCCGCTTGTTAGCTGCTAACGGTTCTGTTATTTCCACCTACGGGAAGAGGATGGTTGACTTTCATCATAGTGGACGTCAGCTCCCCAATCGTCGGAGCTGACCTGCTTAAGCGTCATGGACTACTTGTGAATATCAGAGGACGAAAGCTCAGCGAGCGACAAATTGTGACTGCAGCCGAGGTGTAGGCCACACCCAAGAACCAAACACTGGTACAATCATCGACATCCGCAACAATAGCAAGTGAATACGTTGCAATTCTGGCAGAATTACCTTGTCACAACGTTAAGTGCATGACGACGCATCACATTGTGATGCCTTCTTGTCAACGCGAAGGCACGCCGACTTCCTCCCAACAAACTCGCCGCCGCGAAAGCCGAATTCGAAAACATGATGCAACTGGAAATCTGTCGACTATTCAAGAGTGCATGGAGCAGTTCTCTGCATATGGTACGTAAAGCCAACGGAGACTGGCGGCCATGCGGAGACTACCGAGCCCTCAACGTATGCACCGTCCCGGATCGATATTTAATCGGATTCCTACAAGACTGCACTGCTGCTTTACACGGGATAAAGATCTTTACTGAAATTGATCTACAAAAGGCGTTTCATCAGATTCCAGTCGTGCCGAGTGATATCCCGAAGATGGCGATTATCACGCCGTTTGGATGGTTTGACTTCGTTTGCATGAACTTTGGCCTATGCAACGTGGACCAGACCTTCAAACGCCTCATGCACGAGGTGCTGACTCTCAATAATGTATTCGTCTACATAGACGACATATTGGTGTTTTCACTGGACCCGCAGACGCACCAACAGCATGTGTCTACGCCAATATGGACTAGCGATCAACAAAGACAAGTGCCTATTTGGACTGGGTGAGGTTCAATTTTTGGGGCATACGATTTCATCTGGTGGATTGAGGCCTTTGCCTGAGAAAATGCAGGGCATATCCGCGATTTCGAGGCCCAGGACAGCAATGCATATAAAGTCATTCCTAGGAATGATTAACTTCTACAGACGGTTCCTACTGAATGCTGCTCAAAGCAACGCCCGCTGCAACAACTGATAGAGGGAAACAAAAAGCGCGATAAAACGGAGCTTAAGTGGACCGACGAGGCATCAGCTGCATTCGAGAGGTGCTAGTCGGAACTAACCAAGGTTCCATCACTTGTGCATCCTGATCTAGCAGCTACATGGTCCCTAACTGTTGACGCATCGGATGATGGACTTGGGTTTGTCCTGCACCAGACAACGAGTACTGGAACAGAGCCTCTTGCAGTTTACGTTCCAGCAACGACCGGAAAGGGCATCACCGAGGCAACAACGTCAGCTAGATTTTATCTCCCAATTCACAAATGACATGTGCCACATTCCGGGCCGGAATAACTCTATCGCGGATGACTTGTCTCGGCTAAGTACGATTTCCAAGACCGACCTCCTTTCTCTCCCTTCAGCTCAACAAACTGATACAGAGCTCAAGGTTTTGTTAGAGGATCGAACGAATAAACTCGTGTGGAAGAAGCAGGAGCTTGCTGATTCCTTCACGCCACTGCATTGCATAGTTACTGACAACAAGGTTCGACCCTACGCACCGCAGCAGTTACCGTTATTGCCTAACCATCATTGCCAGGCTCACACGTTGGCCCGAAGTCGTTCCGCTCCAGAATATCACTGCAACAACAGTCACCGAGGCGCTTATCAATGCATGGATAAGCCACTTTGAAGTGCCGGCAAGAATAACTACCGACTTGGGACGCCAGTTCAAGAGCCAAATCTTCGCCGAGGCGACCCATTTTCTGGGAATCAACCACCTGTGGACGACCTCGTACCATCCTGCTGCCAACAGAATCATTGAGAGATGGCATTGCACAGTCAAAGCCGCCATCCGCTGCTACGACACACCCAACTGGACGAAAGTGCTTCCTTTTGTGCTCCTAGGACTACGCGCCGCGTTGAAGGAAGATATTAACGCTACACCCGCAGACATGGTCTATGGCACCAGCCTACGGCTTCCAGGGAAATTCTTCACGGCATCCCAGCCAAACATCAACGAAACGGACTTCTTGCGTGATCTCAGATCATGGATGACAAAACTGCGACCTCAAGACACCACACACTACATCATCGAGCATTAGGCAGCAGCTCACACGTCTTCATATGGAACGACAAAGTGAAATCATCGCTCACGCCACCATGCGACTGTCCATACCCGGTTCTGAGCAGGAAGGACAAGTATTTCCGCATCAACATTAATGGACACCCCGCCTCGATTTCGGTAGACAGGCTCAAACCCGCTTTCCTGACGCAAGAAACTACTTCGAAGGCGAGGCCCCTCACTAGCGAACCAACAACAACCGCGTGCAGTGGGCGTAAAATCCGGCCACCCGTACGCTTCGAATAAAAGTCTCGTGGCCAAGCCACTGCGGGGAGAGTAATGTGGCGGCAGCGTTAGCATTGCAACATTGTCCGATGCTTCACGTTAGCGTGCAACTTTTTCCGCAGTACAACACTTGCATTGCAACATTTTCCGATACTTCAACCAACGCAGCAATTGCCTCAAGCAAACATGTCATATCAATTTACACGACCAAAGGTCCACTCAGAATGTCTGGTGGTCGAACGTGTGCCTGGTCAGCAGTTCTAACGCAAGTGAAACGTTCTGTTGGAAGTTAATATTGCGTCGACGAGAAGATAAGAACACTTCATTTTAAACCTCACGAGAGTTAGCAACTGACGAGCATTCAGTAATATAAGTTTTTATCGAGATTTATCATAAGTCGTGGTGTTATTGTAAACAGTGGGAAATTAGAAAATAAATAGTTTTTTAGCGTCTTGACCACCGCGTATCGAATTTGAGGACCATAAGTCTATTGAAAACAGTTTATTCTTTTTGATTTAAGATTGCTATGTGGATTAAAGATTTACCCTCATGTGGACATCGACCTAGGACTTTCAATATGTCAGTATTTGCCTCTCAAAGAATCATGATTATCTGTTGTAATTTTAGAATACGGTTCATTTGGCGCTCCTGTTTGCTGGTTGAAGAGGTACATCAAACAACTTAAGCCAATAATGAGCCCATGAATAGATACTGCAACACTTTTAATTCACTAACTGCGCATTACTCCCAAATTTAAGTCCAGTATAAGATAAGTAGCTCGCGTGGTGTAGTGGTTAGAGCACTCACTTTGTAAGCCGAAGGGCTCAGGCTCAAATCCCGTTGGTGACGAAATTTGTTTCGAGTGATTCTTCGGACAGCCTATAAGCCCGTTCAGTTATGATACGTACTGATTTAAAATCGGAACGTGTCGCAGCTGGGTGGACGCACCAAAGCGTGGTACTGATCACATCATCTTTCTCGAGTGCTAACATATATATACAATCAAGGTGATGAGATATGTTAACTATCTCTAAGCGAAGGCCTGAAGGGGTTTTAGTTCTGAAGCAAAAACAAAAAAATATTAATAATAAAATAAGTTTTTAGGCAGTTTAATTTTTTGGGTTTATTTATACGAATTGTATGTATTGTAAATTTTATATACTGTAGATTCAGCTTTTATTCTATACACACTTTGTATCGATGCCTTTTTTGGCCTTGAATAAATAAATTCAGCTATTAAACCTTTTTAATTGTTAACTTCAACTTTTGGTGAGATTATCATAATTTATTTCTCAGTAATTAGCAAACTTTTTAAGAATTCAATTAAAATAAGGTGGTACAGTTTTACCAAAAATGATAAATGACCCCCCAAAAAAACCATCCCAGACTTTCGTGTCGTCTCTTTGCGTCATAATTACTACCACAAAAACTTGAGTAAAAGCCAGTTCAAATAAGCTTTTTGAATTCGCATAGAATGAGTTGAGTTAATAGCTTGCGGTTAAACGTAGAAAATTACTTTTCGCAATAAAATACAGTGTTAAGGCTGAGGAACTTCATGCCACCGCTCTAAGCCCAGTCTACACAAGTAAGAGTGTAAACAAAACAAAGTAAACTTTTCTACTAACACCCTCAAATACAAGCCAAAGTCTTTGAAGTTTTCCCTTCTACGCGTATATGCACTATTTGGTTAACATCCACTAATAGGGGTTGTACGAACATTTTTCTCACGAGCATAAACAAATACAGCGACGCAAACATACACTTGTATCAAATAAAGTTTCTAGGTACGTGATTAGAACATAAACAGTAATTTTTTACTTTCTTCTTTGGTTTCTATATAGAATCCGTTCTAATTGGTTTTAGATATACATATGTATATACACGCACACACACACACCAAAAATAAAAAGGAAGATTTAATGCGGGCGCTAATTAAGAGAATGAAAAGAAAAGAAAAGCTAAAGGAAAAACCTAAGAGATTAACGGCAACGGTGACGACAAAGTTTGAAAAGGTATTTTACAAAACGAGTAGGCAGATATATATATATATATATATATATATATATATATATATATATATATATATATATATATATATATATATATATATATATATATATATATATATACTATACTGTTGGTGGCAGGAGGTATTTATTCTTACACTGCGCCCTTTTCAGGTTGGGTGTAAGGTGTAAGGATATTACATTCTTTTCAAGGGCATTTTTTATCAGTTTTGTTAGTTGTGATTAACGCGCAAGAATAATAGAAGCTTTAATAACCAAAATGAATGTATAAAGGTATACATAAAATTGCCAACGTTTGAGTGGAATTCGAAAATCAATTACAACTGGTACTGACGATATTTCAAATATAGTTCTCCGACATTTGCCTAAGGTTGCAATTAGGAATAATTGCATATTGTTCAATGATAACTTGAGCAACTCATATTTCCCAAATGTATGGAAAAAGGCCAAGGTATTTCTGATCTTGAAGGAAGGAAAAGAATCTTCGAGCCCTAAAAGCTATCGCCTGATCAGCTTGCTGCCTGACATCAGCAAAGTGTTTGAAGTGATACTAAATAAAGCATTAAATACCCACATTGACCAATATCAGTTGATGCCGAATTGCCAATTTGGTTCTAGTGCCAGGCGTTCGACCATACATGCGATAACGAAAGTAACCTCAGACATCTGTGGGAAACTAAATGATAGAGAGTGTGTTGGAGCATGTCTCATTGATATTGAGAAAGCCTTCGATACTGTGTGGTTAAATGGACTAATTTTTGAACGCCTTCACGATAGGCTCTCCAAACACCTTATCGCCATGATCAGCGGCGGACAAGACCAATAATTTATGTGGGCAAGATAAGCTCCGTGAGGCCCTACAACGATACAACTGGAAGGATATCATGGAAATCAAACAATTCAAATAGATTTTTTTATTCACACATAAGCACACATTTTTACTTTAACATAAATAAATCAGAGTCTCTTTTTCACAATGCGCATTAAAATTTAAAAATCTCTAGTTGGACACTGTATACTACTTTTTTAAATCAGTGAACGAAATTCTATTATCTGACTATTCTTTACCTCCTCTTTCAAGATGATGCCACTTTTTGACTACACTTTAACAGTGAAAATTAAACAGAAAGAAAAATTTCTACATTTCGCCTTAGTAAACACCTTAATAATTGCATCGTAGTCCAATTTAGATGCTATATAAGTCCCAATGGATAAAACTCCTAACGCTGAAAGTCTTTGCTGACCCATTGTATTTCTTAAAAAGTTTTTAATAAGCTTTAATTTGGAAAAGTTCGTTTCAGCGGAAGCTGTACTTGAAGGCGTTGGTAATTAAATTTGAATTACAATATGAATGTTTGGGTAAATATCCTTTAAGTTATTCTCGATTATGTATTGATGCAGCTGTTTTACGTCACCGATGCAGGCGGGCAAATTCAGTATTATTGCTTGCAGTTCTTCATACAACTCATGAGATTGGATGCCACTACTCTCACCACTCGTAGGACTATGTCTAAGTCTTGACAATATTTTAATAAATGTTCTTTTCGAATATTTTTGAGTTTGCTTAAATCTTAGAGGAAAACAAAATCTGCAAAATAATGATTCAAAGATGTAAATCCATACTGCTTATTAGGGAATCAATCATAACATTAAAGAACTCTGTTTTGAACTGAATTTCGGGAGGGCGCTCGTCATTACTTTCAAATGCGAACATCCTTTTCTTTTTGGCTAACATTTTATTTTTAAATTCTTTTGGCAAGTCATAATTACTTTTTTCAATAAATCGAAGAGCATCAGATAAGCATTGTTTAAATCCAATTTGACAGTATTCTTTGATCCAGTAACAGATCGTATGCAAATGATCAAGGGCAATACTTAAATGGACTTATACGGATTGCCATAATTTGCTTATGATATTCACTCGCGTTAATATTGCATACCATAAATGTAACGGTATAATAAACTATGAGCTGAGAATTTCATTTAGAACTAAATCACAATGACTGAGTGTATCGGATTCTTCTGTGTGATTTTTTAAGCTCTTGATACATTCAACAAAATCATAAAATTGGAATGATATGGCTTTAACTGCTTCGATCCAGCTTTCTCATCTTGTTTCTGATAAAGGTTTTAAAGCAAGTTTTAATTTGCCTTTGATAAACTCCCAGCGTTTACCTGACCTTGCAAATAATAAATGATTTTTTTGAATAAAACCAAAAAATGTTTTTGCTGCTATGGAAGAATCAACTGCATCTACTAACAGCAGGTTCCAACTATGACAACCGCAAGGTGTAAAACATGCCCGTGGATTAATATTCAAAATTCGAGATTTAACTCCGTTTTTTATGTCTACGATATTCGCACCATTGTCGTACCCTTGGCCACAACAAGTACGAATATCTAATCCAATTTTTCCTAATTTTTCAAGTGTTGCATTAGCTAGGTACCCATCGTCCACAGTTGACTCAGCGGCAACAAGAAACCCAATAAAACGTTTTTCTATTTTACCGTTGTTATGTTACAAAATCGTAATACCACAGACATTTGTTCAACTCGACTATAGTCTCTTGTGCAGCCAAGCGAAATAGAATAATATTTCACCTCTTTTACCCTTCGAATCACTTCTCTGCCTTATCAACTCATTTTGAGTATCGTGGCTTAGATAATGCGTTACAAGTTGTTGGTCATCAATACGTTTCATGTGTTGGTGAAGTGGGGGATCATATTTAGAAAGCAATTTGAATGAGTTTATGAAGTTGCCGGAATTTCCACAATAGTCTATTTTAAACAGATTCTCTATGCCCTCTGAATGCCAGATTTGGTGAGGCCAAGAAGTTAGCCATGTCATTTAATCAAATAAATTGTACCAATGTTTTTGAGATTCATGAATTAGTCTTTTGTTTTCTTTATCTATTATTTTCCCATGCTTAATTTGCTTCTCAAATGTTAGCCATTGAAACATAAATAACATATGTTCTCTGATATTCTCGTGTCTTTGTGAAGTATTTTTTAAGTGTTTTCAGTCACAGTATTCTCCCCGAACCATCTGAGTTTGAAAATTGCTAAAAAGTCTAGCGGAAAACAGTAAACTTTATTTTGATAACTAGAATAAACCAGCTAGCGATAATGTTGGGTTTCATCATTACTGAGTCTTCTTGAAAATTAAAAAACATCGTCGCTGTTATTTGATGGCTGTATTGGACTAGTTTGAACAATATCATGACGCTAAGAATCGGTAAGGCGAAACGAGCACATTCCTGGATTATAACTTATAAATGTTTCTTCAATAATGTCGCTTTCATCACCGTTAACTGACCGAGAACTTATGTGTTGTTCAGTAATTCTGCTCAGATTCTCATTGGGTAGAGTTTGATGTTTTTTTTTACTTCCGACTATAGCTTACTACTCAATACATCTGAAGTAACATACTTCCCGAATTGAATGCAATATTGACTGTTGCTATATCTTAAGTCAAAGAAACCAATTCACCTTATTTTGTCATGCATATTTTATTGAGGTAATTCATCAATCCAGCCAGATCTGATAAGACCCTTTCAGCTTTCTTTTGTCTTTTTGCGGACCCAGATACCCATTTTCTCCCATATCTCTATCTATCTTGGGACTTAGGCGTGACATGACGAACGTCATTTAACGTATATTTAACCTATTAAGAATAATAATAATTTTGTTTTCACGTATACACCTACAGTCACTCCACATATCTACAGTTAGTTTATGAAAAATTACCTGAAGCAGCTCACTGAAATTCTATTTGAATAAATCGAGCTGATCAACAATCACTACTTATTAATTTAATAGTTATTATTCACAAACCTTCAACACAATATTGCTCATTCTCACTCACAATAAAATAAGAGAAATGTTTATGGTACTCAGCTTTATCTTGCAAACTATGGAGAAGACTAGAGGAAGACACGAATCAACCGAAATCAGAATCTTTTGCAGGTGCGGAACTCCACTGATAGCCGTTGCCATGTTATCAATGCATGTAACATTTGGCCTCGCACATGAATAAATACTCATGATCTTTCTCCGAAGTATCAGGGGGATGGAAATAACTTTATAGCCGGTTCAAACCTGTTTTGGGACATTTACCATGGTCCTTAGACCAAATTAGACGGCGCGTCACGTATGCCTAACATAGACCGGTCCCTGTAGTTCATTATTAAGTGTTGACTAGGATACACTGCGACTTATGATGGCGAGTTCATTATGTGTATAACCTGAAACTAGATGAGTTGCATAAAAATTTCATATCCTGTCAAGATAAGAAGGTGTTCCCACGATAAAGAAAACTCATTCTTTCCATCGTTTTAAGGTCTGCTGGCGTTCTACTAAAGGGTCAAGGAGCCCAATCCGTACAATTTAATTATGTTGCACTAGAATTGTAGATGTCACTCCGAAGATAGGAGTGCAATTGTAATGTGAGAAATAACATGGAGGGCGGTTGCGAAAGAATACTTTAAGCCAAGATGATCGCCGCCGATGGTCTTATCCGTCCTAAGTGCTTCACTATAGTTGAGTTGATCGTGTTCAATATTTTAGTATACTCGTACTATACTATGCACTAGACAATTGATGTGTAGCGCCAAATGCTAGTAATTCGAACTGTTTTATTGTTTAGTTTTGAGTAAAATCATTCACAGTTTTCACTGATATCAATACTTTTCAACCTATTATTGAGTTAGAAATGGCTCTCAAGTGTGAGGCCCTTATAGTGCGAGGCCGTAGGCGGTCGCCCATATCGCCCATGCCTTGCGTCGCCACTGGCCATGATGTGCAATATATTACATGGGAAATAATTTATTGTAACTCTAACGACAATGCGCGACTTCAAGGTCTTAAATGTTCTACAGAAGGGAAAAGTTACTGCGCCTCTGCTTTTCTCGATATTCATTCGCAAGCTATTGAAAAGGCTTTGATTTTAACGTCTCGCCAATGCAACCATTGGTAGCGTTTGCTGATGATCTGATCATAAAGGGTGGTCCAACTAAAATGCACGATGTTAATTTAAAATAAAACAAAAAGTTTCGGAGATTGATGTTAATATTATTTATTACGAGATGTGACAATTAAGTAATGAGACTAATTTTATTGCCGCACTTGTGGTAAACCTGCGATCTTGAAATTCCCATTCCCTTCCCCGGCATTCTTCCCCTCTCCATTGATATATTTACCATTGCTCTAGCTTGTTTAGTTCGCCTGCTGTATCGTGTTAAATAAACGTATGTTGGTGATGTAATGTCACGCAAATGGAGAAACGAAATCAAGAGCAACGCGTCGCGATAAAGTTTCGCACCAGATTGGGCAAAACAGCTTCGGAAACGTATGCTAAAATTGTAAAAGTGCATGGTCATAGTGCTCTTAGTCGTGCCCAGGTATTTCGATGGCATAAAGAGTTGAAGGAGGGGCGTGAAAGCGTGGAAGACAAGGCATGGAGCGGGAGACCAGTCGAGGTGCAGACTGACGCCAATGCGCAGCATATTGGCCTCAAAGCTGGGTATGAACCGTGAAACAGTGAGACAAATTTTAACCAACAATTTTGGGATGAAAAAATTGTGCGCGAAGATGGTTCCAAAGGACCACACCAAGCCGCCCTCAGCGTGTCCCAGTATTTGGCCTCTAAAGGGATGGCCATGTAACAACAGCTGCCTTATGTCACCCTCATACTTTTTTGTTCCCTAAAACAAAATCTGTGGTCAAAGGAACCCATCTAGAGTCGATTATGGACATCCAGGCAGCAGTGACGAAGGTACTTGCGGAAATCCCAGTCGAAGCGTTCCAGAAATGTTACGAAGCATGGAAACCGCGCTGGAATCGTTGTATAGCTGCCCAAGGAAATTACTTTGAAGGGGATGGCAGAGTTGTAGAATAATTTTTAAATAAACGGTTTTTATGGAATGAATCTCAATACTTAATTGGCACACCTCGTATAATAGAAGGATCTATGAAAATTATTTGTAAAATAAAATATTGCTCAAATGACCGCCACGGCTACCGTGGCATACTTCTATCCGATGGTCCATATTTCACAAAAACTCTGAGACATAATTGAGATTCAATGTCGTTAATGTGCTGAATTGTTTCATCCTTTAGCACTTGAATTGTTCTTGGCTTATTGACGTACACTTTTTCTTCAAAATATTTCCAGAGAAAAAAATCCAACGGTTTCAAATCACATGATCGTGAATAACATCGCCATAATGTGAGATGACACGGCCATTGAATTTCTCGCGCAAAAGAACCATTGTTTTGTTGGCTGCGTAGCAAGTGGCACGATCCTTATGGAACCACATATCACCGCCAGCCCATAAATCACACCAAACAGTCACTCTTTGTGTATGCATCGGTTTTTTCATCAATCACTCGTGGATTCTCATTTGCCCAAGCGCGCAAATTCTGCTTGTTAACGGATCCACTGAGGTGAAAGTGTACCTCGTCCCTGAGATGATCTTCTTTGTAAAGTCATCAGTCCCTTCTGTCTGTTCAACCAACAATTTGACGCTTAAATGGTCAGTAGGCTTCAGCTCTTGAGTCAATTGAACGTTTAAACGTGGAAATTCATATCATTATTTAAAATCCGCATCTGTGATGCTCGTGAGATGTTTAATTGTTGGGCACGACGACGAGTCGAGGTTGACGGCCCTTCTGCCACACTATCGTGAATAACAGCAATGTTTTCCGCAGAAGGAACTGGGCAAGCATGCACAGGTGATTTCCTATTTCCGACAGACCTGGTTTGCTGAAATTTTTGCACAAATCTCCCGATTGCGGACACATTTGGTCGATTTTGCTGACCAAAAAAATCAGGAAATGTACGGAATGCATTTTGATTTGAGTGCCCATTTTCGTAAAAGGCTTCAACAACCTTTACGTGCTGCTCAATTGTGTACCTCTCCATGGTTGAATTAGTCAAATTCAATTGGGCAAAAAACTTGACGTTAAGGTGTGACTCACAATTAACATCGTGGAGTATGGTTGGACCACCTTTTATATACGGCAGACAGAAAAGCTGCGACAGTTCAGAGCAATCTTTAAAATATGTTTAATGATATGCAGCTCTACACCGATGATTGGCGAATGAAAATCAATGCACAGAACTGTGAACAAATTTTGTTTCGACAACGTTGCAGGGGCCAGTCAAGACCTGAAACGCAATTGGAAAGATCTCCACATTATGGCAGGTGAGGGTAGCTCAGAATGGCTTCCGCATAAATTCTGTGTTCGATACTTCGGTGTTTAGCTCGATCAGTATCTGTACTGTACTGAACATGTCAAAGTCATGCTCCATAAAGCACAAACATCGGCCAAAAGGTCAAAGCTATCTGTTCTAATACCCATGTTAGACCATTTTTGACATGTTTTTAATGGTTCCTGTCATTAATTTTAAAAGTTAATTAATTTTGCACAAAAGTCAGTTTTCAAAAAATTTATTTTATTTTTTATGCAAATTTTGATCTTTATCGGAAATAACATTTATCGTCGAAGGAATCATGTCGAATATCATTTTACTTCGATTAATCAACCAAAGCAAATAATCCAAAGACTAACTCGGGACTACTGGTATGGAGGAGCCCGACGGATTCTCTCCCTTGGGGGACCCCGGGCAGAGTAGCAATATGAAGTTATATCAATAAATAAAAAAAACCAATACGAGTAAGTAGGAAAACTCCACAGATGGCGGGGGTAAAACTCAATTAGTCGAAAACAAACAAGAAGTGATTCGACTTTTAGTTGAAAATCAGGCATTGAGGCTACGACTTAAATCCCTCGAAGATATGCACAAGACGGAGAAGAAAACTCAAAATGCAGAACCGATAAAGCAAATGAAAATGGAAACTAGGGCAAAGAAAGCTGTCAAATAAGCTATCTCAGAAAAAATACTAAGTGCTGGAGGCGTTAAACGACAGCCAAAACTATTATGCAGCTCTGGACGGACTCCAACAAGAAATCGACGTTGAAGAAAGTATTAAATGTACTGCTAATCAAGATAACAATGATAATTTTATTCAGTACTTAAAAAATAAAAATAAGAAGAAGAAACCAGCTTGCTGTTCTGCTGGTCTTTCTGAAAATGTTTCCAAAAATACAGAGAAAGTTCCGCTAATTAACGTGTTCAGTCAAAGCGGAAATTATATGGTTCGGCTATTGGCAGCCGAAAATAAATTAACTAATTTAGAGATTAAAAGAGTTAATGCCCAAAAATTAACAATTAGAACGAAATTACTGGCTGATTTGAAGTCAGCTAAATACGCACTGAATTCTGGGGAGGTTCCACAGTTTACTTATAGCCCAAAAAGTGAGAAGAACCAGACGTTTTTGTTGAAAGGCTTGAACTGCGGAAAAAATATCGTCAATCTTCTTCAGGTGCTCAAGGAGGTAGCACCTGATACTGCATTTCTTTCCGTTAAAACCTTAGCGCCAAGAAGATCGCCGGTAGAAAAATAAATGTACCCCTTTATTTGGTGCAGATTTCAAATACGAGCAGTCCAAGTGCTCTTCAACAAATAAGATACTTGAACTGCCGAGTGGTGAAGTGGGCAGGCCTCCAGAAAAGATAAGTGAATTAGTGTTATCTGTGTCAACGATTTGGACATTCGGCTGCCAACTGCGCCATTCATTATCGATGCGTCAAATGCAAGGACGTTCATGCTCCAGCCAGATGTCTCGAAAAGACACATAAACGCAAGAAAGACTTGTTCGTGCTTTACAAACCTTTCTTTAAGTCGTTGAATGAAATAGTCAACGTATGGATTAAAAATGGTCACTTTATAGTAGTCCTCCATAGTGGTAGTTTTTACATTGCACATATTGGGCTGTTGAGACGTAACTTGCCTAGTCCGTTCTTCAACTCCTAATGAGCTCCCAGTAGACTTGGCCTTTAAATAAATTTGTTTAAATTTAGGTTCAGCATTTTTTCTGGTCTCATTTAATTCCGATTGCACATTCTGCACTCAATATACACTCCTGAAGGTCTAAAGATTCACTTTGGTACAGCTTACAGAGTGGTAGTCCGTATTCAAATATTTCACTTGTTACAAATAATGCTACAAAAAATGCAAACTCATTAAAATCTTTGCATCAGCCGATGCCAAGTCATTCCACAACATTATGGTGTCTAGTGCTTCATGAACATACGGAAGAAGCTCTATGAAATCATTGATTGCGTCATATTTCGATATCCATCTAATTGCACTAAGCCTCTTTAGTGAACGAGCTTGAGGCATATCACTTCTGTTATCAATAGCGTCCATCAGAACTTATTTCTTCTTAGGAGTGTTAAGAAATACATACATTTTCTCAATTGTACCCAGACGATTTCTCACAGATTGTACTTCAGCTTCAGCTAAGTCTTGGCCTTTCAGTGACTCAGCTTCAAAAAGAAGAAGTCTTCTTTAATTTCATGATTTCGGTTAATATACCTTACACAAATGGCAACTTGCTCCGTTGTTGAGACGTCCGTAGTTTCATCTGATAGTATTGTAAAACATTTGGTCTTATTTATTTGTGTAACGATCTTATGTAAAATAAATCATTTTAAATTGACGGACTTAAATACTTATTTCTTCCACCTGGACCTTCAAGCGTTTCGCGCGAGTCAGTATCACCGACAGCCCTGTCCACTATTAACACCTTAACTCACACTTTTTCGTTTTGGAGTAAAAAACCCCGTCAGTTTACATTGTTTCGATATATCACACAAAAATGTATCGTCGCGACGCTACGGATTACACAAGGTCACTGACTCAACTCAACTGACCGAGTTATAAATAAACGCATCTAGACGTCAAGGTCAGATTAGGTGCGCTAGTTCTGGAGCTGGCCGTTAGAGGGGATAAGTAGTCCAGTAGTCTTATCGGCTATACTTCAGTTCCGAGAAATAATTTATTTCGTTCAAAATAAACATTTTCTTTTAGAAATATGACTAGAAAAGCATTTGGCAAAACAGTAAACAATGCTATTATATCTATAAGATATATTATTATGGCAGTAAATCGTAATATTTGGCTGAAAATAACATGGCGTTCAGAGGATCACTCAATAAATAATGTACACCAAATAATGGAAAATTCTTGGGCCTTGTACAATTATTGGCGTTTGAACCTATCATGGAAGAGCATGTAAGGTTGACTATAAATGGTGAATGCATTAATAGAACTGATGGCACCTAAAGTTTTATCTACAATAGTACCCCTTATAAAGGGGTCAAAGTATCCGTTTGCGCTACTGATATCAGTCATAAAGAGCAACTTTCAATCACGTTGACATGCGCCGACATAACAGAGGATGCCGTAAACATAAAAGAATATTTTGTATCTTTTTGACAAATGGATGATATAATGGGCGCGGGTCTCACAGAAAGTATTTTAAAAACATTAAATGATCATGGCCTTCACATTAATGACTGCAAAGGGCAGGGCTATGATGATGGTGCGAACATGAAGGGAAAAATAAAGGTGTATAGAAAAGAATTAAAAACTTAAATCCGTTAGCGTTTTTTGTACCTTATGGATCTCATAGCCATAATTTGGTATTATGTGATGCGGCAAAATCTTCAGTGAAATTCGTGAACCTGCTCGGAGTTTTACCAAAAATTTTTAATTTATTTGTAGGGTCGGCAAATAGATGGAGAATTTCAACCGATCACTTGAAAATATACACCCTGAAAAATTTAAGTGGTACCCGCTGGGAAGATCGAATTGAAAGCGTCAAAGCAGTACATCATCAGTTATGTGAAATGCATGATACCATGGTTTCCTTGGCCAAAGTGACCAAGCAAAGCGATTCCGTGGCGCCACACGAAGCAACGTTGTCAGTACAGATAAGGGGCTTTATCTTTATTTTTTCTCTAATAATATGGCATGATGTTCTTTTTCAAATTAACATTGTGAGTAACCATACGGAACCAGTTTTCAAACCACAAATACGACTAAGACGCATTAAACGCAGACCGGATGAAGAGGCTGTTGATGAACCAATAACTATCCACGAAAAAAAAATTGTAGCCGAGTTTTTTTAATACTCTTTTGGACAACGTACTTACTTGAACATCTATGTAGGAAAAATTTCAACAGATGCAAGATTTTCCTATTACGTGGAATTCTTTGTACTTACTTGTACATCTATGTAGGAACGGTTCCAACAGATGAAAGATTTTTTTTTTACGTGGAGTTTCTTGTTAAGTATTTTAAAAAATCAAAATAAAGGCACTATCTTGAAGATGTCAGGCAACACCTATCAAAGCTTTAAACTTTATTAAAAAGCACAACCTTCAAGAATTATATCCCAATAACTGGATGGCATTACGTATTCTGTCAACAATTTTAGTGAATGTTGCAAGTGGCGAATGCAGTTTCTCCAAACTAAAATTAATAAAAACTTACGTGTGGTCTAATTTGTCTCAAATGAGATTAACAAGTTTGGCATCACTGTCCATAGAAAATGAAATTGCAGAAAACTTAGATTTCGCGATACTTATAAGAGAGTTTGCTGAAAAAAAAAGCAAGAAAACTAAAGAGCCAAAAGAGAAATGATACTGTGTTAACTGCAGTGTTTTTCGTCAAGCCTGGAGTATCATTTGCACTCACCGCTAGAGGACCAGCAGAAAATGCTGCAAATAATGTAAATTATGTAAGTGGCAATAATGAGCTGCTTCTCAAAATTTACCAGCAACTAAATTTTTTATCGGAGAGAATCGATAGACAAGATATGGAAATTAATTTTGTTTTCCAGCGTTTGCAGCTTTCAAATACCTCGAAATAACTTGTCATCCAGTCACATTCCCACGAATAGGATTCAACTCATCTCGATCAACGTAAACTACATTGTTACTCTACATCGACTTAATTATCTCCTTGAATTCATTGTTAAGCAAAAGCCTGACATCATACTTCTCACTGAAACCCACCCCAACTCATGGCACTCCATGACATTAAAGGATTTTGAATTCGTAAGAAACGATAGGGTAAACGGTGATGGGTGAGGTGCTCCTGGAATATTGGTTCGAAGACCCTATTGTTTCCAAAATATTGAAAAAGTTGAATTGAAAAGCTTTGAATCGCTTGAAGTGTCGACTATCAAAATTTCACTGCCAGGTCTTCATTATTTCTGCCTATGCAACTGGTCAAAATGTTCCCAAGTTCAAGGAGAAGCTCTATTCCTTGTTGCATTCCTGAAATCGTGGATAACAGAAATCCAAATTGAATACAGGTGCAATCTATATGGGTCGGGGTTCCCAACATATCTTAGGGCAAATTCATATTTTGACCTCTGTATTAATTACACAAGACTTGAGTTCAGCTTTAATAGTCCTCCATGAAAACTGCAGGTGCTTCCTTACGACCAAAGGGATAATCTCTTCCTCATTCTAGTTCAATATGAAAATTATCAGTTGAATTTCAAAATAACAGACTGGGGAAATTTCAAAAGAAGTTTAATCGAGAGCACCAGAAGCAATGTCTTCCTTTTGATGATGGCAACGCTTGCTTAATGGTTTATTATGACAGGAATCAAACTAACGATGAAATAGATCTCTATTTGTTGAATTTAAAATAGCTCACGTTGGAAACGATTGAGAAAGTAGTTTCCAAGGTTAAACGTCGACACAATAACCATTGCAAGGTTGAGAAGACTTAAAAGCCTTCTTCTCACATGCGTCAACAATATTTATCGTTGATTTTAGACTACAACCATCCCTCGTTGGCTTTGTTGAAATTACACCTGAAGAATGTCCGGAGCTTAATCCATTCATACTTCAGGAGTGAGGTCAGCAATCAATGGGCGGAAAAACTGAGGGGTATTAGCCAACAGGATCCAGATGACGTTTTCGTGAAAGTGAAAAGCATATTCCGTCAGAAGTCTTGAGTGGAAGTATCGAATCTTAAAGCCACTTGTGATGAGATAAATATTCTGGATAGGGCTGGTATCGAAATTAATAGTACGACTCTGCATAGAAATGGAAATAGGATTATATGTGAGGGATTGTAGAAACTTGCCCTAATTGGAACATATTTTGTATTGGTTCATCTACCAAACCCTGAGAGAGGGAATGAAATATTTTCAGAGGTCGTTGTAGCAATAGTTTCCAACTTCAAATCAAGCCTGAACGGCCAATCAATTCTTCATTACAATGAGACATTAACATCTGACCTCATACCGAGCTTGAATCTTATTGATAATTTTGTCAGCTATAAAGACTTGTGTTTCATATTTCGCAGGATAAACAACAAGAAATCATGTGGTACTGATGGTATTCCAAACGTAACTCTCCGACATTTTCCTGAGGTTACTATCAGGAATTATTGCATATTGTTCAACCGTATGTTGAGCAATTCATATTTCCCAAATGAGTGGAAAAGGCTAATATATTTCCGATCTTGAAGAAAGGAAAAGAATCTTCATGCCTTACTAGCTATCACCCAATCAGCTTGCTGCCTAACATCAGCAAGGTTTTTGAAGTTATACTCAACAAAGCATTACATAGCCACATTGGAAAATATGAGTTGATGCCGAATTGCCAATTTGGTTTTCATGCCAGGCATTCGACCATACATGCGATAGCGAAAGTAACCTCAGATATCTGGTGGAAACTACACAACAGAGAATATGTTGGAGTGTGTCTCATTGATATGGAGAAAGCCTGCGATACGGTGGGGTTAAATGAACTAGTTAGGGTTTTGTAAAATAATTTTACAAAACCCTACTAAAATCGCGTCCTGTCTGTCCGTTCTTCCGTCCATCCGTCCGTGTGTCACAGCGCTTTTTCCCGCAAACTATTAAGCAGGAAACATCAAATTTTGTATACAGGTGTAAAGTGGTGCTCTCTTCAAAGTTCAACTACAAAAAAATAAACGGGAGTGGCAGTCGAAAAGGTAGCCGATGTGGGTATCAAATGGAAGGTCTTGATGCGGAATTCTCAGAGCTGCTCTTAATATGACACTTTTTGCCTCAAAAGTCGCAAAGCGAGGGGAAATACACGAAAAAGTTGTGTCCCCCCTCGCGATTAGACACCTGTGATCCAAAAAATCTGAAAAAAATTATGGAGGTGGGTGCTTATGAGTAGAACAACAACAAATACCTTAGAAGTGAAAATTCGCTCAACTTTGTTAATAATAGTATGATATTCTAAATTTACATTTTCCCCAATAAAATTGTATAGGTAACCTTAAACTAATAACTCAAACTATCTCTAAGCGAAGGCCCGAAAGGGGCTGTAGGGCTACGAAGAAGAAGAAGAAGAAGGAAAACCTTAAACCAAACGAAATTCGACATTTAAGTAGTCCTACATAGGATCCTGTAGCAACCACGGAAGTCACCGCAGTTGCAGACATTAAAAATTAGCAGAGGGGTGTGTAGCCCGGGGTGGCATACTGAGGCCGGCTAGCGCTCAGTCGTATCGTGGGTCTTCCGGGACACCCCCTGCTCGTGCTGAGCCACCTTACATCAAGAAACTAACACAGTGGGAAAAGGACGGGAAAGGGAAGGTCATATTGAGAAATGAAAATTGGCTGTTTTAACGAGACATGGCCGTTTTATTGAATTCAAAAAAAGAAATTTACAAGATCAACAAAAGAAATGTATCAATAAAACCAAAACAAACAGACCCCTCAATAAATTTTTTTTTTTTTTAAATGCAAAACAGACTATTTAAGATTTTAATCCAAAAGAAAAATAGACAATTTCAATAAGCTGGGGAAAAAGATGTATTGAATAAAAAAAAATTTAAATAAGAAAATAAGAAACAAGGAAAAAACAAATATTAACTATTACTTACCCTCTTCTTTTTCCGTGGATCTCCGAGCGCTCGGCGAAGGACGCAAAAATAAAGAGGTGGGGTCACTGCAAAATTAAATTTAATTGACGTTATTTTCAAACATATTAACTGCTGATAAGCGGCCACTTCAACATAATTTTCCACTCGCTCGTGATTTCCCGTTAATACCGTCTTAATTGATCTTCACTTCATTTAATAATTCGTAGCAGTTAGTCAATATTTCCGTTTGTTGGGAAACTCAACCCCCACAAGTAATTCAGACTTAATGCATTATAAAACCGTTCTTTTTTATACAAATTTTGGATTGCCCACGAGAAAATTACAATTCCTAACTTCAGTTTAGGATCAGAAAGTGATCAATTCTATCACTTGGCACAATTCTCACTATCTAATTCTCGTTTTCTTCTTTTGTTGTTTTGGGTTTTTCTTTCCACTTCTTGTATTCACTAATTACTTTTTCATCCGTATCACAAACACTAGGAAGAAACCGTTCTGCTATGAAAAATCTTTTCTTCACTCAACTGTTTCCTTGTTTCACTCTCAAAAATTCCACTTTATTTCAACGTATTTAATCAATACATTAAACTTCACACCTTGATTTCAACCACCTTTTATTCTCCAAATTTACAAAGAAAAACTTTCCTCGAACCCGCAAAAGAATTTCACTCCTTCCCAAGTCCAAAACTCACTAACTCCATCCCAACCACTTTCTTTTCCGCTTTCACCTTTCCCAAATCATATTCGCAATCCCTTTCATTTTTAAATTACCGCTGCCGCATCTGGGTAACGTAATCGAAGTTCATTACACTTCGATTCCGCTACCCACACATCTTTTGGTCCGTATCGACAATCACAATAGTTTCCATTGACTTGCATATATGGCAATTTACATCCCCAAGAATCGCTTGATTGAATGTAAAGTGTCACACATACGAGTACATTACGAAAACTATTGATTTTGCCGATACCCCAAAAAGAGTGCTTCCGTGCGCCCGGGGGAACTTGAACTCAGGGTTCCAACAGTCGCCCGGTCGAAACTCGCGACGTATCCAATGGAGCTATGCCTTATCGATCTCCCATTCATCAGATAAGCAACTTCAACGATTATCTGGGCATGAGATTGAATTTTGTTAGTAGGGAAACGTGAATTAATTTTCGTTAGTAAGAAAAATAAAATTTGTTAATGGGAACGAGAGAATAGAAATTGTTAGTATGAAGGAAGGAATTAGGTTTTGTTAGGAAGAATGAATAGAATGAAATTTTGTTAGTGGGAATTAATGTAGGGAGTGTTGTTAGTGGGAAAATTGAATTTATTAGTAGGTATTATTTTTTGTAGTTGTTAATAAGGAAAAAGGGTAGTATTGTGATGATGGGGGAGTAAAAATTAAAGGGAAAATGGAAACATGTAAAAAAAAATAAATAAATGTATGGAGGAAAAGGTAGGAATGCCCAAAGGAAGGTGGAAATATTAAGGCAGCAATTTGAAGTTGCGAATGGGAGGAAGTTGGTACGCCGGAATTCGCAACAATCCTTTGAATGTGTAAGTTTGATGAAAAGCAAATGGTACGCACGAAAGTTATAGCCATTTGAAATTTCTCCAATTACAACAACAATAATACATGATTTTGGTATTTTTCCATCGAATCAGTCACTGCAGTTTTGATTTAATGTTCTTGAAATTTTTAAATAAGGTTAATACCAATAATATTTTTGGTAAGTCAGGATTTGAGTGATTTTTGTTCGATTGCAACAAAATGGCGGCCGTTGAAAATAGAAAAACAATGGATTTTCTTTGACAAATTTCTTGACTTTATTGTTGCTGGTGACTGTATTTCTGAGAAGTTGAGTACAAAACCCTTCTGACATGAGCGTAGGTCTGTCTACCCAGCTTGTTTTTAAACTCCTTCAGGACAGGTTCCCCAGACACCTCCTCGCCATGATGTGCAATATGTTATATGGGAAATCGTTTGTTGTAACTGATGGAAATCTGACTACAATGCGCGAATTCAAGGTCTTGAATGGTCTACAGCAACCTCTGCTCTTCTCAATATTCATTCGCAAGCTTTTGAACGGCTTTGATTTTAACGTCTCGCCAACGCAATCATTGGTAGCGTCTGCTGATGATCTGATCATCTATACGGCAGACCGAAAAGTCATAATAGTTCAAAACAATCTTCAAAATATATTTAATGGTGTGCAGCTCTACACTGACAATTGCCGAATGAAAATCAATGCGCAGAAGTGCGAAACAATTTTCCTTCAACAACGCTGCTGGAGACCAGTCAAGACCTGAAACGTAATTGGAAAGATCTCCACATTATAGCGGGTGATAGCCCAGTCATATTAGGGCTTTCACCTCGGAATGAAAGATAATAAGCTGCAAATTGGTATGAACCTTTGTTTTGTCATTCTAAATGTTGTCTCAAAAGTCACAATCGTTATCGTGTTCCCGTCTCAAGATATTCAAGGTCAAAGGTCACAAAAATCGGTTTTTCGCGAATATCTGGCTTCCTATCGGTTAAATGAGATTTGCATTTATTATAAAAGTTGTAGGCTATAAAATTCCCTACAACTTTTGTTTAAACTTTTTTTTCATACGACCAACCGTTTTGAAGGTAGAGCGCGAAGAGTGCACATCGTACAGTCATATACGGCCTAATGCAAGGTCAAGCGTGAGTTATGGTTATCAGTACGTTATAAAGTCAATTATTTACTTGGAAATTATAATTATTAAACAATGCCTATTATTTATGTACTAACTATTAATTATTTATATTTAATTAAAGTAAGTAACTTGATTATTTATATATAATTATTCATATTTAACTATTTAAGAATATCGCGATCATATGTATTTTCTTCATCGGGATTACTTGGATACAGTGAAGCGTTGAGGCAAGCTTGTCCGTTGCACTGGCCGCAAGCTAAAGAACATTGTAGCCCTGATTTTCTGCATCCACAGCGGGAACCACAACCATTTTTGCAATTGCAAAATATTACGTCAACACTTCCACCAACAAGTGTAGCAGCTCATCAACACATAAAACGTGTCTACTACCAGATTCAAACGTGGTTAGGGAAGGACTTAGAACCTAAAGAATGGGGCTGGATGCTTGAAAATGAAATCCTGGAGCCCATACGAACGTTATTACCTCCAGCACCAGCCGAACAAGTGTTGACGTAATATTTTGCAATTGCAAAAATGGTTGTGGTTCCCGCTGTGGATGCAGAAAATCAGGGCTACAATGTTCTTTAGCTTGCGGCCAGTGCAACGGACAAGCTTGCCTCAACGCTTCACTGTATCCAAGTAATCCCGATGAAGAAAATACATATGATCGCGATATTCTTAAATAGTTAAATATGAATAATTATATATAAATAATCAAGTTACTTACTTTAATTAAATATAAATAATTAATAGTTAGTACATAAATAATAGGCATTGTTTAATAATTATAATTTCCAAGTAAATAATTGACTTTATAACGTACTGATAACCATAACTCACGCTTGACCTTGCATTAGGCCGTATATGACTGTACGATGTGCACTCTTCGCGCTCTACCTTCAAAACGGTTGGTCGTATGAAAAAAAAGTTTAAACAAAAGTTGTAGGGAATTTTATAGCCTACAACTTTTATAATAAATGCAAATCTCATTTAACCGATAGGAAGCCAGATATTCGCGAAAAACCGATTTTTGTGACCTTTGACCTTGAATATCTTGAGACGGGAACACGATAACGATTGTGACTTTTGAGACAACATTTAGAATGACAAAACAAAGGTTCATACCAATTTGCAGCTTATTATCTTTCATTCCGAGGTTGACCCCTTTTTTTACCTAATATGACTGGGCTATGAGGGTAGTTCAGAACGGGCTCCACATAAATCCTGTGTTTGATACTTAGGTGTTCATCTCGATCAGTATCTGTACTATACTGAATAGGTCAAAGTTCTGCTCAGTAAAGCTCAAAAGTAATCATGGCCCTTTGACGGTTCTTTCATTCTAGGAACTTCGATCAAAAAGTGAAAGTTTTCTATTACAAGACCCTAGTTAGATCATTTGTGACATATGGATGTCAGATCTGGTACAATCATAGTGCTAGTACTACGAAAAGATTAAGAGCTTTATAAAAGGAAATGTCTTCGTGCGTGTACAGGTTTTTACAGAAAGCCAGAGACATATTGGAAACACTATATATCAAATAGAAAAATTTATCAAACCGCTAAAGTGTTGAGAGCCGATATTTTCATATTGAAACTGCTTCAGAATAATATCGCAAGATCTGTAACTGTGAGTGAAAACCCGTGGATTTCACAGCCGTTCCACCCTACAGACGTGTATATTGTGGCTTGCCTCGCTACTGGGTTCATTTCTCCGGAAGCATTCGTGTATTGCGACATGAACCGATATGTTTTTGATTCTGATGGTGCCCCAGTTATATATCACATATATAGACGGGCCACCGATAAGAAGATAAAATATCCTCTGAGTTTCAGTTCACGAGACCACAATTCCAATGGGGATACTCATTTGCTAGATTCGTTGAGGCTGGTCGAGGTGAGACGAAGCAATCTAGGTATTGGTGGCTGAATGACAATGTCTAAATTATTCATGTTTGTTTTGTGTTTATTTTTTCTTTTTTGTTTGGAATTGGCTTTATATTCTTTGTAAATTTATAACGATTAATATTGAATAAAACGATTTTGACTTTGGCTTTGAAGGGTATTTTTAAGTCGATTGATGTTTTCTTCTAAAAGTTTACATTGTTTGTTCATTCGAACTTATGAAGCAGTCTGTAAACAATAAATAAGGTTCTTTCACAGATTTTGAATACTACAAATTCAAATTATTAAGTTTAAATATTTGCCGAATGTATTGATCAGGCAGAATATTCTAGATACAAGTTTAAAAAAGTTCTACTTATATTTCAGCATCAAACATTTTCAACATAAATACAAGGAATAAATTTATTTAAACAATTTGAGAGTTCTTACCTGCAGCCTGTAATGTTCCCAATACATCAGCCAAAATTTCCGGATCAGGATAGCCAATTGTTAAGGCCGTATCTAATGAACTTCCTGGTTCGGGTGCTTGTACAGCTTCGCGTAATTGAAGTGTAACAGATCCTTCGGCACCCATTGAGGCACTACACATTAATACACGGGGTGTTGCTAATCCTGTTAATGGCAAATGAAGGGCACTTTGTACCTTAAATGAGAAGAAAGAAAAGAAGAAATTCCATCACAAAGAACGTTTCAATTATCATTTTGTTTGCTCTCAAAAGGATATTGTCACAAGAGTAATCCATAAAGGCAAGAAAATAAACGAACTGCTCGAGAAATGAAAGCGAGAAAGCCAGCCCGCAACGATGTTAGTGGCAGTGCCATTTTAAAAGGATATCATTATTATCAATAGAAAGATTTACACTCTGAAAAGTCGTTGAAGTACGAGAAGTAGCGCATAAGAGTCGGAAGTGTATACGAGTACCCATACGAGTATATGTATGAGCGAGTAGAGTGAAATGAAAAGAAATACTTCCTCTAGCTTAAACCCATTCCATTTGCGGCCCCTGAAGAAAAACGAGGCAACAGAAAAGAAAAGATGTGAATTGAAGAAAATGATTTTTCTTAACTACCACACTCCACTAATTTCCTTCAACTGCACAAAAACGGAAAAAAGCTGTGAAAGGTAGAGAGAGGGCGGGGGATTCTCTTGTGTTGTCAAGTGCAGAAACCTTTTCCATTTTTAGTTGGCGTCATTGCCACCGCATGGTGTAATAAAAATGGTGTTGTAGCATTTTGTCCTTTAAGGAATTCAACGAGACCATACATACAAAAATAGTGGGATACGATTTAAAATTGAAATGGATTTCAACAAAAAATGGTAACGGTCTTGCTATGTTGTACAAGAGAAGAAAGAAGTTTGAAAAGATGGAGATTATGAAATGGTTGGCTGAAAAACTTTAATTCAGAGAATTCCTTTAAAATTTCTGTGCGAATTTTTTGAAAATCATAAAAAGGATTTCCTTCTCTGAAATATTAATTCCTTTTACACGAAGAATTATATAATAATTGATGTCAGACAGAACATATAATTATATTGTAGTCAAACTCAAATCATTTTCCCTAAGCTCCAGCTGAAAAGCACTTTCAATTTATATTTCGTCGAATTGCAGTCAAAGCGCTGCATACAATACAAATTCAGTGCGCATTTTCAAACAAACAATACGCTTTTGTTTCCACGATCTTTCAAATGAGAGCATTCTTTCCGTTAACGTTTTAGCTTGTGGCAAACAATGAGGTCAATTATTTTAACGATTCTATTTGACTGCAGGATTGAGCACAATCAACAAGGATTTTCATATCACGGTGGACGTCATGAAGAGCTTTTCTCCGAGCTGATTTGAATGAAGCAGATAATAAGTGAATGGGGTAATCCATATTTCTGTGATTACAACAAAGAACGAGTATATAATGTGATTATTCTGCGTCATAGATTCACTCCTTTATCTGTTGAAAACAAAAGCTTTTATAATCTTATCATTTCCGCGTATTTCAATTTGTCGGTGCCTAGGGGTAGAACTATAATGGTGCTTTGAGCAAAACTCTATTTTGATGATAGTTCAAGATTATGATAGTTCTAATATCGCGTTTTGAAATTTTAGTTATCATGGAAAGTCAGAAACCGGGAACATGAGCATATGTGCTACTCGTACTATTTCTGGTAAAGTTACTTTGTTAGCAGAGGTCTTATGGGTCGCAAATTAATTTGACTTTAAGGAGTACCCATGAAAATTGGCTACACTAATGTAAAATTCTAGATATTTGCTGTTTAAAGCTGATTGCCTTGTGGTCTGAGGCTTACACTATTCTAAATTCTTGTTCAATGTAAATTCTGGGAATTTTCAATTATGATGGTGAAACACTTAATCTTTGAAGTTTAATTTCATATGAAGTCAAAGAATGTTTTGCAAAGAATATCGAATCTTTCAAATCATGTTTCACTGGAATGATTAAACAGGGAATAATATAAATTATAAAATTTTTCTTACATCAGGTATTGTATTTCACGAAGGTTTTAGGCGTAGGATTATGAGTTGAAATAAATATTGCAGTACACAAAGCTGATCTTAAATTTTTTCTATTTCTCCAATAAAATATGTACTTAATAAGCCAAAAGTACGCAAGGTTGAGGTGATGCGTGATAATTTTTGGAGTCACTGTACAAATGTCTAGAAGTGCTTTAAAATTTTTAAATAAATTATATGCTTAGTGTTGTGTATTAAATAAAAAGGCACGCATTTTGATACTCGTGTTCAATCACAAAAATTAGTCTTTATTAAGGAATGACTAAATTCAGCTGTCACTTGCACAAGAAGCAGATTGAATTAGAATACATGGAATGGAATGTCAGATTTAACTAGGGTTGCCAGAACCATTATAATTAATACATTACAGTCTCCCACGCTTAATGGAGTACATGGTCGCTTAGATGAGCAGGTAATCTCCTAATCCTGTTAGATCTTCTTAAGCTGGATTCTTGGTTCTCTACTGCTTGGGGTGTCAACTGTGGTTCAAAAACTGTTTCATCTCTTTGGTTGGCAACACTTCGCTCTATGAGTACCTCTTCTAGTCTTGGATTTTCATGAACAGGTTCCTCTTGAAACGTTACGGTCTTCTTTGGTAGTTCTACTCCCGATTTGTGCAGTTGGTTTATGTGGCGCTTTAATTCGTATCCATTGTCAAGCTTTATTTGATAATGAAGTTGGCCAAATTTTGCTTTTACTACACCAAACTTCCAAGTAGGCTTATTACGCTCGTACCATCGCACTTGTACTCTGTCACCTACACTTATCTGATGAATTATAGGTTTAATTGAAGCTGAAGTTCGTTCTTGATGCGGGCGGATAGCATCTAGTTTAATACGGATATCACGGCCAAGGTATAATTGTGATGCACTCCGACCACATGCTAGTGGTGTAGCACGATAACGTAAAATTATTTGCTGCACTTTGATGTTCAGTGGTAATTTATCTTCTTCCATCGCCTTTAATTTAGTTTTCAAGATTTGCACATACCTTTCCGCTAAGCGATTTGTAGCTGGATGTCCGGGGGCTATAAATTTTTGAATAATTCCATTTTCTAAACAATAATTTTTGAACATTGTGCTCTGAAGAATTGTGGCGTTGTCTGAGACGATGACTTGCGGTAGACCATGATTAACAAATATATCTTGAAGTAATTCTATGGTTTTTTCACTTGTTGGGGCACTTCTAATGATGCGTATTTCCGGCCATTTCGATTTAGCATCTACCAGTACCAGGAAATAATGGTCTTGAAATGGTCCAGCATAGTCAATGTGCACTCTTTGAAAATTTTGATCCGGTTCTTCCCAGTGATGTGTTGAAATCTTTGGAGGGTCTTTTCTTACTTTTGCACTGCTTGAACACGATTTTACTAACTGCTCTATATCCGAATCGATGCCTCTCCAAAAGCAATACTTTCTTGCCAGCTGCTTTATTTTGACAATGCTGATATGTGTGTGATGGAGTTCTTTTAAAATTTCGGGACGAAGACTCATTGGAATAACAACACGATTTCCTCTAAAAATTACACCATCTTGAACAGTGTACTCGAAATCCTACCTTCAATCAAGCCTCGTTTAAATACTGAAAGTTCAGGGTCACGCTCTGTTTCTTTTGATATGGTTGTAGCCGTAATTGATAATGTTGATATTTCGTTTATTGTTTGATCTTGAATATTTTGAATTTCCTCATCTAAAAAATGTTTAAAATTTGATTTATCGTTAATTGGTGCTCTCGATAGACAGTCTACATTGACGTTATTTTCGGCATTACGATGTTGTATCTGATAATTAAACCCTTGCAAAAACGATGCATATCTGAGAAGTCTAGCTGAAGTCATAGCTGGTGTTTTTGCATTTTGATGGAAAATTCTAGATAATGGGCGATTATCTGTCAACAAGGCAAATTCTCTTCCATATAAATACATAAAGAATTTGTCAACAGCGAAAATTATTGCTAAAGCTTCTCTGTCTAATTGACTGTAATTTTGTTCTGCTTTTGTCAACGCTCTTGAAACAAATGCAACAGGACGTTCATTTCCATCAACAATGTGGGACATTACTGCTGCTATTCCTGTTGGGCTTGCATCGCAGGCCAACGTAACCGGTAAGTTTGGATCGTACGGAACTAAAACTCTATCTTCCTGTATTTCTGATTTCAGTTTTTGAAAAGCTTGTTCACATCTCGGTGTCCATATAAATTTTTTATTTTTTTCTAGAAGCTGACGTAAAGGAAAAGTTTTTGTTGAAAGGTCTGGAAGAAATTTCGGGTAATATGTTATCATCCCGAGGAATCTTCTTGTGTCTTCCATGTTTTGTGGACGCGGTAGGTCTACTATGGCACGTATTTTATCTGGACATTTTAATATTTTGTTGTAACTGATGACATAACCTAGATATTTGATCTGTTGTTTGAAATATTCGCACTTGTTCTTATTTACATGTAAATTATATTTGCTTAATCTTTGAAAACATTTTATTAACCGATGCTCACATTCCGCTAGAGTTGATCCATAGATAACAATATCATCGAAATAGGAAATTGTTCCTTCAAGGCCTTGTAGAATTTGGTCCAAAATACGATTGAATTCATTTGGTGCAGTCTTGATACCAAAAGATAACCTATTAAATTGATACGTTCCTCGGTGTGTGGAAATGGTTTGTATTTCTTTGCTCTGCTCATCAACCATTACATGTAAATACGCCTTGTATAAATCGAGCTTACAAAAATATTTTGCGCTTTTTAATTTGTTAAAAATTTCGTCGATTCTACAAATTGGATAGTGCGCTGCCTCTAGTTGAGGATTTACAGCCACCTTATAGTCGACGCAAAGTCGAACATTGCCAACGGCTTTGGGTATTACAACCAATGGTGAACCCCAGTTGCTTGTATTTACTTTTTTTATTATACCGTCTTTTTCTAAATTATCTAACTCACGTTCAACTTTTTCCCGTAGAGCGAAAGGTACTTGTCTTTCTTTCAAAAATACTGGTGCTGCTCCGTCTTTTAACTTTAAACTACAAACTAAATTCGGAATACATCCCACCTTTTCTTCAAAAATATCAGAAAATTGTTGCTTTATTTTTGATATTGAATTGATCTTTTCAACAGCATGTTGATCGATTTCTATTTGGTCGATTTCTGATAAATTAATTTTCAAGTGGCGAATCCATACACGTCCTAAAAGTGCTGAACGATCTGCGGCTACAACGTACAAATCATCTTTAGAGGTTTCGCCTTTATATTTCACATTTACACTCACTACACCCATTGGCATAAAAACGTCACCCGTGTATGATCGAAATGCTATGTTAGTTCTTCGTATAGGAGTATTTAGCTTTAATTTCTCAAAGTCATTTTGTGGTATTAACGTATACCCGGCACCTGAGTCAACTTCAAACTCTTGCTCCTTTCCTTCAATGTAAACGTTTGTATAAAATTTTTGCAAATCTGTTATTGGAACAGCTATTTTGTTATAGATGTCGACAATTTGGTTCACACCAAATTTATTATCGGCTGTAATCGAAAATGACTCGATAGCATTTGAGTTGTTGTTGACTTCACTTGTTCTTTCTCTTGATTTACTCCGCCGCATTCTATCTTTGATACAGACCTTTTGTACATGCCCAGCTTTTCCACACGAAAAACATTTTAATTTATTTTTGTTAGTTTTGCACTCGGTTGATAGGTGATTATGGCGGCCACATCTAAGACACAACCCTTCTATGCCCAAATCGCTGTAGTTTACTCGTGTTGATGAATTTGATGTCCTGCTTCTTGACATGTTGCGATTACGATTGTTAGCAACACGACGATTGTCAACATGTTGACGTACTTGAAAAACATTACTTGTTGAACATGTTGCGCTGTTTTCAATCATTTTGTTGTTAATTTTGGCTGCTTCCAAAGTTGTTGCCTTATTGACGATTTGCGAAAAAGAAAATTCTGGGTCTTGAAGAGTTGCTCCCTGATGTACCCGTCGCTAAGTCCTCTGATGAATTGTGATCTCAGAAAAATATTTGAAACTAATTTACCACATTCACACTTAAAATCGCATTCTGTTGCACGGTTTTGTAATGCTGCTACAAAATCTGATATAGATTGTTCACTGTTCTGTACTTCGGAAAGAAATTTGTGTTGCTCCACTAAAATGTTCTTCCTTGGACAGAAATGCGTTTCCAATAACTCTATTATTTCGTTGTATTTAAGTTCATTAACATTTTTCGGCGCTGCTAATGTTGTTAAAATGGCGTACGTCGTCGATCCAATATATTCTAGAAGTAATTTTGCGCATAATTCTTTGTTGTCAAAGACCTTTTTGATTTGAAGATGAATTTCGAGACGCTCTTTATACATTCGAAATGATTCTTTTTTAGGGTCGAATGAGTCGAAGTTTGTTATTATGTTGATGCTGGTGCTGCTCGCTTGTTGATTTTGCTGCTGCTGTTGTTGTTGCATTGCTGTAGTCATGGCGTTTATTGCTTGTAGCAATTGCTGTACTTGAGCCTCCATGTTGATTTGAGGTTAAACACGATCACGACCACCTGTTTTTAATGCAATGCACGCACTTTATAAATTTGAAGGCGTTATTGTTATTATGCACTTATTTCAATTAGTTTACGATTTAAAATCCTCGTCGCCATTCAATTGTTGTGTATTAAATAAAAAGGCACGCATTTTGATACTCGTGTTCAATCACAAAAATTAGTCTTTATTAAGGAATGACTAAATTCAGCTGTCACTTGCACAAGAAGCAGATTGAATTAGAATACATGGAATGGAATGTCAGATTTAACTAGGGTTGCCAGAACCATTATAATTAATACATTACACTTAGTTTCAATGCACTTGGGTGTACGGTGCTTTTATTTGAAAGGTGCCATCAATAAGATACCATACTTTGCTATTAATCGGAATTTTCATATCACAATTTAAGCCGTTATTTTTGCCCGGGTGTGGACTTCTTTGCAGAGGCTCAGGCTTGGTGTGTGCATCCTCCTCAAAGCTGTTTAATTGAAGCGCACGCTGAACTGGCTTCATTTAATGCCTTATGTTTGTTGAGAAATGCCCTAACTGGCTAGCCTGCAGACAACTGGGAAGAAAGACTTATCCGCGCATCAAAACTGGTTAGGTCAAAGCGGTGATAACGCTCCACTCAGTATTCTCTTATCAAGAAACCAGTAAATCAGCCTGGAACTGGATTGGATGAATGGTAATAACATTCGCATCGGCAAACGCAACGATCAATTTTGCAGATGAAGTTAAATCTAGTTTCTGAAATTTCATGCTATTAGAACTCCAGATTAGTGATTTCTAAAGAATTTATTGAATACTGGTTGATATTTACCTTGGAAAATCACTGATGTCCACACATAACCTTGAAATCATCATTGAAAATTTACCAGTACGCATGAGTAGTGATATCACCATACTTGATTTAAGCTTTGACCAATCCCAAAGGCTGGCAGGTGTGTCTGAAGCACGGGCAAAAATAGACGATCATACGCTCAAACTTGCGACCCCGGCACAGCTTTTGTAATCGCTTGAGCTACATTAACACAACTGACACAAACTGGACACTCATATGCGTATCTTTAATAAAATGTTTATAATGCTCACAGATAGACTTGCTGCATGTTTAATTTTTAAGGAAAGATTAAATTTACGCTGCTCAGCGTAGGTACAGGGTGGAAGACTTATGATGTTTCGCAGCAGTTTGGTTTATGTCTTCAGAAAATCCACCGTAGTGACGCTGGACAATGTGTGATGAGTTTCAAAACTTTGTGCATTTATAAAATTCTGCAATTTTCCACTTCGTTGGTGATTTTTTTTTCAGGGAAACCTTGACCATTGTTTGAATTTCGCTGATTCTAGCTATTCAAAATGCCTATCTTCTTCTTCTTCTTAGCTCTACAGCCCTTTTCGGGCCTTCGCTTCCTGCAAATAGCACCTCCAGCTGTTTCGGTCCGTTCACCGCGTCCTCCAATTCCGAAATCCGAGCAGCGATGAACTGTCTTCGTCGACCGAGTCAGACGAGCGTTTCCTCGGTTTCCCCCTTGGCCGCCGGTCTTCAGCTCTCCCAACGAATACCTTCTTAGGTATCCGTTGTTCGTCAAAATGCCTATCAGTTCATGAAATATATCCTGGTTCTAAAATTATTCCCTCTAATGGCTGAAATATTGAACAAAGCTGAACTTCTCCAATATGGCAACTGGTATTAGAAAGTTAGTCTTAGCACGTTTTTCTGGAGTTTTATTGCTTTTTGGCTTCCTTTTTCCAATAGGATGTCCAAGCCATTGCCCATGGTCTTGTACTTAAAAGTGCCCGTGCAAAACTCCCGTGTATATAACTTTAAGCCCCAACGCCATAAACTCTAAATCTAAGTAAAATTTTTACCGATTGTCGCACAGCAATCAATTGCCCACGTCGCTGGTGTAAATTTCTTTAAAGCATTTTAATATATTAAAATGATGAAATTTGAAAACATTCATAAAGGTAAAGAGCTCGGTTTCGTCAATTTGAAGTTTGATTGATTACAGCAAATGCCTTATTGAAGTCAAGCATTCAGTTTTTTTGTAGGCCGATTTGGTTTTTTTTATTTTTTTATTTTATTTTATTTTATTTACAAAAACTATCTTACAGAATGAAGTTCCAATTACAAGGTAGTTTCTTGATAATAAAAAAGAACTTTAAAAAGAAAAAAAAAAATCCATAAAAATTAAGAACATTTCAAGGAAAAAGAGATACTTATATTATAAAAAGACAAAAAAGAGTTAAATTTCTAGATGGTAGAGTATTCTCCGCAGCTTTAATTTAAAGCTCGCAATCGAGTCTAAAGGAGGACCAAGCTGGAGACAATGATGATCTCTAACCATACGAACTAACGGAGATTGACGATACGTTTCTGTTCTAGCGTACGGTACTATATAGTACTGAAAGGATCTGGTTCGGGAACGTGGGCGTGTGCTTATCGCGTTGATTAGGTTAGATGAAAGTAAACCACTGGCAAGTTTAAAGAGAAAGCATTGGTCGAGGAAGAGCCTCCTCGCTTGAAGCGAAGGCATGAACAGGAAACTCAGGCGGTCATTGTAAGGACGATATGATACCTTATGCTTGAAGAGGAGCGTGCGTGTGAATTTTCGCTGAACAGATTCCACTGCGTCTGAGAGATAAATTAGGTGCGGTGACCACACCTGACATGCATATTCTAGAATCGGGCGCACAAGCATAGAGAACAAACGTATTCCGGTTTGAATACTGAAATTTTTATGAGAAGACCGTAAAACAAAGCCTGCAACTCTAGAGGCGTTAGATGTCATTTGAAGTATGTGGATGTCGAACTTCAGATGGAGGTCAAACGTTACGCCTAAATCCTTAAGCCTATCGACGCAAACGAGCACTGAGTGGTCGATAGAGTAAGCGAAAGGAATGCGATTTGCTTTCCTGGAAAAGCACATCCAATAACATTTAGAGATGTTCGACACCATGAGTTTAAGAGGTCTAAGTCATTTTGAAGATCCAGGCAATCTTGATTTGAGCTGATGACTCTAAAAATTTTCAAGTCGTCCGCATATAATAGGGATTTAGAAGTAAAAATAGACGGGAGATCATTAATGAATAGATTGAAGAGGAGAGGACTTAGAATAGAACCTTGTGGAACGCCAGAAGTGGGACTGAAAGAATATGAAGTTTGTCCACCCCAAATTACCGTACAGGATCTATTTTTGAAAAACGAGTCCAGCCATGTCAGGAGGGGGCCACTAATGCCAAATTGTTGGAGTTTTGCAATCAGAATATTGTGATCTACGCTATCAAATGCTTTAGCGAAATCTGTGTAAATCACATCCACTTGACCACCTGAGTCAAGTGCAGAGGCAATAGTATCTGTAATTTCAAGTAAATTGGTTACAGTGGAACGCCCCTTGATGAAACCATGTTGCTTATCGGAGAAATTTAGCCGTAAAGCATCATAAATCCTCAAATGCACAATACGTTCTAGGATTTTGCCAAAGCAGGATAACAGAGAAATGGGTCGATAATTATGAGCAGAGGAGCGGTCTCCTGCCTTATGGATAGGGAGAATGTTTGCTCGCTTCCAGGTGTCTGGGAAAATCCCTGTTGCTAGACTCGTATTAAAGGTAAGGGCAAGTGGGACACTCAAGGAAGAAGCGAGCGATTTAATGAAAACGTTCGGGATCCCGTCCGGACCAACTGCGCTGCTAGCGTTTAGCGACGCGATTACAGCAGCAACTTCAGAAGGGCACGTAGAAAAAACACTTAACTTGTTCAGGGAAGCCCTAGAGTTGGTGACGATTGAGGGAGAGGATGAGATATAGACTGAAGAAAAAAAGTCAGCAAACAAGTCACACATGGCCTGCTCATTGTTGGCAGTATTGTTCTGGAATGATAAAGAACTAACAGAGCTGTGGGATGATTTTAAGGAGTGGACATAGGCCCAAAAGGATTTGGGATTGTTAGTTAGGAAGGTAGTTTCTATGGACTTGAAGTGAGCGAGCATTGCTCGTGAAATTACTTTTTTGGCAATCGCCCGAAGTTGACGGAACTCCGAAAGGTCAATATCGGATTGTGAACGTTGGTAGCGTTTGCAGGCTGCGTCTTTCAATCGCACTGCCTGGGCAACATCTTTGGTAAACCAGGGTGACCATTTACTACCTGAAGAACGAGAGGTTGGCGTGTGTAAAGGAATTATATTATGGAGGACTGAGTAAAACATCCGAACAGCACCATTTGGATCAGTATGGTCCAGAACTGCGTGCCAGTTCACGCCCATTAGTTCAGATGCTAAGCCTTCGTAACTAGCTTTAAAGAAATTAAAGCGAGATGGGTTTGCTCGTTTCTTTGTACGTAGCAATTCTATCAATAGACGAAATTCTAAAGGTGGATGGTGGGGATCAGGGGTAACATAAGGGGAAGAGGTGGGGAAGACAGGGTCTGCAGTATGGGGATTACTCGAAAGAATCAGATCCAAAATACGGTTGGAAGTGTTCTTTATAGTATTTAATTGGGAGAGGGAGCAAAGGGACAGAAATGCGGAAATGGCAATAGAGAAGTCATTGCAAGATGATGGAGTGCCGGTCTCAATATCCCAGTGGACAGAAGGCAAATTGAAGTCTCCGCAGATGAGAAACTGGGTGGAAGATTTGACGTTGTTTATAAAGTTACTTAATTCACTGAAAAGGATTTGAAAAGTTGTTAAGGGAGAGTTGCAGGGAACGTAAATGCTTACAATAAAAAGTGGAACATTTTGAAGGTAAATGCGGACTGCCACGCCTTCGACCGGCGGTGACAAGGATAATTCCGTGCAGAAGATACCATTCAATAGTGGATTAACGGCAATGAGCACACCACCACCATCAGATTTACCGGTAGTGATCCGATCACGATCCTTCCGAAATACAGTATGGTGAGAGAAGATTTCATTGTCCGCAATTTCGTTGGTAAGCCAGGTTTCAGTCAAGCATATTACATCGTCGTTGGCAAGAACAGAAGCAAGTTTTATGGATTCCAGCTTGGTCCTCAGACCACGGACGTTTTGATAGTATACGTTCATAGCGCTGCTTTTACATTTTTGTTTTAAATTCTTGGTTGTGATCTGCTGGCTATACGAAAATTTTTACGCGATGAACGTTCGAAAAGTTTTACAAAAATACCTCGCGGCCAAAATTCTGGTTTAAGCATAAGCTGCAACTCCGCCGGGATTGTAATTTTAAACGAGGCAATTACTCGGTTCAGTTGATTTTCGCGCGTTAGTTTAATGCAATCTAATAGCTGCGGAGTGTAGCCCAGCTTAGATATAATGTATTTTTTCAGCTCATCAGTAGGCGTGTCAAATGCAAGACGGGAAACCAGTAGTTGAAGTGGAGGAGAAACAACCCAAGAAGAGAGATCCGAATGTATACAATTCGGCATTGACTGCGAAAGGACTCGTTCAGTAACATTTGCCGCTACTCCGTTAGGCTGCATGTGCGAATGTCCAGCTTGTATATCAGCAACACCCTGGGCAATACTGTTACTTGACAGGGCCGGCGGAAGTAGGGGATCTGCAGTTCGCTGGGGATGCTGATCGCACAAACGAGAGGTGGTTTCTATCGGTTCAGAATTAATGCCTATAGGAGAGGTCCTGTTCGTTGTTAATCCATTCGGTGAGGTGTTCAGTCGTGCATTCCGATTGTTCGCCATGCTCCTAGTTTGGATTTGTTGAATACATGGACTGAGAGAGACCATGCCTCCTTCTTTAGTAGTATCATCCGCTGCTGGAGATGTGGGGATGCTAATGATGAGGCCATCATTCCTATCTGAGGTACTCGGCAAAATGTTGTTTGGGACCAGCGAAGAGGGACTGGTCAAAGTTAAAGGCAATGTTACATCCGCTACTTTCAAGAGAGACGGGCCACCAGTATGAGAAGGCTGTGTGGGCGGATGGTTTATATCGACAGTTTTCAAAAGCGAAGCAATTTCTATATGCGCAGCATCCAATTTTTCTTTCATATTATTGAACGTCGATGAGATGGTTGTAATGGTGCGTTCAGGCGTACGTAATCTACTAATGTAAGTGGTAATGGTGTACTTACGGCATGATCCGCAGTACCAATATACTCCAGAGTCTGCCTTCATGATATTGTCAGCGATGGGTCCTGGTAGGCTAACGCATTTCGCGTGAAACGACAAACCGCAAAATCCATAGCAGGATACCAAAGCCGATTTGTTGGCTTTATCAACACAATTACGTGCGACGCAGAGGGTCATGATGTGTGGCAAATTAGTTGGCGTGAATTATAAAATTCTTTGTTCGTAACTTTTTATTGAAAGTTCGCGATAACCGAAAGTTATTTTCAATGTTTTTATTTATTTTAATATTTATTTTTAAATGATGGATGATAAGAAAAATAAACACAAACAAGACAAAGTTTCCAGGTTGAGCACCACTGGTTAGAAAGTCAAGTAGAAAGTAAAGTAGAAAATGACGCTATTGCCCCGTATGTGGCACTGCTAGCGGCAAAGGGGAATATCGCGGTTTAAAACTATGATAAAAAGTTTCATCATCAATAAGATGTGCTATAATTATAGACACAAGGTAAGAACACTGTCACAAAAACCAGATGGCAGGTCGAGATGATAACAATAATGAAATGTCTAAAAAAGAATTCGGCAAACACAAAGCCAAGATATAAATCCGGAAAAAAAAACACTGTGGGATGCGAGCAAGACTATTGTTTAGCACTAGCACTAAAAGGGGCTAACAAGTCTCACATGCCACCACAAAACTCCACGATATACGTCAACGGACCAAGAAAATATCGTTAATAGGGAGACAGTTGAAAGCGCACGACTTGTGTGTATCACAGTAACACAGTAACACAGTAACAGTATTGGGGGCCCCCAAGAAAGTCCGGCGTCCAATTTTCCGTAAAAAAAGAAATTGTCTTCGCTTTTTTTCTGCTCTCAATTATCTGCTGAAGTTATTAAGTCACTAATGATCGCCAGCCCAAAAAAAAAATTTCCATCGTTTGGAATATCTTCATCGAATTCTTCAACAAGCCAAAACAGAAAACTTTCCCTTTGTTCGCCAGTTTTCAGGCAGTGGAAAATGCAATGAAATGGCTCTTTATTGAAAACGCGTTTCGACACATTGAAGTCATCTTCAGTTCTGAGGAGTGAATGGAGGTAAGCTGAGAAGAATTTCACAGGCAAATAAATAGGGTCGGCGGATATTAAGTCTTTTAATATTTTTTTTGATTGATTATCCGTCTGCTCTGTGTCATATTGTTTCCATTTTCTTTGGGGGGTGTGATCTAGTACTTTCTTCTCCTTTCTATTTTGATGCATTTCGAATCGTTTGAGCATGTCAAGTCTCGATCCTTTGTTTTGTTCGTGTGACCATGTCATTGAATGGTACGGAGCTTGTGCGCGTCATTATGTGCATATACCGCGTAGTTAGAGTCTGGTTTGTTGCAGATAAACTACTAATCTGGGTAAATAGCATCCGTCCAAATACCAACTTTAAAATGGAAAATGAGGGAGACTGGCAACTTAATTATATGAATTTCACCATGACACGAAAAATAACACGCCTAGATTACAAAATTTACAGGAAGCCTGCCGCCACTAATCACACTTTAGAGTTGCAGTTGGCAGAATAATGATGTAGAGACCTCAACCCATCCCAATGACCCCTATCAACTCCTCCAATGAACTAAACAATGTTGGTAAGTCTTCTTTGTCAATTTTCGATTGAATTTTTGTTTTATTTACAAGTGAACTGGATTTTATTTAAGTACATATTGCCCATAATTATCTATGGCCTTTTGCCGTTTTTTTAGATCGAGCCATTATTTCATCTGTGTAGATCTTCTGTGGTTTACCGGCGAAAAACTTAGCCAAGTGGTTTTCACAGTTCCGTTTTGAAATGAATTTCTTTTCATAAAGGAAGTTTTGCAGAGACCGAAACAAACGGTAGTATGATGGTGTAAGGTCTAGACTATACGGTAGAAGCAACAAAACTTCCCAGTCAAGCTCTGTCAATTTTTGCCGGGTCATCAAAGATGTGTGTGGTCTGGCATTGTCATGATGGAAGACAACGCCCTTTCTATCGATCAATTCTGGCCGGTTTTTTTTTAAAAGCTTGTTGAAATCTAGTTGATTGCTGACAGTACAGCGTTGGATTGAGTGTTTGGCTAGGTTTTAGCACCTCATGGTGAACAATTCCCTTCCAATCCCACCATACACGCAGCATAACCTTAATTGGTGTCAATCCTGGCTATAAAGTCGTTTGTGATGATTCACCTTGTTTTGACCATGATCTTTTTCGAACGACATTCTCGTATCTTACCCATTTTTTATCGCCCGTAATGATTTGCTGCAAAATGGCTCGCTTTCGTTGCGTTTTATTAGCATTTCGCGAATGGAAATTCAGTCGATCAAATTTTTTTGTGTTAATTCATGCGGCACCCAAACGTCCAGCTTCTTTGTGTATCCTGCCTTTCGCAAATGGTTCAAAAATATTTGGGGATTGATATTTAGCTCCTTATCAATGTCATGGCTGCTGATATGTCGGTCTTCTTCAATTTTTTGTAAGATTTCATCGACTTTTTCAGTGATTGGTCGACCTGAGCGAGATGCATCTTTGACATGAAAATTTCCAAAACGAAAGCGAGCAAATCATCTCTTGGCTTTGGCTTTTGATAAAGTATCTTGACTGTAGGTACTACAAATTTTTTCACGAGCCTGCGATGCTTTCTCACCTTGATCGTAGTGATATTGTAAAATATAACAAATTTTTTCAGAAATTTCACTCATTTTTAAACGAATAAAACTTTTGACACGGACGACGAAATACAGAACTGTCCATATATCGATCAATTTTGCAGATGAAGTTAAATCTAGTTTCTGAAATTTCATGCTATTAGAACTCCAGATTAGTGATTTCTAAAGAATTAATTGAATACTGGTGGATATTTACCTTGGGAAATCACTGATGTCCACACATAACCTTGAAATCATCATTGAAAATTTACCAGTACGCATGAGTAGTGATATCACCATACTTGATTTAAGCTTTGACCAATCCCAAAGGCTGGCAGGTGTGTCTGAAGTACGGGCAAAAATAGACGATCATACGCTCAAACTTGCGACCCCGGCACAGCTTTCGTAATCGCTTGAGCTACATTAACACAACTGACACAAACTGGACACTCATATGCGTATCTTTAATAAAATGTTTATAATGCACACAGATAGACTTGCTGCATGTTTAATTTTTAAGTAAAGATTAAATTTACGCTGCTCAGCGTAGGTACAGGGTGGAAGACTTATGATGTTTCGCAGCAGTTTGGTTTATGTCTTCAGAAAATCCACCGTAGTGACGCTGGACAATGTGTGATGAGTTTCAAAACTTTGTGCATTTATAAAATTCTGCAATTTTCCACTTCGTTGGTGATTTTTTTTCAGGGAAACCTCGACCATTGTTTGAATTTTGCTGATTCTAGCTATTCAAAATGCCTATCTTCTTCTTCTTCTTCTTCTTAGCACTACAGCCCTTTTCGGGCCCTCGCTTCCTGCAAAAAGCACCTCCAGCTGTTTCGGTCCGTTCACCGCGTCCTCCGATTCCGAAATCCGAGAAGGGATGAACTGTCTTCGTCGACCGAGTCAGACGAGCGTTTCCTCGGTTTCCCCACTGGCCGCCGGCCTTCAGTTCTCCCAACGAATACCTTCTTGGGTATCCGTTGTTCGTCAAAATGCCTATCAGTACATGAAATATATCCTGGAGTCTAAAATTATTCCCTCTAATGGCTGAAATATTGAACAAAGCTGAACTTCTCCAATATGGCAACTGGTATTAGAAAGTTAGTCTTAGCACGTTTTTCTGGAGTTTTATTGCTTTTTGGCTTCCTTTTTCCAATAGGATATCTAAGCCATTGTCCATGGTCTTGTACTTAAAAGTGCCCGTGCAAAACTCCCGTGTATATAACTTTGAGCCCCAACGCCATAAACTCTAAATCTAAGTAAAATTTTTACCGATTGTCCCACAGCAATCAATTGCCCACGTCGCTGGGTGTAAATTTCTTTAAAGCATTTTAATATATTAAAATGATGAAATTTGAAAACATTCATAAAGGTAAAGAGCTCGGTTTCATCAATTTGAAGTTTTGATTGATTACAGCAAATGCCTTATTGAAGTCAGTCATTCAGTTTTTTTGTAGGCCGATTTGCTTTGGCTCTTTTTTGAAAACGCGTTACGACACATTGAAGTCATCTTCAGTTCTGAGGAGTGAATGGAGGTAAGCTGAGAAGAATTTCACAGGCAAATAAATAGGGTCGGTGGATATTAAGTCTTTTAATATTTTGTTTGATTGATTATCCGTCTGCTCTGTGTCATATTGTTTTCGTTTTCTTTGGAGGGTGTGATCTAGTACTCTCTTCTCCTTTCTATTTTGATACATTTCGAATTGTTTGAGCATGTCAAGTCTCGATCCTTTGTTTTGTTCGTGTGACGATGTCATTGAATGGTACGGAGCTTGTGCGCGTGATTCTGTGAATATACCGCGTAGCTGGAGTCTGGTTTGTTGCAGATAAACTACTAATCTGCGTAAATACAGGGTGGGCCAGAAAAAATTGCGAATTTGAAAAAATCATTAAAAAAAACTGAGTACAATTCACATACAAATTTTTATTTCTATAAAAATTGACATCTGGGAAATTCATTTCTTAAAAATAACGTCATCCAGGTGTGCACCATCCCGCTGCAAACATTCTTTGAATCTGACCCTCAAATTGGTAAAAACTCGCAGGCACATTGCACGGGGAATAGCTGCCATTTCTTCCCGGATATTGGTCTTCAACTGGTTAGTTGTGGCTGGGTTATTGGTGTAGACTCTACTTTTTAGGTATCCCCACAAAAAAAGTCCGGTGGCGTCAGATCCGGACTTCTAGGGGGCCATGCAATGTCACCTCGGCGCGATATCAGTTTCCCAGCAAACATGTCGTTTACGACCGCCAAAGAGGCATTAGCTGTATGGCATGTCGCGCCATCTTGTTGAAACCATGTCACACGATTATAGGCTTCAAATTGTTGCAGTTGTGGAAAGAAAAAATCCCTTAACATGGCTATGTATCGGTCAGAATTTACAGTGACAGGTTGGCCTTGTTTTTTCGTAGAAGTAGGGTCCGATAACTCAGTTCTTGTTGACCTTGGGCGTCCTGCAGGCTTCTGTTTGAGAGTCGAACCAGTCTCTTCGAACTTTCTGACCCACGATCGAATCACACTTTCTTTCGGACACTGATTTAGGTCATGTAATCCAGACTCACGCCGAAATAAACGCCGAACAATAGCGCACGAATTGTGATTTTTAACAATGTTTAACGCAGAATGCACGTTGCGCTCCAGTGAAGTGATCCATCGCGACTAAATTTCCGAGAACCGAGCTACTTAACCCCACCACCCGCGCAGTCCCCTCTCTAAAGCTTCAAACGCAAGAGTGTTTTTAAAATCGTACGCCTTTCTGGCCCACCCTGTAGCATCCGTCCAAATACCAACTTTAAAATGGAAAATGAGGGAGACTGGCAACTTAATTATATGAATTTCACCATGACACGAAAAAAAACACGCCTAGATTACAAAATTTAGAGGAAGCCTGCCGCCACTAATCACACTTTAGAGTTGCAGTTGGCAGATTAATGATGCAGAGATCTCAATCCATCCTAATGACCCCTATCAACTCCTCCAATGAACTAAACAATGTTGGTAAGTCTTCTTTGTCATTTTTCGATTGAATATTTGTTTTATTTACAAGTGAAATGGATTTTATTTAAGTACATATTGCCCATAATTATCTATGGCCTTTTGCCGTTTTTTGGATAGAGCCATTATTCCATCTGCGTAGATCTTCTGTGGTTTACCGGCGAAAAACTTAGCCAAGTGGTTTTTACAGTTCCGTTTTGAAGTGAATTTCTTTTCATAAAGGAAGTTTTGCAGAGACCGAAACAAACGGTAGTCAGATGGTGCAAGGTCTAGACTATACGGTAGAAGCAACAAAACTTCTCAGTCAAGCTCTGTCAATTTTTGCCGGGTCATCAAAAATGTGTGTGGTCTGGCATTGTCATGATGGAAGACAACGCCCTTTCTATCGATCAATTCTGGCCGGTTTTTTTTTAAAAGCTTGTTGAAATCTAGTTGATTGCTGACAGTACAGCGTTGGATTGAGTGTTTGGCTAGGTTTTAGCACCTCATGGTGAACAATTCCCTTCCAATCCCACCATACACGCAGCATAACCTTAATTGGTGTCAATCCTGGCTATAAAGTCGTTTGTGATGATTCACCTTGTTTTGACCATGATCTTTTTCGAACGACATTCTCGTATCTTACCCATTTTTTATCGCCCGTAATGATTTGCTGCAAAATGGCTCGCTTTCGTTGCGTTTTATTAGCATTTCGCGAATGGAAATTCAGTCGATCAAATTTTTTTGTGTTAATTCATGCGGCACCCAAACGTCCAGCTTCTTTGTGTATCCTGCCTTTCGCAAATGGTTCAAAAATATTTGGGGATTGATATTTAGCTCCTTATCAATGTCATGGCTGCTGATATGTCGGTCTTCTTCAATTTTTTGTAAGATTTCATCGACTTTTTCAGTGATTGGTCGACCTGAGCGAGATGCATCTTTGACATGAAAATTTCCAAAACGAAAGCGAGCAAATCATCTCTTGGCTTTGGCTTTTGATAAAGTATCTTGACTGTAGGTACTACAAATTTTTTCACGAGCCTGCGATGCTTTCTCACCTTGATCGTAGTGATATTGTAAAATATAACAAATTTTTTCAGAAATTTCACTCATTTTTAAACGAATAAAACTTTTGACACGGACGACGAAATACAGAACTGTCCATATATCGATCAATTTTGCAGATGAAGTTAAATCTAGTTTCTGAAATTTCATGCTATTAGAACTCCAGATTAGTGATTTCTAAAGAATTAATTGAATACTGGTGGATATTTACCTTGGGAAATCACTGATGTCCACACATAACCTTGAAATCATCATTGAAAATTTACCAGTACGCATGAGTAGTGATATCACCATACTTGATTTAAGCTTTGACCAATCCCAAAGGCTGGCAGGTGTGTCTGAAGTACGGGCAAAAATAGACGATCATACGCTCAAACTTGCGACCCCGGCACAGCTTTCGTAATCGCTTGAGCTACATTAACACAACTGACACAAACTGGACACTCATATGCGTATCTTTAATAAAATGTTTATAATGCACACAGATAGACTTGCTGCATGTTTAATTTTTAAGTAAAGATTAAATTTACGCTGCTCAGCGTAGGTACAGGGTGGAAGACTTATGATGTTTCGCAGCAGTTTGGTTTATGTCTTCAGAAAATCCACCGTAGTGACGCTGGACAATGTGTGATGAGTTTCAAAACTTTGTGCATTTATAAAATTCTGCAATTTTCCACTTCGTTGGTGATTTTTTTTCAGGGAAACCTCGACCATTGTTTGAATTTTGCTGATTCTAGCTATTCAAAATGCCTATCTTCTTCTTCTTCTTCTTCTTAGCACTACAGCCCTTTTCGGGCCCTCGCTTCCTGCAAAAAGCACCTCCAGCTGTTTCGGTCCGTTCACCGCGTCCTCCGATTCCGAAATCCGAGAAGGGATGAACTGTCTTCGTCGACCGAGTCAGACGAGCGTTTCCTCGGTTTCCCCACTGGCCGCCGGCCTTCAGTTCTCCCAACGAATACCTTCTTGGGTATCCGTTGTTCGTCAAAATGCCTATCAGTACATGAAATATATCCTGGAGTCTAAAATTATTCCCTCTAATGGCTGAAATATTGAACAAAGCTGAACTTCTCCAATATGGCAACTGGTATTAGAAAGTTAGTCTTAGCACGTTTTTCTGGAGTTTTATTGCTTTTTGGCTTCCTTTTTCCAATAGGATATCTAAGCCATTGTCCATGGTCTTGTACTTAAAAGTGCCCGTGCAAAACTCCCGTGTATATAACTTTGAGCCCCAACGCCATAAACTCTAAATCTAAGTAAAATTTTTACCGATTGTCCCACAGCAATCAATTGCCCACGTCGCTGGGTGTAAATTTCTTTAAAGCATTTTAATATATTAAAATGATGAAATTTGAAAACATTCATAAAGGTAAAGAGCTCGGTTTCATCAATTTGAAGTTTTGATTGATTACAGCAAATGCCTTATTGAAGTCAGTCATTCAGTTTTTTTGTAGGCCGATTTGCTTTGGCTCTTTTTTGAAAACGCGTTACGACACATTGAAGTCATCTTCAGTTCTGAGGAGTGAATGGAGGTAAGCTGAGAAGAATTTCACAGGCAAATAAATAGGGTCGGTGGATATTAAGTCTTTTAATATTTTGTTTGATTGATTATCCGTCTGCTCTGTGTCATATTGTTTTCGTTTTCTTTGGAGGGTGTGATCTAGTACTCTCTTCTCCTTTCTATTTTGATACATTTCGAATTGTTTGAGCATGTCAAGTCTCGATCCTTTGTTTTGTTCGTGTGACGATGTCATTGAATGGTACGGAGCTTGTGCGCGTGATTCTGTGAATATACCGCGTAGCTGGAGTCTGGTTTGTTGCAGATAAACTACTAATCTGCGTAAATACAGGGTGGGCCAGAAAAAATTGCGAATTTGAAAAAATCATTAAAAAAAACTGAGTACAATTCACATACAAATTTTTATTTCTATAAAAATTGACATCTGGGAAATTCATTTCTTAAAAATAACGTCATCCAGGTGTGCACCATCCCGCTGCAAACATTCTTTGAATCTGACCCTCAAATTGGTAAAAACTCGCAGGCACATTGCACGGGGAATAGCTGCCATTTCTTCCCGGATATTGGTCTTCAACTGGTTAGTTGTGGCTGGGTTATTGGTGTAGACTCTACTTTTTAGGTATCCCCACAAAAAAAGTCCGGTGGCGTCAGATCCGGACTTCTAGGGGGCCATGCAATGTCACCTCGGCGCGATATCAGTTTCCCAGCAAACATGTCGTTTACGACCGCCAAAGAGGCATTAGCTGTATGGCATGTCGCGCCATCTTGTTGAAACCATGTCACACGATTATAGGCTTCAAATTGTTGCAGTTGTGGAAAGAAAAAATCCCTTAACATGGCTATGTATCGGTCAGAATTTACAGTGACAGGTTGGCCTTGTTTTTTCGTAGAAGTAGGGTCCGATAACTCAGTTCTTGTTGACCTTGGGCGTCCTGCAGGCTTCTGTTTGAGAGTCGAACCAGTCTCTTCGAACTTTCTGACCCACGATCGAATCACACTTTCTTTCGGACACTGATTTAGGTCATGTAATCCAGACTCACGCCGAAATAAACGCCGAACAATAGCGCACGAATTGTGATTTTTAACAATGTTTAACGCAGAATGCACGTTGCGCTCCAGTGAAGTGATCCATCGCGACTAAATTTCCGAGAACCGAGCTACTTAACCCCACCACCCGCGCAGTCCCCTCTCTAAAGCTTCAAACGCAAGAGTGTTTTTAAAATCGTACGCCTTTCTGGCCCACCCTGTAGCATCCGTCCAAATACCAACTTTAAAATGGAAAATGAGGGAGACTGGCAACTTAATTATATGAATTTCACCATGACACGAAAAAAAACACGCCTAGATTACAAAATTTAGAGGAAGCCTGCCGCCACTAATCACACTTTAGAGTTGCAGTTGGCAGATTAATGATGCAGAGATCTCAATCCATCCTAATGACCCCTATCAACTCCTCCAATGAACTAAACAATGTTGGTAAGTCTTCTTTGTCATTTTTCGATTGAATATTTGTTTTATTTACAAGTGAAATGGATTTTATTTAAGTACATATTGCCCATAATTATCTATGGCCTTTTGCCGTTTTTTGGATAGAGCCATTATTCCATCTGCGTAGATCTTCTGTGGTTTACCGGCGAAAAACTTAGCCAAGTGGTTTTTACAGTTCCGTTTTGAAGTGAATTTCTTTTCATAAAGGAAGTTTTGCAGAGACCGAAACAAACGGTAGTCAGATGGTGCAAGGTCTAGACTATACGGTAGAAGCAACAAAACTTCTCAGTCAAGCTCTGTCAATTTTTGCCGGGTCATCAAAAATGTGTGTGGTCTGGCATTGTCATGATGGAAGACAACGCCCTTTCTATCGATCAATTCTGGCCGGTTTTTTTTTAAAAGCTTGTTGAAATCTAGTTGATTGCTGACAGTACAGCGTTGGATTGAGTGTTTGGCTAGGTTTTAGCACCTCATGGTGAACAATTCCCTTCCAATCCCACCATACACGCAGCATAACCTTAATTGGTGTCAATCCTGGCTATAAAGTCGTTTGTGATGATTCACCTTGTTTTGACCATGATCTTTTTCGAACGACATTCTCGTATCTTACCCATTTTTTATCGCCCGTAATGATTTGCTTCAAAATGGCTCGCTTTCGTTGCGTTTTATTAGCATTTCGCGAATGGAAATTCAGTCGATCAAATTTTTTTGTGTTAATTCATGCGGCACCCAAACGTCCAGCTTCTTTGTGTATCCTGTCTTTTGCAAATGGTTTAAAAATATTTGGGGATTGATATTTAGCTCCTTATCAATGTCATGGCTGCTGATATGTCGGTCTTCTTCAATTTTTTGTAAGATTTCATCGACTTTTTCAGTGATTGGTCGACCTGAGCGAGATGCATCTTTGACATGAAAATTTCCAAAACGAAAGCGAGCAAATCATCTCTTGGCTTTGGCTTTTGATAAAGTATCTTGACAGTAGGTACTACAAATTTTTTCACGAGCCTGCGATGCTTTCTCACCTTGATCGTAGTGATATTGTAAAATATAACAAATTTTTTCAGAAATTTCACTCATTTTTAAACGAATAAAACTTTTGACACGGACGACGAAATACAGAACTGTCCATATAAAAATTGTAGACTGGCATGTCACCTTTCAAACGCATGTCAGTTTGACTCAATCTGATTAGTATTGCCCGATATATGACAACAAACCCCATCCAGTGACAAAAAAGGCTCAATACTTTTTAGACTAGCAAATATTTACATGTCACCCCGCGCTTGTTTCAGGGTATACATTTTCGCTAGCGGAAGAGCTCATTGCTTGCCTTTCCTCAGGGTGAAGGAATGCCATACAGATTTTGGCGGGAACTTGCCTATCTTCGTTTCTTATCTTTGCATCGTAATCTTCTTCAGGTAGCAAAGGAACTATGTTATGCACTGCTCGATTAAGATAGCATCATGTAGGATTCTTAAAGTACATCTGGCAGACTACTCCCTTAGCGTCTGGATCAACTTTTGCTTTCTTCCACTGTAGTGATGCATTTTCAAATTCTTTTATTAGAACCATATCTCTTTGCGTAGTTGTCGCCTAGATCATTTCCATATCTATATTTTTTGGAGATGAGGACGTATTCGTTCTGAAATTTCTCCCAAATAACACGTTGTAAATCCTGAAATGGAAGCTACTTCTTCGTAGCTGGCAACTCTTCCTGCATTCCAACGGCAATAAGAGGAGCTATAAGACTTCGCTGTACTATGAAATGTACAAGAGACTGACATTCACAGCAGTCTAGTCGGTGCAGGGTAGAATGGACGGCTGTTTGATATTGCTTCCCAAGCACAGCGTTGTATGAAATGGTTCATACGTTAAATTGTTTACGAAAGGCATCTGTTTTATAAATTTTTTCTAGCTACCCACAGCCGGTTCGAACAGACCCCCGAAGTGGTTTGCTCCCGGTGGGCTGTGAAGCCACGTTATTTTTGGTGCTAATTTCTCCTCCCACTCCGATGTTGTTTTTCTCCCCACTTCATCAAGAATCTTCACTGCCCGGATTAAATTGGTGGCATTATTGGATCGCACAATATATGTTTAGCCTCTACTGTTTACAGATCGCCTAAATGCTGGCAGGAATGTATTTGTACTCAGGTGTGAGCATAACTCCATGTGAATCAGTTTTGTAGCCATGCAAACAAACAAAATGATGTAAACCTTCATAGGCTTAGCAAATTTCAACGGGCTTGACTTTAATTGGAAGGATCCGCAAAGATCGGTTTCTACATTTTGGCAGGCTATAGCACGGAGTCAGCCTTTCAGAATAGAAACTTGACATTGAAGGTTCTATTGTTTTTGCTCTCAGTTTGGTACAGAATATATATGCTCTTATAATTGTTTTCTGCTATACAAAATGTTTCTTCATACTTGTGATACTATATCCACAGTGGTCGTAATCAAGATGCACTTGCCTGATTAATAAATCTACTAAATGACATTTAACAGGCTAATTGAAAAGTCCCCGGTCTACCGTAGTAGAACACATTTTTTGGCAAAGTTCGATTTTATTATTCAACATAGTTGCCTTCGAGGGCGATACAGCGATTATAGCAATCTTCCAACTTTTTGATACCATTTTTGTAGTACGATTTGTCTTTCACTTCAAAAAACTATAGGCCTCAGTTTCGGCGATTACTTCTTCATCGGCGCTAAATTTTATTCCAGTAAGCATTCTTTTGAGGTCTGAGAACAGGAAAAAGTTGCTGGGGGCTAGATCTGACAAATACGGTGGAAGCAGAAGCAATTCAAAGCCCAGTTCATGCAATTTTGCCATTGTTTTCATTGATTTGTGACACGGTGCATTGTCTTGATGAAACAGCGCTTTTTTTCTCCAAATGGGCTGTTTTTAACGATCCAATAACGCTATATGATAATCGCTGTTGATGGTCTGGCCCTTTTGGAGGTAATCAATGAATATTATACCTATGAGTCGACTTATGGCCAACGTAGGGGGACCCAGCCCATCAAGAAGACGCCTCTTGATGAGTGCCGTAGGGTCAGTGCTGCTGTACGGAACGGAGGTATGGGGTGACGCTCTCAGCAAGGAGGTATACCGAAAACGTTTGGCACAGGTACAGAGAAGAGGAGCACTGAGAATTGCATCTTCGTATTCAACAGTCTCTGACTCGGTGGTGAGAGTGATTCCAGGCGTGATACCTGCCGCCCTCCTTGCTAGAGAGCGCCGCGCTATTTACCTGCGCCGAAATGAGGAGGTGAGAGAGATAGTTGTCCGCGAGGAGAGACAGCGCTCGCTCAACGATTGGCAGCAGTCTTGGGTCGATTGCACGAAGGGAAGGTTGACTGCGCTCCTCATCCCGGATGTGGGACCGTGGCTTAATCGAAAGCATGGTGAGACTGACTTCTATCTGACCCAGCTTTTGAGCGGGCATGGGTGTTTTCAGTCTTACCTGCACAAGATCGGTAAGTCACGGTCTCCTGATTGTCGGTTTTGCCCAGGAGAGGAGGACAAAGCCTGCCACACATTTTTTGCGTGTACAAAATGGGTCAGGCTGCGAAGGGAACTCTACAGGGAGACGGGAGAGCTCACCCCGGATAATATAGTTGCGGTGATGCTCGAATCGGTTGACAAATGGAACCAGGTGGCACATTATGCTCGGGCAGTTCTAAAATATAAAAGGGACTCACAGCAGCCGGGGGCGCTGGGGCTGGAGGATCGCTCTTCTGGGATATCCTCTTCCCCTCTCCCCTCCCGCTAGGAAAGGGACTGCTCAGCTTGAAGGCGTCCAACGGCGTAACAAAACGAAACCTGGCCCGAAGTAATGTGTCAAACGGTTACAGGCTGGGTTCTCAGGTTGACAGGGGAGGTGTTTAGTGGGTAGTCAAGTCGCAAATGGAAGTCCCACACTCTGTGCATAAACAGCATTCACCTCCCCACCACAAAAAAAAAATGAATATTATACCTTGCGTATCCCAGAATACTGATGCCATCACCTTGCCAGCTGACTGTTGTGTTTTTCCTTGCTTTGGATTCGGTTCGTCGTGTGCAGTCCACTCAGCTGACTGTCGATTGAACTCCGGAGTGAAATGATGGAGCCATGTTTTATCTATTGGCACATATCGATGCGGAAATTCAGGTTTATTGCGCTTAAACACTGCTCAGAATCATTAACACGGTATTGCTTTTGATCGATTGTGAGCTCGCGCGGCACCCATTTTGCACACCGTTTTCTCATGTACAAATCTTCGTGAATGATATGATGTACACGTTCAGATGATATCTTCACAATGTCTGCTATCTCGGTTGTATTCACTTTACGGTCATTCAAAATTATTTTGTGAAGTTTTTTGATGTTTTCGTCGCTGAGAGCCTCTTTTGGGCATCCACTGCGTTTGCCGTCTTCGGTACACATTTCATCACGTTTAAACTTAGCATACTAATCAATGATGGTTGATTTTCCTGGTGCAGACCCCAAAAACTCTTCATCAAGCCAAGATTTTGCTTCAACTGTATTTTTCCCCTTGAAAAAGCAATATTTTATCAGCACACGAAATAATTTTTTTTCCATATTTTTTCAAATAACAAAATTAACTACACTCACAACGCAATATCTCAAAAACTAATGGTCGGAGTGCCGTCAAATTTTGACACGTACCGTTTGAAGGTTGGTACTAACTGAAAATTATATGGATTTAATACTAGCACCGCCATCTGTGTATCAGACCAGGGACTTTTCTATTGGCCTGTTACTAAGAATTATATTGTGCTTCTGCTGATACGGTAGGTTTGCATGCTAAATTCTGTCTCCCGCGCAAAGTACACTACTTTCCCCTTCAATAAAGGGATGCAAAAATTAGAACCAATGTCCGTGCACCACAGGCTCCACCAATGTCCATGCTCCACAGGCATCTCTGTGTTGGTGCTGAAATCGGTCTTGGGTGTTGGATGAATGCATCTGGGCTTAATTTTTTGGGGCTAAGGCTTTCCTAATTTTATTCACCATTCTTTCGAGAAACTTATTGTCGATGTATTTTTGGCTTCGAACCCAATGAAAAGATACTGATGAAATATTTGTAATAAGGGTTTGCACGTGATCAGCATCCTCATCTAGAGAGTTGTCACGAGCAGTTTGGTGTAAGGTGCTGATAGCTTGCCATGGAGCGCAGTCGAGTCCATATGTAACGGTCGTTAAGTGGGGTTCTTCAAGCGGTGCTTCCAAGTTTATCCTCCACAATATTCAAAGTTTGTGCTGATCTTCATTGAGGAGATGAATTTGCCTATACGTTTTAGTAATGTCGCTGGTGAGCACATATTGAAATTAACAAACTCTGGTAACTACATGAAACATATGCGTTCGTAATTTTGGACCTGGATGAATGCACTGATTCAAGGCGACTCCGCTACTGGATGCACTGGAACCAGTAAATACATTTCTTATTTTCGTGGTGATCTCGGAAGATACTCAAATATGGTATGTAAAAGACTTACTGCGTGTCTTCTTTAAGCGTAAATTTTGCACCAAATTTTCGGCTAGGTAACTACTTTGGTACCTTGGTCTACTAAACAATACACTGATATTGTCGGTCCATCGGCTGCAATGAGCTTTGCAATTGAAGTAAGCAGTACATCTCTGACATCTCTGTGGTGTTTTCACAAAAATGAACAATCACTTGGACAACCTCTGTGCTGGTTTTTTTTTTTGCTTGGCAGGCAAATGGGAAGTTAGAGCAAGGTGATGGTGCATAATAGTCTAATGCTTTTCCTTGGAAATATCACACTTCAACGATGATCACTTAGTTTTTGAAATCAAACTTATACAAAACACAGTAAATGGACACCTTAAATTATTGAAGTTGCTATGGCAACGAGCTCTGAACGGAAGCGAAGTTGCTATTAAGGCTGTAGCAGAACAGCCAATCGGACATCAAGTCTGGCACAAAAGAAACGATTAGTTCGATGAGTAGTGCCAGAACGCATTAGACAAAGAGCATTAGGTGTAAAAAATACTTAGGTCAGAAAACTAGGATGACGAAAGAACACTATGAACATCTCAGAAGTATCAACGTATAAGTCTAACGAGTAACAATACAAGACAAGCATACAAAGTAGTGAAAAGCCTGAGGTTATTGGCTCAAAACCACGCTTTGTGGTTATGACGTCGGCAACATCATTGTTGATGTAAAGAGGATTAAATAATGATGGGCATCAAATTCTAAAAACCCCAAAAAAAAAAAATCCTCCGCACAGCCCCAGAATATCGGAGCCTATGACTTCCATTGGCCCCACTAGGTCTGGACGAAGTTTGTTCCACCATCAAAGCTCAAATGAATAATAATGCGCCGGGTATCGGTGAGATTCAAGAACATACTCGTATGCCGAAAGAGTGGAGCCAATCAATTATATTCCCTATCTACAAAAAAAAAGTGCCAAGCTACAGTGTCAAAATTATAGAGGCATATCACTACTTTGTACGACGTACAAAATATTTTTAAAGATCTTAGAAAATAAAATTGGATCATATGTCAACAGTATTATTAGGGAGTATCATGGTGGTTTTACAGCAGGTAGATCAACGATAGACCAATTGTTCACTGTCAAGCAGGTACTTGAAAAGTGCTGGGAGTTCAACATAGACGTAGACCAAATTTTCGTTGACCTTAAGCAAGCATATAACAGTATGGTTCGTAACATACTGTACCAAATAATTATTGCTTAGGCATCCCAGCCAAATCATCTCGTTCTACCCAAGTGACAATGACGTCATCAACCTCCCAAGTCCACATCAATAACAAACTCACCGATGCCTTTAACACAAATAACTGACTGAGGCAGGGAGGTGGGCTGGCCCTATTAGAATTCAATTTTAGCTCTGGAATACGTCATAAGAAAGCAACCTGTCGATACACGAGGTATATTACTGTACAAATCAAGGCAAGTGTTAGCCTATGCGGATGACACCAAAATTTTGTCACGGTCATTAAAACCGCTAAAGATTCTTTCCTGAAACTTGACAGTGAAGCAAAACTAGCAGGGCTACAAATCAGTGAAAATAAAACAAAGCTCATGACGCAGTTGAGAAAAAATACCTCAAATACACAAAATATCAAAAATGTGAGTGAATTAGTGTATCTAGGCATCAAAGTAACCAGAACCGGTAGTGGAGGAGACGAAATGCGCCGAAGAATATAGCTCTCAAATAAAATATTTTATTCACTTTGGACGATCTTGAAGATCAACTGCATGCATAGGGAAACAAAGCTCCAGGTATTCAAATCTATGATAAGATCTTTGCTTTTCCATGGGTGTAAAGCGAGGACCCTAAACCAAGCATATGCGAACATATTGAACGCCTTCGGGTGTCGGGTCCTGAGGCGAGCTAGGAGGGGACCTACGCCAAATCCGATGCAACTATGAGCTGTATGAAATTATTGAAGAGCCGGAGGTCTCAACGATTGTAAGATTGCAGGAGCTGCAATGGACTAGCCACGTGAATTGTACAGATAAACCATGGATACCTAAAAAGGTATTTGGTGGGAAAACTTAGGCCGGAGGCCAGTGGGGAAACTGAGGAAATTCTGGTCTGACTCAGTCGACGATCACAATTAATCGCTACTCGGATTTCTAAATTGAAGGACACGGTCAATGGGCCAAGGCAGGTGGAGGCACTTGTTGCAGGAAGCGAAGGCCTATGAAGGGCTGTAGTGCTGCCAAGAAGAGGAAGAAATAAGTAAACAATTTGGTTTTTCAGCACGTTTTCTACTGCTGATTTGTTTTTGCTATTATTTTTGACTTCTTCTCCTATTTTTGCTCCATTTACAGTTTTTCTACCGGCATTATGCTGTTCATTCAGCAGTCTCGGATAAACTCTTTCGATGAATTCTTTTACCCAGTAAATACTTCCTCTAATTGTTTATATCTTTTGTCCTGGAAGTACCCCGAATATACATAATGGTATAAGCCCGTCCTTGCTAATCCACTGGTCGATATTGAGTTGCCCCTTACTAGGCAATTTTATAAAAATTAAAATAAATTTCCTGACTAAATATTCGCTAGAATATGTCCAATAAACACTTAAAACTTCTTTCTACGCACTTTATTTGCGTAGTCAAAAACAAATCTTAGAAAAAGTAAAGCAGTTTAAGTTTCAAAAAGACAATGTAATTCGTATTGAAGTTATGCGGTCCAACTTCAGGCGGATGAAAACTTCTCTAAAATTTGGTATAAACTGTAAGTAGTGAAGTTTCACTAAACACGTCAGGGGAAAATAATTCATCAAAATATCAACTTATATTCCTTTCACTAAATATTTTTTATTTTTGCTCAACAGATAATTAATATTTACACAATTTGTGAACTAAAAGATCAAAGTTAAATTCTAACTTTTTAATAAGTGGTTTTGCGACGAAAAAATCATAACATTTAAAATTTTAATATTATAATTGGTACGAGTATTGCGACAAGATAACCACCCCGTATCCTGTTAATCGAACAACTCAAATGCATTAATTTCATTAATAGGTGTGTTTGAATTTCCTACTGATCAGCTATAGAATCGCAAGCACAAGAAATGCTGAATACCAATCATCATCATCTATGGCGCAACAGCTCAAGCCGGGTCTTAGCCTCCAGGATTAATTTCCACAAATCATCACGGTTCTGCGACCTTGTCCACCAGTTGTTTACTCCCAACAAGGACCTGCTGTCAGCTGCTATTGTGTCTTCACATCGAGTCCACGGGCCTCCCACTGGACATTTACCTTGTGTTCTACCCATTAATGTTCTTTTGGGTAGCCGGTTTTCTTCCATTCTTACTACATGGCCCGCCCATTGCGATTTGCGTAATTTTACGCAAGAGGAAACAGATGGATCGTCAAAAAGTCCATACAACTCATTGTTGTAACATAGTTTCCACTCTGTTCCTTGTTTCACTGGGTCGAAGATTTTGTGGAGCACTTTGCGTTCAAATATGTCCACTGCCTTTTCGGTTTCGCTTGTCAGCGTCTATGTTCCACTTCCATACAACAACACAGGTTTGAACAGTGTTTTATAAATGCGGAGTTTATTTTGCTTGTGCACCACTCTGTACCTTAGAATGGGAAGTGCAGAGAAATAGGCTTTATATGCAGCGTTTATGCGGCGTCCAATCTTCAATTCAGGTTGGCTCCAAGGTAGATAAAATTGTCCATGCTTTCGTTCCAGGAGGCTAGTATTCTGGATGAAGAGCTATACTGCAGTTTGAAGGCATAGTTAGCTAGAAAGAAGCCATATTTCGATGTATCCTTTATCAGTTTTGTGGCAGGCTATTGATCTTTACCAAAGGTCTAAATTTAGTTAGAAGTAATCACGGATGTATTAAAAGCCAGACGAGATATAAATATTTGCTTCGATTTTATGGACTTAAACATTAGTGTACCCGCGGTTTCAGCTAATGGCTTCCTGATGACGTGTTCCAGTGCAATATTAAAGAGCATTGGGGCAAGTCTATCTCCTTGTTTTAAGCTTTATTCAATAATGAAGCTGTCACCGTTTAGGACTCTGCGTTTAGCATCGTGCCCTTAACCATGTGGACTAGTCTCATTGGGACGTGAATATACTACTGTGCCCAAAAAATAAGGTGACATTGTATTTATTTTGAAAATTCTTTATCTATTTTTCCAAATCAATTTCATCCCCTTCAAAGTAATCCCCTCCTGATGCAATGCACTTATGCCAACGGATTTTTCAATCTTCGAAACACTGATTGTAGTCACTTTCCGGGATGCCCTTCAGTTCCGTCTTCGCTGCGGCTTAAATCTCCTCTATCGTACCAAAACGGTATCCCCGGAGCGTTCTTTTGAGCTTGCTGAACAGCCAGAAGTCCCACGGCGCTAGATCAGGTGAATACGGTGGTTGCGGAACGATATGGGTTGAGTTTTTGGCGAAACTTCACTAATAAACTTTTCGAGATTCTAGCTTCAGACTTCACAACATACCTTGAAGATGTAATTGAAGAGTCACGGGTCAACGAGCATTATCTAGACTCACTCATGGAGAATCAAACCTCACTTCTCGAGACCACTACAAACCTTTTTAAAAAAGAGACGTACCATATCTAGGAACAATTTAAGGCCATAGACGATTACTTAAAACAAGTGTCAAAGATACAAGCGGTGTATCTTAGCAACAAATTTTCATCACATTTTGCGTCCGCACCATGATGGCACTACACAGTTGCCAAGAAATACAAAGGGCATTATGGGATATACTGCTTGATCTACAGCACGGAATCATTAATCCACTGCTTCTCACTACACGACAACTTCAATAACAAGTAACGCTCATATGAAAAGCACTTCCTCCAAGTCTAAATATCCCTATTAGTCAAACAGTTGGAGATCCATCATTGTACAAGACGTTTTCGGTACATGCCATGATGACCAAATCAACTATTAAAATACGACATTCACTTTGGTCACAACAGAATGTGAATCCACCCGTGTTACTTGGCATCTAACTTCAATTCATTGAGCCTTTTTGGAAGTTTTCAGTTACCCATTTCAGGCGCATTTCTTCCTCTTAGCACTACAGTCCCTCTCGGGCCTTCGCTTCCTGCAAACAGAGCCTCCAACTATCTCGGTCTATTGACCTCGTCCTCCAATACCGAAATCCGAGCAGCGATGAACTGTCTTTATCGACCGAGTCAGACCAGCGTTTCCTCGGTTTCCCCATGAGTCTCCGGCTTTCAGTTCTCCCAACGAATACCTTTTTGGGTATCCGTTCTTCGTCCATTCGATTCATGTGGCCAGCCCATTGCAGCTTCTGCAATCTTACAATCGTTGAGACCTCCGGATCGTCAAAAATTTCATACAGCTTGTGGTTGTATCGAATTCACCATTGGTCCCCGTCAAGCTTCGCTCCGATTATTCGCCTCAGGACCCGTCGCTCAAAGGCATTCAATATATTTGCGGTTAGGGTCCATGTTTCAAACTCATAGCATAACACAGGTCTTATCACAGATTTGTATACTTGGAGCTTTGTTTTCCTGTGTATGCAGCTGGTCTTCAAGATCGTCAATACTGAATAGAATATTTTATTTGCGAGCTGTATTCATCAACGTATTTCGGCTCTTTCATTGCCCGTTTTCGTTATTTTGGCACCTAAATACACAAATTCACTAACATTCTCGATGCTGTATTCGCCAAGTGTGATGTTTTGTATATTTGAGTATTTTTCTTCAACTGCGTCATGAGTTTTGTTTAATTTTCATTGACTTGTAGTCCTACTAGTTTTGCTTCGCTGTCGAGTTTCAGGAAGAGTTCTTAGGCAGCTGATAATGACCGTGACAGAATGTTGATGTCGTCCGCATAGGCCACTACTTGGCTCGACTTGTATAGTAATATACCTCGCATATTGACAGTTAGCTTCTGTATGACGTACTCCAGAGCCAAATTGAATAACAATGGGGCCAGCCCGTCTCCCCGCTTTAGTCCGATAATTGATGCGGACTTGGGAGGTCGTCGACGTCATTGTCATTTTGATAAGACGGACTTATTTGGCTGGGATGTCAAAGAAAAGCATTATTGGGTACAGTACGTTACGATCAATACTATCGTATGCTTGCTTAAAGCCAACAAAAATTTGGTGTGCGCCTAGGTTGAACTCCCAGCATTTTTCAAGTACCTGCTTGACTGGGAACAATTGATCTGTTTTCGATCGATCTGTCCTAAAACCGCCTTGATACTCCCCAATAATACTGTTGGCGTATGATCCGATTTTATCTTCTAAGATTTTAGAAAATGTTTTGTACGCTGTACAAAGTAGTGATATGCCTCTATAATTTTCGCATTGTAGCTTATCACCTTTTTTGTGGATAGGGAATATAATTGATTAGCTCCACTCCTACGCCATATGTCCTTGTCGCCAAATGTGCTGGATGACTTTGTGAAAAGCTTGATGAACACTACTGTCATCGATGCCTGGGGCTTGATTATTCTTTTGGGCTTTGATGATGGAACAAACATCATCCCGTTTTGGTGGGACCAATGGAAGCTCTCCGCAGACATCTCTAGGCTCCGATCTTCTGGAGCTGTGCGGAGGATTAAGGAGGTTCTTGAAATATGATGCCCATCTTTCTTTAATCTTTGTTTCATCAGCGATGATATTGCCGATGTCATCACGACAAAGCGTGGTTTTGGGCTGATAGCCACGTTTCAGGCTTTTCACTACTTTGTATGCTTCTCTTGTGTTGTTGCTCGCTAAACTTATATCTATACTTCTCAATTGGTCATCATAGTACTTTCTTTTCTTAATTTCAATTATCTTATTTGCTACTCTTCTGAGATTTTCATAGTTTTTACCCTTCGTCCTGGTTTTCCTACCTACGTGTTCTTTGTACGCCTGATTATTTTGCTTCAACGCATTCTTCTTGCGCCGGGCTTCCGATCGTCTGTTCTGCTACGGTCCTGATAGCCGCTTTCACTTCCAGCCAGAGCTCGTTGCTCGTCTTTAATGATGCGTCTAATAACATGGGAGCCAGCTGGTTGTCGAGGGCTCCGTGAAATGTTTGGCCACAGGTGCCGTTTGGAGCCTTTCGATGTCAAATTTTTGCAGCGGGCTGGTCTTCGCCGAATGTGCCTTTGACATACAACATCGATAAGTTAATTTGTTCAAGTAATGATCTGAGTTACAATTGGCTCCTCGGTATGTACGGACGTCAAGTATGCTCGAGGCCCAACGTTGTTGGATCAGAACATGATCGATCTGGTTTTGTGTGTTGCCATCCAGTGATACGCAGGTCATTTTATGAATGCGTCAATGTGGAAAGCAAGTGGAACGTATCACTAGATTTTTGCTACATGCAAATTCAATCAGGTGCTGGCCGTTGTCATTTGTTTCATGGTGGAGGCTATATCTTCCAGTCGTTCCCCGATGGGATAGCTCATTGCCAACCTTAGCGTTGAAATAACCCAGAATTAGTTTTGTTCGTTTGTGGGTAATGAGTTGACTAGTCTTTCCAGGTGATTGTAAAACCTTTTCTTCGTTTCTTTATCCGTTTCTTCGATCGGGGCGTGAATATCTATCAGCCAGATTTTGAAGAGTTTCGCTTTTATACGGATCGCACACAACCGTTCATTGACTGCCTTAAAATCAATAACGTGCGGTTTGAACTCCGTATCCACAATGAAGGCAACTCCGAATTCTCTTTTTCCAGGAGGCTTCCCACTTTTGAATATTGTGGGGGAGTTCATGTTTTGAATGTCGTTTCCAGTCCAATTCGTTTCCTGGACCGCCAGTATTTTTAATTGATATTGGCTGGCCTGTTGTAAAAGGTCCTTAACAGCGCCAGGGTAGTTGAGTGATCTGACATTCCAGGATCCAATGCCATATTCCTTTTTTCGTTCGCGAGGTCGTTGCCGTGCGTCCAATTCATTCCGAGGCCTATCTGCAGGTTTCGAAACATTTAAAGTTTTTCCAGGGACGGGGAGTTAGCCCGTCGCCCAACATCCATTCCGACGGCATGGTTATTACGTTGATTCCGTTATCAGGCGCGGAAGATTCGCCTTCACTCTCTTGCGTCCTCATAAAGGAGGTGTAAGTAGGATTTAGTAGCAGAGCTGTAGATGTTTTTACAGTTATTAGCATTTCTCGGTAGTTATTGTTACATTAGTGGGGAGCCAGTAAACCCAATTTGCACCCAGAGAGCATTTACTGCCATTTATTTGGGGGTTTGGGATAAGGAATCATGGAAGCTATGGGTTGGGGAAACAAAGGGTTCCCTCCTCCTTACTCAAACGTGCTTGAGACCGTCTATGGCGGAGGGGCGCATTTAGTCATTGAGTAATTATATAATACTGGAGTAGACAACTACATGACCATGTGGTCGCAATAACCCCTGCGACCACTTTTCCTACTGCTACGCTCTTCTTTACAACTTAAGGGAGAGCCAAATTGCACAAGCAAATATGGCTGCGGCTCAATGAAAACAAATTTTCATACAATCCTAAAAATTTTTATTCAATTTGCAAAACCTTCACCATTATGAGGAAAACATGCAAAAAAATAATATACAGGTATTAACTACTTATCGGTGAAAGGAAACACCTATAGATCCTTTACGACTATAATTCTAACACGAAGGCACTACACATTTCACTTTGAAATTGTAAAGTAATTTCTCAGTGTCACACATTAAAGTTATTCGGATCACAAAGCACAACAGAATGTTTAAACACTTGGAATGAATTCAAATCGCGAACACTTTTCACAGTTTTAATATCGGATAAAATTCGCGACAAAAATTGCAATTTGCCATTTTGGCGTTCAATTTGGATCCGTCAACTTGACAGATAGATCCAATTGAGTGAGCTTCTGGAACAAGAAAGTGAGCGGCAAGAGGCAGAGGGAGAGGAAATGGCAGACAGATCCTTTGGAAGGGAGCAGAAACCGGTCGCATTTTCCCTTATCCGTTTTAAATGAGCTTAGCCCATCCAGTTCTTATTAATCTGAACATTTAGTGCTGACAGAAAAGTTTTCAGCATCGTGTAGGGTGACCCTAATTATTACACAAGTTAAAAGAGGGAGGTGTCAATAGTCCTGACCTCAGGAAATTTTTAACTGATCCCCTATTTTTGGAAGCAATCAAAGATAAGAAAAAAGGCATGGGACTCTTCCAAGAATGTAGTACATAGGTTTTATTTTATTATTTTTATTTTATTTTATTTTAATTCCAAATCTTACAGGCGGTTAGCCCAATTACAAGATATTGAATACAATAATGATAAAAACCAAAAACATACTGAATGAATTAGTTGGAACTGTACAAATTATTAAAACATTAACGAATTACGTGTTAAATAATTTTTCTCTTAGCAAAGACTTAAAACTAAAAAATGAAGAAGGAAATGGACCAAGCTCAAGATTATTGTGGCCTCTAGGGAGGCGCACCATAGCAGAGTGAAAATAAACATCGGTACATGCAAAAGGAGTGACTAAGGTTTGACATGATCGAGTAGTTCTTGCAGGAACCCGTAAATGTATATTGTCTACAAGATATGAGTCGATCAGACGGTGGTAAAGTTTGAACAAGAAATATTCATCTAAATAAAGACGTCGATCACAAAGAGATGGTAAACGCAAAAAGTTAAGCCGATCTGAAAAGGAACAATACGGAATTTTAAACTTGTAAAATAAGTATTTAGTGAATTTTCGCTGAACTAACTCTAAGGCAGTAGTAAGATATTCTTGGTGTGAAGACCAGATTTGGGTAGCGTATTCTAAAATACTTCGTACGAGAGAAACGTAAAGAAGGGACGCAGTGTGAATATCACTAAATATGTGGACATGACGCAGCACAAAACCAGACATTTTTTTAGCCCTATTGATAACATGAGAGATGTGTCTCTCAAACTTTAATTTAGAATCGAAGATGACTCCAAGATCCTTGCAATGTGAAACACGCGCGAGGGGCATATCGTTTATGTTATACTGGTAAACTATAGGTTCACGTTTCAATGAGAAAGACATTACGTGGCATTTTGGGATATTTAAATGGAAATTGTTAGATAAACACCAGTTGCTTAACGTAATCAGATCGTTATTCAAAATGCTGCAATCAGCAGTACTATCTATTTGTCTAAATAGTTTCAGATCGTCAGCATAAAGCAAAGATGACGAATTTAGCATAGGTGGGAGGTCATTGATAAAGAGGATAAATAAGAGTGGTCCCAGAATAGAACCTTGAGGAACTCCAGAAGTAGGACTAAAATATGGAGACAAATTTCTGTTCAGATGCACACAACACAACCGGGAAGAAAGGTAGGACTTGAGCCAGTATATTAATATTTCCGGAAAACCGTAATGATTGAGCTTAATAAGCAGGATGTTATGAGGAACTGAGTCAAATGCCTTGCTAAAGTCCGTATAGATAGCGTCCATTTGTGCCTGAGAGTCCAGAGCTAGCGCAACACTGTTAGAGAACTCAAGTAGGTTCGTAGTAGTTGATCTGCGCGGAAGAAAACCATGTTGCTGATCATGAAAGATGGGTGATAGCACAGGGATTAATTTGAGGTACATAGCTCTTTCAAATATTTTTGAAAAACACGATAGGATAGATATTGGCCGATAGTTTGCGATATCAGATGGATTGCCTTGTTTGAAAATTGGAGTAATGAAGGCAACTTTCCAACATTCAGGAAATATGCCAGCAGTTAAGCTAAGGTTGAAAAGAAAGGATAGGGGAAAAGACAAAGCAGTAGAAAGTGATTTGATAAAAAAGCAAGGAATCCCATCCGGGCCAGGGCCGACAGATCCATTTAGGTTATGGATAATTGATTCGATTTCGGGCGGAGAGAACGAAAAAGAGGACTGGAAGGTTGGATGGAAAAAGTTTGGAAAATAATTACCAGCAGTTGAGGGGGCATTGAACGTTGAGGCGAAAAATTGAGCGAACAATTTTAAGATAATTTCTGGGGTGTTTGCGTGCAAATTCTCCAGAAACATTTTATTAGGTATAGGAGGAGAGGTCTTTAAGGATCGTATGTATGACCAGAAACGTTTAGGATGGTTAGACGAAATATATTGCTCAATAGAGCAATAATAATTTTTTAGTGCACGTTTGACTTCGGTCTTCGCTAAGGAGCGCAATCTACAATACTCTAAACGAGTTTCCACTGAACAGGATTTCTTGGATATCAATCTGGCTTTCTCTTTATTTTTAAGGGCATTGTACACATCGGCAGTAATCCAGGGGGCATCAGACCGATTATTCGGTGAATATAAAGGGGTAAATTCAGTGATTTGTTCATTTAAGAGATCATAAAATTTTGCCAAAGCATCATCACATGAAAGATTATGAAAAAAATTGGGCCAGTGAATAGAGTTTAGGGCAATGGATATGGCTTCAAAATTAGCTCGATTGAAATTAAAAGATGGAGGTAAGAGTTTCTCTTTACCACGAATTACCGGAAGATTCAGCTCTATACATAACGGAGGGTGATGGGGGTCAGGCGGGATATAAGGTTCAGCTGAAGAAATAGATATATTATTTGCCAAGGCCGGACTGACGAAAACAAGATCGAGTAGTCGATCATTTAAATTAACAATGGAATTAATCTGAGAGAGGGACAAGTAGGATAGAAATGACAAGAAATCGAAGGAGATAGGGTTGTTCGACGTGATAGGTATGGAGCTATCAAGGTTCCATAAAACTGTAGGTGCATTAAAGTCTCCACATATCAACAGAGTATCATGAGGAAATCTAGAGAGCACGTAGTTAGATACTTCATCAAAGAATACTGTGTAGGTTTGTAATGCAGAATTGCAAGGTATATATGTAGATGATACTAATAGGTATGAACTTGGCTTTAGTGATATTCTCACCATGATACATTCAATAGGAGGAGATGGTTGAAAATCACAACAAATGGAGCTAGGAAAACATCTTTTGACACCTACCATGACTGCACCACCGTCTGATTTTGAGGAAACACTAGTGTCTCGATCACGACGAAAAATATTGTGCATACCAGACAAATCGAAGTCACTCACGGAATCATTTAACTAGGTTTCGGTAACGAAGAAAATATCATCGTTGGCAATAGTGGAGGCGGTTAAAAATCTAGAAAGTTTGGTCCTTAGCCCTCTACCATTTTGATAGTAGCATTGAAGACCATTTATACTATTTTTTGGAGGTTGGAGCGTGACGCCATTTCCGAAAATTCATATTACGGAATGAGATGAATTATTTTACAAACACACCATTGGGCCAGAACTCAGGCTTCATAATAATATCCGCTTTAGATGACGAAATATCAATTTTAAAGGATGAAATGTAACGCTGCTCACCAGTCATTTTTTGCAAGTAAGTATAGATGGAACATTACCTAGCTTTGATGTTATATGATGTTCGATTTTTTCGGAAGTCGTATGCGGCGCTAGCTTTTTGAGGAATACTAAAAGACTGAAAGCAAAACTTTTGTATAACGCATGCAAAATGAGTTTAAAAATTCATTTCTTACACTTTCATATTGATTACTTTCTTGAATGCATGGGAGCAAAAAATCTATACGTGATGAGATGTTAGAGAAACGGTTTTTGGAAAAATATCCCATAAAGCTGAGGAACATTTTTGCCGACCTGTTTTACATATTTCTATGGCTACCATAATTTCGCACAGCGGATCTACTGGTGAAATTTACTATTTTCATCTCTTCCCATTGAGAAAAATTGCCTTTCTTAAATAAAGAGTTTAAAAATTTAATAAATTCTTCTTCTTCCAACCACAATAAAATATTCATAAATTCAACGAAATTAGTTTATATCAAATCACCACTTTCATCCTCCTGCCATAAGCTCTAGTGCTACTGATTCAATTTATTCCAGGAATTCATCATCCTGCTGCACTGAGCAAATACCAAGAGCCATAGACAACAAAGTATGTTGTAAGTGAGAGCAGCCACAAATATATTAGTACAATGACGAAAAGATGATATTAATGGTTAGGAGCGTATCTTAACGTTATTATGCCCTTCTGACTCTCACTCCCCGGAGCGGCTGGGAGCTGTATGGTTGAGTGGAAATATCTTCAATGCAGGTTTTAGCACAATGATAAATGGGGAATGTTTCCGACCCTTATATGGCGCCTGGAGGCATTCTTTTACGTTGTAACTGTGGGGAGCCTTGTTTGCTCGCTTAACGTGTTCAGCAGCTCTTACAAGGTCTCTGATGTATGGCTTGATGGATAATGAAATTTCTTTTTTGTTCCTACGAATGTGCACATAAATTTGCCAAGGCTGTGGTGCCAGCACTCAAAACGGCTCTTTTTGCCTTTGACTAGATCTTCCTCCCAGGCCTCGTCCAATCCCAAGTGGTGAGTTGTGGAGCTTACTGATCCTGAGCAGTTCTGCGAACCTTACGGTCTAGCCGATTAGGTACTTGAACAAAGCGGCCGTAATATGGAACGATGGCTGCAATTAATTTCTCTTTTTCATTCACATTCCTAGGCCTGGCATCAAATGCTAGTTAGAGTAGTTGGAATGGTTTTTCTGTTTATCTGTTTGCCTGCCAGGTGAATACGTGAAAAGGCAAGAAAGGCAAATGGTTTCTCATCCATTTCTATCGCAAACTCATAATGCTTCGGCAGATGTTCAAATGTTAGTCCTGAATAAAGTTCCAACAATGTGGATTTTTTTCATCAGTTTCTTCTAGGAAAAACTTTAGCGCTAAGTTTACGAATTGCAAGACCGCTTTAAAACCAGAAAGGAAAATTTCAAAAATGTTAACATTGTTCATAGCTACCTCGACAATTCAGAAACAGATGGAATACATCTTAATTAAAAATTACTCGACATGAAAAAGGAACCATAAACATTTTTTGTTTGAACACAAACAAAACTTAAATTAATGAAAATTGCCTCGAACAATTCTTTCGTTTCTCAGCTTGGCTCTCCACAGTTTATGAAAACCGGCTCCAAACTCCCTTCTTTATCCATTCTCCATCCTTATTAAACATCCTGATAGAATGAACACTAGGCAACAACGAGGACTCACTCCACCATCACCACTTGTCTGGCCGGTCCTCATCTTCAAAATATATATTTTGTATCCCGCCAATGTTATTTTCGTTAATTTAATAAAAAATATTTACTTAATAACGCTACATGCCGGAAGGAAGCCATCGAATGAGGAGGATGGGAAGAATAAGGCCATAAGCAAGGAAGTAGTCATTGTGCTGTGTATATAGGAAAGTATGGGAGATTTGGGGAGCATTGGACTTGACTGGGCTCGAGTCAAGATGTTACGAAAAATATTTTATTAGAGATAAATAAATGTATCCTTCGTCAGAAGACGGAAGGAAAACCCTTTTCAAAGAACAATGCAGAAAAGGATTGAATTGAAAAATAGAAAAGAACATTTGATGGTATTTGCGTTTATTTATTTTCGTTCATCTCAAAATTAGAGAAGGAAATGTGGACTGATAACAAAAGGAAATAAATTCAATATGTCTGTTTTAAAGGATTTATTTGATTTTCATTGATTGGAAATCCTTTTTCAGAATATATTGGGTTCATTCAGTAATTGAGTTAGAGTTTAAATTGCGCTGTAAGATTCTAAGATTCATGAATGTTACATAGTTACCCAAATAACATGTCGCAAATGTAGAACTTTACAAATGCAAAAAAAATTTTACAAGGCAGTGATAACTTTTGCTTCAAATCCAGTGTTTGTAAGATAGTATATCTACACAAATTGTAATAATCATAAATATTTCTCACCTCGAAGTCTGTATTAGACCATTACAATTAGGTCTTCATTAGCGATCACCTACTTAAGCTGCCTGAATTTATCGTTTTTGCTTCTTGTTCCCTGAATGATACTTGTAAGTTGTAATTATAATCAAGAGGGGCCGCACAAGCCGTTGTTGATACATAATTACTTTTACTAATTCCAAACTGACGAAGATAAAAGCACGTTAACTTGGTTGGCATATGAAAGAATGATTTGATTACTATTAATATTTGAACTTAAATACAAAATACTAAAACGCATACAATATTCAAAGCCAATGTCCATTTAAAAGAAAATTGCATTCGATACAATAATAATTTTCTTATGTTAGTAATTGATAACTTGCATGAAATGCTTACAATACAATGCTAATAAAGGGTGGTCCAACGATAATGCACGATGTTAATTGTGAGTCACACCTTAACGTCAAGTTTTTCGCCCAATTTAATTTGACATTTCTTTGTTTCAGTGTTTGACAAATTCAACCATGGAGAGGTACACAATCGAGCAGTGCTTTAAGGTTGTTGAAGTCTTTTACGAAAATGGGCGTTCAAATCAAAATGCAGTTCGTGTACTTTGTGATCAGCATAATCGATCAAATGTGTCCATAATCGGAAGAATCGTGCGCAAATATCAGCAAACCGGGTCTGTAAGAAATGCGAAACCCCCTGTGCATGCTGGCCCAGTTCGTTCTGCGAAAACATTGCTGTTGTTCGCGATAGTGTGGCAGAAGAGCCGTCAGCCTCGACTCGTCATCGTGCCCAACAATTGAACATCTCACGAACATCACTGATGCGAATTTTGAATAAAGATTTGAATTTGCACTCTCACAAGGTTCAATGGACTCAAGAGCTGAAGCCTACTGACCATTTAAATCGTTGGCAATACGCTGAATGGTTGGTTGAACAGACAGAAGGGAATGGTGACTTTACAAAGAAAATCATCTCCCGCGATGAGGCACACTTTCACCTCAGTGGATTCGTTAACAAGCAGAATTACCGCATTTCTGCAAATAAGAATCCACGAGTGATTGTTGAAAAGCCGATGCATTTACAAAGAGTGACTGTTTGGTGCGGTTTATGGGCTGGCAGCATCATCGGGCCGTACTTCTTCGAAAATGAGGACGGCCAAGCAGTTACTGTGAATAGTGTTCGCTATTGCAAGATGATAACGGAATTTCTTGTGGCCAGAAATTGGGATCCAACAGGATGTGCCACTTGCCCCACAGCCAACGAAACAATGGCTCTTTTGGCCGTGTTGTCTCATGTTGTGGCGATGTTAATTGCCCACCACGATCATGTGATTTGACATCGTTGGACTTCTTTCTCTGGAGATATTTAACAGAAAAAGTGTACGTCAATAAGCCAAGAATAATTCAACAGTTAAAGGATGAGATGATTCAGCACATTAACGACATTGAACCCCAATTATGTGTCAAAGTCATTGTAAATATAGAAGTAGAAGTATGCCACCGTAGCCATGGCGAGCATTTGAGCGATATTATGTTTTACACATTATTGTCATATATCCTTCTCTTATAATAAAAAATATTAACATCATTCTCCCTTGTTGTATTTACAATTAACATCATGCATTTTGTTTGGACCACCCTTTAATTGGAGTTAATAAAACATACAATGAAAATGCATATCATACAATAAATTCTTATGCTGTAGTCAATGTCCATTCAGAGTGTAAGCATTTTTTTGCTTACAAGCTCACGTAGGCAAACTAGCGGCTGAGTGGGTCAATTATATTTTAATATTGATAGGAGGAGTGACCGGGTGAATGGAGATTGACAATTGTTGAGAACTCTGTTCAACTATTGATTATGTTGAGGCACCACCGGTAAAAAAAAGTCATTAAGCAATACGTTTTCTTCTGATGCAGTTGATATGGATTCCTACGATTTCTTCGACATCCTAGTTTTCTTCAGTATGCTTCTGATGCAGACGCTGGCTATACAGATCGCGATGATGATCAGCATTGTTGATGTTAGCGGTACCGCATACTTGCGTAACTATTGTAAGGTAGTTGTAATTTCAATCGGCTCTGGCTTGAAAGAATTATCATCGGAAAATTGCTCCTTTACTCTTGCTATTGTGTCCATAGATTTTCCGTGGTACTTCTTGTCTCCAAACTTAGCTGGGGCCAATTCTTTGGCGAAGCTCGTCAGCACTCCCTTTTGTTGGGTCATTTTTGATCGTAGAATTAATTGCTCGGTTTGGATAGCGTAATTCCCTTTGGTGCGGATGATTTCAATGTTCTCTAGTAAAATCTCCTCTCTATCATCTTTGCAGATAACAGAGGCTGTGCTTGGTGTGCTTGCAACAAATAGCCATGCGTTTTTCTTCATAAGTTCCTCCCATGTTGTTTGAGAAGGTGTGACCTCAACGCTGGGGCACGGTTGCTTCTTGTGTCTACTCTACAGTTCGTTGATGATATAGTTCGGGCTTGCATGCATATTGTTGATCATGCTGAAAGTATACAGGTATTGTCCGTCTTTAATTTTGCGTGACTTCTGCTGTGTATCGTCCAATTTTCGAAATACGTTAGTTGATTGAAATTAACCGCCAATGTTTGAGTTTTTATCGATAGGGACCAAATATTCATACACACCTAACTCAAAAGGACTGACATGAATTAGCTCGTATCTATTGCTTTCGATTATATAGAAGTAGCTATAACATAGACGATAATATTTCCATCGGCGCGTGCGATCGTCATTGCTTTCACTGGAGTATGCAGAATCTCAAAGTAAGGGCCAATCTTTGATGATACCTTTTCTATTATGTTCGTCGTTGTTTCAATTGAAACGAACTGTGAAAAGCTCCCGAATCCATAGATGGTGTTTACTAGTTTTCAGTACTTCATCTGGAGCTCCTCAAAATAGTTGATCGCCGTGAGATGAGAGGATATGACTTGTAAGCCAATTTTGTTGTTATCAATCTTTGTGAACCATATTTGAATTTTGTTGATCGAATTTACCACTTAATTTAATTTCATTGTAACTTTGACACATATCTTCCATCTATTTGCCTGTGAATAGAACATTTTTCTCGTCCTGAATTACTTCTGCAATCGAGAAATTTGCCTCAAGTCTTAGTTTAACACAAATGCTGCGCACAATGCCAAGTTTTTCTATATAAAACCTGATTTTGGCCTGAAGATGTCATAATTTTGCTGGTTGGAGCCGTTTTTATTGTTCAAGGCTTCTGATGGTATCATGCCAGACAAGAGTATTGTTGTATTCAGCAGAGCCCTTGCCCACATACATGCTGCAATTCTTGGTCTTTTTGCTCTGTTAGGTTTTTCTGTAGGTGCAATCCGTCTTCGTCCTGCAGTAATTTTCTACTCCATAGAGTTAGATATACAGGTTGCAGGTGTTGAGCGTTTTTCGCAATTGTAAGGAGATGATTTCGGTTTTGTCAATTCAATATTTACAGCAGTTCTCTCTACCGGTGTTACTGCTGTTGGAATGCACGTAGTCCTCGGGTATTTCTACCGGTGGTTTACATACATTGGTGATCACTACTTGCTTCAGCATATTTTCATAGTGCCCGACTGTAACTGTTCGTATGATTCTTCTCATGCTACGTATTCTTGCTGGTGGCCACTTTGTTCGTGGCGTGTTATTTTTATTAATGAGAACACGCTAACCAATTCTAGGATTTTCATTTAGCTCGTCCACTTCGTACGTTTTTGAAGATGCTGCAGGTACTCTGTCCCCCATCTTTTCCAGAATACTTGATGCATGTAAGTTAACATTTTCCAGCGCTGGTGTAGTGTTTTACATGAGGTGTAAGGTTCTGGAATAGCCAGAAGAAGTCGTTCAATGAGAAAGTGCCCTGGAGTTAGTGCTTCAAGATTATTTGGGTCGCTTGATATAGGAGTTATTGGCCTGGAATTTAAGCATGTTTCAATTTGGTACAGTATCGTTGTGTTTTCCTCAAATATTGGGACGATATTTTGCTCGTTGAAAATGCACTTAATGTGATTCTCGGCCGACTTCACACCAGCTTCCACCAGGCGTGAACACTGGTATGAACTTCCGCGTGATTCCGTCTTTTGCAGTTATCCATGCCAATTTACTGCTTGGTATCTTTTTTAGATCCTTGTCTAGTCGATTACTTGCCCCGTCAAAGTTAGTGCCGTGGTCTCAAAAGATGTCCCGGTAAAGTACTCCTTGGCTTGTGAACCATTTGAATGCTACTAAGAATGCTTCTGTTGACATGTCGCTCACATGTTCGAGGTATATAGCTTTTGTTACCATGTAAACAAATCAGGCAATGTAGGCCTTCAGGACTAATGTTCCTTTCCCCTTGGACATTCGTATGGTGAAAGGGTCTGCGTAACCTACTCCGCAATGAGTGCAAGCTTTTTCTGGTGTTACGCGTATGATAGGCAAATCGCCCATTAATTGATGATTTTTAGCGATCGAGTACTTACAGCAGATCGTGCATCGATGAATTTTGTACGGAATTACTTTCTGATCATTTATGATCCAGCATCACATTCTCAAGTAATTGCGCACCGGTTATGTGCGTCCGTGCATTGTTTTCAAGTGGGCTTGCCTCACAATTAGATATGTCGTATGATGGCGCTGGGGTAGCAAAATTGGATGCTTTGTTTCCTCAGGAATGCTTGCATTTTGGAGCCTACCGCCAATTCACAGAATACCATGGGTATCTAGGAAGAGATTTAGAGTCCTGAGTCTTTTCTTCAGCTCCTTGTTACTCCTAAGTTCGGCAATTTCTTCTGAAAACTCTATTTTTTGGATCATTGTAATGCGTTTTTTTGTGCTGTTTTGAGTTTCTCTGATTCTAATCGTCCGGTTTTGCGGCTTGATTTTTGTGTGATATAGTTGCGATAAAACCTGAGCCAAGTCACAGTAACCCTTACTAGTCCATTAAAATTGGACTAACGTTCAAAAATGTTGCTTTTATCTTCCGCTGTTGTTACAGTCGAAACAACTTTGATATTGGTGAGAAGATGTGTTAACCAACCTGGACCATTCCACCACAAATGATGCTTGAGAAGTTGCTTTGAACTGATGCCTCTAAGAGCGCAATCGGCTGGATTATCCTTGGAGCTAATATGCTGCCATTTCCAGGCGCTGCGATCCAATTTCTGAATCTTCGATACCGTATTAGCAATGTAGGTCTCCAGTGAAGTTGGTTATTTTCTTAGCTATCCCAAGGCAATAGTCGGGTCGCACCAAGCATAAACAACGAATTTAGTAGGTGGACAGCCAATAGTAAGGCTCCATTTAGCTCAAGGTTCGGGAGAGTAACCTTGGTCTTGGTTGGGCAACCTTTGTTTTTGCATAGAGAAGAGTTGAGTTAATGGATCCGCACGTTTCAATGATTTTAATATAAAGCACCACATAGCGTTGCGTAGGCAAACTCTAATGCATCCATTTGACAGTTTATGCTTTAGCGATTCCATCGAGGAATGCTAATGTGTTCTAGCAGTTTCAGCTCAGATTTAAACTCGCCATCTTAGCAATAACTGGGCCAAGTTTTGCTGAAGCCTTACTCCATTGTGCAACTTATCGTTCAGACTAGGGCCATGGAGTGTCTTCCCAGACGCGTCGAATACTACTTTGATTTTCGTTGTAGTACTGCTCCCCTTGATTACCGCATAATGTGGTAAACATCCTTCCTGTCACCAATATATGGAGTCACGCATGTCATATGTCAGATACTCAGATATTCTTCGAGGAAGGTGTCGTACTCCACAGCTAGTTTCTCATCTATAGAGAGTTTTTTCTCGATTTGCCGGTATCTAAAGAGAGCTCTGGTCCTTGATACACCCAAGGAGCTTTGTGATTGATCTTTTTTAAAAGGAAGGCGAGCTTTGTATCTGCCATTATCGTCTCTACTGTAAGTGCTCTGAAAATGATTTTCATACTCCGTGTTAATATCACTTTGCTCATTCTGGTTTTATTCGCCACCAATCTCAAAAAACTTTTCTATTTTTCTGTGAAATTCAGCCATCGACACTAAGGAGCTTATTTTCTTTGTTTTTGAAAGATTTCCACCAGTCTTCTCTGAAAGTATCCAGCCAAATTTTGTTTTTTGGGCCAGTAACGGTTTGCCTTTAACCATGGAATCCTCTACTATGTCCTCAAAAACATCTGCACCAATTATCATCCCGATGGCTCCTGGCAAATGAAATTGTGGATCGGCCAGACATAACGCCTTCAGACTGCGTGGTAAGCTCAACGTTATTCTTTGGTCAGGAAGCATCGTTATTAGCCTGGGAATGATTAAAGCCTCGACTGAAGCTCTGAGGTCCGAGGGAGACCTGGGTGTTATTGTAACGAAAATCCTCTTGCGGACGGTTTTGGCTTGACCTCCTACATTTCCTGTAACACCTGCCAAATCGCTATCTGAGGGCGGGCCGAGTAGCTTTGCAGCCTGCGATGATATAAATGATGTTTGAGGCCCAGAGTCAACTAAGGCTCGCAGTGGAATTTGTTGGCCGAAGTATGATTCTGCTTTTACTATTGCAGTGGCAAGAAGAACGGTGTTTGTCACATTTGAGACACTTGTGTTCATTGTGGCCGTGGTATTGCTGCTGGCAACGTTCGAAGTGACAGTCTTACGATCAGTGGTTGAGTAATGCAATATGGTATGGTGTGATTTCTTGCATTCAAAGCACGTATTTTTGCTTTTGCATTTGGCACTCGATTTGTATGCTAGGCAGTTCTTGCACAAATTGTTATCAGCAACAAATCGATATCGGTCATCGGCGCTTTTTTTTTTAATCCATCGCAACAGTGCATGGCATGATTGCTTTGATTGCAGAGTTTGCATTAGTATGTATATGTTTTATTTGCAGCTCTCTTGTCTGATTTATCAGATTTCTGTTGCAATGACACAATGTTCTCTTTTGTGTCGTTCGCAGTTATACTTGTGGGCTTTCTAAACTGATTAGCACCATGCGCTTCCTCATCAGAAAGTCGTAAAATTGTTTCAAGCACGGCATCTCTTTGTTGTTGTTAACGTTTTCTTCAAATATGCGGAGACTTTATGCGTCTAGCTTTCTCAGAGCCATTCTAACCATTATCGGCTCCCAGTACTCTGTGTTATAATCTAGACTTTTTAATGCCGCTAAACAATTACGAAGTGTGTCGTGCAAAGCCAGAAGAGATGTGGGATATCTATGCACAACTATTTCATTGTCTAGAATGATATCTATTTAGGTTGTTACCATCCGCCGGTTGTTCAAGAAGTGCTCTTGCTGTATAGCTAGAGTCGTTTTGTAGTTGGCTGCACTCAGCTGTAAATGTGAGCCCGCATTTTTTGCGCAGCCCCGATTGTGTTATTATTGTGGACAATGCTTTTGTAAGGCTCAATAAATGTTTTCCACTGTTGTTAGTTGTCGTTGAATTTGGGTATCATTATACGCGGTAAATTCGGATGATAACGGCCATAGCTTGTATAGACGTCCATGTAAGATGGTGAGTTTGCTGGCGCTGTGACGGTAAGTGCAGCATAACCTGCTTCGTAATCGTAGATGCAGGAACACCCCCTGATTAGATTATTGGTGATGAAGCCACATTTTGATGCTGCATTACCGCATGTTGACTTTCAATGAGTCGATCCTTCAGTTCCCTATTCAACTTTTCCGTTGTAGCGAATATTTTTTGCTCAAAGTATGGATGATCTTCTTGTAAGGCATTCATCAGCTTTTCGTTATTATCACAAAACTTGTGTCAGAGTTTTTCAATGTGATTCAGCCGCTTGAAAATATATTCTTCCATTTTTCTCGAGCTTGAGTCCTTTTTAAAGTTCCTGACTGAGTTTTGCAATGCGTCAGAGATATTTTCCTGTTCTAATATGATAGCCACCGTGTCAATCATGTACTTGATGACGTAAAGGTATCCTCAGGATTAATATACCAAGAATAAGCCACGTCAGCCTTTGTCGTTATTCCTCACACAGGCTGGATCCATGAAATACTGAATTATCAAGAACAGCCACACCATCCGCTGTTGATAGAATTCGGAGTAAATTGTTCGACAGCTCAACGGACCAATCTTATGCTGTAGTCAATGTCCATTTAAAGTGTAAACATTTACAAGCTCAGATAGGAGAATTCGCGGCTGAAAGTGGGCCAATTATATTTTAACATTGATAGGAGGAATTACCGGGTGAATGAACATTGACTACTATTGAGAACTTTCTTCAATTGTTGAACAATACTTCAAGCGTTTTCAGTAATTTATTATATTTATAAATGTCTCTATTTTCTCAACCCTGTAACTACGTAAAAGCGATTAATAGAAGGCAGTGACTCATCGAGAAGGTATCACTAATTGATTCGAAAGGAACATGAGGGGTCTAAGCTTTCTTTAAACAAAAGCTTCCACCACTTCTATAATAAGACTACGCTCCTTAAGTCGAAAAATTTTCGTGCACGAACTACATGATAAACGTACTGTTCGATGGAATATAGTTCATATCGACATGTTACGTAGAACAATATTAGACTAGCGCATTATGGGACTTACTACGTATAATATTCAAATATTACGCTCATCTTCAATCAAATAACAAATCCTTTGTTGATCGAAGATAACAATTATTCTGAAAAAAACATGTTTCTCGCTACACCAAATTATGTATGTGAGTATACTGCAGTAAGAATAATATGAGGGGACTTTTGGAAATAAATTACACGCGCATCGATGAAATATTAGAAAAGAAAGCAGAATCGTACTGAAACAAGTTGAGTAGACAGATGTAGTAATCGAGGAGTCCACTTAGGCAAAATGCTTGAGGAAACATCACGAAAAGGACAAGAGGAGTAGAGAAGGAAAGAAAAGAGGCTAATTCCAACTCAATAGGGAGCCATAATTAACATTACCAACAGCAGCTCATAAGTGTATCAAATGCTAATTTAGTGGCTCAGCACAGGAGTGCCCCTCTCGGGCCTTCACTTAGAGATAGTCAGAGTATCTCATTTTCATGACCGTATTGATTTTTTTGGAAGTTGGTTTGGTCAGTACCATACTCCCGTATGCTTGCTCAGCTATGATATGATCTGATTAAATCAGTACATATCACCACTGAGTGAACACTCGTAGTCTGTCCGAAAAATCCCCCGAACTAAATCACGTTGCTCAAAACGAGATTTGAACCTGGGACCTTCAGCTTATGCGTTCATGCTCTAACCACTAGACCACACAGACTATCTGCACTTAATTCGTTAAAATAATCTGTGCTCTGCTTATTTGGAAAATCCTTTTACGAAGTTAATTTTGTTTAATTTATCATCATTGATTTTCTTAAACGACTTCCAAGTAAATTTCAACTGTTTCGCATGCAAGTACAAAAATAATAAAATAAAATCTAAATCTTAAGTAAACCTGCAGACTAAAGAGACCAATTCGTTAGTTCCTATCGCACAAATTAATTGTACATCAAACATGTAAGTGCGAAAGACTTCCAGATGATTTGTCACAGGGTCGAAAATAATAACAATACGAGTAAACACAGTCGACAAAGATTTACATGGAGGTGAGGTCCATTCAGCAGACATTGGTCAGTCATAAACCGGGCAGAGTATATTATTCATATATGCATTACTTATTAGCTTGTATGGATATGTTTTTCACGAAAAATTTGTCTTCTTATTGGAAATCAAATTTTCAATTTAACTCAATGTGTGCTAACTATTTTACATGAATAAAATAAAAGAAAATATACAAAAGATATAATCTACCTATTCCTCACTTATGGACAGTTTGTTGTGTCGCACTAGTTTCAGTTTCCACTTCATATTCGATTTCAACCTTAGGTTTACGCAGTTTCCTTCGCGGTTTAATTGATTTCCTGACTTCACTAGTCGAGACTATTGTCTTAGCACTTGCAGACTTGTATTTTGCACTTTTATCCTTCGGAAGGTTTTCCACAGTTGCACCAATATCCACTCTTGAAGTGCCAATCGTATTTCAATGTCCTCTTGGTACCTGCAGCTCTGAAAGTCCTTCAAAATTTTTCATTAGGCGATTCATTTTTCTATCTTGCGACGTTTTTTCCACTAGTTTACGGTCAATTTAAATGCTCAGTGGCCGATTGAAATTCCTTGGAATTGGTAAATTGGTATCCATAAACTAAACAACGCCGAGCACTTCCGCATATTCCGCTCGGCATTTGTCACACCCAGCTCATGGTTGGCTACCGGCAATCACGACCATTACACACACAAATATTTTCCAACCTTGTTCAGTCCCACTCGCATCTGTGAAAATGCTGTCGCGAACACGCAATATTTTGATTTATAACTATGAAGTACTTTCGATTGCAAATAAAATCGGCTAGCAAGTATGACAGTCAGTCAGCGGAGAAGTGCGTAAGAATTGGCGCGGAGTTTTGCAAGTGTGTGTTCTTGTTGAATGCGAACACACGGCGACTGGGTGGATGAGTGTCTGTAGGATGACGGTTCACTGTTTTCTTGCGCTATTTCCAATTGTGCGTCACTTTTCTGCCCGTTTGGAGAATATCACGCATGGTAGGACTTTCACAAATATTTATGGGAGACTACCGTAAGCGGAACAGACAAAGAAAACGATGAGAAAATAACTCCGCTTTGTTTTGTTAATGCACTGCCCGTATTCACAGAACAAATTCAACAATTCCAATTAATACCGACGGCATGACAGTCAGCATTTACACACACTCGTATAGAAGGCTGTCGAGAAACATTTGTAGTTGTTTGTATGTTGAAACCGTACAACTCACTGCACTGCAGTTACTTCTATGGAACCTCAACCTTCAATCATTTCGCAAAAACTCCCCAACAAGTATTAACTAAGACGCGATGTTAATATTGCATACGGCTTGATCGCTACAACACGATCTTAGCTTTTCTTTCCTTTTCTACTAATTCTTTTAACCGAACAACGGTTCAGAATTCGCGACTGACTCTCGATAATCTCACTTCCATCTTCTTACATCCAAATACAAATTCCCGAGCACTTTTTCTGGATAACGACAATGACCACCACCGCACCACGTCCTTTTTCCACTCCGTCAATTTTTCGATTTCATAGCATATGCATTCGTATTGGCAATCATTAATGCATATTTGATAAACTTCGATATTAAAACCAATGGGGTTGTAGAATAGGGTAGTGAAATAGCAAAATAAACTCGTAAAAAATAGAAGATTTAACAATGAAAAGTTGATACTCACTTTGAATACTCTACGACATGATCAGACCGAAAAAAGATCTCCCATAGACTCACTGATCAATCCAAATCTTTCTTTCTCTTTTCCGTGTCGTAACGGTACTCCTATGAAAAACACTTCATACATAGAAATGTATGTATATTTGGATCATGAAAAAATTCGGTCTTTCTCGTTTGTGTTCCCTTTCCCAGGTAAGGACACCAATGGTTAGCTCTTCCTGCTGTGTTACAAGGACCACTCACTTGACGCACCATAAGGTTTAGGGTTTGGAAGTGCTCTCTTGTACGCAAGTTTTCACAAGGTACAATTTTTCAGCACAGGGTGAACTCTGACCGGCAAGCAGCGCGTCTCTTATCAGATACTCACAGATTAGCGAAGCAGCCAATCACGTAAAATCAGAAGACACCTAGGCACCGCTTAGTTTTGGTAGCAGATCAGAATCCGCCGCAAACATGGTGTTGGGGAACAACTTCTGAATACTTATAAGGACTCTAATATCATTTGGCCTTACTAGTCATATAATGGTGGTAAACCACCAAAGTATAAGTCAAGTAATATTGATGTCCGAGGACAACAAACGTAGTTACCTATCCGCCAAAAATCTGGACTCCTTGTTGGATCACCTAGAGACAATGGACTGTCTCGTGCCCACGACTATTGATACAGCCCGGCTTTTTGGGCCCCGCGTTGAGCGCCATTTTGTAGTGAAATAGGAAGATATAAGTGTCCATGAAAGACTGCAGCGATGGTCTGCTGCCTCGGTGGAAGAGGATGGTGGAGCCCGCCGAGATTGGCCTTGTCTGGGGATGCGTGGATGCGCTGGCAAGCTAGTGTTGCGATGTCGTGGGGAGGGTTCTTTTTCCTAGCATAAGACCCACTACAAAAACATTTTTCACATCCACGAATTTCGGGGTCAAGGGAGTATTGACTGGAGTCGAGAAAGGAGGTAACCTACTAACGGCTTTCAAATGGCTCATTCAAAGGACAAATAGGGGCTCTTGCCGAGTAGAGTGGCCTTCCACTTGCAGGCCCTTTTATGACATAGGGTTATGTGAATTCATTGCATAACGCTGTGGCATAAATCGGTAATGTTTGTATTCCTCATTTGATGGAAAAAGTCATGCAACTTATGTTTGTGTGGGTTTTTCACTTAAGTGGGAAATACATGGCCACTTATACACTTAGATCTTGATACGGTTGGGAGGGTTGAGGGGGCGCCGCTTATAACTGCATGCCCCACTCTTAATTTTGGGCTGTAAGTATCGTCAGTAACGACGAAGTCCCTCCAAGTCCTTCCGTTTTCTCAAAGCCCAATTTGTCCTCTGAGTCAACTATTTGATAGCCCTTAGTAGGTTACCTCCTTTCTCGACTCCGATCCATACTCCTTTGACCCCGGATCTCGTGGATGCAAAAAATGTTTTTGCAGTGGATCTTGCGCTGGGAAAAAGAACCCGCCCACGACATCGCAACACTAGCCTGCCAGCGCATTCACGTGTCCTCAGACAAGGTCAATCTCGGCGGCTCTAAACATCCTCTTTTGCCGAGGCAGCAGACCATCGCTGCAGTCCTTCACGAACATTTATATCTATTCAAAACACTAAAAAGTTTTCCCTAATACCCCGCAGCACCTCCACGTAGGATTGACCAGCTTGGGGTTTTACGATCAGTGCCTGCTGCCGGGGTCTTCATCACGGCTTCATTCTCTCCTGTTCTACATCAGGTCTTTTTTCTCATTGAGCGTCTCTGGAACTTTATTTTCTGTCACTTTTTGAAGTGTCTCTTCCTTCTTTTATCCCGATCTCCGACGATTGAGCTAGATGCCATTCTTTTATTGATCTTTGATGCTGGAGCTATTGCACAGGCCTTTTAGATTTAACCTCAGCGCTTCTTTAGCCTTCTGCTCTTATTTAGCCTTCTGGTCCTCTTCGGCCTTTAACCAGCTCCTCCCCTATGCGGTCTAGAAGCTCTTCTAGTTCAAGGAGCCCAATCTTTTTACCACTTTGTTGGTTTTTGGTGAATCATATGCAGATTGTATTCTTCCTAGGAAATCTCCCACTTTCAGGATTAACCTTTCTTCTTCATGTCACTGGTTGGCAATTGTACTTTGTGACAATTGTTGGGAGAGATTATCAGCGTCCGTTCCCGAGTACAGTACTCAGAGCTTTGCTACCCGACATTTTGATACATAAAGCACGCTACTTACACTGCAGAACTATTTTTAATTGGCAAGATACGATTCGAAGGGCTAGCAATAGGAAAGATATCGTTGCACTCAGCTGATCAATGAAAACAAAAAACTTGGGGACGTTGCTATTAAAGAGTCAACAGAGATTTCGATCAGCTCTGAATATATTATATTATGAAGGGGACGCCTGAGCCTACCAACTATTACGGATACTATATATACCTGTTGTATGGATTTTCAAGAAAATGTCAAAAATTATGTGTAACATTGATTTGTTATCATAGCCACTGAAAAAATTAGATCAGTAAACTTAATAAAAAAATTGCGGAAAACTTGAAAACACGAAAATTACATTTTTTTCCTAATTCAAATTAAGGAATTTTTGTATAAGTCTTGTTGTTGATATCTAGAAGACATTGTTTGATTTGCTAATTTGAACCTTCTGGCAGCAGAACTCTCCTGCTGCTTCAATGTGTTATTAATTTACTGGTGATAAAACATTCGCGCAATTTTAAGTTTCAGTTTAATTTAAAAGGAAGTGTTTTAAATAATTTAAGCTTTATATCCCCTAGCTACATCAACTCTTAAATAATCCGTTTCTAAGCTATTTGCACCTAAGTACCGCAATTTAATTGAATTCTGAACAATATTATTGTCGCCATACCCCCTATTACAAAAGGAAGGATATCAAATATTTTCATTAAATGTCTCCAACGTAGAATTTAACTAGGCAACCATGCCAACATTTTCTTGATGATTGTCTTCAAAACTAATTGCATCCCATTTGCACATCAATTTCAATTACAGCTTGCGCATCAGTTCCAACTTTCACGGCCGGCAATTATGCGTTGTCCGTCTGCAATAAATTAATATCACGATTTAACTTTCTGCTTCATAACAACAATCGACTGCCAATTAGACAATGTAAATTTACAACGGCCAACCAATTTTAATTCCATTTAATCTACTACGGCATTTCGTCGAGTTTATTTTAATGTCCAGACATAAGCCACAGCCAAAATTAACAAATCCAGAATATTGCAGAATTTGTGCAAAAGCAGATTTGCATTAATATCTAGAAAATAAACAACGATTTCCATGCCACCCGTCGCCACCCCTTTCGCAACCCATTCGAATCGTCCAGCCACGCACCACCGCACGCCCACACCACCACGTCAAAATGCCAAACTTTAAGTTCACGTAATTTAGACGATAGAGACAACATTCGCCACTCGTCCTTGTTTGTGTCGTTTTCGTCGTTGCTTTCAATTGGTTGGTGAAAACCAGAGTGAATTATAACATGGCTTAGCATCAAATTGCCGTTGATGCTGATGTTTGCAGTGCTCTGGTCTGCACGAAAACAAGATAAATCCTTCGTAATTTGATTAATTCCTTAAAGGACATGACATCTTGTACAAAGCATGCACATGCCCCGCGGCCAACGACTAGGATCAGGTCTTGGGGTCTTGTTGACTGCGAGTGAGCATGTTCCGCAATTTTAGTTACTTTGTCGAAAGCTTATTTTAATGCGAGCCCAGACACTTCGAACCTAGGAGCCAAGCACACAGCCCAAGTGGAAGCAAGTTTTCAGCGCAGAAAAGTTTCGTACACAGATCAAAGTGAATTATTGGCTTAGGAAAGGACTTGTTCCTTATCTTTCACTCCGATGTCATGGCGAAGTCATAATAAATATTAAAACTTTAAATTCTCAAGTTAATGCCACCATACGACTGACTTACTTCCTAGCCCTGACAGAAAGCAGCCCGCGGATGGGGTGGGCTCCATCAAAACATTTTTCTCGGAACGCGCCAAAGGAGCGCAAACAGTCGAAGCAAATGTTTGGTTAATTGACGTGGCTTTGGCAACTGCAAAAAGTAAATTTCCCGAGTTCAATATATCGAATTTCTTGGCGGCAATTTAGCGGAGCTTCTGCGGAAAATTTCAAAGTTGTAAAAGCCATAAATTTTATGTAGGACTGTTGTGGGGAAAGAGATAATATAATAAGTTTAGGCATGGAATTAAGTAGTTGATGGTATTTCAAGGAGACGCGTATTATGATTAATTTAAATTTGGAAATTTCGGTTCGACTCGAGTATTGAAGGATATTGGAGGGAGAGTGGCCTTAAGGGAAAATAAACAGGAAAATATTATGTGATTTATGATGACCGATAAAATTTATGGTTTCTGACGGAAACATATAAATTTTGTTTGATAACGAGAAGAAGATACTTGAAAACGTATTCATAATTGATATCCTCTGAATCGTTAGAATGTTGCAAACTTTAAGATTAATTTGTTCCGTATTAAAATTACTGAGTTCCGAGCCAACGAAGATTGAGACAGAAGAACACAATTAATTTCCACTTGAAAAGTAGTTTATGAGTTCCTAATTTTATTTACTGTATTTTATTTTTCATTGCTTTTGTTGAATCAGAGATTCTTTTGTTAGTAAATGATTTTCGTAAAGTTCATACCCATTTGTATGCAGCAGTTCTTCTTTGAAATCAACTTACCTGGAAATGAAAGAAAAGAAACAATTATCGGAGTGCTGAGATACAATTAATCAGTTGTAATTATGAGAACACAATTAACAATTAATCACTTGTCAATCGTTTTAATATATTTGACTAAAAACTAACAATTTAAATTTAATATTGTATCAAAAGCAGAGTGATGCCAAAGCAAACTGCAACTAATGAATAATGATGAATAAAAGCACGGAAGCGAAAGGAATGTTCCGAATAATAGCTATTTGTTGATGTCAGGGCTCTTTTGCCCTGGCAGTATATTTTTTAATATATAAATTCACCAAAAATATAAAAAAATTATTATTTCCCTTTTTTATTCGTTGTAATTATTTATTTGCCCATAACCATAATATAATAATTACAACGAATAAAAAAGGGAAATAATAATTTTTTTATATTTTTGGTTAGCTAGTTCGTTGAAGCATCCGACATAATTTAATAGTATATAAATTCAGTTTTCCTTTTTACAAGCAATATGTAAACTTTTATTATACAAATGAATACAACTTGTTCGTTGCGATGCGATTGACTGACAGAGACTAAAATTAAAATGTCCACCAAGCCAAAAATTCCCCAAAAGGCAATGTTTAATTTGTGTGCTCATCAAATGCATCCGAATTTAGGGTTCGGCCACATTGCGATTTTTCTGCCGTAACCAGCGATTTTCAGACGCAAATACGAACACACTGCGACAAGATCTCCGAAGGAACTTCAGGCATGCGCAGAACTAATATGCTCACTTGAAGGTATGTCTTTGCCAGGAACACATGCGCTAACTCATTTCTGCGCTATGCAAGAAACTTCCATGCACGTCAGCGTCAAATGTCCAAATGATGTGCACCTGCGCGAGTATCATAGAAACTACCTGCTAAACTGGTTTTAGGAAAAATCGCGAATTCCTGCGACTGCCGACCTGGACAAAATTGTCGAAAATCGCAGTGTGCGGGCTTCCATTTAACCATGTGTAACTTGCGACAGAAGTGCGGCTAAATAGTCGTAGTCTGATGCATCCCTTAAAGATTCGAATACATTTCATGTGTACACGGTGCAAAATTTCCAACTTTCTGCCATTCATCAAAACAGCACACTGCGGGAACGTTCATCTGCCCATGAAATGGATCCGAATCCAAACATTTGGACACATCTCATGTGCACACGATGCAAAGATTAATATTCACGTGCTCATGAAATGAACCCGGACCCAAACATTCGGATGCACCCAACGCGCACATGACTACTTGTGATGCAAAATTAAGACCTTGCTCACTCCCGCAAACAATGACGCACGCGCAAAACGGATTTGCATTCAAAACATTGGATGCATTTCACGCGCACATAATGCTAGAACGAGCAAAATCCTTACATAAACGAGCAGCTTGCCTTCCCAACAAATAACTGATCGTGCGTTTGTCTGGGAAACAAGCTCCCGAGTTTGAAAATATTTGAGATGCTATCCGATAAGCATCTACTTGGATATGGTTATCAGATTCGCACAATGTTGTCGCTTGAAGTAAACAAATTTGCGGATGACATTATATACAATTTGTGCTTAACACCTACCCCCCCGTTGAACGCTCGCGTCAACCTCTTCAAGGGCGTGCGACAGGCTTTGTCGTCTAGGTAGTGATACTGGTGGTCTGGAGCGGGCGTGGTACTGCCAGTAGGATCTGCAAATGAGGCAACCGATGATTAGACCCAATACGGTGATGCTCCAGTAGCCGATGGTATATTGATGGATGTCGTGTGTGCTTATCAAATTGGTCCAGGTTAGATCTTGTGTCTGCACTTGCTTTCATAACTCATCGATTTCAGGTGTGTTGAAGTGACTGGAGATGTTGAGCCCATGGATGGCTTCTGGTCCTCTAAGTTCTAGATCAGAGTGGATCGCAGTATGTGACATGCCTACCTGGCTTTCGTATACGCGATGACCCTGGATGGTTACAACATCGGACTTGAGAATGCAGTTCGGTTCCAACTTGAGTGTGCCGGAACCCTACAGCGTCAGCGTGGAGGTGTTGCTGCCACACGCGATGTGAGCAACGGTCTGGCTGGTGAGCGCAGAGATCCACTCATTCGAATGTGGGATATTGGACCAGGCGAACGAAGTGAGCAGATGAACTACGCTGCACCCGGCTGCAGATAGAATTCCCTTCAGTAATAGAACTTCGCATCTGCTTACGTTGGGTTCTTTGCTATACAAAGGATGAGACTGCCAGCAGATTTAAATGTTCGGTTCCATCGGTATGTAGGAAGCGTATTCCAATTCCGATAGCAGATAATAGAGTCAAGATGCGGAGTAACAATCAAATATTGCGATGTTGGTAGTATGCTGGTTAGGTGGTTGTGCTACACCATTGGTATCGGAAGAAGCTTGTAGAGCTTGAACGTTACTGCAGCTACCAGTAGGAATTTCAGCTCAAAAATGACGAAATCTGCGGTCACCTTGGCCCGGATTGAAGTTGTTTGGAATAACTGCAGGAAGTTTTCCGGATCTATGAGCAGGTGCTGGTTCTCAAGCAAGTGTTCTCTGATGTTGGTCATCTCCGCGCTTAATTGTTGTTGTGATAAAAGCAACGCGCTGAATTGCCCGAGCTGGGTATCTGCTACAACATTTGTGAGAGAAGATTGAGTTCTCTGCAGGTTGATGGTGATGAGAGTCATTTGAAATGCCAATATTGTGATTAGATCCAGCACCTGGTTCTGCCTCTCTTCCATATGGGGAGCTTTGACGTCATTGGATAATCGAGCCAGCTCCTGCTTAATTGCCATAAACGTTTTGTACATCATCTTCTCGCTTTTACCGAGAATGTTCAGCGTCGAATCTATGATTGAGGTCTGATTCTTCAGTAAGAAATGCTACTTGTCTTGCCTTTCTTGCATTGTTTTCATGGTCTGGACCCTCTGATTGGCGTAATAATCATCCAGAATACCAAACAATGATCAGGCGAGACCACGTACTGCATCTATAGCGCCACTCTTAGCTCTGACTCACAGGATTTGGTTGATGTTCGAGAACACTTGATCGAAATTTTGGAAATAATCTATGGGATGCATGCAATTCATTGACGGAGTTCCCTTTTCACACACAACTGCTGTAACAGCCTCCATTCACTCGAAGATAGGTACGCCTTGCCCAATGACTGAAAATGCAGACCAGGATGTGGGCCAGTCGGTGAAACCTGAGCTAGAGCCGTGTTGACCGTAGGAATTAGCAGGCACACCAAGAGGAGGGTCACAATCGATGTTCCAATTCGCTCTGATGTCTGCCTCACTGCCGTCGATTCTCCCTTGACCTTCTTCTCCTGCCAATGGTTGATCACTCACTTGTGGTGTCGCTTCATCAGACGGTATTTTGTCGTGCACTGGTAGTGGGGCAAGTTTTTGGATCGGTTTCTTCAGTATTCCACACGTGGTCTTAACGTCTGCGACCCTTACGGTACCGTCAATGCCGTCGTAGGCCTTAACAATTCGGCCCAGAGGCCACGTCATTGTTAGTGCGTTTTCTTCCTTTATGATGACAATTGTTCCTGGGAGGACGTTTTGGTGGATCTGTCTCTTATCGACACGATGTTGCAGCTAATGACAGTATTCACGTGACCATTGTCTCCAAAATTCAAGCTTGAGGTGGTTTATCAGCTTCTAGCAAGTGTGAAGACCGTTAGTGACTCGTTTCGCACGAGCGTCTACCATGGCCATCAGGGGTTCTCCGATGAGGAAATGCCCTGGAATCAAGGCTGCCAAATCGTTAGGGTCGTCGGACATCGGGATCAGCGGTCTCAAAGTAAGGATGGCCTCCACCTCGACCACCAGTGTATGCAGCTCTTCATATGCGAGAGCCGCTGACGTGCTTCGGCGGAGTAAAGTTTTGGCTAACTTAATGGCTGCCTCCCACAATCCACTGAAGTGGGGTGCGCGTGGTGGGATAAAGTAGAAGTCATTTGTTCACCTCGTGTTGCGCTTCGTTTGACTAACGTGATAATGACAATTCCGATAGTTGGTTGTGTGCCACCACAAAGTTGGTGGCGTTGTCGCAATAAAAATTCCTGCAATAGCCTCGCCTTCCAATGAATTGCTTCAGTGAACCGATAAATGCTTCGGTGCTCAGATCACTCGACAATTCCATTGGGATGGCTTTAGTGGCGAACAGTGAAAGATGGCTATGTAACCCTTCTGGGGAAGGGTATTTCGTCGACGGTAACGTATCATGATGGGCCCGCAGAAATCGACTCCCGCATTGATGAATGTGCACGCAGGCTGAACGCAAGTGCCCGGTAGATTTCCCATAATTTGAGAGAATAGTCGAGGCTTTGCTCTAACACATGAAATACATTGTCGCACAATCGATCTCGCTAGCTGCTTCCCTCTTATTGGCCAAAAACGTTGTCGTGTCGCCGTGAGCGGGGCTCGAAGCCCCCCCCCCCCCCCCCACCAAGATGGCAGTTGATGCGGTGAATGTCCATCATCAATAGCTTGGTGAATGAGTGTTTGAACGGCAGCAGCATCGGGTGCTAGGCTTCAAAAGAAAGCCTGGATAGTTCCAGCCTCCCACCAACGCGCAAGATTCCTTCCTAGTCCAGTAAGGGAGCCAGCCCCACCAAGGGACTGTTTTTGTTGATCTGCTCCTCTAAGCTAATGTTCCGTATTTCTTCGCGGAAGTCGTCTTGCTAGATGTACTTGATGATGACCTCGAGGTCGCTGGAGAGCTCTCGACTCGTGAGAGCCTTGTTCCGCGGGTAGAGGTTCTGGGGAGCTGGTTTGCAATAACCGATAAACCGTAACACGTAGGCGAATATTCGTTGCAACCTTCTGAAGGAGTTTCCATGTGGAATTCCATGAACAAAATGCATGTCCACCTTTGTTGTCACCACCATTGACACTTTGATTCGCCTCTTCTCTAAATCGCATTATCCCTCACTCTTGTGTTCGGGAGGCCAGGTTGATTCAGCTTCACTCAAAAAGCGTGGTCCTTGTAACCGCGTCTCAGTTCAATTGGCGCTATACCTCGTGATAGAATGACGGTTGGGTTGTTTCCGGAACTAACTTGGCACCATTGGTTTGGTCTCGAGAGCATTTGAATGGTTGAAACCCGATTAGCAACAAGTATGTTGTAAGGCAATGCGGTTGAATTGACCCGAGCGAGGACGATTTCAGCATCAGTCCAGAAGATCTGGAAAACATTTTTCAGATTTAGCACGGTTTTGACTCGCTCGGTTAGCTCAGCTCCTAGTTTGGCAGCACTCAACACCAGGCGGGAGATAGTCACGGTTTTGATTGGGGCCACTCTTGATTTTGCGCATAATAATCTGATGACAATTTGACCGCTTCTCAGGGTAGATCTGACGTATATTGCCACCCCACATGCCTACTCTTAGGCATTACAGAAGATATGTAGCTGAACCTACACGGGCTTCTCTACAGCGTGAACGTATCGGGGAAAGTGAACCTTCAGCAACGGTGGCAAACTGCTGCAAAATTTGGATCAGTGAGTGTGTATTCCCGCAGGCAAGGCGGCATCCCATTCCAACTGCAGGCACCAAATCTCATGTAGGAAAAGCTTGGCAGTTACGATGATCGGTGCCAGGAAGCCCATCGGGTCAAACATGCTGGCAATGTCAGATGCGATCGTCCTTTTGATGAGTTTAGAACCGCTTGGCTCCAGTTTGTTGTGAATTCGGAACTACTCCGCCTCCGGGGGGAGCCAGATTACACCAAGGGTTTTGATGTAGTCCTCTGATAGGTTGCTTAAATCCAATTGTACCTGCTGTTCCTCAAGTTTTATCCTCTGCAACAGTTGAGGATGATTGGCACACCATTTGCGCAGAGGCATGCCTGCACTAGTGAAAATTTTGATCAACTCCTCCTGCTTCCGAATTGCCTCTGCCAAGCTGTCCGATCCAGTTATAACGTCGTCGATGTAGAAATCGTTTTTCAATGCGCTGTTACCCTGGGGATACCTGTATTTCTCATCCTGTGCCAACACCTGAAGATATTCGGTCCCTAAGTATGGAGCACACATCGTGCCGTAAGTGACGGTATTTAATTGATAGGACCGTAATGAAAGCATGTATATCTGATGTAAAGAATTGTTCGCTTATAATCTTGTTTGCATCTGTAGTTGCACAAATGTTTAATGTGTGTGCAGAACATCGTAGATGTGCAGGCAGAAAATTAATGTCCCCAATATTTTGTATGTCTTCTTCAGCTACAGAAATTTCTTCAGGAGAATGACTCTCGGAGTTGAGTATGATTGCAGAAGAATCATCTTCAATATCAATGAATTTGACTCTAAATATTTTAAAAGTTTTGACAAAATTGCTGCCATTGTCAATTACAGTCGCCACTATTTTATTCACGGTGAGGTCAGAGTCGGCATTAATTTCTTGAAATATTTCCGATATCCGATCATAGCTGTGAGTTCCTTTGAATCATTGGCTAAGTTACGCCGCCAATACTCTTCATAAATCATTTGTAATCCAGTGTGCTGTCACACCAAGGAAACTTCTCTGCTTACTTGATCAGATATCTAATACTGTGCATACATAGCATTGTGAACTTTTTTTAATTTGGACTTAATCGTCATCATTTACTTTCTATGACAGTTTTCTATACGACGTACTGGAGTTCGTCTTAGTTTTTGATCGTCAGATATGGCAGGTTTCTTTTTTGTATTCATTTTGATCACGCAAATGCTCTCACTGTTACGCTTTTCTTTTTCGTCTGTCCTCTTTTTCGTTATGTAATTTTTATACTTATCGATGCAAGCATTTCCGTGTTTTCGCTTCAGATGGCCTAGACAAATTGACATACAGTTATTAAATCCTTTAACTTTGGTTCTTTGATCTTTTAAATATCTCATGCATAAAGCTGTAATCTGATTACCTGTAGATTCTTTTCCTAAGCACTTGAAGAAGGTTTCACCAAGTAAATCGAGACGCAATTGCGAAACCGTTGAGAAGCTTCCGATGGCAACAGATTTGATGTCCACGGGGGTGGATTCGGGCAATTCTAGATCCCATGATGCCCGACTCATACACCAAAAAATTAATCTCAAACACACAATCAACTAGCCGATCTCGTAGATACAGCCACGTCAGCGCTGGAAAACAACGCGCAAATCCACGAAATCTTGCACGACGCAACTTCGTTTGAAACCACGCTAGGTTTAAAAATGGTGCAAATGATTCTTAATTTTTCGTAAAGAGATGACGGAGCCTCACATCGCTCACGCAGTTGCAGCCGCTCAAACTCCAAATCCCAAGCACTGTTGGTATCACCAATATTTCGGTGCTAACGCCAAAATGTGCAAAGAATCGTGCTCGTTTTCGGGAATTGCGAACACAAGTTGCTGTAGGCAGCCAACGATAGCAGCCAATAGTCTTGCCACTTATGCATCCTGTATCAAAGCTCGAAGAAATTGTTACTCGTCGATACTGGAGCCAATTTGTGCGTGATTCTACGTTTGTTCATGCGCGACCCACTCCAGAGGACTTCATATGAACTGGCAGCCACAAATAGAATACCCATTACCACTTGTGGACTCACACCACTCACGTCCACGCTCGGGCTTCGACGTTTCGCATGGAATTTTGAAATTGCCGGTGCACCCAAACCAATCATTTGAGACGGTTTTTTAATACATTTTGGATTATTAGTCGACCTCCAGCACAGCTGACTCATCAAAAAGCTAACAAAACTCATGTCCCGCGGTCGTTTTTTTGAAGGCAGTACACACAGCATCAAGGTAATCTCCGGGAACTTAGCGTACCATCGGTTTCTACAAGAGTTTCTGGACATCACGCAACACGATGGAAGCACACTAGTCGCGCGTCAGGAGCTTCTGTGGCGGGCAAATCATGCCGCCTCCCGACTAATAAGTACAACGTTGTCCGTGAAAAATTCAACGCAATGGTCCAAAATGGCACAGCCCAAGCTTCATCCAGCAGCCGGTTATCGCCATTATACATGGCCTCAAAGGAGAATGGAAATTGGCTATCGTTTGGCAAATATAGAGAAATCAACGCGCGTACCATCCGCGATCGCTATCCCGTCGCCACAATCACGACTTCACCCAATCGCTGTGCAGTAAGAGAATTTTTTCTTAAAAAATCGAATTAGTGCGCGCGTACAACCAGGTTCCGATTGCCAAAGAGGATGTTGAGAAAACGGTAATGACACCACCGTTCGGCCTCTCCGAGTTTTTGTTCACGAGCTTCGGACTCCAAAACGCATCGCACACCTTCCAAAGTTTCATCAACGAGGTGTTGCGAGGATTCAATTCCACCTACGCTTATATAGACGATATCTTCGTAGCCTCCAAAAACGAAGAGCGACATCATGAACAATTTTGGCACAAGCAAAGGCATTAAACTACCTGCGGAAATGGTTTAAGACATCGTCAATTCCCCGACGCCGAGACAGCCAAGCACCTACGTGGTTTCATCTGTATATACGGTTTTTATATAATTGTCATGCCTGATGTAGCTCACACACAAGTTTCGCAGCACAACGTGTGACAGGAAAATATCAAGGGTAATACGCTACTAGAATGGACACCTGCGGCAAAGAAAGCGTTCAGCAAACCGGGAAATTACCTCGTGCAAGCTAAAATGCTGGCGTATCCTCTTGCAATTGTGTGCAACGCATTCAATTTTTTGGTCAGAGCAGCCTTATAGCAACAAATGAATAATGTTTGGGAGCCATTAGCCTTTTTCTCGAAGAAGCTTACTCCGGCTGAGATGCGCTACAGCGCATTCGATCGAGAACTACTGGCAATCTACCTCACAATCAAGCACTTTCTATATGTGCTGAAAGTACGAGTGTTCATAGTATACACCGATCATAAGCCGTTAGCATTCGCTTTCCATCAAAAACCCGAAAAACCTTCGTCACGTCAAGCTCGACACCTCAAGTTCACCGAACAGCTTACAACGGATATTCAGCACATCCTGGGTAAGGACAGCATTGTTGCCAACGCACTTTCTCGCATAGAAGTAATCGAACCGAGAATTGGCTACAAAAAATTGGCTGCAGTGCAAGGAAGCGACAAAGAGTTGAATGCACTGTTGAATTCGGGAACAGGCTTGCAGCTCAAATGAATGCATATTCCAGGTACAGATGCACAAGTCTTGTACGATATCTCAATGGGGAAAGCTTGACAATGCATCTCACCAGTCTTCACAAAAGCCGCTTTTACGTCAGCCCACCACCTTGCCCATCCAGGCCCAAGAGCAACATCAAAACTACTAGCGCAACAATACGTCTGGCCTTCTTTCAAAAAGAACTAACGAGTTTGGGCATGCCTAGAATGCCAGCGATCGAAAATTTCTCGACACATTCATGCACCTGCCAGAAGTTCTAGGCTGCCATCTACAAGACTCGAACATGTGCACATAGAAATCATTACCATGCTGCGCTCAGAAGAAAATCGCTATTCCCTCATGGTGGCCCGAAGCGATCCCTATAGAAGATCAAGAGGCAGAGACAGTTGCACGAGCATTTTGGGAAGATTGGATTGCACATTATGGTTCGCCGCCTCGAATCACCACCGACCAAGGACGACAGTTTAAATCGCATCTCTTCAGATCGCTAAAACGCTTAGCAGGTGCCATACACCCACACACGACTGTTTATCAACACACGGAAAGGGCATGGTGGAACATTTTCACCGGGACCTCAAGGCCGCAATTCAATGCCATTAGAACGACCAATGGATGGAAATCATACAACACGTCATCATGGGAATATGCGTAATCCATTGCGAGGACTTGCGGTACTCACCGGATGAACTACTCTACGGCCAGCCGACCCGTTTGCCAGGCAAATTTTTACATCCCGGTACCACCGAGCGATTTTGTCAAGGACTTGCAACCACGTTTCGACACAATTTACCCATGTCCTCGTCACATAATTTGATGCAAGCCCGCCATTCATTTTAAAGATCTCACACGTTTTTGCGCGACATGATGCCATAAAAAACGCACAGCAGATGCAATATAACGGTCCTTACGAGGCAGTAAAACGTGCGGAGCAAAATGGTCACAGTCTCCATTGATAGGGTGAAACCTGCATTTATGCTAGCCAAATCTTCACCAGACAGCCGAGAGGCAACCATTAGAAAGCCCCGGTTTTGAACGACCGACGACCGGCTGAAGACTTACAATAACACGGCTTATAAAACGAGAGGAATTACCAGCAGCTGCATAGGTAGTGGCAACAAGAACTTCCACGTCGATCAGGGTGACAGGTCTGCTTTGTCAACCACTATTAGGCCAGCTCCAATCCAGACCAATACGAAGACATGCATACACAACACATTTATACGTCTCAGACACATTTACACATACAAGTGGCGCATCTTGGGATTTTATTCAATTTTTGATATTTATATTATCTATTATTTTAGAATCTACCAAATGCATTCTTTTGTAGCTATAACCCTTCAATAATTGCTGTATGAACCAAAAATGCAAAAATTGTACACGCCCAACCTTAAATTGTATCGTGATTTCACCACTGGAAAGGGGGTACTGTAGCGTTCACTACTCCAAAAAAGATAATTTTAAATATAACCTCTTTTGAAAAACCGGAAAATCTAAAATCCACAGCCCTACATTCACAACTCTATAATTGGATAAATATTGCAGAATCATTCCCGATTTTGACAGTCCTTTATTGAATAGAAGGTTATAAAAATTCACTCACATTTGGCAGTTTTACTTAACACTTAGCATTTGCCTTAGCCCACATACCTCTATAGTTTTTGCACTGTAGCGTGTCACCTTTTTTTTTGTGGACAGAACATATAATTGATTGGACTCACTCGTTTGGCATATTTTATGGTTGTCAAATATGCTGAATGATTTTATGCGTGGCTTTCTGAACACTGCTACTACCATATTTAATGAGCTCCACTAAAATCGCCTCGATGCCCGGCGCTTATTATTTTTTGGGCATTCAAGGTGGAACAAACATAATCCAAAATTGGTGCAGACAATGAAAGCTCTCCAGGCATATCCTTAAGCTCCGACGTTATGAAGCTGTGCCGACGATTAACGAGGCTCTTGGAGTATGATTCTTCAGCGATGATGTTGCCGATGTCATTACGGTAGAGCGTGGTCTTGGGCTGATAAACCCGTTTCAGGCTTTTTACTACTTTTTATAGTTGTCTTGTGTTGTCGCTCGATAGACTTGCACCGAAGCTTTTCAATTGTTCATCTTTTTGTTTCTTAATTCAAGTTATCTTATTCGCTACTCCTCTGAGATTTTCATGGAGCTCTCTCTTTGTTCTGGTTTTCCAAACTAAATGTTGTTTGTACGCCTGATTCTTATCGTCTAACGCATTTTGGCACTCATCACCGAACTAATCACTTCTTTTGCACCGGACTTGATGTCCGATCACCTGTCCTATCATCGTCTTAATTGCCGCTTTCACTTCCCTGCATAGCTTGTTGCTTGTTTTCAGCGATGTGTCTGATAGGATGGGAACTAGCTGGTTGTCGATGGTCTCCCTGAAATTGTTGGCCACAGACGTTGTTTGGAGCCTTTCGATGTCGAGATTCCAAAAGGGGCTGGTCTTCAGCCAATACGGCTTTGAAATACAATATCGATAGGTTAATTTAATCAAATAATGATTCGAGTAACAATCAGCTGCTCGGTATGCACAAACGTCAAGTATGCTCGAGGCCAAAGGTTGTTCGCTCAGAACATGGCCAATCTGTTTTTTTATGTTGCCATTCAGTGACAACTAGGTCATTTTATATATGTGTCGATGTGAGAAGCAAACGTAACGTATGACTAGATTTCTGCTACATGCAAAGTCAATCAGGTGCTGACCGTTGTTATTTGTTTCGTCGTGGAGGCTATATCCTCAAGTCGCTCCTCGATGAGATAGCTCACTGCCAACCTAAGCATTGAAATTACCCATAATTATTTATGTTTTGCTTATAAGCAATACGTCGATCAGTTTTTTCAAGTGATTCTAGATCATTTCATTCGTTTCTGTGTCCTTTTCTTCGATGGTTCTTTTATCAACGAAATTTTAAATAATTCTGCTTTTAAATGGATCGCACACATTTGTTCGGAGCACCTGATTGACTTTGCATGTAGCATTGCCTTAATGTCAATAACGTGCGACTTCAACTCCCTGTCCACAATAAAGGCCACTCCTAATTACTGCTTTCCAGTAAGCTTCCCTCCTTGGAATATTATGCGCGATCTCATATCTTGAATATGACATCCAGTCCAGTTCGTTTCCTGGATTACCAGTATGCTTAATTTATATTGACTGACTTGTCGTAAAAGATCCTTAACAGCACCAGGATTGTTCAGTGATCTGACATTTCAAGATCAAATGCCATAGTCCTTTTTCCAGTTGCGAGGCTATTGCGGTAGGTCCAATCCATTCCAAGGCTCATCCGTAGGTTTTGAAACAATGTAGGGGTTTCCAGGGACGGAGAGTTTACCCATCGTCCAACCTCCATTTTGGCAGCATTTTTACTACATTTTATTCCATTATCCGGCGCAGAAGTCTCGCCCTCAACCTCTCACGTCAGCTTTTTACAGAAGGTAAAAGTTTCTAGCGAAGGAGGTATAGGTAAGATTGAATAGTGGAGCTGCAGGTGTACTTCCAGTGAATGGTATTCCACCACATGATTGGGGAATCAGTAAACCCAATGTGCGATCTCGAGATCCTTGACTACTATTTGGTCGTGGGGTTTTGGAAGATGAATCCTGGCAGCTGTGGGTTGGGGAAACCAGGAGATCCCTCCTCTATCCTGAACCGGGCTTTGGGCCGTTTACGGTGGAGTCCAGCGGATTCATAATGGAAGTCATTTATTCATGTCATCAGAGAAGTCGTTTTGGACCCTAGAATGGCTAGGAAACTCTTTTTGTAGGAGCATTCTCCTGCCTATTCGATTTTTATGTAAAAATAGAAAGTGCTCTCCGCTAAAAATTAAATTTCCCTCGGAAAATTTGTTTAAAAGCAGTACTTTCACAGTTTTTGGCCCTTTAGCAGTGAATTTCCTCAAAGGCTTTTGAATGAAATTAAAAACTAAACGTTTCTGATTCAAGCTCTTCTTTCTAACGAAAAATTGTGATTATTTAAAATACTTAATTGCTTCTCCGCTCACATTGAAGATGACCTTGCAAAAAGTTGAGATGATGTGAAATAATTCGTTTTGTTCTTATAAATACATAATTTTCCCAAAAACTATCAAAGTGCTCTAGAAGAAATTACATCAAGTTGAATTTGCAGTTTTTATGATAATTTATTCATATTTTGCTGAAACTTAAACAGTTTCTAAACTAATCTGTAACTGAACTCATTCAAAATAAAACATTCCGGCATTGAAGAAATCTCAGATAGAAACAAATCATTGCAGGCTCCAAAGCACTCATAAAAAAGATAAAAGAAAATTGCTTATTTAACCAACAATTCGAGAGTTTTCCTTGTTATTGCATGATGTATAGAGTCTTAATACGTTTCGCCTGTTTTCAGAACTTTCCATAATTCTTAACGGACGACGACTGTTATTATCGTGTGCCACTTGAGACCATTTCAGCAACGAGAACGACAACAACAGCAACAGCAACAAAAAGATCCGGAAAAAAGAATGGATTTTCACTCAACAACTTTTCAACGATAACAGGAAAAGCTTCGTAGAAAAATAACAAGATATCATAAGACGACAAGCAACGACTTAAAATGGGAAAATATAACGACAACTACAAAGGCGCAGGATAAAGAGAACTTTTCGGTCCTGTCGTCGTGGAAAGTCATGAAGAAAAAACAAACGGAAATAACTAAAATTATGGAAAATTTTCGTCTATTCAATCATAATAACTAATGCCGCCCAACTATAAACACAAAAGAGAACTTCTTACAAGGCATACGGAGTGGAACCTTTTTCAATAAAAACGCTCTTGACAATAAATTCTCGTCTCGGCTTTTTACGTTCCCGTTACGTTGAAGTGGCGTGGAGCCATATGCATACGAGTATGTGGTGCCACCACTCATACACATAATCCGGGAAATAGCCAGAAAAATAAGAAACGATGACGTGAGGTAAATATGCTTGCACGTTATTTCCTCCCTTGACAGTCATCCAAATTCCATATTCGAACCCGATCTATACTCCTGCAAATATTCACAATATTGACAATGTCATATTGGTAGAAGTTTGCCTGGCATTCGGCCAAATTCGAATATTACTCACAACATTTTTGGGTGTTTTTACTACGTCATAATAATACCTAGTCAGCTTTTATTTGGGACATTTCAAAACGAAACGTCAGAAGCGTTTTTAGTTCGCTATGCGAAAGAAAAACGTGTTATGTTGCAATCTGCGCCCAACATGGGATGCAATGGAAAATAGTAAGTTTACCAGTAAGGGTGGAAGAGAGATGTGTCGACGTGGCGGCGAGGAATAGTGGAATATAAAAGGATGTCAAGTTCGCTTGACATGGCGAAATAAGATGTTTACTAGAGATGAATATTAAGGCGTTTCTACGAGCATCTGTTGTTTGTGGTTTGATTCTGGATTCGAAAACAAAATTTAGGATTATGTAGTTGAAGCACTTTTGTTTAGCGGAAATAAATTGAGAGGTAGTCGATGTATCGATGTAAATAACTCTTACCAATTTTTTTAGAACCTCAATTTCCTATCACTCACTCCATCGCTTTTTCTTCGTCACACAACGCTCGTATGACCTGCATTCACATTGTGTATAGACGTGTTTTTAAAAGCTCCTGTCAAGAAATTTTAAAAATTAACATAATTTTTATAACATCAATCCGAAACTAATTATTCGAACAACTTATCGAATATCTGGATTTTACTTGCGAAGAATTGAAAATCACCAATCATGGCAACACCACCTGGTGCTGACAAATGTGGTAAATGCAGAAAACCAGTGGAGGAAAACCATAAAGGCATGGGCTGCGATGGCATTTGCAATAAGTGGTTTCACCTGAAATGCATAAAAATGAGTGAGGGGAGATACCGCAAAATCATGGATATATCTAAGGATGTGATTTGGATGTGTTCCTCGTGTAAAAGCGACCATCAAAAAACGAAAGAAGATCGTCTCCCTAACCAAATGAAAGAGGTCGAGAATCACATTCTAGAAATGAAAACCACTATAACCTCATTGGTTGCAAAAGCAGCACCTATGCGTCAAACCTCATATGCTGATATCACAAAAAGTATCTCCACTTCTCCAAGAGAACGGAACTCTAACACAACGTGCCAAAAAGGGATTTTAATCAAGCCAAAAAAACATTCGTCCTCGGAAAAAAACACTTGCAGATTTTAAGTCGAAGATAAAGCCGTCCAAATGTAAAATTCCTTTGCAACTACTGCGGCCAATTTGTGATGGCGGTGCCATCATAAAAATATCATCAAACGAAAACACAACCACGCTTTACAACATGGCAAAAGAAATAATGCGGGACTAATATGATATTATGGAGACCAAATCCCGTCAACCAAGACTGGTCATTAATGGCCTAGAAAAAGAGTTTTCTACTGAGGAGTTAACGAATGAAAAAAGTTCCTTGAACCCTAATATTGGGGAGAATGAAAAAATGGAAGTAGTTCACGCCAGAAAGACAAGAAATGGAAAGTGGTTACATATTCTGCAGGTAAATGGGTGTATGTACCAAAGATTGGTAAACAGATACGTCAATATTGATTATGGGTCTTATTTTATCAAGGAAGACTACAATATTACGAGGTGCTATAAATGCCAAAAGTTTAATCACAAGACGTTAAAGTGCGAAGGGGAGCAAACATGTGCTAAGTGTGCAGGAAAGCACGAAACGAAGGCCTGTAAAAGTGGTTTCGAGAAATGCTTCAATTGCGCGGGTAACAGTAAGAATGTTGATTAGTCCCACAGATCAGACTCTACTCAGTGCCCAGAATACCAACGTAGGATAATGATTGCCAGGAGGAGCATTGACTACGACTGCAAATGAATTGTAACGATACAAACCGACTAAGTGGCAAGCAACTGACTCTCCTATATGCGAATATTAGAAGCTTACGGCACAAACTAAGTGACATTCAGATAAATCTGCAGCATAATCCCAACATAGATGTGATCATACTAAATGAAATCTGGATTTATCCTGAGGAAGCTAAATATTTTAACATTCAGGGTTATCATTCATTTTTCTCCTGCAGACCCAGAAGAGGTGGCGGCACAGCAATTTATATTAAAAACTCAATAAATTTCACCACTAATCGTCTGACCCCTGATAAATATAATATGATAATAATCGAGTTAATCCAAGCTGGTAAAAAAATAAAAATCGGCACTTTCTACAACCCCAGCCGTTTGAACGCGCAAGATCTTTGCTCTGTTCTAGACAACATATACTCAGCAGAAAAAAATTTACTCACAGTAGCTGACACAAACATTGACTTAATCACCGAGTCCTCAGAATCAAGGCTATATAAAGATACTCTCGATACAAATGGTGCTGTTGTTATTAATAACGAAACAATTACTCGTCCTGTTTCGAATACTTGCCTAGATCATATAGTCATAAATGACAAGCTTACTGCGGAAAAAATTAATTTCAAAGTAGAGAACTGGCCAGAGCTAGACCATCAGGTTTTAAAAATAAGCATCGAAAACTTCAACGTTCATAAACAAAAGCCTAGTTACAAATCGTTTCGATATGTAAACAAGGACCTCTTCAAAACGCATCTTCAACGAGTATTGGAAACCCAGAAACTTACTAATCTAACAGAACTGACAAATATGATCTCTGAATCCAAACGTCACTCGACCATCGAGAAAAAACTTAGATGTCGCCAGCTAACTTGGATTACGAAACGAGTTATAGAAGCCAGTATAAGAAAGAGGAAGGCGTATACGGATTTCAGACGGAACATGGAAGATCTGACGCTTAAGTACATATATATCCAAGCGAAAAAAGAATCAAAGCGTCTCGTAAAGGAAGCAAAATTTTCATATTTTTCCAAAAGATTGGAGGCAGCGGCTGATAATAATCGCGAAATATGGAAAATAATAAACGAAGTAAAAGATAACTCTCTTCCCCGGACTTTTTCACCTGATTTGCAGATCATTCCAGTCTCTCCGCCTGATTCTTCGCAACAAAATGAAGCAGCAACAATTCTAAATAACTTCTTCTCAACTATTGGTGAAAAAATAACGAGCGAACTCGGGCTCCTCCAACAAGTATAAGGAATGATACAAATACCTCGCCTAGATCCACATTTCACATCCATCCAACCAACAAAGACGAGGTGCATAAAACCATCGAGGCAATGAAGAAGAACACTGCTCCAGGCAGTGATAACATAACAATGGATGAAATTATGCTCGTCAGAGACGAAATAGCAGGTCTCCTTGCTGACTTTTACAATGAGCACATCAAAAACGGGACGTTTCCTGAGGAGGGGAAGCTAGCGAAAATAATTCCTATATTTAAGGGAGGTGATCGTTCGGACCCGAATAACTATCGCCCGATTGCGCTTCTTACAGGATTCAGTAAAATTTTTGAAAAAATAATTAACACCCGTTTAACATCGTTCATTGTGGATAATTCTATCCTAAATTCCCATCAATATGGTTTTCAAACAACCAAAGGAACACTTGATGCTTTGATTTCAGTAACCCATTTCATCAATGAAAGGCTTGACAATGGAGACTATACTGTTGCCATTTTTGTGGATCTGAAGAAAGCGTTTGATACGGTCGGCCATGACCTTCTGCTTCGTAAATTAGAATCATATGGTGTACAAGGCAAAGCGAATCAGTTATTTCACAGTTATCTAAAAGGTAGATTGCAGATAATAGAAGTCAATAATTTTTTGAGTGACCCAGCACCAATGAAATCAGGAGTTCCACAAGGTTCCATACTAGGCCCCACTTTGTTCCTATTATACACGAATAATTTGATTACATGAAGACTAAATGGGCATTACACATTATATGCTGATGATACAGTACTCCTGTACTCGGGATGTAACAAGAACGCCATTGAAGACTCCATCAATGAGGATCTGAAAACATATAGTTTGTGGTTAAACAAAAATAAACTAGCGCTGAATGTAACAAAGACTAAGTTTGTTATTTTTAAACAAAAGAACAAGGAAGACATTGATATTGATATAAAAATTAACGGCGAAAATCTGCATAGGGTATTTGAATTTAAATATCTTGGCCTAATCATTGACCACCGTTTAACTTGGTTCCTACATATAAACAGCTTAAGAAGGCAATTAGCCCCCATAATCGGCTTATTACGTAGGTACGAGGGATTCCCGAGGAACATCAAACAACTGGTTCTAAATGCATTCGTATTGTCGAAATTACATTACGGAGTCAGTCATCAAAGATAAACATTATTATCATCTCCAGGATGTTAACTAAGGCATTTAAAAATATGCATAATCTCCCAAGGCTCACGTCAACAAAATTAGTGTACCAATCGTGTAACGCATTAACTTTTAGCCAAATCATTATAATGGAGAAAGCTAAGTTTATCTTCAAATGCTTAAACCTCAACTTGTCCCCACAAGTGCCATTTGTTAGGGTATCACAAAAGAATCAATACAATGCTAGGAACGCAGACCAATTTGTTATACCATTTGCAAGAACAGATCGTCTAAAGAACGATCCTACAAATGATGCCCTTCGTATATACAATGATCTTCCGGAATCAGTAAAAGAAGCGAATTCACTTATGATCTTCAAGAAAAGACTCAGGAAATATTTAATGAATAGCGATTGAATCTCAGCGCAGAAACTTTCAACATAGCATCTTAGGGCAATTTTTTTTTATCCTATCATCGAGATGCCTCAAGACACAGCTAGCCTTATGATTTATTATTATCTGTCCAGTAACTTCAAAATAGCATCTTAGGGCATTGTTGACCCTATCGTCGAGATACTTGAAGAAACAGCCATTCTTTTAACTCAGAGTTTTTTTACTGCGTCGAATTAATATTTTTTTTACCTCTGAGAGCTGTTAACGAATCGGACATGAAAAGATTAACAGGATGACTTCACATATTTTTTGTGTGCCCCCTTATACCGATGTTTTACACATTGTCTGGGTGGCACGCCTGTAGAAACGACGAAATGTGAAGTGCAGATCGCACGAGCGTTGTGCGACGAAGAAAGTGTGATGGAGAGAGTGGAAGGGAAGGAGGTATTAAAAAAAAAAAAGAAGTCTCAAAAAGTTCAAAAAGAAGAAATTGTTTTCAACGGGGGCATGGATGAGCCCGATGGCTTCTAAGCGCTGGGAGACCCTGGGCCAGGGATTCGAAATGCTACTAACGAAAAAATCATGAAAAGAAAACTTTGAACATGGGAAGCGTATTACGCTATCAAGAGAAGAACTGGAACGAGTAACTAGAGAAAACTGAGAGTTACTAGAGGAAATGAAGAGTTGAAACTGTGAGTTCAAAATTTGGAGAAAATTAGTCATAAATTGTCAAAAGTCAATAAAACAAAACATTAAGTGACAACAAATAAGACGTGTGGAATAAAGCAGGCACGCAAAAGACTCAACAAACAAATGAACCAACAATACAAGATGCGAAAAAGGTAACAATCCATGATGCTGATATCGTACTTAGCGCAAGAGGAACAAACGACAGCGCAAATTACTATGCGGTATTTGCTGCTATGAACGGCGATATGGATACCGAGATGGAATGCCAAGAAAATATAGGTAATACTAATGATTCCAGTGATAACTATATCTAATACTTAAAATCTAAAAATAAGGAGAAGGAAAAGAAGCCAACCGATGTATCTGCTGGTTCTCCATTAAATATAATAAAATAACTGAGAAAGTATCTCCGATTGATGTCTTTGGGCAGCGTGGAGGAGATATGGTTCGGCTTTTGGCAGCCGAACATCAGATAGATAATTTCGATGTTAAGAGAGTGATCGTTGATAAACTCGCAATTAAAAACAAAAACATTGGCTAATTTCCTGCTAGCCAAAAATGTTCTAAATAGTGTGAAAGCTCCCCACTTCACATAAACGCTCAAAGTGGGGAAAAATCAGATCTTTCTGTTTAAGGGCTTGGACTGTGGGGAGAAAACAGTTGATCTCCTTGAAATGTTCCGGTAGGCAGCACCAGCTGTTAAGTTCATCATTGTGAAAAATTTGGCTGCAAGGAGATCCACTATTGAAGGCAAAATATGACCATTTTATTTGGTCCAAATTTATAACGATTGTGGTCCGAGTGCCCTCTAACAGGTAAGGTATTTAAGCGTTAGAGTTGTGAGGTGGGAACGCCTCCAAAAAACTAAGGTCAACAAGTATTACAGGTGCCAAAGATTCGGCCATTTGGCTGGCAATCATGCCATGCACTATCGGTGTGTTACATGTATATATATTTATATATATATATATTCCTACCCCCAGTGAATGCAAATTGGTTTAGATGGCGCCAAAAGAAAAACTATACTGTGTTAACTGCGGTATATTTATCATCCATCGTCATATCGAGGATGCCTTCGATATCAAAATGTAAAAGATAAATTTTCCCCAAACAAACCCAAGAACATTGCAGTATTTTACCTCCCAACTGAGTCAAGCCAAGAGCTTTATTTGCACTTGCTGCTAGAGGACCAGCAGACAACAATAAAAATAAAATAAAAAATGTCAGTAACAATAATGAGCTGCTTCTCAAAATTTAGCTTGAATCTCTTTCAGAAAGAATGAAGAAGCATGATCAAAAAACCAATCTTGTTTTTCAGTGTTTCAGCCAACATGCTTCAAAATAGTTTTTCATTCAGTTACATTTCCATGGATAAGCTCCGTCTCATTTCAATCAACGCCAACTTTATCATAATCTCCATCAGCGTGACTATTTTCTTAAATTTATTGCTAAACAAAAGCCTGAATCCTGCTTCTCAGTGAAACCTACCTCAATTCATGGCGTTCCATGACATTCAAAGATTTTGAATTTATTAGAAGTGACAGGTTAAATGGTAATGAGGGAGGTGGCTTCAGGATATTGGTTAGAAGACCCTATTGTTCCAAAAATATTGAAAAATTCGAATTCAAAAACTTTGAATTTCTTGAAGTGTCCGTCATCAAAATTTCACTGCCAGGTGGGGATAACCTCTTCGTTATCTCTGCCTATAAAACTGGTCGAAATGTTCTCAGTTTAAAGGAGGTGCTCAATTCCTTGTTTGAAATATTCAAATTGAACAGGCTGCATAATTATTATATTCTTATCAGTGACCCGAATGCCAAGCATACATCATGGCTGAACGCCGACAATAATCCCAGAGGTGTATTCCTCAAATTGTGGGTAACTGAGAACAAAATTGAATACAAGCGCAATCTATATTGGTCAGAGTTCCCAGCATACCCTAAGACAAATTAATATCATCATCATCTGCATTGCTGACGCGAGACTTGGATTGAGCTTTAAAATTCCTCAACAGAGACTGCAAGTGCTTCCTTACGATAGCGACCATAACGCAATCATAATGCTAATCAATCATCAAGGGGATGATGTCTTCTTCATTCCAGTTCAACATAAAAATCGTCGGTTGAACATAAAACCAGTTTAGTAGGCAGAGCTACGCTCATGCCATCAGAGTTTTGTACCCAACTTACGATACGCAGTCACCAGCAACGAATAAAGTCAAGAAACACGTCAAATAGATGTGCACGTTTGGAAGAAAATCAATTGTTTCTCCATTTTTAACGGTCGCCATTTTGTTGCAAAGTAACAATAATCACTCATGTAATGTGCTCCCAAAAATATTCATCCTATTGATCTTAGCTGAAAATATTAAGGAGCTCAAATCAAATACGCGGTGTCTGAATCGATCGAGAGTTGAGATTAGAGAACTTACAAATGGCTATAACTTCCGTGCATAGCATTTGATTTTTATCATGAGTATGAGAGCATTTTGTAAGACTACTTAAATGTCGAATATTGTTGAGTTTAAGGGTACCTATACGATTTTATTGGAAAAAATGTAAATTTCAAAAATCATACTATTGTTAACAAAGTGAAGTGAATTTCAAGTAATGTTGTTGTACTCATAAACTCCTACCCCCATAGTCTTTTTCTCAGATTTTTAAGATCACGAGTGTCCAATTGCGAGGGGGGACACACATTTTTCGTGTACTTCCCCTCCTTGTGCACGACTTGAAACAAAAAACGTCAGTTAAAGACCTGTTTTGAAAAGTTCTCATTTTATTTGATACCCATATCGGCTACCTTAGATGAAATTTTTTTCAGGAATCTTTTAAACACCCATTGAGAAGAGACATCTTGCCATATCTCCAGCGAGGGAGAAGTCTCTATGCCTCGATGCCAAACGTCTGTGTGTTGTAACGGTTAAAGACGCATGCACCCTACCATTGATTGAGGGTATCTAGGCTAGGTTACCTAAAGGGCACTTTACAACCAGCCTAGACCTCAAAAACGCCTCCTGGCAGAACCAGTTGGATCCTGGTTCAAAGAAGAAGACCGCCTTCACGGTTCCAAGTCACCCATTGCACCAATATGTGACCACACCTGTTGGCCTATGTAATGCACCACAGACAATGGCACGCCTTATGAATAAGGTTATACCACCTTGCCTACGACACCAAGTCTTTGTACACCTAGATGAATTATTACTAATAACCGAGACCTTTGACGAACATATCTTCCTGCTTCAGAAAGTGGCTTAAGAATCAATATCCAAAAGAGTCTGTTCGTCATGGCTCACATCAAAACGGACCCGGATAAGACATAAGTGATAGATGTCTTTCCTCTGCCTTAAACCACTAAGCAGTTGCGTCGATTCCTGGGCTTAGGTGGTTGATGCCAACGATTTGTACGTTGACAAAAACTGTATAAGGGACGGAAGTGCATCGGGGAAGAGCCCGGCTTGCATGTTTTTGAAAAGTGAGAAAAGAGCATGACAAAGGTCTCGTAATAAAATACGTAATTCAGACTTTAAAAAACCGTTCTCAATCTATTGGAATGCAGGTCAACACGGAGTGGGAGCAGTCTTAGCCCAGGTAACGGGAAGCGGTGAGGGATTGACTATAGCCTTCATTCCCCACAAGTTAAACCCAGCCCAGCGGAATTACACTATTTCTGAGCAGGAATGTTTGATAGCGATGTTGGCGATGAAGCGTTTTCGTACATTCATATGTCGAAGGACAGCTTTTTGAAATCGTTACGGATCATGCATCCCCAAATTGGTGGATAAGCCATTCTGACTTACATAGTCATCTGGGGAATATAAGCCTTAAAATTATAGGCATTTAACTTTATGATTCGATAACGGAAAGAAAGTCAACATGTGGTACCTTTACGAAGATGTTCGTTTCGGAAAGAGCCGAACTGGCCCAGGGGAACAACAGTTCTCTACTGATCGATATTGACCATCATGCCTTCAAATGGTGAGGCTATACCCAGCTGATGCACACCATTCAGAGCCAAATACCCCAGCTGCCTTACTTGAAGGTTTTGGGGGATTTGTATACAAGTGATTGGGCCACGCCTCCGGGGACTTCATACAGGAACAGTGGGATTGGGTACCCAAAAAATTTATTGTCAACATTATCAGACAGACCCATGATTACCCACTGAGTGCCTACGGTGGATATAGGTATACGCTCTGGCGGCTGAACACTTACTTTTTTTTTGTCAAAAGAGACCCAATAAATAATAACTTATGTAACTGCCTGCGAAATGTGTAAGTGGGCCAAAGCTCCAAACGCTGTATTTTAGGCTCCAATGGGTAAATTTGAACTACCTGAATGGGTTTTTTTCTTTAAATATGGAAGAATGATGAACAAAAACAATGCTATTAGCATTATTTCTTCTTGCCATGAAAAATAGCATTATTTTATTCATCATTGTTCCATAATTTTCTGATAACCTCAAATTTTGGTTTTATTCGAGTTTAATTTGAAAAATTGCTGGCCTTACCAGTAAAAAGTTATGGTACATTCAAGTTCTCTTGCCAACCAATGGACGGCATATGCATGCCATAAATATTTCAAGCCATTCTGATCAGTACAAAACACATGGTACCCTTCCAAATTTGACAGGTGACGTTTGTTAAGAACAATGGATAAAATTGAGTATCACGCGGTTATAAAGTACCTCTATTTGAAAGCGGAAAAACTCGGGAAATAAAGGAAGTGTAAGACTCCGTGTATGGTGTATCGTCGCCCTCATTTACAATCGTGAAACATTTGGTGGTCGACTTCAAACGCGATCGCTTAAGCATTTTTGATGATGAACGTTCTGGACGTCCAAAAAATGTTTCAACGGAAGATATCATCAGTTCAGTGCCCACAACCGTCATGAAAGATCACCCAACAACCATTAGAGGAATTGCTGAGGCTTGTCGAATTTCAAATGAACGGGTGCATAAAAGTTTACAGGAAGATTTATGCAGGAGAAAATTATTCGCGCGATGGGTGCCGCGTTTGTTGACAATCGACCAAAAGCGCGTACGAATGGACACGTTGTGCAAGACTCTTCAGCTATTTCAAAAAAATCCTACCAATTTTTGGAACTGATTAACCACTGTCGATGAAATCTGGATCTATCGCCATACTCTGGAGATTAAACAATAACCAATGCAGTAGATTGTGGTGGGGGAACCAGCTCCGAAGAAGGCAAATGTTATTCTTTCTGCTGAAAAAGTGACGGTGACAGTTTTTTGGGATAGCCGTTGAGTCATTATAGTTGATAAATTGTGGTAAGGAAACCGGCTCTACAGAAGGCGAAGGTCATTCTTTCTGCTGGAAACGTGATGGTGACAGTTTTTTATTACGTTCAAAAAGGTAAAACCATTAACGGACCCTATTACGCTGCGCTGCTGGACCAATTGAAGACGGAACTTAAGAAGAAGCGACCACACTTGGCGAGAAAGAAAACGTGCGAGTCCACACATGCATGGTCACTATGGCGAAATCGGACGAATTGAAGTTCAAATTGCTTCAACAGCCACCCTACTCACCAGACCTAGCTCCAAGTAACTTTTTGTTCCCCATCTTGAAAAAATTTCTGGGTGGAAAAAAATATGGGTCAAATACCGAAGTTGAAGAGGTATTAAATCTGTATTTTTCTGGTTTTCCTAAAGCATTATTTTTTTTTTGATAGCCTAAAGGGGAGAGAAAAGCGTTTGATCAAATGTATTGACTTGGGTGGGGAATATGCCGAGAAATAAATTTTTGTTTGGCTTGAATTATGTGTTTTTGTTTAAAAAGCTGGAAACTTTTCAAATGGCCCTCGTATAATACGAAATGTAAAATGCAAATGCATACTTCTAATTATATAATATACTATTAACTAGTTTTTTAAGGATGTACGCATACTTTAATTTGATATCTACAAATAACGTAACTTAATGTTAGAGAAAAGAGTACAATGAAAAAAGAAAAAGATGATCAAAATGAATTGCTAAGTTAATAATACTCTTTCTTTTTCAGGAAGAAGCGAAGACGGGAGGTATATATGCAGTAAATAGAAGGATTCTAATGTAAATTCACAAACGATCAGTGGTTCGGTTCAGTTACGTAGTGCCATCGTTTGTGTTTATTTTTTGTATTAGCGTAGAGTATGTCTTTTAGAATTCAAGTAGATTATTTCTCGCACCACGTCGATATTGAGATCGGAAAGGCATGATTTTGCTTCTAGTCGTTGATTGATTGACAGCCTTGCAAATGCCACTCTAAAGTTCTGTCGAAATTTTCTTGGGAAAATTTTTAGAACGCGTTTCAAACGGATACTTGACTCAGTGGCTGATCAAATTTAGTCAAACTTCGTAAGACCGGTAACCGAAATTCCTCTCTGAGCTAGCTAGCCTGCAAGCAGTCACCTTGGAGAACACTAGGGATACCCAAATTAGTTAACCTTATAGGTACAGTCCGATGGAACGTACCGATACTTCACGTCTTGAGCCGATCAGAGGTCGGTTTGGATTTCCTTTCGAAAACCTCGTAAGAGAACGTTTAAAAAAAATCATTAAAAGCTTCAATAACTTTTCGTCTGGTTATTTACGATGACTCCCACACACACTAAGTTTTAAAGCAGCTGTACCATTCAAGCTGGCCAATGGTACGAAGTGCCGGAAAGTTCTCAAAGTGGAAATGTGTTTGCAACTTTTAGCAATGCTGGAAAGTCCCACGACGAGACTGCTACTTAGTGGATTGTCAACGTGTAAGTAATGAACATTATTGCCTTACATTTTGCCTGCATTCCACCCATTTGTCCTGAAATAACCTCCACGCTCTCACGTGCACCGTATTTTCTTATGCTTGCTTCGTATTCACCATAGTTTGATTTTTTCATTGCAATCTCTTATTCGCATGCTTATAATACGCTTTTGATCTACCGAGTTTTTCGATAAAATAAATGAATATATGCTACCAACTGTTTTAGTGAATATTTAGGTATAGATATGTCCGTAAAGGAATGCAGCGATGGTCTGCTGCCTCAGCGGAAGGGGATGTTGAGATCCGCCAAAATTGGCCTGGTCTGAAGACGCGTGAATGCGCCAGTTGGCTAGCATTGTGGTGTCGTGGGGCGGGTTCTTCCCCCTAGCATAAGGACCAACTACAAAAAAATTTCGCATTCACAAATTAAACACGGAAAAATGCCGATCGATTGGTGTCGGGGCCGAGGTAAGGGTTGCAATGTTTGTTCGTAGAACAAATTCGGCCGAGCATAAACGGACGGGCTGGCGGAGACTTCGTCGTTACCTACAATTTTTATGACCCACAAATAAGAATGAGGTATCTAGATGATAGCGGTGCCCCCTTGCACTCTCCCAACCGGATCAAGATCCAAACGTATACGTGGCCATGTATTTCTCATTTGAGTGAACAACTAATACAAAAGTGCTTTGTATGACTCTTTCCCTCAAACGAGAAATACAAACGTAACCAATTAATGCTATAGCGTTATGCAATGAAATCACAAAACCCTATATCATAAAAGGGCACGCGAGCTAAAGGCCACTCTATCCGGCAAGAGCCCCTGTTAAACAAAAGAAAAGGAGGAGCGCACACGATGGCTAGCCCATTCTAGTGGAGGAGCTTGCCATCGATGCAGGTCCTATACCCAGTCAGGTAGATTGAAATGGAAACACCGAAGGTATGATTTAGTAATTCATTGTATTCATTAAGGTAACAATAATCACATGTCGATTTTCAATATTTTATGATTTCCATTTATTGTTCTCGCTTTTTTATCTATTTAAATTTTAATGTTTGTAACGTAGAATTTTATAGATATAAATCAAATAAAGATCTTTGATGCTCCTAACTTGATACCTATGGATAAAACTCCCGCACTACATTTCCCTTAGCATGTGCTTTTATAATAGGCCAATTGAAAAGTCCCCGGTCAAATGGGGCCGTTTTTTAATGATTACATCCTTTAACTTCATTTTTTAAGCCTGTTAATTTCATATTAACCTTTTCATAGTTTAATAGACCATAATGCCTAATTTTTCAATATTAATATTATTTAATCTTCCTAATTTTTCTTTGCTTAATTTAAGTTTTCATTCTTACTTGTTTCTGCTTGTCGTTTTTCCATTTTGTAATTGGATTTATTTTAATCTGTTAAATGGAATTGTAAATAAATAAATAAATAAATAAATAAACGATCCAATAATGCTATATAATAATCGCTGTTGATAGTCTGGCCCTTTTGGGAGTAATCAATTAATATTATACCTTGCGCATCCCAGAATACTGACGCCATAACCTCGCTAGCTGACTGTTGTGCCTCACCTCGCTTTGGATTCGGTTCATCGTATGCAGTCCACTCAGCTGACTGTCGATTGGACTCCGGAGTGAAATGATGGAGCCATGTTTTATCTTTTGGCACATATCGATGGAAAAATTCAGGTTTATAGCGCATAAACAGCTTCAAACACTGCTTCGAATCATTAACACGTTATTGATTGTGAGCTCGTGCGGCAGTCATTTTGCACACAGCTTTCTCATGTACAAATATTCGTGAATGATATGATGTACACATTCAGATGATATTTTCACAATGTCTGCTATCTCGATCAACTTCACTTTACGATCATTCAAAATTATTTTGTGAACTTTTTTGATGTTTTCCCTGGTGACAGCCTCTCTTGGGTGTCCACTGCGTTCGCCATCTCCGGTGCTCATTTCACCACGTTTAAACTTAGCATACCAATCAATTATGGTTGGTTTTCCTAGTGCAGACCCCGGAAACTCTTCATCAAGCCAAGATTTTGCTTCAACCGTATTTTTTCCCTTCAAAAAGCAATATTTTATCAGCACACAAAATTCTTTTTTTTCCATCTATTTTCGAATAACTAAAGTAGCTACACTCACAACGCAATATCTCACAAACTATCGGTCAGACTGCTGTCAAACTTTGACACGTATCGTTTGAAGGTTGGCACTAATTAAAAATCATATGGATTTAATACTAGCACCGCCATCTGGGTATTACACCGGGGACTTTTCAATTGGCCTGTTATATTTTCTAATAAATTCGTCAACTATTTTATTAATCAACATAGAGCAGAACACTTTTCGCTTAGAATAACGCAAACCACATGTCGTTTTAAAATTTAACCCTTAATTAAATAGAATCGGTTTTGATACTGAAACTAACAGAATTATCTCTATGATCTTTGAAATTACAGCTTAATTAGGCAGTTCCTATGGTTATATGTAGTTAATCTACCAAACCTTGCAAAAAATTTCTATTTTCTATCAGTAATGAGCAAATGAAAATTGATTTAAATAGGGACCCATCCGAAAATACGATATAAAAAACAAAATTCCAAGCAGTATTTTATACTCACAATTATGTATATGATAAAGATTAAGTGTTGAAAATATAAATTTTGCAAATTAGAAAATGCTAAGTATGCTTTTTGGCCAAAAAGAAAAATATTCATAAATTCAACATCATTAACTTCATGGAATGAATTTTCATAATCAAATATTTTAGCCTAATAGAAATTTTAACAGGTTTTTAAGCTGTATTCAATAAATTGTTTTATGAGTGCAAAGTAAAAAAAAAATATCAGAACAATTTTAAGATTTTTTTAGGGACAAAAGCTATCTTCCAAGTTAATTTTAAGAAAGACGTTAAGATAACGATTTGGGCAATAATACCTTTTGCAGCAGATAAATCATTGAAAAATATTTCACTTCGCATTCTTCACCCATACAGCCTCCCTTGCATTCGCGTGATGGATACAAATAATTAGTTATGGTGCAATCAAAACAACGGCCACCATGCCGACAATACAATTCGTCAAATTCCTTTGAGCATTTCAGATACAAAAGACTCTTTATTAATGTAGAATCTTTTTGGACACAGATCGGCGCTTCAAAAAACTATTCTTTTGCATTAAAGATGACGAAACGAGAACGGGACATCGATTAGCCGGAGTAAAGCGATCGGTCTTCCAATGCTTAAAAAATATGCTCGAACAACAATCTGCAAAATTTCAATTCACGGACCATTATCATACAACGTTGGCATCTTTGCAGCGAATTAGCCAACCACGAGTAACGGGAGTAACCGTTGACGGCATTTGATAGAAATATTATCAAAAATAGACCGCTTTTGTTAATGATTTTGTTGCCATTTACATAGGTTTTTAGGGAGCGGTGGAGAAATTAATACAGTTTGCTGTGGAATTCCAAATAAAAGTTCAGAAACGGGTGTCGCGAAGTAGTAAGCAAACAAATTTTGTTTTTTGATGGCTTTTCTTGATTTATTTGTACATTATAACATCACACGATGTTGTAAGAATCTTATGAGTGATGATTTTTATTTTTCTCAACACATTAACTGTGCATTATCACATTTAAATTGACTTTGAGTCCAAGTGGAGTCGTGATTATCCAAAGCTTAAATGCAATTTGTTCAGTTCACATTGTTAATGACTCATCGCGAATCAAGGAATTGTATTTGAATAATCAGCAACTCTGCCTCCTATTATTGGTTTTGCAAGTAGCTCCAGGAACTCAGCAAATAGAGATTAATCAGCCAAGGTTGAATGGACATGAGAACTTTATCGTAAATTTCAAAGCACTTTACGGAAGCAGCACTTTTTGCTACTGCACACTATCCACTATTGCTAGCCCCAAGAACACAACAATAGATATTTGAATGTAGACACTTATTCACCAAATTTCATTCACAATGGATTGGGATGATGACATTGAATTTAGTTTTTATTGCTTTTATTTTTTCACCTCATTGATTCAAACTAAACCAAGACAACGCGACTCATGAGCGAACCAATTGGAGCTCCGTCTTTCACCAAAAATTATTGGTTTCTCAACCCAAAACAAACTCAGTTGAACGGCGGCGTCCAATTCATTTCATTCGATTTCTAAGAGGGGAGTTCAAATATATTTTGAGAGCAAAAATCACTTCGGATTCGCGGGAGCGGCACGATTTTGGCTCTGCGCAACAAAATTACTAAAACTGGAGGCACCCTACTTTTAAACGCTGCCAAAAAAATATCGCAGTGGTTCTTCGCGTAATCCTCCTGTCGCAGTCGTGAGTCAACTCCTCGATCCGTCCCAAAAAATCTTTTTTTCTTTTCTATTCCCGTATATACGGTAAATCACATCAGCTGCTCGCTCAGCCGGGCTCGCTTGCTTTCGATAATGTAATACACCGTTGGGGTGGACTAAATCAGTGTTCCCATTTCCGAAATTTTAATTGGCAGATTTAAAATTTGTCAAGAAAAATTAACTGATGTAAAGAAAAATGAAAAAGGATTTTTAATAGTAATAAAAGTTAAATCTCATGTAGAATATAAGTAGAGAGAAATTTGTAAATTAAATATAAAGGAAAATTTAAATAAAATTACCTTTAATAATAATAAGAAAGAAAACTATTTCATAACTTTTGATTATGAATGGAAGAAAATAAATATTTTTTCTAAATCTGTCATTAAAATTTCAAATCGGAGTTAGACAGGTTTTCGAGCAGTTTGCTTGTATGACTGCCCGATTACTACACTGTAATGATGATATAGCAAATTTCTTTTTTTCCTAGATATCTTAACTTCATACAAACTTTACCAAAATTCACCTAACCATACATTTTCTATCTAACAACGACCACAAACTCGAACGACAATCTTAAATGTTAAAACAAACTCCTACGTAGGAGTGATTAGGATATGTTTAAATCATGGTGTGAAGTATCTTTCTCTTAACTCTATGGCCACCACACTACCACTAGCATGCTGGCAAAGCCGCCTGGAGGTAGAAACCGTGCAGTGGCGAAAACGGGAAAAGAAAAGAAAGCCTCCTAATTTTCCTGTTGCTGCAGTACTGTGGAGAAAAATTAAGCGGCAATTTCTTTAAGAACTTGTCGGTCTTATTCTTTTTGTAAAATATTCCCTTCACTCTTTTCTTCTTTTGCTTTGAACATGTTATTTTTAGTTCTTCCCAGGACTTTGATGGATCTTCTACAGTAAACGTTGTAGCTTCGGGAGCTTATTATCTCGACCGCATCATGAATAACATCATGCTTCCAAACATGTTTGTTTATTATATTTTGCACTTCTATTTACCTCCACTACAAAGATCGTTGTATAAACGATAAATAAATCTGTGCCAAATGTTGTCCTATAATTATAAAATTTGGTTGTTTGTTAGAATGAGCACCGTCACGGATTGTTCCAATAAATTACCGTAGAACACATTATTAAGCATTGTCTATGAAGCTTTACGAAATTTTGCCTTGCTCCTAGTCTAACAACGTCTGTTTTCTAATCACGCCGCATATGAGGATACTATTTTGCACTCATCTGATGTCTATAGATGATTACCCATTTGCATGCATGCATGGCTCGGAGTCGCTTCTTGGTCTGTCTGTTTGTCTGTCTCCGGGAATACTGTCACTAGATCTGCAGTCGAGTGCCAATGCAATGAATCATTTAAACGACAAAACCCCAAACAAAATTTCATTTGAATCGCAACATGGAGCAGAGGATGCAGACGATGAAATAATTTCGCAAGTTACACTACGATTTTGCATCTGTCGCTGATTATGTTATATAATATGCTCTAGAATGCACTAAGTTGCACGCGCTAGACGTCTATTCCTTTGAACGCTTCTGCTGCTGGTTTATGAAGTGCACAACCACCAAACCCAGCTGTTCTTCACTTCACCGCACCCTGCATGCTATTTGCCTTTAATAATCGCCTTTTTGTGTCACAATGCATTTAAGTGCATTCAAGAAATTCGCATATTATCTCAGAGTGCATCCTTTGTGCCAAAGCTAAGAGCCGGGAAAGATGAAATTGACTGAAGCTGGCTGCAATGATGATGACTATGGAATGGTTTGACGGAAGAGAAATGCTTGTCTGAACGACAGTCGCAATTATTTCAAGTCGGAAATATGCACCCGGAGTTTTCGGCAGGATGAGTGCATTCAAGGAAAAGTTGAAATCTAGAGCAGCTTTGGCATGAGGAAAGTTTCAGAAGTCTCTTGTTAAGAGTTTGTGTGAATCTTGAGCAGATAGTTTACTCGTTTTATCATGATTATGGAAATTCCATGAAAACATTTTGAAGGAAGAAATAGTGAAGAACATGTTTTTCAAAGGATTAAGTACTTTTGGATTATCAATAATTTCAATTCTTTCAAAGAAAATCGTAATTACTTTGCTGAATTTTATATAAAGGGGCATTAGGGAGATAACAATTTTGTATCTTTATGTAAACGCACTCCTAAGCATTTTTAATAAACTTTCAATGTTGAAACATTAGTCAAAGTCAAGATTTTTATCATGAGGTAGTACACGAACCAGCAATGTTTGGAAATTACTAAATATTACTATTAATCACCATTGAAAAATCATCTTCAGCGGTGAAGCTCATTTCTGGCCTAATGGCTTTGTTAATAAGCAATATATGCGTTATTGGCCAGCAACAAATCCACATGTGCTTCTTGAGACACTGTTGCATACACAAAATTACTGTTTGGTGCGGTTTTCATGCCGGACGTGTGATTGAGCCGTATTTTTTCGTGGATGAAAACGACCACCATGTTACATTATTTGTGGTCAGAATTGGATGAAGTTGACATTAACGATATGTGATTTTAACAGCACAGTGCCACTAGCCACAGAGCACGCCTCACAATCGATTTATTGAAATTCATTTATTTATTTATTGTAATGTCCTTAATGGAAAACCCAATACTACGTAAAAATGATACTTTTACTAGTACAGCGTTTTCCAATAAGAGGTATTATTTTGATATGAAAAGAAAAATGCCATTTTCTAATATAAATGATTGGATGTTTACTTCATTATATAGAGGACGGTATGTCGCTAATAGTGGAAAATAACATCAGGCAAATGACTACCACGATCACGCTTGCAGGATTATATCCTTTTCATGAAATTTTCCATAACCAAATCACACAGTTGCTGCCTTATGTCCTCTATAGCCTCAAGAATTTCATGTTTGAGGTCTTGGATTGACGCTGGGCAGTTGGCGTAGACTTTCTCTTTCACGTGGCCCCAAAGGAAGAAGTCGCAAGATGTTAAATCACAAGATCTCGGTGGCCAATTTTGATCAGCTCTTCGAGAGATAACAAGGTCCAAAAACTTTTCCCGTAAAAGATCAATGGTTTCGTTGCTTGTGTGGCACGTAGTGCCAACTTGTTGAAAGTAAACGTTGTCTAGATCAATACCATCCAATTCCGGCCATAAAAAATTATTAATCATCTCTCGATAGCGCAATCCATTCACCGTAACTGTTGCTCCAGCCTCATTTTCGAAAAAGTAAGGTCCAATGACTCCGCCGGACCATAAACCGCATCAAACAGTTATACGTTGAGGATAGAGAGGCTTTTCAACAATAACTCTTGTGTTTTCCGAGCCCCAGATGCGACAGTTTTGCTTTTTGACGAAGCTACCGAGGTGGAAATGGGCCTCATCACTCAAAATGATTTTTCGATGAAATTCCGGATCATTTTCATGCATTTCAAGGACCCAATCAGCAAAGACACGACGTTACTGATGATCGACCGGCTTGAGTTCTTGTGTCAACTGAAGTTTATGAGCCTTAGGACCTAAATCTTTATGCGGAATACGGTGTAAGGACGTTTGTGGAATGCCTGGTTCCAAAGAACGACGAGGAATGAACAAACCTGGCTTTTCTTCAACACTTTCGGCTACAGCAGCAATATTCTCGGCTGTTCTTAAGTGACGTGCATGGGTTTTATTCTTTACATTACTAATTGTCCCAACAGCTCAAATTTTTCCACCAATTTCTGTATAACGGTCCGACAAGGTACTTCACGACGAAAATGTTGGAATTTTACGAATCGTCTCTGCCAAATTTTCACGATTTTTATAGTGAATTTGAATAATTTCAACGCATTGTTGAAGCGTGTATTGTTCCATTTTCATTAATGGCGTAGTTTCCATTAGTCAAATGTCAAAAAATGACAGATTCAAAAGTGACATCTACCGAAATAGCGGGCTATTCAAAATAGAATCTCTTCTTCTTTTCCTTTGCTCTAGAGTCCCTCTTGGGCCTTCGCTTCCTGCAAACAGAGATTCCAACCGTTTTGGTCCATTGACCGCGTCCTACAATTCCGAACTCCGAGCAGCAGTGAACTGTCTTTGTCGGCCGAGTCAGACCAGCATTTCTTCGGCTTCCCCACTGGCCTGCGGCCTTCAGTTCAATCGTTGAGACCTCCGGTTCGTCAAAAATTTCATACAGCTCATGGTTGTATCGAATTCGTCATTGGTCCCCATCTAGCTTGGCTCCAATTATTTGCCTCAGGACACTTCGCTCAAAGGCGTTCAATATATTTGCGAATGCTTGGGTTAGAGTCCATGTTTCACACCCATAGCATAACACAGGTCTTATCACAGCTTTGTATGCTTAGAGTTTTGTTTTCCTATGTACGTAGCTGGCCTAGATCGTCAATACTGAATAAAATATTTTATTTGTGAGGTGTATTCTTCGGCGTATCTCGTCTCTTTCATTACCCGTTTTCTTTATTTTGGCGCCTAAATACACAAATTTGCTAACATTTTCAAAACTGTATTCAGCAAGGGCAATATTTTGTGTATCTGAGGTAGCTTTCTTTGACTGTGTCATAAGTTTTATTCTATTTTCATTGATTTGTAGCCCTACTAGTTTTGCTTCGCTGTCCAGTTTCAGGAAAAGTTCTTTGGCAGTTGTTAATGACCGTGACAGAATGTTGATGTCGTCCGCATAGGCTATTATTTGGCTGGGCTTGTATAGTAATGTACCTCGCGTATCGACAGATAGCTTCCTTATGACGTACTCTAAGGCCAAATTGTATAGCAATGGGACCAGCCCATCTCCCTGGTTTAGTCCGCTATTTGTGTGAAAGGCATCGGTGAGTTGGTTATTGATGCAGACTTGGGAGGTTGTCGACGTCATTGTCATTTTGGTAAGACGGACTAATTTGGCTGGGATGCCAAAGCAAAGCATTATTTGGTGCAGTACGTTACGATCACTACTGTCGTATGCTTGATTTAAGTCAACGAAAATTATTTGAACGTCTATTTTGAACTCCCAGCATTTTTCAAGTACCTGCTTGACTTTGAACAATTGGTTTGTTGTTGATCTACTTGGCCTAAAACCACCTTGATACTCCCCAATGATACTGTTGGCGTATGATCCGATTTTATTTTCTAGGATTTTTGAAAATATTTTGTACGCCGTACAAAGTAGTAATATGCCTCTATAATTTTCGCACTGTAGCTTGTCACCTTTTTTGTGGATAGGGAATATAATTGATTGGCTCCACTCCTACGCCATATGTTTTTGTTGCTAAATGTACTGGATGACTTTGTGAATGGCTTGATGAATACTACTGCCACCATATTTGATGAGCACCACTGGAATCTCATTGGTACCCGGCGCTTGATTATTCTTTTGGGCTTTGATGATGGAACAAACTTCATCCAGGGTTGGTGGGGCCAATGGAACCTTTCTGCAGACATCTATAGGCTCCAATGTTCTGGAGCTGAGCGGTGGGTTAAGGAGGTTCTTGAAATATGATGCCCATCTTTCCTTAATCTTGGTTTCATCAGCGATGATATTGCCGATGTCATCACGACAGAGCGTGATTTGGAATGATAGCCACGTTTCAGGCTTTTCATTACTTTGTATGCTTGTCTTGTGTTGTTGCTCACTAAAATTACATCTATACTTCTAAATTGATCGTCATAGTATTTTCTTTTCGTAATCCTAATTATCTCATTCGCTACACTTCTGAGATTTTCATAGTGTCCTCTCTTTGTCCTGGTTTTCCTACCTACATATTCTTTGTACGCCTGATTCTATTTATCTAATGCGTTCTCGGACCCATCATCGAACCAATCATTTCTCTTGCGCCGGGCTTGATGTCCAATCGCCTGTTCTGCCACTGTCCTGATAGCCGCTTCCACTTCCATCCAGAGCTCGTTGCTCGTCCCTTTACTAGATTTAATATGCATGTAGGCCGGCACCTATGAAATAATTGCTTTGCCAAAGGAATGCCAGTATGTGCTGCATGAAAGAGATCAAATATACAAAACATTTATAAATAGGTATATGAGGAGGATAAGAGAAGGATATCAGACTTTCAAAGATGTAGCGAATTAGGTTATTAGAATTCATTATCATTTATGGCGTGACAGTTCATGCCGGTCCTTGGCCTCCAGGATTAATCTCCTCCAACCATCATGGCTCCGCGACTTTTTCCGCCAGTTGTTTGCTCCCAACAAGGATCTGCTGTCAGCTTCTATCGTATCTTTCCATCAAGTTCTCGGTCTTCCCGCTTGAAGTCTGCTTTGTGCTCTACCCATTAATATTCATAGTGACAGCTGGTTTTCTTCCATTCTTGCTCCATAGCCATTCCATTGCAATTTTCTTAACTTCACGCAAAAGGAAACTGGTGGATCGTCAAATAGTTCATGAAACTCATCGTTGTAGCGTAGTCTCCCCTCTGTTCTTTGTTTGACTGGTTCGTAGATTTTCCCAAGCACTTTGCATTCAAATACGTCCACTGTTTTTTCAGTTGCGCTTGTCAGAACCCATATTTCAGTATTAGAAATATGAACAGAAATATTATGACAATCAATTGAAAAATATTGACAATGGTTTAGCAAACAATACTGAACGATTAGCTGGTGACGGAACTGGCAATATATTCGCCGATGAAAGTAAGGCTAATGCAATATGGGCAATAATTCCTTAATCCTTCGAATAGCTCTAGAACACTGAAAACACTAGCTGTCTCAAAAAAATGCAACTAACCCCTCCCAAATCTCAAATATTTCTCTTCGCCATCAAAAGATGAAAAAATAAATAAGTAATGCGTCAGGCATCAATGAGATATTACCAGATCTTATCAAATATGGTGGAAGTAGCGTACAATAAGCCGTTCACCAAGTTACACTTGAAATTAGGGATGGCGGTTATTACCTAAATAAGCGGTTTTTTCCACCTTCGGTTTAACATACCAGATATAACCTCCCGCAATAAACGGTTAACCGAATAACCGGTTTATAACCTTAAACTTGTAACCGGCAGCAAAATGCACCTTACAACATGCATAATTATAAAATTCGGAAATGATTCGTTAAGCGACGCCAAGTGACTTTGCAAGTTTTCTTGCATTTGGGATAGATCTTGGTCGAGCAATGTCTCCAATTCGTGATCTTGAAATTATTTTGGCTGTCCGGACCGTTCATCGTCCTCCAAGTCAAAATTGCCACTTTTAAACCGTGTAAACCACTTCTAGCATGTACGCTCAGCTAGAGCATGCTCATCATACACTTCCACCAAAATACTATGCCTTTCGGCAGCCTTTTTATTCAATGAATAAGTACTCCCCGCAAAAACACTTTATTCGGCACAAAATTCGACATTTTTAGAGTAAAAAAAGTATTGTTGCTTACGCTTCAGCTAAATGATACATACTGATGTTGAAACTATATGACAGTAGCTTACCAACACATATTGGGAAAGATGAATCACTGGAATAAAAATCAAGTTACGCCATTTGTTAGAAAACCGCACGAATTAACCGGTACCCCTATTAGGAACACATGATTTCATAACTGAAGTTAATTACTTCATTAGATGGAATTGCGTTATTATTCCTTCATCTCCGATGTTTATACTTTGCAACCGATAACTGAGTCGTAAAAAACTGAAAATGCACGTAATTGTTACTTAGGTCAGGGTACTCGATGCAATAAGTACAAATAAAATTAAACAAAAGAGTTACTATTATCACAAATTCAATACATAAGACAAATTAAATTACTTCAAGTAAAATAATTATAATCAATAACAAGTTGAAGCAGCAGGAGGATGCTCCTGCCAGAAGGGTATTGTAAAACAATTAGTAAATCAAACAATATATCCTGCATATCAAAACTTGACTAATATACAAATTCCATAAATTGAGCTCGAAAAATTATTATGATTATTATGATTTTAAGCTCGCCACTATTTTGTTTCAAGTGTTTTGACCCCGTCGCTTGATTAGTTATGATAACACATGAATATTACAAATCATTTCTAAAATTTTTATCAAAATTCCTACATATTTGTAGTGTCTAGGTCCGTTGCAAGCGTGTTAATGTTGTTGTAATTGTTAGATATTCAATCGGCTGTAACTTAAGAAAACTTAAGTTTTAGATTTCGGGAAATTCAAGGGTCCCATCATGATTTTATAGATAAAAAAGCTAAATTTATAAAAAGTACTATTATTAACAAAGTTGATCGAATTTCGACTTCTAAGGTATTTGTTGCCCTTGTGAAGGGAAAATTGTCAGTTTAAGTATTTTTTTGAAAAGCTCTTATAAAGAAATTTCATTTGATACTCATATCGGCTACCTTCGATTAAATTTTTTTGTTTAGCGGCCACTTCCCTGTACTGTAATTATCGATTCATGGCCAATTTTTTCGAATCCTGGAATGGTTACAAAACCCATTTGGTAGGAGCTCTCTCCTGCCTCCTCGACTTGTTTCACCTATGAGTCTTAATTGTAGGTGCTCATCTTCAGGCATTCATTAAATTGAATCAAGTGTTAAAATCATGCGCCTTAAACGTCGAAGTTGGCGCAAAATACATCAAAATTATTCAATTTTCGCATTTAAAACAGCCACTATTTTGCTTTACGATTACTAATACCGCTAGCTGAGCCAATTCTCAAAGAAATTAATGATACCTTTCATTCCTGAAATTTTCATGCAAATCCTAGCAAAGCTGTAGTATCTGAGTCGGTAAGAAGCGCATATTGTTCCATAGCCATATGTTTCCATAGTAATACAGCGCATATTGCTCCATAGTAATACAGGAAAATTCAATTCGCTGTAACTTCATTAAATACCATTCGATCTTTGTGACATTTTGAGGACAGATTGAGCTAATAAATAGTCATCTGTGTACTAAATTTCATTAAGCGCACCGTTAAGATTTTATTCAAAAAAACATCAAATCGATAAATCATACTATTACTAACAAAGTTGAGTGAATTTCGACTTGTCATGTACTTGTTGTTGTTGTACTCATAAAGGCCTACATTGATGATTTTTTTTCAGATTTTTCGGCTCAAAGGTGTCCAATCGCGAGGGGGGGTACACAAAATTTTCGTACATTTCCCCTTCCCCTGCACCCCTCGAAGCAAAATTTGTCTTTTTGAGACCTGTTTTGAAACGTTCTGATTAAGACCTTTCATTTGATACCCATATTGCCTACATGCGATGAAAACTTTTTTTTCAGGGGCAACTCCCCTATATGGGGAGACCCCCCTTAAAGACCTTATAATTTTTTTTCGTGTTGAAACTTTGAATAGGGCGTCATTTCGCACCTACCTACAAAATATTATGTTTCTACCTTAAGTAGTTTACGAGAAAAGGGGTGTGCCACACGGACGGACGGACGGACGGACCGACGGACAGACATGACCCGATTTTAGTAGGGTATTGTAAAATGATTTTACAATACCCTAAAAATTCAGTGTTTTACGGAAAAAGAATAAGAATAGCGTCATAGTAAATGTCTATAATGATAAAAAAAATTTAGGGCCAATATTTTGGATCAAGTTTATTCAGAAACACCCTTTCAATTATATGCTCATCAGTCAAACGACTTCGTCCGTCTGAAACGACATCGTTTAACGTTGATACCAATCTCTCGGAAGATACCGAGCTTCCTATAATTAACAAATATATATTTTTGCCACATGTGCCAAACCTTGCATACAGGATGTACTTTGCTCCCAGAAAGAGTGACCCATACTCTGTTTTAAATAGAGTTTGAACTCACTTGGAAAGGAGCTGTCAATTTAAGGACCACTTTTCGCTACATTTTGGTCATGGACCGACCAACGAGTGGTTTCTTTCTGCTCACTTGTAGGCAGTGCTGGTGATGATAGCTTTCCTATTTCTGCTAAATATCTTTTCACCTCCCAGGACAGACTAGTAATTGCTTTTGTCCCATATACATTTTTTTTAAAAGAGAGGATTTTGAAGAACTTTGGTAGCTCTTTCTTTCAGGCTAGCCAAAAGTGTTTCCCTCAAGGACAGGAAGCATTTTGTGGTGCTGTTTCGATCATTGTCACTAAAGGAATCACGATACTTCCCGTCACATATTCCGTCCCAGAAACCAGTTCAATGTCAGAACCTGATAATATTCTCGATGCATTTTTATCTTTTGGATTGGCCAAGGCTTTGGCAATAAACGGGGACATTTTGACAAACCTTGCTAACATTCAGCAAGTCTAGATCCATCTTGTAGGATCTTTCGCTCGTGCTCCGCTTTTATTGTCTCCATGAAAACGTTGCTTTGTCCTCCGAATATGACGATGCTTTCAATTAGATTAACGACACTTATCAATATTTGGTTGCTTCCATCGTTAAGGCCACCCATCACAATTAAATTCAGAAGATGGTCAAAACGCTCTTACCCCGGCAACCATGTTTGCACCACCGTAGGTGCATATGCCCACAATTTTATATTTTGTGATACCAAATGTTTGAAGAAGGTCTTCCATTTCTTCAGCAATATACTCTGCAGTATTGCTTCTCCATAGGCGTTTAACTCCCAATATAAATGTTTCGAGGCTATTTTTTGTATCTTTGCCTGTCAATGCAAAGTATTACCCTTAAATTCTTAATAAAAACTAGGAAAACTTAGGTATCAATCAATAAAGTTCGCAGTAACGACCAGAAATCCCTTGGATTTGATGATGCAAGTATCCGCAGAGAGAGAAATGCGCATGATATCATTTAATGCTGCCCTAACTGAGTGAACTGCGGCCCAGTACTTGGAACTAACTATTTCAGTGACCTGGAAGGCACACGTTTTGTTTATTAAACAACTTGATGTGCAATATACAAAAATCTATAACTCAAGTAAGTACTTACAGTTTTTCTGAAGGAAAGGTTATATAAAGGCACATTTCAGAAAAGAAATTAAATCTTACGTTTTCGACGATTGAGTGAGGCAAATTACCCTTGCATATCATAAATACCAGCAGGTTTGTGATGTCTAAGTCAAATATTTTCTTGCACTATCTAACTACCCAGGTAACTCACTCTCATACCTCTTGGACTTTCAATGAGGGTCATTCGCCTAAATGACGCAGAGGCTAAAGGAGAAGGACTAGGGGATCTTGAGCGAACTTCAATCGGTATCCCTATCGAAAAATGCAAAGATGACTCTGTTTTATCTGGATTAAGTGTGGGCGTAGGGTCACAGTCATACACCGAGTGTCAACCTCAAAAGCGCAGTGGACAGCGCAGATCCAACGCAATGCGCAAGGCGACGCTCTCATTTCCTCTTCAACAAAGAACAGAAAGTCAAACACGTGTTTGCAATCAATCATCTAGACAGGACAATATGATCAACAATTTGTTGAATCCGCCCACAAAAAATAAAAAAAAAAATGATTTCGGTCCAACACAACCGACAACTTACCAACCCAAACATCGCTCCAGATGTGCAATAACTAGGTTGCCAACCAACCAACAACCGGATTTATGTTCCCATATTGTTTTGGTGGGGTCTCATCTAGGAACCCTTTTATTCACCCAAGAAATTTACGAAATTGCCTTCAAATGATTTAAGCTGTGTGGAACTACATCCTCTACGTTTCAATGGAAACCCGTGAACGACAAGAAGAGTCAACATTCTACCTGTTCAATGGGTTTACAGAAGGATCATTTTTCTAAATAAGTGGTCCAAAGTGCTGCAAAGATGATTTTTTATGACAAGGGTTTTAAGTAGCGAGCCAAAATAAATTTTCTCCTGGTCGGTTGGGTTATTTTTTCGTGATCAATACGTCATAAAAGAAGAATGATCTTTCATAACGGACATCTTGTGGACAGAGATCGATTTTGCATCTATTTCGTTCCCGTGGTTTCACTATCTGCTTGAGTTAGGTAGAAATAATTCTACCTAACTCAAGCAGATAGGGAGTGAAAGTCACGAAAAATATGGGTGGAAAGGAGAGAGTGTCGCTTTTTGTTTATAGATATTCTTTGTTGCCAATTTGCATTGTGAAAAATGCCTTAATCTAATAACATCAAAATTATTTTCAATACGAACTTCAAAAGCATTTTAACCGGCAACGGTTATTCGGTTAATTTGTAAAAACCGGTTAATAGCCGGGAGAAAAAATAGCCGAAAAAAACCGGTTGAACCGAAACAAATAAACGCTTTTCGGTTATAACCGGTAGGTCAATTCCATCCCTACTTGAAACATGGGACAAAGACCAAATCGTACAGGAGTGGAGCTAATCTATCTCATTCTCTAATCACAAAAAGTAGATCGGCAACAATACGAAAACTGTAGGGACTTATGATTGTTGACATAGTCTTTAAAATATTCACCAAGATATCCAAAAAATGAGTCAAAACGTTTGCCGACAACATTATTGGGGGTATCAAAGTGGTTTCAAAGCTAGAAGGTTAACGACGGATCAAATGCTGGAGATTGACCAATGATATCCACCAAATTTTCGAGGGGGCTTAAGTAAACATATGGCAGTATATACCATAATGTCCTAAATCAACTAATGCTGAATTTCAATATCTCACCCAAGGTAGTTCGTCTGGCAGGAATGAGGATGACATGGCCCATATTGCAAGTACGGATAAATAACCAACTGACAACTTCTTTCAAAATCAGCATGGAAATAAGCTAAGAAGATGGACTTTTTCTTTGTAACACTACATCCTCTATCAATCACGTTCTGCAATGCCAAACAACTTAAGAGCTAAAGGATGATATAATTCAGCACATTAACGACATTGAACATCAATTATGTCTCAGAGTCCTTGAAAATATGGACCATCGGGTGGAAGTATTCCACCGTAGCCGTAGAGAGCGTTTGGGCGATATTTTGTTTCATGCATAATTGTCATAGATTCTTCTATTATCATAAAAAATATTCACATAATTCTCCGAAAACTTTTTGTTTTATTTGCAATTAACATCGTGCGTTTTAGTTGGACCACCCTTTATACATATATAACTTTCTCTTGAGAAATTCACCTAAAATCTACTTTTGGACGATTTTTTGATGTTAGCCAAACTACAATTTTCAAATGCTTGTCACAATGACAAATCTGAAAGTCATCGAAGACTCTGAATTTCAAAAACATATGGTGGGTAATGTGAATGTGGTGATGTCTTTTAAGATGCTGTTAAACGGTTCGCTTCTACATAGAAAGGGAAAGATATACTCCCCGGAATTAGCGATGCTCCGTTGAGCCTGAGACTTTAAAAAAGCAAGAGTAATGATCAGTGGCTCTTTTTTTGTCAACTTAAAGGTGAAAAAACTTTTAAAATTTTTTTTCTTTCGGTGGTTGTAATTGAAATGGTGGTGAAGTAATTGACAACAGAAAGACTAGCGGTGGAATAACGATCATTAGGAAGATTATTATCAGAATAATTTGGCCGAACTTGGTTGTAGTTGAGTATAAGCGCTTTGGCGAATAAAGCTGCTATTGAGGGAGTATTTCAAACTAGGGAGTGGAATAAATTTTGAGAAGCTGCAGGATATTATTGTTTCATTGCGAAGACAAAGCACATTCTCCAGCAGGTCTCGTATTAGGCGTTAGGGATAGAACCTGTAAGTTAATCTTTTTTCTCTTTTTTTTATATTTTCGAGAACTTATTTTTATATTATTTCAAAATCATCGATTATCGAATTACTATTTTTACTTTCTTTGTATTTATTCGCTCTATACTCAATATCTCTTTTTAGATTTTGTAAAGGTTGGCCCCGGAGACATTTCTCTAGAGTTCAAGTCAAAAAAAGAAGACGATTTCACACTGGTGGTGCTTTTTGATGAGTAGTTGAGGCCCACAAGAAATAGGGTTAAGGTAGTGTCGCTTAAGTGCCCAAGTAGTGGACTGGGGTGGATAAGTGTTATGCAAGCCTTTGGTAAGGAGTATTTTTGTTAGCGCAAAAGTGTCCCACTAGTCGGGAGGTATAATTTGTTATAGAACGAAGTCTTGGCGAATCGCGTTACTGGCTGGGCAGTCAAGTGCAGGATTCAGGTTGAAGTGAGTTGCCAACTACGTCCGTCTATGGTGAGCAAATCAGGACCGGAGGATCTCCTGCCGAATCGCCCGAATCGTGTTGTATAGTTTTTGCTTTGTATCAGGTATTTTTTGGGTGTTATTGGGAACTTTATTTTCTGGAACCTTTTGGGGGAGGTTTTTAGTGGTTTTCTTAGCTACCTTTGTCAGCACTATCTAGAACCCTTGATTCGACGGTCCCTACTTAGCAATCACTTCCTCCTTTTAGGGTTTTGTTAAATAATTTTACAAAACTGTACTACAATCGCGACCCGTCTGTCCGTCCGTTCGTGTATCACAGCAGTTTTTCTCGCAAATTACTGAAGCTAGAAACGTAAAATTTTGTATGTAGGTACAAAGTGATACTCTCTTCAAAGTCCAACTACGAAAAATTTTATAAGGCATTCAAGGGGATCTCCCCATAGAAGGGAGTGGCCCCTGAAAATCAAATTTCACCAAAGGTAGCTGACATGGGTATCATATCAAGGTCTTGATAAGAACTTTTCCAAACAGGCACACATGGAGGAGAAATGCATGAAAAATTTGTGTGTACCCCCTTTGCGGTTGGACGCCTGTGATGTAAAAAATCTGAAGAAAACTACGGAGGTAGATGTTTATGAGTACAACAACAACAAAAACCTTAGAAGTCCATATTCGCTCAGTTTTATTAATAGTATGATAATCGAATTTCACATTTTCCCCAATTAAAATCGTATAGGTATCCTTTAACTCAAAGAAATTCTATCTTTGAGTAGCCTTACAAACGGTCCTCATACTTTGTAAGTTTGATGAAAATCGAATGATATACACGGAGGTTATAGCCATTTGAAATCTCTCCATTTACAACAATAATAACACATGATTTTGGTATTTTATGAACTTTCTAACGGATCAATCACTGCAGTTATGACTTGATCTGCTTAAAATTTTCAAAAAAGACCAAGTTTTTGGAATTCATGATTTGAGTGATTCTTGGTGTTTTGCAACAAAATGACGAATGTTGAAAATAGAGAAGGAATGGATTTTCTCCTAAACGTGCACATCTCTTTGACATGTTTCTTGACTTTATTCGTTGCTGGTGACAGCATTTTGGAGAAGTTGGGTATAAAACCCTTCTGATATGAGCGTAGGTCTGTTTACTCAACTCGTTTCATTTTATCCTGGTCTACTCTGATTGGGCTAAAGGCCACTCTTTTGATAATGTTTGGTTGTGGAGCTATCTGCGGTTTCTCGGTAGACTTCATTCTCAGCTCTTTTTTAGCCTATTTTTCTTCTTTGGGCTTCAATCAGCTCCAGTGGTAATGCTCGATGCGGTCCAGGCATTTCTCTAGCTCAGAGAGCCCGTTTCTTACACCTTTGCTAATGTGAGTGAGAGGCTGAACGACTGCTCTCTGGTTCAGTTTAGCACTGGGGAAAACTGAAGTGGTCATCTGGACAAAGAAGAATATCCCTAGAGTAAGGATGATCTCGATTGGAGACACACTAATCGAATCGAAGCCATCGGTGAAGTACCTGGGGCTGCTGATCGACGCGAAGATGAATTTCTCTGAGCAAATCAGGGCAACGGCTGAGTAGGCTGCTTCAGGAATATTGACTCTGAGTCAACTTAAGGCCAACGTGACCCAGCCCATCAAGAGGACGCCTCTTGATGAGTGCTGTAGGGTCAGTGCTACTGTATGGAGCAGAAATATGGGGCGACGTTCTCAGTAAGTAGGTATACTGGAAACGCCTGGCGCAAGTACAGTGAAGAGGAGCGCTGCGGATTGCATCTTCATAATCAATAGTCTCTGATTTGGCTGAGAGAGCTATTGCAGGCGTGATAACTGTTGCCCTCCTTGCTAGAGAGCGCCACGCTATTGACATGCGTCGAAACGAGGACGCAGGGGAGATGTTTGTCCGCGGGGAGTGACAGCACGCCCTTGAGGATTGGCAGCAGTTTTGGGTAAATTGCACGAAGGGAAGGTGGACTGCGCACCTCATACTGGATGTGAGACCATGGCTGAATCAAAAGCATGAAGAGACTGACTTCTATCTGACCCAGCTTTTGAGCGGGCATGGATGTTTTCAATTCTACCTGACTTAACTGGTAAGTCATTGTCCCCTGGTTATCGATTTTGCCTAGGAGAGGACGACAATGCTTGCCAAACATTTTTTGCGTGCACAAAATGGGACAGGCTGCAAAGGGACCTCTCCATGGAGACGGACGAGCTAACCCTGGATAATATACTCATGTTGATGATCGAATCTGTTGACAAATAAAACCAGGTGGCAAATTACGCTAAAATAAAAGGGAACTACAGTAGCCGGTGGCGTTGGGCCTCGGGATCGCTTGTCTGTCAATTCCTCTCCTACTAGAAGAGGGATCCCCTAGCTCACAGCGTAGCAAAACGAAGCCTGGCCCCAAGTAATGGGCCAAACGGTTCCAGACTGGGTTCTCGGGCTGACAGGGGAGGTGTTTAGTGAGTAGTCCAGTCGCTTATGAGCATGTCAGTGCCACACCCTGTGCCTAAGTGACATTGACCTCCCAACCACAAAAAAATGTTGTTTTGCAAGTCTTTCTTATTTTTTCCTCCTTATGGCACTGCCTCACAATGGACACTGAGATCAAAATAAATAAATTGTTCGTTCAATCATCATATCCTGAGAGGATATAGAATTAGGGATGAGATCCCATAACCACAACCACAAAGATATTAGAACTATTATCATTTTTTGAGTTAAGATATGTTTAATGAAATGAGTAGATAAATGTCCATGAAGGACTGCAGCGATAGTCTTCTGTCTCGGCAAGAGAGGATGGCGGTGTTCACCGAGATTGGCTTTGTCTGAGGACGCGTGAATGTGCTGGCAGGCTAGCATTGCGGTGTCGTGACGAGGGTTCTTTTCCCCAGCACAACGACCCACTCTTATTTGGGGGCAACAAGTATCGTCGGTACCGACAAAGTCCTCTCAAGTCGAGTCTCTTTTCGCTAGGACCAATTAGCCGTTTGCTTGAGCAATTTTTAATCCTTTACTGAGTTGCCTTGGCTTCGACTCCGGTCGATGCGTACTGAAATCTTTTATATTCGTGGATGCGAAATTTTTTGTAGTGGCCAGCACTCTCCCTTTGGTTAGTTTAGTAATAATTTTATGTTCTAAAATTATTTGTACGAGGCAAATATTGAAGATGGTTTCAATAAAGCATATTATTCATTTCTTCTATATTTTGTTTGACCGAAACACAGCAGAACATTAGCCAATCTCAATCAGGTTAGGTATACAATGTATTTGACGCTTTCTCAATGATAACGAGCTGTCTTTACAGGATACTTATAGTCTCGTATGAATAGTTTTGTTCCTTAGCTCCATACAAATCATTCAATGAATTTTCATTGAATTATATAATTCGATCCCTAGGACATGCAATAAAAACATTGTTGATATTCTTTTAAAGCAAATATGAATCATTGTGGTCAATTTTAATTTTGAGAAGAAAATTTATCTATGTTCTTAAAAATCAATTTTGTAATAATGATCTATAGACTGATGCGATACGTATTGCTGCACCTCAGCGCATGTACCGTTTGAAATTTTACTGAATTTAAAGTAACAGCTGACGAACTGCCCTTATATTTAAAGGAAAGTTTTATATTTTCTCTTTGAAGACTAAATCGCATGATTTCCTTTATTTCCTCATACCACCATTTGTATTCAAATTTCACTTGAAGTTTACAAGTAAATGCTCCAAGCAAATCGTTTCTTAAGAATCCATCAATTTTTAGCAAAAAAGTTTTGAAGCTTCGTGGAAAGCGGAGCTGAGCATGTTGACTATCAACACTGCGTGCATACACGTGCTCTTACGTGACTTTCAGTGGAATTTCATACTTGAATTTTTCATAACCATGCATAATTGCTTCTCCAGAAAATGTTAAAAAGACTTCTACCTTATTAACCTTGATTGCCACGGGAAGGCGATATTTTAGTATAAGCAAAAAATGTTCAATGCTTGAGTACTTATTCTTAAAACATAAACACTCATGCACCCTTTTATCGCTCGTAATTTTGAAGATGATTGATTTCCTAGAAAAGGAAGCCGAGCACGTAGCGATGTGGCACCACAATTGAAATTACTAAGAAACTTAGTCCTTGTCATCATTTAGATAAATTCAGTTTTTAAAAAACAGTTTCCCAATGTTCTTTTAGAGAAAGAATTGACAAGGTTTTGTTCAAAAATCGTAATTCAAATATTTTCAAATTACGTAAAATAGATAAACCGTAAGTTATTAATTCTTTTGCATACCTGAAGGCAGCAAAGACGCAAGTCTTTTTATTCCGAATTTATTTTTTTTCAGCTGTATTCCTATACAAATTACATTCATTTGCAAATTCATTTATATTTGAAAAAAAAGTACTCAAGATTTACTCAAAGATAGAAGTATCTTTGAACCATCTCAACACGATTAAGTTGAAGCTCCTTTGATATTTGACTCTTTGTACAATTTAAAACGCTCCACTTGGCGACGTTTCCGCTGATCTGTTGCACGCTTGGCATGAGCCACTCGGTGAAAATCCTCCACCATCCTTGAGCTCTTCAGAAATTATTTAATGTCGGAAAATGTTCATTTTAGCGTGTATCGAGTCTACATGTCCCGCGCTACGTTACCGCAGCAGAACAGCTACAAAATTCACTTCAGGGCATATGGGAGGAAAGTTTACGATTTCGAAACTGGAAAATATACGCGAAAACTGGAAAAGGAAAAAACCACTCGACGATTTTCTTTGATGGGCGAACGCGCATTATGCAATTCTTCAAGTGGAAACTCCGGGAAAAGTTGCAAGCGAACGAATCAAAAGAAAATCGAACGGTGACGACGAAACAAGAAGAATTAATCGAGCAGTAATGGAATGATGGATTTCCTGAGTGAGTTGAGTGTACACATCCACGTCTTCACGTCTTGCATTTGCAACACGGGCATATTTACAATGGCGATCCAATTGCAATGGACATGGCCGATTCCGCGCGAGTGGGATGGTTTGTTTGGCATGGAAATTAAGTGTGTGCAGACAATGTGTTTACATATTTAAAATAAATTTGCAAGACGTCATCCGGCATGCAATTAATCCAGTGGCGCTGAGTTGGGATTTATTGTCCAGATGTTGAGATGATTTCAAGATATTTAGTTGGAATTTGACATGGACTGGTTGGAATGTTGCCAAGGTGATTAAGCTGGTCTAATTAGTTTTTCAACCATAAAAGAGCATTGCGCGGAAATTTGGTTTGCTTCAAATTTCTTAAGAATGCACAGTTTCAAAATTGTGGTATTAAGGATTGCCAGATTTTTGCAGCTTGTAAAGGAACAAATAGGCAAAAAATGTGCGATCTAAGGATTTCACTCCGGGAAAATGATATAACATTTTTTAACGATTTACTCTTTTTTGTATATTTAAACAAGTTGGGTAAACAGACCTTCGCTCATGTCAGAAGGTTTTTGTATTCAATTTACAAAATGCAGTCACAAGATCGAATCAAATCAAGAAACATGTCAAAGACGATTTTATTGGAGAAACTATGAAATACGAAGATCATACTATTATTAACAAAGTTTTGACTTCTGATGTTTTTGGTATTGTTATACTCATAAATATCTCCCTTGATAATTATTTCAGATGTCCATCCACAACGGAGGAAACACATTTTTCATGTATTTCCCCCTGTGCCCCCACTGAAGCAAAAACTGACAGTTTAACAACTGTTTTGAAAAGCTCCCATGAAAACTTTTATTTCATACTCATATCGGCTACGTTTGATGAATTTTTTTTCAGGGGCCAGTCTCCTGTACTGAAATCATCGATTCATGGCCAATTTTTTCGAATCTTAGAATGGTTACAAAACCCTTTTGCTAGGAGCTCTCTCCCACCTCCTTGACTTGTTTCACTTATGAGTATGAATTGTAGGTACTCATCTTCAGTCATTCATTAAATTGAATCAAGTGTTCAAAACATGCACCTTAAACGTTGAAGTTGGGAAAAAATAACTCAAAATTATTCAATCTTCGCATTTAAAACAGCCACTATTTTGTTTTACGATTACTGATACCACTAGCTGAACCGATTCTCAAAGATGACACCTATCATTCCTGAAATTTTCATGCAAATCCTAGCAAAACTGCAGTGTCTGAGTCGTTAAAAAGCGCATGTTGCTCCATAGCCATATGTTGCCATAGTGATAAATGCATCGCATATTGTTCCATAGTAATACAGGAAAATTCAAACCGCTATAACTTCGCTAAATATGATTCAATCTTTATGAAACTTTCAGGATAGATCAATCTTATATATAGACATCTATGTACTGAATTTTATCGAATTCAAGGGTATTGTTAAGATTTTATTCAAGAAAACATAAAATCATTAAATCATACTATTACTAAAAAAGTTGAGTGAATTGCGACTTCTAACGTATTTGTTGTTGTTGTACTCACCAAGGCCAACATTCCTGATTTTTTTCAGATTTTTCGGATCACAGGTGTCCAATCGCGAGGGGGGGACACAAATTTTTCGTGTATTTCCCCTTCCTGTGCACCCCTCGAAGCAAATTTTGCCAAACTAAGACCTGTTTTGAAAAGTTCTCATCAAGACCTGGAAATTTTTTTTTCGGGGGGTCACTCTCTTATATGGGGAGACCCCGTTAAATACCTTATAAAATTTTTTTTGTAGTTGAACTTTGAAGAGATCGCCACTTTACACCTATGCACAAAATTTGATGTTTCTAGCTTAAGTAGTTTCCGAGGAAAACGGCTGTGACACACGGACGGACAGACGGACAGATGGACAGACTAGTCGCAAAACTAGTAGGGTTTTGTAAAATTATTTTACAAAACCCTAAAAAAGAACGTGTAAATTATAACATCTTTTGTTTGTTTTAATATTGGATACTTTTAAAAGTATTGAGCTTTTTTCGTCAATTTGGATTGATTATTTCTTTCATTTAAAATGCATTTTATTCAAGTAAAGTTTTGTCCATTATTATCTATGACCTTTTGCCATTTTTTGGGTAGAGCCATTACTCGATCTGTGTAGAACTTCTGTGGTTTATCGGCGAAAAACTTGGTCAAGTGATTTTCACAGTCCCTTTTTGAAGTGAATTTCTTTTCATTAAGGAAGTTTTGCAGAGACCGAAACAAATAGTAGTCTGATGGGGCAAGGTCTGGACTATACGGTGGATGCATCAAAACTTCCCAGCCATGCTCTGTCTATTTTTGCCGGGTCATCAAAGATGTGTGTGGTCTGGCATTGTCATGATGGAAGACAACGCCCTTTCCATTGATCAATTCTGCCCGGTTTTAAGGCTTTTTTAAAGAATTTTTTTACAAAGACCTACTAGTTTCGCAAACTGTCTGTCCATACGACACAGCTAGTTTTCTCAGAAACTACAGAAGCTAGAATGCTCAAACTTTGAGAAAAGGTCAGAAGTGATGGTCTCTTAAAAGTTAAGGTCTTACCAAAAATTTAAAAAATGTTTAAAGGGGGTCCGCCTAATAACGAATTAGCTTTTAAATTTGTTTTTTCATCAAAGGTAGTCAAGTGGGGTATAAAGTATTGATTAGAACTTTCAGAATCTGAAACAAAAAAATCACATTATGAATTAGGGGTACAGGGGAAGGCAAAATGAACCAAAAATTTGTAATTCAAGTTATCCATTCACGCTATTAGAAAACATGTTTCTAATCCTAGGTTGTTTGCAAAGACCTTCTGGTAGGAGCACTCTCCCGCCTACTCAACTTGTTTGTATATTTAATTTTATCTCTAAGAGCTGATCATGATTTTCGGACTAATATTTTTTCACAGAAGATAGTCAATTGGAGGATCAAATGAAATATCTTTGATGAGTTTTGAATGGAATGCATATGAAATCGTGTGAGGAAAACTTAGAATGCAATATACGAGTACATCTCGATATAAAAGCCACAGACAAACTGCGCTTAGAACTAATAGGATAAAGAGAAAGGCAGCACGAATAAATGTGTACATTTATGTGCTTTTAAGAGTGCGTATCTTTTGCAGCGAGTTTGACGTCTACTAAGGTTTGGTTTACACTATCGTGATGCAATATAAATTGGACAATTTCAAATTCAATTTTATTGCTCGTTTCACTCGACTAAATTAAACTAGCTGCATTGCACCCAGCAGTTTGAACAGTTGCAGTAACCGGCTTGGTCATAAAATTGCCAAGCATCTCCCCTTTGTTGACGGATTCAAATCGGATGCTCTTCGATGCAGCTTGTTCGCGCAGAAAATGAGGATGAATGTCAAATTGGTGAATTGTTCCTTTGTTGTCGCAGTGAATCGTGAACGTGATTTTCTCACCAAACAAAGCGTTGTGAAGGCTCCTTAGCCATACCGCTTCCTGGGTTGCCGATTACATTGCGATGTTTTCCGCCTCCGTTGTAGACAATGCGACGGTGGTTTGCTTCTTCGTTTTTCTGGAAATCGCGCCGCTTTGTAATAAAAAAAATAACCAATGACCGAACTTCGATCTTGAGTATCGCTACCATAATCCGCATCGCAATATTCATGCAGGTTGATTGACTTGTCATACACGTGTCGACTGAATGATAGCCTTTTACCAAGCGAGAACTACTAATATCGCAGAACACACTTAACTGCTATCTAATGTGTCCTGCCAGTATCCTGCAGAGTTTCCCGCTTTTCCTTTATAGGACGTTCTGGCGTTCGCAACATTTTTTGCTGCGCCTGAACGCCGCAGAAATCTCAGTCTGGACCAGACTGTTTGTTAATCTCCGTTTTTTGTCCGTCTTGAGTGTCATTGTACCGCTCTCAATGTACTTTTATTATTGTGGCTGTAACCGCTGTTTGCTCGTCATTGTTATTTTTTTTTTATTTCTTTTTTCGATTTTATTTTATCTTTTAAGTGTTTTTGGATGATCCAGTTTTATTGGGCCCTCCTCGGAGCCACTATCTCCGTTCGTGTGTGTAGTCACCTTTTTGGTCCCATGGTTATCTTTGCAGACCAGAGAGGCCATGCGTGGGTTGGCACAAGCCCTTATGGGGGCAAGTGCTCAGAGCCAGATTAGCGCCAATCGGGAGTCCGTCTCAACCGAACCTAAACGTACTTCGTACTTCGAGGCCTGCTAAGGTTTTACCGGGATAGTTGCATTGGAGCCGTTCACACACGAGTGTCACCTCGGTGCTACTGTGCAAAGCAATTTAGTCCAAACCATCATATCCGCCAGCCCAAAGCATCAATTCCAGTTTGTTGTCCAAAGCGTAGTCCAGATCGAATCATTGTCGTTACCTGTCATCCTGTGCGCCCGGCGCTCCCTAAAGAATGCTAGCCTCCAAAAGTGCTCTTGTCGACCGGCATTCCCTCTGCGGGAATTTCCTCGGGTACGTGGGGGCGGAACTCCCCAAAGAATGCTAGCCTCCAAGAGTATTCCAGTCGGCCAGCATTCCCCCTGCGTCACTAATGTACTTAATGTGGTTGGAATTGACACTCAAGTCCTCTATCATGGAAACAATTTAGAACCTCTGCGTAAAAGCTTTTTATTGAAAAATTGGCCTATGAGCTTAAAACTCTAGTACTAAACTGGAAGATGAAGAAAATTAGAATTCTGCACGTTCCGCACGAAAATGATGTACAGTTTGCACCAATGAAACTGGTTAGAGATGACTCACGAACTCCATGTGAAAAAATGCGAGACACCTATATGTTTAACATACGCGAACTTAGTTTACGTTCAGTGCTTTTCGGGAGAAAATACAGACACACACTATCACTCTGTCTCTCTCTCTGAAGATGAGTGAATAAAAACTCAATACCGTAAACATTGCAAATTTATTATCGCATTCAATTTTATTGCAGAAATTCGGTGATGCTTGTTTCACTAATTTTATGTTAATTGCATATTTTTATACAGAAAGTTATGTCTTTTGAGGGTTTTGTAACACTTATAAAACGCTTTTGAGATCAGATTTGTCTGTCCGTCGACCTATGACTCCGTCCGTCTTTGTGTCATAGCGACTTTTCTCCGAAACTGTAGCAGCTACAGACATCAAGTTTTCTGAGTGCGATGCCCTCTTGAAATATCAATAAATTTTTCAGCGCTTTTAAATGGGATCCCCCATGTTGGAAGGGGAGCCGCAATTTCTTCTGACCAAAGCTGGGAGTGTCAAATGAGAGGCCTTGATAAGAACTTTCCAAAATAAGTCTTCTAAGAGTGTTACCAGCCTCGTGGAGTGCAGAAGAAGAGGAAATATATGAAAAATCGGTGTCCCTTCCCCTCACGATTGGACAGCTGTGATTCGAAAAATCTGAAAAAAAACATGAAAGTAGGCCTATATGTGTGCAAAAAGAACCTTCCCCAATAAAATAATATGGATAGCCACAAATTGAACAAAATTTGATAGCATGAAGTCTTAAGCAATATCCTAATGCTCTGTAAGGTTGAAGGAAACCGAATCGAATTCGTGGAAGTTACGAGTATAGTGATTTCAAATTTCTCTAATTAACACAACAGCAATACATGATTTTGGTATTCTATAGATTTTCCATCGAATCAGACACTGGAGTTTTGAACTGATTTCTCAAAATTTTCAGATAAGATGAGTAACATAAATATTTTTGGGAATTCACGATGTGAGATTTTTGTTATATTGCAACAAAATGCCCGGCCAATGAAAATAGCACAACAATGAACTTTTTTTTTAAACATGTACTTCTCTTTGACCCCTTGTTAGTGACTGCACATAGTAAGTTGAGTACAAATCCATTCTGTCTACCCAACTTTTTTCCTTTTGCCGCAATTTTTACAGTAGTGGCTATCATTTGAAAGTTGTATAAACGAAAAGTCCTTACAATGATGGTTAGTACTCGATAGTCGCATAAAACGAGTCAGGCGCGTTGCGTCTGAATTTGGATGTCAGGACATGGCACCTTACGGCAGGTTAAAGAATTTTTCAGACCATTCCTAAATATTTTGGAGAGAATGATAGTGTCTACTATATTTGCTTGTAGTAATCGAGCAGTCATCCAAGCAAACTGCTCGAAAACCTTCCTAACTCCTATCCAAAATTTTAATGGCAGATTTAAAAGGAATATTTAATTATTTCCACTCATAATCATAATTTATAAAATAGTTTTCTTTCTTATTATTATTATTATTATTATTATTATTATTAAATGTAATCTTATATCAATTTTCCTTTATATTAAATTTAAATATTTCTCTTTACTTATATTCTTTATGAGATTTAACTCTTACTACATGAGATCTCACTTTTATCATTTAAAATCCTTTTTCATTTTTCTTTACGTCCGTTAATTTTTTTTGAAAAAATATAAATCTGCCATTTAAAGTTTCGGACATGGGAGCACTGACTTAGAGCATCCCAACTGTGTATTGCATCACCGAATACAATCGAACTCGGCTGATTCGAGGTACCAATGGGACACGGAGCGGAAAGTTTTGGACGGAGGGCAGTCCACGGGACATCGTGAAAGATCACGGACAAATTGGCGAAATTTTGTTTGAGAATAATCTTTTGGCTAATTCATGAAGTTTTGTTGGCATTTGGATCAGTGCCGTATGAATTTATTGACATGGCGTCTTAGTTAATACTTGGTGGGAAGTTTACCCTATATTAATTCGATAAGTTTTGTCGCGTTTGGATCAGTTTCCGTGCAAGTCGAAATATCGGCTCTCTGTTCAAAATCAAGTTAGCTCTTGTTCCGAAAACTTCGCGTAAGTTCTGGGAGTAATTTGCAACAAAGTGTATGATTTGCCAATGGAATTTTTCCTAGGTATTCTACAACATAGGCTGTCGAAAGAGTTCATGAGAGATCTTCTAATCAGCATTAATCGTGCGAGGGTTTTATTGCATCACATGCTTCGCTTGATCGGGAACACCACAGATTCATTTAACGTAAACGTGAAACAAGTGGAATTTATTTCATCGATATCGCGGGACGGGTAAATTTCAAGGTTATTTCTCGAATGCTGCAGTAGAGACTGGCGAATCGAAACGTGGGTTGACAGTAGTTGGATAGACGGCGCATTGCAGGTCGGTTGGGTGAAGCGGATCAAGCTGTTTTGCAGTCACGAGTCATCACATACGTCCCTGTCCATTTTGCGACATTTAGGAGGTGTTCTCCTATCGAGTTCTCGTTCCCGTCTCGATCGAAAACACTGTGTCAATTTGGACATATTTAATGCCTCAATTTTCGGAAAACCTGGCTCGCATTAGTACTATTATGATCAGTCCGGGGTTACGTTAACAAAAACAAATTAAACAATACATTCTGAGAAAAGCTCTCCTCAAAGTCCTGCAATATTCCCCTGGCTTTGCTAAGCATTCGTTTCCGAATCGATGAGGATGTTTTCGGTCTTAACATAAGAATCGGACGATATAGACAACAAACCCAAAGCGAACGACCACCCTTCTGAAAATAAGAGCCTACTGGAACAAACAGCAGAAATCATCTCAGAACTGCAGTCAATTTGGAGTATTATCTTTCAGGTCAGACAGTTTCAATAAATATTACTAACACAATAACCTCCTTTATAAAGACGCCAATATTTTTATCAGCTCGAAATAATTCATGTCTGACTGTCTCCGTTACTAGATGATACACCTAGGTCTCACTAATTTATTCCGCATCGTATGGAAGCTAGTTTTCACACAAAAGTTTCTCCATAATTTACCCCTGGTTCGAATAGCAAAACGTTATTTTAGGAAATGAGAGCGAAAATAGGGAATGTGATAAAAATTCTTACTCTTCAAAGGAAATTGATTTATAGTATGCAAGCGAATGTAAAACAAGTTGGGTAAACAGACCTACGCTCATGTCAGAAGGGTTTTGTATTCAATTTTCAAAATGCAGTCACCAGATTGAATAAAGTCAAGAAGCATGTCAATGACGATTTTATTGGAGAAACTATGAAATTCGAAGACCATACTATTATTAACAAAGTTGAAAGAATTTCGACTTCTGAGGTTTTTGTTATTGTTCTACTCATAAATATCTCCCTTGATAATTATTTCAGATGTCCATTCGCGAGGGAGGAAACACATTTTTCATGTATTTCCCCCCTGTGCCCCACTGAAGCAAAAACTGACAGTTTAAGAATTGTTTTGAAAAGCTCCCATGAAAGCTATCATTTCATGCTCATATCGGCTACGTTTGATGAATTTTTTTTCAGGGGCCACTCTCCTGTACTGTTATCATCGATTAATAGCCAATTTTTTCGAATCCTAGAGTTGTTACAAAGCCCTTTTGTTAGAAGCTCCCTCCCGCCTCTTTGACTTGTTTCACTTATGAGTATTAATTGTAGGTACTCAGCTTCAGTCATTCATTAAATTGAATCAAGTGTTCAAAGCATGCACCTTAAACGTTGAAGTTGGGAAAAAATAACTCAAAGTTATTCAATCTTCGCATTTAAAACAGCCACTATTTTGTTTTACGATAACTGATACCACTAGCTGAACTGATTCTCAAAGTTATTCATGACACCTATCATTCCTGAAATTTTCATGCAAATACTAGCAAAACTGTAGTGTCTGAGTCGGTAAAAAGCGCATGTTGTTCCATAGCCATACGAGTATGTTGCCATAGTAATACATGCAGCGCATATTGTTCCATAGTAATACAGGAAAATTCAAACCGCTATAACTTCGCAAAATATGATGCAATCTTTATGAAACTTGCAGGGTTGATCAATCTTATAAATAGACATGTGTGTACTGAATTTCGTTGAATTTAAGGGTACCGTTAAGATTTTATTCAAGAAAACATAAAATCGATAAATCATTCTATTACTAACAAAGTTGAGTGAATTGCGACTTCTCACGTATTTGTTGTTGTTGTACTCATGAAGGCCTACATTTTTTATCTTTTTCAGATTTTTCGGATCACAGGTGTCCAATCGCGAGGGGGGGGACACAAATTTTTCGTATATTTCCCCTCCCTGTGCGCCCCTCGAAGCAAACTTTGCCAAACTAAGACCTGTTTTGAAAAGTTCTCATCAAGACCTTTCATTTGATACCCATATCGGCTACCTTCAATGAAATTTTTTTTTCGGGGTGTCACTCCCCTACATGGGGAGACCCCCCTTAAATACCTTATAAAATTTTTTAGTAGTTGAACTTTGAAGAAATCACCACTTTGCACCTACGTACAAAATTTGATGCTTCTAGCTTAAGTAGTTTCCGAGAAAAACTGCTGTGACACACGGACGGACGGACGGACGGACGGACGGACGGACGGACAGACAGACAGACAGACAGACAGACAGACGGACAGACAGGACGCGATTTTAGAAGGGTTTTGTAAAATTATTTTACAAAACCCTAAAAAATATGCCCAAAATGGAAGTTTTCTATAATGTGCTTTAATTGGGAAAGCAATGCTTGTACTCAACATTTCCGTTTTCACAAAACTAATCTTGAAAGTTCAAATATAGATGAGGGCAATTAGAAATGATACAAACTATCATGTTTTTTTTTGTGGTAGGGAGGTGAATGCTTTTTATGCACAGAGTGTGGGACTCCCATGCGCGACTGGACTACCCACTAAACACCTCCCCTGTCAACCTGAGAACCCAGCCTGGAACCGTTTGACACATTACTTCGGGCCAGGTCTCGTTTTGTTACGCCGTGGGGCGCCTTCAAGCTGAGGAGTTCCTTTCCTAGCGGGAGGGGGAGGGGAAGAGGAAATGCCAGAAGAGCGATCCCCCAGCCCCAGCGCCCCCGGCTGCTGTGAGTCCCTTTTATATTTTAGGACTACCCGAGCATAATGTGCCACCTGGTTCCATTTGTCAACCGATACGAGCATCACCGCAACTATATTATCCGGGGTGAGCTCTCCAGTCTCTGTGTAGTGTTCCCTTCGCAGCCTGACCCATTTCGTACACGCGAAAAATGTGTGGCAGGCATTGTCCTCCTCTCCTGGGCAAAACCGACAATCGGGAGGCCGTGACTTACCGATCTTGTGCAGGTAAGACTGAAAACACCCGTGCCCGCTCAAAAGCTGCGTCAGATAGAAGTCAGTCTCACCATGCCTTCGATTTACCCACGGTCTCATATCCGGGATGAGGCGCGCAGTCCACCTTCGCTTCGTGCAATTCACCCAAGACTGCTGCCAATCGTTGAGCGAGCGCTGTCTCTCCTCGCGGACAACTATCTCCCTCGCATCTCCGTTTCGGCGCAGGTAAATAGCGCGGTGCTCTCTAGCAAGGAAGGCGACAGGTATCACGCCTGCAATCACTCTCACCGCCGAGTCGGAGACTGTTGGATACGAAGATACAATTCTCAGTGCTCCTCTTCTCTGTACCTGTGCCAAACGTTTTCGGTATACCTCCTTGCTGAGAGCGTCACCCCATACCTCTGCTCCGTACAGTAGCACTGACCCTAAGGCACTCTTCAAGAGGCGCCTTCTTGATGGGCTGGGTCCCCCTACGTTGGCCATAAGTCGACTCAGGGCCGATAATCCCGAAGCAGCCTTCTCAGCCGTTGCCCTGATTTGCTCAGAGAAACTCATCTTCGAGTCGATCAGTAGCCCCAGGTACTTCACCGCTGGCTTCGATTCGATTCGTTTGGCTCTAATACTGATCATCCTTACTCTAGGGATTCTGCTTTTTGTCAAGATGACCACTTCGGTTTTCTCCAGTGCTAAACTCAGCCCGCGAGCAGTCATCCAGTCTCTCACTCGGCGCATTAGCATACTTAGCCCAAATTGCGCTTGTTCAACGGTGCGTCCGGCGACCAGAGCCGCAACATCATCCACATAGCCGACCAAGCGCGACTCATCTGGCATCTCAAGTCTCAGTAGCCCGTCGTAAGTCACGTTCCACAGGTCCGGACCAAGGATAGATCCCTGGGCAACACCCGATGTAATTTCCATCCTTCGTTGGCCCTGTGTCCTGTTGTAGAGCAGGCTACGGTCCTTTAGGTAGTTCCGCAAAAGCCGCATTAGATATTCTGGAACTTGAAAAGAGTTTTCCAGCGTGTCCAGAATATCCACCCATCTAGCGGAGTTGAAGGCATTCCTGATGTCGAGTGTCACCAACAGGACGATTCGTCGCTTGGTGCGACTATATGCCTCTGCCTTTTGGACCGCGTTCACCACCTCTGCAATCACATCAATGGTAGAACGTCCTGCTCTAAAGCCGTACTGCCGAGGAGATAGGTCCCCAGCAGCACGAATCGCGTCAGTGAGTCTTCCCTTGATGAGTTTCTCTAGCACTTTCCCAGCCGTATCTAGCATGCATAATGGAAGGTATGCAGACGGCGATTCGGGATTTCTCTTCCCCTTGCTGATCAGCACGAGCCTCGGCACCTACCATCGTACCGGGAAAACCCCGTCCCGTAGGCAAGCGTTGAATGTGCTGAGCAGCAAGTCAGGACAATTGTCATAGACGAGCCGTAACATTTCAGCTGGAACACCATCTGGACCTGGAGCCTTTCTCGCTTTCAATGAAACGACTGCTTTGTCCAGTTCCAACTGTGTGAAGAGTGGGCATTCTACTGCTCTTTCACCATGGACAGCGTCAACACGGACGGGATGGGCGGGGAAGAGTCCCTGCACCATCGCGTCCATCTTTTCCGCGTCATGTATACAAGGCTTCCGCAGGGCACCAAGTTTCCCCATGACCAGCTTGTAGGCAAGGCACCACGGATCCTTGTTCACATTGTCCACTAGGTCTTGCCAGCAGCGAGCCTTGCTACTGTTGATCAGTTTGCGAAGGCGTTTCCTGGCCGACTTATATGCTGCCACCTGGTTGCATGCCTCATCACGGTTCCGCGCACGTTGAGCCTCACGTTGAAGCTTGTGACACTCTCTCCGCTTTTAAGCGATTTTAGTAGACCACCAGTACACTGGGGGCTTGCCGTGCCGAGGTCTTCGACGGGGCATAGAAGCGCAGCAAGCAGTCGTAATTATGCTCATAGTAGAGTTCACCACGTCTTGAGCTGCCAGTTCTTCCGTAGACTCCAAAGCTCCCTGCAGCGGCTCACCTGCTGTGAGCACCTTGACGAACCTCTCGACGTCCATTCTTCCAATGTTCCATCCAGTTGTAGAAGGCCGAGAGCACGGACGTCGAGAGACAGCATCACTTATCTCAAGCAGAATGCACTGATGATCACTGGCTGAGTAGTCCTCTAATGCTTTCCAGTTGTGTATCCTCCGTACTAAGGACTCCGAGGCGAATGTCACGTCCGGTATGGTTCCCTCACAGCCAATACGGCGGAAAGTCGGCGTGTTTCCGGAGTTTAGTACGACAATGGTCACCCTGGCCATCATTTCCAGGATTCGTTTTCCCCGCGGATCCGTCTGAGGCATGCCCCATTCGATTGCTTTAGCATTGAAGTCGCCCCCGACGAGCACTTTACCCTCTGCGCTTGAGACAGCGCCCTCCAAAGCATTAAGCTTGGCTTGGAAAGATGATATCGACTCGTTAGGCGTTAGGTACACACTAAAGAAGGTGGTCCCTGAGCACCGAAACCACACAAAACCATCCCCCCGTCCACAATTCTCCGCTTGAAAGTCACTGTTTCGAACCCAGATAGCGGCAATACCAGTTTCATCAGAGTACCACAATGCAGGACTTTTATTATGGTGTTGCTCACTCAGCAGCAAGAAGTCGGCTTTCATGTCCCTCGCAAACTGCTCAAGCAGATTTTGGGCGGTTGAACTGCATTGTAGGTTTAGCTGCAGGATACGGGTCATCGAAGCTCTGATTTTGCCTTGGCTAGGGCTTCCTGGCACATCCGGCATTTTCCGGATCCCAAGACGTGTCCAAAATCATGCTTTGGATCAGCATCCTTGCAAAGAATACAGTATGCCTCCTTCGTACACTCTTTTCTTTTATGTCCCATTTCACCGCACTTGTAACATAGTGAACTCCTAGCGGGTCCCTTGCATACTTGTGTGATGTGATCATAACCAAGGCATTTGAAACATTGAAGAGGCGTTGCTCTTCGCCATATCCTACAGACAACCCACCCAATTCGTACTTTGCCCTTGTTCAGGAATTGTTCGGCGTCCTTTTCGGTCAAGTCAACTATGGCCATGCGTTGTCCCCTGTTATTTTCTGGTGTCAGTCTCGCGTTGATCGCTAGGGAACTCCTTTTTGATGGCCTCTTCTACCTCGGCCAGATCCGTCACGCAGTCTATGTCTCGTATTTCGATCGTTGCCATCAGCTCGAGCGTGGCCACAGTTGCGCTTTTGCCGAGGACTTTCTTTACTGCGTCACAAAATGCATCTTCATTGCCGGCCTCTGATCCGAATTCGACCAGTATGTGGCCCGACCGCATTGGTCGTACTCCTTTAATGGTAGTATTGGTGTCTTTGGGCCTTAAGTTTCCCCTGATGTCCCGCAGTACTTCCGCGTAGGATCGGCCATCTTGGGGCTTTACAAGCAGTGCCTGCTGCCGGGGTCTTCGTCGGGGCTTCTGCCTCGCCTGCTTTGCATCAGGTCCTTTTTGTAATTGGGCGTCCGTACGAACTTTACTTTCTGGCTTTTTTTGAAGGAGTTTTTTTGCGGCTTTCTTCGCTCCTTTTGTAAGAACTGTCTGGAACCCCTGATCTAGTGCTCCACGCACTTCAAGTGCCTCTTCCTTCCTTCTTTTATCCCGATCTCCTACGATTGGGCTAGATGCCATTCTTTTATTGACGTTTAATGGGGGAGCTATCTGCGTGTCGCCTTTAGATTTCGTATCAAGCGCGTCTTTAGCCTTCTCTTCATCTTCGGTCCATAACCAGCTTCTCCGATAGTGCCCTATGCGATCTAGGAGCTCCTCTGGTTCAAGGAGCCCTTCCCTTTGCTGCTTTGCTGATTTCTGGGGAGTTGCATGCAGCTTGTACTCTTTTCAGAACATCTCCCGCTTTTCGGAGTAGTCTTTCTTCTTCATATCGCTGGGCCGCAATGGTACCTTGCAACCATCCTTGGTAAAGGTTATCGCGTTCCGTATCTGAGTGCAGTTCTTCCGCCACATTTTCAACTTTGGCGGTGCATACACGCGGTGTCTGGTCACTCTTTGCTTTTAGTGCCGTAATCTCCTCGTTGGCTTCTGGATTTTTCGTTGCAATGTCGGGATTTGCGACCCTTGCATCGGTCGCTTCGGTAACGATCACAGCAGTGACAATCGAATTTTCGGTGCTCTTTATGTTATCTCCCACCGCTCGAACACCTGAAGTGTCCTGCAGAGTTTCACGTTTCTCCTTAATATGACGCTCGGGCGTTCGCATCATTTTTTTGCTGCGCCCGAACGCCGCAGGAATCTCAGTCTGTACTCTCCGTTTTTCATCCGTCTTCACTGTCGTTGTATTAGTCTTCGTTTTTGTCGTTGTTAGTACCACTCGCGATGTACTGTTGACATAGTGGCTGCAACCGCTGGTTGCGTCGTCGTTATTATTCTTCGTTTCTTTTTCTGGGTATTTGTGGTCTTTTGATTTTGTTTGCTCCAGTTTTGTTGGGTCCCCCCTCGGAGCCGCTATCTCCGTTCGTGTGTGTAGTCGCCTTTTTGGTCCCATGGTTATCTTTGCAGAGCAGGGACGCCATGCGAGGGGTGGCACAAGCCCTTATGGGGACAAGTGCTCAGAGCTAGACCAGCGCTAATCGGGAGTCCGTCTCAACCGAACCTACACCACCAACCCAATGGTGCGAACTTCGAACGTACTCCGAGGCCTGCCAAGGTTTTACCGGGACGGAGACGGTATCATAGTGTAACTGGAGCCGTTCACACACGAGCTTCACCTCTGGCGGATGTGATGGTCCAAACCAACACATCCGCCAGCCCAAAGGGTCATTTCCAGTTCGTTGTCCAAAGCGTAGTCCAGATCAAATCAAAGTCGTTACCTGTCATCCCAGGAGGGAACCTCACGACGCCCCCCATATCCTCGGGTCCGTGGGGGCGGCACTCCCCAAAGAATGCTAGCCTCCAAGAGTGCTCTTGACGACCGGCATTCCCCCTGCGGGAGTTTCCTCGGGTACGTGGGGGCGGAACTCCCCAGAGAATGCTAGCCTCCAAGAGTGCTCATGTCGACCGGCATTCCCCCCTGCGGACTGGTTTAAAAATAACTACGTAGATAGCTAGTTTTTTTTGTCCCTAAAACAAATCTTCGAGTTGTACCAATATTCTTTTTTTGCTTTGTGCTCATAAAACAATATCACAAACATAAGTTCAAGTTTTATTGAATCCAGCTTGAAAACCTGTTAAAATTTCTAATAGGCTAATATATTTAAATAGGAAAATCAGCTCACTAATATAGTCAAAGTGTAATAACTTCTTTGTGAACCTCAACATTCTCATTTACTCTTCCGTTAAGGGATAACCTTGTATAAATTGTATGACTGGATAAATAATTATATTATGGCGACGCGATTGAGATCATAAATAGATTGATATGTATACATATACGAGAGGAAAAAAACCATTGTATTTAATGAGATAAATTTTATTGATGTTAATGGAACTTAGCATAAATCTGAATTATATTCTATAACAAACGTTTGTTGTATAATGACAAGTCCAAATCTTGGCTTGGTTTTATATAAGCTGTTTTGATTGCGATCTATGCTTTACTATATTTCTGAATAGAGAATATTATAATTATTAGAAACCTTATTGCGATTATATTGCGATAAATATACATATTAGGAATATAACTATATGTATGTACTACGCCGAAAAAGAGATTCTCGTACTAAATATATATTATATGACATATCTTTAAGAAGAAAAAGAGATAAATATGATGAAAAATATACAAAATTGTCAAGTTCGTTTTGAAAATAGATTATTTATTTATTTAATAATATCGCATGCGAATGGTCAATAAATTTACCAACTCCTATACACACACAAACCATGGTATAGAATATGTTAAAGTAATTTGCATTTATTCATCATTTTATACGTAAATTTTCATGTATTCGAGGTTTAAAGAATGAATAAAACGAATTGTTAAACTTTATACCTTTTGGTCTTTCCAGTTCGATTTACCTGACCGGGTATAGGACCCGCATCAATGGCAGGCTCCTCCACTAGAATGGGCTAGCCATCGGGCGCGCTCCTCCATTTCTTTCGTTAACAGAGGCTGTTGCCGGGTAGAAAGGCCTTCCGCTCGCGTGCCCTTTTATGATATCGAATTATGTGATTTCATTGCATAACGCTATAGAATAAATCGGTTACGTTAGTATATCTCATTTGAGGGAAAGGGATATACAAAGTGATTTTGTATGAGTTTTTCACTCAAATGGGAAATACATGGCCACGTCTACGTTTGGGTCTTGATCCGGTTGGGAGGGTGTGAGGGGGCACCGCTTCCATCTGGATACCCCACTCTTATTTGTGGGCCATAATTATCGTCGGTTACAACGAAGTCTCCATAGGTCCGTCCGTTTTTGCCCGGCCCGATTTTTTCTTGGAACAAACAATTTCAACCTTTAGTAGGTTACCTCGGCCTCGACACCAGTCGATCGGCATTCGACCTTTTTAGTTCGTGAATGCGAAAGTTTTTGGCAGTGGGTCCTTGTACTCAGGGGAAAGAATCCACCCCACAACACCGAAACGCTAGCCTGCCGGCGCATTCACGCGTCCCCAGACAAGGCAAATCTCCTCCGCTGAGGCAGCAGACTATTGCTGCAGTCCTGAACGGACATGTAATCTACCTATTTCTCAACATGCTATAAAATCTTCTTGGTAGTAGTGATAGATTCTGCTACATAATTATGAAAATGAATTCGAAAATCTTTTCTATTTAAAAATTCTTTAGAATTTAAATTATCACATAATTTTTTAAACATGTGTATATTGAATAAAAACTTGCTAAAATCGTGCTGAACATTTTTTTTTTTCAAATTTATTAGCCCGCCGCCTAAATTAATAATTCACCGACCCCCACGCGACAGCCATCTTCAATTTTATCACTTTCTGAAAAATTATATTTTTCTAGAAACCTAATGCCCCGTATTTTGTAGCCTACATGCCCCCATAATTACAACATTGTAAAACATTGTATTAAAACACTTTCGCTCAGGCAAAAAACTTATAAGCAAATTTTGATTCAACAAACTATTTACAAAATTCCTCCGTAGCCTTCAACACTAATAACTAAATTCTTCACGTTCTTCGAGCGAAAAAATCTGAAACAGCCGAAAAATTTTGTTTAATGGATACATGGGGTACGAGGGAAAGTCTTGTTCAAGTAGACGAAGAAATTCAGTCATAGACTAAATAGAAAATTCAATAGACAAAAAATTGTAGCGACGGCAACGCAATGATCCTGATGGCAATGGTAGTGCAGATAGCGCAGAAGAGTTCGATGTCTAATAATAAAATCTATATTAAGATGTTTTAGTATTCGATATTTCACAAAATATTCCTAAGCTCTTGTTTATATTGTGGGTGTTTTGGGTGGGATCCATGCATACTCGTATATCAAAGCCAGAGACAATAGGCAATAAATTTGCGGAGGCCATCGTGTCTAGAGTGTGTCCTTCACATATGAATTGAAAATGTTGAAGAGTCGAATTTTCGCCCGGATGAACTTTTCCCTCAAAGTTGAATGATATTTTTCTTCGGTTATTGTGAGGGTGAGGTGAATTGTATTTTTAAGGTCGCAAAGATACATAACAGGTAATAGATACTAATTTATTAATGCTGAACACTGGCAGGAATTTGTCGATGTTTCAGGGAAAAGGCTTATTGAAAAGAAATTTGTTAAGACAAAAACATAATTTGTTGTAATCCTACAGCACCCAACAACAAGTTCGTAAATTAATATGCAATTACATATGTTTTACGTTATGACACCTAAGCCAGACCTTTCCACATTGAGTGACATATTTCGGAGAAACTTGAAATTTTTTCACGTTTCACGTGTCAAGAAGAACAAAATGCTATTTCCATGCGACCAGCAAGTTCACGTATGTGCATTCGTGCAGGCGTTGAACTGTGTCGACGCTGGTGTTAACACAATTATTTGTGATGAAGTAAATTCCGTGATTGATGGAAATGCCGACAGATGCCAAATTTTTTATTTTTCAATCACAAATCAACGGAATGCATAATCCTGGTCCAGTCATTGCAAGAATTCACATGCATATGCAACGTACAATTATATTTTGAAATTCAAAAAGTTGCTGTTTATATTTAACGGGTACGAATCGCTACTAAAATTCATCCCTTATTTGCTATGCAACGGGTAGTTTTATGTAGGAGCATTAAAACATATAAATCAAATAAATGATATGTTCCAACGAAAACGACTTGTTTTTCATGTCCTGGTATCCTTAAACAAATATTTTGTACATCAAAGTCAAACATTTTATCATATCTCGCAATCTACTCAAATCAAATTTGTTTCGACGAAAAACGAAATATTTGTTTTCGCAGAACTGAATATATAACACAAAGCAATGTATGTAAATAAATAAGAAGAAAATGGAAAATCATGTTAGAATTTCAATTGTTTGATAAAATTGTTTATTGTATGAGCTCAAAGCTATCGCTTCCCTGAAAGATATGGTTAAGCTGACATTAAAGCATATTTTGTTATCATTTTGCATGAAAAAAAAGGCAACTCAATATCAAATGAATTTTATTTTGCATCAGCCAGTGAGTCATTTGGTTATTCGTACACATAGGAATTAAAAAAGTTACAATTTTTGAAAACAAATCTTTTGCTTGTTACATGTGCAGTATGACACCAAAAAATTTGCAATTTTCTTAGTAATTTTAATGATACGATGTGTGACAATTAAGTAATGAGACTGATTCCATGAAAACCGTGTATTTATAAATTATTCTACAAGTCTACCATTCCCTTCAAAGTAGTCCCCTTGGACAGCCATACAACAATTCCAGCGCGTTTTCCATGCTTCGTAACATTTCTGGAACGCTTCAACTGAGATGTCCACGAGTACCCTGAATATCCGTAATTGCCTCAAAATGGGTTCCTTTGACCCATGATTTTGTTATAGGGACCAAAAAAAGTCACAGGTTAACATATCGGGCGAATAAGGTGGCTGTTCCAACACGGCGATCCCTTTAGAGGCCAAATACTGGAACACGCTGAGGGCTCCTCAGAAAGATTCTTTGGAAACATTTTCGCGCACAACTTTTTCATCCCAAAGTCGTCGGTTAAAATTTGTCTGACTGTTTCACGGTTCATACCCAGTTCCGAGGTCAACATTCAAACTGTTGGACGCCGATATTCATGGGTAAGGGCAAGCACACGCTGCACATTCGCGTCAGTCCGCACCTCAACTGATTTCCCGCTCCACGCTTTCACGCCCCTCTTTAAACTCTTTAAGCCATCAAAACACCTGGGCACGACTCAGAGCACTATCACCATGCACTTTTACAATGTTAGCGTACGTTTCCGAAGCTGTTTCGTCAATCTGGCACAAAATTTTATCGCGACGCGTTGCTCTTGATTTTGTTTCCTACTCAACACGACACAACAGGCGAACTAAACAAGCCAGAGCAATGGTAAATATATCAATAGAGAGGGGAATGATGCCGGGGAAGAAATAGGGAATTTCAAGGTCGCAGGTTAACCACAAGCATGGCAATAAAATTAGTCTCATTATTTAATTGTCACACTTCGTATAATAAAACTAAATAAATGACTTCACGAATTCACTTTATTTTAATATTCGTGGCCAATTAAAAGCTGGAGAAAAATGAAAGCCCTAAGAAATAACGAATATTTAGTATGAAGCACTTTGTCGTTAATAAGTATCTTGGGAACAGAATCTACCAACTTTTCGGTATATTCAGCAGAAATATTAGACCATTTGTGTTTCAACTTACTTATAAGGGCTTCTCTACTATTAATTTTATGTTTTCGAATGTGTTTATCAAGTCCGCTTCAAATATTCTCGTGGGATTAAGATCGGGTGATTTTGTTGGAGTTTATATGACTTTTTCACAATTATAAAGAAGCCACTCGTGCACCAAACACGATGTACATTTGGGGTCGTTGTCCTGATTAAAATTTAAAATTATCACTTAAACCCATTTTGATAGCACTTTGCTTTAAATTTCGTTTCAAAATGTTGAGGTAAACTATCTTATCTATTATTCCGTTCATAATATGCAAATTTCCAGCACAATGTGCCAACGTACACCCCAAACTTAGACGGAACCGTACTTAGACGCACGTATTTTGCTTATGAAGCTTTTCATTTGGGTTTCTCTAAACTATCGTATGCCCTTCTGAACCAACGATAGTATAAAAAGTATTGAGCCTTTTTTGTCACTAGATGTATTTGTTGTCATATTTCGGGCAATGCCTTTGAAAGGTGACGTTCCAGTCTACAATTTTCATATAAACAGTTTTTTATTTCGACATTTGTGTCAAAAGTCGTATTCATTTAAAAATGAGTGAAATTTCTGAAAAAATTCGTTATATTTTACAATATCACTACAATCAAGGTTAGAGTGCATCGCAGGCTCGTGAAAAAATTTGTGGTGTCCACGGTCAAGATACTTTATCAAAAGCCACAGCAAAGAGATGGTTTGCTCGCTTTCGTTCTGGAAATTTCGATGTCAAAGATGCTCCTCGCTCAGGTCGACCAATCACTGAAAAAGTCTATGAAATCTTACAAAAAATTGAAGAAGATCGACACATAAGCAACCATGACATTGCTAACAAACTGAATATCCATTGTCAAACAGTTTTGAACCATTTGCGTAAGGCTGGATACACAAAGAAGCTCAACGTTTTGGTGCCGCATCAATTAGCACAAAAAATTTGATCGACTGAATTTTCATTTGCGAAATGCTAATAAAACGCAAGGAAAACGAGCCATTTTTGAAGCAAATCATTACGGGCGATGAAAAATGGGCAAGAAACGAAAGTGTCGTACGAAAAAGATCATGGTCAAAAAAAGGTTAATCATCACAAACGACTTCAAAGCCAGGATTGACACCAAATAAGGTTATGCTGTGTGTATGGTGGGATTGGAAGGGAATCGTTTGTCATAAGTTGCTAGAACCTGGCCAAACACCCAATTTGGCTCTGTACTACCAGCAATAAATCAGATTGCAACAAGCAATTCAAAAAAACTGGCCAGAATTGATCAATAGAAAGGGCGTTGTCTTCCATCATGACAATGCCAGACCACACACATCTTTGATGACCCGGCAAAAATTGACAGAGCTTGGCTGGGCAGTTTTGATACATCCACCGTATAGTCAAGACCTTGTACCATCAAACTATCATTTGTTTCGGTCTCTGCAAAACTACCTCAATGAAAAAAAAATACTTCAAAAAGGGACTGTGTAAATCACTTGTCCAAGTTTTTCGCCGATAAACCACAGAAGTTCTACACAGATGGAATAAGGGCTCTACCCGAAAAATGGCTAAATGTCATAGACAATATGTACTTAAATAAAATCCATTTTAAATGGAAGAAATATTCAATCGAAGAATGAGAAAAAAGGCTCAGTGCTTTTCAGACTCACCAATATATTAAATTTGGACTCATCTACAAAAAATAACGCTGTTCCGAAACTCGGTATCCTTGGTAAGGTGTTCTTTTACGAACACTACGTTCTGCTACCTGTACTCTTCCGATAGATATGGTTTGTTTCTGGTCACTCGTTCGTTATAACCAGCTCTCCTCAGTACTTTCCGTATAGTCTCGGGACCCACCCGCTTTCCTTTAAGCTGCTTAAATGCGACAGCTAACTTAGGCACACTTAATTTAGGGTTTTCACGAGATCTTTGAACCAGTCAATGACTCTCATGCGCATTTAACAAAAACATGGGGCCTTTTTTTACCCGTAACACGCTTTTCGGTTTTAATGCGCATATCTTTTATTAAGTATATTCGGAACTTCTTGCAAAGCTTTACTGACTTTGTGAAGCGATATTTCTTGTTCAGGAATCACAACAGAATTTTTTTATTGGGTGTACAACTTAATAACCGGAATTTAACGCTAGGTGTCCGTACTAACAAATATCGTGAAAGCTCGAACTTTATATAGATGTCATTTTAAAGGTATATTTAACAGCTATCAAAATCAGTCAACAAAACAATTTTATCTTGTGTGCATCATTATTATTTTTCACGATGAATAACTTCGAAAATTGGAGAAAAAGACAGCATTTGCGGGAGGTTCTGTTGGGTCATTTTTTTGCAAAGAAAACTGCTGCGGAAAGTCATCATTTGCTTGTAGAAGTTTATGGCTACGATGTTTTAGCGAAAACACAGTGTTTTGAATGGTTTCAAAGACTGTGTTACAAAGACAAAGATCGCCCAGGACAGCCAAAAAAGTTTGAAGACGAAGAATTGGAGACGCTGCTCGATGAGAATTCGTGTCAAACGCAAGTCGAACTTACCAAATTGTTAGGAGTGACTCAGCAAGCCATTTTGAAACGTTTGAAAGCCGCCAGATACATTCAGAAGCAAGGTTATTGGGTCCCCTATGAGTTGAAGCCGAGAGACGTTGAACGGCGCTTCTGTATGTCTGAAATGCTGCTTGAGCGCCATAAAAAGAAATCATTTTTGCATTGGATCATGACTGGGGATAAAAAATGGATTCATTATGACAATCCCAAGCGCAAAAGTCATAAGTGAAGCCCGGCCAACCAGCCAAATACCCATGGCGCCAAGGTTATGCTGTGTATTTGGTGGGATCAGAAGGGGCCTTCATATTATGAGTTATTTAAATTGGGCCAGACAATCACAAGTGACCTATACCAAACACAATTAATACGTTTGAAGCGTGTCATCATCGAAAAACGCCCGGAATATGCGACCAGACACGAGGCTATAATTTTTCATCATGACAACGCTCGGCCGCATGTTGCAAGACCCGTGAAAAACTATTTGGAAAAAAGTGGATGGGAAGTTTTGGCCCACCCACCTTATAGCCCGGACCTTCTTCCGTCTGACTTTCATTTATTTCGCTTGATGCAAGACGTCCTCACCGGAAAACGCTTCACTTCAGAGCTTCAGAAATTGGATAGATTCGTTTTTGGCCGCCAAGCCGGCGCAATTTTTCGGGATGGAATTCATAATTTGCCTGAAAGATGGGAAAATGTTGTAGCTTCCGATGGAGAATACTTCGAATAAAATATATTGGAAGATTTTTCCACAATAAAGTATCAAATTATTAAGTTATTATGTTGTATGTCCCATTTTTCATTTTTTCGGAAAAACTCATCCAAACGCGCGCAATCGAGAAACAAACTTCTTTCTAGTATGCACAGAACTGAATAACAAAATAGGCTGTTTGTTATGAATCCCAAACGTAACGGTAAAGTTCGAAAAATAACGTTTAAATACATGGCATTGAGAACTAACGTATACGAATAACCAACTGACATAAGTTTTCAGGTTTTTTTATTTGTGTACAAAATGAGTATGAGTAATTGCTTTTTAAGCCAAGACCAGATATGTTAAAATCTATTGCAAAACAATTTTTTATTAGAAAATCAGTGTCAAAAACTCAATTATCTACAGAACTTTAGAAATGTTTGGCTCTGTACGAATACCCAAACCCGGGTAGATGTATAGATAGAAAAAATATAGATGTTATAATTTTTGGAGAAATTAAATTTGAAGGTCAATGTAAAAACAGCTACAAACACTTGCTACACTTTTTCTTCTTATTCGTAGCACTACAGTCCTTCTCGGGCCTTTGCTTCCTGCAAATAGTGCCTCCAACTGTCTCAATCCATTGACTGCGTCTTCCAATTTCGAAACACAAGCAGCGATGAACTGTCTTCATCGACTGAGTCAGACCATCGTTTCCTCGATTTCCCCATTGGTCTCCACCCTTCAGTTGTCCCAACGAATACCTTTTTGAGTATTCGTTGTTCATCCGGACGATTCATGTGACCAGCCCATTGCAGCTTCTGCAGTCTGAAAATCGTTGAGACCTCCGGCTCGTCAAAAATTTCATACAGCTCATGGTTGTATTGAATTCGATATTGGTCCCTGTTAAGCTTCGCTCCGACAGATCGCCTCAGGACCCATCGCTTAAAGGCGTTCAATATATTTGCGGATACCTGGGTTAGGGCCCATGTTTCACTCCCATAGCATATCACAGGTCTTATCACAGATTCATATACTTGGAGCTTTGTTTTCCTGTGTATGCAGCTGATCTTCAAGATCGTCAAAACTGAATAAAAACTTTTATTTGCGAGCTTCTTCGGCGAATTGTTGCAACCGCGAAAGTCACCGTAGTTGCAGACATTAAGTTTCAGCAAAGGGGTGTGTAGCCCGGGGTGGCATACTGAGGCCACCTAGCGCTCAGTCGTGTCGTGGGACCTCCGGGACACCCTCTGTTCGTGCTGAGCCACCTTACATATAATAACTAACACGGAAGGAAAGGACAGGAAAGGGGGAGGTCATTTTAAGAAATGAAAGATTATCGTCTTAATACGACATGGCCGTTTTATTTAATCCAACAATTCTAATTCAAACCAAAAACTTTGCAGGATCACAATATGCAAAACTAGTAAAAACCTCCTTCGAGATCCAAACAAAAAATTTAAACTAAAATATAACATCATAAACTGATTCAATATAATAAAAAAAAAAAAAAAACAAGCTTCTGTAAAATAATATAATTTGTAAAATATTGAAATACAAAAAAAGAAGTGTGGGGCCGCTGAAAATTCTATTTTAAAGTTAAAATCACAAAAAACAAAAACGCAACGGCCACTTTCAACTCTCCGATTCGTCGTACAAGCGAAATCGCAGAAAAATTCAATGTAAGGCACCTGGTCCTCTAAACAAACCAACAAAAATAGCTTTTTTTTACTGAATAATTAATCTCTGCACATATTTTTTCTTATATCATTTAATAAGTTAGACACAAACTCGCACTAACTTCATCGTCCCCAAACAGTTGATAACGCGACCGACTCGCACTTTGCTGCAGCTTATATTGTCGGCGTCATGGATAGGTTAAAACTCACTTCCCAAAAACTGCAATTAAACGTCTAATTGCTATTGACAAATTACTAACATCTGCACTTCAATACTTCTTTCGAATGCTCTGATTGGTTCTATTCCTTTTGTTTTATCCCACTGATCACCATTCACAAGCGAATCTTCAAATCAATCCCCGGTAGTAAGTGAATCACACTGTCCAAATCTTCACGTAAGTAAAATATGTCTGGTTTTATCGGATATATTTTATCTCGTTCCTCTCTAGAACAAGATATAAATTTCTAATATAAAATCCAGAACTGGTAGGGTACCTACTTATCCAAGCGGCTAGGCCGCAGAGATTTCTGGCGTGGAATCTTTAATTCCATTAACGCCATGGTTACTAAATTTTAAACTTTAACTTGCTACAATTAGCAGCAAAGTAAATAGTTTATATTCGCTACAAACTCGCAGTGATTCGTTTAAAGAAACTCCTTCTAACGCGTATGATCAATAATTGATATATTTTTCATAACTCCTTTGGTTTATATACAATTTCGTTTCTTACAAGCTAAACAAAAATATGCAATTTATTGGTCATACATTATTAATAAGATGACCCAATTCTTAATTTATTACTCAGAACAACAACACGTTCGAGTATACAAAATATCATGCATATGAACTCACATGATTCATTATTACTTGACCATAAACTCAAGTGTCGTGTGTCAAAGGGAACACCACTTCAGTTCACACCTCAAGCAATGTACGTGAATCATCTTTACTAGCCCATACGTTCAATCGTCGCGTGTCAAAGGGAACACGAGATTTCATTCACACGTTATCAGTGAATGTATTTCTATGGTGAGATCCATGTTACATTCGTTACATTTTAATGTTTATGTTCACTTGATACTTTTTGAAGTCAAGTGAAATTTATTGCATTAGGTCAAGTGAAATGTGGGTGATATTCATCACATTGATTTAGTATTAATGTGATGAATATCATTTTAATATATGAATGAATTGTTACCTTGTGTTGATATCATTACGTGTGTTTCTATTTAGTTCTGGGTGATACTCATTACATTGATCGGGTATCAATGTAATGAATATCACTCTAATGAATGAATGATTGTCGGATATCATTACATAAGTTCCGTGTCACACCACTAAATATCGCAAAAGAAAAGGCAAAATTTCTCCCCAAAGCCAACAAAATCCAAAATCACCTCGACACCGCAAAAAAACTCCCTCTTATTCGACAAGTGCAATACTGACTACCTCGAATCAAAGAACCCAATTTTCAATCCCACAATCGTTTCATTTTTCATTACCGCTGCCTTATCTGGGTTCATTACACCTCGATTCCGCTACCCACACATCTTTTTCGTACCGACAAACGCAACAATTTTCATTTTAGATACACGGCGATTTGCATAACCAAAGAAGCGTTTGATTAGATGCAAAGTGTCACATATACTATATACAGAAACTATTGATTTTGCCGATACTCCAAAAAAATGCTTTCCTGCACTCGGGGAACTTGAAGCCATGGTCCCACCAGACCCCCGGTCGAGAACCCATGACGCTGCCAACGGAGCCACCTTCTGTTGATTCCAATTCATCGAATTAGCAACTTCATCTCTTTCTTGATCGGCGTGGGAATGAAAATTGTTAGTAGGGAAACGTGAATGAATTTTCGTTTGTCTGAAAAAATTAAATTTGTTAGTGGGAGCTAATGAATAGAATTAGTTATTAAGAAGGAAGGAACTACGTTTTGTTAGGAAAAATGTATCGAATGAAGTTTTGTTAGTGGGAATCGATGAATGGAATGTTGTTAGTTGCAAAATTGAAATTATTATTATATACTATTTTTTGTAATTGAAAACAAGGGAAAAGGGTAGAATTGTGATGATGAGGAAATAAAAATTATAGGGAAATTGGAAAAATGTTAATAAAAATAAATAAATACACAAAGAAAAAGGTAGAAGTGCCCAAAGGAAAGTGAATATGTTACGGCGGCAATTTGAAATTCCGAATGGGAAAAAGTCGGCACGCCGGAATCCGTGACAGTATTTCGTCTCTTTTATTGCTGGTTCTCAATATTTTGGCGCCTAAATACACCAACTCTCTTATATTTTTGATACTGTATTCGCCAAGTGTGATATTTTGTGCATTTGAGGAATTTACCTCGACTGCGTTATGAGCTTAGTTTATTTTCATTGATTTGCAGCCCTATTAGTTTTGCTTCGCTGTCGAGTTTCAGAGAGAGTTCTTTTGCAGTTGTTAATGGCAGTGACAAAATGCTGATATCGTTTGCATAGGCTATTACTTGGATGGACTTTTATAATTACATATGTACCTTGTGCATCGACATGTAGCTTGCTTCTGACGGGGTCAAGTCCAAAGCTTATGTAAGATAGGAAGCCATATGGCAGCGGCGCTTACCACCAAACACTACACACTACTATCACTAGTAGCCCGATTTTTCTTGCTAGCTAACATGGTAGTTTATGAAGAATTGTGGAGGTGCTAACGGAAATTCGATGTTTTGTACAGTTTCAAGACGGACTTTTACAGTGAAATCCAGATGATCCGCGAAGAATATAATAGCGCTCCTAGTGAAGTGAAATTTATTTAAGTTCTAATACCTATTTGATTTTTGTCACCTTTCAAAGTGCATTCACTTTGAAAGGTGACAAAAATTAGGAGTTTGTTTACATCTCAAAGCTTGGTTATGAGTGGAAGGTGCAAAACGTGTGCTTCATTTGCTCGTCTTGAAAAATGTGGGAGTACAGTGGACAGTGCAAGGTGAACTTTAAGCATGCACGATTTTATTTCCAAAGATCTTTGAAAATCTTTCGTCCATCGTATAAGGTAGTGGTATGCCTCCATAATTTTCGCACTGTGGCTTGTCACCTTTTTCTGTGCATAGGGAATATAATTGATTAGCTCCACGCTTTCGGCATCTGTTCTTTTTACCAAATGTGCTGGATGACTTTGTGAATACTGCTGCAACCATATTTGATGAGCTCCACTGGAATTTCATTAATGCCCGGCGCGGCGCTTTATTATTCGTTTGGGCTTTGATGTTGAAACAAACTTAATCCATAATAGGTGCGGCCAATGGAAGCTCTCTGGGAACATCTATAGGCTGGGATGTTCTGCAGTTGTGTGGAGGATTGAGGAGGTTCTTGAAACATGATGCCCATCTTTAAACTTGAAACTTGGTTTCATCAATGATGATTTTGCTGATTTCATCACGATAGAGCATGGTTTTGGGCTAATAACCGCAAGGCTTTTCAATACTTTGTATGCTTGTCTTGTATTGTTGCTCGCTACACTTCCATCGATGTTCTTCATTGGTCGTCATTATATTTTCTTTTCTTAATTCTAATTATTTTATTCGCTACTCTTCTCAGATTTTCAAAGTGTTCTCTTTGTCCTGGTTTTCCTACCTACCTGATTATTTTTGTATAACGCATTCTGGCACTCATCATCGAAACAATGATTTCTTTTGCGCCGGGCTTGATGGCCGATTATGGGTTCTGCCAGGTCTTAATAGCTGCTTTCACTTCCATCCAGAGCTTATTTCTTCTTTTCAGCGATGCGTTTGATAAGGACTGAGCCAGCTGGTTGTCGAGGATCTCCGTGAAATTTTAGGCCACAGACGCCGTTTGGAACATTTCGGTGTCAAATTTTTGTGGAGGAATGGTCTTCGCCGAACATGCCTTCGACATACGATATCGATAGGTTAATTTGATCAAGTAATGATCTGAGTTACAATTGCTCCTCGGTAGGTACGGACGTCAAGTATGCTCGAGATCCAACGTTGTTGAATCAGAATATGGTTGATCTATTTTTGTGTGTTGCAAGCCTGTGATAGACATATCATTTTATTCACGCGTCAATGAGGGAAGCAATTCAAACGTATGACGAGATTACTTCTCTATGGGAACTCAATCCGGCGCTGGCCGTTGTCATTTGTTTCATCGTGGAGACTATACTCTCCAGTCATTTCCCAAGCAGATAGCTTACTGCCGAACTTAGCATTGAAATCACCCAGCATAATTTTTGTGTCGTTTGTAGGCAATAAGTTGACTAGTCTTTCTAGGTGATTGTTGAACATTTCCTTTGCTTCTTCGTCCTTTTCTCCGGTCGGGGTATGTACGCTTATCAGCCAGATTTTAAAGAAGTTCGCATTTATACGGTTTGTACACAACCGATAATTGATTGCCTTCAAATCACTAACGTGTGATTTGAATTCCTCATCTACAATGAACGTCTATCTGAATTCTTGCCTTTTAGCGGGCTTCCCACTTTTGAATATTGTGTGTAATCTCATATCCTGAATATCACTTCCAGTCTAAGTTGTGTCCTCGATTGTCAGTATTTTTAATTTATATTGATTGGCCTGTTGTGGAAGGTCCTTAGCAGTAGTTGTATGGTTCACTTTCCAGGATCCAATTCCGTAGTCCTTTTTCCGTTTGCGAGGTCGTTGCCGTGAGTCCATTCTATTCTAAGGCGCTACTGCAGGTTTTGAAATATTGTAGTGTTTTCCAGGGACGGGGATATAGCCCGTCGCCCCACCTCCATTCTGGTTACGTGATTATAACTTCAATTTCATTATCAGGCACGGTAAACTTGGCTTCACCCTCCTTTCTTTCCTACAAAGAAGGTGTAAGTTGAATTTAATAGCAGAGCTATAGGTGTACGAGAGCAGGCCCAAAAGTACCCGACCCGACAGTAAAAAATTGCGAAAATGACTTTTATTTTTCAACATATTCTCCTTTCACCTCAGCACACTTTTCCCAACGATGTTCAATAGCTTCGATACCCACCTTATAGAAGGAATCGTCAAGCTCCTCAAAATAGCAACTAACCGCAGACTCTACCTCTTCATTGTTGGCAAATCTTTTGCTGCCGAGCCATTTTTTCACATTTGGCGAATAGCGTACGTGAGGAAGCAATTCGAACTTCAACTCATTGACTTTAGCCATCGCAATGACGCAATGACGTTGTCGTGATGAGACAACACTTTCTTTTTCGTCAGATGGGGCCGCCTTTTCTTGATTTCATCACTCAAACGCTGCGATGAGGCTGCATAATGATTGTTTTTCCTTTTTCAAGATAATCAATAAATATTATTCCACGCGCATCCCAGAAAACGGATGACATGACCTTGCCAGCTAACTGAACTGTCTTTGCTTTCTTTGGAGCCGGTTCTCCCCTTTCAGTCCACTGCTTTGACTGCTCCTTGGTCTCAGTTGTAAAATGATGGACCCATGTTTCGTCCATGGTTATGAATCGATGTAAAAACTCGGCTTTATTGCTGCGAAACATTGTCAAACACTCGATGGAAACATCCTCACGTTGCTGTTTGTGCTCCATTGTGAGCAAACGCTACATCCATCTTGCGCAGAGTTTTCAAATGTCCAAATTTTCGGTCAAAATGCGATACACAGCACTTTTTCAAATGCCTGCCATGTCTGATATCTCGCGCACTTTGAGTCGACGGTCATCCAGTACTATTTTGATGATTTTCTTAACATTTTCTGACGTAGTGACCACACTTGGCTGACCACTGCGGTGTTCATCTTCGCAGCTCGTACGACCTCGCTAGAGCTCAGTCACACAATATTTGACCATTGTAAACGAAGGAGCAGACTTCTCCAGAGTAGAATCTAACTCGGCTTTGATATCGGTTGGACTTAGACTTTTCAAATGAAAGTATTGTATCACATAACGATGCCCGATATTTTCCATATTTACAAATTCACTGAGAGCGTTCACTTTGGATGTCTGTTAAAAAAATAATAATAAACGTACCGTTATGAATTTTTCACATTAAGTTGTTGAAAAGTAGCATTGTCAATCGCAGTAATTTTTTTTTAAGACTACCTGTATTCATAAGTCAGGTCGGGTACTTCGGGAATACTCTCGTACCATAGCGACAAGTAAGCTTATCATATAACTGATACTTCCTAAACATTATAATGCAAAATAAATACTTTGTCAATAAAAAAATCGAACCTTTATTCCACTCTAATTCCTAATGGCCAGCATATAAGACCAGCATTTTTTGAAAATAATCTGGTAGCCCAAATTTATTTTAACTTATTTTGTGTGTTAATTGTTCGCTTCTAAGCTATAAAATATTTATTTATCTATTTATTTATTGATTTACACTATTTAACAGATCTGTGAACCCAATTACAAATGAAATATAATATAATATAATACATGCGAATACACAAAGTTATATTAAGAAAAAAAAAAGAACAAGGATATAAAATACTAATACACTATTGAAAGCTAAGCAGAATATTATGCAATATGCTTTTAAAAGCGTTTAAGGAATTTGGCAGAGGACCCAGCTGGAGCTCATTGTAACGACGTGATACGCGTACTACAAATGAATAAAAATAAATATCGGTACGGGCAAAGGGCACAAATTATATGTCAGTTGAACGCGTTCTTGAGGCGGGACGTATATAAAGCCTTTCACGAAGGTTGGATGAAAGAATACTGTGATATAATTTAAATAAGCAGCACAGGTCTAAGAATTCTCTCCTATTTTTGAGTGATGGAATGTTTAGGATCTGTAAGCGCTCATCGTAGGAGCTGTAAGTGAGGTTATATTTATAGAATAGAGATTGTGTGAATTTACGCTGTACAGTTTCAGCAGCATCCGATAGATTGGTATAGTGAGGAGACCATACTTGGGGGGCATACTCAAGGATTGACCGGGCTAGAAGTACGAATAGATGGACGCTGGTTGAAATGCTATAAGACATGCAAGAGGATCGTAAAATAAAACCAGCGACACGTGAAGCTCTAGTGGTTATGCATGAAACATGGATGTTAAATTTCAAACCTGGGTCAGATACTACTCCCAAATCTTTAAATTTGTCCACAAGTGCGAGCCCCGATCCATCAATCTGGTATTCATATAAAACTGGATGAATTTTGTTGGTGAATCTCATGTGACAACATTTAGAAATGTTAAGAAGAAGTAAATTACCTTGACACCAATTTCAGAGATTGTCAAGATCATTTTGGAGGTATAAGCAGTCTTTGCTGGAGTTAATGGGGCGATAAATTTTTAAATCATCAGCGTAAAGAAGACAATTAGAGGACAGGCATTGGGGAAGATCATTAATGAAAATGTTGAATAGCAAAGGGCCTAAAATTGATCCTTGAGGAACACCAGATTTTGGGCTAAATGAGTCCGACGAAAAAAAATTATTCCATGTAACGGTGCAGGAGCGATGGGGTAAGAAGGATAAGATCCAAGAGAGGATAGAGTCGGAAACGCGGAACGATCGGAGTTTGTTAGCCAAAAGGCCATGATCAACACTGTCAAAAGCTTTAGCAAAATCGGTGTATATCACATCGACTTGTTGACTCTTGTCGAAAGCAAGAGAGATGGTATTCGTAAGTTCTAACAAATTAGTTACTGTCGAACGGCCTTTAATGAAGCCATGTTGTTCATTTGCAAACAGGATACTGATATCATCGTACATTCTGTTATGCACAATTCTCTCAAGGAGCTTGCCAAAACAAGACAGCAAAAAAATCGGACGATAGTTAGAGATTTCACTTCGATCTCCGGACTTATGGATTGGAAAGATGTTAGCATGCTTCCAGACGTCAGGGAAGCAGGAGGATGAAAGGCTTATATTGAAAATAATTGATAGTGGGGTAGATAATGAAGAAGATAATGACTTAACAAACAGATTTGGTATTCCATCAGGACCTGGACCACCATTAATGTCAAAGGTAAGCAGCACATTTTCAATTTCCGATGGAGAGGTGACGATAGAATGCATAATAGGAGAAGGAGAAGGACACGATAAGTACATAATGGGGTTCGAAACCTTAAATGTGGAGGAAAAAAATTGAGCGAAAAGGTCACAGATAGCTTGCCCATCAGAGCTTGGCAATTACGCCATGAGAATATATTAGGAATATGGGATGTTGTTTTCAGAGAATGTCAGTATGTCCAAAAAGGCTTAGGACTATTAGATTGCAGTGATGTTTCAATCATATTATAATAAGATTGCATTGCGTTCTTAACCGCTTTTTTGGCTTCCTTACGAAGCAGTCGGTAGTTGGTGAGGTCAGTGTTAGAGTTGGAATAATGAAGTTTTTTGCGCGCCTAGTCCTTCAAATAGAGAGCGTCTGAGACTTCAGCGGAAAACCAGTTGGGGCTCTTTTTCCGAGGGGATCGGCAGATAGGTACATGGTTTGCAATTATGCTACTGAGGTTCTCATAGAAAGTTGATAGCGCTGAATTGACATCGAGCTTCTGTAGCATTGAATTCCAGTCAATACTATCCAGCTCGAGCTGAATGGCTGCATAGTTGGCTTTACGGAAATTAAATCTTGGGGAGAAAGGAGTGCGTTTGGACAGAGGGGCAAGAAAAGATAAACAAACCTCAAGCGGAGGATGATGGGGATCAGGTTTTACATATTCAGAGGGGGATTTTGTGATCGAGGAGATAGAGGAAGGATTGGTAGTAAGGATGAAATCGAGGAGTTGATTGTTTGCGTTTGGGATCATATTTAATTGCGATAGGGAGCAAAGCGATAAAAAAGAAGAAAACAGGATAGAGAGATCATTGAAGGATGAGAGGGTATGAGAGCTTGAGTCCCACCTTAGGCACGGCATGTTAAAGTCACCATAGATTAAAATATTGTATAGAGGGTTGATGCTACAGAAAAACGAAGATAATTCAGAGAAAAAACGGTTGTAAACGCGGAAAAGAGCATTGCAAGGGATATACACGCAAAGCAATAAACTCACGGTTTGAGAGATATTGATGAAGACAGTGATGCCTTCTACTGAAAGAGACGGTGAAAAGTCAGAGCAGAGTTTGCTGTCTAAGGATTTATGAGTACCATCACCGTCAAATTTACCTGAAATCAAACGATCTCTATCAGTTCGGTAGACATCATAGAGTGGAAAAATTTCACTGCTAGCGATATCAGGAGCTAGCCAGGTTTCTGTAAAACAAATGAAATCATCGCCGGAAATGGAAGAGGCAATTTTAATAGCTTCCAGCTTGGTTCGCATGCCGCGTACGTTTTAATAATAAAGATTGAAGCTACGAGAAGTGTTTTGAATAACAAAATTTAAATTAATATTTGAAGAAGTTGTAGGGTGATCAGTTGTTCAAATTTCGGAAGAGAGCTTACCACGCGACGAAAATTTCTTCTTTGGGTTGCCTCGAACGGTTTAATTAGTGTTCCAGGAGGCCAGTATTCTGGTTGAAGAACTATGCTGCAGTTTGACGGTACAGTAAGCTTAAAGGAAGCTATAACTCTTCCCTCAATGTTGTCTTTTGCCAGTTTGTGGCAGCTGATGATATATACTGAAGGTCCAAATTTCGTTGAGACATAATCACAAATGTCATTCGTTGATGTCTCATAAGCCAGATGAGATAAAAATATTTGCTTCGGTGGCGCCACGACATGAGGAGATGGAACTTTCTGTGGTGCTTGCTGATTATTAGCACATTATTTATAAATAAAAAATTTCAAGACAAGTTAATTCTGGACTCAAGGGGTTGAGCTATGACTCAAAACTTTTTCTAAAGAAATATACAATAACACCCTCTTTATATTACATTAAGAGTAGCTCGGTAACACCACTTCGTAAAAACAGAAGTTGCAACCAAAACCACAACATTTATCTCTTAAAAACATTTCTTAAGATTTGTTAAATGTCGAAACTTCCTCGCGAGTCTTTTAAATGAAATTCCAAATACACAAACAGTAATCTAATATTTCAATAGCGAAACATGAAGCGTAACAATGTACATACATACAGGCATACCTACTCTACTTTCTTTCATTTCCCAACGAAAAACGAAAGAAAAAAATCAAAAAAATATTTCCAACCCCCAAAGACATTGTCATGCTCTAAATAATCCAAAATGGAGTGTCCTCCGTGTCTTTATTAAGGTTATCAGTGGAAAGGAAAAGATATTTACATTGGGAAACATTTCTCATATTTTTTGGCTGACGCGACACGACGCGACACGACGCGCGACCATGGCAATAATAAGACTTGACATGGTGAAAACGGCAAAAATGAATGGTAGAGGAAAATAAAATGGAAAAATAAGGGAATAATGCGAAGCAGGGACGAAATACGGAGTACCCCGCAGGCTCGACAACGACAAAATCATGGGAACAAGGTAATAAACTTCATAAGTGTGGATATGATATTTTGTAGGTGCGTTTCCTGCCCTCACCCTCCCCGCCCCTATTTTGGATCTCCATTTCTCTGGCAAGTCCTGCTCCACCATGTTGTCTATACATACATTTTACTGTCCTTTATCTCGTGCGCCCGCAGCCAAAATGGTGTGTTTATGCGTAGGCCTGGCCGGATTTCCTTTTTCCATTTCTGTTATTTCCATACTCGTATATTCCATTCTCTATGCCCATTTCATCGGAAAAGGAAAAAACACTTTTTTGTTGGTTTGTTCGTTTTTCACTCCTAGAATTTAATGCTTTACAGTTATCATATTTCATGGAATGGTAAAATGGTGACGTCAAAAACTCACTCTGAATCCTGCACGCCTTCGGTTCGCGTTACCTCGTTTAAATTGATACGAGTGTATGCATATGACTATGTTTGTATGACAAATGTGTTTACCCTCGCGGAATTTCGATCTGGTTTACTTTTGTTCGTCGATATGATGTACTTTTGTTATTACTACAGTTTCAACAACAAAAGGCTCAATGCAAAGTATGTACTTTCATTTGTATTGTGTATTCGGTGGAAAAAGATTGAACGTTTGTTATGTGCATGTTGGTTTGGTTTATTTACAAGCTTATTTTCGAGCAATGGGATAGTGTAACTCATTTTGAAATGGAGGTAAACATGAAAATTTATTTAAGCTCAAATTTAATGAATGATCCTAGTAAATATTTAGTATTGAAATGTACGTTAAAATACATCTAATTTAAACACAGGATGATGGGAATGAAAGAAATCAAACGGGAAATTTCGGAGCTATGAATGAGAGGCGAGAGTCTTAAGTAAGGACTATACATCTCAAACTAGCAGTCAGAGTTTCCCATTACTAGTAATTGTACTTGATGAATTCTAAGTTCCTGAGTAATGGGAATTTCAATTTTATCCATTCCAGTAAGTTAACACGGTAATGGATGTTCTGCGGAATTGAAAAAATAGTCTGATGAAATTAATGGGCGTATTCAATTACAAACTAAACATTTCAGAGGAGACGGATACTTGGTCTATCTAGCAATAGATGCTACCGTTGAATTGCTGCGGTAATATGAAATTTTTGTTATTGGTCGTAGCTACCCTGCCAATCTAAGGTAGCAGCTATTGATAGTAAGAGCAAATTTCAATCTCCGTTGCTATTTGTAACTTAGGATCGCTCAAATAATGAATTCCATTAACCTGAAAAGTATTCATACATTTTAATTGGGAAAATTTGGAATGTATACTGTTATTGAAAAAGTTGATCCAGTTGAGATATGTAAATTGTTTGCTGATGTCATACTCATAAACACCTAATTCTACTATTTTTTGCCAGATTTTGCCTAGAAAAGTACCTTTGAAAATTTATTGGATTCTTGAACTTTAAAGATGCCACTACATGCATATTTGTGGAAACTATGTTTTCAAAGAAAAAGTTTTATGTCAGCGGCCGAACAGATTGATAAATTACCTTTCTAATTTCTACGCTACTATCAAAGAAAGTAGTAGTTCTTCAATTGCAGGAAGTAGTTCTTCAATTGCCTTCTCCGAGGAACTTATTAACCTTAAATCATTTTATTTTACAAACTAGTACACGATCCCTTTTGGGGTTCTGTAATATATTGCAGAACCCTATTGAAATCACACCTACCTGCTCGTCTATCAAAGCAGTTTTTCTCCGAAACTGTTTTACCTACAGACACTAATCTCAGTAATTGCATGCAAAGTGATGGCCTTTTGAAAGTTTAAGTATTAAAACAAAAACAAACATTTCAGGTGGGGTCTCCCCGTTTAGAGGGATGAACTTTAAAAAATGTTCTTGCCAAAAATAGTCATACGGGGTATCAACTAAAGGATTTTGATGAGAATTTTTCAATACAGTTCTTAAAATTGTGCTGACAGCATCGAGGAATGCAGAAAAGGGTAATGTATCAAAAATTGGTACGTCCTTCTCGCCTTTGGACAGCTTTAATCCGGCAAATCAGAAAAAAACCATGTAAGTTGTTCTGTATGACTGAAACAACAATTATGTTAGAAGTAAAAACTTGCACATCTTTGTTGATAAGAGAAGGATTTATCGGTGTAAGCGTCAATAACTCTATGAGGTATTCTACAGGCTCTCAAATGCCCCCGTTTTTGAGCAAGCATTTATTTTTGCACTTACTAGTAAGGAAAACGATGGGTATCATCTTTGCAATCACCAGCATCACCGAGTCAGAAACAGTTTTTGAACTACATGGCACTCATCAAAGTTACCTCCCTTAGAAATGGGTTTCCTTAAGTTGGCCATTAGCCGAGTGAGAGACGAAACACCCAATGCAGCTTTTTCAGTCACTGGAATCACTGTATGAAAGTCATCTTTGAATCTGTAAGCAAACGAGTTACTTTAATTTTTTATTTCACCGATACTTTCACGATATTGATAGTCTTTACTCTTCGGACTCTGTTTTTCGTTACAACCACCATTTCGGTTTTCTTTGATATTAGGTTTCATCAGTCCATCACCCAACATATTAACATACCCAGCCTAAGTTGCACGTGCTCAGCTGTGTTTAAGCGGCTGCGCAAGAACATCGTCTATATAGTTGATTCAATGCACTTAATCTGGCAGTTCTGTAATAAGCATATGCAGTTGAGCAGCCCCGTGGTCGTCAGCAGTGACTACTCCTGACGAGGTAAGCTGGTCACTCCATCGAAACTGCGCATTTTGTTGTTTTATTAGATTAAAGTCAACTACACCCGTCATGTTTTCATTATTTATGCAGAATAGTTCATATCACATATCTTGTGGTAAGACCTGTGTTATGCTATGGGTGTGAAAAATGGACCCCAAGCCAAGCGTCCGCAAATAGTTTGGACGCCTTTGAGCAACGGGTCTTGAGGCGAATAGTTGAAGCGAAGGTAGACGGAGACCAATTACGAATTCGATACAACCATGCGCTGGATGTAGCGATACAACCATGAGCTGTATGATATTGTAAGACCGCGAAAACTGAGTTTTTAAATCACTTTTTGCAAACAGTGATCTCAAACCTTCGTGTCCGATTACCTAAGTAAGACAAACATTTTTAATTACTCCAGAGTAGCTTGATTGACACATAAAAACAATGTTTAAAGACAATAATAATTGATCGGAATATCTTGTAGAGTAGAGTACACATGACAAATATTTTGTAGTGAAGCTTCATGGTACAAGGAAGAATCCGCCCCATATGATCCCGCGAATAGCTAGTCGACAAGCATGCGTACGCAGTCATACAGCAAAGTTAGTCAGCTGAGCTCGGTTTTTTTATAGTTCACAGACCTCTATACCGTAACGTCAACATTCGTGTCATGCACGGATTTAAATACTTCGAATCATCACAATTGCGGCCAATGTGGGGCCCAAAAGGGAAAAGAACATCACTCTCCTTTGAGTTCTCTTATTTTTAATCTTGTTGTCAGTGGACGGACCGATTCAAATTTTGTTGTTGTCCTCACCATTTGATATTAACGTAGCATACGGTAGAAGGTTCAGTAAAGTCTGTCTTCTAGCTCTGTGTTTTCTTCTGGGTAATAAGGTCTGTAGTATCTTCTGGAATTTTTCGCTTATGGTGGCTAAGCATCATTAGTAAATTCGGAATGACACCCGGTTTTGTTTTTATCATTGTTGTGGTTTGTATTAGTATGCTCACCACGAAGACAGGGACTTGTATTCAAGGAAGAAGGGCCTAAGTTTACAACAACCATCTCCCCAATGTGCAGTGAAGAGCAAAATCCTACAGTCTCTTTATATCTCGGTCGGCATCGAAGAGAGTGCCCTGTAATAAACATAAGCAGTCGAGAAGCTCCGTGGTGGTCCTGAGTGGCTGCTCCTGACAAGATAAGCTGATCAACCCGTTGAAACTGGTGAGTTTGTTGTTTTATTACATTACAGACAACTGCACCCGTCAAGTTCCCATTGTTTAGGTATGGATGAGTAGTTGACTTTGACCACTTTAACGTCATTTGTCTTGACATTTCCCCTGTAATGCGACGATGTTCTTCAGAGAAGGAATTCATGTTTTTTATTTGCTATATGCATTCATCACAAACTTCCGTGTCCACTTACTTGCGTGAGACAAAAATTTTGAATTACGCTAGAGTAGCTTAATTGACACTTAACAGGAAATTTCTAAAGACAATAAAAATTGACGGGAATGTTTTATAGAGTAGATTACACGTGATAAATGTTTTATGGTAAAGCATCGTAGCACGACAAAGAATCCGCCCAATATTATCCCGCAAACAGCTTGTTGACAAGCCTGCGTAGTGGTCGTGAAGCAAAGCTAATCAGCTGACGTCTGTTTTCTTTGTAGCTCGCTGACTCTTGTGCCAGAACATCGACATCCATGTTCTACATGGGTTTAAATACTCCAAATTATTACAGCTCAAGTTTCAGTAGCCCATTGTGTAAAATGCTTCACAGATCTTGACAAAAAGGGGATCTTCGAAAGCACTAGGCTTACCTTGTATCTTTTGCCGACCTTCTTTGGCAGCATAGAGTGGGTTTCGGTCCATCAGGTAGTGCCTCATAATCTGCATTAGATATTCAGGAACTTGCAAAGGGTTTTTGAGTGTTTCCGTAATACCCACCGAACTGACAGAATTGAATGAATTTCTGATATCAACTACATGAGCAAAAGAACCCGTTGGATAGGTGGGGTACATAGCCAAGCTCGTCTCAGTAGACCATGCTCACCACACTCCCAGTAGCATCAATGTTGGAGCGTTACACTCTGAAATAATATTACTGGAAAGATGGGTCCTCGGCGGCATGGATTGCATCAGTGAGTTTCTCTTAGTGAGCTTCTCGAGCATTTTCCTAGCCCCATCTAGCACACATAATGATCGATACTCTGATGGTGATAGGGGATGCCGTTTCTCTTTTACTGATGAGCAAAAACATCACTACTTTTTACCGTTTTGGAAAAATTTCTAGCTGAGGCACGCAAGTCAGGCAGCGAGTCAGAACAAAAGTGATAGACAACCTTCTACAGCTCAGCTAGAATGCCAACTAGCCCTGACACTGTCTTCATCTACATAGCTAAAACTACTTGTATTTTATAATTTTAAAGAAATGTGATATATCGCCTAAAAATGAACCGTCATTTAGTTTAGTTTATACGAGTACAATGAATAAAGCAAATACATCATCAAGAGGTAATACAATAATGTGGAAGTCTGCAATGACTGCATAATTGGTGTCCATGGGTGATGATGGCACGATATGAATTTAAAAGTTTTTTGGGTAAATGTATAGAAATTGAAAAAAAGCGGAAGGATATTAATGCTCACATATGCATACAAAACAAAAAACAACAAAATTACACACGTTTCCTGAATACTCATTTAAAATGGCACCCATTTATTTTATGATTACTGGTGTCATTCTTACATGTCATCACTACTAGTCTTGATTCTGCTAGCATTGCGCTATATTGGTAGTCCTGACTCTGAGAATTATTTTCTTTGTCAGGACGATGAACTCAGTTTTTTCCAGTGCATGGCATCTATCCCTTCTCTTGGCTCGTTAGCATACACAGCCTAGCACCACAACATCATCCACATAGCTAATCAAACGTGATTTAGCTAGCAGCTCCAGTCTCTGAACCCATTCATGTAAGATGTTTTAAAAGTCACGGCCAATGATAGAGCTCTGAGTATACCCGATGTAACTTCCATTCTCTGCCAACCTTCCTTCATGTTAGAGAGCAAGCAATGATCCTACAGAGAGGCCCTCAGAATCTCCATCAGAGATTTTATTGTTTAGAAATGATTTTCCGGTACTGCAAGAGTATCTACCAAACTAGCGGAATTATAAGCAGTTCTTACGTCAAGAGTTACCATCAGAACAACCCTTCGGGTGGAACTGCTTCTCGTATTTGCTTCAGTATGCTTTGCCGCGCTCACCACTACCTTCTGGATAGCATTGATGGTGAAGCGACGTGCCCTAAAGCCAGCGAGTCTTCGTTGGTGAGTTTTTCGAGTACTTTCCCAGCCTTGCCTAGTATACACAACTGCCGGTATGTAGACGGCAACTTGAGATTTCCTTCCTCTGTTTGATCAGCATGAGCCTCGCCACTTTCTCTCCGGAATACTCTTTACACGGACAAGTATTGATCATACTGAGAAGCAAGTCAGGACAAAAGTGATAGATCATCTGCTGGAATCCCATTTAGTCCTTGGACCTTTTTCACCTTCATGGAGAAAACTGCTTCTTCCAATTCAGCCTTCGTAAATAATGGGCAATCTTGAATCGCTTCTACAAGAACAGGGTACGTAGGGAAAAGAACCCACATAATCACGACCATTTTTTCGCCAGTAAGTGCAGGGCAAACTTTTGGCTCCAAGCTTTCGCTTGACCAGATTGTAACCTAGGCTTCATGAACCCCTATTCAAGTTTCCCACTAGATTTATCCAGCAGCTAGCGTTACTGTCGTTTATTAGTTTCTGAAGACGCTTCCTGGCTGACTTGTATGCAGTGAGCTTTGTGTATACCTCACGTCACTGTTCAGCTATTTCAAATGGCCATCAGTACACTGAGGGTTTGTCGCATTGTGGTCTCCAACGGAGTATGGAGAACTTGCAGGCAGATATTATCATGCTGATGGTTGAGTTCACGGCACCCAAAACTGCTAGTCTTTCACTCCCCTGTAAGGATATTGGTATCAATGCCCAAGCTATGAGCACGCTGACAAGCTTTTCAACTTCAATTTTTACAGTGTTCCATCCGAGAACGGTACATTGAGCGTATGTATGCCTGTGATTACTAGCCGTGTAGTCTTCTAGAGCTCATTAGTTCTGTACCCTTGGTCCTTGTGATAAACCATTCAATGGGTTTTGCATTGAAGTCTTCCCCAGCCAGAACACGTTGTTTTACGCTCAAGGCAGCACCTTCCAAAGCATCGAGTCGGCCCTGAAAGGACAGTAACAATTCATTCGGGTTAAGATACACATTTAAGTGTACTATATTCATACACCAAGCCCTGTGGGTATTAAATAAAACCATTTAATGACTGCTTCATAATTTATTTTGAAGTTTAAATGCGGCTGATTGCGATGGCGGCACAAGTGTAGCAGATACCATATCTCCCTTCAAATCAAGTTATCATGATTTAAATCATAATAGGTGGGTAGCAACTGTGTACTAAATCTCGTTACTGAGCTTGTGAAGAATGCTGAAGGCTGTTGCATCCACAGTGCAGTCTTTCAATGCATGGCTTCTGGACATCGAGGAAATTTTTCTATTATGGGGAGTATATACGTATAGGGTTTTGCATTAGGGACATAACAATTTTGTATCTTTATATCAACACACCCTTGAACTTTTTCAATAAAATGTCAAAACGTTAGTTAAAGCCAACATTGTTATCATGGTGAAGTTCACGAATCAGCAACGTTTGGAAATTATCAAAAATTACTATTATCGAAAAATCATCTTCAGCGATGAAGCTCATTTTTGGCTGAATGGCTTTGTTATTAAACAAAATATGCATTATTGGCCGGTGACAAACTTACATGTGCTTCTTCAGATACAGTCGCATCTGCAAAAAATCATTGTTCGGTGCGGTTTTCATGCCGGAGGTGTAGTTGGGCCGTATTTTTTTCATCGTGTTATGTTGGAAGATTATTTGTGAACAGGATTGGATGAACCTGACTTTAAAGATATGTGGTTTCAACAAGACGGCGTCACTAGCCACGCAGCACGCCTAACAATCCATTTATCCCATATATTGATATATCCGTGTGTGATGGAAGATGGCCTACAATATCTGCATGGATATGTTGAAAACTACGATCCGTAGCTTAGGAACTTGATGGGGTAAGAGTAACGTGTCAAAAGACCTTCGCGCATTGACAAGATTGACAGTTTCTAGACCACATCAATACTTTCTTCCTCATGGCCGGCTATACATATTTGCTAGGAACTCCCTTTGAACTTGGATGCGACATTTTATGCGCATTTTCAAACAAACATTTCCTCAAACTCTTAGGAATAAATGTCCTTGGGTTTTCCAATGATGTATCGTAAAATAAAATATTTCCATCCGTCGATGGAAATCGTTTTAATTATAGGAAAATATTCGAGTTGAGGAGATGTTACAGCTTTTTTCTGTTGATTTGCTCTTTTGTGATATTTTCGGTGGTTGGAGTTTATACGCCAGGTACAACATTGATTCATGACAGCCCTTGAGCAAGCATATTTTGTAAACCTTCTACGTAAAATATTTCCGTAGAGAATCGACTGATAAATTCTAGTTACCGCATTTGACGTGGGGCAGCCATATCAGATCTTTGTGAAAATAGTAAAAAGGCTTTTCATTACGAGAGCGGAAATATCAATCATATCCAGATCTTCGTGCAACAAACAACATTCCACCGATTTGAAACTCTACGCCGCAAATGGTTCTGTTATAAAAACGTACGGGTCAAAAGTCATGGCAGTGAATTAGGACTCAGGCGCAAATTTAGCTGGGCTTTTGTAGTAGCTGGTGTCACACAAGCAATCCTAGGAGCCAATTTTTGCAGCATCACGGCTTGGTAATTGACTTAAAAGCTAGAAAGCTAGTGGATAAAAATAACACTCTAAAGATTTTTGCATAAGTAGCCACAATGAAAGTGCGAGAAATCCACAGGTATGACATTACTGATGATTATCATCAACTTTTGGCAGAGTATGACCAAATAATACAGTTTAATGTACAAAAAGCTGTGCCGCATTCAATCTAGCACCACATCATAAAACAAGGTGTACCAGTCGCAGAACGTGCTCGAAGGCTATTTGAGGAGAAGCTTAAAGCTGCGAGAAAGGAGTTTGATTTTATGTTGGAAAATAACATCTGCCAGTGAATGGGCCTCACCCTTGCATCTAGTCCGGAAGAAAATAGGCCAATGGAAGTCTTCCGGGGATTATCTTCGTCTGAGTATTATCACCATCTCTGACCGATACCCGATTCTCCATTTGAGCGATTTCACGACCCAGTTAGCTGGCTGTACAGTTTTTCAACGGTGGATCCCAATCCGACCTACCATCAAATCTTCATTGCTCCTGAGAATCGGAAAAAAAACAGGCGATTTTTGCCACTGTTACATAGACGGCATTCTCATCGCCTCCAAATATTCTCAGCAATATCGCAATCATTAAAAGCCGTTTCCGAACGTCTGCAAAAGTATGGTTTAAACATTAATGTGGTAAAATGCTTTTTTGGACGGTAAAAGCCTCGATATTTTGGATTCAATGTCAATGCACAAGTCATTAGACCTCTACAGGACAGAATTAAAGCTCTAACTAACCTTGAAAAACCAAAAACTCTCGACGAACTACGTCGTTTTATTTTCACAATCAACTTCTACCGAAGCTGTTTCCCGCATGCGGCTCATGTGCAAGCACCACCCTTGACCTCATTAAAGGAGCGCGTAAGCGTGACAAACGACCAGTGCAATGAACTCCGGAAGCAAAAAAGCATTTAAAAATACAAAGAACTGGCGGCAAATGTAGTTTTACTTGCACATCCTAATGGAAACGTTCCACTTACTCTTTATTGCGATGCCTCAGACGTGGCTATTGGAGCAGTTTTGGAACAAGAAGTCAACGGAAAATTAATGCCATTAGGTTTCTTTTCACGTAAATTGGACCAAACGCAAAAGTGATATAGCGCATTTGACCGCGAACTTCTTGCGGTGTATCAAGCAGTTAAATTTTTTCGTCATTTCGTGGAAGGCCGTAACTTAACAATTTTTGCCGACCATAAACTACTTACGTATGTATTTCTACAAAAATCCGGCAAAGCTTCACCTCGTTAACTGCGACAATCAGATTTCATAGGACGATATATAACAAAATTGTTGCATGTTAAGGGAAAAAATAAAATCGTGGCTGATACGCTATCGCTTATCAAAGAAATAACTATGCCATTGACTATCGATTTGCAAGAACTCGCAGATCAACAAGCTACTGACGAAGAACTGCAGCATATTTTAAAGAAGCCATCATCTTCATCATTGCGACTAACCCTCGTGCGAATTGGAAATTGTGTAACGGCTGTCTACTGTGGCGTTTCTGCATGTGCTACTCGTATCTTTATTTCAAAAATGATGAGCACAAAAATTTCTGAACTATTCCACCTGGTGTCACATTCCAGTCGAAGAGCAACAAAACAGATTATCAGCAAAAAAGTGTGGCCTAGAATGAATGAGGACATTCGAGTGTGAGCAAGAAATTGTCAGGAATGTCTAAGAAGTAAAGTTGGGTGCCTTCGAACCGATTCGGACATGAACATTTGGACATAATCGTGATGCCATCATCAAAAGGCTTTAAGTATTGCCTTACAATGATTGATCGGTTTACGCGTTGGCCAGAGGCAATACCGATCATTGATTTGAGCACTGATACAGATGCAACTGCTTTCTTCCAGCAATGGATGTCGAGATTTGGAGCACCAGAAACGGTAACAACAGACCGAGGTTCTCAACTGGAACCACAACTTTTCGATTCATTTACAAAATTGATTGGTTGTACCACGAACAGGACAACAGCATATCATCCGGCATCCAATGGATTAATTGAACGATGGCATCGGTCTTTAAAAAAGCATCCATCATGTGTCATCAGAATGGAGAATGGGTTGACGTTCCTCCATTCGTTCTTTTTAGGATTGAAGAACAGTTTCAAACCTGATATTGATGGAACAGCTGCCGAACTTGTTTATGGGACAACATTGTGAATTCCTGGTGAAATTTTTTTCGACGATCTTGATAATCCTACATTGGATCCGGCAATATTCGCGAGGAAATTCAAACTTTAAATGAAAGAAATAAAGCCGACTCCTACAATTTACCATAGCCATCCAAAAGCTTTTACCTTCAAGGACCTGGAAACTTGTGGCTTCATTTTCGTTCGAGTTGATTCGACTAAAACTCCATGTCAACAACCATACGATGGCCCTTTTGAAGTAGACGAAGGATTGTCAGATCGAGTTTTTCGCATCAAGAGGAATGGAAAGTCAGAAACAATATATATGTTGAAAGACATGCAATTGCTACCGAAAATGAGGAATCAGCACCATCCGCACTAACAGCAACATAATTTGCAAACACCCCCGAGCCCATTAATATTCGCTCATTAAAAATGTCAGATTCGCAACTTAGTAAACTCCTAAACAGACTTCGTCCGACTGTCAAAAATCAAGTTAGCTGACTTACTTGAAAGAGGATATTGTGGCGACACTCGAGCGATCGCAGCGCATCTGTTGGTGAGATGTAATGACTTCAATCGTTTACTGGATATAATGAATTGCACAGCAACTGTCAATCAAGCAATCACTTTAATTGTAACCTCCGTGAAGTTAAAACGCGTAATCATGTAACTTTCGACACGGTAATTTCAGTTCATATTTTTGTTTGCTAATAAAGTTATTATTTATTTTTCAACATGTTCTTTCCGTCTCGTATGGGGAACGCACATCGCATCTAGCTAAACCCCACATACATCAGAGAACCATGCCGATCAACCCCTATCACGATGTTGTTCGCTGAGCAGCAGCAAGTCGGCTTTCATTTGATTTTTGCAAACTTCTCCAGCATCTCTTGGGTTACAGTTCCGCTATGTAAATTTATCTGCAAGATACAGATTATTTCAGCATTATCGCCGCCTTGGCTAGGGCTTATTTGAAGAACTAACACTTCTCTGTCCCTACGACATGCTTAAGCTCTTCCACACTAAGGTCAGCATCCTTACGAGTACACAGGAGGCAATATATTTTGCCCATGCATCGTTTCAAATGGCAATCAGGATTTTGAAGCAAATTGTTTTAATTGCTCTATTTGTTGGGTATTCGCGGATATTATTGAATCCTGTGACATTTTATTCGGACCTTCTTCTTTTAAAATTCCGAAAATTTTCCTACCATCTTCAAAAATAGAATTTTCCCATATAACTTGAATCTACTCGAATTTAAATATTCAACAAAACTCTTTTATTCCAGTTTCAATCACCATTCCATCAGTTTACCATGACAAAACACTCAAGTGAAGCATCATTCAAATTCTGCTTTGCATATACACAAAAAACGAAGAAAAATCAGAGATACGAGTCGAGTACACCTCTTGCCCGTATTCAAACCCAAATGCAATCGAACAACTCCACAGATGGAGCGTGTGTGGTGAATGGAGAAGAGTGAGAAATGCCAAAAATATAACCGCCGCCGACACCACATAAAATGGAATGTAAATTTTCGGGAAAAGCTTCAAATGGTTGATTCCTTCCTTATACTTGAAATGTCTATTATTTCTAACCCATACAAAAGATTTGAAAGATTTTATGGATGGCTGAATATCGTTGAAATGGAAGTTTCGTGTCTTAGAAAACCCACCCAATAACACATTTTCAGATTACACTGGGATCAAATCAGACTAGATGAATATTTTGGTTGCAGGAGTAGGGGAAAGTCGCAATTGGGATTACTCAAGGCGTTTTGGGAAATCTTTAGTAAGTTTGAGATGGAACTTTGTAATGGAAGAGATGATGGATCTTAAGCTGGTAGGTTGAGCGTTTTGTAGAAAACTTATGGAAATGTATGAGTCAAAATCGAAATCCTTAATTACATCTACATTTGCTTAGAGCTTCCTTTATTTACTATCATACTTCGCTCTTGTAGTATATGACAGAGATTAAATCATTCTCTGTGTAGAAATAGATAAATTCTTTGCTTAAAAAGTGACAAACAGCTTGGTGTCGCCAAAGAAAACGGATTAAGTTCGGGATTATTCCCGTATGTTACGAAAAGCAATACCTAAAGACGGGCTTTCCCCATAATTTTTTTCACCAATCTATGAAGAACCTTTGAAATTACCAAAAATTGCTTGAATGCTCGATCCTTTAAGAGAGGAGCGCAGTTAAGTTCATAAATTCTCACTTGCCGGTGGTGAGAATGAGCCAAAGAACGATGGTACAACGATTTCTGTGTCAAACAGCCAACATGCTTCCACATAAGGCCCTACACGTCAGCCACCAGGTACAATGCACGAAATACACAAAGTCCTTGCTCCAATACCAGGACACAGTGGTTATGATGGGGAGAGGTAAGATGGCGTTTGTGGTACTGCTGCTGCTGCCACTGTTGTTATTATTGTTATGCGAACGGAACAGACACAAAGCAAAGCTGTTTTAAATATTAATGGAGTTCGCAGGCAGGTGAGTTACACCTGTGCAAAGGTTGCCAACTATGGGAGAAAGTTTGCAAGAAAAACCCTCCTCCGACATACTTGCATGTACAAGTATAACACGTAAATGAATGTTCATTCATCGTGTCAGGTGTGAAAGAAGGAAATGAGAGAATTTCAAAACTTCCTTTTTGACGTTCACGTTCAGGCCATGCGTGTGTATGGCGGTGTATCTCTTTCTGTGTTACATATGTGGCTTAGAAATGTACCTTTTTATTTTTTGATATTGCAGAACGTTAACCTGCACGCAAAACCAAACATTCTACCACTTTCCACCACAATGGTTTCACATTCAGTCACTCGCTTCTAACTTTGACTCGGTGTAAAGTCATAAAGAGTACGTTCCTTTTGCAAATTTTCAAAGCAAACGCGAATGAGAAGTTAAAAACGGGTGAGTTGCTGGAATTTAAAGAAAACAGAAAGATTTTGTTCCTTTGAGAGCGAAGAATGTATTGGTTTTTCTTAGAAGATGTCATTTTTAAGTAATTAGTACAGGAATTTAATGGGTCTTTGCAAAAAAGGGCGTGAAATTCAAAAAAATGTCGTTTTTATTTTGGAACAACCTTCAGGATCAGAGACGCATGAACGAGTTTAAAGCATTTTAAAAACTAATACCTCAGGATTACTGCAGAAATCGTTAATGGAGGTCAGACTGGGTAAGATTTTTCCACCCTAAACTTGAACCAGCAGCAATTGGGCTAATTTTTTGGGCTTTGTAAGAAGAATTTGACAAAGATCTGCAAGTTTCAAGTCCTATCAACCCATCTATCGGTGTGTAACGGCAAGTTTTCCCAGAAGCTACAGTGGCCAAACTTTGTGGGAGGATCAGAAGTGGAAGTTTCTCAAATTTTTGGTATTATTGAAAGTTTTTAAGGTGGATCTTCATGTACTTAAATTATCCTTAAACATTTTTAAATCAATATTAGCAGAGATATCAAACAGAAACCTCTAGTTTATGCATTCAGCATCTGAATCTAAAGTCAGTTTTAGAATCAGGTGGCTCATAGAAGGCCAAAAGTTTGAAAAATTTGTCTGCACCCCCATGATTTGACATCTTCGACCCTAAAAATCATGAAGGTAACTTTTTGAATTAGTTAAAATTTAATGGTTGATTTTTTAGGGTATGGTAAAATAATGTTATAATACCCCATTAAAATCGCGTCCTGTCTGTCTGTCCGCTCTTCAGTGGGTCACAGCAAATTTTCTCGCAAACTACTTAAGCTAGAAGCATGAAATTTGGTGAATAGGTGTAAAGTGGTGACCTCTTAAAAGTTTCAGGACATTTAGAATAATTTTTATAAGGTGTTCAAGGGGGGTCGTCCCATATACGGTAGTGACCCCTGAAAATGGAAGGTCTTGATGAGAGCTTTCCAAAGCATGTCTTAAACTGGCACTTTTTGCTTCAAGGAATGCAGGCGGAGAGGAAATGTACGAAAAGTTGGAGTCCCTTCGATTCGAAAAATCTGAAAAAAAAATCAAGGACGTAAGTCCTTATGAGTACAAGGTCAGCAAATACCTCAGAAAGCAAAATGCGATCAACTTTGTTAGAAAGAGTACAGTTTGCGAATTTTTCCTTTTTACCTATGAAATCGGAAGGTGACACTCAAATTTTCCAAAAACTTGTATTTAAATTATTATTATGTTTTTGAAAATTTTGTGAAAATCGAGCCATAAAAGCCAAGCTACAGTCGATTGCAAATCATGCAATTAAGACAACAATAACATGTGACATTGTGGAGATACGCGTTTGCAAAGGGCGTAGACATAACAGATATGAAGGAATTTCAATAAAAATTTCAGCAATGTTTTGTAATATTGATATGTTTTCATGGTTTCTGAAAAAATGAGGTCAACACTCTGAAAATAAAATGGTGGTGAATTGAAATACATAGTACTCGTACGTTAGTTTTCCGAGCTCATTTTATAGAATATGTGTACGAGTTAAATTTTGATATTCAAAAACAGTTGTTTGAGCTACTAATTATATGACAACACCCTTCTGGTAGAAGCACTCTGCTGCTACTTCTACTTGATGGGCTTAGGATTGGCGTTGAAGGAGACGACGTGCATTGAGCATCATGAAATCAGGCGTTTAGGAGTGCCTCTACGATGACACAACAGGCTTGGGGTATCAGTTCTACTACACTTGATAAACCAACCCTTGATCAATGCTCACATTTGTTGAATAGCAGTACACGGTTCAATTGCAGGTATACTGTGAATTCATAATCAATTAGTGACTTCCAGTGATCATGTGAAACCTCCAGCTAATCGAAATACGCTGCAGGCATCCTGTTTTGGGCGCAGAAATGGATCTTGCAGATCGAAATAGTGAAGGAAGGATTGTTTCTGAAAAAATCAGCCACACCACCTGGTTGTAGAATATATCGAATCAGGGTAAACTGAGAAACTGGGACAAAATAAAAGAATTCGATTTGCTACATTTGATCGTGTGAAGTGTTCTTTATTAAATTATCAAAGTGTATTTATAACAATTTTTTTCACAATCATCAAAAAGAAATTATTTTAATTGAAGGCAAGTTCATTAAATCAAAATGTGCAAGCCAGTAGTTATCGTTCATGTGCAATTTTATTGATCGCATAATTATGCAAGCTATTATTTAAATTGATAATGTTGAACTATGATGAGTAAGCAATAAATGTGAATGAATTACAAGGTAGCATTTACATAAATTAAAAATATTGAACCATAGGTAATAGGCATCTTTGTGTTTTATAAAAAAATGAAATAGATAAAACGGCTGAATTGTGTTCGATTGTATTTTCAGTTCATAGGAGGAATTTATAAAATTCGCTTTGCCACACTTTGTTTAGAGCTGAACACAGCCAATTTAATTCGAACGAAAAGATGCATGAAAAGTAATTCAGCCACAGCTGCCCTGGTAATTGCGAGTACTAGAATCGTTGCTCATAACAGTTGTCGCTTCCAGTACATGAACGCTACCAGAAGCTGACAAAATTAAATATTTGTTTTAATTGCCTAAAAGCAACGTTCACCACTAAAGCTTGCATCTCCACAAACTGCCCAACATGTAACGGCTACCGTTATACAATGTTGTGCTGTACCCCAAGTTACCACACTACTCGGCAGTAGTGCTGACTTATCAACACGTTCAATGGCTGGTCATCCCTCTGGTGGTACCGAGCAGCTACCATAAAATTATCAATCCCTAAATGTCGCGACAAAAACGTTCGCAATGATGAGCAACCGCAGGATACTTTTGGTCACTAGCCAAATAAAAATTTTCGACAAATTTAGCAAGAGACACAGCTGTCGTTTACTCTGTGATCCAAACAAACATGTTAGTTTCATTATGACTAGATAATTCAGAATATTGGCAGGTATTGGCAGCAACAACTATTCATGCACGCATGGCCAGGTAGTTGTGGAAATTGCATCGCGGATCAACCAATCATTTAGGCTGACAGTAAAGCCGCATATTTTTGACGTACAGTGGGGTAACTATAGGGTGACAGGGCTGGCCAAATGTCATGGGCTCCTGACCCAAGAGGGCCCCGGCCCAACAGGCCGCGAGCTCAGAAATAATTTTTAACCATTGTACCTGAGTATTTAATTTTGCTTGAAAAGTATTGTCGCGTGTTTTTGGTTCGCGGCCAATAATTTGATGTTCCGGGAAGGTGAAAACGCAATGTCTTTTAAATTAAATTACAAGAGTTTATTTATTTACTAAAAAATGCACAATCACTATTTTAACTATTTCACAATTTTAATTAGAATCTAACTTTCACTTGTCAATTAAATTTCTATCGCAATTGTCTACTAAAACCACTTCACACTCCAACAATCAATATCGCCTGTACTTCGCGTATCGCAGTTTTCTATCGCGGTTGTAATGAATGATTCCCCCCATTCATTCAGCCCGCTTTTATATAGGGTCTCTAATCATTCAACTCAGTTCTCGTATATTGGTGAATGAGCGGGAACATTCCAGCAGCGTAATGAATGGAGCAGTGACTCACTTTTAGATGTTGATCATGCTTGTTGGGTTCTCGTGGTTTCGAGTAAATCCGTCTTGATGTTCTTAATGGTTGTGAACACAATTGCGACAGTAGCTCGCAGAATTATTTGTACATGTAACACTGCCCCCACCTCAGTTCTTTTCGCCCCGAAAAGATGTGTCGCCATTTGTAGTCAATTCTCCCTGGGTGTAATATGGGGCAAGACGGTCCAGATGCACGATATTCATACTGGCTGTCAGCTTACGGTGTTCTTCTATGCGATATATGACGTCGTTGATTCACTTTGTGGCCCGGTACGGTCCCTCCCAATTATGTTGCAACTTTGGAGACCTACCCTTTCGCCGTTGCGGGTTATATAGCCACACCAAGTCATCTTGCTGGAAGCCAGTAGAATTTGCCTTGAGATCATACCTGGTCTTCATGCGGTCAGTAGCCGATTCGAGGTGCTTTCGCACTGTCCGATGTATCTGGTTCAACCGTTGTCTTAGCTCACTTGCGTACTCCGTGATCGTTTGAGGTTTCTCAGGGGGTGTTCCGAATTTTATATTGACTGGCAGACGAATAGTCTTTCCAAAAATGACTTTGGCTGGGGCTTGGCCCGTCGATGCATGTTCGGCAGCTCTGTATGCCATCAAAAATAGTGGGATATGTCGGTCCCAGTCCCTTTGGTTCTCGTCAACCATCTTGGCCAGATGTTTATTTAGCGTACCGTTGAAACGTTCAACCATTCCATCGGATTGGAGATGCAGCGGTGTTGTCCTCGTTCTCCGTATTCCCAGTAGTTCACACATTCCGCCAAAAACTAGTGACTCAAAGTTTCGGCCTTGATCCGAATGTAATTCGCAAGAAACGCCGTACCTACTGACCCAATTTAGCACTAGCTGTTCGGCTACAGTAGTTGCTTCCTGGTTGGGAATGGGGTAGACCTCGGGCCACTTGCTGAAATAATCGGCGACAACCAGTGTGTATCGATTTCCCCAATCGGATTCAGGAAAAGGTCCTGCGATGTCAATAGCAATCCTTTCAAATGGTACCCCCACGTTATAGGTTTTCATTTGTCCTCTCAGTCGTCGCTTTAGACCTTTGACGGAAGCGCAAATTGTGCATCTGTGACACCAGTCCTCTACGTCTTCTCGAGCGTGGAGCCAGTAGCACCTTTCCCGCAATTTCGCTAAGGTCTTGCTAACACCAAGTGGCCTCCCGAGGATCCTTCATGCATTTCCTTAACCACATCGTGTATTCGGCTTTTAGGTAGTATAATTTGCATCCTATAGGAGCTGCCATCCACCGTTTCCCATTTCCGCTTGAGTACGCCACCCTCCACTTGAAGGAAGTTCCATTGTGCCCAAAAGCATTGAAACGTCTTTCGACTCAGGTTGCCCAGTTGTCTCCTTCCATACAAGCAATGGTCCGATGTCTTCATCGGCTAACTGGGCGTTTCGAATCTCCTCCGATGACCAACCTTCATCGAATTCGGCCGTTATCAATCGCAGATCAACGAGCGGTTCCTTTTCTTCAATCCGTCGGCAATGCTTGCAGTTAGCTGGACATGGACGGCGAGATAGGGCGTCAGCATTTCCATGAACTCCGCCCTTCCGATGAACAATTTCGTAGTCGTATGACTGCAATCTTTCGATCCATTTTGCAACTTATCCCTCGTGGTTTTTGAAGTTGAGCAGCCATCTCAGTGATGCATGGTCCGTTCGAAGAACAAATTTCTGGCCATATAGGTACTTGTGGAACTGCTTGGTGGCCTCTATTATAGCTCCTTCCTGGTCACGCAGTAGTTCCTCTCACTTTTTGAGAGAACTCGACTGGAATACAAGAGGACTCTTTCTTCGCCATCGATCTGCTTGAAGAGTACAGCTCCAATACCGCCGTTGCTCGCATCGGTGTCAACTACAAACATTTTTCCGGGGTTCAGATATGCCAGAAAAGGTGATTCACACAGCTTCTCCTTCAAGGTCTCAAAGGCTACCAGGCATTGTTCATTCCAGACATACGGACGATTTTTCTCGGTTAACTGATGGAGACACTTAGCTACTTTGGCAAAGTCTTTGACGAATCTTCGATAGTAGGTTGCCAGACCCAGAAAGCTTCGTAGTTGGCGCTTGTTGTTTGGTGTTGGCTAGCTTTTCACGGCTTCAATTTTCTCAGGGCCTGTTTTGACCCCTTCTGCTGATATGACGTGTCCCAGGTATTTTACTTCAGCTGCGAAAAGGATACACTTGTCGGGACTAAGTTTCAAATTTGCCAGTCGCAATCGGGAGAAAACCTCTCCTAAGTTCCGCACATGCTCTTCGAACGTTCTCCCGATGACAATGATGTCATCTAGGTACACCAAGCAGGTTTTCCAGGTGAGGCCACGTAGCACGTACTCCATCAGGCGTTCGAAAGTGGCTGGAGCATTGCAAAGCCCAAACGGCATCACCATAAACTGCCATAATCCGGTCCCAACGGAAAATTCGGTCTTCTCTCGGTCCTTCTTGTCGATTTCTACCTGCCAGTAGCCACTCTTGAGATCGAGTGTAGAAAATCATTTTGCGTCGGCTAGAGTGTCCATGATATCATCGATGCGTGGGAGCGGGTAACTATCTTTCTTAGTGACGTATAGTCGACACAAAAACAAGTGCTACCATCCTTTTTCTTTACTAAAACTACAGACGCGGCCCATGGACTGACAGAAGGTTCAATTACGCCTTGTTTTTCCATGTTCGAGATCAGCGCGCTCACTTCTCCTTGTTTGGCTATAGAGAGGCGTCTCGGTGCTTGTCGAATTGGCTTGGCTCCCTGTGTATCTATAACGTGAGCTACCAGACTCATTCGGCCTTGGTCATCCGGGCTTGTTGAGAAGATGTCACTGTACTTGGTGACAAGATCAGAGGCTCGTTTGAATAGCTGCATTAGCAATTTGACCTGCTTTAATATTGCAGACGTGGATTCCCGGGCTTTGCCTGTGTCTTGCCTCCTTTTCCAATGATGGTCGTGAGTAGCTTCCAAAGAGGTGATCGTGGAAACAGGCTGGCAGCTGCCGATGACTTCTCCCGCTTTGGTGCTCGTGGTTGAGTCTGCAGTGTTAAGGACTCTAAGTGGCACGTATCCGTTCCTTAAAGATCTTACAAGGCTTCGTCCCACAACCAAACTGCGCAATGTGGACGTCTTCGTTGGCTCTATCAGATAAGATCGGTGGTCTCCAAAATCACCATCAAGCTCAAGCTTGGCCCATACAATGCTTTCGGAAGAATTCGGTACATCAGTGTCAGTACATACTATTACATTCATCTTGGGAAATCGGACGCTGGGATCCTCCATCAGTACTTTGATATTCTGTCATTTCAATACACGTTTGCCCAATTCCAACGTGATTCCATGTGGCCGCAGAAAATCCATTCCGAGAATGCAGTCATCCACAATGTTCGCGACCAGAAAATTATGTCGGAACACAAGGTCTCCCAACTGTATCTGGAGGTTGACCTCTCCGTGAACAGGTGCAGTTTCTCCCGCAGCTGTCCGTAGTGAGAAAATTCTGCCCTTGTGAAGTTGTTACTGTCTAACTAGGTCTGGTCGGATAATTGATCGGGTTGCACCAGTGTCAATTGTTATGGTGCAGTGTTCTCCGTCAACTTGACCCGAAGGCATAAGTCCGCTTTTCCACGATGTAGTCTTGACACGGTGGTGGTGCTGGGGACGCCGATCCTCCTAGCCAACCTCTGCCCCACGAAATTGGCTCTTACAGTTTGATGGGGTTCTAGTCTAGCCTCCTGACACGGTCTAGATCTCCACCATTCTGGACAATAGCTCCGTTTCCTTCGCTTCTTGCAGTCTCTTTGCAGGTGCCCCTTCTCACCGCAATCCCAGCATCTAGGCGCACCATTTACATGTGGCTCTCGCTCATTTTCCACGCGCTCACACCTGCACTCATCTGCCACTTCCTTGCGAACCCGGGCAGTGGTACGAGTCACATTTTTCACTGCCTCAAAGTTCAGGCTATAAGCCAATGCATCCTTGACTGTTTGTTTTTGAGCTAAACGCACAGCTTTTTGCAATTCCTGGTCTTCTAAGGCGCTGATGAATGCTTCTGTTGCTGCGTCATCTCGATGTTCCTGGTCGTACGCTGGGTAAGCCAAAAGAGCTAGTCGCTCAATGTCTTGGGCTAGCTGCTGTAAGGTTTCGCCAGACTTCTGCATCTGATTCCGTAGCTGTGCCCGATAAATTTGCTTCAGATGGGCGCCTCCATAGCACATGTCGAGCGCATTCATTATAGCATTCGGGTTTGAGTGCAATTCAACGGGGATCGTCTGCAAAAGCTCGGCAGCTGGGCCTCTTAGAGCAAGAATCAGTGCAGTTGCTCGTTCCTGCTCATTCCAGTGATTTGCCCTTGCGGCAGCTTCAAACTGGGTCTTGTAAATACTCCAGACCGTTTGCCCATCGAATATTGGTGCTTGCACATTTCCGGATGTGCTTTGCGCTGCGGTTATAAGCGGGGCTGGTGAAGTGATTACTACTGCCTTCGCTGCTTCCAATTTTTTTTTCACTTTTTCCATCTCCTGGTTGATTCTCTCTTCGACCTGGCTGACCTTTTCCTCGACCTGGTAAACCTTTTCCTCGAACTAGTCAACCTTTTCCTCGACGCCTTTAATTTGTTTGTTCAGATGACCAAGCTCCGCTTTTATTTTAGTTGACTGTTTCTCCAGCTTCTGTGTGATGTCTGCCTTGATTTCGATCGCTTGTTGGTCCAGCTTCACTGATTGTTCATTTAGCTTCGCAGTTAAATTAGATGACTGTTCACTTAGCTTCGCAGTTAAACTGGATGACTGTTTATTTAGCTTCGCAGTCAGACTGGATGACATCAGCTTTAACATTTGCATCAGTGCATCTTCTGGTTCCTTTGATTTTGGCGTTTCTGCGTCTCCCTTAAGCTCCGCCATGGTAAATTCATTTAATTTGAAATGTTAGCTTCGTGGTTATTATTTATTTTTATTATTTTGGCTTTTATTTATTTTTCCACCAGTTTCCACTTTAGATTTCACTATTGTGCATTTTTCTTGTTTTTATGTTTAAACGTTTTTCACTTTCAAAATTTTCTATCCCACTTCTGACACCACTGTCGCGTGTTTTTGGCTTGCAGCCAATAATTTAATGTTCCGGGAAAGTGAAAACGCAATGTTTTCTAAATTGAATTAAAAGAGTTTATTTATTTACTAAAAAAATGCACAATCACTATTTTAACTATTTCACAATTTTAATTAGAATCTAACTTTCACTTGTCAATTGAATTTCCATCGCAATTGTCTACTAAAATCACTTCACACTCCAACAATCAATATCGCCTGTACTTCGCGTATCGCAGTTTTCTATCGCGGTTGTAATGAATGATTCCCCCCATTCATTCAGCCCGCTTTTATATAGGGTCTCTAATCATTCAACTCAGTTCTCGTACATTGCTGAATTAGCGGGAACATTCCAGCAGCGTAATGAATGGAGCAGTGACTCACTTTCAGATGTTGATCATGCTTGTTGGGTTCTCGTGGTTTCGAGTAAATTCGTTTTGATGTTCTTAATGGTTGTGAAAACAATTGCGACAGTAGCTCGCAGAATTATTTGTACATGTAACAGTATATATTTTTTTTTTTAAGTTCTGCTTAAAATCCATTAAAGTGAGACAACTAAGGATCATAATACAATTTCGAGTTAATCGTTAATTATTTCAACACATCCTAAACAAAAATATGTTGATCAATTTTAGAACGAATCAAGCGTGAGTGAGCATTGACGATCGGGGAGTTCCCTCATTTTGTTAACCAAGAAAGTATTTTTTCGTGCCGCTGCTGTTGGGATGAGCTAGCAAGGCTACGTTAGGGGAATTTTGAATTGCTATTTTTTTATGAGGGCTCTACTGATTGCGTATTCTTTGTGTGATTGTTTTGACAATTGGTCATTTGTATTTTTGATTTTTCGTACTTGTTGTTTTATTATTGGCAAAGTAAACCTGATTGTGAAAGTTAGATATTGAAATTTATAGTTCCAGAAAATATTTAAGTGATAGTGAAAAATGAAAGAGAAAGAAGGAGACTTAAGAAAAATGTAAAAAGCTACCTAAAATTAGCCAGTACTTGAAAAATGATGACTTTAATAAGGAAAACTCGAGTGAACAGTGCAGTAAAGAATTGGAACTCTCTGAAAGTTTACCAGAATTACCAGATGCAAAACCCAACACCAGTGTTTATTCAGATCCAGAACAGCCACAACAAGGCACTAGCAAAAATCAAAGAGAATTACATTTTAGCGTTAACAATATTGTATCTTCGCCATATGTTACTGATAAAGGTATTTTTAAAGAGCTAACTAATCAAGTGAAAAGGTTTGTTATTGAAAACGGGTATTGTAAACCTAAGGACCCTTTCTTAAAAAATAATGACAATAGATCTTTTCTAGAATAACATTACTATATTGTTCCGGCATTACATTACTATATTGTCCGGCGTGAAACTTGAACGTACATGGCTATCCTATTCTTTAATACTTCAGAAGGCGTATTGTGAACTGTGTTGATTACTTGCAAATCGGACAACTTAAAAAAATACAAAATGTTTGGATTGAGGGCTGTGACGACTGGAAACATATCTCTCTTGTCTTACGTATCAACAGTGGCAACTACATGGAACACTCAGTGAAAAGCAAGAGTCCATGATCAGAAAAGAAAAACCTTTTTGGCGCCAAGTACTTTCTAGACTTCTTGATGTTAGTCTGACACTTTCAAGGTGTAATTTAACCTTTCGTGGCCATAGAGAAAACGCAGGTAGCAGTGATCGAAGCTCCAAAGGACTTTTTAGGTATTGTTGAGTTATTAGGAAAAAAAGACCCGATTTTACAAGAATCGTTAAGTAAACCAAAGGGCCAGATAAAATATTTGAGTCCAAAAATACAAAATGAGCTTATTTCTATCCTGGTTCTAAATGTAGAAAATGCACTCATAAACGAAAAAAAATGCCACGTCCTTCTACTCTATCATATTCGATACAACTCAAGATATTTCAAAAATTGATCAAATATGTGAACTTTACCGTTATTGTATGATCCAAAAAGATGGTGATGGGATCTCAAAGGTACTTGTCATTAAAGAGACATTTTTAGGATTTCATGAAGCTAAGAATCAAACTCCCTTAGCAATATCCAAGCAAATTATTAAATCCATAAATGACAAAAATGTTCCTCTAAATAAGTGCTGAGGACAAGGATATGATGGTGCTAACACAATGAAAGGGACTTATGGTGGAGTTCAAAAACTCATAAAAGATGTCGAGTCAAATGTCCTTTATATTCACTGTGCTGCTCATAACTTAAATCTAGTACTCAATGATGCAGTGAGAGAGGTTATTATTATGCAACATTTTTTTGATACAGTTCAACAAATTTATAATTTATTGGTCATAGTATCAAAAGATGGAATATTTTATCAAGTTTTATATCTAATAAAGAATGTGAGTCTTCTACTTCAATAACATTCAAAACATTGAAGCTTACTAGATGGGCAGGAGGTTATGATGCTGTTTTAAAAGTTCGATTTATTGAAGTCCAAAAAGCGCTGAAGAAAACAATTCTTTTAAATTGCAAACCAGATGAAAGAAATGAAGCTGTTTCACTCAAAAGGAAGATCGAAAACTACAATTTTAGTATGTTATTGTTGTTCCATTGCGAAATTATAGAAACTACCAATACAGCCTCTAAAGCACTTCAGTCTAGAGCCAACAATCTTTCAAATGCTTTAAAACGATTTAAAATTTGTGTAGAAGAATTTGAAAGGAACCGATATGAATTTGTAAATTTAAAAATGGTTGCAAATAGTGTAGCAGAAAAATGGCCCATCACCCCTGAATTTTCTAAAACTCGTCAGAAGAACGTAAAACGCCATTTAAACGAACTTTACGAAGATGAGTGTCTCCAAGATCTAGAAAGTTTGTTCAAAGTGAACATATTTTATCGAGTATTGGACATCATTATTAATCAACTGAAATCGCGTTTCTTTCTTATGAACGAAATTGTTTCAAATTACAGTATTTTGCAGCCTGCAACTTTAAAAGTTTTAAATCACACTGATCTGCTAAAAAAAAAGCTCTAAAAAAGACATATCTGAATCATTTGCCAGGGAAATTGTCAGTTTTCGGTCCACTTTCAGAGACGAAATAGAAAAGTCTTCGTGTATTAGAGACCTTGCTGATTTATAAATGGAAAAGAATCATTTTATTTCCTGCAGTTTTCCTGAAATATGCACTGCATTAATGTTATTTGGTACAATTCCTGTGACTACAGCTAGTGCTGAGCGATAATTTTCATAACTAAAATTAATAAAAACCTATTTAAGAAACTCTATGCGACACGACAGGTTACGTAACTTGGCTATTCTGTCTATTGAAAATTCAGTGGACCAATTTTCAAACTCTGATGATGTTATAGACACTTTAGGGGAACAGAAAGCCGAAGAAAAGATTTTTCTTAATAAATATTTTATTGAAATGAAATTTTTATTCTCATTTCATTATAAATGTATGCAGGTTTCCTCCCGATGATGCTCTTTCACCGAAAAGCTAGCGAATGGAAGGTGAATGTGTGGTCTCCAATTCACATCGGGCTAGCGTGGGGACTATAGCTCATTCCCTCTCGCCTAAGAGAGGAGGCCTATGTCCAGCAGTGGGACGTATATAGGCTGGTGAATGTGAATGAATGTAAATGTATAACCCCATGCTCTTGTAAATGAAATTGTTATTAGTGTTGGATAACTGCTTAAGTCGTTTATTGAAACAAAACTAAGAATTGCGTGACGAATTTTACTGATAGGGCCCCATCAAAACAATTTGTCACGGGCCCCAGATGGTATAGTTACGCCACTGTTGAATGGATCACGTCATTTCTGCTCATCGTTGACAATATCTACGGGGTTCACTACTGGCTGAACCTCGATTCGACGAACCGGACATATTGTATGGCAATATACAACGTGGCGCAAAAATAATCATCGAATTTTGTTTTTGAATAACTTTTTAACTAAATTCGAAAAAAAGGATTTTGAGTGATGATAAATTTTATCTGGACCTTTACTTTTCTGTTAAGTGGAAAAGATTATATCCATCAGGTGGCTGTCGCCAGTAGTGATACACATTTGTGCGCGTTTAATCGCATTTTCTATGACTTTCCGCAATATTTCTTGTCGAATATTCTCTTTAAGGTCTGCGATTGTCTGAGACTTGTTGGCATAAGCCCGCAACTTCAACCCCGAAAAAAGAAATCTGTGATGGTTAAATCGAGCGATCTTACTGGCTGTGCCAAATCGCCAAAACGAGAAAATATGCAACTAAGAAACGCTTCCTTCACAATATCCATTGTGGCTCATGCAGTATGTGCGGCTGTACCGTCTTGTTAAATCCACATGTTCTCCAAGCCTTGCTTATGCAATTTCGGTAGTAAGAAGCCATTCATCATGGCCCTGTAGTGTTCGCCAGTAACAGTAAACATATTGCTGATGGCGTCCTTAAAAAATACGGCCCCATCACTCCTGCCTCGTGAACGCCGCACCACGCAGTGACTTTGAGTGTATGTAATGGCTGGTTGGGCATCACATGCAGGTTTTTAATACCCCAAAAATGAAGATTTTGCTTATCGACGTAACCACTTAAGTAGAAATGCGCCTCGTTGCTCATGATGATTTTTGATACAAAATCATCACAATTAAATTGACGCAGTTATTCCACATTCTTGCGGAATATAGCAATTCATTGCATGTTTGTTTATATACTGCAGCTGTCTAGTTCACCAATATCAAATATGATTCAAGTACGACGTCATTTGCAAAAGTTATAACATCTTCCTACCCTGTATATAATTTTTTCTAGTGCATGTAACTAATCTTCTCTTAATTTTGTATACATTTCCAGTGTGAAATGATTGAGGCTTTAAGAAAGGGATGGATGTTTTACGTACCCAATGCTTTGATTTATTTGTGAACATAAATGTCCTTAAGCAGCATGCTTAGACTAAAAAGTAATCGTTTTTTTGCAATGGATGCAAATAAAAGAATTGAAAGTTCCAAGCCATTTGAATATTTTGTTGTATTTTATATATTATGTTCTGTTATTATTCTAGTTTATACTCACGAACCGCAATCTATAGAAACATAGTTGAATTGGAGACTTACCTGAAAATAAAAATAAATTATGATTAAAAATGGTTACCATAACGTTTCAAAGGAAAATCGGAAAAATACGTTTTATAAAATCGGTGTAAATTATATTTTCTATTAAAAAAAGCGGCAAAGAATTATAGTAGTAAGTACTTTACAAAAAGGGGGAAATTCTCGTATCAAGACCAACGAAGCATTATTACCACTCAAGATCCTCCTGGGTTAATACAGAAAATTTACTAGGATTATAAGTTTTTCATCATTGCATCCAAGTCAAAAGTGCTTTATTCAATATTAATCATTATAAATTCTCAAAGAATATAAAGCAAATTACAATCAATAAATATGCTAAAACTTAAAGCCCCAAAAGGCTATCTAAATCAATAAAAAAATTAATCAAGAAACAGTATCAAATTAAATTCAATTTTAATATTTATCTATTTTATGGTTCAATTGCAAGAAGGAAAAAAAAAACCGAATCAACAATTTTCAAAAATTAATTATAATAACACAACAGTGAACTTTTATTTTACATCTCATATGTTGCAGTCTAGTTCTAATAAAAATCAATTAAAATTTTTATCTTACAATATACTACTCGTAATAAAATGCTACCATAATATTCCTCACCTAAACGTCAAACCTTATCTCTAAGCCTAATATACTTAACGTAACATATACCTACCTTAAATATTGAAACGTATCCCTAATTTTGAACATAAACAAACAATGACAACACGATACGTCGCAATAATGAGCTGAAACTCAATACTAAGCTACGAAAGATTGCTTGGTCTCAGCTCGACAAGCCTCAATGAATCTGGCAAATGAGTATTTCCATTGGAATTGTTGGTCTCGTGAACTCAAACTAGCAGGATATTTTATCTTCTTATCGCTGGCTTGTCTACATACGAGTATGTGATATATATTTGGACGCCGTCTGAACCAAAAACATATCAATTCAGGTCCAATTCACGAATGCTTCTTGAGAAACAAAGCCTGTAGCCAGACAAGTCTCAATATACCCGTCTGTAGGGTGGAACGGCTTTGAAATCCGGGGGTTTTTGAAGTCTCAATATGAAGATATCAACTCTTGTCACTTTAGCAGTTAAGCATATTCTTCTATTCGATATACAGTGTTTCTAATCCATTCCAGATACTCTAACTGTCTCTAAGCGAAGGCCCGAAAGGGGCTGTAGGGCTACAAAGAAGAAGAATCCATTCCAGGCTTTCTGTATAAACCAGCACATGCACGAAGACATTTCCTTTCGAAAACTCTTAGTCTTAACATAGAATTAGAGCTCTGGTTGTACCAGGTCTGACATTCATATGTTAAAACTGGCTAACCAGGGTCTTGTAACCGATACCTTTGACTTTGCGATCAACGTGTCTAGGATGAGAGAGTTGTCAAAGGGACATGACTACTACAACTAATTCACACCCATACCACTTTTCGGCGAATTCAAATACACATTCAGAACAATGGCGGTGGGAACTCTAAGGAAAAATAAAAAATAAATTCTTCCAAATTTTTTACCAACTAAAGACAGACCAATGCCTAATTCTATTTTAGGTTTTGGTGTCATCGTATCTTATGTACCAAAAATAAGAAAAAAAAATTTCCTCGTGCTATCTTCGCTTCACCATGAAGATAAAGTAGATCTAGAGACAGGTGAAAAAGTGAAGCCAGAAATCGTAACATTTTACAATTCTACAAGAATTACTTGAAGATGGCCAATGTGGTTATTTTTTCTATTTTAAATATTACTGGTATCAACTTGCAAATAATTTCCAAAGGAAACACTCAAACTTTGATCGGGAGAGGTGTGTTCTTAGAAAATGTGGCTCTAGAGTTGGCAAAGTCACATAATTCACGACGGCTTTGTGTACAAACCATATCACCTGACCGCAAGTTTACCATGAACAGATCTGCACTAGTTCCTCATGCTAAACCTGAGCTTGGACCCAGTGGTTTCTGTGCACTGTGCCCCAGAAGGAACAATAGCGTTCCGAAAAATCCTGTTTTTCGTGCAATAAATTCCTTTGCACCGAGCACGTGACATTCATGTGCAATGCATGTTATGTAAGACAAACTTGTTAAGTTCCTATGGAGGAATGCATTTTTTAAGGTAAATTTCTCGAGAAAAATTTACCTTTTGCGGAGAGTATCATATATATATATATATATATATATATATATATATATATATATATATATATATATATATATATATATATATATATATATATATATATATATATATATATATGTATATATATATATATATATATATATATATATATATTTATATATATATATATATATATATATATATATATATATAACAGGCCAATTGAAAAGTCCCCGGTGTGATACACAGATGGCGGTGTTAGTATTAAACCCATATGATTTTTAGTTAGTACCAACCTTCAAACGATACGTGTCAAAATTTGACAGCAGTCCGACCATTAGCTTGTGAGATATTGCGTTGTGAGTGTAGCTACTTTTGTTATTTGAAAACAGGTGGGAAAAAAGAATTTTGTGTGCTGATAAAATATTGCTTTTTGAAGGGGAAAAATACAGTTGAAGCAAAATCTTGGCTTGATGAAGAGTTTCCGGGGTCTGCACCAGGGAAATCAACCATCATTGATTGGTATGCTAAGAGACTGTCACCGAGGAAAGAAAGCATCAAAAAAGTTCACAAAATAATTTTGAATGACCATAAAGTGAAGTTGATCGAGATAGCAGATATTGTGAAGCTATCATCTGAACGGGTACATTATATCATTCAGGAATATTTGTACATGAGAAGGCTGTGTGTGAAATGAGTGCCGCGCGAGCTTACAATCGATCAAAAGCAATAACGTGTTAATGATTCTGAGCAGTGTTTAAGCCCGATGAACCGAATCCAAAGCAAGGAAAAACATAACAGCCAGCTGGCAAGGTTATGGTATCAGTATTCTGGGATGCGTAAGGTATAATATTCATTGATTACCTCCAAAAGGGCCAGACCATCAACAGCGACTATTATCTAACGTTATTGGATCGTTTAAATGATGAAATCGTTAAAAAACGGCCCCATTTGAAGAAAAAAAAGTGCTGTTTTATCAAGACAATGCACATCAATGAAAACAATGGAAAAATTGGATGAATTTGGCTTCGAACTGCTTCTGCATCCACCGTATTTGCCAAATCTGGCCCCCAGCAAATTTTTCTTGTTCTCAGACCTCAACAAAATGCTCGCTGGAAAGAAATTTAGCGCCAATGAAGAAGTGATCGCCAAAACTGAGGCTTATTTTGAAGCGAAAGACAAATCGTACTAAAAAAATGCTATCGAAAAGTTGGAAGATCGCTATAATCGCTGTATCGCCCTCTAAGGCAGCTATGTCGAATAATAAAATCGAATTTCCCCAAAAAATGGGTTTTACTATGGCAGACACTGATCACAGGTGTTCATTCGCGAGGGAGGAAACACATTTTTCGTGTATTTTCCCCCTGTGCCCCCATTGAAGCAAAAACTGTCAGTTTAAGAACTGTTTTGAAAAGTTCTAATAAAGAACTTTTATTTGATACTCATATCGGCTACCTTGATGAATTTTTTTTTCAGGGTCCACCCCCCTTTACTATAATCATCGGTTCATGGCCTATTTTTTCGAATCCTAGAATGGTTACCAAGCCCTTTTGATGGGAGTTCTTTCCTGCCTCCTCGACTTGTTTCACTTATGAGTATTAATTGCAGGTACTCATTTTCAGTCATTTATCAAATTGAATCAAGTGATAAAAGCATGCACCTTTAATGTTAAAGTTGGGGAAAAATAACTCAAAATTATTCAATCTTCGCATTTAAAACAGCCACTATTTTGTTTTACGATTACTGATACCACTAACTGAACCGGTTCTCAAAGATATTCATGGTACCTATCATTCCTGAAATTTTCATGCAAATCTTAGCAAAGCTGTAGTGTCTGTTTCGGTAAAAAGCGTATGTTGTTCCATTGCCATATGTTTCCATAGTAATACAGCGCATATTGTTCCATAGTAATACAGGAAAATTGAAATCGCTATAACTTCATTAAATACCATTCGATCTTTATGAAACTTTCAGGACAGGTCAACATTATAAAAAGTCATCTTTTAATTAAATTCAAGGGTACCGTTAAGATTTTATTCAAGAAAACATAAAATCCATAAAACATACTATTACTAACAAGGTTGGGTGAATTTCGACTTCTCACGTGTTTGTTGTTGTTGCACTCATTAGGGTCTACATCCGTGATTTTTTTCAGATTTTTTGAATGAAAGGTCTCCCAGCGGGGGGTAGTCACGCGAAAAGTTCGTACATTTCCCCTTCCCCTGCCCCCCTCGGTACAGGTAAGGCAATTTTAAGACTCGTTTTGAAAATATCTCATTGAGACCTTTCCAATGATACCCTATTTGACTACTAACGGTGAACAATTTTTTTTAAAGGGTCATCTCCATATAAACCCCTTTGAAAAATTTTTCCACTGCAAAACTTTCAAGAAGTTTCATTGTTGTAGCTTCTATAGTTTCAGAGAAGAAGTGCTCTGACATACAGATGGACGGACGAACGGACGGACGGACCCAGGTCGTGATTGCAATAGGGTTTTTTTATTTTAGTACAAAACCCTAATTATTCAAAATTTGGATGATAAAAGTGCAGGCCCCAATCGAAGAAAAGGACAAAGAAATAAAGGAAATGTTCCACAATCACCTGGAAATGCTAGTCAACTCCCTGCCTACAAACGACTGATTGATTTCAACGCTAAGGTTGGCAATTAGCTATCTCATTGGGAAACGGCTGGAGGATATAGTCTTCACGATGTAACAAATGACTGACTTTGCATGAAGCAGAAATTTCTTCATACGTTCTACTTGCTTCCCACATCGACGCATACATAAAATGACCTTGGTATCACCGAATGGCAGCACACAAAACCAATTCTACCATGTTTTGATCCAACAATTTTGAGGCTCAATATACTTGACGCGTGTACATACCGAGGAACCGATTGCGGCTCAGATCTTTTTAGGGTTTTGTAAAATAATTTTACAAAACCGTACTAGTTTCGCGACCTGTCTGTCCGTCCGTCCGTGTGTCACAGCAGTTTTTCTCGGAAACTACTTAAGCTAGAAACATCAAATTTTGTGTGTAGGTGTAAAGTGGTGATCTCTTCAAAGTTCATTTACAAAAAAGTTTTATAAGGTATTTGAGGGGGGTCTCCCCATATAGGAGAGTGACCCCCCGAAAAAAAAAATTTAATTGAAGGTAGCCGATATGGGTATCAAATGAAAGGTCTTGATGAGAACTTTTCAAAACAGGTCTTAGTTTTACAAAATTTGCTTCGAGAGGCGCACAGGGAGGGGTAATACACGAAAAATTTGTGTCCCCCCCTCGCGATTGGACACTTGTGATCCGAAAAATCTGAAAAAAATCAGGAATGTAGGCCTTGGTGAGAACAACAACAACAAATACGTTAGAAGTCGCAATTCACTCAACTTTGTTAGTAATAGTATGATTTATCGATTTTATGTTTTCTTGAATAAAATCATAACGGTACCCTTAAACTCAATGAAATTCAGTACGTAGATGTATATTTATAAGATTGATCTACTCTAAAAGTTTCATAAAGATTGAATCATATTCAGCGAAGTTATAGCGGTTTGAATTTTCCTGTATTACTATAGAACAATATGCGCTGCATTTATTACTATGGCAACATATGGCTACGGAACAACATGCGCTTTTTACCGACTCAGACACTACAATTTTGTTAAGATTTGCATGAAAATTTCAGGAATGATAGGTGTCATGAATAACTTTGAGAATCAGTTCAGCTAGTGGTATCAGTAATCGTAAAACAAAATAGCGGCTGTTTTAAATGCGAAGATTGAATAATTTGAGTTATTTTTTCCTAACTTCAACGTTTAAGGTTCATGCTTTGAACACTTGATTCAATTTAATGAATGACTGAAGATGAGTACCTACAATTAATGCTCATAAGTGAAACAAGTCAAGGAGGTGCGAGAGAGCTCCTAGCAAAAGGGTTTTGTAACCATTCTAGGACTCAAAAAAATTGGCCATGAATCGGTGATAATAGTACAGAAGAGTGGCCCCTGAAAAAAAATACACCAAACGTAGCCGATATGAGTATGAAATAAAAGTTTTCATGGGAGCTTTTCAAAACAGTTCTGAAACTGTCAGTTTTTGCTTCAGTGGGGGCACAGGGGGGAAATACATGAAAAATGTGTTTCCACCGTCGCGGATGGACATCTGAAATAATTATCAAGGGAGATATTTATGAGTATAACAATAACAAAAACCTCAGAAGTCGAAATTCGTTCAACTTTGTTAATAATAGTATGATCTTCGTATTTCATATTTTCTCCAATAAAATCGTCTTTGACATGTTTCTTGATTTGATGCGATCTGGTGACTGCATTTTGTAAATTGAATACAAAACCCTTCTGACATGAGCGTAGGTCTGTTAACCCAACTTGTTTTTATCAAATTCACCTATCGATGTCGCATGTTAGAAGCATATTTGACGAAGACTAGGCTCCAAACAGCGTCAGTGGCGAAAAATTCATAGAGACCCTCGACATACAGCTGGCTCCCATTCTTCCAGACGCATCACTGAATACAAGCAACGAGCTATGGGTGGAAGTGAAAGAAGCGAAGAAGACCGTCGGACGACAGACGGTTGGACATCAAGCCCGGTGCGAAAGAAATGATGGGTTCAGGAATGAGTACCAGAATGCGTCGGACAAATACAATCAGGCCTTCAAATAATATTTAGGTCGGAAAACCAAGATGAAGAGAGATCGCTATGAGAATCGCAGAAGAGTAGCGAATAAGATGATCAGATATATGAAAAGAAAATATTAAGGTGAAAAAGTGAGAAAAATCGATGTAGGCAAACTCAGAAGTATCGATGTAGCGAGCAACAACTCAAGATTAGCATAAAAAGTATAGAGAAGCCTGAAACGAGGTTATCAGCCCAAATCACGCTTTGTCGGGATGATATTGACAACATCAACGCTGAATAAAACAGGATTAAAGAAAGATGGGCATAATACTTCAAGAGCGCCTTTATTTATCCATACAACTCGAGAACGTTGGCGCCTATAGATATTCTTGGAGAGCTTCCTTGGCCCGACCAAATCTGAATAAAGTTTGCTCCTCCATCAAGGCCAAAAAGAATAATAAAGCGCACGACATCGATAAGATTTTAGTGGAATTCGCTAAATATGGTGCCAGAATATTTGGGAAGCCATCCATAAGATCACCCAACACGTTTGGCAACAAGAACATATGCCGACCAAATGGAGCTTGTTAATTATATTCCCTATCCACAATAAAAGGTGACAAGCGACAGCACTAAAACTATGGAGGCAGATCAGTAGTTTGTACAGTGTGCGAAACATTTTCAAAAATTTTGGAAAATAAGATCAGATCATACGCCTAAAGTGTTATTGAGAAGTGGCACGGTGGCTTTAGGGTACAGGTACACAGTTACTTAAGAAAAACTTGGAATTCAATATAGACGTACAACAAATTTTCGTTGACTTTGAGCGAGCACACGACAGCATTGATCGTAACGTATTGTATCAAATAATGCTTTGCTTTGGTATCCCGGCCAAATTAATCCATCTTACAAGATGACAATGACATAGGAAAACTCCTAGATCCGCATCAATAACCAACCACTGATGCTGCAGCTGAGCAATTACGATACTTTGCTTCGGTGTTAGTCTTTCCATGACGATTCGTCAAACAATACTGAATAAAAATGACATTACAGTTTGACAGGTGTCACGCATGATCTGTCAAAAAAAGCCTATTGAAAATCAAATCTCACAATATGTTTTTTATATGTATACAAGTAGAAAAGTTTACTTAAAAATATGCGCATCAAACTGATTACATTTATTCAATGGACGTTAGTTAACATAATTTAGAACTTAAAATTCTTTCAACTTTCTTAATCATAATTTATAAATTTCTCATTTACACCTGCAGAAATATAAAAGAACGATTAAATTCAATGAAATTCGGTTCATATGGATTTCAATAAGAAATTTTTTCGTCTTTTTCAAAAATATTTTACAATATTCAATGATATTATGTTATTTTCATTTCCTTTAATTATATGTAGGGAAAAGTGGTACAAAACAATCCCGCGAAGTAAAACGATTACCCCAAGTTTTAACGTTTTTATCAGCACCATCTACTAGTTTGGGTAAAAACCGCCTTCTTTGATATTTGTTCAGCATTCTGTCAAAGTTTCATGACGTTGTGAGTGTTACAAAAATTAATAGCAGAATAAAGAGAAAATTTTCTTGGTTAATGTAAAGTAAGCAAAATTCAATAATGTGTAAGTTTAATGTACGCGCTTGCGATGTAATAGTGGTGTTTACGTTAGTTGTCAGTATAACTCAAAAAGTTATTCGGCCATATTCTATTGCTGTATCCACAGCCATTAGGTTATAATTTGATGTCTTTCAGACATGGTCGTTTCGGGTGAAACGAACCCCTCATATGTGGGTAAAATAATTCCAGGGAGTTACATAAAAATAATTTAGACAAAATTGATTTCCAAAAATTATGGTTGATATTTGTTTTTCATATATTAAACTGGTAGCTTATGTAATTATTTTTATATTTAAAGAACTATGCTGCAAAACTACACAAGAAAAGCAACACCCCAAAATTGGGGTGAAATCTCCATGGCCCATGCTTTGGATGCCGTGGAACGTGGACTGCCATATAAAACGGCTGGTAACCAGTTTACCGTACAAATTGTGGCTTCAAAAAGACGAGCTAAAGAACAAAATGTGCACGCGGTTGGTTTTGCGGAGCAGGCGGCAAATATTCAGTGATGAGCAGGAACTTGCAATTTGCCAACATATTAAAGATAAAGAAGCCAGAATGTATGGATGAACATCTAAAGATATACTTTCGCTCACATATCAATTAGCAGAGAGAAACAAAATCAAACATCCATTTTCCAGCAAAACAGGCAGAGCTCATAAGGATTGGTTGAGAGGATTCCGTAAAAGGCATTCCGACATCACCATGCGCACTCCGGAGTCAACATCAGCTGCCCGTACCCGTGCTTTTGATAAGCCAGTTATTGAAAGTTATTTTCGAATTTTGAAAGAGTTTCAAGAAAAGCATTCATTTCCTCCTCATCGTGTATTTAATGTGGATGAGACAGGTTTGAATACTGTTTCAACCAAAAACTCCAAAATTTTTGCTATGAAAGGTCGAAAGCAAGTTGCAAGAATCACATCTGCTGAGAGAGGTGAAACCACCACTGCAGTCATTTGTGAATCAGCTGGAGGATACTTCGTACCACCGATGATGCTTTTCGAAGAGTTAGGATGAAAATTGAGTTAATGGATGGTGCACCACCAGGATCAATATATGCTTGTAATTCATCAGGCTGGATGAAATGGGAAGTTTTTCACAATGGTTTGACCACTTTTAGCCTTCTGCTAAAGATTCTGCTCTTCCGATACTGGACGGCCATCTATCGCATACCAAGAACTTAGAGGTCATATTAATGGCCCGAGAAAATAACGTCGCAATTTTATGTCTACCATCGCACTGCACACACAAACTGCAGCGACTTGACGTTGCGGTCATGTATCCACTGAGCGTGTACCATAATCAAGCGCTTGAAAAGCGGATGAACAATAACCCAGGCCACGTTGTTTCTACTTTTCAAACTCGCAAAATTTTTTCGGAAGCATACATGAGAGCTGCTGTTCCTTTAAATATCATCAAAGGATTTGAAAAATGCGGCATAGTACCACTTAACCCGGACATTTTCACCGATCTAGACTACCTTAGGGCCGAAACTACTGAGCAAGCTGAAATCGAGATTTTAAGGCCTCGCCTGTTTACTTGTATAGCACCTGAAGCCGTTGAAAACAACACATCACCTTTTCAATTGCCACATCATTGTTTTACAGTAGCCGAAAAAAATTAAACGAAATAACATCGCGACCAGATACTCCACATTTGCCTCCTATATTAGGAACAGAAACCATTCAAGATACCAAATAACCTGGAGCATACTCGCCTCTACCTTTTCATTTTACCCCACTGCTGCACGCAGAAGCTTTAAAGGGTTTCCCAATAAGAGGTGTTATTAAGAATAGCCCGCTATTTCGGTAGATTTGAAGCTTTTGAAGCTATCATTTTCTATCATTTGACAAGTAGAAACTACGCCATTAACGGAACGGTAAATGCTTCAATAACGCATTGAAATTATTCAAATTCACCATAAAAATGGTAAAAATTTGGCAGAGACAGTTCGTAAAACTGGAACATTTCTGTGGTCATCGTGAAGCACCTCGTCGGACCGCAATACAGAAATTGGTGGAAAAATTTGAGCTGCTGGGAGAGCTTAGTGATGTGAAGAATAGAACCCTTGCACGTCACTCAAGAACAGCCGAGAATATTGCTGCTGTAACCGAAAGTGTTGCAGAAGACCCAAGTTTGCCCATTCCTCGTCGTTCTTTGGAACCAGGCATTCCACAAACGTCATTACACCGTAGTTTGCATAATGATTTGGGTCTTAAGGCTTATAAAGTTCAGCTAACATAAGAACTTAAGCCAGTCGATCATCAACAACGTTGTGTCTTTGCTGATTGGGTCCTTGAAATGCATGAAAATGATCCGGAATTTCATCGAAAAATTATCTTGAGTGATGAGGCCCATTTTCACCTCGGTGGCTTCGTCAACAAGCAAAATTGTCGCATCTGGGGCTCGAAAAACCCAGAAGTTATTGTTGAAAAGACTCTCTATTCTCAACGTGTGACTGTTTGGTGCGGTTTATGGTCCGCCCGAGTCATTGGACTTTAATTTTTCGAAAATGAGGCTGGAAGAACAGTTACGGTGAATGGATTGCGCTATCGAGAGATGATTAATGATTTTTTATGGCCAGAATTGGATGGTATTGATCTGGACAACGTTTACTTTCAACAAGATGGCACTACGTGCCACACAAACAATGAAACCATTGATCTTTTACAGGAAAAGTTTCTGGACCGTGTTATCTCTCGAAGATGTGATCACAGTCGACCACCGAGATCTTGTGATCTAACACCTTGCAACTTCTTCCTTTGGGACCATTTGTAAGAGAAGGTCTACGTCAATAGGCCAGCGTCGGTTCAAGACCTCAAAGATGGAATTCGTTAGGCTATCGAGGACATAGGGCTGCCACTTTGCGATTTGTTTATGGAAAATTTCATGAAAAGGATATGGTCCTTTAGGCCTGGTCGTGGTGTTCATTTGCCTGATGTTATTTTATATTAACGGCATACTTTTTCCTTTCCAATGACATAGCCATTTGATTACTTATGTTAAAAAATGGCATTTTTCTCTTAATATCAAAATAACACCTCTTATTGGAAAACCCTGTATCAGCTTTTCCACTGCAAGAAGCTGCTGGTATTGAATCGTTGCGCCATTTTGTATCAGCGATTCCATCTACCCCGTTCGGGATTCCACCATGCGAAATTCAAGCGTTTCCGAAAATAGCAGGAATAAGGACAACAGTTAAGGGGGTGCGGGGGAAAAGTGGTATACTTACAAGCACTCCGTATAAAAACTTCTTGGGGGAAGAAAGAAAAATAAATACTGACAATCACATAAAAAAATTGAACGGATGAATACAAAAGCCAAAAAATCAATGAAAACCAGGAAACAAGAATCAGAAGGCATAAAGGACTGCGAAAACGTAAAATTCAAAAAAATATATATATTAAAATAAGGAAAAGGGACATATTAAAATCTTCTTCGGAAGACGATGAAGATGACACGGAATGGGTTTTTTTTCAGACGCAGCGTGAAAAGTGAGCGTTAAACCGGTTATATGGGAGAGGCATTGAGAGAACCTGATGGTAAAAACAAGCCAAAATTTTCTAGCGTCATGCACATACACAAACGCATTTTGTTGATCATTTGGTGCGGGAAATTTCATACAAACGCCGGTAGTCATTCCGAATTGAAGAAGGTAGTCGTCATGAAATGATTGCCTTTCTTTGATTTGCGTGCAAAAATGGATGCGTCGATGCGAGAAGCTACGCGTTATTTAATAAATTTATAAAAGCGGAGGCCATGTTCAATTTCAGGAAACAACACGACGAATATCACAATTTCAATAAAGTTAAATTGCCTATTGTAAATGCATAGAAAATTAACAGTACGCGTAATCTTCATAGAATCACATTATAATAAGCAAGTTTACAGCACACCAAGAAAAATATGCGGCCGAAAAAGATATTCAAATTTGGAATATATTTTTCAGAAAGCTGAAAAACACGGAGGATTCAAATAAATCCAATAGAAGTTTGAATCGACAAACTTTAACAATCATAAAATACATTTTCATTCCAGTTTTTATTACCTCGTGCACAATTCAAGACTAAAATATCAATTCTCAATCGCTTATCTCTATGTCTTCGCTTTCATGTTGTCCGCACGATGTTTAACGATCCTTTTGACACATACACTCGCAAGACGTTTATCGAATACAAAAATAGCTTGGGTGAACTATGAAACGTGTAAGCATAAGGGCGTAAGCGCGAAACCTGTTTGACTATGGGTGAGTACCATTCTAGTGTGAAAAAGCCCAACGTTTGTTCTGCTGTGAGAAATATTCCAAGGTTAATAGAGGCGAAAGGTGGATTAGATGCTGTAATTGTTTTAGGTGGGGGCACGATGCATGCGCAGAAGTAGATCCCGATGACACCGAAGACTTCATGTGTGACTTTTGTGTCGAAAACCGCTTTCGCTCAAGTAGAAAACATTTGAGTTTGTAAACCAAACTCTCAACATATTTTTATTTTTGCATAGGAAAATTAATTGCCAAAAATAATCATGAGGCTCTAATTGCAGCTATAATTTTAGAAAAACTATATTTAAGTTAAACAAATTGATATTATATTTTCCATTTTTGACTGTGAATTGGAACTAGTCTATAAAAATTTCAATTTTACAAATTTTGATTTTACTTATTTTTGTTTTAGTTACAAAGGAAATTGTTTATGTCTGTAATTAAAATAAACAGCATTGACTCACACACGCCCGCTTTAATTTCATTTAATTTAAAAAAGTGGGGTAAAATGATCACAGAGATCATAATACTCCCTGACAGGGATCACTTTAGACACCTGGCTGTATAAAATGATCCTTTACAAGACATTTACAAAATTGCTTACATAAAAGAATTTCACGAGTAAAGTCATATTATACGAAGACTGAATTTTCGATCCACTATTAAGGCTACCAGGAAAATTATCAATTTCATAAAATTTGTTTCTAGGCACTTTTCTTATCTGTTTTCGCTTAGTGGGATCATTTTGTACCACTTTCCCCTAACAACAATGATACGAGTATATGGTTTTTTACTTTATCGGCTTTCCATCGAAACAAATCCTTCAATTTTCACTTACCTAAAGACACCAGAAGTACTGCAAAAAATGGCGGTCACTAAAAAAATGGTTTTTTGTTAAGTGACTTTATTCATTTAATACGTAGGTATGTAAGACAAGTCCCTGTATTGCAAAGATGGAGAACAAAAAACTTTTGACGTGCATAGACTCTTTTCTACTCAACTTATATCCATGTAAACATGAATCTTTTAATTATCTTTTTCAGTTCAGACCTGTGCCGTTCCAATCGTTCTTAGCTTAGCAATTGTACGATGAGTATGTCATGTTTTTTTTTCGTTTTACACAAAAATGATATCGTCTTTTGACAGACAGCTTGATAAAATTTGAAATTAAAATTAGATATTGTAACCGGATATTTACTCATATGACATCCCATTCAGTAAGGCAAGTTTCATATTGCCAAATACTGTCAAGTCCTATCCTATTGCCAAAATCGTATAGGTATACCTGTATGTAAAATCTACACACATCTGCATGCCATCAAAGGTGGATCCATGGGTGGCACTTATGAATAGCTGTGCTACAAGCTCCACATAACTCTCCGCACCTAATTCGACATGCTTACCTAGGCAACTTGGCTCGGAGCTAGGACACCGCACCAGGCACCACAGCACCATATACTCGTAGGTGTACAGCTGGCAATGCAACCAAGCATCCTTGTCGCCACTACACACATTCTTCACATCGCTACCATGCCAAATGGGAATATTAAGTAGAAGACAAAGATTTTCGGAGACAGGTGTTTATGTCGTCATTTAGTTGCGTATTTTACGTAAATTTAATTTGTTGGTGACTGTCATAGTCATGGAACTTGGAACTTTGGTTTCCCACCCACAAAACCCCATCAGACTTTCTATTGCCCCATTATTCACGACGAGGTTGCCAGACTGTTGGTCGTGGCTGGATGGATCGGAAGTGGTGTAGAGTTGAATGAATAAAGGAGCAAGGAGTCAGAATTTAATGGGAGGAACTGCGAACACTGCCTGCCCGCCCTCTTGAGCTGCCTAGGATGGGAAAAACACGTATTTAGTATGCGTTGCTGTAGGAACTTTAATGCAATCAATTTCTGAACGTTCAAAGTTGTCGTTTCTCATAAATTCCTGGGATTTGTTGATTAAGAAAGGTACTTAGAGATTAACAAGGATTAGCCTTTAGGGGTTAAGTGTTCATTAACGATTCTTTGTTTTTCCTGGGATAGTTTGTGTTCTATCTATTTCTATGATCGTTTGTACCACTCGTGTACACGCCACAATGATTTTGTCGTGTTAATTGAAGTGGAAGGATAACATGAACTCACCAAGGTAAGGCGAGAAGGATGGTAAAGGGAGTGTACACGCTAATAATATATACACCCTTAATATCATGTCTTTGTGAATTTCTTGTAGTCAGGATGTGACATTAACAGATGTCTTAAAATTGTCACTTACGAGCACGAAATATTAAACGAGGTGCCTGTTCGTTGCTTTGGAACAATTTTTCTTTGAAAATATTAATTTGACATCCTGACAACGCACGAACAGCGTGGGAGGCTGTGATGAAGTTCATACATACTTTTCAAACTATCTTCGGCAAAAGTCAACCGACAGATTATTCCTGCTATTCAAATACATTTAGAGTCATCCCAACAGCCAGGCATTCATTATCTTTTGATTTAATTTACAGGCTCCTCAGCAGATTCCCCGAAGCTGCTACTTCTCCCAGAATATTTCAAGTGGAAATACAAACACTCGTAATAATGGTATAACTTCAGGAATTCAGGCATTTCTCCGAAACCTATATTCCAAGGAAAATTAAATTTAGGATTGAAACCCTCTTTTATTTTCGCTACAACCATTTAGTGAAATTGTGTTTGACCCAATTCACTGACCAAACCCCATTTTAACGTTAGTCCTACATCCACTCGCCTAATATGATAGTCCTCGTGGAAAAACTCTTTTTGCTCTGCTTTCAATAAAATTTCACTACAGCAATTTACTTCCATATAAACCATGAAAATCTTAGGAAAACTTTTAAAATGACAAATGTACATGCGTGTATAATATCTTGTAGGTATGTTCTCTAACAGGAATTCAAGTGGCAGCAGAGCTGGAAGGATCGCCTAAAAGACGAATAGTCATGATGATAGTTCCGAATAAAGTTAGATTTTATGATAATTTCAACTGCGTCATTTCTCCCTGCTTATTCTTCTCGGATCGTAGATCCTGGCTCGGCTAAAAGACATTTTCTTTTCTTATTAAATTTCATTTCTTCGTCTAGTCATTCTTTCATATTCCACTCGGATGTTTACTTTTTAAATTTCGTTTTCGTTTTGGTAGGTTTTGGCTTATACTCGTATCATATTGTGTAATGTATGGACGAGAATGTGCGATGGAGGATAAAAAATTGTTGGACATATATAATATACAATGATTTTGAGTGTAACATAGAAAAATGTTAACTAGGATGCCAGATTTTGTGGCAGAGATAAATTTTCAACTCGATTGCATTTCAAATGGAAACGCAAGGATCTGTAAAGTTAAAATGAATTTTCATGTTTTTGTCCGATTTAGTAAATATTTTATTAGGAATTATTTTGTAGATGAAGTAAAGTTTGAATTGTTGCTTTACACAAGAGTTATCATATTAAAATATAAATTGAAAAGTTGGAATTTGGTATACGAGGTGTGTTCAAAAAATATCACGAATTTTGTTTTTTTTTCAAAAATTATTTATTTATTCATGAATATCTATTTTGTCCCCTTCAAAGTAATCCCCATGAGATATTATACACTTGTGCCAACGGTTTTTCCAATCTTCGAAGCACTTCAAAAAATCATTTTTTTTTAATCTTGTTCAGCTCCTCCTTCGATGCCGTCTTTATCTCGTCAAGCGTAGCGTAACGTCGTCCTTTCATGGGCTTCTTCAGTTTAGGAAACATGAAAAAGTCACAGGGGGCCAGATCTGGGGAATACGGCGGCTGCGGCATCATTAGTGTGTTGTTTTTGGCCAAAAAGTCGCGCACAAGCAACGATGTGTGAGCAGGGGCGTTATCGTGGTGCAAAAGCCAATTTTTGTTCTCCCACAAATCCGGGCGTTTCTGGCGGATTGATCCGCGCAATTTGCGCATAACTTGCAGGTAATATTCCTTATTGACCGTTCTTCCCTGTGGCAAGAACTCATGATGCACCACGCCCCTGCAATCGAAGAAAACTGTCAGCAAAACTTTCACATTCGACCGAACTTGGCGCGCTTTTTTCGGTCTTGGTTCATGCGGCAGCTTCCATTGAGATGATTGAGCTTTGGTTTCCACGTCATAACCATAAACCCACGATTCGTCACCAGTTATGACCCTCTGGAGCAAATTTGGTTCGTCGCGGACAGAGTTTAACATCTCATTAGCAATGTTCATGCGTTGCTGTTTTTGGTCGCAATTGAGCAATTTTGGTACGAATTTTGCGGCGACCCGTCTCATGCCCAAATCGTTGTTTAAAAATCGAATGGCACGAGCCAATCGATATGTTTAGGTCCTCAGCAACTTCTCTAACGGTGATTCGACGATTGGCCAATACCATTTTCTCCACTTCATTAATTTTTTCGTCTGTTGTTGAAGTGCTCGGGCGTCCGGCACGCTCTTCGTCGTTCACATCTTCTCGGCCTTCTAAAAACATTTTGTACCACCGATAAACGTTGCTTCGGTCCAAGGTAGCTTCTCCGTATGCCACAGTTAACATTCGGAATGCATCCGCGCACTTAACTTCGTTTTTCACACAAAATTTGATACACGTTCTTTGATCCATTTTTTTGAATAAGTAAAAATCGGAAACGATTGAAAACACGTGCAAGTAAAGCAGCTATCACCAATCAAGTGAACATTCAAAATGGCCGAGCTTGTCGGCATAAGTGACAGACATGAGTACCAACATAACGCCACAAAAAAATCGAAATTCGAATATACGTAACCCGCGAAAATTCAAAATTCGTGATACTTCTTGAACACACCTCGTACATACATTGCCACGGTGTTGTTAAGCGAATCGCAGGGAATACTTTTCCGACCACCTGAATTATTAAAGGAAGTCCACGTATTGTCCCCAAACGCAGCCACGATGCCATGGAGTTCGTTGATATGAGCTTTCACCGAACGCAGTTACAGGGTTATCCATTTCGTGGTAGGAAAGTATAACCCTGCCATTTGACATCTGTCAGAATTAAATGTCATCCAAAGCGTGTTTTTTTAGTTGAAGGTTTGCCATTTAGAAATATGGATCGTTTAACAGTCGAAAAACGCGTTAAAATTATTAAACTTTATTATAAAAATGGTGATTTTGGTATATCAACATTTAGGGCTTTACGGGCTGATTACGGTTGACATAATCGACCTACACAGCAAACAATTTCGAACACAGTGAGAAAATTTGAAAAGACTGGATCGGTTATTGATACTGCAAAGCCTGTGCATCATCGCAATATTCGTTCTGCTGAAAATATCGCTTTCGTTGCTCAAAGTGTGGAGGAAGACCCGAGTTTGTCGATTCCTCGAACTGTTCAACATTTGGGCTTGTATTACGGCTCATCGTGGCGGATTTTGCATTTGGATTTACATCTCCATCCAAACAAAATCCAACTCACTCAAGAACTTAAGCCTCAAGACCATACACAACGCAGAATGTATGCGAATTGGGCGATTGAACAACAAGCCATTGATAACGATTTTTCGAACAAAATTTTCTTTAGTGATGACGCTCATTTTTCGCTCAGTGGTTAGGTAAATAAACAGAATTGTCGCATATGGGGCTCTTAAAATCTTCAGGTGATCGCAGAAAGGCCTTTGCATCCGGAAAAAGTGACCGTTTGGTGTGCATTATGGTCTGATGGTGTTATTGGCCCGTTTTTTTTGAAAACGATCAAGAAAGAGCCATTACAGTAAAATCTGACCGCTATGGGCGGATGTTAACCGATTATTTTTGGAGAAAAATTGAAGATTATGATCTGGAAAACATGTAGCTCCAACAGGACGGAGCCACAAGCCACACAACACAGGCTAATCGAGAACTTTTGCAAGAGAAACTTCCAGGACGCGTAATTTCGAGATTGAATGATGCTAATTGGCCCGCAAGATCCTGCGACCTAGCACCTTTGTATTTATTTTTATGGGCCTTTGCAAAAGATCGTGTTTACTACGCGAACAATCCTCAAAATCTTGAGCAATTGAAAAACAATATTCGTGAAGTTATGGTCGAGATATTGCCGGAAATGTGCCGAAAAGTCATTGAAAATTACCTCAAAAGGATTAAGGCCTGTAAGAGGTCCCGTGGAGGACATTTGAATGATGTTGTAATTCACGTATAATGGCAAGGTTCAATCTTTGCATTGAATAAAAAATTTTGTTTCTATCTGAATATTTTATGTGTTTTCTTTAGCTTTACTTTCCCAAGCGATAACCCTATATAATACCAGGCGCACTGTCATCGGGAAAATACATGTTGTGTACGTCACTTTAATGCCAGGGGCTTCAATCATAGTTTCGTAGTACTGATTTCGAGCAGAAAAATAGTGGCGATATGGAAAATTCGAGGTTGGTCTAGGAGTAATTAGATTAAGTATATTAAAATGAAATGTTATAATATATTTTAACATGTCCAAACCATTCTGCGCGCTACTGTCGCAATTCTTGTTACAATTATTAATAACATCATGATCAATAAATGAATGTACTCGAAAGCACAAAAGCCGAACAAGTAGATCCATGATCAATATCTGAAAGTGACGTCACTGCGGATATTCAGAATTGCTCGAATATTCCAGGTAGTTTTCGTCAGAATATTCGCCAATATACGAGAAATGGATTGAATGACTAGAGACCGTATATATAGCCGAACTGAACAAATGGGAAGGATAATAGTAAAAACTGTGATTCATTTATTTATTTACATCAATATCAACAGAGTACATAGACATCCAGTTACTGATAAGATGCGACAGAAAAAGAAGGAAAGCAAATAAAAAATAGTATTATTATATAATTAGAAGTGAGTTAAATTCCGTAATTCACAATAAATTCAAAATTCAAGTTAAGTCGCTAATCTTTATCTTGATTAGATTATTAGGTAATTCAAGTATATCTCTTAATATAGATTTAAAAACAAAAAATGACTGTGGCAAAGGACCAAGATGCAATTCATTATGAACACGTGGTAGGCGTACAAGCGGTTAGAAATAGTAAGCATTCGTACGTGCGAAGGGAACATTAAAAACAAGTTGGAGACGATTTGTGTGAACCGGATTAATGGGAGGCATTAGATTGCAGAGATCGTCAGGAAGAAGTTTCTTGTGGAGCTTAATAAGAAGACACTCATCAAGAAAGGACCTACGTTTCTCTAAAGATGGAAGGGTTCTAAGGCATTCACTGTATGGGCTATAGACCATAGAGAATTTGTAGTATAATATTCGGGTGAATCTTCGTTGGACAGATTCAACAGCATCAATCAAATATTTGTTATGTGGATTCCATACTTGGGAGCAGTATTCAAGTATACTTGGAACTAGGGAAACAAAGAGTTTGACCAAAGTCGAAACATGGTAAAAGGATTTAGATGATCTTAGAATAAATCCAGCGAGGCGGGAGGCTTTTCAGACTACCATCATAACGTGTTGTTTGAATTTCAGTTTAACATCGAATACTACGCCCAGATCTTTAAAACTTGAAACGCTTTCTAAGATCTCACAAAGAATGGAATAGCGAAATAACAGAGGGGTCTTTTTGTACGTATAAGTCATTTGGTGACACTTGGAAATATTCAGATTAAGAGAGTTGGAGCTGCACCACAGAGCTAAAGAAGAAAGATCTTTTTGCAGTATGTCGCAGTCCTCGAAATTTTCGATTACTCTGAATATTTTAAGATCATCAGCATATAATAGACAAGGGGAGGATAAGGTCTTTGGGAGATCATTAATGAATAGCAAAAACAGAAGAGGGTCCAAGATTGAGCCTTGCGGAACACCAGACTTCGGCTCAAAGGGAGATGAAAGGCTGGATTTGACTGTAACAACACACGAACGGTTGGAGACGTAGGAAGAAAACCAGGATATTATATAATCTGGAAGGTGAAAGCTTCTGAGCTTTAAGAGGAGGAGATGTGATTAACAGAATCGAAAGCTTTAGAGAAATCTGTATAAATAACATCGACCTGTTTTTGCTTATCTAAAGCTGATGCTACTGTGTTGTTAAACGACAGTATGTTGGTCAGAGTCTATCTGCCTTTGATGAAACCATGTTGTTCGTTGGCTAATAGAGGAAGGACTAAAGGATAAACTCAGTTGTATACCACACGCTCAAGTATCTTACTAAAACACGAGAGGAGCGAGATTGGACCGTAATTTGAGACACAACTAATATCTCCAGCTTTAAAAATAGGAAAAATAAAAGCATTTTTCCATTCTGCGGGGAAAGTGGTATTGTAAAGACTGATACTGTAGATGATGGAAAGGGGAACACATAGCGAAGAGGACAAGGATTTGGCGCAGATATTCGGGATGCCATCTGGCCCACAACCGATGCTTGCATCAAGATTATGCATGATTAACTCCACTTCCAATGGAGTGATGGTTAAGATATTAGAAGTAATAAATGAGGGAGGCAAAGATGCAAGGGTTAGAAGAGGGAATGAGAGTTGAGGGAGAGAAAAAAGATGAGAAATAATTAGCAAAGAGATCGCAAGAGCCTTGTTGAGAGGAGGAAGAAAGGTGTTGATAGCGCATAGGCACGGGCATAGCTCGAGAATTTTCGAGAGAGCGGGTGTAAAACCAAAAAGGCTTGGTTTGGTTAGCATTTAGAGAGTTTTCTAAGTGCTCCATATACTTTTTCGAGCAACATGAGCGATTTTTTTAGCTTGTTTACGACACTCCTTATATGCTCCTAAATCGCTTTGCAGTCGCGATTTCAGGAACTTCTTCCGAGCGAGCTCTTTCGCTTTAAGAGCAGATGCCAAGTCAGAAATCAACCACGGAACATCGCTGACTTTTTTCGGTCGGTAGCTAGGCGTATACTTATCTATGATTTCAGCTAGAATGGTATTGAATTTACAGAGTGCATCTAAATTCCTAAGCAGTGAGTACCAGTTCTTCGAATTGATTTCCTGCTCGATTTCAGAGTAGTTAGCCTTAAAAAAGTTGTACCGAATCGGCAGTGCTTTTTTGCAAGAGGAACTAATGCCCATAGTGAGTTGAAAAGAGGGAGATGGATGGTGAAGATCTGGTTTCACATAAGGTGTGACAGAAGGAATTAAGCCAAATGAAGATGAAGGAAGGAAGATCAAGAACTTTATTATTGTTATTGGGAACACTATTTAACTGAGAGAATGAGGAAAGAGAAAGGAAAGAAGATAGAGCAAAGGACAAACTACCACTGGAGAGAACTGATGAAAATGATTCATCCCATTTGACATTCGAAAAATTGAAATCGCCACAAACTAGGAAATAAGACGTAGGTAGATCAATGTTAATGCAGTTCAACAATTCAGAAAAGAACTACTCATATACTGAAGTTTGACTGTTACATGGAATATAAACTGCACAGACGACTAAAGTATTGTAAGGGGCAAAACAAACGCATTCCACAGGATGCAAGATTAAGAGGCCAGCGCACAGTGAACAGCTGAGAGATTTATGAACGCCTACCAAAACGCCTCTGCCATCGTGTTTACCGCTTGCCTCACGATCGCGATCTTTACGAAAGACAAAATGATTGGGTAAAATTTCGCTGGATCGAAAGCTACGAGATCTAGGTCGTTTGCTGAATGTTTTTACAAGCGTTCCTTTTGGCCAGAACTCAGGTTTGAGTACATCAGAAAGCTCTGCGGGTACCGTTAGCTTGAAGGATCCAATAATTTGATCCGAAAGATTATCCTTCGTTGATAAGAGTGGAGTGCAAATTAACCCTTAGCTGGTATCGATATTTTAAATTACATTCTTGGTATCGAGGGTCCTAGTGGACCCCAATAGAAAAAATTTAAATAAAGCGTGTTCTAATAATTAACGAGGGTACGAGTTTCTATATATTCAAAGAACACACTTTTTCAAACATAAAAATCAACTTTTATTAATTCTATGATAAATCTTAACACTTATAATGATACAGCTTTTGACTTAAGGTAACTTTTTCAGTCTGTACTTAAAACATTAAAAAAAATGAAAATTAAAAAAAAACGTATACAAATTCCTTTTTATGCTTTATTAGACTCTAAACTTAACAAAAACAGGAACTTCTTTTGAGATCAATAATCCATGAAAAAAAATGACTGGCTGTAACTTAAAAATATTAGTGGAAAAAAACCATAAGCTTTGAAAAACTCACCGACTACTTATGTTTGGCATTTGTTATACATTACAGTCTTTACTGAATGTCTTTTACAAATATATCCGCAACATTTAATACACTTTAGGGATTGTTTTTGGTCCTTTTTTCGGTCACATCAATAGCGTCGTCTTCTTTTGCGACCAGATTTTTCAGCATTGGCTACAATTGGATGATCACTTTTTGATTGGCCTTCTGTAGATGTCGCTGCATTATCAATGTGCTCTAGAAAATTTTCTATTCTCTTTTTCAAGTCAATAGAAAATTTAGAATATTTATCATTCCTATCTTGGACAAATGGTGTTAACAAATCTATGTCAATTCCTTGTTATAATCATTGCGTTTCATTCGTTTTCCTAGATTCGAAGCTTTCCACAAAACGAAACCGTAGAAATATTCATAATGGCAGAAAATATAATGAATGGGCATCGCTATGTTCTTCTTGAAACGGAATAATTAGCACATTTTTTATCTTAGGAGTCGACACCTCCCTTAGTGGCGTTATAAAACTGAATAATTTCAGGCTTGCCACTTTTCTGGTCTATAGATTTGGCATGATGTATGGATGATATCATGATTACGCGTTGATTTTTTTTTTGGTACATATGAAGCCAATGTTTTATCATTTGTGAATCCAAAAAGAGTGGAGACCACGGGTCGACTTTTGAGTGGCAGAAGCTGTGGTAGAATTTCACGCTTATTTTCCCGCATAGTCCCCACGAACGTCAATCCATTTTGTTTCAGTTTGTCGACTCACTCAATCGAAGGAAACCAATTATCTCCGGAAATATTTCTATTCGTATTGAAAACTGGTTCAACCAGCGATAACGCCATTTGGGTTGCAACAGCGAGTTTGTTTTTTTTGTCTGGAATCAAATTTGCCACTGTTTATGAATGCATTATAGAAATAATGTGTTTTTGAATCACAGAGGCACATCATATTTATGCCGCATTTTCCAGGCTTGGACTTCATGTAAACCCTGAACAAACATCTTCCCCTAAAAGGGCTAAGCATCTCATCCACCGTGAGGTATTCAGAGCAAGAGTAATATTTTTGACAATTTTTTACAAATATATTGAACACTTCAGAAATCAGAGCAGTTCTATCACTTTTCGCTCATCTCTTGTTTTAATATCATCAAATCGTAAAGATGACAAAAGGGACAAAAATTGCTTTAGAGACATAGTGATCCTAAAAATATCTTTTCCTGTGCTATCCGTTGCCGACAAACTTTCAACATCTTCGTGTCCAGATTTGAAAACACCAGCTAATAACAGCAAGCTTAAAAAAGCCTTCATTTTTGACACATTCACATGATTGGTATGTGCTTCTTGGCTGGTGCACTTTTCAGAAAACTTTGTAACTTTCTCGTTACTGTGCTTGGATATTATATCAATCATGCCATCTGTTATCATCAGTGGTAACATATTTATTTTGTCACGAGCTTCTTAACTCTAAAGAAGCCAGAGTTTGCGGTGTTATCTTCCTCTTCATCAGAACTACTTGTATCGGAGGAGTCACTCTCATGCACAATTATACTGTCGTCCGAGCAACTAACAATCTCCGCATCTTCTCTGTCACTAATTATTTCATCGTCACACACTTCACGTTGCAGATGCTCACAATCGGTTTCAACGTTTGATTCATCCTCCAGAAGTTTGCGTATCTCATCTTCACTTAGAAATCGTATCACTTTTGCTTCAAGGTACTGGAAAACTAAAAAAAATATTACCATACGATACCAGTTAAGGGTTAAACACGACTCTGATTGATAGTGAAGTGACTTTCGTGATACAGACAGTTGGAATATAAACTGATAGACAAGTGAAAAATTATAACATTTTAATTATTTGTATAGTAGTGAAATTAATGATTGTGCATTCTTACTAAATAAACTCTTTTAACTAATCGTCATTGATATCGACACTGTCTATTGACATTGTTTGCCTGTATTACGAAATATTGAAATTTTGTATTTAAGTACTGCCACGACATTCAGAAGGGGGATAAATACATGACCCCAAACCACTTCTTGGAAGGAAGCATTCCTCACACACCAATATTTTGAGTTGAACGACGTCCAGGAACCACTCCACGCGCTCAAGGATTGAGTGGATAATTGAGTAAAATGATTGAATAAATTGATCAGTGCAAGTAACTTAATTGTTAATATTAAGGGAAAATAGAGTTAGGAAGTCAAAATGAAGGAATTCAAGGTGATCAAATTATCTACTAAATCACATCACTAGGATTGGCCAAACCTGTCAGAATTAACGGATATAAGCTTAAAAAAAACCCAAACAGATTGTTTCCGGGTTGATCTAATAATTAAAAAATTGCAATACAAAAAGGAACGATAGCACATGGTTGGGCAGCATACATGTAGTACACATCTTTTTCTTTGTAGCACTGCAGCTCCTCTCTGGCCTTCGCTTCTGGCCACAAGAGCCCCCAACTTCGTTGATCCATCGACGGCGTCCTGTAGTTTTGAAATCCAAACGATAATGAACTGTCTTCGTCGGTCGAGTCTGACCAGCGTTTCCTCGGTTTCCCCACTGGTTTTCACCTTCTCTCTCTCTCTCCCAACGATACCTTTTTGGATATCCGTTGTTCGTCCATACAATTTATGTGACCAGCCCGTTGTGGCTTCCGCAGTGTTATAATCGTTAAGACCTACGGCTCGTCAAAAATTTCATACAGCTCATGGCTGTATCGAATCCGTCATTAGTCCCGTCTAGCTTTGCTCCGATTTTACGCCTCAGAACCCTTCTCTTGAAGGCGTTCAATATGTTTGCGGATACTTGGGTCAGGTTCCATATTTAACACCCATAGCATGGCACAGGTCTTATCATGAATTTGTATACTTGGCTTTGTTTTCCTATGTATGCAACTGGCCTTCAAGATGATCAAAACTAAATAAAATATTTTATTTGCGAGCTGTACTTTACGACGAATTTTAACTCCTTCATAACCGGTCCTCGTTATTTTGGCACCTGAATACACAAATCGGCCAATATTTTCAATGTTGTATTCGGCAAGTGCGATATTTTGGGCATTTGAGATATTGTTTCTAGGTTACGTCATGAGTTTTGTTATATTCTCATTGATTTGTAGCCCAACTAGTTTTGCTTCGCTGTGACAAAATATTGATGTCGTTCATATGGGCTAACATTTGGCTTGAGTTGTATAATAACGTACCTCTTTTATCAATAGATAGCTTTCTGATCACATATTCTAGAGGTGAATTGAATAGTAATGCGGTCAGGTCATCTCCCTGCCTTAGTCCAATATTTGTGTCACAGGTGTTGGTGAGTTGGTTATTGTACGAACTTGGGAGATAGTTGACTCCATTGTCATTTTTGACACTAATTTAGCTGGGATGCCAAAGCAAAGCATTATTTGGTACAATACATTACGACCAACACCGACGTATGCTTGCTTAAAGTCAACGAAATTGTTTAACCTATTACAAACAAGATAATCTTTAAAAAGGAAATGTCAAAGATTGTTCTCTCGACTCGCAATAACATTTTTACGAAAGAATTCAATTTCATGCCTTTTGTTTGACATTGAAAACCAAACTTCATCTTCTTCTTCTTCTTCTCAGCACTACAGCCCCTTTCGGGCCTTCGCTTCCTGCAAACAGCGCTTCCAACTATCCCGGTCCGTTGACCGTGTCTTACAATTCCGAAATCTGAGCAGCGATGAACTGTCTTCGTCGACCGAGTCAGATCAGCGTTTCCTCGGTTTCCCCACTGGCCACCGGCCTTCAGTTCTCCCAACAAATACCTTCTTGGGTATCCGTTGTTCTTCCATACAATTCATGTGCCCAGCACATTGCAGCTTCCACACTCTTACAATCCTTGAGACCTCTAGCTCTTCAAAAATTTCATACAGCTCCGATTATTCGCCTCAGGACCCGTCACTCAAAGGCGTTCAATAATTTGCGGATGCTTGAGTTAGGGTCCATGTTTCAAACCCAAAGAATAACACAGGTCTTATCCCAGATATGTGTACTTGGAGCTTTGTTTTCCTGTGTATGCAGCTGATCTTCAAGATCGTCAATACTGAATAGAATATTTTATTTGCAAGCTGTATTCTTCGGCGTATTTCGTCTCTTTCATTACCCGTTTTCGTTATTTTGGCGCCTAAATCACCAATTCGCTAACATTCTCGATACTGTATTTGCCAAGTGTGATATTTTGTGTATTTGAGGTATTTTTCCTCGACTGTGTCATGCACTTTGTTTTATTTGCGTTGATTTGTAGCCTTGCTAGTTTTGCTTCGCTGTCAAGTTTCAGGAAGAGTTCTTTGGCAGTTGTTAATGGCCGTGACAGAATGTTGATGTCGTCCGCATAGAATACTTCTTGGCTCGACTTATATAGTAATGTACCTCGCGTATCGACAGGTAGCTTCCGTATGACGTACTCCAGAGCCAAATTGAGTAGCAATGGGGCCGGCCCATCTCCCTGCTTTAGTCCAATATTTGTGTCAAAGGCATCGGTGAGTTGGTTATTGATGCGGACTTGGGAGGTTCTCGACGTCATTGTCATTTTGATAAGACGAACTAGTTTAGCTGGAATGACAAAACCAAGCATTAGTTGGTACAGCACGTTGCGATCAATACTGTCGTATGCTTGCTTGAAGTCAACAAAAATTTGTTGTACGTCTATGTTAGACTCCCAGCGTTTTTCAAGTACCGGCTTGACTGTGCAAAATTGGTCTGTTGTTGATCAGCCTGCATTGGAACTCTCCAATAATACTGTTAGCGAATGATCCGATTTTATTTTCAAAAATTCTAGAAAATATTTTGTACACTGTACAAAATAGTGATATGATTTTATAATTTTCGCACTGCAGCTTGTCACCTTTTTTGTGGATAGGGAATATAATTGATTGGCTCCACTCTTTTGGCATATGTTCTTGTTGCCAAATGTGCTGGATGACTTTGTAAATAACTTGATGAACACTACTGCCACCATATTTGATGAGCTCCACAGGAATCTCATCGATGCCCAGTGTTTTATTATTCTTTTGGGCGTTGATGGTGGAACAAACTTCATCCAGAGTTAGTGGAGCCAATGGAAGCTCTCCGCAGACATCTATAGACTCCAATGTTCTGGAGCTGTGCGGAGGATTAAGGAGGTTCTTGAAATATGATGCCCATCTTTCCTTAATCTTGATTTCATCAGCGATTATATTTCCACTGCCATCACACGAGAGCGTGGTTTTGGGCTGATAACCACGTTTCAGGCTTTTCAGTAAACTTCATAGTGAATCATATAAAGAGGTTGTCAGCAAAACCTGAAAAAAAACACGTAGCTCATATAATAACTGCTTATGACTTAGAAACTAATATTCACCAAAACAGTTATTTTATCTTAATTGTAGGTATTCTTCTTAAATTTGCAACTTAATGTAACCCCCGCTTGCTTCAATCACCACTTCAATTCTTCGCCCGAATTGTGACCACGCATTTTTTAAGTACTTTCGTTGTAAATTGATGAATGCTGCTTCAACAGCGGCCTGTAGAGATGCCACGTTAGGATGTCTGGAGTTGAAAGTAACTCCCTGAATAATAAGTTGGAATAAGAAAACTGGATGCGACTTGCAGCTTCATTCTTCAGTGAACACAGAAGCTAATAACAGTGGACAATTTTTTTTTCCAGCAGCCTTGAACAGCATCAGTCGCACCTTTATTACGTAGGATGTGGACCTTAAGTCCTCTTTGGCAATTGAACGCACGGACGCCTCATTTACACCCAAGATTGCTGCCACTTTTCTGAGCAAGCTCCCAGGATCCTCCGATACGAGGTCTTGGGCCCTTCGAACAACTTCCGGGGTTCCTGCCGTCTTCTCTTTTGCATGAGCTTTTCTTGCTGGACTAGGAAAGCCTTCCTCATAATTTTTCGCGGCCGCATACTTCTGAGTAATATAGTAAACTGTGGATTTCAGATACCTTGGTGACCGTCCAGTGCCAAGACTTTCAATAACTGGCGCTCTTCGATTGTACTCTACTCTTGATTGCTCTAATGCCATTATTTAGAGTTCATACACAAATGCACACACGTCTACTCAGTTGAAATGACAATAAGCGACTACTGTGGTTAAGATCTACTACATCGATAAATTAATGTGAAGCTTTTCCAGATTTTGCTGGGACACTCTGTATATGCATAATAAAGCTGAGTAATGAGTACCAAGAATCGCAAGCGTGATCAGGAACACTAAGAGATTAAAACCAGGTTTGATTACTTATATTTACATGCACGCAGATCCTTGTTTGTACACAGTTTTTTACTTTGCGCCACACTATTCATTCTTACAACAGTGTTGTAATGATGAGATTAGCCTGTCCTATTTTGTGCCCACAAGAAATGTATGGTAGGCATCGTCTTCCCCTCCAAGGCCAAATCGACAGTCAAGGGGCCGTGACTTATCAATCTTGTGCAGGTAAAACTGAAAACACGCATGCCCACTAAAAGATCAGATAGAAGCCAGTCTTACCACGCCTTCGATTTAGTCATGGTCACAGATCTAGGATGAGCCACGTAGTCAACTTTGCTTCATGCAATTCACTCAAAACTGCTGCCAAGTGTTGAGTAAGCGCCATTCCTTCTTGCGGGCAATTACCTCTCTTACGTCTTCGCTTCGATACAGGTGAATAGCGTGGTGCTCTCTAGCAAGGTGGGCGACGTATGTCATACCTACAATAACCTCCACCACGCAATCAGGTTCGGTTGAATACGAAAATGCAATCCTCAGTGCTACCCCTCTCTGTACTTGTGCCAAACGTTTTCCGTATGCCTTCTTGCTGAGAGCGTCACCCCATATTTCTACTCCGTACAGTACCACTGACCCTACAGTACTTATGTAGATAAGTCTTCTCACGACCGAAGCAGTCTTCTCAGCCGATGCCCTGATTTGCTCAGAGAAACTCATCTTCGAGTCATTCCGCTGGCTTCGGTTGAATTAAGATGTCTTCAATACTGATCAGCCTTACTCTAGAGATTCTTTTCTTTGATGATGACCACTCCAGTTTACTTTAGTGCTAGACTGAACCCACGAGCTTTCATCTAGTCTGATATTCTATGCATTAGCGTACCTAGCCTAAATTGCGCTTGTTCAAAAGTACATCTAGTGACTAGAGCCACAATACGAGTATCTTCAGTCTAGTAGTAAGATGAGGACCAAGAAAAGATCCCTGAGCAACATCTGATGTAAATAACATCTTTTGTTGGCCCTGTATCGTGTCATAAAGTAGACTTCAATACTTCGCGTAGTCCCTCAAAAGCCAAATAAGATGTTTTGGAACTTAAAAAGGGTTTTTAGCGTATCCAGAATATCTACTCACATGGCGGAGCGTTCTGCTTTAAAGCTATGCTGCTGAAAAGATAGATTCCCAGCAGCATGAATTGTGTCAGTGAGCCTTCCCTTGTTGAGTTTTTTCAGCACTTTCCCAGCCATATCTAGCATGATAATATGCGGTATGCAGACAAAGAAGTTCCGCAATCCATTTGATCACCCCGTCAGCTGGTTTAGAACATCTGAACATTTTTGGCTCTTTGGCTAAACGCGAACAGGTAGAACTCCAGGAAAAAGGTTTGATTAAACCAGTTACCCCACAACATTCCCAAGTTACTTACAGAAGGGCATCCAAGGCTGAAGAGTAACGGGGAGTATATTTTTTGTATGTATGGCTAAGAGGATAAGAAAAGAGAGACACACAAGAATCTCACGCTGAAGGCGATTTCCACGTGAACTGGCTGATTTCTTTAGCATCGAAAGGATCAACATTGAGAATTATGATAGGGAGAAAAATTCTAGAGATGAAAAATTGAAAGATCTGGTCTGAAATTTGACATCGAAAGACTACAAACTCGGTCTGTGGCAAAAAATTTCACGGAGACCCAGCACAACAAACCAGTTTTTATCTAGTCTGAAACATAACTGAAAACAAGCACAAGCTTTAGGTGGAAGTAAAAGCGGCGATTCAATCCATAGCAGAACAAACCCGGCACAAAAGAAATGATTGTTGCGGTGATGAATACCAGTATCCGTTAGATAGAAAGAATCAGGCGTAAAAAGAATATATACGTAGGAAAACCAGGACGAAGAGAGAACATTATGAAAATCTCAGGCAAGCAGCGAATCAGATAATTAAAATTAAGAAAAGAGAACTCATTGACGACCAATTGAGAAGTATCGATATAAGTCGAGCGAGCAATAACACAAAACAAGCATACAAAGTAATGAAAAGCCTGAAACAAGGTTATCAGCTCAAGACCACGCTCTGCCGTGATGACATCAGCAATATCATCGCTGATGAAACCAAGACAAAGGGAAGATGGGCATCATCCATAATCCTTGGCATAGCTCCAGAACATCGAAGCTTATAGATATTCCCAGAGAGCTTGAATTGTCCCCATCAACTCTTGATGAAGTTTGTTTAACAATGAAACCCCAAAAGAAGAATTGTGCCGGGCATGAATGAGATTCCAGTGGACCTCATTACATATGGTGGCAGCGGTGCTCAGAAAGCCATCTACAAAACCATCCAGAACATTTGGCAACAAGAACATATGCCGAATGAGTGATGCCAATCAATCATATTCTCTATCCACAAAAAAGGTTAGAAGCTAAAATGCAAAAACTATAGAGGCTTATCAATAATTTGTATGGCATACAAAATATTTTCAAAAATCCTAGAAAAAAACGAAATCATACGCCAACAGTATTATTTAGAAGTATCAAGGTGGCTTTAGAGCAGGTAGATCGATAAAAGACCGATTAATTATAGTCAAGCAGGTACTTGAGGAATGCTGGGAGCCCAACATGGGCGCGTGCTAAATTTTCGTTGACTTTAAGCAAACATACGATAGTATTGATCGCTTGGCTTTGGCATCCCAGGCAAATTAGTCCATCTTACCAAAATGACAATCATGTCGAAAGCCTTTCAAGTCCGTATCAATAACCAACTCACCAATGCCTTTGACACAAACATCGGACGTAAATAGGGGGATGGGCTGGCCCAATTGCTATTCAATTTCGCTGTGTAACATGCCATCAGAAAACTACCTGCCGATAAAAGAGGTACGTTACTATACAATTTAAGCCAAGTGATAGCCTATGCCGATGACATCAATATTTCTTCATGGTCGTTGACAACCGCCAAAGAACTCGACAGTGAAGCAAAACCATTAGGGCTACAAATCAATAAGAATAAAGTAAAGCTCATGACCCAGTCGAAAAGAAATATCTCAAATGCGCTAAATATGAAATGGGGCAAATTTGTATATTTTAGGTTCGAAAATAACGAGAACAGGCAAGGAAAGAGATGAAATACGCCGAAGAATACAGCTCGTAAACAAAATATTTTATTCAGTTTTGACGATCTTGAAGACCAGCTGCACACAAAGGAGAACAAAGCTCCAAGTATACAAATCCTGGGCCCCAACCCGCCCATCCGCAAACATATTGAACACTTTTGGGTGACGGGCCCCGAGGCGAATAATCGGAGCAAAGCTAGATAGGGACCAATGGCGAATTCGATACAACCATGAGATGTTTAAAATTTTTGACAAGCCGGACGCCTCAAGGATTGTCAGATTGCAAAAGCTGCAATGGGCTGGCCAGATGAATCGTATCGACGACCAACTGAAGGACGGAAGGACGAAAACATGTGGGGAAACCGAGGAAACGCTGGTCTGACTCGGTTGACGAAGACAGTTCATCGCTGCTCGGATTTTGAAATTGGAGGACGCGGTAAATGGACCGAGACAGTTGGAGGCGTTTGTTGTAGGAAGCGAAGGCCTGAGAAGGACTGTAGCGCTACGAAGAAGAAGATATGGGCGCATTAAGGAAAGCTAAGCTTCTGCCATCGCTATATAGTAGTCAAGCTGACGGTCAACTAAAAACACTTAAAAGCACAATAAAGCCCTGGATGAACGAGCCTGCTTGCACGATTTCAAGATAGTTGTAGACATTTTTTGACAGCAATCACACCAGAGAGCGTCTTAAGCTTGGCTGGAAGTCCCCGCGCACAACGGTATCTATCTTAACGTGGCATTGTTTGTTTGGTGGGCATTCGGCGCGGATGATTATCCTTCACAATGAATTCTGTTAGAGCTGTAAGTGCTTCACATCTTACACAAATGCCTGGCTCTTGCAAGGAGAAGAAAAAACATTTTTCAGCTCTTACTTTTACCTCGAACGAGTCGAAGTATCATCGGAGTTGTGTCTATTTACTTGCGGTATCGAAATGGGCTCTTGTGAGCCCTTACCGAACCATATCACTGGAGGCTACTAACAAAAATATCTACTTTGTAATGAGAAAGCATTAGTAAATAATGTTGCTTAAATGCCAAAAATATTTCAAAAATTTTCTGTACAACTATTTGATTTTAATTCTGCCTTTTACTTTAAAAATTATCTTTTTCATAAAAAATAATTATTTTAAAGCCTACTATTGAAAAAAAAATTATTACATTTGAGTCTTTAACAATATTATCTGTGGTATTGTTTTCAAAATATTTTCTCCATTACATGCACTGAAGTTTATAAAGCTCAGCTGACTGATTTCAAAAATTAACACCGCTATAGCTTCAACGGCGTCGATAACGACCACAATGTCCACGTTGCATTGTTCGCCTCATGTTTTGGACACACAAAAAGCAACGACTCGACCTTCATTCAAAGCAAGGATCTCGAGGACAATCTTCCTCAGTTTATAACAATAGCAATACAAAAGAGCCTCGAGCTTTTTCTTTTCTTTTGTGGCGCTAAAAAAAAGATGGAATAATTGGACATTTTTCGACAGTTTTATCTGCTGAGATTCGCCACGACTAAAAGGACCATGTTTATATGTATACATATATTTATATTAGTCGGAGTGGAGAATGTGGTTGACATAGTTGGCAGGAAATGACATGGCAAAATTCTAGAGAAGACGAGGGAATAGGGAGTAATCGAATAATGTATTTCATAAGGGAGATTTTGCAGAACACAATAGAGGCTGTATTGTAAAACGAATGAATTAAAAATTAATAAACATTTAGCAGGATTTCTAAAGGTAGGTATTTTGGTTTAATATTAGTGATTAGGATGTTGGGTCATTACTTCCGGGAGGTTACTTGCATATATGGGGATTGAAGAAGGCGCTATTGTTCTGTAATGGCAAACATATTTATTCAAGAAAATTGTGTTTTGTGCTCTTGGTTATATCAAAAGGAGGGCATTCATTCCAAAATTATTTTAAATTTTCTTTGGAAAATCCATCCAATAGCCTGCTCTTATGGAAAATACTATCTGATTAGAGTTTTTCCCGTGAATATAAAACCGAGGACTTTATTTCTATTCTCGGTTAAAACCTATTCAAAAAACTCCGCTAAGCTCTTATTTATGGGGCTTTCTGTTTTAACTTTTGTATTATTAATTTAAAGCAACCACGATGGTGAACAAAAATCTAATTTCACATCACGACGGTTAATATCTCCATTAGTAGTGCCCGTTTTTCTCAAATCAAGCGCATTCATTTTTATTTCATTCAGTTTATTGCCGAACACCATCCTCCAATAAAACAACATGAAGAGCGGCTACCAAATGCCCGAGTAATATATTCTCCATCATGACTGTCAATAATTCCTTCCCGCAAATTAAAAATTCATCAAGAAAACGTAAAAGCTTCATCTGAAAAAAGAAGTGAATGAATGTAGCGACCATGGATGCCCACCCATCTTTCTATCTACCGAGCACATCCCGAGCATGGAAAATTTCATCCCCCATCGCAAATACAAATCCAAATTACATCCAACCGCGATACTTTAGAAGGCTCAACTACGGAATTTTTTATGGGATCGATAAATACATAAAATTGCTGCCCAGTCATGAGGATTTGCATAAATCAGCACTCCATACACCGACACATTCATATATTACTCTACGGTTGACAGGTGAGAAAAAATTTTCATTTTTTATAGAACTGGGGGATAAAATATGAATGTGAAAGCAAATCGAAGACCTCTCTTAAAAATAGAAATCCAGGTGTGAAGGTAGCGTTGCCGATGCAGAGCGTAGCGTTGACGTGTCTCATGCCTGTTTCAAATAATGGCAATGGGAAGGGCTTTAAATTTTTAATTTACTATAAAACGGATTTGTCGCGAAATGGTCCCCAGTAGACGAGAATGTGGTTCATACTCGAATGCGTGCTTCAGAAAATATGAGCATTTGGTCTTCCCTTTTGCAGGAATAGCAGCCGTCATTATATTTTTATTAGGTCGTAAGATATTTGGTGGATTTCCGCATCATTCACAAGCACATTATGAAGATATTTGATCAATTTGGTTTAATGGCAGTGTCGCTTCCTTTTGTTGTTCTTTAGAATAAAGTGAATGTTTGGTTAGGGGATGATGAAAGCATGTTAACGGAGCTACTATACAAATTAAGAAACTTGGAAAAATAAGAAGCCTTAAGGTAGCTCACCATAATTTAAAGAAAATTTTATTTGAAGTCAGTTACAAGTGATCTCCATATTTTCGCTTCTGAGCTGCAATTCGTTAAGCCATTGGAGGAATTTTTGATTTTTCCTGTAGAATTCTTGCATCACGCGATGCTAGGGATCCTAGCTCCAAATAATGGCTTGCATACAGCGTGTCCAATTGTCTCATACTTCGATTACATCATCTGATTACTATAACTAAGGAACGATGATACTAAAATTTCCTGGCCTTCAATTAAGTTCTACCAACGAATTTTTTCAGTACTCATTGCCCGTTTGATCATCGCATCGGGATTTTTTCGTAACTTGCTCAAGTTTATCGCAGAGGATATTTCTGGATCATTACCTAACGCTAAATGAGGTAATATGATCTCTTCAAGCCAAGCTTAATGCTATGGAGGGCACTTTTTCGAACGCAGATGGCAACGTGCTCGTTGGGGGAGACTTCAACGCTAAGGCAATCGAAGGGGACATACCTTAAACAAATCCGCGGGGAAAACTATGTTAGAAATAGCGGCCAGCATGACAATAATTGTACTATCCACCGAAAAACGTAGACTTTCCGCCGTATTAGCTGTAAAGGACACATACCGGAAGTAGCATTTGCCTCGAAGTCCTTAGTATGGAGGATATACAATTGGAGAGTTATTACCCTCCTCGAAGAGTGTATTCTGTCTGGGAGCCTTCGGTTCCAGATAGTCCCCCGAAGAATGGGCGTGAACACCACTCGCATAGCCAGCGAGCCCCCAAAGCCACCAAGCGAGAATGCGGCCGCCAGAATAACGGGTCAAATCACCTATTACGTTCGCCTCCACACCTTTGCATCTAATTTTTATCGAAAACGAAGCGCAATTGCGAAGAGGAGCTAAAAACCGCACTGTATCGTTTCTTCTTCATACCTCCTCCCGCGTGAAGGTACCGCTGACAATAAAAAATTGAAAAGAAAAACAAAAAAAATCGTCAATTTAAAAACCACAAAAACAAGAAATGATTCCAGTTTAAATTAATACTTGTATTCCAATCAACAAGCAGAACAAGTATAATACAAGATCTTTTTTCTTGATATTGTTGTTGGGGCCTCTTTCTGCTACCGCTTGCCCACCTTACCCGTACCGGACCCCCGTTTCGCAGAGCCTCAATTGTTTCGTGGGTTCGAATAGTTACTTAAAGTCGCGGGTGTTGTTTTTAATTTTCTTCCCACTCGAATCCCCAAAATTTTGAATAATTCCTTGATCCAATGAGTTCCTTAAAGTTGCCGATTTTATTTTTAATTTTCTTCCCACTCGAATTCCTTGAAATTTACCCCCAAATTACATTCCCAAGGGCTTTCAATCACTTTCGTTCGCGACCTTCTACGTTGGTGAACCGAAAATTTCTCCTTACTCTACGCTTACTTTTGAAGCTTATCAGTCTTTCACTGATCCAGTAAAATCTTCAATTCTCAGTTCACCGAATTTCTTTCACTAGTTTTTCAGTCACTTTCTCACAAAGTTTCTAGTTTACACTTACGGTTTAAAATATTTCACGTCCATGGCTATAATCTCTTCACGATCACAAAGTTCTTCTAATAAACAATTCGATGGAAGATCCATATCTAAATACTTTTCCGATCACTTCCACCACCAACAAACACTTTCAAGGAACCGAGTATTATCCAACATAGCTGTTTTTACAGTCCCACACACGTCACTTCATTTTTCAACACAAAAACACTCGCGATCCGTAACAAACTTTTCAGTTTGCTAAATTATCACATTTGCAACGCTTTTGCACTAGATTCAACATGGTTATATTAAAAAAATTGGTTTGTGTACAATTTCAAATTCAACTTGATTAGACGTTTCCCATCAATGTTGAACTTTCAAAAATCATATGTTTTCAATCATATGGTTGATGTTTCGTTGACAATTCGCGGGTTAAGGGTATAAGAGGAGTGGGATTATCGTGAGAGTAACTAGAGAGCCACTTGAATATGTTGATTCTCTCGCGGCGTGAAAGGTAGGGGGATTTCAAGTCGCATACGAGAGGAAGGCATATATGTAGTAAAAGTACTTCACTCACGTATGGATGAAAATAAGCTCATTTCGCGTCCATTACTTCATATGTCTTTGGTTCACATCATCCTAATTCATTGACGCATTGAAGGCTTCCCGTAGAGTTTTAGCTGCAAAACAGAACGCTTTCGTCCTTGATATGGGAGAGTGTTCTTTGATATGGGGGAGTGTTTTTTCTCGAAAATGGTTTCGTTTACGAGCTTAGCCATCCGCCATGGTGTTACGTGAGTGATAGTGCTGCTTCCATCCTTTCCGGGTACGAGAAGGGTCTTTTTTGGGTCTTTACCCATATTGTTGAAAGCGAGGATGATTGGGGTCCGGTATGCTTCAAGCTGTTGCTGTCAGAGTCCGGTACTTTTTATGATGTCTCTCTGTTCCAACGATGGGTTGCGAATGCATAGAGGTATCTACGTATTAATTAGACATTTCGTAAGGCTATGACCTCGGTTTGGAAAGCATTTTTTTCCTTTCTATTTAGTGCAACGTAAATATATTGAATGGTAGCCCGATGCTCAAAAGTAGGTAGTTTCACTTGTAACAGAGTATTAGAGGACTACTCAGCCAGTGATCATCAGTGCATTCTACTTCGTTGTCTCCCGACGTCCGTGCTCTCGACTTTCCACAATTGGGTGGAACATCGGAAGGATGGACGAAGAGAGGTTTGTCGAGGCGCTCCAATTCAGAGTGATTCACAGGGAACAGAATAACGGTCAGCTCAAGAAATAGTGAACTCAACTATGAGCATCACCTTGATTGCCTTGCAACGCTTCTATGCCCCGTCAAAAACCTTGGCATGGTAAGCCCTTAATGTGGCCGACTGAAATCGCTGAAATGTGACGCGAGTATCACAAACGTTGGAATGAGACTCAACAGGCATGGAGCCATCACGAGGCATGCAACCCAGTAGCGAGAAATAAGTCGACTAGGAAATACCTTCGCGAACTGCTAAAACAGAAAGGTTGCTGGCAAGATCCAATGGACAATGTAAATAACGATTCGGGCTAGTTAAGTGGAAGCTCGGTGTCTTACGAAAGTATTACATACATGAAGCGCAAAAGATGGACAAGATAGTGTGGGCACTCTTCCCCGCCCAACCCGTCCATGTTGTGCTGTCTACGGTGACACGGCAATCGATTGTCCACTCTTCACACAACCGGAACTAGAAGAACCAGTTCTTTCATTGAAAGCGAAAATGGCTCCAGGCCCAGATGGTGTCTCATCGAAGGTATTGTAACTTGTCTATCAATGTGTGAAAAATGTGTATACCTCCTTCCTGATCAGACAATTTTCAGCCGGAAAGTCTGACGAAAAATCAAGGCGGTAAGTCTGTTTGAAAGACAATGTAAACGTAGACAAAATGCGTACCTCGCCCTTAAACCAAGACTTTGGAGCAGATTTTTCTAACTCTGAAAATTGCTATGAAGGCGTGAAAATTAAACGAAAGCTTTCAAACAAACTTTTTTTGGCGAGCTACTGAATGGAAAGAAGTTTAAAAATGACTGGTTTCTCTATTTAAAATCAAAATACCCGATACTTTGTCACAATTGCCTTCTCTTACAACCTAAAGGAAAACGAGTGGCTTTAACAACTCACTGTAGCGATTGAAAGAACGCTTTTTTGCTAGCTTCACAACATAAAAGGTCCGACAACCATAGAGTATATGTGTTGACATTTATGATAAGAAAAGAGAGCACCTCAGTTTAAAATGCAGCCCAAAGTCAATACTATAAAATGGTAAAACAAAAGCAAGATATCCTTCAAGATTTGTTTTTTTTTTTTGTAAAGTTTTTGTTAACAAGAGGTTTTCTACTCAGGGTTGATAACCAAAAACTGGGTTTATATTAAACGGACTTTTCTTAAAATGCCTTGAACTCATGAATGAGTTTGATCCTTATCAACAGGATTAAGGAAAGATGGGCATCATATTTCAAGAACCTACTTAAGCCTCTGCCAAGGTTCAGAACGTCGGAGCTAATACATTTTGCTGGAGAGCTTCCATTGGCCCAGCCTACTCAGGATGAAGTTTGTTTCATCATCAGATTCCAAAAAAATTACAAAGCGCCAGATATCGACGAGATATCAGTGGAGCTCATTAAATATGCTGGCAGTGGTATTCAGCAAGCCAACCACAAATTCATCTACCACATTTGGCGGCGGGAACATACGGCAAACAAGTGAAGCCTATCAAATATATTCTCTAACCACAAAACAGGTGACAAGCTGTAGTATGGAAATTATTGAGGCTTATCACAACTTTGTACATCGTACAAAATATTTACAAAGATCTTAGAAAATGAAATCAGCTCAAATGCCAACAGTATTACTGGGGAGTAACAAAGTGGCTTTAGTGAAGGTAGATCGACAATAGACAAAATGTTCAGTGTAAAGTAGGTTCGTGAGAAATGCTGGAGTTCCACATAGACGTACATAAAGTCGAAAGTTTTAGGTAAGTTACTTCACGGTCTCTACAGACAGGGTCGAATCAAGTGTCGACCAACGTTCCTCATCCAAAGGACAAGGTTCCAGTTACCCCAGTTGAGAACCCGCAATACATTGGTTCGTGCTCTAATCTCCTTTCTAGTCACAGATAAAAACCACAAACCACCATGTTTCAGCCGAAATAGATTCCTTACCTTGTAGAGTGGTGACAGTAACCTGTCATGAGCTCCCCTCAACCCGTAGCACGGATCAAACCACTGTTCAGGTTGTCACGGCACTCCATCCGTGTATCGCTACCAGATTTTCGCTCTCAACAACGATGGGTTAGTGACCCAGCCTTGGGTCCGTGGGGACGGCACTTCCCAAGGATTTGCAGATCTGGTTTCCCAGTTCTGGCCGATCCCCCTGCGGTTACCTACTATACTACCCAACACCTTCCTTAAACTACCAGGAACCACCACCTACCAACACCATAGACAATCACAATAGGATAATCACGACAAGACGACCACAGACATGTTAAGATACCTAGGAACTAGCAAAATCGCCAGTCTCTCCCGCTGAGTAGAATTGCAACCGCTTGTGAAAAGCTTGTCGGGCATAGGAATTTATCTCCGCGGATCGTGCCTCATCCATTAGAACCTCTTGGACTTCTGCAGGGGATCTGAGCGAGCTTATACCACATGCGCTACAAAGCTCGGCATATGCCGGGCACTCGAATAGTATATGTTGCCAAGACACACTCTCAGCCTCCCAGATTTTACAACACTCATCATCTATTAAACCACGACTGAAAAACCGCTTATTCAGACTTCCATGTCCTGTAAGCAGGAACCCAAAACCAAGATGAAATTCCAGGTGTGGAGTCCGCCTAGCAGACAGGACGTCAGGCATAAACATATATGTTACACGTCCCCTAGTGCACTCATTCCAACTGGTTTGCCAGGCAGAAATCGTTGATTCTGGTTAGACTCTGACGTCCAGAGTCAGCACCTTGTAACCACTCATGCTCAATAACAGGCAATCCCCTCCGGAACATGGATGACAAACCTCTTCGGATTATCTCCACGTCAAGCGGTGAAACTCCCATAGTACCAGCATGGCATCAGTTAGGACTGTACGGAATACAGGAAGGCATGCCAGCAGAGCCACTCTCTGACACATCGAGATAAGTCTTCTGCCAGTTGCGCTCATTGCAATCTCAATGAATACAGATACCCTGCAGGTCGCACAGGCAAAAACACGCCAACATATATTCTCTTGAGAGCACTCCGACGAAGCCCCCAGTACTTCTTACACACTCGTCGCAGCGTCGAGGCTAGGAGCGTGAGACGTCTCTTTATGCTCCTAAAATGGGGCCAGGAGGACAGTCCTTCACCCATATGAATCCCCAAGTATGTGACAGCTGTCTCATACTTGAGAGGACATCCCTCGTACCGCACCGACGGCGGACGTTTCAGACTGAGCACACCTTTCAAAAGCATCATCGGTCTTTTCTCCACTGAGACGGTCAGCCCCACTTTTGCTGCACTATGTGCATATATCGCGTGGCTTTGTCTTCCAGTTCCAGTTGACTTCAACCTTCAACGAACAACAGCGTCATCCAGCATATGCACACAGATTTCAAGCAGCAGAGAGGTCAGCCAGCAAGTCATCCATAACAAGTTTCCATATAAATGGACCCACTATGGACCCCTGAGGGCACCTCCTCTGCACTGATATTTCTACTTTGTCCCACAACCCCTGAACAAAGGCACTTCTGCCCAAGAAGTAGCTCCTCCAAAGCCCGAATTATTTGCAACTAACGGAAGTTAGTTTAGCAAGGACTACCGGCCATCTCAGATGGTCAAAAGAACCCTTGAAATCAATGAAGATTCCCAAGACATACTTCTACTCACTTACTTGTACTGCAGATATAACATGTAGTGCCACGCCCCGTGCGGAAGCTGTACTGCCTATCCGACAGAGTTTCTCAAACCAGCTCCTCCAATCTCTGGACCATAACCCTTTCCATCACTTTCACAAGTGATGGGAGTAGAGAGATGCCCCTACACGAGCTTGGCAAGCTGGGATCCATGTTTAGCGAGTTCAGCAACACAACCACCATTGCACGCTTAAAATATGCCTTAAAAGCAGCCTTGTTTAAAGCACTTGAAGAAAAGGCATTGAATACAGTCTGGAACACCATCCCATCCAGGTGACTTCCTACAGCGTAATTTTTTGACACCAGCGTCTTTCTGCCAGCACTGCAGAGGGGGAACATAGACGTACACTAAGTATTCATTGAATTTAAGAAATCATACGACAGACTTGAACGTAACACGCTGTACTAAGTAATGCTTCGCTTTGGTATCCTAGCCCACATCAATAACTAACACATCAATGCTTCTGACACAAATATCGGACTAAAGTGGGGAGATGGGCTGGCCCCATTGCTATTCAATTTGGCTCTGGAATATGTCATTAGAAAGCTATCTGTCGATTCAAGAGGTACGCTGCTAAATAAGTCAAGCCAAGTAATAGCCTATATAGATATCATCAACATGTTTTGATAGTCGTTAGCAATCGCCAAAGAATTTTTTTTTTCTGAAACTCTCAGCAAAGGAAAACTAGTAGAGCTACAAATCAATGATAATAGAACAAAAGTCATGATACAGTCGAGGAAAAATATTTCAAATACCTAAAATAATACATGTGGTAAATAAAGCATCCAAAATATGGGCCAAGTTTGTGTATTTAGGCGCCAAAATAAAGAGAAATGGCGAAGAATATAGCTCACAGGTCAAATTTTTTATTCGGTTTTGACGAGTTTGAAGACCAGCTGCATACACAGGAAGATCAAGTTCCTGGTATACAAACCTGTGAAAAGACATATACTTTGTTATGGGTGTAAAATGTAGACCCTAAGTCAAGCATCTGCAAGTACATGGAAAGCCTTTGATCGAAGGTCCTGAGGTGGAGAACTGGCGTGAAACTAGACGGGGACCAATGACGAATTTGATACAACCATAAGCTGTAATAAAATTTTTGACGGCCGAAGGTCTCAACGATTGTAAGACTGCGGAAGCTGCAATAGTCTGGCCATGTGGATTGTATGGATACCCAAAAAGGTATTCGTTGGGAAAACTGAAGGCCGAAAAACAGTGAGGAAACCAAGGAAACGCTAGCCTGATTCGATCAACGAAGACAGTTCGTAGCTGCTAGGATTTTGAAATTGGAGGACGCGGTCAATAGAACGAGATCGCTGGATTTTCAAATGAAGCGAAAGCTCAAGAAGGGCTTTAGTGCTACATAGAAGAAGAACACTATTCCAACAGACAATGAAAAAGCTACTTGATAGACGAAAACCAAAAACAGCACTTGCATGGCGAAGCTCGGAGAGGTTTTGGCAGTGCTAGAAGAATGCGGCTTGGCATTGTGATTGGGTAGTTGTCATTTTCTAGTAACTGAGATTGATTTCTTAGGCCATTGTTTAAGTTCCAACGGCATCATACCGAGTGAAGACAAGGTAAGGCTATCAGAAACGTTAAGATTCCGACTATAGCCTCAGAGGTAAGGAGATTTTTAGGGCTCATGGGTTCTTCAAAAAAGTTCATTCAGGATTACTTGCTGATTGCACGACCACTGACAAAACTAACAACGAAAGCAGCAGCACGAAATATTGTGTGGATGGATCTGGAAAAAGGAGCTTTTGACAGCTAATCAAGTGTTCAAGTTCTAATCTTTACTTGGTTTGTACGATCCATCTTGCCTAGATGAGGTATACACAGGTACGGGCCACATTGGAATAGCAGCTGTTTTATAGCAATCATTGGCCAAAGGTGAAATTTGAAAAGCAGTTATATACAAGGGTGGTTCAAATATGATCGAGACAAATGCTGTAGATAGCGCGATTGTATGTTTTAAAGATCGTGACTGGAATATGCGATACCTGGGTTCCTTACAAACAGTGTGGCATAGTTTTTGTCGGGAGTGCATGTTTCACGTGCGTACCACGGCCATGAGTGAACATCAAGTGCCGACCGCCGTTGGGTAACGTATTGTCATTCGTTTTTTAGCGTGGAAAGGCTAAAAAGCACGGAAATTTTCCTGCGTTTGCAAAATCAGTTTGGTAACAAGTACCTGAGTACGGCTGCTGTGTTTAAATGGGCCAAAGCGTCCAAAGATGGTCACAAAACCGTTGAAAAAGAGCCGCATAATCGTCGACCGCAAACCAGCATTACACCAGACAACGTCTGCCGCGTAGGACAACTCATTTTGGAGGGCCGTAGGATGAATGTTCGAGACATTTTGGCTGAGCTAGGCATCAATATTAGTAGTGTAGAGTCTATCATCCACGAACACCTTCAATATCGCAAAATAACGGCGCGATGGTTTCCTAAACTGTTGATTTTTTCCAGAATAACGCACGCGCTCATACCGTGCGCCTCATGCTCGATACAATATAGAAATTGGGGTGAGAGGTTCTGGAACAGCACTACCATAATTAATCACCAATTGTAAAGCCATACCAAGTGTGAAGGCGAAAACTTCTCTAATACCATTTATGACTTGATAGTAGATGCGCGTTTTTGAATATGATTTTAAATATGTCCATTGTGCTGCAAGCCAAATGGGCCACTTTGAAGCGATGAGTTGATTTCCAATGGAAGAAGTAGTACCCAAAGGCGTCGTTTTACAGCTGGATGAAGAAAACAACGATTTTTTTTATACGATGCAACCACCAGACCGGAAACTGATTAGGATTGCAGCAATTTTGATAGGATATATAACTTCCGATAAGGATAAACGAATAAGAAGCAATACTGTATCCAAGACAAACAAATCTACGAACATATGGAAAATGAATTAATGTTCGTTGTACCGAAAGCTGTTTATTGGAAGATTTCCACACTCTGTCATGGCGAAGCGGGACATATCAATATTGAGAAGACGATTCAACAAAGATAGAACCATTTCTGGTTCCCAGTAAAATTATACATATCGGCCTGAATGGAATGCTGCTATAGTAAGCAAAGAATGGCAAGCAAGAGTACATATCTGTGCGAGCATCCGGGCTCAGGATTCATAAAATATACAAACACTGAGCTGGCTGTTGTTAAGGGACAACAGGCACGTGAAATGGCTCTGCTACAATATCAGATGGTGCTATAGCAACAGGCATGGTATCTATCAGCGGTTTATCAATAGTTTCTTTATCAAAATCTCCAACTGCTAAAATTGAATTTACTGTTGCTGCCGTTACCATCTCAGGAACAATGATTGGTCTATTTAGCGCAGTAGCATGGTTGTTCGTTTTCGTTATTTCAGACAATCCTTCATTGATGAATAACCTGTCTGTTTGTTCGTCAATGATGGAGCAAAGTCACTGTCGGAAAAAATTGTTGGATCGTATGGCCAAATGCCACATTTCTTGAAGCCATTCACTGCCGTTGCCATTATAGAAACCTGAATAAAGGCTTTACTAAAGATTTCTGCTTTTTGCCGGATAGTTACAATCATCCCTGGGTTGCTGAGAAACCATGCTGTGATTTATTGGTCGTAGTATATGCTCAAGAGTCTCATGTATGCTACATCCAGAACTTGAAGTCAATGAGTTATATGAGGGGGGAAACTTAAAATAATAACCCCATTAATACGAGCTTCATTAATGAGGTCCAAGTTTTGTGTGTGGGTGCTGTGACCATTTAACAACAACAGTACAGGTCGATCAACCGTTGCCTCACTAAATTCAGCAAATTTCTTAAACGAGCCAAGGAATAATTCAGCTGTCATCCAGCTAGAATCGCTGCGAACACCCCACGCTCCAGGAGCAGCATTGAGCATTAAATGTGGGTCCATTCTCTTTCATGGGAACACCAGCATTGGAGGCATGTATTGACCACTCGCACCAAAACATAGTTCCACAATTATTGCCGTACTTCTCTCCGCAGAAGTTATAGATCCCACCTGTTTTCTACCTTTTTGTGCAATTATTTTTGACTAGGTTTTTGGTACCGCTGTAACTCCTGTTTCATCGCAATTATAATTTCTTTCTAGCAAAACCTTATGCTCATCATAAGCGTTGCCGTGGAAGTTGAAAAACTGTTTAAAAGCTTGTTTATTAAACCCAGCGGCACGTGCAGCTGAAGTGTTTTCTGGTTTTCGTATCGACAATTCTGGACGCTCGCTTAAAAACCGCTGCAACCAATCTTTGTCAGCTTCTTTTCTTTCACAGTTGAAGAAATTTCGCTTCCCATTTTTTGACTGCCAGAGTGTACGCCAAAGCCCTCAAATCTTTTGTTATGAGCCCGTAAAGTTGACTCTCCATATCTATTATATAGTTGCAAAGCTCTTTCTCTGCATCATCAGTAAATGTTCGAACTTTAATCGAAGTTGCAGTAGTAGTAGGAGCTTCTGGAGCTGCACAAACTACTTTAACTTTTCGTTCAAGGGTCGTTTGTGGCACAACATATGTTTTCGCCACTAGTTTGTACCCCATTTTCCCTTCGATTACATCATCTACCGCATTTTGTATATTCTGTTCACTCCAGTTTCCCCTCTCCGACTTTCTTTTATAATTTTTCACCATCCCGAAACAAGATTAAAAACAAAAAAGTTATGAAGAAGCATAAAATGTCATAAGGAAATAATTGAACTTCTTCGAGGGGCAAAAGCGGGTACTCTATACCCCACCTTGCCCTCCAATGCTTATTTGAATAAAATAACATGCCTTCAATGACCAATTCAGAATATGGACACAAACATGTTCTTACCTGCTGGTGGAATCATTGATAAACAAGAATAACCTTCTGTTAGTTCTAGAAAATTAATATTGAGGTACAAAACACAGTCGATGTATAACGCGGAAATCACAACTAACTTGACGAAAACCGAGTTTTTGGCGCCAAAGCGAAAATGCGTGCACTTATAAGCCGGTCACTGCGCTGACTGATGAGCAACATGACGGCGCATCATTGTAAGCCAGAGCAACTGGGATTGATCGTTTGTGTGGCCGTTAAAACGCGGTGCCCCGTCTTGTCCCTCCCCTTTCCCTATGCTGCTGCTATCAGCAATTTATTTTCAAAGCATGTGGTCGTACAGGCGGTAAAAAATATGAAGACACAGGCTCTTGAAAATATTGAATGAACTATTGAGGTAATTTGGATTGCCTTCACAAATCATAACAGACAAAGGTCTAGCCTTCACGGCTAAACTTTCTGAAAAATACTGCAATCATAACCACATACAGTACGTAAAAACAGCGTTGCGAACACCCCGTGCCAATGAGCAGGTGGCAAGAGCCAACGGTATAATCCTAAACTTCCTAAAAATGATCACAGATAACCCAAAGGATTGGGGCGATGACCTGAGTGTGAACTTTCAGAGGAACGCGAACACCAAACGCAACGAAGGTACAACGTCCAAATCTCGTTGTGCTGAAAAATGAACCCACAGCTTCTGGAGAGTCACTCAGATTAGAGCCACGTTGTAGAGGCCTTTATATGGTAGCAAAGCTATTAAGAAATTATCACCATTTCGTACAGGACATCGAAGTTTTACAGGGAACTCAACGAAGTTTCTCATCAGTATAATCTGCCAACAACATCAGGCCTTGCTGTTCAGCACCATCTGAGTTGAATAGTGACTGTAGTGATAGTAACGATGCTTCAGAAGAAAAGGAGGTTTGCATGGACATTGGGATAGTGCCCACTTAGGAAGGGCCGAATTGTCAAAAAGAAAATGTACCATTGCTCTAACCCAACTTAGACGAGGCACACAATGACGGGGGGATGTGAGGATTGAACGCGAGGCGTTGACGAGAACGGAACGAGCCTTTTGATGTTAATTAAAACCAAAATATAAAACTAGCCTCCGACTTTTGTCAAAACTATACTTGTTGATTTAGTGACTCGGCATCTGTTCCATTTTACGATAATAGCGTCGCAATATTCAGTCTCGTAATCTGTAGTTGCTTCAATAACAGTGTGATTTTTACGTGATTACACAGTAAGGAATGTATCTGATCGATTAACTGCTATGCTTGCTTTAAGACTTTTCCTTGCAGCAATTTGCTACCTTATTGGGCAGATGCAGTACAAAGTGAATGATATCAGTAAACTGATTGGAGTATTTTATCAATGGACATTTGCGACTCTCAGTATTATTCAATTTTCATAATCTATGCCATTTGTACAATATTGCGAGTTTATAAGGCATGTGATGAAGCCGTTTATCTGGATATCATAATTGAACAAATATGAGCATAGTTTGCAGATTCAATGTTTTTCAACCCAATTCTTCACAATCCTCTTTTACCTTCATTTAAGCTGACCCTCCTGAATTCTAACCTCAAGATTTTTGTTTATACTCTACCAATAATTGTCAGTATAAGTTTATTTTTCCACTTAATTCGTTTCAGCTCTTTATCTTTTATAGCCAGTTTTACACCAATGATTTTCCTCAACGTATTACCTAATAATTGTACACCTAAAATTTTTTCTATTCATTCCTATTGCAACTGGGAGTAAAGGACTTCTACTTTCTTGAAATGTTTGTATCTGCGATGTCCTCAGTGGTCAAAACAACTTCCAAAAAAGAAATAAGCGTTTAGCTTTGATTCTACAAAGTATTGACCAGATTTCGTAAAACTGATTCTTAGCTTCCTAAATATTGCCGAAGACACAAACATTTTGCTACGTTCCAACGCTACCGAAAGAAATCCCGCCACGTGTTCCAATTTTATGAAATTGCTAGACACAGTCTAAATTGCATTAGCATTTCTCATAAAAGAAAATGAAACTTTCTTCCCGAAAAAAAATAAGGGAAGGCTAAATTAAAAGGAGCACATCAAATCTAAATCTAGACACCTCAAGTTAATCTTGCTCCGGGTGTAGCATCTTAAACGATAGCACATTTCTATATGAAACTGCGTATCATTTATTTCGTCGTGCTCGTTAGTCCACCTTTATAAGATGTTGTGGATGCTACCGAGTAATGTCATCTGCTTAAGTTTCAGCAAACGTTCGAATAAAACTTTGTCACGTCCCGAAGAAACTTTCAAGACACGTGATCCTTTCTAGTTATTTTGCTTGACGACAAACACACCATAAGTCTACATACTAGCATTACCATTCCTTCCTCCTCGTGTGTGTTTATAGACGTTCATCCGTATCAAGACGAGAAGGTTCATCAAACCGGCACGAAATCTTCGACACGATAGAATCCTGGATGGAGAAAAGATTCAGTACCTGAATAGCAATCATTTAAGAAAAATTATGGCATCTATTGATTTTTAATAGATCCTGTCTTGGTTTTATTCTGCTACTTCCTCTCATGCTCGGTTCTTTTCTTTGATTCCGCCAGCAAGGACACGACTTGCACGTATCCGTGTCGACAGGATTCCACATCATCTTTGCCAAAAGCTCATACCTCCTTGCACCAGTCAGCATCTCACAATGGTATTCCTCTCGTCCTCGTCCTTTCTGAAGGCCAATTTCCTGTTCGGAGGAGACGCCAGGAATACGAAATGGAAACGAAACGATTATGAGTTTTTCTTCTCAGGTTGTACGTTGTCACCCGAAGATAACGAAATGATTAATATTACGAAGGGATAAGCTTTCCCCAGAAGCTGAAATATTATTCTCCATAATTCCTGCTGCAGGCAGACAGGTTAACTTTCTTCTATTCTCCATAATAGCTCACGGTGAAAGCCAAACGAAACGTATTCAAGGTGCGAGTACAATTCGGATTGATGTAACGTGTCGTTAGGTGCGAATGCCTTATCGTCAAACTTTGATAAAAACATGCCCAGGCCCATCTGCAATCATCAGTCCCTAATCTAAATAATCCTATAAATCTTTGAAATGACACAAAGCACTCAGGCAGCTTTACACCTTCAACATTGCTACTCGCACCTCCGCAGAAATACTCTCCGAGGCGGAAAGGGATCCTTTTAGATTTCCGTTTATTAAAGGTCCTTACTCAGTCGTAAAAAATATGTATCTTTCTTACTTTAAGCCAGATCGTCGTTATTATTATGAGCTCAGTTTGCTGGGTCCGTTTCAAAGAAAAACGAGAATAGTCGATTTTCTAGTTTTTTATTGCCGATGGCCTCGCCTACTATCCATCTCCGTAATTCTACAAGAAAAGGCGAAAAAAGTGTTCTCGTATTACGAGCGTAAAGCATGACTAATGATAGAACATATTTTTCAGACAAAAGAGATTATTTTCGCATTTGTAACTTTCTTACTTTAATTCGTGCGAACTGCGTTTTGAACATGTTCCTTAATTGTGTTCCTTTCAAATTTAAAGGTCGAGCTTATTTTTCAGCGCTCAATTTCGATGAGATTTTTAAAGCGAATGTAATCAAAGCTTAATGGATTGTATGTGGCGTAATTTATTTGAAAGTTATTTTGCCGCGTCAAAGAGCCTTTTGGTGCTGGGGAAGTTAGTCTAGTCTGATGTGTCACGTTGGTAATCAATCATCATTAGAATGCTTGGAAGGAGCAGAGGATATGCTCTCGGTGTATTTTTAACAGTTTATCGATTTTTCCACTTTGTCCTTGTCCTACATATAATTGATGGCCTCGGTTTGTATACGATGGGTTGACAACGAAAATTAATTTCGTTGAAGTAGCTTTGCGGAATTACATTACTCGTATGTGTTGTTGTATCACTCACGTGACTATGCAGTTTTGCATGGGATAGATTCAATGAATATCCTGTTCTATATTTTTTATGTGGATTTTGCTTTTTTTAACGCTATGTAAACTGATTCCAGTCCTGTCATGTGGAGGCTGCTTTCATTTTTCATGCAACATCTTTGTTTTACATTTGCAAAGCGATCGACTTAGATTAAAAACAAAAACAAAAAGTTTGCAGCACCAGTAGGAAAGGCCAAACTGTCGTAGGCACTATTAGTTTCGAAAAGCAAATAATAATTCCATTGACTGTCACTTTGAAGCTCGAAGGCTATTTTGAAAAATTTCTGCTACTTAAATACTTCCAACGTTTCCACGAAAGCTGATTCAACACCTTAAATGCTACTAAAATACCAAATTCCGCTTACTTTTTGACCTTTGAAGGCTGTCATTTTGATTTTGAGCATTTAATTCTGGATTATTTTAAATTGTATTCATCTTAAAATCTCATCAATCACTGTGCCGGGTCTCGTTCGTTTGGAGTTTTACTCTGGACAGAGCAAAATATCCGATTTTTATTGAAAATTTCAGCTAAAAATGTTGTTTTAAATTTTTAACTTGCTTATTTATGATTTGATTTTCATCATTTGTATATAAGTTAAGGTGAAAATCTACGAGTCTAAAAATGTAACGCGATCTAGCCACATGCCAGTCAACAAACACCTCACCTGGCCAGAAGACAAGAAATCATGATGACACCATGTCTAGACACCCGTCTCATATTCGATCATCAGGAATGTGCTGATTCTATGTCAAGTTTTTAACTGAACCTGTGTTATCAACGGTCGAAAAATAAAATTTATATTTTTTATGAAAAAATCGTGAAGACTTAATTAATTTATAAGAGCTTCTTTCAATAATCTGCATCTCCAAATCTCATCAAAATCACCTGAGAAAATGGGTTACGAAAGGACCACGTAATCCAAAATATCGCATATTTGAACCGCCGTCATTTCGAAACACCAAAATGACAAATGTAGAGGTTTGCTCGAGAGAAGTTCATGTATAATCAGACATGACTCGACGAAGGATCCCAGAAGTTGCTCGAAGGGCCCAAGACTTCATTTCGGAGCATCCTGGGAGCAATGGTAGTCATTTTGGGTACTCGTATACGATACGTGAGGCTTCCATGCGTCAAATCACCGAAGAGACCCGGAGGTACACGTCCTACATAAAAAATGTTTAAATGGTTTTACAACACTTTCTTAGAAAGTCTTGGAGGGTATTCGCTCAGAAAGTATAGTAATGAGTAATTACAGTTCACTCAAACAGTGAAGAGTGCCTAGAAAAGATAAAAAGTGTGTTTTGAATAGGTACTATACTAGATAGTCGAAAATTGCGGTATACCTGCGTTTAAACTGGCCAATATGTAAAATTGCAGCTGAGGTAGGATTTATCAAATTGTCTATGGTTGCTTTGCTAAAAAAAAGAGAAACAGCATCTTTGAGTAGAAAAAGAGGAACTGGTAGGACACGAAAGACAACAGCTGTGGATGATTTAAAAATTAAATTGATAAGCGTGCAATGCCGGTTTCAAACGGCGGCAAGTATTCGCGAAGGGTTGCACGAAGAAGGAGGATGTGGAGCTCGATTTTCTGATAGCATGGTCAAAAGAAGGCTCAGAGAGGATAAGCTTTTTGGATAATTTCCAGCAAAAACGCCTTCTTACCTCTTTCTGTGAGAAAAAAACAACTCCAATGGGCCAAAGACTATCAATCAAAAACTGTAAACAACTGGAAGAAAGTGATATTTTCGGACGACTCGAAGTTTAACCTGTTTAGATCCGCTGGAAGACGGTGCGTTAGGTGAGCGATTCTCCGATGAGTGCTCTTATCCAATGGTACGGAAAACGCAAGATAGAATTGTTTGGAGATGCTTTTCTTACTACGGATTGGGAAAGCTGGCTCTGATAAATAGAACGGTTAACGCTAAAAAGTACCAGGAGCTCTTGTCTGAATTTTAGTACCATCTATTGATGAGCACGTTTCCACAGCAAACGATTAGATTTTTCAAGACGATTCTGTACCGTCCCATTGAGCCAAACTGGTATGTTTTGTATCCTAGCGTTTCATGATAGCTTTATCAATTTCTTTGTTGACCCATTTTTAAAGAGCATTTGTTTTTGTTTTCCAGGTTCAGGAGTATTTACAAAAAGTTGGTTTTGCCAACATTGAGTGGCCAGAAAATAGTACCGACTTGCACCTAATAAAAAACCTTTGGAGCATCCTAAAAGTCTGTGTTGCAGATGAGAGGCCCCAAACAATTAGTGAATTGGATGTTTGCCTCGAAAAAGTTTGGTATACGGGTATAGGAAGTGAAATTTGAAAAAATTTGATTGAATCCATGCCTGCACGCGTTAATTCAGTAATTCAAACTAAAGGTGGTGCAAATAAATATTAAAAAGACAATACCTCTTTTATTTTACTAATTACTTTTTTTTCAAGAAAATCTAACCAGGATGATAGAACTTTTTGTGTTTTTAAAAATAGTAGTCTCTTTTATGAAACTGGTAAAATTTGAAAAGCTGCTTTGTTTCTTATAATCTTGACCAACAAAAACAAAAGCAATGAAGGTAGAATAGAAGCAAGAAAAGTCACTTTCAATGCTAATAAATTTTTTAAACTCTCTACCACTATTTTCAAAAAACCCAGAAAAAACTGGGTGTCTGGATTTCTGTGACCGCTACTAAGTATATACATATATATATATATATATATATATATATATATATATATATATATATATATATATATAGATATAAATATATATATATATATATATATATATATATATATATATATATATATATATATATATATATATATATATATATCTATATATATATGTGTATATATGATCCGTGTGGTGAAATGGATAGAGTACTTGCTGTGTAAGCCGAAGCAAAGTTTCAGGGTTGTAGCTTTTATGGTTCTGAAGAAAAACTGCTTTCTACAGCGTTTTCCAGTAAGAGGTGCTATTTTGATATTAAAAAAAATGCCATTTTACAATACAAATGGTCGAATTTTTATTTTATTACCAAGAAAAAGGTATGCCATTAAAAGCGAAAAATAACATCAGGCAAAAGACCACCACGACCACACTTACAAGACCATATTCTTTCATGAAATTTTACATAACCAAATCGCAAAGTGGCTGGCCTATGTCCTCGATACCCTCAAGAATTCCATCCTTAAGGTCTTGAATCGACACTGGGCTGTTGGCGTAGACCTTCTTTTACACGTGGCCTCAAAGGAAGAAGTCACAAGGTATGAAAGCATAAGATCTTGGTGGCCAATTGTAATCACCTCTTCGAGAGATAACACGGTCTGGAAACTTTTCCCGTAAAAGATCAATGGTTTTGTTGCTTGCGTGGTACGTAGCATCGCCTTGTTGAAGGTAAACGTTGTCCAGATCAATACCATCCGATTCCGGCTATAAAAAAATCATTAATCATCTCTCGATAGCGCAATCCATTCATCGTAACTGTTGTTCCAGCCTCATTTTCGAAAAGGTAAGGTCCAATGACTCCGCCGGACCATAAAACGCAACAACAGTCACAGGTTGAAGATAGAGAGGCTTTTCAGCAATAACTCTTGGGTTTTTTGAGGCCCAGATGCGACAATTTTGCTTGTTGACGAAGCCACCAAGGTGAAAATGGGCCTCATCACCCAAGATGATTCTTCGATGGAATTCCGGATCATTTTCATGCATTTCAAGGACCCGATCTGCAAAGACACGACGTTGTTGATGATCGACCGGCTTGAGTTCTTATGCTAACTGAACTTTATAAGCCTTAAAACCCAAAGCTTTATGCAAACTACGGTGTAATGACGTTTGTGGAATGCCTTATTCCAAAGAACGACGAAGAATGGACAAACCTAGGTTTTCTTCAACACTTTCGGCTACAGCAGCAATATGCAATATTGTCGGCTGTTCTTGAGTGACGTGCACGGTTTTCATTCTTCACATCACTCTGTTGTCCCAGCAGCTCGAATTTTTGCACCAATTTCTGTATTGTGGTCCGACAAAGTGCTTCACGACGACCCAAAAATGTTCGAGTTTTACGAACCGTCTTTGCCAAATTTTCACCATTTTTATAGTGAATTTTAATCATTTCAATACATTGTTGAAGCGTGTATTGTTCCATTTTTATTAATGGCGTAGTTTCTACGTATCAAGTATTAAAAAATGACAGCTTTGAAAGTGACATCTACCGAAATAGCGGGCTATTCAAAATAACACATCTCACGAGGGTCATTCAACATGTACTTAGCCTCAACGCCCGATGGCGCTGCTATTACAAAAGAGTTTTACCATCGTGCAGTAAATTCTTTTAGTAGCCTATTGTCAATATTTCAGTCAATCCCCTTCAATAGTTTTGTTTTGAAAGCCTTTGAAAGCGAGCATGTCGGTTGGTTGTACGAAAATGGAAAAAGAACAATACCGTTCAGTGATTAGATTCTTGTTTTTGGAAGGGAAAATGCGCAGTGAAATTAAAGATCGCTTGAATGCTGTGTACGGTGACTCTTCTCCTTCGATGACGACCGTCAAGAATTGTTTCAACGAGTTTGTTCGTTGCCGCGCGTCGGTTTTTGATGAGACACGCCCAAGTGCCCCGAAAACGGCTGCTACGGGGGAAAACGTTAACAAAATCCACGATCTCGTGTTGGCAGACCGTCGATTGAAGGTTCGTGAGATAGCTGAGACTGTGGGCATCGCAGAAGGAACGGTGCATCATATTCTACACGAAGAACTGGGCATGAGAAAGCTGTCGGCGCGATGGGTGTCGCGTTTGCTCACACCGGAAAACGAAAGCAACCGTGAGACCACATCGGCGACGTGTTTGGCGCTGTTTCAGTGCAATCCAGCGGAGTTCATGCATCGTTTTGTGACCATCGACGAAACATAGATTCACTGGTATACACCAGAGACCAAGGAACAGTCGAAACAGTGGACAACACCTGGCGAACGTCCTCCAAAGAAGGCAAAAACTGTTCGATCGGCCGGAAAGTTGATGGCCTCCGTTTTCTGGGATTCACAAGGTGGGATCCACATCGATTACCTCGGGCAGGGTGAGACAATCACGAGGCGCTACTATGCAGACTTATTGGGCCGATTTGACGTCGAATTGAAGAAACAGCGGCCCCGCTTGGCGAAGAAAAATGTTCTGTTCTACCACGACAACGCGCCGGCTCACACCTTTGCCGTCGCCATGGCCAAATTGGTCGAATCGCGTCACGAATTTCTGCCCCATCCACCGTGCTCACCAGATTTGGCCCCCTGTGACTACTTTTTGTTTCCAAACCTGAATAAATCACTCGCTGGGAATAGATTTGGGTCGAATGAGGAGGTCATCACCGCCACGGAGGCCCATTTCGCAGTTCTCGAGAAAATGTATTTTTTGGACGTGTTGAAAAGGTTAGAGCATCGCTGGGCCAAGTGTATCGAGCTTGCAGGAGATTATGTGGAAAAATAAATTGCCACGTTTCCAAAGTTTTCGTTTTTCTTCTGTAGGCTTAGTACTTGGTGAATGACCCTCGTATTGGAAAACCTTTTACATACAGACAGACACAGATACCGATTTCAATAGGATTTTTTTATTTTAGTGCAAACCCCTAAAAATCTAATCACTACACATAATTTGCACCAGAGCCGTATATTTTGGTTTGTAGGTTTAAAAAGTTTTGTCGAGAATGTGGTCCTTTATGGGAAATATGAGGCGTGGTAAGTTTTCTGTGAAGTGAATAAAACGTTAAGATTTATCAACAAATTTATAGCTTTCGCTTTGATTTTTTCAAGAAATTTTTTTTATGTTTAGGAATTTTAAGGCAAGCTCCATAATTATTTAAATAAGGAACTGTTTAGGTAAGCTCCATCACTGACGGAATAAGGAACTGTGTAGGTGAGCTCCATCACTGATTAGACAAAGAAATGCTTGTGCAAGCCCAATCATTGCTTAAGTTAAGCAATGTTTAGGCAAGTCCCATGAGTTTTTAATGCAAACAGTGATGGGGTAATGCATTGCGTTCGGCGTTAAAGTCCAATGCGGAGCCCACATTAGGCTCTATACCCGCTCTGGTATCCCCAATAAACGACTAACCACTGCCTAAATTGAATTTCTACACGGGCTATAGATGTCGTTTTACACAAGCGAATTCGTCAAAGACAAGTTCACGTAGCATAGGGGTTAGAGTCTCACTGCGTAAGCCATAGGTCCTTGAGTCGAATCCAGTTGATGACAACGAGATTTACTTCAAGTAATTCATCGAACGAAATACAAGCCCGTTCAGTTATGATTTGTGCTGGTTTGAAATCAGAACGTATTGCAGTGAGATGCACGGACACGAACACGCTTAGCGTAGTACTGACCATATCACTTTCTCGAGTGCCGAAACATAAGATCAACGTAATGAGATATTCTAACCATCACTAAGCGAAGCCCCAAAAGGGGATATTTAGCTAAAGCGTAAAAAGTCCTCTACGAAAATTTCACATTGGCAGGAACCAAATGGTGTCTGTGGCAAAAAGTTGCAAGGGGGCTCTTAACAATCATCTTCAGACATGAGACTGAAAAACATGCGGTGAATAAGGCCACGGCAGAACAGATGCTTGAAAAGATTATTGTGTTAAATGAAAATTTGTCCGCCATTTTAATATTTCATCTTCTGTATGAACACACTCAAAAGTTTACTTCTATTAATCAAATTATTTTTTGTTTAAGACCCATTTATAGCTGGCGGGCCAATGAATTTTGAAACAATGGATAAAACTGAGTATCGTGCAGTAATAAAAACTTTTGTTTTGGAAGGTTTATTAGCAACGAAAATTCATGTTGGGATGGGTAAGGCGTTAAAAGAATCTCCTCCTTCATTTTCAGCCGTGCATCGTTGGATTTTATAGTTTAAATGTGGTCCTACATGCGCTAAAAATGAACCACAAAGTGGACGTCTAAAAAATGCAACAACAACAGAAATCATTGAGCAAGTCTATGATATTGTTTATAAAGATCCAAGTGCAACCAAGCGTGAAATTACTGATAGCATAGACATCTTGAACAAATGAGTACTCTTAACAGGGTGTGTATAATAAGTAACCGGACTGAGCCTGTCCCGCGCCGTCAAAGCGTCTGCTAACCGGTGTCTGGTGCTGTAGTGGTGGTAGGGGTCTAGGTTAAGGGAACCGAGCTGCAGCAGTCGCATCCAAGCTCTTGGAGAGATAACATCGAGCGAGAGCGGAGTGCGTGTTCAGTTACATCGTCGGAGTGAAAATGGGAGCGTACAATCGAGCAACCGAACCAGAGTTTTTTAACCACGTTATTACAGGAGACGAGACGTGGGTTTTCGAATACGATCCTGAGACGAAGCGGCAGAGTTCGGAGTGGCACACACCGGCGTCACCACGACCGAAAAAAGCGTGCATGAGCAAATCGAAGGTGAAGTCGATGCTCATTGCTCTCTTTGAGGTGAAAGGCATTGTTCACAAAGAGTTTGTACCACCCAGCCAAACTGTGAACGGCCAGTACCACAGAGAGGTGCTCCGTCAACTAACCGCCCGGGTTCGCCGAGTCCATTCCGAGATTGCCGATTCGTGGATCCTCCATCAAGACAATGCTCCGTCGCACACCTGCCTGCTCGTCACCAAGCAGTTGGCCAAACAGTCGAGGGCAACGTTGCCACAGCCTCCTTAAGCCCGGATATGGCACCAGCGGACTTCTTTCTGTTCCCCAAGATCAAGAGACACCTTACGGGGACGCGGTTCGGGACTCTGGAAAACGTTCAACGTGCTACGACGAGGGCTCTAGACAGCATCGAGGTTGCCGACTTCCAGGGAGCGTTCGGGGATCGGAAAATCCGGTATCAGCGTGTTATCGACTCCAATAGGGACTACTTTGAACATTTCTAAAGAAAAATTGTACATATTTTGCCAATAAAAAATTTCCTGAGGTCAGTCCGGTTACTTATTATTCACACTCTGTATTTTGTATGAAGAATTACGTATGAAAAAGCTGTTCGGAAAGATAGGAGCCACATTTGTTAGCAATTAAACAAAAATTGAATCGAAAATAAATTTGTGAGCATAATTTGGAGCGTTTTAAGTAGAATAAAACCGCTTTTGTGCTTTGTTTTCTAATTGCGGATGAGATTTAGATGATTTTAAACTGAAGTAAGCACATTAACAGTGGGCTGAAGCTGATTTTTCAGCTTCAAAACAGGTCAATTCAGACCGACCGCCAAAAAAGGTTATGGTATCAGTTTTTTTGAATTCAAAAGAGCTTTGTTTGATTGATTATCTTGAAAAAGGGTAAATAATTAGCCTCGAGTATTATTGCAATCTTTGAGACCATCCGGATAAAAAAGCTGGTAAAGAAAGACCCGGCTTACAGAAAAAAAATGATTTTATATCAAGACAATGCATGTCCTCACGACGACGGCTAAATTGAAAGAATTAAAGGACAAATCGCTTGAACAAACACCGTATTCACTGGATGTGGCTGCCTTTAACTATTGCCTCTTCAGAAATTAGAAATAATTTCTTCGTGGTGAGCGTTTTTCATCAAATGAAGAAGCTATTGCAGCCGTGAAACTGTATGTTGCAGTGCTTCTAGAATATCATCATAAAAATTGTATACAAATATAAAAGAATCGCTACAATATGTGTGTTGAAGTTGAGGGAGATTATATAATAAAAAACTAATTTAAGTTAAAAAATACACATTCTTTCATTTTCGCTATCAATAATTCTGAACCAACTTGTACATCGACCAATCGAAAGACATCAATGTAAACTTAATGAGCGATAAAATAAGTCTGTATATGAATAGAATGCCTTAAAAGGAGGATATCACCACAAAATCACACTCTGTTACGATGGTCTCAGAAATAAACTTGCAAATGAAAACAGGATTAAGGACAGATTAACTTCATATTTGAAGAAAGTCCATGATACTCCGAATGGTTCCACAACGTCAGACTTTATATATATTCTCGAAAAGCTTTCATTGGCCCCTCGAACTCTGGATAAAGTTGGCTCCACCATACATGCAAAACATTTATGGTCGACATCGTCTTTCTCTCCAGCGCAAAACTGCGACTTCCCAACATTGTGCAAGTAAGATTGAAAACACCTTTGCCTGCTCAAGAGCTGAGTGTAGTAGAAGTCAGTCTTGCCATGTGTTTGATTTAGCCACGGATACAGATAATGTTTGTGGTGGGTAGTCCATTTTCCTTTCATGTTGTTCACCTAGGACTGCCATCAATCATTAAACAAGCGCCTTCTCTCCTCGTGGGCAGCTATCTCCTTATATCTTCGTGCCGATACTGGTAGATAGTACAGCACTCTGTAGCAAAGAGAGAGATAGATATCATACCTATGATTACTAGCATATGCAAATCGAGAATCTACTCTGTCCTTGCTGAGAGCGTCACCCTACATTTCTGTTTCACACATTAGCTCAATCTTTATCGCACTCATCAAAGTTTGTCTTTCTGATGAGTTGTGTCCTACTAAGTTGGCCATAAGTCATATCAGAGCCTTATCAGCCGTTGCCCTGATTTGCTCAGAGAAACTCATATTCGAGTCGCTCAGTATTTTCTTCCTTGTCAGAATGATACTTTGGTTTTCTCTAGTAATGCTCTGTGTCCGCGAGCAGTTATCTATTTCCTCATCTGGTACATTAGCAAACCTAGTCTGACTTTTGCCTGTTTGACAGTGCGTCCAGCAACTAGCACTACATCATGTAACGATGTAACGATGTAACTTCATATCATAAAGCAAGCTTTGGTATTTCAGGTAGTTCCTTAAAAGCCTCACAATATATTCTGAAATTTTAAAAGAGGTTTTCAACCTATCTAGAATATCTAACCATCTTGTGGAGCTCAAGGCGTTCCGAACATCAAGTGTGACCAACAGAACAGCCCGCCATTTGGTGTGGCAGTTAGACTAGGTTCATTACCTCTGCAACCACATGAATGGTGGAGCGTCTTGCTCTTAAGCCTTACTGCTGAGGAGATACATGCCCACTCGTGTCAGTGAATTTCCCCTGTTAAGGTTCTTAAACATTTTGCCAGTCGTAAATCTTAGAAATATCTGATTTATGAGTTTTTTTCCTTTTACATAATTTTTGGCTACAAATATATGCCTGAAGAACTAGCTTATATGAAGCTATCTTTTTCATACGTAAAATTACTTCAGGGTCTGAACATAATATCAATATTACAAGTATCTTGAAAATACATTTAATTAGTAATAGGCATGTGTTGTTTTAATCATTAAGACACCTCAGCAGGTGGAACTGTCCCAATATAGTGTGCTACATGGCTCCAATGATCTAAGCACCTTCTCAATTATAATATCACGAGACAGCTCTCCTATTAGTTTAATGAGATTACTGCGTTGTCTCAGCAGACATAATTAACCAATCACGTTCAGCAAATGCAACTAGGGAATTGTGGCTTACGAATCTTGTTTGTTAGTTTTAAAACATTCATTCTTGTTTAATAGTCAAGTCAGATAAAAGTCAGTCTTGTTATGCCTTCAATTGAGCCACGGTCTGAAGTCAGGGATTAGCCACGCGGTCCATTTCCCTTTTGTGCCATTCACCAAGGTTTGTCGCCGATCATAATTGAGTGTTGCCACTGCTCAAGATCCACATTATATCTACTGTCTTTGTGTCTGCACAGGTACATTTCATGTCAATCTCTAGCAAAAAGAGCAACAGCTATCACGCTTGCGATAACTAGCACCGTTGACTTAGAGACTGTATATGTGCAGATACAATCCTCAGCCCTTCTCATCACCACACCTATACCTGATGTCCATATTTCTGATTCATACAATAGCACAGATTGTACGGCGCTCATTAGAAGGTTCCTTCTTGATGATGTGCGTACATCAACGTTGGCTATTAGCCGCCTAAATTTAGGTACATCCGCAGCATCCTTATGAGCCGTTTCCCTGATTTTCCCAGAGAAGCTCAGTTTCGAGTCAATCAGAACACCCAGGCAATTGATAGCTAGTTTTGATTTAATTTCCGCCCCCCTGTATCCCCATCAGATTTATTCAGGCCAAAATTTGTGCAGTTATCTATTCCCTCACTCAGCACATCAGCATAAGTAGCCTAAATTGCGCTTGTTCAACCAGGGCAGTATATCTTCAATATAGGCAATCAAGCCCAATTTAATTGGTGTCTTCAAACTCAGTGGCCCATTGTACAAGATATTCCACTGGGCTAGGCCAAGGTTGGTGCCTTGGATAACATCCAATATGACTTTTATATTCGCCAAACTTCTTCCGTATCAGAGTCTGTATCAGATATTTTTAGATAGAAACTGTGCTCCAAAGTTTCCAGAATATCCATCCATCTAAAGGAATTGAAGGCATTTCAGAAATCAGGTCCTTCCATCAGCAAAAGCATATGTCTTTGACCACGCTCTCATCATGTATCGTGTCAGTGAGTCTTTCTCTGATAAGTTTCTTGAGCACTTTCTCAATAGCGCCTAGCGTAAATAAAGGCTAGTATGCACACAACAACTCGAAACTCCCTTTTCCTTGCTTCTTTCCAGTGCTCTGAGAAGAACTGTTCACACAGGTAAGCATTGTGCATAATGAGCAGGAAATCAGGACAAGGTGGTAGATGGGCTGCAACACCACAGTCGGCACGCATTCATAGACAGCATTACCTCCTTTGGTTCCAATTGCCTGAAATGTGGGCATTGCGTTTGCGTTTTATCATGGACGACATCGACACGGACGGGAAGTGTAGAACAAAGAACTGGCGCTAGCTCGTTCATCTTTTTTGCTTTATGTAAGTTCCATAGGGCACGCAGTTTCCATATAATTGGCATCAAAACTAAGCTCCATGGATTCTTGTTGACGTTCTCTATAGGGTATTGCCAGCAATAATTCTTTAAACTGCTGATCTATCTGCGAAGAATTTTCCAGGCTAACTTATAAGATGTTTATCTAGTTCATGCTTCCTCCCAGTTTCGCGCCTGTTGAACCTCTCATTGAAACTTGTGGTTGTCCTTCCCATGCTCATCGATTTCAATGGGCTACCAGTTTATACGGGACTAGCCGTGTCGAGCTCTCTGATGTAGCAAAGCAGACATACAGGCAGAATTGATGATAATCTAAGTTAAATTCACTACGTCTTCAGCTATTAGTATTCCTCTACCTAATAAATTTACCGCTAAAAGTGTACCTGCTTTGAGTACCTCTGCAAACCTATCAGATACTATAGGCATCAGCAAGTACCATCAAGGATTTCAAGCGTGATATATTATCTGAGTAATTCTCTAGTACTCTACAGTTTTGTACTCTATGCACAAGAGACTCCGAAGCGAATGTCACGGCAAGTATGGCCCTTCGCAATCGCAAAAGTGAAAAGTAGGCATATTGCCAATGTTCAGCATGATACTTTTCATTATAGCCGCCACCTTCAGGGCTCTCAAGTTTGTTTCAGGTATGCCCCATTCAATGGTTCGAGCGCTGAAGTATCCCCCGAACCTGTCCTTTGTTTGAGACAGAAATTATCCTGAGTTTGAGACAACATTCAGCTTGGCTTTAAGAAACAGCCGCGGCTCATTTGGGGTTAAGTATGCACTATATAATTTAGTACCTGAACACCGATGAACACTATCCCTCGTACATGAACCTAAGTACTAAAGTGGGCACTGTTCCTAACCAAGATAATTGTAGTGCCAGATTTGTAAGGATACTATGCTTTTGAGTTTTCGCCATGGTGTTGTCTACTGGGTGAAAGCAGATCTTGCGCATTATTGTTGCGATGGAAGATCAGCTACAGGATATGGCGGATTAGAGTAGCGCTTTAGACTTGTTAAGTGTTTCTTGGAAAATCCATCACTTTCCAGTTCTTAGGGCGTTTTTGAGATTACGCAGTTTTAGATGAGCAATGTTCCACAGGATAGAGCCTGCTTTATCCGTAAAATCTTTATTTTTGCGCTCTTGTTTGCCATATTTCCAGTATAAAGAACTCCTACGATGGCCTTGTACAACGTTGTATTGAATGGCCATAACATAGGCAGTTAACGCAGTGGATACGAGCTACTCTTTGCCGTATCTTGAAGATCACCCAAACTTTTTGACCTTGCTCACACTGAGGATTTGATCACTTGCTTTCTCAACCAAGTCGATGATGGTCATGCATTATCCCCTGTTGTTTTTAAGTTCGTTCATACAAAATTACGAGACTTTGATAGCTTTCTTACAAAGAGCTTTTAAGCTGCATGACGGAATAATTCCTCCATTATGGTCTTTGCTTCATACTTGAGAACAGTTCCTTGGACCTTAGCTGACAAGACTTGGTGTTTCCTGGTCCTACATACCTCCCAACATCTTGGGACCCTTTTGCGTAGGATCTGCCTTCGATTCGTTGCACCAGATGTGCTTGTTTTTGGTGATTGCGAGGTGAATATCATACATGCACTGAGTGTGTGTCTTTCATGCTCAAAAGCGACTAGTCTACCGACTAAACACCTCCTCTCTCAACTCCATAACCCATCTTGAAACACACATTTAACACATTGCATCAGGCCCGGTCTCGTTTTGTCACACCAGGCACCTTCAAGTTGCCCTCTTCTAGCGGGAAAGAAGGGAGGAAGAGGAATTGTCAGACAAGCAATCCCCCAGCTATGACGTCCCTGACTGCTGTGAGTCCCTTTTCTCTTTTAGGACTGCCCGAACATCATGTGCCACCTGGTTCTATTTGTCAACCAATTCGAGTATCACCTGACTTTACTATCTGGGGTGAATTCTTCCGCCTCCTTGTAGAGGTTCCGCCGCAGCTTGTGTAATTATTACCGCCAAATTAGGGACTGTCAGATATAAAGATGCAATCCTCAGCGCTCCTCTTCTTTGTACATGCGCCAAGTGTTTTTGGCATACTTCCTCACTGAGAGCCTCGCCCCGTATTTCTGCTCCGTACAGTAGCACTGACACTACATCACTCATCAATAGGCACCTGCTTGATAAGTTGACTAAGAGCCCATACTCCCGAAGCAGCCTTCTCAGTCATTGCCCTGATTGGTTCAGAGAAAATCATCTTTGAGTCGATCAGTAGCCCCAGGTACTTCACCGCTAGCTTCGATTTAGTTAGCATGCCTTCAATACTTGTCATGCTTACCCTAGAGATTCTCTTTTTTGTCAAAATGACCACTTTGGATTTCTCCAGTGCTTAAATAAACCCACGAGTAGTCATCTAGTCTTTCACTTGGTGCATTAGCATATCTAGCCTGAGTTGTGCTTGTTCAACATCATCCGTAAAACCGATCAAAAGCGACACATATGGCATATTCAGTCTCCGTAGCCCGTTTTGAGATTAGTTCCATGGGACTGGACCAGGGGTAGATCTCTGGGCAACACCGGATGTAACTTCAATCCTTCGTTGGCCCTTTGTTGTGTCGTAAAGCAGGCTTCGGTAATTCAGGTAGTCTCTTAAAATCTGTACTAGATATTCTGGAACTTGAAAAGGGATTTCCAGTGTATTCAGAATATCTACCCATCTACCGAAATTGAAGGCGTTCCTAACACTGACTGTCACCAACAAGACAATTCACCGCTTGGTATGGCTACATGCCTCTGCCTTTTGGATCACGCTCACCACCTCTAAAATCGCATCAATGGTGTAGTGTCCTGCTCTAAAGCCGTACTGCCGAGGAGATAGTTTCCCAGCAGCATGAAATGCGTCAGTGAGTATTCTCTTGATGAGTTTCTCTAGCGCTTTCCCAGCTGTGCCTAGCACGCATAACGGGCGGTATGCAGATCAGCACGAGCCCTGCCACCTCCCGTCGTACTAAGCAACTCCTTTCTGTAGGCAAATGTTGATTGTGCTGCGCAGCAAGTCAGAACAATAGTGGTAGATAAGTTGCAACACCTCAGCTGGAACATCATCTGGAATTGGAGCCTTTCTCGCTTTCAGTGTTAGGGCTACCTCTACCAGTTTCAACTGTACAAAAAGTGGACACTCGATTACTATTTTACCGTGTAAAGCGTCAATACGTACAAGATGGGCGGAGAAGAGTGTCCACACAATCTCGCCCATCTTTCCGCATCGTGTATGTAAGGGCTTCCGTAGGGCACCAAGCTTCCGTATAACTAGCTTGTAGCCAAGGTTCTACGGGTTCTTGTTCACATTGTCCGCTAAATCTTGCCAGCAGCCAGCTTTACTGTTGTTAATCGCTGTTCGAAGGTATTTCCTGGCCAACTTGTATGCTGGTACCCGCCTGCCTGCCTTGTCACGGTTCCGTATCCGTTGAGCCATACGCCGAAACTTGTGACACTCCCTTCGCTCTTCATTGATGCCAGTCGACCACCAGTACACTGTGGGCTTGCCGTATCGGGATTTTTGAAGGGGCACAGAGGCGCTGCGAGCAGTCGTGATGATGCTTATACAATAGTTGAGTTCATAACAGTTGGCAGTTCTTCTATCCGCTTTATGTCGACAACCTCTCGATGTCTATGCCTCCGATATCCCAACCAATTGTAGAAAGTTGAGAGCATAGACATCGGGAGACAACATTGCTGATCTCAAGCAAAATGCACTGATTATCACTGGCAGAGTAGTCCCCTAATACTCTTCAATTGTGTGTCCACCATACAAAAGATATGATTCATTCGCAGCCAATAGGGTGCAAAGTCGGTGCATTTCCGGTGTTAAGTATGAAGAGCGACGTCCTGGCTACCATTTCTAGGACTTGTTTTCCTCGCAGACCTGTTTGAGGCATGCCCCATTCAATTGCTTTTGCGTTGACGTCTCCCACAACGAGCAAGTTGCCATCTGCTTTTGAGACAGCATCCTCCAAAGCATTAAGCTTGGCTTGGAAAGATGATTTCGATTCGTTCGGCGTTAGGCGCATACTTAAGAAGGTGGTCATTGAGCACGCGACCCGCCCGAAACCATCTCTCCGTACAAAAATCACTGTTGTGAACTCAGATGGTGGCAGTACTAGTTTCGTTAGGATACCATGATGCATGAACTATGGTGTAAGTTTAGTTGCAGGATACGGGTCACTAAAGTTCTCGACATTTCCCCGTTCTCAAGCCATTCCCCAGGTCCGGACTTGGATCAGTATCCTTGCAAAGAACACAGTGTACCTCCTTTGTACACTTTTTTCTTTGACGTCTAATTTCACCACATGTGTTACATAGGAGTCTCCTATCGGGGCCTTTACATACTTGTGTAGTGTGACCATATCCAACGCATTTGAAACATTGAAGAGACGCTGCTCTTCGCCATATCCTGCAGACAACCCTCCTTATTCTTACTTTGCCGTTATCCAGAAATTGTTCGGCGTTCTTTTCAGTCAAGTCCATGATGGCCTTGCGTTATCCCCTATGGTTCTTTGGTGTCAGCCTCGCTTTGATTGTGCCTACGCTGGAGAACACCCTTTTGATAGCCTCTTCGGCAGCAGCTAGATCCGTGACGCAGTCAATGTCTCTTATTTTGGTTTTGCACACAGGCTTTAGTTGTGCTTTTGCCGAAGACTTTCTTTAGTGCGTCACAAAATGCTTCTTTATCCTCAGCCTTGGCTGCGAATCCGACCAGTATCTGGCCCAACCGCGTTGGTGCTTTAATGGCAGTGTTGTCGTCTTCAGGCTTACATTTTCCTTGATAGCTCGCACTACTTCTGCGTAGAATCGGTCATCTTTAGATTTTACGAGCCGTGATTGCTGGCGAGGTCTTCGTCGAGGCTTCTTTGTCTCCTTTTTTGCATCAGATCTTTTTTCTCATTGAGCGTCTGTGCGAGCTTTATTTTCTAGAACTTTTTAAGCAGTTTCTTTGCTGCTTTTTTTTATTATTTTTGTCAGCACTGTCTGGAACCCCTGATCTGGCCTTTGACGCCTATCAAGTGCCTCTTCTTTCCTTCTTTTATCCCGATCTTCTTCGATTGCGCTAGACGAAATTCTTTTATTAAACTTTTATCCTGACGCTACTGGATTGAAAGCAGAGCTACAGTTGACAACAGTGTATGGAGGAGGAACCTTTCGGAAACCTCTACTTCCTTGGATACGTGAGTTTGTAGTCCCCAAAGTATACTAGTTTCCAAACTTACTCCTGTCGATCAGCATTTCACTTGAACATTGGATGATGGCTTGAGTCGATTCAGAATCTTTGAAATTTAGTGCAGACAGACTACAATATAATTTTCGATTTCGCTTTGTTTGAATCCTTATTTCTTAATTCGATACATACTTGTAAGGAGTGGGCTATTGGTTTTGAGTGTATATTTCGGGAACTTTGGATGAATTTAAATAGGTCAATTGATATTGGTGCCTGTCTCTCCAAACGTTACAGTACTCAATCTATTTATTCTTAGATTTTCTTGGTTTCTCAGTTTCTCTATTGCAGAATCGTCATAGAATTGTTTAATCCCTGAAACCATTCTGTTCTTCTGGCTAAACTTTCAAAAAAGCTGATCTTTGTGGCGATACGGCATTGGTATGTTAATTCCTTCCTTAAAAGGGTCTGGTGTTCTTTAATTTTGATAGCGAATCAAAGTTCAGGCGTTTGATATTTTATAAAACAAAAGCAACGTGGCTGAAATAACGCTGGCCTTGTTATGGAACATAACTCACTTCAAATTATCAAACGAAATTGTTTCCTATTTCAACGCAGTAGTTAATACCTTTCTATATTTTTTGCAATTCTCTTAATAAACCATCCTCCCGTTCATCTCTCGTAGTCGATGCAATCAAAAATATTCCATCCCAACACGAATATCTTTTCGAATTTACACACCAACCTCATTGTGACCTCTCCATTTCCATCAGTTCCATTAAACATTTCCCTCATTAACTTCCATGTAGCCATTTGTTTGCAGACCCACGTAAAACTCTTCAATTTTCCCCGTAATTACAAGCGTGCACAAGTAAACGGTCGAGGAAATTACTGGCAGAAATTAATGGATACCATTTACCGTGCTTAATTAATATTCGTCTATAAATTTTAAGCACAAAGTCATAACTCCGCGTATGTAAACATTTCAATATTCTGATGACGGCCATCGAACGAGCAGAATGAACGAAATATTCACTAATCTCGACAAGTTAACTTTGCCGATCTGTTGAGGAGAATATTAAAAATATCATCGACGTCCTCTTAGAGAGCGCCGAAATGATGATGCTCCTGCCCTGGTGGCAAATTAATGCGTCGAAAATATGAATATATGATTTCGTATGTATGTCTGGCGAAATTCTAGGATCTCCAAGCGATTTAGTTAGCGTGACAGGGGGAGGAGTGATGCCACCTATCCATATCCATGCATACGCTAGTAGGAGCCGCTCAAGTCCATGGCAAGCACTCGCGTAAACATTCCGGTGGCGCGGAAAATAATTCTGGAATGATGCTGATTTCCTAAGTATCTATTTTTCCACTTTCCAGAGATGCGAACATGCTTAGGAAAAGATATGACATTAAAATTATCGCAACGTGCTACCAATTTAAATTAAAACGTCCGTAGCGCTATTGATTTTGTGGCGCGCATTGAGACATTTATGGATCGTAGGCACCTGTTCGTCCAATTAATTTCCCGCAATGGCTCGCGAGCGAAGGACGCGGGGTCGGGACTGTGGAGCGTTTGATGTTTTCATCAAATAAGTTACGAGTTTTCTTTCATGTTGCTGGACTAGTACGTTTGCAATTAGTTCATTAGTAGGCGCTAAGAGTAATAGCTTTTGGGTGATTCCTCGGGGAAAAGTAAATTAACGGAATGTCGAGGATGAAAAATTAAAGGTCTTTCAGAAATTTTAAATGGGTGTTGCAGGCAAGGACGTTACTTATCATAATTTTGGATATAAAAGGAATATACAATGAGCGTCTGGAGTTCCATTAAAAATATAAAATGAAGTCAAAGCAAAAAAATTGTAATTTGGGCTCAATAATTAACATGTAAATGTTTACTTTTAAGGCAGGACGATTAGGAACAGATCAAACATTAACTTTCTTAAATTGAGACGATTTACCTAAACATCAACTCCTTTGACCCAACCAACAAAGCAAGCCCCGACGGCTTTTCAAGAAAGAAGAGAATTGGCCTGTGGATATCAAATAAACAAAATTTTTGATTAAAATTATTTTCAAATTACTTATGAGCAAATTCCATATTTAATTTTAAATATTGGCCTGGAATAGATCCATTCGCTCTTTTATCTGAATTAGTTGCTCCATTCAAATTTATATCTATCTAGCCTTTCTTGCATAGAGAACATTTTTTGGATCCACCGAGCCTTGAGAAGGTCGTCCAAATGAGAAAACGACCGACTGGAGCGTAATTATCACCCTTAAAACGTTTGGCGCTCGCAGCCACGTAGCCACAGAGTTCACCTTCCAAACACCCTATAACGCGGTACGACCAACAAACAAAAACCCGCAGTTTTCTTCAGAGGAGCAAGACTTAACGACTCCGTTGTCACTTCTTCTTCTTCTTAGCACTACAACTCCTCTAGGGCCTTCGCTTCCTGCAAATAGCGCCTCTACCGGTTTCGGTCCATTGACTGCGTCCTTTAATTTCGAAATCCGAGCAGTGATGAACTGTCTTCGTCGATTGAGTCAGACTAGAATTTCTTTGGTTTCCCCCTGGTCTCCAGGCTTCAGTTCTCCCAATAAATACCTTTTTGGGTATGCGTTGTGCATTCATAAGATTCATGTTTCCAGCGTATTGCTGCTTCCGTAGTCTTACAACTGGAGGTCTCGTCATAAATTTCATACAGCTCATGGTAGTATCGAATTCGCCATTAGTCCTCATCTAGCTTCGCTCCGATTTTACGCCTCAGGAATCGTCGCTCAACGGCGTTCAATATATTTGCGAATGCTTAAATTAGGGTCCATGTCTCATAACCATAGCATAACACAGGTCTTATCACAGATTTGCACACTTGGAGCTTTGTTTTCCTGTGTATGCAGCTGGTCTTCAAGATCGTCAATACTGAAAAAAAAATATTTTATTTGCTAGCTGTATTCTTCGGGGTATTTCGTCTCTTTCACCTCCTGTTGTCGTTATTTTGGCGCCTGAATACACAACTTGCCCAAATTTTCGATACTGTATTCGCCAAGTGTGATATTTTGTGTGCTTGAGGTATCTTTTTTTGACTGCGCCATGAGCTTCGTTTTATTCTCATTGATTTGTAGCCCTACTAGTTTTCCTTCGCTGTCAAGTTTCAGGAAGAGTTCTTTGGCAGTTGTTAATGACTGTGAAAGAATGTCGATGTCATCCGCATAGGATACTACTTTGCTCGACATGTATAGTCATGCACCTCGTGTATCGACAGGTAGCTCTCTTATGACGTACTCCAGAGATAAATTAAAAAGCAATGGGGCCAGCCCATCTCCCTGTTTTAGTCCGGTATTTGTGTGAAACACATCGGTGAGTTGGTTATTGATGCGGACTTGGAAGGTTGACTTCATTGTCGTTTCGGTAAGATAGACTAATTTGGGCGGGATGCCAAGGCAAAGCATTATTTGGTAAAGCACGTTACGATCAATACTGTCGTATGCTTGCTTAATGTCAACGAAAATTTGGTGCACGTCTATGTTAAACTCCCAGCATTTTTCAAGCATCTGCTTGACAGTGAAGAATTGGTCCATTGTCGATCTACATACTATGAAACAACCGTGATACTCCCCAGTAATACTGTTGGCGTATTATCCGATTGTATTTTCTAAGATATGCCTCTGTAATTTCCGCACTGTTATAATATAATTGATTGGCTCCATACCTTCGCCATATGTTCTTGTTGTCAAATGTACTGGATGACTTTGTGAATAGCTTTATGAGCACTGCTGCCACCATATTCCTTCATGGTCATACATTAGATCCTTCAAGATCAACAAATTCAGAGCACCCAAGTATTTATTTAAGTAATAAATTTTCGGTAAAAGAAATAACACGTAGACTAAATACCAAAAATATTAATAGTACATTAAATCAAAACAATGTTAATGTTAATCCTAATCCAGATTCCAATCAAATAAGTCATGGCTCCCCTCGTAATCTCCCAACGGATGATCTCTTAGAGCATCACTCAACTTCCGAAACACCAAGTGATAGCACTATTAGAAATTTGCAACAAAACAGCTCCATTGTTCAGTGCGAAAATTCTTTAACCTCAACTTCAGCCGCTGAAAACAGGGGATCCGTGGATAAATACTCTAATTTTGTACATGGTGGTGTACAAGTCTCCACCTTACCACCCATTTTTGAACCCGCTCATACCTCCAGTGGTGAAAGCCACAATCAATGCCGGCAATGATATGGAAGGCAAATATCTCTTATCCCGACTTAGAGATCATAAAATTTTTGAAAATGTTAGGCTTTATCTGGCATACATGTACAAGGCTCCGGACACAACGTGCATTGATGGCAAAACAAAGACAAACATTATGGTTATGATCCAGCGGGAAGGCCTTCCTATAGATATTGGGGCCCTCCGTAGGATTTATATCAAATACCACGAAGAGTTAGGAATAACATCAGCACAAACTAATAAAGACTTACGCGTTGCATGTGAGCTCCAATTATATATCAGCACTTCAATGATCTAGAGAGCAACATCGTAAATTTTTTCGTCCCCAATAACGCACTAACTTCTAAACGCCTCAACCTCTTTTATCATAATTGCGGTGGTATGAGAGGGAAAATTAACAAACTTTATCTGGACGCCAAATCATGCCATTTCAACGTTCTTACCTTAACTGAAACGTGGTTGAATGAGTCTTTTGTCAATGAAGAGATTCTGGATGGAAACTGGTCAATTCTTAGAGACGACAGGGATTCTCACAGCACTGGGCAATCGCGCGGAGGAGGAGTCTTGATTGCAGTGCGAAATTCGTTTTTCAGTGAGCCCGTCAGTACTGTCTCTAACAATTCCTACCAGCATAAAATTGTTCGTATCAAAATTGCGAATGTAAACTTGTATATAGGGGCTTTTTATATCCCTCCAAGATCCAATGAAGAAGTTTACAATAATGCGTGTGACATAATATCGTCACTCGCTGCTTCCATCAATGAAGAAGACATAATAATCATCACTGGGGATTTTAATCGACCGAATTTGACATTCACTGTCGATGAATCTGATAATGGACTCCTCTCAGTCAATTTTCTAGACAGTATAGACTTCAACATTATTAGTACCATGTATGGCAATGATTTGCAGCAAGTTGCTTCGACCCCCAACCTTCATGGTCATTGGTTAGATCTCATTTTTACAAATGCGTATGACGAAGTTGTGGTGATTCCAACTAGCGATGCGGAGCATTTGTTTTCTAGCACCCGCCACCATTCCGCAATTTCTCTTGAATTAGCCACTACGGATAGAGAATACCATCTTTCTTACAATAATTCTATCGTTTTTGACTTCCATAATGCTGACTATGATAGCATTAACAATCATCTTCATACTATTGATTGGACTGGTACGCTTTCAACGTTAGGTACAAACGACGCAGTAGATTGTTTCTACAATCTATTCATGTACGCCGTTGAGAGGCACGTGCCCAAAATTAAAAAGAAAAATAAGCCCTCTGAGCCTTGGCTTGATGGCGACCTTAGGTATTTAAGAAACCAAAGGAATAAGCTCCACAAATTAATTCAAAAAAGATCCAACGTTAGCCAAGAAATGAAAAATAAATATGATGCGCTGGTTAAAGAATTGCAACTCAAATCTCGGGAAGCATATGATTCTTACGTTAACATAATTGGTGAAAACATTATCCATAACCCAAAAAAGTTTTTTGATTTTGTAAACATTAAACGTAAGTCCCAAGGTTTTCCCAATTCAATGGTGTATCAAGACTTGAGCTCGTGCAATCCCGTAGACATCTGCAAATTTTTTGCAAGTCATTTTCAATCCGTGTACTGTCCAACCAACTCTTCATCCTACATACCTTCTTCAGTCGAAAACTCAGCGTCTCCCATCGAGGAACTCTGCATTTCTGAAAATGATATATCCAACGCAATAGAGGCACTTGACATCAATAAAGGGCCTGGTCTTGATTTACTCCCTCCTCGCTTCTTGTTTCACTGTAAAGAGCAATTGATTCTTCCTCTGCAGATTATTTTCAATAAATTCCTCTCTTCTGGAATTTTCCCAACGATATGGAAGACATCCCATTTGATTCCAATTTATAAAAGTAAAGATAAGGCATCAGTTGAAAACTACAGAGGCATTGCAATACTATCAGCAATTCCTAAACTTTTTGAAAAATTAGTCTATTCAAAAATATCGCCCATCATTGAGCCTCTGCTAAACGATCAACAGCATGGTTTCCGAAAAAATCGCTCAACAGTTACAAATCTTACATTAATGGTTTCTAGTATCCTCTGTGAAATGGAAAAAGGTAACCAAATTGATGCGATTTACACTGACTTCAGCAAAGCGTTTGATCGTGTTAACCACGAAATTTTAGCAAACAAATTAAAAATCTTCGGAATCCGTGGTCCTTTGCTAGACTGGTTCGACTCATATCTCAAAAATAGGACCCAATTCGTCAAATTTCAAGGGTTTGTGTCCAAAGAAATAAATGTTTGCTCTGGTGTACCTCAAGGCAGCCATCTTGGTCCCCTACTTTTTAACATCTTTATTTCTGATCTCTCTGTTATGCTGTCTGATATTCCCCATCTATTTTATGCCGACGATCTTAAGCTATTCAATGTAGTAACGTCTCCTAAGGACACGGTATTCCTTCAAAACAAGGTAAACTCTCTTTTAAAATGGTCAGAAAAAAACCAACTTTCTCTGAATTTCGAAAAATGTGTGGTAATAAGTTTTTCCCGTAAAAACTCCGTTCTTGCTTGCGATTATCATCTCAACTACCACAAACTTAACAGAGTGAACAGCGTCGTAGACCTCGGTGTAATGTTGGACAATAAACTTCGATTCAACTTGCATTACGATGAAGTTATCTCTAGGGCCAATAAGCTACTCGGCTTCATCAAACGTCGATCCAAAGAGTTTCAAAATATTTGGGTATCTAAGACGTTGTACGTCGCGTTAGTTCGCCCAATGCTTGAATATGCTTGTCTTATTTGGGATCCTGTTTTTCATGTCCACATTGACAGACTTGAATCGGTTCAAAAACAGTTTGTATTGTTTGCATTGAGGTCGCTATATGATCCTAAAAATTTTCAGGATTTACCCCCCTACGAGCACAGGCTGCAAATTTTGAATATGCCATCACTTGCTTCCCGGAGAATTACGATAACCTGCTGTTTCGCGTTTGATGTCCTCAGAGGCTCGATAAATGTTCCATTTTTAACTAATAAAATAAAAGTACATGAGCCCTTGCGAGTCACTAGGCACTCTCGTCTGTTGGTGGAAGAGCGGCACCACACAATCTATGCCGATAATGAGCCTATCAATAGATGTTGCAAAACGTTTAATTCACACGGTGCGCATTACTCCCCAGACATGTCCAGAACCCATTTCAAAGCTCTGCTATCAAATGCCCTAGCATCTTAATCCCATCATGTATCCAACCCTGACACCATATTTTTATTGTATCAATCTAATTAATTTTAATTTGTATTTTTTAAGTAATTATTGTGAGTTAGCGTACAAAATTTGTATATTTTTATTCCTTGTACCAGTGCCTTGCTTGGCTGATAAATAAATAAGTCCTCCTCTTCTGTCCACTGGAATAATATCGTTAGCGCTTCTCCGCAGAATATTTCCAACTTGTTCTCTCAGTTCTTTTCGTCAACTTTTATTCCTTCTTCTCATGTCTCCGATCCAGTTAATACACATGTAATTCACTCCTTTGACATTTCTTTACTTTTTTTGCAGTTGAATCCCTCATAAATTCACTTAATCCTAATATTTAACCTGGTCCTGATGGGTTACGGAATTCGTCAAGTCATTAGTGTCTTCACTTTGTATCCCTCTGGCTTTTCTTTTCAACCTCAGTCTGAAGACTGGCACTTTCCCTACTTATTTCTTTTCCAATAAAAAGTTGTTCCTATTCTTAAAGATGGTGATCCTTCTTCTGTGTCCATTTATCGTCCTATTTCCTCAATTTCCTATTTTCCGAAATCACTCGAGCGTCTGGTACATAAGCAGCTTTCAGTTTCATTGACTACTAACTCGTCGAAGGAACAACATGGATTTCTCAAAGGTGGCACTACGACCTCAAATTTAACTGAATTCACCGATTAAATTGCTAAGGCCCTAGAAAATCGATTTCAGGTTGATGTCATCTTCACTAACTTCTCGAAGGCATTTGACATGGCCAACCATCAACTTCTCTGTTACAAACTGAAATCTTTTGGGGTTGCTGGCCCTCTCTTATCATGGATGGACTCCTACCTATCTTCTCGTATATGTTGTATTAGTTACTGTGGACTTACCTCTATTCCATTTCATCTGTCTTCTGGTATTCCTCAAATTTCCATCTTAGGTCCCCTCCTATTCTGGTTGTTTATAAATGATCTTCCTTCGGTTATTGCCTCCAATTGCCTACTGTATGCCGATGATTTGAAAGTATTTCTAGTTATCATGTCCCTACAAGATTGTGATTGTCAATATCTTCAGATGGCCCTGATTACACTGAGTAACTGGTGTTCGTCTAACTACCTCTTTTTTAATGTTGCCAAATGCTATGAAATGACTTTTAATCTAAATCAATCTCCACCGTCCGCTTGTTTATCTGTCTTGCCCATCCTATCTTGAATATTGCTCTGTAGTTTGGTTTCCCCGACACTCCTATCTCATTAACACTTTAGAGAATGTCCAGCGAAAATTTACTCGTGTCTTGTTTTACAAACTCAAAATTCCATATCTACCCTATGACTGTCGTTTGTCCTTCTAACGTCTGCCTACTCTGTCATCCCGTTGCATGTGGCTAGATCAGAGTCTTCTATTTCAACTCGGCCACAATCAAATTTCATCAACATTGTATGCAGACTTACGTTTTCGCCAACCATCGCGTTCCTCTCGGGCAAAAAATTTTTTCGTACTACCGTATGCCCGTACAAATTTTCATTCTCCCATTCTACGAATGGTAAGAAAACATGATAAGCTTGCGTTAATCGACTCATAACCTGTTTCTTAATTGAGATTAAGATGCCTGATCCTTACCAATCAATTTGAGTAAATATTAGACTTGTTTGCGCTTTAATTAAATTTTATATGCATTTTTTTTCAACTTAGTACTTAGTATTGTTAATTCATTGAATCACTTTATATATTAACTTTTTTGCTTAAGTATTAATTTGCATTAAGTTGTTTTTCTGTTTATTTTGTTCCATTTTGTAATTGGATTGTATTTAATCTGTTACATGGAATTTCAAATGAATAAATTAATTAATTAATATTTGATGAGCTCCACTGGAATCTCACCAATGCTCGGCACATCTTTATTTTTGTGGGCTTTGATGACGGAACACACTTCATCCAGAGTTGGTGGGGTTAATGGAGGCTCTACGCAAGCATCTGTAAATCCCGATGTTCTGGAGCTGTGTGGAGAATCAAGGATGTTTTTGAAATACGATCCCATCTTTCCTTAATCTTGGTTTCATCAGCGACGATATTGCCGATTTCATCACGACAGAGCGTGATTTTAGGCTGATAACCATGTTTTAGGCTTTTCACTATTTTGTATGTTCGTCTTGTGTTGTTGCTCGCTAAACTTACATCTATAATTCCCAATTGGACGTCATAGTATTTTCTTTTCTCAGTTCTTATTATCTTATACACTACTCTTCTGAGGTTTTCATAGTGTTCTCTCTTTATCCTAGTTTTCCTGACTACGTGATCTTTGTACGTCTGATTTTTTTCGTCTAACGCATTCTGGCACTCATTATCGAATCAATCATTTCTCTTGCGTTGGGCTTGATGTCCGATCGCTTGTTCTGCCACGGTCTTAATAGCCACTTTCACTTCGATGCAGAGCTCATTGCTTGTCTTGAATGATGCATCTGATAAGATGGGAGCCAGCTGTTTGTCGAGGGTCTCCGTGAAATTCTCGGCCACAAACGCCGTTTGGAGCCTTTCGATGTCAAATTTCTGGAGCGGGCTGGTCTTTGCCGAATATGCCTTTGCCACACGACATCGATAGGTTAATTTGATCTAGTAATGATCTGAGTTACAATTGGCCCCTCGGTATGTGGGGACATCAAGTATGCTTGAAGTCCAACGTTGTTGGATCAGAACATGATCGATCTGGGGCGAAACATTGAATGAAATATATTATAGCAAGAAAAGAACATTTAGTTTTTAACATTAATCAAATTCTATTTTTATCACTTGTGTTTCTTTTTTTCTAATCGAATCCTCGAACATAAAATTGCTTCAGATTATATACACACAAGCCACTTTCATTCGTTTATTTCCTACGCTGGCAAGGGGCCCCTTTCTTCCACTCCTTGATTAGCCACCGCCAGGTTTTACTTTCTGCAGGAACTTCTCAGCCGTCTCGTACTAATTCCTCAAAGTTTGCTTGCTTCTATCCAATCACTGGTGTGTACCCTTAAATTGGCCATACTTTCACTCCACTTGCTATTTTCACTCGGGGAATTATTTCGTCGTTCTCTTCACCAGTACATGAATAAAACTTCGAAAAAGAGATAGCGCAGCAGCCATACTTTCACTCCACTTGCCATTTTCACTCGGGGAATTAATTTCGTCGTTCTCTTCACCAGTAGATGAATAAAACTTCGAAAAAGAGATAGCGCACCAGCCTTCCTGGGCTTAAATGTCTCGCTGACGTTTCTTGCCATCCATCGGGAAAATCTCGTTTCAGGATTCACTACCCCAGTGGAGTGGTTTTTCCCGTTCGTGGGAGTAGTTCCCTCGCTTCGATTTTACTCACAATGAGTTCCACTCGGTGGCGATCTAGGTGGGAATAAAATGAATTACCTACTGAATGCATTTGGGCGACAGTTCGAACTATCAGTAATGTTTATTTACATTTCGACGCGAATTGATAATTTCGTCGATAACCCTCGCACTCGCATCTTTTTCGTCCTTCTCGTCCCCGCTGGGAGCTGTATCGTTGCCCCAACGCGTGGTGTGTCCTGCGTGGTATCTATCCACCAATTTATCGTAATTTTGTCCATCGAATCTCTAGCCAAAAATGTCGTGATTTCGTTGATTTACCCTTCCGTGGTGGATATTAGTGAATTTGTGAAGGAAAAATGAATGGTGTACAGCGGCATGATGTCGCTAGCCAGTCAGGAGAGGAGCTAAGATGTTCAATAGTTGTGACCGTAATTCCTATAGATGTTATTGAATTAATCTCATCAATAGTTTGAACATCACGTTCATTTATATTCTTGCTCACATCTGAAGTAATCGAACAGTCGCCTAGGCAATTTCAATTGTAAATTTAAAAAAATTATTATTTAAATTGACGATTAAAATTGGATACGGCAACCCCTTTGTAACGCATCTTATCAACATTGCATTGTCCCGCAACAAAAACCAAAGTTGGCGGATGAGAGAACCGGAAAGGAACAGGGCTTCGAACCAGGAAAATAAGCGAAGGAGAAAGCTGGTGGGAGTTCAAGTCGCGTATACATGGAGAATGGACAGATAATCGAATACTTTCTTGCCTTTAGAAAAAAACGAAAAAATTGGCATTTGAGATTATCGACGCTTTCAAAAGAGATTTTTCGACAATTTTTCGCGCAAGTAATGATTGAAGAAAATTTGTTTGCAAATAAAGGTGAATAGCAGTCCACGTGGTGTAGTGGTTAGAGCACTAAGCCCGTAAGCTGAAGGTCTCTGGTTTGACTTTCGTTGGCTTCAACGAGATTTAGTTCGAGTGATTCTTCCGACAGACTATAAGCCTGTTCAGTTATGATACGTGCTGATTTAAAATCAGAACGTGGAGGTGAGCAGACGGACACACGGCTAAAGCGTGATAATGGTCATATCACATTGTGGAACGGCAATAAATTCGATCATGACAATTATACTCTAACTATTTCTAAGCGAAGGCTCAAAAGGGACTGTAGTCCTACAAAAAAAAATTGGCTCGACGCAAACAAACTGCAATTTTTACGCCATTTAATCATCCTCCGCGCGAATTTTTGTTTCCTGCCTGTAAATTAACAATCTGTCGCGGTCAGTCGTGCGCGCTCGCTGTGCTCTTGTAATGGTACGAGTACGGTACCATGTAAATAATGTAAATGAATAATTTCTAAATTCGCGAGCTCCTAAGTAGGACGTCTATGATGAGGCTGGTGCTGGCGGTTATATGTCGATAGTGGTAGCTGGTGATATTTGATTTGCAATCGTAAAGTAAAGTTCATCTAGGTTTAAACTGCAAATTCAATGCCAACAGCTTCATTTAAATTCACTTTTCTTATTTACCACGACTTACTCTCAAATAAATTGAATTTCAGTTGAAGATGAATGCAAAGTTGACGTTGATGATTTGGACTGTGAGGTTGTTATTTAATTTTTCGCGACAAAGTTGTGAATTTGGGTGACACATAGTTTTATCAATTTTTGAGTGTTAAATAAAAGTTCAGTGAACCAGCCAGGAAATCGAAAGCCATGTGAGACTCCTCAATTAGCCACCGAGCACCTTTTCCTAGACATAAGTGATGGAAACTCGCGACAATTTGCGTTGGGCCTCGAACATACTTGACGTCCGCACATACCGAGGACTCAATTGTAACTCAGATCATTACTTGATCAAATTAACCTATCTTTGTCATTTGCCAAGGGAGTATTCAACAAAGGTCAGGCCGTTACAGAAACTCGACATCAAAACGCTCCAAATGGCATATGTTGCGAAAAAATTCACGAAGATCCCCAATAGCCTGGTGGCTCGAATTCGATCAGTCACATCACCGAAAACAAGCAACAATCTATTGGAGGTAGTGAAGTGAAAACAGCAATTAAGACCTTGGCAGGACAGATGATTGAATATCAAGCCTTGCCTAAGATAATCATTGGTTCGATGATGAGTGCCAGAATGCGTTAGACAAAAAGAATCAGGCATACAAATATAGTTTTTCATTCACATGCTCCTTCTCATTAAAATCTACGTTGCTGCTTATGTGAATTTTGCGCATTTCTTTATCCCAAAATCTATAATTTTTTTATTTACCTTCGCAGCCTACGAGAATGAGCTTTTTGCTTTTAGAATCGAGTTTGCGACGTTTTTCTTTTGGTGTGTCTAAATATGCATCTATACCAAACACATGCAGATGCCTGATTTCAGGCTTTCGGTTGAAAAACTTTTCATAAGGTGTTGATGTTTCTTCTTGTTTCATTAAAATTCTGTTTAACAGGTAACACGCAGTATGTCAACTTCACTATTGATTAGCATCATTCTTGTGCTTTCAAAAATCGTCCGAATTTCTCTCTTGGCACGGCCATTCTGCTCGTGAATGTAAGGTGAAGAAAATTCATGAGTTATACCTCGTTCCTTTATATGCTTTTGAAACGGCTCAGAGATATATTCGCCACCATTATCGGATTTTAAAACTTTAATTTTGTTTCGTGATTGTGTAACAACAAAGATTTCTTTAAAGTTCTCAAACACTTCAGACTTATGCCTTAAAAAAAAGATTTTCCGATAACCGGTACTTTCGTCTTTAAACAATAAAAAATAACGCGAACCTCGCGGGGATTCCACGTTAATCGGGCCGCACACATCTGTGTGTATTTTTTCTCCGGGCTTATATCTATACACAGTTTTTACAATTAGATGTGGCTTGCGGGTTTGCTTACCCATAAGACAAGTTTCACAAAAGAAATCATTGTCTTTTGCAGCACTTAAAATCGGAGTCCGCGAGCAATTTGCTAGTGTTCATTACTGCACGAATATAAACATGTCCAAGTCGTTCATGCCAAAGCTTCAGCAGGTTTTGCTTTGACTCGGCTATGTTATAGTTTTCAGGAACTTTCACTTCAAAATTCATTTTAAAGAGTTCCCCATGTCGTACACCTTGCGACGTTAGATTTCCACTTTTATCGCGCACTTCACAATGATGTTTGTATGAGTGAAACGAATACTTCTTGTCGTTAACCGTACCAATCGAAAACAGATTTTTCCGAAGTTCTGGTACTAATAACACATTTTGCAATTCTCTAAACACCGTCTTTCCGTTTACTTGTTCATAAATTATAACTGTACCCACACCGATCGCAGGTAGGATTTTATCGTCGGCTATTTTCACAAATCGGATGTTACTTGAGTTGATAAGTTTAGTAAAATATTCTGGCTTGAAGGTCATATGCATGCTGGCACCAGAGTCAGCTAACCAGAGATCTTCGTCACTCGAGGTAGTTTCTGAATAGAAAACACTTATATCACTGATGTATGCGTCGGCTAAATATGACAACTCTGTTTTGTTTGAATTTACATTTTTGTTGTTTTTATTAGGACACTCTTTCCACCAGTGACCTTTCTCCTTACAATTTGAACATTTTGTTCGTTTTTTCAAATTTTCGATCTTTTTCTTACGATCGAACTTTGGCTTTGGCTTGCTTGGTGTGTCATTTTACTTCATATTCGATGCTTGTGTTTGTAAAGCAAGAGAAGCGACGTTTTCGTCTGCGCCACAAAGACGGTTATCTTCACGGGTCAGTCTGCTAATCAATGACTCCATTTTCCTATCACCTTGAGGCACACTTTCCCATACCATACGAAAAGTAAAGAATTTTGGTGGCAAACTGCTTAAGACTTTGGATTGCTTCACAATTTCAGATGGCTTGTCATCCACATTGGCAAGTTGCTTGCAAATACACTCAAAATCTTCCAGCTGCTGTGCTATATTCACGCCATCGACTATGTGAAAATCATAAAACTTTTGCCATGCACTTTGTTTTTCATCTTCACGAACTTTTGCAAATCGTGACTTAAGCTTGTCCCATGCTTCTTTAGGAGTTGTGCAATTTATCAAGCATGCGTGAAATCGCATTTCTACCGAGCTTATTACTTCCAAAGCTTTCATCGATGCAATTCCCCATTTTTTCCACCTGTCTTTTTCTGTGGTCTTGTTTGGTTCTTCCTCAGTCCCGTCTACATAAACCATGACGTCCAACGATCCCAAAGAGAGTGTTACACCGAATTTTCATAGGGTATAATTGGTCTCGTTTAGCTCGATGAATTTTAATCCTTTATTAGCGTGATAAGAATTGCTTTAACACTGCACTATAGACGCGACACGAACCGCTACACACAACGTTGCTTTGCCAAGTTCCTTTTTATTATTTTCCAACACAATAAACACATTCGCGCAGTGGAAGCGTGCTGGGCCCATAGCCTGTCAAATTATTTAAAAGCAGGTCTTTAATGCTTCAAAGGAAAAATGTATTTATTAATTAGAAAATATTGTGACAAATCTTGTATAATGACAACTACTCGTGTCCAGCTTTTAACTTGAGCTGACTCGTGCACTGTAAGTGCGTTGCTTAGGTATAGAAACATACAGTTGCTTGGGTATAAGGACATACAAAAGTGAGAGTGTTAGTATAAAGAATATCAAAATTAAAGACGCCTGCTTAACAAATTTTTTTTTGTATTGTACAGTAATAGTAACGGATCATTAAAATTGTGATGCGACAGACATTCAAAATAAACAGCGTATTTTACGCTAAAATTCGACAGAACTGAGGGGCGGAAACCGGTGTGAAGTCCGAGGAAACGCTGGTCTGACTCGGTCGACGAAGACAGTTCATCGTTGCGCGGGTTTCAAAAGTGGAAGATGCGGGTAATGGACCGAGACAATCGGTGGTGCTTTTAGCAGGAAGTGAAGGTTAGAGAGGGACTGTAGTGGTACAAACGAGAAGAAGAAGAGGTTTTACATATATTCTAATTTTTTTATTAGCGACAGAAATTTTATTTATAGCTTCACGAAACTGCTGATACCGCCCAAATAGTCCAATTTCAATTTTGTAAAGTGTGGCTGATATTTGAGATGCTCTTTTATATGTAAGAAAATTCTGCAATTGCTATGTGGTTGAATTTATGTTTTGGAAAGTTTTGAAAATTTTGAGATTTTTAAAAATTTAGATTACAAACTTGCTATGCGAAGTCTATTCAATGGATTTTGATCAAATTTGTTGTACCCGTTTATTACATCAAAAAGTTTTTCCTGGTGAATTATGAAGGTTCTCAACGGTATCTAGGTGATTAAAAAAAATTAGATAAAAAGTATGTTCATTCCTTTTATTTTCATGTTTATAGCAATAAATATAAAAATAAAAGGAAAAAAAGACCTTGTTTTTAATTTTAATGAATTAAAAAGTTTTTAATCAACCATATCTCATCGAAAATTTAATAATGCAATATATATTTTTGCACGACTTTGCTCCAAAATGAATTGTTTTCAAGTTATAAGAAATAATAATAGGGGACAAACGATTTTGAGCCATTTTTCGACATTTCGATATTTTTATTAACGCTCCCGATTCTTTTATGGCGGAAAGCTCAATTGTTGATATAGAAGTTTTTCTGCAGCTTTTTTTGTAAAAATTGGTAAGTCCTCCCAAATAGCCAACTCAAAACAGATCCTCTTTCGATTATTAGCATTTAAATATGAATTGAATTTAATATGACCGACTCAATTCCTACTCGAATGCAAACAATTTTCTAAGCCGGATCAGAAAATTGAAATTTTTTGAACTTAGTGGAAGCACCACTTTGAATATATTAATGTGGAATGATAAAGTTTAAACCATAAAATAGATACAAATAGAAGAAAACTTCGAACAAATTACATTCAGCTGTTCTGGGGGGCCTTAAATACGGGCAGCAGCTTCGTCTAAAACAAAATATTTTTTCGAGGGAAATACAAGCAATTAATACGAGTATTGTAGTACCCAAAACGACATCGTCGCTTAGGGTAAGATGTGAAGCTTTCCTTTTATGTGTATTCGATGATTCAAATGATCTTTACAAAATGAAAAATTATGCTTTTATTGAGTCAATTTCTCTAAAAACATTCAATCTAATTTTAGAAATTATGAAGCATTGCAAGAAAATTTGATGAAGAAATAATAAATCGAAAATATTGAACATAATTTTCCTATTCTCGCATTAAATCTTTAAATCTATATTTGATCACCTATAAAGTGACAAAAATCACCATTCTCATGACTCCCCCACAAAGCAAACCCTTGAATGAAAGCCATTGACAGGTCGACTGAGGGTTAAGAAGTTGCCATAATTTCTTTCTTTTCCGAATGAAAAGACTGTACAACTGTCCGAGTCCCTAGAGCAAAATAAAGGTATAGAGTACGAGACGACTTCTCGGAGCAGCGAAACTTTAAAATAAAAGTTTTTCTTTCTCAAGACGTCGACATCCTTGCATATAATCACATGTATATGCTTGCACATACATATAAATCGTACACATCTTCGGAGAGAATTTCTTTTGCTTTCACGTCAAGAATCCGAACTCCACCAACCAGGCTCCATCTTCAATGCTGACTGACATTAAAAAGTAGCAAACTTTTCCCCATCACATTTCATTCGACTTTTTTCTTGTGCCATTCTCATTGTTGCGGGGGGCCAGGATATACATTCATTGCCTGTGGAGCATCTGACAATGTTGCCAACGAGGACGATGTTACTTTTCTTATTATTGTTGCCGAATAAAGGACCCTTACCGCTGGTGTTGTGGGCGAAATGTTATTGTTGTAGCTTTTGTAGCTGGTTTGTGATGGCGGTGCTATAGCAGCCATAAAACGAACTACAGTTACCGATGCCTCTCCCATGTTACTTTGATGGCACTGATGTCCCTTTGTTGCTCGCTGCTTACCTGTCGAATACACTTGGGATACGTTTTGAGTTGATCACACAAAAGCAGTTCAGGACTTAGTGTACATCATCGTCAACATCATCGTACTCATCATTATTATCGCTAGCCGTTGAAACTGCTCGAGTCTGATATTGTTTGTGGTGGGAGCGAAACAGTTTTTCAACGCAGAATTCTCGTTTACAATTTTCAACTGGGAATTCTCAGGATAAACAGAGAACTGAAGAAAATGTTGTTCTGAGGAACTGGCCAAGCCTTTTCAAAGCGAAGATTCATTGCAGAGGACCTACCATTCTCGGCGGTTTCATTGTATCTTTACAAATTCAAGAGTACCTTTAGAATATACTTAACATTTTTAGATTTATCCTTCATTCTCTATAAAACAAATCGAAAAATTTGCAGAAAAGTTTTGAATGAAATAAAGCATACTTTAGCACTTTATCTACTCAAATCAAAATCTGATTTATCTTCACTCATCCTTAGATTTACCGAAGAACTGCCTGGTCATGGATAACTACAAGAAAGTTAAGTTTCCTGAGAGAATGAAGTAGCATGGAATCCATCCATTCGCCACCCCCTTGCTTAATGAGTTGGTAAAATGCTGCTATATAAATAAACGTGAAGAAGATATTCTTTTTTCTGTTCACTTTTTCACTTCCATTTAATTACAATTCTCCTTTACATCATTCTATATATCTTTAATTTCTTTCAGTTCTGCTCCCATTTCCATGTGGCTCGCACTCAGGTCCTCCACGTTGCGGAGCAAGTGCAGATTTAACTGTGTGCGTTCTAATTACGATATCGATTTTCCAATTATCATTCAGACAGGTACTAGTGAATATTCTTTCAGGATCCCCTCTCTTTCCCCCTCGCACTCTTGCTCTGGACTACCCTAGTCAACGCTGTGCGAGTCGTTTTACCTAATAGTACGTTCAATTCGGGAATCGTCTTGCACCCTTCGCCCGGGTGGATGCCACTCGAGCAAGCAGAACTGAAATGAATGGAGATTTTCACAATTATCCAGTTGAAGATGAAATACACTAGCATTGGTTTTACTGCTATAGCAAAAGGTGTAGCATCTAAAACCTCCGGATCATTGCAAACCTTAAGTTGATGGGATGGAGAGGAGAAACGCGACGAATGCTTGCATCAAGCGCGTAGGCAAGTGATGCTGCTTTGGAGTTTGATTTCAGCCCGAACGGGTAGCACAAGTAGATTTCCCAGTACTTCTAAATTAGTGATTCAAAGGATTTTAGTCCTAAATGGATTGGAAACTTTTGTCGAAACACTTGAATCATGAAAATCGAAATTAGGATAGTATCTACCCTTTTTAATGAAGGAGCAGCAGCAGCTAAGCAGTTTTAGTAGAGAGTGGTAGATGAAAAGCAGAGGCCGACTGAGTGGAATATGAGAAAGATGAATGGTTGATGGCAAAATCAAGTTTGAACCCCAATCTCTATGTCGAAAATTGGACGTAATTTATGATAAGATTTAATGAGAAATGATTAGTTCTCCAAAGATAAATAGAATTTAAATTAGAATAGGCGGATGATATTTGTGATGTGATTTCCAAGCTGAACAGAAGAAGTAAATAAGTCATTCTAAATTTTTTCTTTTTATGGTTTTGTAAAATAATTTTACAAAATCCTACTGACATCAAGACCTGTCTGGCTGTCTTTCCGTCCGTGTGTCACATCAATTATTTTCGCAAACGATGAGCTAGAAACATCAGATTTTGTAGGTGTGAAATGATGCCCTTTTCAAAGTTCAACTACAAAAATTTTTATAAGGTATCTAAGGGGGTCTCCCCATACAGGGTAGTGGCGCCTGAAAAAAAATTCATCAAAGGTACCCGTAGACGGTCCCAAGCCCGTTTGAGAAAGGAGGAGGGAACCCATAGCTTCCATGACTCCTCATCATAAACCCCTCGATTAAATGGTAGTCAATGTTATCAGAGTCGCACATTGGGTTTACTGGTTCCCCAATAATGGGACATTAAATGCGGAGAAACGCTAATAACTGTAAATATCTGCTGTATATCTACAGTTCTTCTACTAAATCCTCCTCACACCTCCTATGTGGGGACGTAAGAGGGTGAGGGTGAGTCTTCTGCACCTGGTGACGGGATCGAAATAATAACCATGCCACTGGAATGGAGTTTGAGCGACGGGCTAGCTTCCCGCCTCTGGAAGACTCTACATTTAGAATGGATTGGACTCACGGCAACGACCTCGCAAACGGAAAAAGGACTTTGGCATCGGATCCTGGAATGTCAGATGACTCAATTGCTCTCTCTTTGCTAAACTTTTTTTAAATTGATCATTTCACCCTTTTTATAACATAATGTTAATCTATACGATATTTTTTGCTCTACAGTGAATCGATTTCAATTTCGGATAGCTCCGATAGGTTGAAATTACTTGGTACACTCAAAGAATTTTCATAAGTAATATCCTTGCGTTTTAAGGACCTTTCACAACAAGCCAGTCAATATCAATTAAAAATACTGGCAACCCAGGAAACGAACTAGACTAGAAAAGACATTCAAGATATGAGATCGCACACAATATACTACTGGAAAACGAAAATTCGGAGTCGCCTTCATTGTGGATAGGGAGTTCACGCCCCGACCAAAGGAAAGGACGAGGAAACCAAGGAAACGTTCTACAATCACCTGGAAAGACTAATCGACTCATTGCCCACAAACGACACAAAAATAATTCCGGGTCATTTCAACGTTAAGGTTGGCAATGCGCTTTCTTATCAGGGAACGACTGCAGGATATAGCCTCCACGGTGAAACAAATGACAACGGTCAGCGCCTGATTGACTTTGCATGTAGCAGAAATCTAGTCATACGTTCGACTTGCTTTCTATATCGACGCATACATAAAATGACCTGGGCATCTTCGGATGGCAATGCAAAAAACTAGATCGATCATGTTCTGATCCAACAACGTTGGCCCTCGAGCATACTTCACATCCGCACATACGGAGGAGCCAATTGGAACTCAGATCATTACTTGATCAAATTGACCTATCGATATCGTATGTAAAAGGCATATTCGGCGAAGACCAGCCCGATACAAAAATTTGACATCGAAAGGCTCCAAACAGTGTCTGTGGCCAAAAATTTTACGGAGACCCTCGACAAACAGCTGGCTCACATCTCATTAGATGCATCATTAAAGAACAGACGATCGGACATTAAGTCCGGCGCGAGAGGAATGATTGGTTCGATGATGAGTGCCAGAGTGCGTCAGACAAAAAGAATCAGGCGGACAAAAAAGAATGTATTAAAACCAGGACGAAGAGAGAACACTATGAAAATCTCAGAAGACTAGTAAATAAGATAATTCGAATTGAGAAAAGATAATACTTTGACGACTAATTGATAAGTATAGATGTAAGATAAGCATACACAGAAATGAAAAGCCTGCAACGTGGTTATCAGCTCAAAACCACGCTCTATTGTGATAACGTTGGCAATATCGCTTATAAAACCAACATTAAGGAAAGAGGGGCATCATATTTCAAGAAACTCCTTAATCCTCGGCACAACTCCAGAACATTGGAGCCTAAAGATGAATATAAAAAAAAAATGAAAGAAAGTATATACCCTTTAATTCTACAATTTATTTTAAATTTATTATACAATTGTTTCGTTCTCTACTTGAGAACTTCCTCAGTACTACTATTCCCTAAACTATAAGTGTCCTAATATTTATACTAAACTCATTAACGTATTAATATGAATCTCTAATTACATCTAATCCCTCAAAGTACTTTTACTTAATCTCTAATTACCTAATCCTTTACCATTCAAAAATTTGTTTTTCCTTAATTACTACTTAACTACCTTCATTATTTTGTTAGCTTGAATAGCCAGGTGTATCCGTTACCTGGGTCACCGTTCCAAATGTCCTGCGTCTTCCGATTGAATATCTCCAAGCTTTCTGCTACATCAAGCTTCCATCCGTTTGTAACCGTTTTCAGCATGCTTACATTGTCCGCAGTGATGTCATGTTTTCAAGGACTATATGCTCCGCTACTTTTGATTTGAAGTTTTTTGCATCCTGCTTTTTGTTTTTGTTGACTGCTTCCCTTAAGTGTTCGTTCCATTTGACACCTAGTGATCTCCTCGTTTGTCCGATGTAAAATCCATTACATTTCGTACACGATACCTTGTAGACTCCACTCCGCTCCATTTTGGGTATGGGGTCCTTGGTTGATCCAAGCAAGTTCTGCATTTTTGTGGCCCGGCTCGTATAAACTAGGTCGATGTCTACGTTCTTCATAGCCCTCTTCATTGTTTCTGTCCTTGAGTCAAACGTTACAACCAACCTCTTCCGTTGCTCGACTTCCGCAGTTAGCGTTGTGAACTTTTTATTGAAGATCTCCTTCGTTCGTTTGGCTATCAATTTGGTGACTTCATCCGTAGGGTATCCATTCCACTCGGCTAGCTTATAAATGTGGGACGTTTCTTTTTTCAGGCCTTCCTTATTCAATGGAAGCGTGAGCATTCGATTCACAAGCCCGGCTCGTATAAACTAGGTCGATGTCTACGTTCTTCATAGCCCTCTTCATTGTTTCTGTCCTTGAGTCAAACGTCACAACCAACCTCTTCCGTTGCTCGACTTCCGCAGTTAGCGTTGTGAACTTTTTATTGAAGATCTCCTTCGTTCGTTTGGCTATCAATTTGGTGACTTCATCCGTAGGGTATCCATTCCACTCGGCTAGCTTATAAATGTGGGACGTTTCTTTTTTCAGGCCTTCCTTATTCAATGGAAGCGTGAGCATTCGAGTCACAAGCCAGCTAAATGTCGCCCATTTTTGCTGTTGGCAATGGTTCGAAGTGAAAGGAATTATCCGCATGGTGTCCGTTGGTTTGCGGTATATTTCGAATTCCAATCCATAAGCTCCTCTACATACCATTACGTCAAGGAATGGTAGCCGCCCCTCCGACTCCAGCTCGTGGGTGAAACTGATGTTGTTGTGTATTGAGTCGATCGCCGTGAGAGTTTGCTGGACCTGATCCTCTTTGATGATCGTGAAGATATCGTCTACATAACGCACAAATTTTTGAATGGTAAAGGATCAGGTAATTCGAGATTAAGTAAAAGTACTTTGAGGGATTAGATGTAATTAGAGATTCATATTAATACGTTAATGAGTTTAGTATAAATATTAGGACACTTATAGTTTAGGGAATAGTAGTACTGAGGAAGTTCTCAAGTAGAGAACGAAACAATTGTATACTAAATTTAAAATAAATTGTAGAATTAAAGGGTAAATACTTTCTTTCATTTTTTTTTATATTTGAAAGTTCTACTAAAGGCGGAATATCTTTAACTATTATAATAAAGCCTAAAGATGTCTGCGGAGAGCTTCTATGGGCTCCACCAATGCTGGATGAAGTTTAGTCTACCATCAAAGCCCGAAAAACAATAACGGGTCCAGAATCGTTGAGATTCCACTGAAGTTCTTCAAATATGGTGGCAGCAGTGTTCATGAAGCTATTCAGAAAGTCATCCAGCACATTTGGCAACAAGAACATATGCCAAAAGAGTGGAGGCAATCAATTTTATTCCCTATCCACAAAAAAAGTGACAAGTTATAGTGCTATTGCAGAGGCATACCATAATTTTTTACGCCGCACAAAATATTTTCAATGATCTTAGAAAATAAAATCGGATCATACGCCAACAGTATCATTGGAAAGTATCAAGGTGGTTTAAGAGCAGATAAATAGATCATAGACAAAGTGTTCACAGTCCATCAGGTACTTGAAAAATGCTGGGAGTCCATCATAGCCGTACAATAAATTTTTGTTGACTTTAAGCAAGCATACGACAGTATTGCTCATAATATGCTGTACCAAATAATATTTTGCTTCGGCATCCCAGGCAAAATGGTCGGTATTACCAAAATGACAATAAAGTCGACAACCTCCCAAGTCTGCCTCAATAACCAACTCACTGATGTCTTTGGCACAAATATCGCACTAAAGCAGGGAGATGGGCTGGCCCAATTGCTATTTAATTTTTCTCTAGAGTACGTCATAAGAAAGCCACCTATCGATACACGAGGTACATTACTATACAAGTCGAGCCAAGTAGTAGTCTATGCAGACAACATCAATATTTTGTCACGGTCATTAACAAATGCTAAATATATCTTCCAGACACTTGACAGCAAAGCAAAATTAGTACAGCTAGACAGAGACCAACGGCAAATCCGATACAACCATGAGACGTATGAAATTTTTGACCGCGGGAGCTGTAATAGGCTGGCCATGTAAATTATATGGACGACAACGGATACCCGAAAAGGCATTCGTTAGGAGAATTGAAGGGCGGAAAACAGTGGCAAAACACAGGAGACGCTAGTCTGACTCGGTCGACGAAGACAGTTCATCGCTGCTCAGAATTCGAAGTTGGAGGAGGTCAATGGACCGAGATAGGTGGAGGCCACATTTGCAGGAAGCGAAGGCCCGAAAGGGACCGTAGTGCTACGTAGAAGAATGGGTATCAAGTAAATGGTCTTAGTAAGATCTTTTCAAAATAGTTCTTAAACTGCCAATTTTCGCTTCATGGGGTGCACAGAGAGGGGACATAAAAAAAATTGTGTATCCTCCTCGCGATTGGGCTCCTGTGATTTGAAAATTCTGAAGAAAATTATGGATTATGGTAAAACAACAACAAATACCTCAGGAGTCAAAATACGTTCAAGTTTGTCAATAACAGCATGAGTCATATGGATGTCCTCAGAATCGACTAAATTCGATATTTAAGTACTTATAAGAGGCCCTAATACTCATTAAGTTTGATGAAAATCGAATAATATTCACGGATTTCTCCAATTTCAACAATAATAACACACGGTATTAGTATTTTATGGACTCTCCATCGATTCAGGCACTGCAGCTTTTATTTGATCTTCTTAAAATTTTCTAGTAAGATTGATAAAATAAAATGTTTTTGGAATTCATGATTTGACTGTTTGCAATGTAATGGCGACCGTTGAAAGTGGAGAAACAATTGATTTTCTTTAAAACGTGCACATCTCTTTGAGATGTTTCTTTATTTTATTCATTGCTGGTGAGTGTATTTCGTAAGTTGAGTACAACACCTCTCTGAAATGAGCCTAGATCTGTCTATGCAGCTTGTTTCACTTAAGGACAAGTTTTACAAAAATATAGGGATATCGGGAGAGTTTATCATAAATTGATACTTACAATGCATGAAGATTTACTTATGCATAAGCTCTTCACAGTTATAATATTTGCAGAAAAGTAATTTGAAAGTATTTCTTTTTGGCGGCTGCTGTTATCTGGGCATTTTTCAAAGTTAGAAAACGTAGCAGTTAGCTTCATGGAATGTTATTATCTGTGACTTGGTCCCGGAGAGTGATCCTTCTATTTAACATCTCGTATTCTAAGCTCTTATCGTTCTGCGCTCTGAAGGCTTTTTGCCAATATAAATGGTGATTCAACCAAAACGCACGATGCTAATCGTAAATAAAACAAAAAGCTTTCAGAGAATTATGTTTTCATTTTTTATTATAATAGAAGGATCTATGACAATTATGAGTGAAACAAAATATCGCTCAAGTGCTCGCCACGGCCACAGTGGAATATTTCTATCCGATGGTGCAAATTTTCAATGACTCTGAGACATAATTGAGGTTCAATGTCGTTAATGTGCCCAATTATCTCATCCTTTAGCTCTTGAATTGTTCTTGGCTTATCGACGTACATTTTTTTTAAATATTCCCAGAGAAAGAAGTCCAACGGTGTCAAATCACATGATCGTGGCGGCCAATTAACATTATCACAACGTGAGATCACACGGCCATTCAATTTCTCGCGAAAAAGAGCCATTGTTTCGTCGGCTGTCTGGCAAGTGGCACCATATCGTCCAGGTCTATAATCTCAATTTCTGGCCACAAGAAGTCCGCTATCATCTCGCATCTCACATTTGAAGAAGTAGGGTCCGATGATCAACCAACAATTCGGCGTATTGCCGATGATTAAAATGGTCAGTTGGCTTCAGCGCTTGAGTCAATTGAACCTTGTAAGCGTATAAATTCAAATCTTTATTCAAAACATGCATCAGTGATGTTCGTGAGATATTCAATTGTTGGGCACGACGACGACTCGAGGTTGATGGTTCTCTCTCTCATTTGTAGTACGGCTATTATAATAACATGGGTGCGTCTTTTGATCGCTTGGCTGTCTCTGTAGTAGGATTGCAGCTAGACATTCCTTACTCGCATCTGTGTGAAGTTGCGTCTCAGCACAGCGGTCGAACAAACTCAGCACTGGGCTATTGGACAACGCAACCTTAATGTCATCGAACACCGCTATCTGCTCCTCTCCGAGCTCGAATACAGCTCCCTTTATCAGCATCGAACTCAATGAGCGCATTCGCCTTGCGAATTCAGGTACAAATTTCCTGAAGTAGCTTGTCAGTTCGTAGAACCTCTGCAGCTGCAATACTGCTCTCGGCTGTGGAAACTACATAGCTTTGTCGATCTTCGATGGTGAAGGCTTGATTTTTCCACCACAGATTACATAGCCTAAATATCTGACACGTTCTTTTAAGAAGACGCATTTCCTACAAATAAATTGAATAGCGCCTTCTTCAGCCACATCTAATACCCGTTTCAGTTTCAGGATTTCTTCATTCGGCTCTATGGATGGTATTATCAGGTCATCTACAAATGCTAATGCTGTTCCGTCCTTTATCAAATCTCGGGGAATTCGGTTAATGAATCACCCAAATGGCATTTCACAGAACTCATCTTAGCCATTTTGCGTAACAAACACGGTATACTTTCGACTGGATTCGGTCACAGGAACATGGAAATAAGACAGGAACATGGAAATAAGAATCAAGTGTCGTATAAACTCGTGTTGACGCCAATCGATCAAGCTGATCCTCAATGATTGGCATAGGGAACCGATCTCTTACAACTTTACTATTAAGGCTATGGTAATCTATACAGAGCTCATGTGGCCCGTGTTTCTTCTTGATGACGACCACTTGACTTGCGAAGTCGCTCGATGATGACCGTATTACACCTTCATTCAACCATTCCTTTACTTGATTTTTCTAAAGGTGCCAATCGTCTTGAGCGATGGTATCTAGGCTTTTCATCCGTCAGCACTATAACCGTCTCAATACCTGGCTTCTGTTTTTCCTTCTAAGTGTAGCTTTCCATCGATTTTTGTACGATTTTGTTGTCTCTGAATTTGCTCCGAACGTTGAAATTGTTTTCCCCGTGGTAGGATGAAATTCTCATCATCCAGCTGTCGTCATTGACTGCATCGTTGATCGCGTTCGAAGGTGATTCTTCAACTGTTTGCACAAGTGGCATAATTTCTACATACTTGGGCGTAATAATGTAGTTTACCGTTTTCAAAAATTGTATACCGATTATCATATTAATACTCATGGCGTTTATCGGGACGATGTAAAGTTCAATAGAAATCACTTTTTGTTCGATTTTGATGTCCATATTTAATCTCCCGATCGCGTGAGAAATCGCGTTACCGAGTCCGCGAATTTTTATGTCACTAGGAACGCTACTCGGAACTGTTCCCTCTAATTCCTGCCACAACGCATGTCCGATCAAATTCAAGCCACTATAATTGTCTACTACAGCCGTAATTTTTCGGTCACCTACTTTTACATTAACAACGTTTTCATCTCCCGTGAAACGCTCAATGAAATTCACTGAAGGGATCAAGTTGTTCACACCTTTCTTTTGCGGGAATTGTTGCGATAAAAGTCCATACGTTCCGCATTTAAAATACTTATTTCCCTTGTCTTTGTCCAGCCAATCACTTGCTTTATGCCCCGTCCCGCCATATGAAAAACATCGCGTTCTCTGGTTCGAAAAACGTCCATGTTATTTATTGTCGCTGCCGTCCTTTTTTATTGGGTTTTTTGCCTTGGATTTTTCTTTTACCTTCGCACAGACATACTATTTCAATTTTATCTCAGCGATGGTTGTCGCCTCGTACAGGATCGATTTGTTCGCTGCATCGCCGGCTATACCATCGGATATATACTCGCATATGGTGGCTTCATCTTTATTTCCCGCCCTTGCTATGCGCTGCGTTTCGTATATGTATTCAAACAGGCTTACCTCTGGCTTGTTTGTACGTTCGAGTAATTTTCTATGTACTTCCATGGCGCTGAAATTTTTCGAACTCGGCCCATATAGCACGTTTCAACTTGTCCTTACTATCCAAATCGTTCTCGGCGAAAATGAATTTCCGCACGATTCCTGTTAATAACTTCTTTGCGTAAAGGAGTTTTTGCTATTCAGTCTAACCGACGCTCTTACTAATATATTCGAACTCTTCGATCCACGTGGAGATAGTATGTCCATTTTCCGCAACGGATTTTTCAATGCTCGCGGAACGCGTATGCCACACTCGATTTCCGGCCCGCACTGGCTGCCACTGTGAGATTTTGAATCGGTCTTGATGTTCCTGCTACAATATTCGCAACAATTGTCTCTTCACACAATACTCGTCTCATATTATCCGCCATCTCACACATTTTGTTAGTTACCAAGGGATTTTGTTCGTCAAATTCCATAATTCGAGCAGCTCATTCTTCTAATCGGAGCGAAGCTAGACGGGGGCCAATGGCGAATTCGATACAGCCATGATCTGTATGAAATTTTTGACGACCCGGAGGTCTCAACGATTATAAGACTGCGGAAGCAGCAATGGGCTGGCCACATGAATCGTATGGACGAACAACGGATACCTAAAAAGGTATTCGTTGGGAGAACTAAAGGCCAGAGACCAGTGGGGAAACCGAGGAAACGCTGGTCTGACTCGGTCGGCGAAGAAAGTCTGCCGCTACTCGGATTTTGTAATTGGAGGACGCGGTCAATGGACCGGGACAGTGGGAGGCGGTATTTGCAGGAACCAAAGGCCCCAGAGGCCCCGCATCGAGCACTCTAGCACGAGTCCATTTTTGCTGTACCGGCCAAGCCACTCCCTCACTTCCAATCTTTCGCGCGACATCCTCTTTCCCCATCTCTCTCTCTTTTCTCGGCAGTCAGAAAAGTTTGCAATATTACTGTGTCTCCCTAGACAGGGAGTAGCTCACACACACGCGCGATATCACTACGAAATGGTGTCACCGATCGATACTGGGTTCGGAATGCAATGGAATTAGATTATTAATCAATACTCATCCCGGTTGACCCCCATGTAAAGATTGAACAATAAAATAATCTTTATTCGTTGGAAGGGTTTGTTACAAAATTCAGTATTTAAGAGAACGAATTCAATAATTAAGAAGAACAAAACGAATTCACGTATGCTTGCGGCACGCTCTCGTAATCGAACCCCTTCGATCATGTTGCAAGCGACGATCTCTCCGCCGTCAGTGTTGCCACACGACATCATATATATGTATATGATATGATATATATATATATATATATATATATATATATATATATATATATATATATATATATATATAGATTATACATATCAGATGTAACGAAATTCGTGACCGCGCTGGAGGTCACAATTTTGCTTTTTCAGCAAGTATCTCAGCTGGCTTTGTCAATCAATCAAATAGGCGAAGCGAAAACAAAATGTCGGCTGCTTTAAATGTAACTCCATAAGCTCTGTTCTGACCAAAGTATTGCTCCAAGTTCATTTAACTGTGTAATGAAACTTATAATAAAAAATCCAAAGTCGAACCAACTGAAACAAAATGGCAGTCACTTAAAGGCCGGAAACGTGCAAAATGTTGTTACTGTAGTTGTTAACAAACCTTTGAACCAATATTGATGAAACTTGGCACTCTGGTAGATACAGTAACTTGTCTAACGAATAATGTAAACCAAATTTCAAGTTCAGGTCAGAATATCAAAATGGCGGCTAGGCAAATTTCGAAAGTTTTTTAAAGCTACAAATTTATTTGATTTTTACGAATCTTAAAATCAAGGTACATATTGATGAGATCTTGGACCAATTTAAAGTCGAATAGAATTTGACTCTGTAGAAAAAAAAAAATTAAAAAAATCCCCGTTGGCAGCACCAGCCGGAAAGGTCAATTTCTCATATGTAGCGTAAGGTTTCGAAAAAGAATTTGGCTTATCTACTAATGGACTTCTTATCGCAACTTTTGTAGCACTACATGGGTATTTATTAACAGAAAGGATCTGCCGCCGTTCGTATTTGGAGACTCTTCATAGAGGCGCAAATATTTTGCTAATCAAATTGAGTTGCACACGTATGGATCACACATTGAAAATCGGCGGGTAATAAACTGTTATGAACATATTTATACTCGTTTCGCTCTTCTCACATTTGCTGTTTATACATTTGACAGTGGTTATCAAACAAAGGTGATAACTTTTTGGCTTAAATAGCTCAAATAGTTAATTTCAAAAGATTTCCATAAAAGTTTAATCAGCACTTGCATTGCCATTAATATATACATTTTCGATTCTTTTCTGAACCATCAGGGGCCGTAATTTTGAATTTTTATTGAGAACGGCTGCTGAAAATATTAAGGTGTAAATTTTCGACTTTTTCATTTGTCATTCGATTTGCATAATTAAATTAAATTAACTTGCCTTAACAACTTATAATTTCAAGTTTTATCGGAATCTGTTGAGAAACTTGGCTACTAGAGGGCTACAGAAATAAAAAAAAATGTTTATGTCACCCCCTTGTATGGGGAGACCCCCTTAAATACTTTAAAATATGTTCTTACACTGCAAATTTCAAGAGGCACCACTTTTGACCTACGTAGAAAATTTCCTCATTCTAGCTCATGTGGTTTGCGAGAAAACTTCTGACACACGAACAAACAGATGGACGGACAGACAGACAAGTCGCGATTTTATAATTTTTTAGGTTATTGTTAAAAATATTTTACAATATTTAAAAAATATTCTGATTTATAAATACGTTCAAGATGAGTCATTTAAAACGTTTCCATGAAAAAAATTCTTTATTACAGTTGCTACTAAAATAGCAAGTTGCGCTTGTTCCTGACCTTTGGGGGCCGCCATTTTGATTTTGGACAATTTTAAATCTCTGTGGGCTAGGACCTCATCAATCAGTGTGCCAAATCTCGTTCAAATCGGAGTTTCACTCTAGATAGGGCAAAATAATTCAATTTTTAGTGAAAATGGCAGCTTAAAAATATTGGGTTTTAAATTTTCGACTTTTTTATTTTTCATTCAATTTTAATAATGCCACACTCGATTTCCGGCCCGCACTGGCTGCCACTGTGAGATTTTGAATCGGTCTTGATGTTCCTGCTACAATATTCGCAACAATTGTCTCTTCACACAATACTCGTCTCATATTATCCGCCATCTCACACATTTTGTTAGTTACCAAGGGATTTTGTTCGTCAAATTCCATAATTCGAGCAGCTCATTCTTCTAATCGGAGCGAAGCTAGACGGGGGCCAATGGTATAATACAAGAACATAGTACAGAGATCCATAATCTCAAGTTTCATCAAAATCGGCTGGAAAATGTGACCGCTAGAGGGCCACAAAAACCTGAAAAAACGCATATTTAAAACGCCGCCATTTTGAAATTTGCACATGCATGATCACCAAGATATTAAAAACTATAGATCTCAGTAATGCCTATCTTGAAACCAAGTTTCATATATATCAGATTAAAATTGCGACTTTTAGAAGCCTTTGAAGTTTTGAGTTTCAACTGGCCGCCAGTTTGTTTTTTGTGACCTGATCTCCAAATTTTTCACGCAATTCTTTAGATACTCATAATTTCTATCCAAATGCCGTATTCCATGAAAATCTGTTGAAAGCTTTGACCACTATTACAACAACAAAATTTTGCACGTTTTCCGACCTTTTAGCGGCCGTCATTTTGTTTCTGCCGTACCGACTTTGGATTTTTTATTGTGAGATTCATCACATACATCAATGAACCTTGGTACCAAATTTCATCCAAATCGGAGCTATACTGTGGTCAGAACAGAATCACGATTTTTCGTCTAAAATGGCCACCATTTTGTTTTTGCCCAGCCGATATAGCTGGTTCACGAACTTAACCGAGATGTTTACCCAGTACACCTTTATTGAAAATTTGGTGAAAATCGGAGCAAAATTGCAACCTCTAGCGTGGTCACAAATTTCGTTATATCCCATATATATATATATATATATATATATATATATATATATATATATATATATATATATATATATATATATATATATATATATATATATATGATGCTCTCCGCAATAGGTAAATTTCTCTGGAGAAATTTACCTTCAAAAGAAAGACGACATCAAATTGCTCAAAAAAGGAGAAAATAAAATAATAGTGCACATGTTCGAAGTTTTTATATTGAAAAGGGGAAATTCATATGGAACAGCTTCCATAACATTTATTTCATCCTTTTTCAGGCAGTTTGAAGTCGGTTTTCTTTATTTTTGTGTCTGAAAGTTTTATTTTTTCAATTATTAGCTACAAATTTTGTAATTTAAAATCTTTTGAAATTCAGTTTCTTGAACACATTGCACCATGTATATTCAAATTTAATTTCTCTACTGCAATGCAAAATTCACTAACGCGAAAATCGGTAGAGTTAGATAGCGCTACCCGCTTGCCGTTGAGTTGCATTTTTCTTTTGATTTGTAGACCATTGTTATTATTTTTCCCAAACGAAAATTCGTTCGAAATATTGTATTAATGCTGGTAGTATGTAATAAAAATAGCATTATTTTGATACCATTTTAGTTAGCGAACTGCCCCCTAGACCCATTCCTCTGCGGCGAAATCAATCAAATTGGAAAAAAACACTTGAGAGCTTATCGATAAATAGAAGAACTTATTTTTTCAACACTTAATTCATTATTGTTATTATTCACTCAGCTCACATCTCAACCTCTCTAGATAACAATCTTAATTGCCATCCTTCTCTCGTTGTGTGTTTTTCATTCCACCAATTACCACGAACCTCCTCGGTTTCCACAACATCATTCACTTTTTTCGCTCCCTGGTTATTTACGGCAAAAAATTAATTTTCTCTCTAGGTACTTACGGAATTTACAGCAGCCATATCAGCTTATGAAGACAACAGTTGCCTGAAACGGAACAAGAAGAGAAAAAGAAAAACATGAGAAAAATACCGACAAGACGAAAGAAAATAAAAATACTGAGCAAGGAGCATTATTAGTCCTTAATGCTCTTTTATTAATTCTTCGAATCCAATATGAAAATATATAGATATCAAAAAAATAAAGTTCTACTCGTACCATTGCCGGGGAAGAGGGGGAGTGCTCAGTTTTAATATTAATTGGATGTCGAGCGCACGGGCGGAATCGGATGAATGATTGCAAGGAGAGGGGGTTGGCGGCTGGGTGCGAGTGGGTGGTTGAGCGCGGAGAAAGTATTCTTGTGAGCATCTTCTAAAGTTTCTTCGGTTGGAATAAGTAATTCATAAGGTTAATAGATACCTAATAGACGTATTAATAAATGGTAACCAAGGAGAAATATTTTAAGGAACGTCGATGGAGGGAGCGGTGGCAGTAGGCAAATTTCTTGGGAAAGCAAAAGCGAAGCAAATGAGCGAGATAAGATCCCTCATCTTGTCGACCCCCACAGGCTGTTGGGCTATTCTTTCTGACAAGGGTTTGCCACATTTCACATTGGGGAATTAGAGCGAAGTCGAAAGTCATGTTGCTTCCTTTCTGCCCATTCCCGGCCGGCTCAGATCACGGAACGGTAAAGGCTGGGTGTAAGCTCCTGGCCAGAATGAGAAGGAAGTAACATGGCAAGGCCATCACACCATCGCATCGATCGACTTGGAAGTAAATTGCTCGAAGGAAGAGATTAGTAATCAATATAGGTATACCGAGTATGTCTTTCCTGAGGTAATGCGAGCACGAACTATCTAACTAAATGGTACAGTGAGTTGCCAAAAGGACTTACGAAAAATCCTGAAGGAATATGTGGATCAATTCAATTACGTATTTTTTATAAGCAAACAGAAAGCGGATGCTCGTTATTGGTAATAAAACCTAATTCAGGATTTCTTACAATAAAAAACTGATTATATCCTTGAAAGAGAGAGATTAAATAGCACATTTATCGCCAGCTAAATACATATATCCAATGCACTCCTCAGCCACTTCCTAAAGTCCAGTTAAAGTTGAATTAAATTTCAAACAAAACTGCGCAATTAGCTGAAAGTATATATATATGCCGTGGTATCAACAGCAGTAAATTCAATCTCCAATGGCTAAGTGATATTCCTTCTTTTTACATCAAATACATAACACGTCAATATTCCTGTTTGTTTGCCATTGAAGAAATACACAACGACATAAGTCGTTTTACTAATACCATTCACGGAACTTAAGACTCTCGTCAACTCTGACTCCTTGCTTCTGTAGGATTACGAGAAAAAGGATTAAATACATTGCATTTTGCTGAGTGTTTTATCTTATTCTTGCTCTCCCTGTTTCTCTGTATCCACGCAACATGCCGAGAAGTTGGAATCCTATTACTCATTCGGAAGGATAATATGCCTAATATAGGTATCTTTGCAACTATTCATGGCAAAGGAACAAAACTTTAGTGGTTTCAGTGGTAACCACGTTAACCTGCGTACCAACGTGTGTGGATGGGGCAGCCATTTGGAAAGATGATGAGTCACGAATAATTAGGATAAATATGTATCGCGGAACGTTCATGATTAACGAGCTTATACAGGATATTAATCTCAAAGTTTAGCTAGTGGAAAATCTTTCGGTATCGGAAACGACTACCGAGAGATTGATATATAGATGCGTGTTTGTTAGCCTCAAACTGACGAATCCAAGATAAATTATGTCGTGGGTCGTGTGAGGTTGTGTGTGTGCTTGTGCCTAGTGATTACATACGTAAATCAATGAAATTGCGGGTTTTGTTCTCAATTCTACGTTCGTCGCTTCGTTAGATGTAAGATGCTTCCACAGCCCCTCGTTCTGCTACTGCTCATTGATCAAAATTATACAAATTACTCTGGTTGATTTGCGGTACACGATGCCTGATTTATTATACATTCTGGGAAACGTGAACGCGATAGTGGGTTTTCATGGTAAGAATTAAATTTGAATGAGCATAGATAAGAGGATATACCATTAATTGATTACCTTTGATATTTAATGGGGAAGAGATTAAAGGATATGTATGTTGTGAACTTTTCAATTGATTTGAGTCACCGAGGAAGGAGCATTTAAACCTATTAATAATCATGTTAATTTCATCGATATCAAATCGTTAAAAGTGACATTCAATGCATTTTTATTTTGAGACCAATAAGATTTATGGGGTGCAATCAGTGCCTTTTATTAAGTCTGAAATTAATCAGTAACTCAATAGATTCAAAGTTTCCAAATGATGAACATGTTGCAAGCCGTTTGCCACGTTCAAATTGAAGCAAAATGCTCAAATGAAAGACAGGCGACTGCTCGTTTCACGAAATATTTGAAGCTAACACAAGGGCTGTTTGTACTTATATTCTTATTACACTCCTGAACTAAAGATTTCTCACTTACGCTTTCGCAGACAAGCAATGGGCAGTACTCGCTGCACAACGACCGAACGAACGAAACGTTAGTTTCCCTTCAATTCAAAACCATTACATTCCTTGATACTATGACATGGTGAGGTTGCTTAACCCGATGCATTCCGTGACGCGGTTCAAAAGGTTCTTGGAGATGCGGCAACGGTTGCCTCGCTCGAACCAATGGCCACCCTGGAAATCAGGGACCTCGACTGCGTCACGGACAAAGCTGAAGTAGAGGATGCCATTAGGAGGGAGTTCCCCAGCTTAAGTGAAGTCAAGGCAAGATTGACACGTGAAAACACAAGGGGGCAACGCATGGCTATTGTCGAACTAGCTGATAAAGACGCCCAGCAAATCCTGGCGAAGGGCAAAATTAAGATAGGTTGGGTGATCTGCAGGATACGGAGAAGAGCGATCCCTATCCGCTGCTTCAGATGCCTCGAATACGGACACACCACGTATGGCTGTAGGGGACCCGACAGGAGATCTCTGTGCTACAAATGTGGTGAAACGGGGCACAAAAGGAAGGAGTGCACGAACGAGGCAAAATGCATTCTTTGCAAGGATGCTAAGCTAGCACCCGGCGACCTCAAACATGAGCCGGGGACAGGGAGATGCCGGGTTTTCAAGGAGGCCCTAACTAAAGCCAAATCGATACTCAAATGATCCGTATCCTGCAGGTCAATTTGCACCGAAGCACAAACGCCCAGGACCTACTGGAGCAGTTTGCGAGGGATAAGAAAGCTGACCTCCTGTTGCTGAGCGAGCAACATCATAACAAGGACTCGCAAGCGTGGTACCCTGACAAAACTGGTACCTCGGCCATCTGGGTTCGAGACAGCGCCCGCCTTCAGGTGCAGGGCCATGGACGCGGGGATGGTTTTGTGTGGGTGCGGTGTTCAGGGATAACATATTTCAGTGTTTATCTGACGTCTAACGAGGCAATGCGATCCTTTCGAACCAAACTCGATGCCCTGGAGGACGCTGTCTCGAGCACAGAGGGCCACATGCTGGTCGGGGGAGACTTCAACGCTAGAGCCATCGAATGGGGTATGCCACAATCCGACCCAAGGGGAAAGCAAATCTTGGACATGGCGGCCAGAACAGCGCTTTTTGTCCTAAATACTGGTAACACCCCTACTTTCCGCCGCTGGGGTTGCGTAGGAACCATACCCGATGTGACACTCGCTTCGGAGTCTCTGGTACCTAGAGTACACAACTGGCGAGTACTAGAGGACTACTCAGCTAGTGATCACCAGTATATAGCTGTTGAGGTTCACGACAGTGCCACTCTGCGTGCATATGCCCAAACTTCAATCCTCGGATGGAGGACTGGGGGGATGGACGTCGAGAAGTTCACTGACGCGCTTACGGCAGGCGCATCGTTGCTGGGAGCTCCGCCAGGGAGTGGAGGGCCTACAGCCAAGGTTTTGGTGAACTCAACTATGAGTACCATCATAGCTGCTTGCGAGTCTTTCATGCCCCGCCGGAGACCCCGACATGGTAAGCCTCCAGTATACTGGTGGTCAAACGAGATCGCCGAACAAAGAAGCGAGTGTCACAAACTTCGGCGAGAGGCCCAGCGGGCGCGAACACGGGAGGAGGCAGACACTAGGCTAGCAGCATACAGGTCCGGCAGGAAATATCTTCGCAGGCTTATTAACAAGAGCAAGGCCCGATGCTGGCAAGACCTCGTGAACGATGTAAATAGGGATCCGTGGGGCGCTGGCTACAAGCTGGTCATGGGGAAACTTGGCGCCCTACGGAAGCCTTGTATACAAGACGCGGAAAAGATGGACGCGATAGTGCGGGGACTCTTCCCCGCCCATCCCGTCCGTGTTGACGCTGTCCATGGTGAAACAGCAGTCGAGTGCCCACTCTTCACACAGCTGGAACTGGAGGAGGCAGTCCTCTCCCTGAAAGCGAGGAAGGCTCCAGGTCCAGATGGTGTTCCAGCTGAGGTTTTGCAGCTCGTCTATCACCATTGTCCTGACTTGCTGCTCAGCACATTCAACGCTTGCCTACGGGACGGGGTTTTCCCGGTACGATGGAAGGTGGCGAGGCTCGTGCTGGTCAGCAAGGAGAAGGGAAATCCCGAATCGCGGTCTGCATACCGCCCGTTATGCATGCTAGACACGGTTGGGAAAGTGCTAGAGAAACTCATCAAGGGAAGACTCACTGACACGATTCGTGCTGCTGGGGACCTATCTCCTCGGCAGTACGGCTTTAGAGCAGGACGTGCTACCATCGATGCGATTGCAGAGGTGGTGAACGCGGTCCAAAAGGCAGAGGCATATAGTCGCACCAAGCGACGGATCGTCCTGTTGGTGACACTCGACGTCAGGAATGCCTTCAACTCCGCTAGATGGGTGGATATTCTGGATACGCTGGAAAACTCTTTTCAAGTTCCAGAATATCTAATGCGGCTTTTGAGGAACTACCTAAAGGACCGAAGCCTGCTCTACGACAGGACACAGGGCCAACGAAGGATGGAAATTACATTGGGTGTTGCCCAGGGATCTATCCTTGGTCCGGACCTGTGGAACGTGTCTTACGACGGGCTACTGAGACTTGAGATGCCAGATGAGTCGCGCTTGGTCGGCTATGCGGATGATGTTGCGGCTCTGGTCGCCGGACGCACCGTTGAACAAGCGCAACTTAGGCTAGGTATGCTAATGCGCCAAGTGAGGGACTGGATGACTGCTCGCGGGCTCAGTTTAGCACTGGAGAAAACCGAAGTGGTCATCTTGACAAAAAAGAGAATCCCTAGAGTAAGGATGATCAGTATTGGAGATATACAAATCGAATCGAAGCCAGCGGTGAAGTACCTGGGGCTACTGATCGACTCGAAGATGAGTTTCTCTGAGCAAATCAGGGCAACGGCTGAGAAGGCTGCTTCGGGAATATCGGCCCTGAGTCGACTTATGGCCAACGTAGGGTGACCCAGCCCATCAAGAAGACGCCTCTTGATGAGCGCTGTAGGGGTCAGTGCTACTGTACGGAGCAGAGGTATGGGGCGACGCTCTCAGCAAGGAGGTATACCGAAAACGATTGGCACAGGTACAGAGAAGAGGAGCACTGAGAATTGCATCTTCGTATCCAACAGTCTCCGACTCGGCGGTGAGAGTGATTGCAGGCGTGATACCTGTCGCCCTCCTTGCTAGAGAGCGCCGCGCTATTTACCTGCACCGAAACGAGGATGCGAGGGAGATCGTTATCCGCGAGGAGAGACAACGCTCGCTCAACGATTGGCAGCAGTCTTGGAGGAATTGCACGAAGGGAAGGTGGACTGCGCGCCTCATCCCGGATGTGAGACCGTGGCTAAATCGAAGGCATGGTGAGACTGACTTCTTTCTGACCCAGCTTTTGAGCGGGCACGGGTGTTTTCAGTCTTACTTGCACAAGATCGGCAAGTCACGGTCTCCTGATTGTCGGTTTTGCCCAGGAGAGGAGGACAATGCCTGTCACACATTTTTTGCGTGTACCAAATGGGCCAGGCTGCGAAGGGAACTCTACAGGGAGACGGGAGAGCTCACCCCGGATAATATAGTTGCGGTGATGCTCGAATCGGTTGTCAAATGGAACTAGGTGGCACATTATGCTCGGGCAGTCCTAAAATATAAAAGGGACTCACAACAGCCGGAGGCACTGGGGCTGGGGGATCGCTCTTCTGGCAATTCCTCTTCCCCTTCCCGTCCCGCTAGGAAAGGGACTTTCCAGCTTGAAGGTGCCCCACGGCGTAACAAAACGAGACCTGGCCCGAAGTTATGTGTCGAACGGTTCCAGGCTAGGTTCTCAGATTGACAGGGGAGGTGTTTAGTGGGTAGTCCAAAGGTATCCTCCATGGGAGTCCCACACTGCCAGACTCGGCGGGCATAAATGCCTTCACCTCCCTATCACAAAAAAAAAACCCGTTCGCTACTAACCGTCACATACATGTGGCACAGTGGTTTCGAAACACAGCCCAGGGTCACATATATGTGACAGGTGCTTTCAGTTGATTCATTGAATGATGCTGGAACATTTTAGGTTTTACACAAAACTTTCTAGTTTTAGAACAATCAAAAGTATGGAGACTGCCCTTAGTCTAGGATTATATTACATTGCATATACTCGTATTTTATACCAGCAATTGGAGATGTAGGTTGCGTAGGTCATGTGAAATAGTTCAAATTTTTCCATCACTCGGAATCCTGAAAAAAAGGAAATGTTGCTTGCAATCAAATGTTATATAAGTTAACGCCAGATACAACAACGTCTATGCATTTCCACTATTCTGGAAATGCTATGCAAGCAATTCACACGGCAAAGCTTCCCACGAACGACCAGACGCTGATGCAGCATTTAGAATTAATAAAAATCCAAATTGTTAGAATTAAGTACATTCTTATTGTAATTTTCATGCAATAAAGACCGCGAGACACCCGTTTCGCGTATTTTTAAAAAGACGTACAAGTCTTGATTTTTGAACTGGCGCCCGAGCAGGAACCTGTGTTCGCGTCGTTCCAAGTCGGTAACCAGTCCGTTGTTTAAAAACGTTAAAGTTAAATTATTAATCGGTAACCAGTCCGTTGTTAAAACGTAAAAGTTAAAATTATAAATCGGTAACCAGTCCGTGCAGTGAAAACTAGAATTCGCATACAGGTGAATTAAAAGCAACGATTTGTTTCGGAAGTGGCTCCTTAGTAGTGAAACATAAAACAGTGAACAAAAAGGAAAAAGTTAACTGGAAAAGTGAACACAGGATCTCAACGAAAAGAGTGGAACCCGGCATCCCTCTTTTAAACCCATAAAATTTAGTTTCGAAAAATTGATAATTAAGTAAAAGTTTAAATCGAACAAAGTGCTCTTGAAAAAAAAAGTAAAGCGGAACCAAATACATTGAACAGTGAAAATTAGTGATCAAAAAGAAAAAGATTGTTTTGTCAAGAAGGAAAAGAACATCCTAAAGTGGAAAAGACAATAAGGACCGGTGAACTCAGGAGAGAAAAAAAAATGGATTTCGTGAAAACAATTATATTGCTGTAAGTGTAATTCTGTAATTCAAAAACTGATTTTTCTATATATGCCATTTCGTTTGTTATAACAGTTTTTTAATCCAAAATATTTATATCGCCACAGAATTTTTCTAACATTTTTCTTTGATTAAATTATATACATATTTTCGGCATTGATTGATTGAAAATGTTAAGTGGAGTTCTATAAATATTTTCGAATTTCATAACAGGAGTCAGAAATATAAGTCTCCTGCAAATTAAATTTTTGATTGAAAATTTTAAGTGAAATTATATAAATAATCTCAACATTGATTGATCGAAAATTTTACATAAGTGAAATTGTGCATTTAATCTTAATGAGCTACAAAGTGTAAGGCTTGTGTGAATTGCACATCCAGTGACTTGAAGAACTAGACTAAGATCGATATATTATTCGATCTATGGTTTTACTGTGACTGGAAACAATCAGTTCAATTTTGATCTTGGGTCCATTGACTTATAGCTGTTGTATTTTTGAAAAAACATTTTATCAAATCTGTTGTATATAGCTTGTTTGTTTGAAAATTCCTTGAAATTTTTGCCCTTCTCGGAATTAATCGTGACTCTTTGTGAAAAGTGTGTCAATTTTTGATGCGCAATCTTCAGAATTTAATTCGTCCCGCTTTACTTCGCCCAGACCAAATGCATCCCGAAAACATCCCTGCAGAAGGGGATGGTGCCGAAAATAATCCCCCACAAGCTGGCTCTGCGTATAATCACCTAGTAGGTGGCATTGCCTATAACATGCAGAATGAAAACAATCGGGAATTAATCTCTTTAATTACGCGTGTTGCTTCTCAGACAGTACAGACACAAGGACCATCATTAATTAATGCTTTGATGAATCCTGCCACGGACGGTAACAATGACTGTGACATACCCATTAACGCAAACAACGACTGAAACTTAACTGACATGGACAAAATCCCGGACGTAGTTAAAAGTCTAAGGACTTTTTCCGGGGAGCCTAGCGAGTACAACTCTTGGAGAAAAAGTGTAGAACGAATTCTACACATTTATGATCATTTGAAGGGAACCCCAAAATATTACGGCATACTGTCTGTAATCCGGAATAAAATAATCCGCCAAGCCGATATCGCATTAGAATCCGACAATACTCCTTTAAATTGGGTAAGGATCTCGAAATGCTTAACGTTACATTACGCTGACAAACGGGACTTAGGCACTCTGGAATACCAACTTACGACATTGATTCAGGGATCTGGAACAATTAACGAATTTCATCAAAGTGTCTATCATCACCTCTCTCTAATATTAAATAAGCTTTCTGTTATGAACCTTAGTCAAGACGCGCTGGACAGCCTTACTCAATGCTACCGCGAGAAGGCATTGGATACTTTTGTAAGAGGGCTCAGAGGTGATTTCCCTCGCCTGCTCAGTATAAGGGAGCCTGTCGACCTCCCGCAAGCTTTATGCTTATGTTTAAAACTAGAGAATGTGAATTACAGGACCCAGCACGCTAATAACACCTTTCGCAAACATGATTCCAGCAATCCTCCTCCTTTGCCTGCAAAGAAGGAAGGATACAAACAGAATCAAAACAATTATAGCCAACAGCCTATGAAGAGTAATTTTCATCCGGAACTCTTCCACTATCCAAGAGTACCGCAAAGACCTAATTTCCACCAGCAAATTCAATATCAAAATCCCAACCCAAATTACCACACGTTACCACCAAAACCAAGAGTATATGAACCAATAGACATTGACTCATCCTTAAGGACAAGGGCCGTAAATTATCAAAATCGGCCACAAATAGCAAGACCAACATTTCCTTCCAAACGACCGCAAGACTTTAATCAGGCACAAGTAAACCCGCCAAACGAACAGCAGAGGCTATTTAATTTGGAGCCTGAGCCGGAGGAAACTGACAATTCAAAAGAAGAAGAGGATCCTTCCCTTCAAAAATACATGGACGCATTGGCTTTGGGCGACAATGATAGGACAGAGGAAAATGATGACGTTAATTTTTCAGATCTATGAGCTCTTTTCGCTTCCATATTTTGAATATACAGCGAAGAGCGGGAAAGTTTTGAAATTTTTAGTAGATACTGGTTCGAATAAAAATTATATTCAACCACAATATATTTTCAAACCAATAATTAATAAAAAACCCTTTTCTGTGAATTCTGTTGGTGGCACTGAAAACGTGACACACCATGCGTATATAAATCTGTTTGGACCATTTACAGAAAAACTAAAATTCTTTATTCTACCAACTCTTCGAACATTCGCAGGTATTATAGGCAACGATACACTTAAAAAGATGCATAGTATTATACACACAAATAATGATTTCATGATCATTAAAGCAGAACTCCGTATTCCCCTTACGCAACAACACTCTAACACTGTAAACACCTAAGAAATGAGGACAAACCATATGACTACCGCCCAGGTTCATCACTTGAAAAATATCCTCAATGATTGTCCTACCATTCTTTCAGAACCTAATCCAAGTCAACTTTTTAATACTATAGTTAAAGGTGAAATTAGAACAACTTCAGAAGAACCAGTATACTCAAAATCGTATCCATATCCCCAAGCTTTAAAGGGAATAGTTGAAACAGAAATATAAAAATTACTGCAGGATGGCATTCTTCGGCCGTCCAGATCTCCCTACAATGCACCTGTTTGGGTAGTTCCAAAAAAGCAGGATGCCTCGGGAGAAAAGAAGTATAGATTAGTAATAGATTATCGAAAATTGAACTCTACTAAAATTTCAGGCTCTTACCCCATTTCTGAAATTAATGAGGTTTTAGCAAACCTTGGTAACAACAAGTACTTTTCTATAATAGACCCAAAGAGTGGGTTCCATCAGATACCCCTCAAGGACCGTCACATTGAAAAAACTGCATTTTCAATAGACAATGGTAAATATGAATTTGTACGATTACCCTTTGGACTTAAGAATGGTCCACCAATATTTCAGCGAACCCTGGATGACATTCTGCGGAATCATATTGGTACTAAATGCTACATTTATATTGACGATAATATCGTCTTTCGGCAGAATGAAGAGGAACATTTTAGGAACTTTGACGCTTTCCTAAAAAATCTTGAAAAGGCTCATATGAGGATAAATCCTGATAAGTGCGAATTTTTCCGACAAGAAGTTGAATTTTCGGGATTTATCATTAGCACTGAAAGCATTAAAAGTAATCCTAAAAAGGTAGAGGCAATTGCTTCTTTTCCACCCCCGAAAACTCTTAAGCAGCTGCGTTCATTTCTTAGAATGTCCGGCTATTACAGGCGATTCATTCGCGATTATGCTCGACTCGCCAAGCCCTTGACATCCCTTTTAAGAAGGGAGGATGGACATGTGCCCAAAAAATTTTTCCAAAAATAAGCCAGTTATTTTATCCCCAGAAGCTATGCAAGCCTTCGAAAAATTGAAGAGCTCCCTAACCTCAATGGAAGTAGTTCTCTCGTACCCCGATTTTTCTAAGCCTTTTGAGCTTACCACAGATACGTCTAATTTTGCCATTGGCGCTGTCTTGTCGCAAGAAGATAAGCCAATATCCTTTTTATCTCGAACTCTCAGTAAAACTGAAGAGAATTACGCAGCCAATGAAAAGGAAATGCTGGCAATCATTTGGGCTCTCAATTCTTTGAGAAATTACCTGTACGGTTCCAAAAAGGTCAAAATTTTCACGGACTACCAGCCCCTAACCTATGCCTTGAGTAGCAAAAATAATAACTCTAAGATGAAACGATGGAAGGCGATTCTCGAAGAGTATAATCACGAGCTTAAATATAAGCCGGGGAAAGCCAACGGCATCGCTGACTCACTTTCAAGGCTACCCCATTCTTCAAATGTCTACTCGATGAATCCCTACAGAGCATAGTGCTGAGAGTTCAGCACATAATCTAATCCAAACTGTCGAAACCCCTATAAACGCATTTCGAAATGAACTCATCTTTAAATTAGGACACGAGAATGGTTATCAGATTCAGAATCCTTTCAACAACTATACCAGACACACAATTATAAAACCAAATTTCACAGAACAGGACATGTTACAAACACTTAAACGTTATCTGAATCCAAGTACAATTAACGGACTCATGACCGACGAGGAAACCTTTAGAATAATACAAAGCATTTATCCTCACCACTTTCAAAATTATTAAAAAAAGATTAACCAGGAAATTAGAAGAAGATATCCCCAATGAAATAGAGCAGGAAGAGCGAATTCTGCAAGTGCATAAAAGAGCACACAGAAATGCGGATGAAAATCGCCTTCAAATTTTAAACAATTTTTACTTTCCCAAAATGGCAGCTTAAATTAAAAGGCTTGTTAAACAATGTACAATATGTAAGGAATGTAAATACGATCGCCACCCAAATAAACCAATTATTGGAGCAACCCCTATCCCTAACTATCCCGGCCATACTATCCATATCGATCTTTTCGCAACGGAGAAACACCGAGTTCTCACGGCGATCGATAAATTTTCGAAATTTGCACTTGCCAAAAAGATAGCTTCCAAATCCGTAGAGGACATAAAGAACCCTTTGCGAGACATCTTATTTTATTTTTGTGCTCCTGAGAATGTTGTAATTGACAACGAAGGAGCTCTAAGGTCACCAACCTTGATGTCCATGATGGAGGACGAGCTGCAGGTAAAAACCTACCAGACCCCACCGTACAAAAGTGAAGTAAATGGTCAGGTGGAACGCTGGCACTCAACTCTTACCGAAACCATGAGGTGCTTAAAAAGAGAAGACCCAACGTGTCCTTTCGACCAGCTCTTAGAAAAAGCAGTTATAGAGTATAACTACTCAATACATTCTGTAACCGGTAGAAAGCCAGTCGATTTGTTTTTTAGTCGCTTCCCTAATGCAGCCCCTGAAGACATAGAAAATATAAGGAAAGAAAACATTGAAAAGCTGAAAGCTAAGCAAGATAAAGAGCTCAAATTCCATAATAAAGTTAGGCAGCCAACAAAGAACTACGAGGTAGGACAAATTATCTTTGTTAAGCAAAATAAGCGTAAAGGCTCAAAACTTACCGCACGTTACAAGGAAGAAAAAGTTAAAGAAAACAACAACACAACTGTACTAACAGAATCCGGGAAAGGTGTCCATAAAGATAAAATCCGTAATTGAATTTTTCAGATCCACCCTCATTCTGGTTCAGGCCAAGGTACAAATACTCGACTTCACCAACTCACAAATAGTGACGCTATATTTGGGACAAACAAGGATACAGAACAGAAATTTCAAACTCATACACCAAATAAATCTGCAGCAATACGAAAAATTCCTATTCGAAACCCAGCAAGTAATTAATTCATCCATAGTGCAGCGGAATCCCCTCGCAAGATATTTAATACACGAAGTAAAACAAATTGAGACTCTTATTCATAATTTGAAACCAAAGAAAATTAAAAGATCCTTAAATTTCATAGGGGCTGCCTGGAAATGGTTGGCAGGTAATCCTGATCATGAAGATTTTGCAACCATTACAGAAACTGTCAACGATATGTTAAAAAATTCAAACAAACAAGTTATCATCAACCAATTATATAATGAAAGGATTAATAATATAACCAAGATAAATAATGAATTGTTAGATCTGGTTAAAAGAGATAAATAATGAATTCATACATGAAACACAATTTAAAATAAAATTAATAAAAGACGAATTAAGTAATATCAACTTTGCAATTCACTGGGCCAAAGTGGGCACTATCAATTCATTAATATTATCAAAAAAAGAAGTACAAATGGCCACTGATTTAATTGATAAAGATAATCTTGTGTACTCCACTATAGAGGAAGCGTTAGACATTGCTACTACAAAAGTAATAACGAATGGCACATCAATATTATATATCATAAATAAACCAATTGTAAATAACGAAATTTATGAAATGCTTTTGATAAAACCCATGAAAAAGGACAAATATGTAAACGAAATCCAATTTGAAAAAAATTTACGCAAAGAGAAAGAGATATTTGGTCTTCTTAATGAATGTAAATTATTTAACTAATAATTCTTGTATAGCGAATTTGTTAAGTAGTAAAGAGGCTCAATGTAATATCATCAGCGCTGCCAACATCCTAACCATCGACAGTATCTTACCTGGGATCCTTCTTTTAAATAACTTTAACGGGAATCTCGCAACCGATGACTCCTCGCACTACCTAAACGGAACGTACCTCGTGAAATATGCTAACACTACAGTAGATGTCAACGGGCAAAGCTTTGCAGAGCAAGAAGAATCGTCCATTCGAATCCTACCTGCGATATTGCAACCATCAGTAGATATCTCTAAATTAGTGAGATAACAGCTCTATCAGAACTGCGCATCAACAACACCGATACGCTATCTCCGCTACCAAATGATTACTTACAATATACAAATTATGGCCTAATAGCAATAATAATTTGCATTGCGTTTCTTAACCTAATTTGCCTAAAGAAAATTTTCAACCGTAATAAAAACATTAAGATCTATACTTCCAGCAACCAACAAGAAGCCCCAAAAATTTCGACATCACGTATTCAAGAAGCCCCTACTCCACCGATACCGATTAGCACACAGCCTACTTACAATGCACCCATCACCCGGTTCAACAGCATCCCATATTTCTGACGATCGAACTTAAAGGGGGAGGAGTTGACACCAGACACAACGACGTCTTTGCATTTCCACAATTCTGGAAATGCTATGCAAGCGATTCACACGGCAAAGCTCCCCACGAATGACCAGACGCTGATGCAGCATTTAGAATTAATAAAAATCCAAATTGCTAGAATTAAGTACATTCTTATTGTAATTTTCATGCAATAAAGACCGCGAGACACCCGACTCGCGTATTTTTAAAAAGACATACAAGTCTTTGATTTTTTAACTTATAGATGCTTGCGTTTGAAATCTGTGTTTGCACCTTAGTGCTAATTGGTTTGGGTTATGCTCTACTTGTGGGAAAATTTGAAAACAAAAATAAATCTAATGATGGTATTTTATGACTCAAAGATATTTGTTTCAGTTAAGGCCTATGGCACATCACGACACGACCATCGCAACCTACGATTTACAGCCGCAAATGGAAGCAAACTATGGCAAGATTTGCTAAGCATTTTGTTCTGGTTCGATTTAATATCAGTTCTTCTTCTTCTCTACAGCCCCGCTCGGTCCTTCCTGCCTCGGACCATTGACCGCAGCAGCGATGAACTGTCTTCATCGACCGAGTCAGACCAGCGTTTCCTCGGTTTCGCCACTAGTCTCTGGCCTTCCGTTCTTCCAGCGAATACCTTTTGGACTATCCGCTGTTCGTCCATACAATTCATGTATCCAACCGATTGCAGCTTCCATGGCCTTACAATCCTTCAGACCTCCGGTTCGTCAAAAATTTCATAAACATCATAGTTGTATTGAATTCGCCATTGGTCCCCGTCTAGCTTTGCTTCGATTATTTGTCTCAGGACTCGTCGCTCAAAGGCGTTTAATATATTTGTGGATACTTGAGTTAGGGTCCACGTTTCACACCCATAGCATAACACAAGTCTTATCACAGATTTATATACTTGGAGCTTTTTTTTCCTGCGCATGCACCTCGTCTTCAAGATCGTCAAAACTGGAAAAAATATTTTATTTGCGAGCTATATTCTTCAGCGTATTTCGTCTCTTTCGTTACCGGTCTCCGTTATTTTAGCGCCTAGATATACAAATTTGCCCACATTTTCGATACTGTATTTGCGAAGGGTGATATTTTGTTTTTTTGAGGTATTTTTCCTCGACTGCATCATGAGCATTGTTTTATTTTCCCTACCAGTTTTGTTTCGCTATCGAGCTTTAGGAAGAGTTTTTTGACAGTTGTTAATGACCATAACGATATGTTGATGTCGTCTATATAGGCTACTACTTAGCTCAACTTGTACAGTAATGTACCTCGTGTATCTACAGGTAGCTTCCTTATGACGTACTCCAAAGCCAAAATAAACGGCGATGGGGTCAGCCCATTTCCTTGTTTAAGTCCAATATTTGTGTCAAAAGCACCGGTGAGTTGGTTATTGATGCGGATGTGGAAGGTCGTCGACGGCGTTGTCATATAGGTAAGATGCACTAATTTGGCTGGGATGCCAAAGCAAAGCATTACTGGGTGCAGTACGTTACGATCAATACTATCGTATGCATGGTTAAAGTCAACGAAAATTGAGTGTACGTCTATATTGAACTCCCAGCATTTTTCAAGTACCTGCTTGACAGTGAACAATTGGTCTATCGTTGATCTACCTGCTCTAAAACCACCTTGATGCTCCTCAATAATCCTGTTGGCATATGATCCGATTTTATTTTCTAAGATCTTTGAAAATATTTTGTATGGCGTACAAAGTAGTGATATGTCTCTATAATTTTCGCACTACGAGTATAACTTGTCACCGTTTTTGTGGACAGGCAATATAATTGATTGCCTCCACACTTTTGACATATGTTCTTATGTCAAATGTGCTGGATGACTTTGTGAATAGCTTTATAAACTCCGCCGCCACCATATTTGATAAGTTCCACTGCAAAACATCAGTTCTTGTGTGTTTAACGTTAAATATGCCTGGTAATAATATTGAAAACAGAACCATCAGTGCAATGGCACTTAAGTTGCCTCTATTTTGGAACCAAATGCCTGCACAATGGTTTTCGAATATCGAATCATTGTTTTCTGCTCGTGGAATTAATGCAGTGATTACGAAGTATGATTACGTTGTATCGTCGTTATCTCAGGAAAGTATAGCCTTAGTTTATGATATAATTCAAAATGTTATAATCGAGCTTTAGATCCGTTTACAAAAATAAAAAGTGCGTTAATTGAACGCAAATCTATCAGTGAAATGGCAAGGATTGAGGTTCTTCTTTCGAACTCTGAAATTGGAGATAATAAACCTTCTAATTTTCATCAAAAGTTATAGCAATTAGCTGAATCATTCATTTTCAAACTCTGGCTAAAAAAATCACCGTCAAATTAAGTCGAAGATCATCTTAATGAAATTGATGAAAATTAAAATTTAACTACAAATGCGGTGCAAAATTGTTCTTCAAGAGATGAAGTTATATCGCATTTATTATTATTTGAAAAAAAAAAGAATTCAAAAACAATTTAACTGAAATAAAAAAGACTGTCAATAATTTGTTATTTCGAAGTAGATCTCGTTCACGGCCTCCATGTAAAATTTTTTTTTCAAACTGAACTGGCGGATAATTCTAGTAAAAATAAGCCAGTTAATATTCGTTGGTGCCGGTATATTCAACATTTTGGTAATCAAGCTCATAAGTGTATTCAACCATCTAATTATAAACCTTTAAACTAAATGATTCCATTGGTATGACGACCTTCAATGGGCAATCCCATAATACAATTCACCTCTTTATCAAAGATCCAGAAACAAATTTGAATTTTCTTATTGATTCAGGAAAGTCAATGCAATAACTCTCAGCAACTAAAGTATATAATATAAATGTTTATGGACCAAACATTTTACAGTTATCTCTTAATTTAAAAGGGGGTTTTCCACACATTTTCATTATAGCGTCCGTTACAAAACTAATAATTGTACTGATTTTCTTGCAAAATTTGGACTGTTAGTGGATATTAAAATAGAAGATTAATAGATAGTACAACAAATGACAATGGCCAGCGCCTGATCAACTTTGCAAGTAACAGAAATCTATCATACGTTCGACTTGCTTCCTATATCGACGCATTCATAAAATCACCTGGGTATCACCGGATGGCAATCTACAAAACCAGATCAATCATGTTCTGATACAACAACGTTGGGCCTCGAGCATAATTGACGTCCGTACATACCGAGGAGCCAATTGTAGCTTAGATCATTGCTTGATCAAATTAACCTATCGATGTCGTATGTCAAAGGCATATTCGGCGTAGACCAGCCCACCACAACAATTTGACATTGAAAGACGCCAAACAGCGTTTGTTGCAAAAAATTTCACGGAGACCCTCGACAAGTAGTTGGCTCCCATCTTATCAGACGCATAGCTGAAAACAAGCAACGAGCTCTGGATGGAAGTGGAAGCGGCTATTAGAACCGTGGCAAAATACACAATAGGACATTAAGCCTGGCGCAAGAGAAATGATTGCGTTAGATCAAGAGAATCAGGCGTATAAAGATTGCGTAGGTAGAAAAACCAGGACGAAGAGAGAACACTATGGAAATCTCAGAAGAGCAACGAATAAGATAATTAGAATTAAAAAAACAAAATACTATCACGACCAATTGAGTAGTATAGATATAAGTTCAGCGAGCAACAACACAAGACAATCATATAAAGTAGTGAAAAGCCTGAAACGTGGTTATCAGCCCATCAGAGTCTAAAGATGTTTGCGGAGAGCGACTATTGGCCCCACTGACTCCCAGTCAACTTAGTCCGTCTTATCAAAATGATAATGACGTTGATGATCTCCCAAGTCCACATTAATAACAAACTCATCGATGCCTTTGACACAAATATCGGACTAAGGTAGGGAGATGGGCTGGCCCCATTGCTATTCAATTTAGCTCTGGAGTACGTCATAAGAAAGCTACTTGCCGATACACGAGGCACATTGCGATACAAATCGAGCCAAATAGTAGCCTATGCAGACGACATCAACATTTTGTCGTGGTCATTAACAACTGCCAAAGAACTCTTCCTGAAACTCAACAGCGGAGAAAAACTAGTAGGGCTACGAATCAATGAGAATAAAACAAAGCTCATGACGCAGTCTAGGAAAAATACCCCATATATACAAAATATCACACTTTGCGAATGCAGTATCAGAAATTTGAGTAAATTTGTTTATTTGGGCGCCAAAATAATGAGAACCAGTAATGAAAGCGACGAAGTACGCCGAAGAATACAGCTCGCAAATAAAATATTTTATTCAATTTGACGATGTTGAAGACCAGCTACATACACAGGAAAACAAAGCTCCAAGTATACAAATCTGTGATAAGACCTGCGTTTAATGTGAAAAATGGGCCCTAAACCAAGCATCCGCAAATATATTGAACGCCTTTGAGCGTATAATCGGAGCGAAGCTAAATGGGAACTAATGGCGAAGCCGATACAACCATGAGCTGCATAAAATTTTTACGGAGCCGGAGATCTCAACGATTGTAAGACTGCGGAAGCTGCAATGGGCTGGACACATGAATCGTTTGGATGAACAACGGATACCCAAAAGGTATTCCTTGGGATAACTGAGGGCCGGAGGCCATTGGGGAAACCGAGGAAACGCGGGTGTGACTCAGGCAACGAAGACAGTTTATCGCTGCTCGGATTTCGAAATGTTTCAGTTATAAAATTATCTGGTTAAATGCATTGTTAAGTGCGATTTGTTGATTGTCTTGTAGTTAACATACACTGTGTGAATTTGTCTCAAAAGTCTTAAAATGGTCTGTCTGTCTTGTTCGTCCATTGTCTCGGATAACCATTTTTGCGTGGTTCCTGCCAAATTAATTTGACCTCTTTCGCTTCGGTTTGTTTTACGAATCATAGTGTTTACTTTATTTTTCAGATGAGCTAATTTTGTCGAAAGCAAATGTTTGTGGTTTCATTCTAAATATTCTACATTTTTAGAGAAATCGTTTAGGATTTGAAAAATTTCTGTTCGAGTCATTATGTGGATAACTAAGTTATAGTTGCTGACTTTTTCCGTTTTGTCAAGTTGAAGTTCAATGAATCCCGCCTGTTTAGATATTTCATGCGGGTTTAATCATCTTGTCACTGGTGTAGTCAATATTTGTAGAAGCATCAATGTAGCCATAAAAACCGAATTAGCTCGCATAGTTGTTATCTTCCTATAGATTTCGGCTTCGGTATTTTGATTATGGCGTTTTTTACCTCTCCTTGGCTTTTCTTATAGTGGATCGTTCTCCTTGCCAGCTTCTTAAATTCTGGTTCGACCATATGATTTAGATAGTATTCTGTGCTTGCGATGAAGGTGTTTATAGAAATTTCTCGCGTTCCTGAGGCATTCATGTGTAGCTCTTCCGCGTATTATTTTCTTTGACTTTTTGCTGTATTTTGTATCGTCATTCTCTGCACGGTAACTCGAAGTTTTTCATTTTGCGCTTCATGTTCTTGGAGTGCCTGGTGAAGTGCTTGCAATTCCTCTTCATTTTGAATATGTTTAATATCGCACCATCAAGAATTAAAAACTGTACTCCTTTTCAGTTTTCTATTGTCCGTAGACATGCAAAACTTCACTAATGTTATTTCTGCACAGAATTTCACATTAATTTTAAACTGTACATATTTTGTTGCATTGTATTGACAAATATATTCTTTAATGGGGTTTCATTGGCACTGATTCTTTTCAAATCTTAGTAAGAATTAGTGCTACTACTTTACTGTAGCACTAATTCTTTTGGAATTTTAAGTCACCTTCTTAGTTTTCTGTTAAACTTATTCTTTCCGAATTTTAGGTCACTTTTATTTATTTTTCTCGCAGTCAACACTTTTAATTTAAAAAGGTTGATCGACAGTGCCAATGAAGTCATTGATGGCCGAGATTGCTAAAAAAAATAAACAAGTGCATCAAACTCTTCAAAGAAAACACTTTGGTTGCACCAAATTATGAATTCTTTTATTAAAAACACATTAAACTCTCTTTTAAAAATAATATTATATCCCAGAGGGCCAGGGTTTCGACTTGCGCGTTGCGATACTGGGGGTAAAGCCAAGTATCCAAATGATTTTTATAAATCAAATCTGTTGATGCAGCATGGGAATGGACTTTACGGTTTTCGCGTAAATCTGCTGATCTAAGTGCATTTGGCGAACAATTTCCGTTTTCGCGTGAGAGACTTGAGGAAATTTATGGCACGTTCCCACTTACGTTTGCGGTTTTTGTTTTGAAGAAAAACTGAACAGATAAGTAACTCGCACTTTTCTCTGGGCAGGTTATCTCCTTTTACGATCCAGTTCAGTGTCCCCTGGCCTCTTCAGATTTAAGCCCTATTGATTTTTATCACTTGGGTTTCAAAGATCGTCCAATGACTCTGGATTGGATGACCTGAAGACTGTAACTGAGGAATAAGTGCAGTGAAGTGCATGTATATATGTCCGTAAAGGACTGCAGCGATGGTCTGCTGCTTCGGCGAAAGAGCATGGTAGGATTTGCGAGATTGGCCGACAATCGCTGCAGTTTTTTACAGACATACGTGTATATACACGCATTTCACTATAAAATGGCGCCCAAAGATGATAAAATGACTGCAACAAACCTCGATGATAGCATCAACAAAAATATGTAAAATACTATCGATGAAAAAATGCGCTGAGAGAGTGGATTTATTAATTGCACCCAGTATAAATATACGTTATTATTTCTAAGTCATATAACTCATGCGCTTACTTTGTTGATTTATTCCTAACATATGATGTGCAGCATCATTACGACACAGGATTACCCGCATCACCAGCGAGCACCCGGCGAGGATGTTGGGCAAGTAGACAGTTTTTTACAACTATTGATTATATTGTTTTTCCATTTTTATTATATTTATTGCTGAAAATCCCGTTGCATGCAAATTTTTGTTTGTCTATTTTATGAGTTACATAAGTCGCTTTCATATTATGTTGTTTGCGCATTAACCAAAACAAAAAAAAATTATATATATATATATATATATATATATATATATATATATATAAATATACAGGTATATATATATATATATATATATATATATATATATATATATAAATGTAAATATACAGGTATATATATATCTATATATATATATATATATATATACCTATATATATATATATAGATATATATATATATATATATATATATAGATATATATATATATATATATATATATATATATATATATATATGTATATATATATATACATATATATTTATATGTATATATATATATATATATATATATATATATATGTTTATATATATATATATATATATATATATATATATATATATATATATATATATATATATATATATATATATATATATACTGTCGCATGTTTTCAGTTCGCGGCCAATAATAATTTTAATGTTCCGGGAAAGTGAAAACGCAATGTCTTTTAATTTAAGTTAAAAGAGTTTATTTAATTACAAAAGTGCACAATGAGCAATTTAACACTTTCACTAATTTTAATTTTCACTATTAAATTCTAACACTTGTCCATAAATTTCTTATCGCAATTGTCTTCTCAAAATCACCAAACTATTACTTGATCGCTTTTCAATTCGCTTTCCACACACTATCGCAAGTTTTTATCGCGGGCGAATGAATGCCACCATTCATTCAGCTCGCCTTTATTTAGGGTCTCTAATCATTCAAGTCAGTTCAGATGTTGATAATGCTTGTTGGGTTCTCGTGGGTTCGAGTGAATTCATTTGTTGACGTTCTTAATGATTGTGAAAACAATTGCGACAGTAGCTCGCAGAATTATTTGTACATGTAATTATTTGTACATGTAACACTGCCCCCAGGTCAGTTCTTTTCGCCCCGAAAAGATGTGTCGCTATTTGTAGTCAATTCTCCCTGGGTGTAATATGGGGCAAGACGGTCCAGATGCACGATTTTCATTTTAGCTCTCGGCTTACGATGTTCCTGTATTCGGTATACGACGTCGTTGATTCGCTTTGTAACTCGGTATGGTCCCTCCCAATTATTTTGCAACTTTGGAGACCTACCCTTTCGCCATTGCGGGTTATAAAGCCACACCAAGTCATCTTGCTGGAAGCCAGTACAATTAGCCTCTAGATCATACCTGGTCTTCATGCGGTCAGTAGCCGATTCGAGGTGTTTTCGCACTGTCCGATGGATCTGGTTCAACCGTTGACTTAGATCACTTGCATACTCCGAGACCGTTTGGGGTTTCTCAGGGGGTGTTCCGAACTTTATATCGGCTGGCAAACGAATAGTCTTTCCAGAAATGACTATGCCTGGAGCTTGGCCCGTCGATGCGTGTTCAGCAGCTCTATACGCCATTAAAATAGTGGGATATGTCGGTCCCAGTCCCTTTGGTTCTCGTCAATCATTTTGGCCAGGTATTTATTGAGCGTGCCGTTGAAACGTTCGACCATTCCATCGGATTGGGGATGCAGCAGTGTTGTCCTCGTTTTCCGTATTCCGAGCAGCTCGCACATTTCGCCAAAAACTAGTGACTCAAAGTTTCGGCTTGATCCGAATGTAGTTCGCCAGGTACGCCGTACCTACTGACCCAATTTAACACTAGCTGTTCGGCTATAGTAGTTGCTTCCTGGTTGGGAGTGGGGTAGACCTCGGGCCACTTGCTGAAATAATCGGCGACAACCAGTGTGTATCGATTTCCCCATTCAGATTCAGGAAAGGGTCCAGCGTTGTCAACAGCAATCCTTTCAAATGGTGTCCCCACGTTATAGGTTTGCATTTGTCCCCTCAGTCGTCGCTTTGGGCCTTTGACGGAAGCGCAAACTGTGCATCTCCGACACCAGTCCTCTACGTCTTCTCGAGCGTGGAGCCAGTAGAACCTTCCCCGCAATTTCGCTAAGGTCTTGTTAACACCAAGTGGCCTCCCGAGGATCCTTCATACATTTCCTTAACCACATCGTTGGTTCGGCTTTTGGGTAGTATAGTTTGCATCCTATAGGAGCTGCCATCCGCCATTTCCCATTTCCGCTTGAGTACGCCACCCTCCACTTGAAGGGAGTTCCATTGTGCCCAATAGCTTTTCAGGCTTGCGCCATGCGTTGAAACGTCTTTCCACTCAGGTCGCCCAGTCGTCTCCTTCCATACGAGCAATGGTCCGATGTCTTCATCGGCTAGCTGGGCATTTCGGATCTCCTCCGATGACCAACCTTCATCGAATTCGGCCGTTATCAGTCGCAGATCAACGGGCGGTTCCTTTTCCTCAATCCGTCGGCATTGCTTGCAGTTAGCTGGACATGGGCGACGAGATAGGGCGTCAGCATTTCCATGAACTCCGCCCTTTCGATGAACAATTTCGTAGTCGTACGACTGCAATCTTTCGATCCATCTCGCAACTTGTCCCTCGGGGTTTTTGAAGTTAAGTAGCCATCTCAGCGATGCATGGTCCGTTCGAAGAACAAATTTCTGGCCATACAGGTACTTGTGAAACTGCTTGGTGGCCTCTATTATAGCCAATAGCTCCTTCCTGGTCAAGCAGTAATTCCTCTCACTTTTTGAGAGAACTCGACTGTAATAAGAGAGGACTCTTTCTTCGCCATTGATCTGCTGGGAGAGTACAGCTCCAATACCGCCGTTGCTTGCATCGGTGTCAACTACAAACATTTTCCGGGTTTCGGATACGCCAGCACGGGTGATTCACATAGCTTTTCCTTCAGGGTTTCAAAGGCTGTCTGGCATTGTTCATTCCAGACATACGGACGATTTTTCTCGGTTAGCTGATGGAGACACTTAGCTATTTTGGCAAAGCCTTTGACGAATCTTCGATAGTAGGTTGCCAGACCCAGGAAACTTCGTAGTTGGCGCTTGTTGTTTGGTGTTGGCCAGCTTTTCACGGCTTCAATCTTCTCAGGGTCTGTTTTGAACCCGCCTGCTGATACGACTTGTCCCAGGTATTTTACTTCAGCTGCGAAAAGGGTACACTTGTCGGGAATAAGTTTCAAATTTGCCAGTCGCAGTCGGGAGAAAACCTCTTCTAAGTTCCGCACATGCTCTTCGAACGTTCTCCCGATGACGATGATGTCATCTAGGTATACCAAGCAGGTTTTCCAGGTTAGACCACGTATCACGTATTCCATCAAGCGTTCGAAAGTGGCTGGAGCATTGCAAAGCTCAAACGGCATCACCACAAATCGCCACAATCCGGTCCCAACTGAAAATGCGGTCTTCTCTCGGTCCTTCTTGTCGATTTCTACCTGCCAGTAGCCACTCTTGAGATCGAGTGTAGAAAACCATTTTGCGTCGGCTAAAGTGTCGATGATGTCGTCGATGCGTGGGAGCGGGTAACTATCTTTCTTAGTGACGTCGTTAAGCTGCCTATAGTCGACACAAAAGCGAGTGCTACCATCCTTTTCCTTTACTAGAACCACAGGCGCGGCCCATGGACTTACAGAAGGTTCAATAATGCCTTGTTTTTCCATGTCCGAGATCAGCGCGCTCACTTCTCCTTGTTTGGCTATAGGGAGACGTCTTGGTGCTTGTCGAATCGGCTTGGATCCCTGTGTATCTATGACGTGAGTTACCAAACTCATTCGGCCTTGGTCATCCGGGCTTGTTGAGAAGATGTCACTGTACTTGGTGACCAGATCAGAGGCTCGTTTGAATAGCTGCACTGGCAATTCGCCTTGCTTCAATATTGCAGACGTGGATTCCCGGGCTTTGTCTGTGTCTTGCCTCCTTTTGCAATGATGGTTGTGAGTAGCTTCCAAAGAGGTGATGGTGGAAACAGGCTGGAAGCTGCCGATGACTTCTCTCGCTTTGATGCTCGTGGTTGAGTCTGCGGTGTTAAGGACTCTAACCGGTACATATCCGTTCCTGAAAGATCTTACAAGGCTTCGTCCCACAATCAAACTGCGCAATGTGGATGTCTTCGTTGGCTCTATCAGATAAGATCGGTGGTCTCCAGAATCACCATCAAGCTTGGCCCATACAATGCTTTCGGAAGAATTCGGTACATCAGTGTCAGTACATACCACTACATTTATCTTGGGGATTCGGACGCTGGGATCCTCCATCAGTACTTCGACATTCTGCCATTTCAATACACGTTTGCCCAAATCCAACGTGATTTCATGTGGTCGCAGAAAACCCATTCCGAGAATGCAGTCATCCATAATGTTCGCGACCAGAAAATTATGTCGGAACACAAGGTCTCCCAACTGTATCTGGAGGTTGACCTCTCCATGAACAGGTGCAGTTTCGCCCGTAGCTGTCCGTAGTGAGAAAATTCTGCCCTTGTGAACTTGTTGCCGTCTAACTAGGTCTGGTCAGATAATCGATCGGGTCGCACCAGTGTCGATGGTTATGGTGCAGTGTTCTCCGTCAATTTGACCCAGAAGGCATAAGTCCGCTTCTCCACGAAGTAGTCTTGACACGGTGATGGTGGTGCTGGGGACGTCGATCCTCCTAGCCAACCTCTGCCCCACGACGTTGGCTCTTACATGTTTCCCGACCCCTCTGTTTGAAGGGCTTCCATTCTGGGCTCCTGACTGGTCTGGATCTCCTCCTAGCTGCACACCCTGGACAATAGCTCGGTTTTCTTCGCTTCTTCCAGTCTCTTTGCAGGTGCCTCTTCTCTCCGCAATTCCAGCATCTAGGCGCACCATTTACATGCGGGTCTCGCTCAATTTCCACGCGTTCACCCTGCTTTCGTCTGTCACTACCTCACGAACCCGGGCAGTGGTACGAGTCACATTTTTCGCTGCCTCAAAGTTCAGGCTGTAGGCCAATGCATCCTTAACCGTTTGCTTTTGAGCTAAACCCGCGGCTTGTTGCAATTCCGGGTCCTTCAGTGCTTCTGTTGCTGCATCATCTCGATGTTCTGGGTCGTAGGCTGGGTAAGCCAAAAGTGCTAGTCGCTCAATGTCTTGAGCTAGCTGCTGTAGGGTTTCACCAGACTTCTGCGCCCGATACCTTAGCTGTGACCGATAAATCTGCTTTAGATGATCGGCTCCATAACGCATGTCGAGCGCATTCATTATAGCATTCGAGTTTGATTGCGACTCAACGAGGATCGTCTGCAAAAGCTCGGCAGCTGGGCCTCTTAGAGCAAGAATCAGCGCAGTTGCTCGGTCCTGTTCATTCCAGTGATTTGCCCTTGCGGCAGCTTCAAACTTGGTCTTGTAAATACTCCAGACCGTTTGCCCATCGAATATTGGTGCTTGCACATTTCTGGATGTGCTTTGCGCTGCGGTTATAAGCGGAGCTGGTGAAGTGGTTACTACTGCCTTCGCTGCTTCCAATTCTTTTTTCACTTTTTCCATCTCGTGGTTCATTCTCTCCTCGACCTGGCTGACCTTTCCCTTGACCTGGCTGACCTTTTCCTCGACCTGGTAAACCTTTTCCTCGACCTGGACAACCTTTTCCTCGACTTCTTTAATTTGTTTATTCAGATGACCGAGCTCCGCTTTTATTTCGGTTGACTGTTTCTCCAGCTTCTGTGTGATGTCTGCCTTGATTTCGAACGCTTGTTGGTCTAGCTTCGCTGATTGTTCATTTAGCTTCACAGCTAAACTGGATGTCTGTTCATTTAGCTGCGCTGATTGTTCATCTAGCTTCGTAGTTAAATTGGACGACTGTTCATTGAGCTTCGCAGTTAAATTAGATGACTGTTGTCGCAGCTCTTGCTGCATCAGCATCAGCATTTGCATCAGCGCATTTTCTGGTTCCTTTGGTTTTGATATTTCTGCTTCACCACCTTCTGCGTCTTTTCCTGCATCTGAGGGCTCACCCGAATCTAGATACACGCCTTCTGATTCAATTGCGTCACGCAAGCGTGCAATCAGTGTGGCCTTTGTACCTTGCGTAGCCAGGTTTCGCTGTTCCAACTCTTCCTTAAGCTCCGACATGGTCAATTCATTAATTTTTAAGTTTAGGCTTCGTGGCATTTTCAATGTTTCTTTAAATTTTACTATTGTGCACTATAAAAATGTTCAAATTTTCACTTTCAAAATTTTAATCTCACTTCTCGACACCACTGTCGCGTGTTTTCAGTTCGCGGCCAAAAATAATTTTAGTGTTCCGGGAAAGTGAAAACGCAATGTCTTTTAATTTAAGTTAAAAGAGTTTATTTAATTACAAAAGTGCACAATGAGCAATTTAACACTTGCACTAATTTTAATTTTCACTATTAAAATTCTAACACTTGTCCATAAATTTCTTATCGCAATTGTCTTCTCAAAATCACCTCACTATTACTTGATCGCTTTTCAATTCGCTTTCCACACACTATCGCAAGTTTTTATCGCGGGCGAATGAATGCCACCATTCATTCAGCTCGCCTTTATTTAGGGTCTCTAATCATTCAACTCAGTTCTCGTACATGGGTGAATAAGCGGGAACATTCCAGCATGAATGGGCAGTGACTCACTTTCAGATGTTGATAATGCTTGTTGGGTTCTCGTGGGTTCGAGTGAATTCATTTGTTGACGTTCTTAATGATTGTGAAAACAATTGCGACCGTAGCTCGCAGAATTATTTGTACATGTTATTATTTGTACATGTAACAATATATATATATATATATATATATATATATATATATATATATATATATATATATATATATATATACATATATATGTATATATATATATATATATATATATATATATATATATATATATATATATATATTTATATATATATATTTATATTGTATATGTATATACATATATGTATATATATATATATATATATATACATATATAGATATATATATATATATATATATATATATATATATATATATATATATATATATATATATATGTATATATATATATATATACGAGTATGTATATGTATATATATATGTATCTATATATATATATATATATATATATATATATATATATATATATATATACGAGTATGTATATGTATATATATATATGTATATATATATATATATATATATATATATATATATATATATATATATATATATATATGTATATACATGGAAGAAACTGTTAAAATAAGTCTAATAAATTTCACTGGGCCATTCGAACTTGAAGCAAAGAATAAATAGATGACATACAATAATTAAAAATAGAAATAAATTGGGTGAATTTAGATAATAAAAAGCGAATCTGATTTAAAAAATTTCATAGCAAAAGTTGTCTAGGCTGAAATTTTCGAACTATATTACCATTTCCATAAGATATACTTGTAAATTGCGATGTATCAAAATGGGATACACATGTATTTTTAGTTGCTACTAAACAGTTACAAGTCCGAATTGGATAATTTTTCGTGGGAAATTAGGTGATTGATATATATTTTGATAAACTTTGGATTACAAGAAATTATAAACAATGATGAGTTGAAATCCAAACTTGGTCTTTCCTTATATCTAGAACTTGACCGGGTACGGGAACCGCCACTTTGGCTGGCCCCTCCACTATAATGATCTAGCCATCAGGCGAGCTTACCCATTTCTATGTGTTCACAGGTGCTCTTGCTGGGTAAGGTGGAATTCCGCTCGCGTGTCTATTAATGGCTTGGGGTTATGTGATTATGATATACGAGTAAATTTGCCACGTTTATATTTTTCATTTAAAGGAAAAATTCATTCAAATTATGTTTGTATGAGTTTTTAACTTAAATGGAACATATGGCCACGCTTGCGTTTGGATCTTGATTCAGTTGGGAGGGTGCTAAGGGGCACAACTTCCACCTGGATGCCCCACTCTTATTTGGGGCCCATGAATATTGTCGGTAACGACGAAGTCCGCTCAAGTCCGTCTGTTTTCTCCAGGCCCAGTTTGTTACTGACTTTAAGCAACCTCCACTCTTAGTGGGTTACCTAGGCCTTGACACCACTCAATCCGTATTAGATCCTTTCAATTCTTGAATAAAAAATTTGTTTGTAGTGGGTCTTGTTCTGGGCAAAAGAACCCACCTTACCAGACCGCAATGCTAGCCTGCCAGCGCATTTACGCGTCTTCAGACAAGGCCAATCTTGGCCGATCCCACCGTCCTCTTTCGCCGAGGCAGCAGACTATCGCTGCAGTCCTGAACAGACATTTATCTACTACCATTTTCACTACATATGTAAGTCCCCGTCATAACAGAAAAGTCGTGAGGAACTTCCACAAAAGGCTCAATATGTGTATTATCCGCCAAGACCGTCATTTGGCCGATACTATTAAAACAAATCATTAAAAACGATATTATGTAAACTTTTCGGCAAATGAAATTTATTTTTGGTATCATATTTAGTTTTTTTTTCCACCAGCCTTCCCACACCACACCTTGTATTTCTAGCTACAACTGTTTTTACTATCATACTCACAATAAATGTAATACAAACGATTACTCGTATATCATCCCCTGACAACTCTACAAGTCAAGCATCAGAACATGTTTAGATATGTGGTTTGACAGCTGTATGAACTTTTCTTTCATCATCATCGTCAACATCATCCACATCATCATTATAATCATGGCAATATGTAAAATGTGCAATTTTTGCAGCCTCTAAATAACAAAGTGTCGCAGCAAATTCCTCTGACACTGCATTCATCCATTCACCAACAATGTGATGGTATGAGATGTGACGAAGTAAAATTGGAAGGAACGAATAGAATCCTGAGAGAAAATACTCGAATGGAAGCATCACATAAGGGCGGCGCTTTTCTCCATGCCATGTAACACTTCCCGGAGACAAATAGTCCATCGCCATTCGGCAATTATTCAAAGTGTCTTGGATTGAAGCAAGCAATTTCCTGGTTTAATTCGATTTCTTTTATCTTCAGCGTTTCATAGATGCATGAATGCATTTATGCTGCAACAGACCATTACCTTGGGAAAATTTATGGTAGAGGATTTAAAAGGAGAGAGTTTAAAAAAAACATTTCCGGATATGCCTGTATAGTAACTTCATTGTGGAGTGGCTTTTGGCTCGATTCACACCGATCAATTTATAAGGCAGGACAATTTGAGCTTTTTCGTATTCTTTATGTAATATTACAGTTAAAATCCGGAACATCGCTACAAAAATTTTTTTTGAATAATTGTCTTAAATTTTACTCTAATTTAATCCAAATTAAAACTATTAACATTCGTGCCTGGGCAATGTTAATTCATAGTGACAGGTATTAGAGCGCATATATTAAGCTGCTCAACAACACTCTAAGGTTAGAAACCCCCTATACCTACTGCGATTTTGGGCTTCTTAAGCATACAGTCATTCGAATAATGACATTGCTATACTTATCTTTACGACGATGATTTCTGCGAGGAATTTAAATCAGTTTAGCACAGGCATTAATGAGTTCGAAATCTAAGAGCAACGCAAAGATAAACTAAAACTAACCAGAATTCAAAAATTGAGACTATTACTGACCAAAGTTCAAATGGTTATATGTGAGAGGGAGCTTTTACCCTATTTAGTTATTTGAGTTTGGTAGGCAGAAGTGTATACCCACCCGAAGGGTTTCGTAATCAACTTATGATATGGGGGTACCAAGTGAATTAACTTAAGAGAAACTTCATCGACACGTGCATCAAATACTTTGTTTAATAGAATCCATTTTTCCTCCAGTCTAAGCAGCCGAAATTTTATTACAGTATAGTTGATATTATTTGCTGAATAAGGTCTTCAATATATTTATTTTATTCATCATTGTTAAACATTTTGAAAAGATCCAAGGTAAACAACGGACCCGAGTATATGGAGGGCAGCCTCCACTCGGCTGACAGGTAACGACCCTAAGTGGATCTGGACTACGCTTTGGACAACGAACTGGAATTCATGCTTTGGGCTGGCGGATATGATGGTTTGGATCTAGCTGCTTTGCACGGTAGCGCCGTGGTGAGACTTGTGTGTGAATGGCTCCAATTCAACTATCATACCGTCTCCGTCTCGGTAAAACCTTGGCAGGCCTCGGAGCTCGTTCGATGGTCTGGTCTAGACTGAGATTCCTGCGGCGTTCGGGCGCAGCAACAAAATGATGCGAACGCCAGAGCGTCCTTTAAAGGAAAAGAGGGAAACTCTGCAGGAAGCACCCGATGCCCGAGCGGTGGAGGAAAGTATAAAAAAATTCGAGAATTCGATGGTTACTGCTGCGATCGCCACCGAAGCGATTGAAACTAGGGTCATAAATTCCGAATTAATAAAGAACCATCCTGAAGTCAACGAGGAGATTACGACAGGAACAGAAACGAATGACCAGCCAAATAAAGCGACGATGTGACGATTTCCTCACCAACGTCGAAAAGGTAGCGGAAGTACTTTATTCGGAAACAGAAGCCGATAACCTCTCCCAAGGGCGATGGTAGCAAAGTACAATTGCCGACCAGCGGCATGAAAGGCTATTCCGAAAAGCGGGAGTTGTTCTAAAAAGAATACATTCTGCATGCAACTCGCCAAAAATCACCAAAGTAGTAAAAATTGGGCTCCTTGAACTAGACGAGCTAGGGCATTATCGGAGGAGCTGGTTAAAGGCCGAAGAGGACCTAAAGGCCATAGAAGAGCAAAAGACTAAAGAAATGCTGAAGGTAAAATGTAAATGGCACGTAGAGATAGCTCCACAATCGAAAATCAATAAAAAGATTGGCGTCTAGCCCAATCAAAGGAGCACGAGATAAAAGGAGGAAGGAAGAGACACTTGTTGGGCGTGGAACATCAGGTCAGTGGCGAAGAAAGCCGCAAAGAAACGCCTTCAAAAAGTACCAGAAAGTAAAGTTCGCAAGGACACCTAACAAGAAAAAGACCCGATAGAAAACAGGAGAGAAAGAAGCCCCAACGAAGACTCCGGCAGCAAACACTGCTCTTAAAACCCAAAGATGGTCAATTCTACCTGGAGGTACTGCGGGACATTAGGGAAAACGTAAGGCCCGAAGACACGAACACTGCCATTAAAGTAGTACGACCAACGCGGTCGGACAATAAGAAGCATTCTGCCGGGTTTCTGCCACCCGATTCGTGCCGATAATAAGAAGCATTCTGCGACGCATTGAAGCAAGTCTTCGGCAAAAGCGCAAGTACAGCCCCGCTCGACCTGATGGCAACGATCGAAATAAGAGACATTGACTGCATCCCAGATCTGGCCGAGGTAGAAGAGGCCATCGAGGCTGACACCAGAAAACCATAGGGGACGACGCATGGCCATAATTGACTTGACCGAGAAGGATGCTGAACAATTTCTAAATAAGGGTAAAGCACGAATCGGGTGGGTTGTTTATAGGATACGGTAAAGAGCAACACCTCTTGCCTTGGCTATGGTCACGCCACGCAAGCATGCAAAGGACCGGATAGTAGTTCTCTATGTTACAAATGCGGTGAAATGGGACATAACAGTACAGAGTGAACGAAGGAGGCACAGTGTATTCTTTGCAAAGATGCTGATCAAAGATACGATTTTGGACACGTCCTTGGATCAGGAAAATGCCGGGTTTTCCAGGAAGCCCTAGCCAAGGCTAAATCAGAACTCCGATGACCCGCATCCTGCAGCTAAGCCTGCAACGCAGTCAAACCGTCCAAAATCCGCTTGAGTAGTTTGCGAGGGACATGAAAGCAGACCTCTTGCTGCTGAGTGAGCGACACCATGATAAAAGTCCAGCATCATGGTATCCTGATGAAATTGGTACTGCCGCCATCTGGGTTCGAAAAAGTGATTTCCAGGCGGAGAGCTGTGGACGTGAGGTTGGTTTTGTGTGGGTTCGGTCCTCCGGGACCACCTTCTTTAGTATGTTCCTAACACCGAACGAATCGATATCATCTTTCCAAGCGAAGCTTCTGGCTTTGGAAGGCACTCTCTTGAATGCAGACGGCAACGTGCTCGTTGGGGGCGACTTTAACATGAAAACAATTAAATGGGGCATACCTCAAACAGATCCGCGGGGAAAACGAATCCTGATAATGGTGGCTAGAACGGCGCTCGGGGTTTTCCTGGTACTATGGAAGGTGGCGAGGCTCGTGCTGATTAGCAAGGGAAGGGAAATTCCGGATCGCCGTCTGCATACCGCCCGTTATTCATGCTAGACACGGCTGGGAAAGTGCTAGAAAAACTCATCAAGGGAAGACTCACTGACACGATTCGTGCTGCTGCGGACGTATCTCCTCAGCACTCTGGCTTTAGAACAGGACGTTCTACCATTGATGCGATTGCAGAGGTGGTCAGCGCGGTCTAAAAAGCAGAAGCATATAGTCGCACTAAGCGACAAATCGTCTTGTTGGTGACACTTGACGTCAGGAATGCCTTCAACTCCGCTAGATGGGTGGATATTCGGGATACGCTGTAAAACTCTTTTCAGGTTCCAGAATATCTAATGCGGCTTTTAAGGAACTCCCCACAGGACCAAAGTCTGTTCTACGACACGACACAGGGCCAACGAAGGATTGAAATTACATCGGGTGTTGCCCAGGGATCTATCCTTGGTCCGGATCTATGGAACGTGTCTTACGACGGGCTACGGAGACTAGAGCTGCTAGGTGTGTCGCGCTTGATTGGCTATGCAGATGATGTTGCGGCTCTGGTCATTGGGTCCACCGTTGAACAGGCACGCTTTAGACTAGGTATACTAATGCACCGAGTCAGGAGCTGGATGACTACTCACGGGCTCAGTTTAGCACTGAAGAAAACCGAAGTGGTTATCTTGAGCAGTATTGGAGACGAACAAATCGAATCGAAGCCAGCAGTGAAGTACCTGGGGCTATTGATCGACTTGAAGGTGAGTTTCTCTGAGGAAATCAGGGCAACGGCTGAGAAGGCTGCTTCGGGAATATTGGCCCTGAGTCAACTTATGATCAACGTAGGGGGACCCAGCTCATCAAGAAGACGCCTCTTGATGAGTGCTGTAGGCTCAAAGCTAGTGTATGGAGCAGAATCATGGGGTGACGCTCTCAGTAAGAACGTATACCGAAAAAGTTCGGCACAGGTACAGAGAAGGGGAGCACTGAGGATTGCATCTTAGTATTCGACAATCTCTGATTCAGCGGTGAGAGTTATTGCAAGCGTGATACCTGTCGGCTTCCTTGCTAGAGAGCGCCGAAGCGAGCGAGATGGTTGTTCGCGTGGAGAGACAAAGCTCGCTTAACAATTGGCAGCAGTCTTGGGTCAATTGCACGAAGGGAAGGTGGACTGCGTACCTCATCCCGGATGTAAGACCGTGGGTAAATCGAAGACATGGTGAGACTGACTTCTATCTGACCCAGCTTTTGAGCGGGCATGGGTGTTTTCAGTCTTTCCTGCAGAAGATTGGTAAGGCCCCATTGGACGTCAGTCCGACTAATCGCATCAGGACCTATCTCTCGAAGACGTTCAATGTGTTTGCAGGCATTTGGGTTAGGGTCCATATTTTGCACTCATAGCATAGCACTGATCTTACCACAGACTTGCATACTTGCAGTTTTGTTTTTCTGTGTATGCTGGTTTTCAAAATCGTCAAAATTGTTTGATTTCCACGTTGTATTCTTCGGAGTATTTCATCTCTTCCAGTGCCAGTTATCGTTATTTGGCACTTAAGTACCCATTTTTGGTACTGTATACGCCAAGGATGATATTTTGTGTATCTAGGGAATTTTTGCTCGACTGAGTCATAAGTTTTGTCTCATTTTCATTGATTTGTAGCTTTGCTGTTCAGTTTCAGGCAAAGTTCTTTGGTGGTTGTGAACGACCGTGAAAAAATGTTGATGTCATTTGCATAGACTTTTACTTGGCTCGCTAAGTAACGTGCCTCTTGTATCTAAATGTATCTTTCTTATGACATATTTCAGAGTTAAATTGAATAGCAATTAGGCCAATTCATCTCTCTGCTCTAGTCCGATATTTATGTGATAGACATCGATGAGTTGGTTATTGATACGGACTTGGAGGTTTAAGGCGTCATTTTCATTTTGGTAAGATGGATTAAATTGGTCGGGATACAAAAGCAAACCATTAATTGAGTCAGTACGCTACGAACTATCCTGTCGTATGCTTGCTCGAATTCAACTAAGCTTTGGGGTATGTCTATGTTCAGCTCCCAGAATTTGTAAACAATTCATCTATCGTCAATTGACTTGCTCTAAAATCACCAAGAATATTGTTAGCATATGATTTGATTTTATTTTCTTTGCCCTTTGAAAATATTTTGCAAGTGGTATAGAGTAATGATATGCCTCCATAGCTGTCGCATTATAGCTTGTCACGTTTTCTGTGGATCGCAGGTATGAGCCCTACTCGCTCAGCATTTTTCCTTGTGGCCAACAGTGCTAGATGACTAACACCGCTGCCACCATACTTAACGAATTTGACTGGAATCACATCTGTGCCCCGCGCTTTATTATTCTTTTGGGTTTTGATGGTGGAACAAACTACGTTTAGAGCAGAGCATATATACTAACAAGCAACTGCACCAGCTGTTTTTCCGATTAGAAAGGGACGTAAAATAACATAAGAGACATTATTTTGCATTTCTTTCTTTCCTTTCTAACAATTTGAGAGGAAAACAAATTTTACTCAATGCATACACAAATCGATTTCTAATTTTATGCAATACATACACAAATCGGTTTTTACGTTAACTACCGTTAGATGCGAAATTTGTTCTATGTGAAATTGCTTGTTAGTAGATATGCTCTGGTTTAGAGTGAGTAGGACAAATGAAAGCTCTCTAGGTATATCTTTAGGCTTTAAAGCTCTGGAACTGTCCCAAGGATTATTATGTTCATGTTTCCTTAATCTTGTTCGTATCAGCAATGATTTTGCCGATGCCATAACGGCAGATAGTGGTCTTGGGCCCCTTTGAAACTTAGAAATTATATTGACCTTACATTAAACTATCTTTATGTGAAATTGCAAATGTGCAACTTTAAGAGTAGCTTTATAAAAACACCACTAAGGGTATTTAATTGCTACAAATGCACAGCTTGCAAAAGCAAGGGCAAACGCAAACCCTCTCTTCTGCAGCGGTTAATGTGGGATACTGTCAATTATATTGTTTATTTGATATCGGCAGGCCAATTCTTTTCATCTTCAGCACTGAAAATGACAAAAGAGTAGAATCGTGTCTACTCACTAAGGTAAGTTCCGGTGGCTTTTCAAGAAAAACAAAGTTACTGAGGGATCTGATAAATCTGCTAATCGCAAGCAAAATGCACTGAAGAATATAGAATCGAGGTTCTGGCTGCTAACGTTGAAGATCCTATGGCTTTCTCGAACCCAAAACGAAACTATGTTTTAGATAGGGCTAAAGACAAAGCCATGATACCACAAAAGAGGTAGTCAAATAAAATATCAAATAAAGAAGCAATCCAAATCAAGCACCCATTCTTAGGTGTTTGTAACAAATAGCTCGCCATGAAAGGGATCAGGGATTAGGGTCTTACTTTGAGTATAAGCCACCAAACATATGCAAAGATTCAAGGAGGTACATTCATTCTTCAAAATGCCTCGGGTATCAAGTGACAATCAAAGTGTATTCTAACAATTATCTGGAGAAATGACGCAACTGTATTTTAGGTCCTCAGCTTATATATAACTTCTGGGGCAAAGGCGTTCAATTTTTAAGGGTTCATCCCAGTGATGAACGTATAAAAGGGTGAACATTCTAGAAATTAAGGATTTCATAGAATTCTTTCCACTTCTCTAAGCCCAGAACCAGGGATAAATACAGGGAATTGGAAAAAAGTCAGTTTAGAAAAGGTAGAGACTTGAATAAAATTTGTCATGTGATTTGACAAAAAAGCGTGAAACCTTTGGAAGCCAAAAACAATAAGGAGCACTCTGGCCTCTTGCAGCTAATCTTCTAGTCAATCGAAAAAAGACCAATGCAAGGCCAAGACTATATAAATGCAATTTGATTACGTGTTGATAGACTTGACATAGTGATTATTCAGGAATCTTACCTGATTCAAGGAAAGGTTGCCGGCTTAGAAAATGAGTTGATTTATGATATGGGATCTAGGAGAGTCAGAAATTCCTTAAATCTGTAACAAATATGCTTCTGAATGAATTTCTATACCCAAATTTAGTGACAGTTAAGGCTACATCAGGAGGGCAAAAACTTTAACCATGTTTTCGCATCTTTATTTTTTTCCCACAATTGACAAACCGAAACCTTCCAGGATGGGTATCTTGATCAGAAAAAGCATTAATGAAACACGTTCCTCAAAATTCAGAGCACCAAGCCCAGTACAGCAGAAAAAAATTAGTAATGTTTCAATTCCAAAGAATGGCACCTCAAGCTCTTAAAATGTATACATAACATATTAAATATTTTAGCATGATTTTCGTTTGAATAAATATATAGGTATGTTCCTAAAACTTGCTTACCTACTTACAGCTATATAACGAATTACCGAGAATGGACCTATGCTTGACATAAATTTTACGAAAGATTGTATTCGAATTTATTTTTTAATTCAGTTCAGTTTATTAGATAAAAGCTTGTCTTAAAAAAGCATTCTTTTTTATTTATTATTAAGTTTATAAATCTTTTTTTTTTGTGTTAAAAACTTATTTTTACCTGGTTTACTTACAAGTAGTAAAAACCCTAAATCAGACTACAAACTTACGTACAAATGAAGGCCAATCAAAAGAGCTAAATTATAGCACATACATGCATTCAAATTTATTGATTTATACTCTGCAATAATTATGGCCACCGAGACCGTTTGAAAACGCTGCAGGAAGTGCATAAGCTAGGAACGACGTTGTGTGTGCAGCAAATTTATTTCATTTAATTCCCTCAAACATTGACTCCGTGAATGTTATTCTAGGTAAGCGCATTGAATTTTATACAATTTTGTTATAAATATTTACGTGCCGACATCCAGCAGAAATAGTTTCTCGCGACCACATCGTCCAGTCATGTGGCTAAGTGAACCCTCTACTAGACACTGATCAAGTGAGTTGTTGCAGCACTACAGCCCCTTTCGGACCTTCGCTTAGAGATAGAGTATCTCATTATCATGATCGAATGTGTAGGCACTCCGCAAGATGATATGGTCAGTATCACACTTTGGCCGTGCGATCATCCACCCAGCTGCAATACGTTCAGCACGTATCATAACTGAACTGGCTTAAAGTCTATCCGAAGCATCACTCAAACTAGATCTGTTACGGTATCGTCTTTTAACTTTGCCCTTAGGGAAACCCTCCTACCACAAGCACGAGGAGTAAGCAAAAAATGCGCCTGTTTTAGGAAGGAAATAATTTAAATAAAACACACCATAACCAACTGAGCCACGATGAAACTCATTAGTTGCAAGTTTTTTAAATCTAAACAATTTTGTAATTAAATTAAGAAATTACGTTAATAATTCAAGCAAAGAGTTTCATGTATGTAGTAAAGGACCGCCAGAAGTAACGAGGAATGAATCAAGCCCGACCGCAATTACTTCCACAAAAATTTCTGGAGATGCACATACTAATGAAACGTCTCACAGTGGCAGTTCCAAATCAAAACTGAAACCATCTAGTGATGGATCGCAAATTCAAATGGCATTTCTTATGAATTCAATCGGATAAGAAATTAAAAGATAAAATGAATGAACTAAAGAAAAAGTTGGGTAGACAGACCTATGCTCATGTCAGAAGGGTTTTGTACTCAACTTACAAAATGCAGTAACCAGCAACGAATAAAATCAAGAAACATGTCAAAGACGATTTTATTGGAGAAAATGTGAAATTCGAGGATCATACTATTATTAACAAAGTTGAACGAATTTTGACTTCTGAGGTATTTGTTATAGTTATACCCATAAATATCTCCTTTGATATTTTTTTCAGATTTTTTAGATCACTGGTGTCCATTCGCGAGGGAGGAAACAGATTTTTCATGTATTTCCCCCCCTGTGCTCCCACTGAAGCAAAAACTGTCAGTTTAAGAACTGTTTTGAAAAGCTCTCATAGAGAACTTTCAGTTGATACTCATATCAGCTACCTTTCATGAAATTTTTTTTCAGGGCCACTCCTCTGTACTGTAATCATCGATTCATGGCCTATTTTTTCGAATCCTAGAATGGTTACAAAGCCCTTTTGCTAGGAGCTCTCTCCTGCCTCTTCGATTTGTTTCAATTGTATGTACTCATCTTCATGATACCTATCACTCCTGAAATTTTCATGCAAATTCTAGCAAAGCTGTAGTGTCTAAGTCGGTAAAAAGCGCATATTGCTCCATAGCAATATAATACAGGGCATATTGCTCCATAGTAATACACGAAAATTCAAATCGCTATAACTTCGGTTAAAAACTATTCGATCTTTATGAAACTTTCCGAAAAGATCAATCTTATAAATAGTCATCTCTTTGCCAAATTTTATTGAGTTTAAGGGTACCGTTTAGATTTTATTCAAGAAAACACAAAATCGATAAATCATACTATTACTAACAAAGTTGAGTGAATTTCGACTTCTCATGTATTTGTTGTAGTTGTACTCATCAAGGCCTACATTCATGATTTTTTTCAGATTTTTCGGATGGAAGGTGTCCAATCGCGAGGGGGGTACGCGAAAAGTTCGTACATTTCTCCTTCCCCTGCCCCCCTCGGTACTTATAAGACAATTTTAAGACTTGTTTTGAAAAGATCTCATTGAGACCTTTCCAACGACACCCTACTCGATTACCAATGGTGAAAAAGTTTTTTTGATGGGTCACCCCCTTATATGGGGAGACCCCCCTTAAATGCCTTTGAAAAAATTTTCCACCCTTGAACTTTCAAGAGGTCACCACTTCTGACCTTTCTACAAAGTTTCATGGCTGTAGCCTCTATAGTTTCGGAGAAAAAGTGCTGTGACATACAGACGGACGGACGGACGGACGGACGGACAGACGGACACAGGTCGTGATTGCAATAGGGTTTTGTATTTTAGTACAAAACCCTAAAAAACATCAATCGGAACTTGAAGGAATGAACTCAAAAATTATAGTTGAACGCTATGAAAGAGAAAAGGAGAGTAATGGTCATATGATGATGGTACGAGAATTGCAAAAATTGTATGCTGAGGAACGTCATTAGAAAAAAAACCTGGAGATACAGTTGAATGATTTGAAAAGTCACTTTGCTACCACTGACTATGCTGACAGCAAAGTAAAGGAGTTAACTAAAGAGTTGCACGAGGCTAAAGGAAAATTGAAAAATTTGGCTGGTAAATAAAGTCACTACCATTCCAGATAATTTGAGCATGTTCCAACAGTACTCAATGAAATATCTATCTATCTGCAAAATGAAAAGCATCATTTGAAGCAGCTACATGTAATGATTTAAAACTTTTGAAGTTCGAACGCGGAACCGACCTCTCATCGGTTCTAGACGTTAAGTCTGAGTAGTGCCAACGGATGGTACCAACAGGTCAACCAATCCGTGCACCGTAACCCATTCACGCGGTGGCTGCTTGTCGGCCAGCTAGTTCGGAGAGGATTTCGGTCGCGGGTCTCCGAATGGGTTACGCTCAATTACAATATTTTTCAGCCACCTGAACCTGCCCGTTTTCCAAACGCGTTGCAAAACAAAACCATACGGAGAAGAAACCTACTTTACGTTACTCCGTATTTCTTCTTATAACCAGACAAGAATACAAAATCTAATTTCTATTTCACGTTCCCGAAGTTCCGACGCGGTACCGAAAAGTATACTACTCTAACTCAACCCGACGAAGACTACTCTAAATAAAATAACGAAACAATCAAAGGTACCGCGTACCGCGGGCGACGCGAGACCGACCTCAGCGGATTTGTCGAAACCCTACCCTCGCGACGGCATACCTACCCTATACTCTCTCTTCCCACTGAAAAAGAAGAACCGCTGAAAAGGAAAGTCGTGGTTAAATTTTAGCAATTCATGGCTTTATTCATTTCTTATCAAAGTGGAAAAACGGGAAAACAGATTGGATATAGGTTGAAACGTTCTTTTACATTATTCGGATATTTTAATAAATGGTTTTACAATTAACAGTCGTTTCATTATTAATTTTAAACTTCTTTGTATGGGTCTTTCTCTAAATGTTACAACTATATTGTTTAGTGTATGCGTGATTCTTATCAAGAGGGTTATATGTTATACTCTATGAATTTTTAACTTGTGTATTTATCACTAAGTGTTTGTTTTGCTCTAGGTGTTTATTTTAAATGGGTTTATATTTGTTGCAACTAAACGATTACGTCAGGCAATTTTGAGCTTATTCCATAAAAATATTTCTATTTTTATTTATCCTAATCTTGTAAGCTACTCTAATTTGATATCCTAGTTGGTCGGAATCTGTATGAGAATTTCCTACCATTTATCATTCGTGCTTTTGAAGCTTCCTAGGGATTCTAGAAGATTAACGCGGTACATTTTTTTTATTTTTCACGTTCATTATCGAAGTTTTTTGACTCCTGCAGTTTAACCTCAGCGAGACAGGAACTCATTTGTAAATGAACTTGGCGTATGTTAGTATGTGCTAGTTGGTATTAATCGTATGAATATGCGAAAAGTGACATACTTTTAGATACTTAAATCAAATCAGATCAGAATACTAAAATCGCATTATTTCGTGTAGATTTCGCTTTCCCAGTTCGTTCCTTTTTCTATACCTTGTCTACTCTTTCATTACATCAATGAATTTATCGATACTACGCTGAATTATCGAATTCGAATTAATATTCTAATGTTCTGTTTTCTAAGCTTTGTGCTCCAGATTAAATTGTCGTGGCATTTAAATAAAGCTTAAGTAATATATTCGGACATAACCCAGTGACGAATATAGCACAATAGGGTTAAGATATTAGTAGGTTAGTGTCTACTGTTGTTATCATTTGATCGTTATTTATTACTTTGTTGTTATTTACTAGCATTATTATGGGTTGTCATATCTTATTACAACTTACTTACTACTAGTAATCGTTATTATTTTTTTTTTGGTAAGATGATAAGCTAGCTAATTATAATTAACGATATCTTAAGTTACTATGCGTTATGGTTATTAATTATATCTAATTATAATTATCACATCCCTAACTTCTCCACGTCATAATTATTATTATTATTTGTTTAAACTTACTTGCATCTAATATTTAATGTCTTACAAGTTAAATGAAGGGTTTGATGTACAGGTTTCTAAGGGTTTCATTCCAAAAAAGCTAATTACTTCTATGATAAATTTAAATCAATAAGCGTTTAGGAACTTCCTTTTTCGAATTTTGAATGTTATAGAACTATTCCCAATAACCGTTTGGGAAAAATATGATTTGTTTCCTAAGGCTTTTATCAATTTTAATTTTATTATTTTTGCTTCACTTATCTGTAGTGATTTTCATTGGTAACCTTGATTCTATTTAGTACTAATTATGCGTTCTTTAATCTTGATATATTGAGTGCGTGGGTTTTAACCCCATTGTTACTGTATTCAGTGCCAGTCATGATAAGCATCCAATTATTAAAAAAGGAAATTCCGTTGCATATGTAACAAAAATGCGAATATAGGTATTCAGCAAAATTTTTAAAATTTTTGATTTCCGTTGTTCCGAGAGAAAAAAAAAAGAACAATCTTTTTTTTTTTACTAAGTCCACATATAGTCTATGAGGTTAATATATTCGTTTAAAATCTAATGATCGTGTAAGTCCGATGTTATTTTCTTGGTAGGTTTCTTATATGGAAAACTTGTTGGACATTTTTTTCTACTAAATTGTTTTCAACTTATGGCTAACTGCTAGTAAACCTTGTGTAGTCTTGCATTGGTCGTTTTGACGCCTTAAGCTCCAAATTTTGCATAAGATCGTTGAGTCCGAACATGGTTTCCCTGTCAACGTGTGCAATGATTGCTGGTTGTCACTACTTATTATTCACAGCTCACAGGCATGGTGATTCTTGTTTTTCACTCCCAGGTTCATTAGTATGACACACAAACTAGCTTTTTCAGCCACTCGTTGCTTTTGAGTCTTAGTTTATTTTAAGGACACACATTTATTTAAAGCACTCCCCTTCGTAGTAAACATGATTAGGTTTTGTTCGAGGATCTGTTTTGAATATTTCTCTTAATACATGTAACTGATTTCTACTTAGATTTTTTTTTATTTTTGATCTATACATTAGACTGTTTTTCTGTTCTTGATTTTAATCTGAGATTGTTAATCTTAAACATTTTAAAATGCTATATATCTTCACGTGGAAACACGATGCATCCAATCAATACTAGGTACGCTCGTTTTTTTCTCAAATGTGCTAGTTTCTGGTGTTTTGCTTCAAGTGATTGTTAATGCAGTACGTGATAACAGACTAGAATATATATTCGCTTTCAATTACGACGAGAAGGGCATTTGAGGTTTTATAGCTTTTGAGATTATCCTTATACATAAATGTGCGTGGCAGATATGATTCAAGGTCATAGTGTAAGATCCGCTGAGTCGTCGGATTTGGACTATCAAAATATTCACCATTTTGAACGGTCTATTGCCTTTCCGATGCATTGACATTGATGTTAGTTTTAAGGTTAGCGTGCCAAATGTACTGAATTAGGGTTGAAGATTAGTTGACTATTTTGTCCTGGTTTCGACTGCAGCTCCATAATATTTTTCAATTTGTTGCCCCAAATGAGCCGCAGGTGTCCATCCCTCCACATTAGAATCTAGTACTCTTACAAACCACCATCCGGCACTGCCGATATTTCCTATGCCACTTACTTGTTCTGACTCGACCGTGATGAAGCAGAATCCCCTCCGTTGATTCTTTTGTCCGTCAAATGGCATTTCGTCTTCCACAATATTCGGATTGCTACTATTAGCACCACTAAATGTAGCTATTGACTTTCTACGGGTGGGTAGATTTTTAGGCGGGTCGAATGCTGAGGCGCTTCGACGACGAGGGGGCGATGAACTCTTAATAGCTTTAAACACATCCAGGACCGCGCCAACATTCCGCCACCAACATTAGAAAACCTTAATATAAAAAAAACCTTAGACACTATAGATAATGTATTCATATATTATTTAATTTCAATGCACGGAACGAGCCAAGACTCAGCATTCTATATATGAACTATCTATGTTAGGGAAATCGATTGCTCAGATTGATCACAATTTCAATACTTGAGTCATCAATAATCATGAAAACTGATAAAAAAAAAACCAAAAGCAAAGCTTACTTGTAAGGATTCATTTACTCGGCCCATTGTTGAGAGCGAGCGCTTTTCAAGAAAGGACTTAACCTATTATAAATGAAAGCCAAACTTCATCCGTTTCTATATTTCACAGAAATTGTAATACTATCTTTAAGATTTATAAACACATCTATCGAAATTCTGCACCTTTTTTCCACAAAACTTCAACATTAAATGAGTATTTAGCAAAAACTACAAAAATCACTCAAATTGCCACAACTTTCTACTTTTTCTCCATGTGGCTGTCAAATCCAACCGGCTGTCACATCGGACAAAACAGATGTGTGTGGAATGGCACGCCACATGGCGGCAATGTGCCTCTCCATTTGTCGCCAGTGGCATAGTTTTTCGATGGCCACGGTGGAGGGGCATTTCCAGATGGATATGTCTCGAAATGTGTCGGGGTTTGGATTAATTTTATATTTCGAATATTTATATCCACATATCTAAATATTTGGAAAGAAAAGAAATATTTTCTGCGCAACGATATCCGCACGACAGATGAAGTCCGCCGGCACTTCGAGGACATACCCATCTGGCCGGTTGCAAGGGTTCGGGATCGGAATCACTTCGATTCCCGGGCGTAGGCGTCACATACATAACATACATACATACACATTAATTGAGCTTTTATACATAGAAATGAATAAAACGAACTTTCCAGCGTTACGACAATGGCCATCAGATAACGGATCGTGCAGGCTCTTCACAGTGATGGTCCTTTAAGTTTTCCTACGGACATGGGAATGACGTCGTGAGCTGGAGTTTCACTTTGGACAGGAAGTTGTCTTACCCACCGCACGTAGCTATTTTTCCCAGAGTAAAAGTTATTGTGATTTGATGTAGAAAGCCTATGCTATGCATTAACGTTTTTGGGGGCAGGTGGATGCAGGGTGAAAGATACCTCTTCGTAAATCTCTTCTTCAATACCGGTTGAACTGTGGTGATCAATAAATATTATTTCATCATTCAACTCAATGTCACTGCAATCAGCATCATTTAGGATACGAGAAAAAGCATTTTCTTTATTATCAGCAGTGAAATGAAACGAAAAAGAGGTAGAAGAAGTAGAAAAACTACAGCCTGGATTTGTAGTTGTATCTCCCTCTTCAAATCACCATCCACGAGCAAATCATTTAAATTTTCTTCATCCGTAAGAATATATCTTTCATCTATACCTATAGCAAACAATAACCGAACTGCAGAAGAACAAAAAGGACGTAATTACTACTCGTTTAGCTTTGCTATGATTGGGCATAAAACTTCTTTCAAATAATTTATAATTTACGCTAAAGAAAATTTTGCATAATATGCCACTCATGCCACTCACCGACGTTTTTGGTACTCAAGGGTCAATGTGACCCTGTTACTGCTGTTATGCCATAGTACAATAACTAACAAGTATGGTCACTCTTGGATGTCAATAATTACAACAACGAAAATTGGGGCGGCAAGCTAAAATGAAGACAAGAAAGGACTGAAAATAAATGGCTTTCGCCCTTTAACGAAAGAGAGTTAGATATAGCTGCGGCCCATATGTGAAATTGTATAAGTAAGTTTGCCCGCGCTGGCGTTTGTATGGGTTAGTACATGAAGCGGGAAATTATTGTTGTGTGCATTGAAATTTAGCAATTTTCGTATTACCAGACTAGCCAAGTTTGTTGCTTAACGAAGGATATTATTACTAGATCAATAACATAGCTGATTTTTTGGCGGGAATGTTAATTTTGAAATGGTATCGCACGTGAAATCTGTTCTTTTAAGAGCAATGGAAAATAAGAGTGCATTGTAATTCATTGCAATTCAAACGAATATAGAAAATTGTTCCGGCTTCCATCGGACCATAACACGCAAGTGAAAAGTGAAATAAACCTTATTGCTATATTTTTCGCAATAACTTTTCGCGCGGTCATCTACTGAATCACCAATTGGATTGGTTCCGAAGATCTACACAAGATGTGTTTTAAGGGCATTACACAATAACTTACTATAATAGTTATTGTAATATATTTTTAAGGTTTGACCAAATTGTTATACGACTATGGCATCGAGTGATTTTAGATCGCAAATAAAAGCACACTGCGACAAGATTTGCCACGGATCTTTAGGCATGCGCAGAACTTATATACCTTTTAAAAGTTAAACCCTTGTCAGGAATTATCCGCGAGTACCACAAGAATGTGTGCCCTAAAAATTATTATACTTAAAGACCAATTTTTTAGAAAAAAAAAATTGAGGAGCCTTGCGACAACCAATTCTAGCGAGAGAAGTCGCGAAGTCGTAGGGTGTGAGCTTCCATTTAAATTATGATAGTCCCGCGCCTATCTTGTCGTCGTCTGTTCCCAGCCTTAGTCATGCTCAAACTCACTTCATGCTGGATGGGTTCCACTCCCGTGTGAAAAAGCCCAATGAGCATGAGCATTGATTGATAAGCATACTTTGTTACGTTGGCCCAATTAATGGCCCCTCTATTTTCAAACATTTAAATACCCCGACGCTGAACTTCGCTTATCCGATGCAAAAACCAACATCATCTCAACGCGGAGACGCAATCCAGCGCGCGTTGATGAAATGACGCGGCTGATGTAATCCAGCGGCTGAAGTTGAAATAACTTGGAGACGCGTTGATGAAATGACGCGGCTGATGTAATCCAGCGGCTGAAGTTGAAATAACTTTGAGACGCGTTGATGAAATGACGCGGAGGAGTTCAGTTGAGTTTTAGAGCTGATCGGGAAATAGTCGTGGTGAACGGACGTTTAATTTTATGGCGTATCCCCTTTGTAGAAAGAAAAAGCCCTGTGAATCTTAATTCAAAAAGTTCGTAGAAAGATAGCCTCTTTTCGTGTGTGCAACAAAGGATTTTGTGGAATTTATATTTAGTATTTCCAAGGATTGTGAGATTGTATAAATCATAGTCAAATTGTGTATTGATTGTTCGAGACATAGTTGTTCAAAATGGCGTATGCATATTTATTCAAATACTTCATCATCGGTGACGCGGGTGTTGCCTCGGGCGAAATATAAATTTTCTAACGCATTTGCAATGTACAGCCTTGGGCTTTCGTTGGGCTCCCTGAAACAGCTGTTCGTTACTCCAATATTCTAAATTTAGTGGCTTTACTACGCATTTCGTAGGATCTGTATTCGTAAGTGTCGTTTGTCTGGGCGTCGCTGTCGTCTTGTTGTTGGAGTGATTTTCGAAAGATCAGCAAGTGCACAAACATTGGCATGTCTGTTCGCTGTTAACAGTATTCGAGGAAAGCCATCGAAGTCCTCCGACATAGACTAATCGCATATGAGGAAATTCGGTAATGTATGTTACCACGGGAAATATGCTGCGCTTCCTTTATCGGCAATATGTACTGCCGTAATCAATATTTTGCTTATTTACTTTTTCTCAAAAGAAGTCAGGAAGTCGTGTCTCTTGGTACAGTTCACGGACAAGCGATTTCAACCCGTCCATGATTTAACGATCGGAATTTGGTGCTCGCATGATAATAATTGATGGAAAACAAATAAAGTTGCGAATTTGTGATACGGCAGGCCAGGAGGCATTCAGGTCAATTATCCATTCCTAGTATCGGGGTGCAGCAGGAGCTCTGTTTGTGTCTGATATAACCTGTAGAGAAACATTCAACCACTTGACATCATGGCTTGCAGATGCTAGGTAAAATTTCAAATTCGAATATGTTCATAATAATTGAAATCTGAAACAAAAGTGAAAACACAATCTGGCATAGAGACTTTTTATAGATAAGACGAAAATCGCTTTTAAGATGAAACCCAATATTAAACCTTTTGAGACTAAAAATAGCGGAGATTCATTGTATAAAAATGGTTCTAAATTATTTAATGGGTTGATTAAATCATTTATTCTAGTTAATGGTATACTTAATTGAATTCACTGTAATTCGGATTCCAGTTTTAAGCTACATTTTAAAATTAAGTTTAATGCGTTTGACAAAGCATACATTTTTCGATAAAGAGGCTGATTAGTGAATCTGTCGATAAGCAAATAATAGGTGGAATCTGTTTAAAAATATTGCGCCGTTTTAGTTTGTATGTAATTATCTCAATTTGAAAATACTTTAAGACTCACTTGAATATTGTTAGAGCACTGATAAAACATTCCGAAAATAAATGTTCATTTTACAATCAAAACAGCCTAGAAAAATTGAAATAATGAAATAAGTTCAATGTGCTGGATTAAGCCCAGTTTTCATTTTGTTTGATTCAATCCAATTTAATTTCAGGAAGTTACCAGAATCCATGATGCACTGGTGAATATTTTAGTGTGTGTGTGTGTGTGCGTGTTCGACGTTATGGAGTTCTTTAAAAAACAAAAAAATTCTTTCTGTCTCTCAACCCACTCCCATACGCGGTGAGCTAGCCGTGGAACCAAAAAGATCTCCTCTTCAGTCACCATCATGTGACTTTATGTGGTTCCATAGGGAAACTGTTTTTGTTTAGTCAGCAACCTTTACTGAATACCTTTCTTTTGCTGCGAGAGCAACTCCTCAGTTGCTATTACTACATACATCCTATTTTTCTTGATAATGCATATCATGTTTTTTTTTATTTTTCCTGCGGAACACCATCACATAACAACTTGCGCCGCAAGAGAGAAAAATATGACATTTGTCTTTTGACACAAAAACATTAGTTAAATTGAACGAAGAAATCGTTCAGTTGTTAATCGGACGCCGCTTTTCTTTCAATGCGAAGTATTTACCAGTCAGCTGATGACTGTTCTTTCCTGTTTTACTTTCGTCAAATTTGTTACATGTTCCCCATGCCCTGTCTTGTCACGCTGTCACACATACTATGTCACGCGCTGACAAGTCGCGTCATTCGGAAATTTGTATGAACTGACCCTACTTGTTAGTCATTGTATTATGGTTATGCGACGAACAACGACCACAAGGCTGAATACCCCCATTACGCGTAGCAATGATCACAATATGTACTGAGAATACACGAACGGGAGGCTGGGGTTGTCTGAGTGTTATTGGTGGAAAATTTAATTTCTAAAGTTAACAGGGTCACACTGGACCATGAGCAGCAATCAAGAGTTCATCGATATTCATCGTGTCGTGGATGAAGTAGAAGAGAAAGAGCACGCCAACACGTTACATACATATATGTATAAAGGCTCGGCAACTCGCTTGATTGTCACCCGATTCGTGGCTGCGTACGTTCAATTATTCTAATATATAATACATATGTATACGGCACTACACTTTCAAGAGTATTCAGAAGAACATAGGCCTCTATATCTGCAAAAGTAAATGAGTCAAGCTTTTATTTCAAGTTTTCAGTAAAATCCGCTATGTAATTAGTTTCTAGGAAAATAAGAAATAGTTTAGCGTAAGAAACAAAATTCAATACTTTTTTAATTTTCTGTCAAACGAAACATCACGCGAAACAGCAATGACGATTTCTTGGACATTATTCATTAAATTTCCTCTTAAGCACACGTGGATTTTTAATAGCTTCTGTTGTTTACAGAATCAACCAGATGTATCAGATATCAAAGCTTTCTTGTAGACAGCACATACTTTCAGTTTGTAGATTAGTCACCTCCCTTTTTGAAATTTCGGAAACATTCATCCCACATCAAATTCAAATAACACTTTGTCTGCGTATAAGGTGTGACTCAATATGAAAAATAAAAGACTAGGATTCAATTTAATGATAAATTTGCAAACGGATGACATTTTCCATTCTAGAAGCCAGGCCTCGCCCTGCCTGATACGTTTCTGAAATGTAGTATATTCAATCTTAAAAATTTAATCTTGTACCGAAAATTCCTGTTGGTTATTCTTCCTTTTTGAACTGAATTCTTGACCTGTGAAATGCTTTGAGTATATTTACTACTTGAATTATTGCCAACGTAGTGTAAGACTTGCAACAATGTTTCTTCCACCAAATTACCAGCTAACAAGGACATTGTCAGTTTTATAGTGTCTAAGGATAACCATAGAGAAATCGCAAACAATTTCACATATTTCATCCCATCTACGGTAATATAGTATTCTGAATTATTCGAAGTTTATTGCAAATTCAAAGCATCAAATAGAATCGATTGAAACCACAATTACGTAATAAACTAATCCATAATAAACTCTCACTTTATTCGCTCCCTTCTAAATCTATTTCCAATAAATCACTTTACAATCAGACATTTCCACTTCATGGAATCATCAAATTATATAAAACTATTCATGAAATTAAGCAATTCACATCATTGCGATCATAAACTCTATTCTAAATTCACATGTGAGTTTGGGTTTGCGAGTGCTAGCGCAAGTTCCTACTCGTAGACAATTTGCATGAGGCAAATTGGGACTGCAATTTTCAACTGGTGATTGATTGAAACAGCTTCAAGTGCAATTCCCAAGACTAAAGTGCAAAATGTACAACATATTGAAATGCGCCAAATTTCGATGTCGAAACAGCTACAATATATTTATTTTATTTAGCTGTTGAGTTGTTCGGATTCAACCCCAAAATTCAACGCAACCCATTCCGTTTGTTATTTGTCGATTTACTTCGTCTGGTGCATCCAGACCCAGACACGGGGCCCGTTCGCGGATTGGCATGATGCGGTTGGTGGCACGTTAAAATTAAAATAAAATTGCGAAAAACAATAGAAACGACAACGGCACACGAGCTAGTCTAAATTATATTGGCATAGTGCACTAAAATTGCATCAAAATTACGTACATTCGAGTGCAGAATCATCTATCTATAGATACATCTGCTTTCGCTTGGGAGATGAATTGCTTTAACACTTTAATGGCGGAATAGTTTTTAAAGGCTACAAGAAATTTCCCTTATCACTCAATTTAAATGCTTTGAATTTTGTTTTAGTAAGAAAATACAAAATAACTTTTGGCCAAAATCTATGCATTGGCCAGAGCAAAAAAAAAACGAATACGAAAGAGCAATTTGCCTTGCGTTATAACCAATAAACCGAAATCAATTATTTACGTTGTATTATAACTTTTGGCTTGGTCTTGAAGAGGAATCTAGCATTCGGCACTATGGCAGCCCCAATCGGAAGCTGACAAGTGTCGGGGTGACAGATCTCTGCCAGGAACTGCCATGAGACTGCGCGATGAGTGCCTACTTCTGGAATTCGATAATGCAGCCGCCATATTTAGTATTGACTGACGAATGAAGTGCTGTGTACGAATAACAGATACGATTTCCTGGCGGTCTACATGCAGCAAATCGTGAAACGTGCTGTGAACGGCATTATTAACGATTGGATGATTACTCACTTTATTTATAACCTACAAGGATAAAACTAATAACAAGGATTACAATATGAAGCGATTTCACGTGTATAACTTTTTCGCCTCTTGCATCCGGACATGTAATAAAAAAAGCTTTATAGCATTCAGTTCGATACTTTTGCTTATCGCAGTTGCAAATCAGCGCGGACTAATTTTTTCTGGAATTAACGATAGGAGCAATCATTCCAAGATTGCTTTAAGACACCGCATCAAAATCGAGTTGAGACTAAGAAGTTGAAGGCGGTGCTAATCTGTCCCGTGAACCGCTTTCTAGTTTCATGCAAAAACCCTTTGAGTGGTTCGTGGAAGTGTGGAGCGATATAGTTTTCTAACATGGTGGAGGTAAAGTGAAAGAAGATCATTGAGTTCATGGTCTATTCTCACCCTGATAATATGCATGTGCAATCCTGGCAGCCTTTGGGGTTATCTTCAGTGGCGGCTTGCAAGTTTTACATTGAGAGCACTTAAAATTATTAAATCAATGCACGAAAATCAGAACCGTATCGTGGATAGGGCATGGAAGCTGTCTGGCGTGATAATTTTACTTGTCCTTGTTACGGATGGAGTTGAGAGGCATCAACATTATCTCACCCCAAACACTACCATATCAGTCGCATGACTCGTTAAACTAAGCAATCCTAAGCCGCACTCGATTAGGGGGTTTGATAAACATTTCTAATTGTATCCGCAGCAGTAATTTAAGTACAAGTACTGGTCGTAATGATTTCCAAAAAGTAAAAAAAAATAAATAAGTATAACCCATACTGGTAGATAGGAGGTTGGTGTGAAAGTATATGCCACATTAGATCCGGCGTTAATCGGACAACAACTTAATTTGGAAGGAATGTCTAAAACCACTGGCCAGCTACATTCACATCCTGAACGAGGAGGTTCAACACCGTTCAGAGACCAAAAGTGCCCTAATGAGACGAGTTGTGGAAGTTTAACGACCGACTACAATATTGTGTATCATGACGAAGAATTGCCTGCAGCTAAAGATTAAGAAGGCGAGTCAACATCATAAGTTGATCGAAATTCTGGCAGCGATAATGACGACGACGAGGACATTGCATGTGAAGAGGTTAAGAAAGCAGAAAACGCGAAAAGCTGATTAAAATTTAAGTCACACAATATCGAACAACTCCGTCAAAGGAGAACGCGAAAAGCGAAAAAGCTTTTACGTGCCTACTACAAAAACAGGCTAAGACACCGTTTTGAACAAACGTGTAGCATAATTTTAAACATTATGTGGAATTCTGTTTCGCTTATGATTCTCATCATACTAAATAACTCATGCTACTCTGCTGTTGACTACCTGTCAAATACATGAGTACTTTAATCGGATGAAAGGAGCTTAGGCCAATAGGTGGCATTTTTCGTCTGTCTACTCTCCAAAACATACGAGCGTAACGTTTGGTATCAATTATTTAATTCTCGTGAATGACTTGATACGTTGCACCCAAATGAACATTGCCTCGACTAGCTATTTACACAACCTTTAGAAAACGAAAATAATAAAATAACAGCAAAATATTCACTTTACCAGATACTCTCCTCCAGGCGTACTTGATGGAGCGTCGTACGATCAGTAGCACTAGGTAAATCACGTCATTTAAAACCAGGAATAGCACTTTTTAAACTCACGCAATTTTTTTTGCGACATCTATAATTATTGATAAATAATTTAAGATTCAAGCGGTTGCGTGATTATTTGTAAAAAAAGCGGTCGCGCGTAAACTAAAAGACCTATGGGATATTTCAGGGATTTAAAGCAAATAATGTCATCATACAATACGGTTTTATATTTTTGTGTACAGGTGCATTACTATTATGTTAGGATAACATTTTTGAAATAAAAGAATTTTTATACCAGACAAAACAAAACTGTAAATTCAAATAACAACATAAATACAATATTCCTATGTAACTCTATTCCATGAGATAAAATAATTAAAATCAAAGTATTAATGATGAACTTGGTTTGGTTGTCCTCAAACTCAGTTTCTTCGCCAAGGTAACATTCATTGCAAATGAATTTAGTGTGTGTCCTGCAAATATTTCTTTGCCATGATGTGCATTGTGTTTTTGATTGTCTCCGTTTTTTGCTGGGCATATTTTGCAGCTACTCCAACTTGAGGTGATAATACTACTTGATTCATTGTCAGCGTTTGCAGAACTCATATTCAAATGCTCTTGTATATTTCTTTTGAGCTTTCTTGGAAGGTTCATCATCATTGCTCTTCTCTGAACATACTCTTTTGTCAGTTCAATGCCCAATCCACGTAAATATTTTCGCCTTTTCTGTATGATGACATTATTTGCAATTATTCCAGCAATATACAGAGGATGAAAGAAGAGTGTTAACGGCCACCTATTATTTTTCCTTGATGTCGAATACATCTTCACTTTTTTGTCAACTTCATTGAAGTTACAATCCTTGGTCTATAAAACAAGGCGGTATTTCTTTTTTTTGCGCATGGTACCTATAACAGAAATCTTATGATTTTTAGCTAAATCATCAACCAAAGGAACACTAGTGTACCAATTGTCAATTGTAAGGTTTCTTCCTGTTCGAGGAATTGGTGTAATTAGCCTCTTCACGACGTCTGCTGCAGCGTTGCTCAACTGGTAGGGGCCTTCTGGCTGCTTGCCGGAATAAAGCTCAATATTGAGGACATAAAACGTAGCACCGTCTACAAGCGGATATAATTTTATTCCATACTTATCGGGTTTCGATTTGATATATTCTCTGAAGGTAAATTTTCCTCGAAAACCTGCCATCATTGCATCAATAACGACTTTCTGTCCAACAGAATATGGTGAGAGGCAGTTTTATGTGAACGTTTCCAAAATCTCTCTAAGCGGTGCAGTCTTATCCAGAGTACGACGAGATGTTCGTGTAGTTGCTTCATCAAATCTCAATGAATTGAGTAGAAATTTTGTTCTTTTCAGTGCCATCGTAGTGGAAAATATAGGAACGCCTTTGCCATCAATTGCATATAGATCCTCTAAATTTGCCATTGATATCCGCAAGGTTTCTGCTATGTACAATAATCCGAATAATGCTCGAATTTCAACTGCAACAGTTGATTTGCAATCATGGGGTCTGTCGTACGATGGCACCTTTTTTTGAATGAATTCAATAGGGTGTTTGACAATTTTTGTAATAATATCCTCAGAAATGAATAAATTCCAGGCTTGTACGAATGTTGTCACTCCGACGCCGTTTCTACGAGCACCCGAATCGTGGGTCAGATTATTTTGAGCTTGGCGTTTCACCCTGTTGTTGTTTTATTTTCGCCACTTTGCCATCTTATCACGCCCAATAAAATACTATGTGTATTTATAACTGAAAGCGGCTAATTCTCTCGTCTGAATCTGAGCTGCTTGATTCTTCAGCAGATTGGATTTCCTCTGACACTGGAATGTGATCGGTAATTTCTGAACTTTGGTCACTAAGCTCGGGCTTACTCTCGTTATCTTCTCCTTGTACTAATGCAAGGATTTCACAATCAGTTAGCGGTGGACGAGTCATTTTATAAAAAAAAAACACTATTACAATGCTTACTTGGAACAACAGGCGCGTGGCATGCTTTCGGCGTCTGGGATGCAACTATTACAAATGCGATTCATGGGCTCCAGGAGAGGCGGGGAGTGGATGTAACCTGTTTATCACGTGCACAGTGAAAAAATGACAGGTTACTGGAGATGGGGAATGCATACGACAAGAAATAACTATAAAGGAAACGAAAACATACTGACTGCAGTTGATTCGACGCCGCGTGACCGCTTGAAGGTTAATCTGACATTACAAACTGTCAGAGAAGATGTTCAGCCGATTCAGCCGTGATTGAAGTGATCGCCACCAGAGTGGTTGAAGATGGAGTGGAAATCACGTTGAGTTTGAGTGAAACCAAATCCTCGGGAATAAGAAGAACCACTCCGAAGAAGTGGCTGAACTCGAGAAAAAGAACTCGATCGTAGAGCGGTAAAGTGGCCGTTAGAGGTAGATTATATAAGAGCACGACAAATGACACACCTCCTCTTTTTTCTTGGGTTTGGCGAATCGAAGGTGCAAAAGTGAAAAGACGGCGGATAAGACAGAGGACGAGTGTCGGCTAAATTTAGAAAGTAGTGGTTGCAAGTGCGTACTAGACGGATTATGACATTGTGGAACAACAGAACGAAGTAAAGCGACGAGGAAGTATGGTGAGCAGCAAGTGGCAAAGCAATTTGAATACCGTCGACGGAAGCAGCGGAGAAGGGGCCCCTTTATAACTTGTACATCAGTAGGTTTTACTTTTAAAAATTTCTTCTTTTTCATTCTATTACAATTGTGAGTTTAATTAGTTATTCATATAATGAAACTCGATAAAAAAGATGAGTTTGTCTAATTGAAGTTTATTTCATAAAGTGATTAAATGTAAATTCCAGAAAAAGGTAAATTTTCTTTAGATAACACAATTGAATTGTTTCAGGTTGTAACGGGTGTTGCTTCGGTGGTGAATCGCGGGAAGATTTAAAGTTTAGTGTTAGTGTTTGGGGGAGGTGGGTAGCGGGTGGCAAATTCTCGAGATATTAATTTGCCTTTGTATGTCCCGAAATCGTGAAAAAACGGAAAGTAAAGGGTTTTACAATTTAAATCCAGAGAAATTTAGACAAGTCGTTTAGTGTTGAAAATAGCTTTTGTTCCATTGTTAGGGAGTTCCAAGGAAAGCGTGTTTGTTTGTAGCCATTCTAAATTTCTGGCCACAAAATGGTTACGATAAGTTGCATGAGTGTCCTCAGTGACATAAAAACTGTAGTGGTGAAGTTGCCTTTTTTGTACTGCTAGAAAGAGAAACCGGTAATATAGGTTAATTGGTTCGATGATGAGTGCCACAATACATTAGACAAAAAGAAACAGGCGTGCAAAGATTACATAGGTAGAAAAACCAGGACAAAAAGAGAACACTATGAAAATCGTAGAAGAGTAGCGAATAAGATAATTTAAATTAAGAAAAGAATTACTATGACGATCACTTTAGAAGTATAGATGTAAGTCTAGCGAGCAACAAGACAAGCATGCAAAGCAGTGAAAAGCCTGAAATGTGGTTATCAGCCTAAAACCACACTCTGTCGTGATGAGATCGACAATATCATCGCTGATGAAACCAAGATTAAGGAAAAATGGGCTTCATGTTTGAAGAACCTCCTTAATCCTCCATACAGATCCACAATATTGGAGCCTATAGATATCTGTGGAGAGCTTCCATTGGCCCCACCAACTATGGATGAAGGGTGTTTCATCATCAAGGCCGAAAGGAATAATAAATCGATGAGATTCCAGTGAAGCCCATCAAAAATGGTAGCAGCAGCTTTTATAAAGCTATACCCAAAGCCACACATTTGGGAACAGGAACATATTCCGAAAGAGTGGAGCTAATCAATTATATCCCGTATCCACAAATAGGCAACAAGCTACAGGGCGCAAATTACAGAAGCATTTTGCTACTTTGTACGGCGTGAAAAAAATTTTCAAAGATTTTAGAAAATAAAATCGAACCATACGCCAACAGTATTATTGGGGAGTATGAAGGTAGTATTAGAGCAGGTAGATCGACAATAGACCAGTTGTTCACAGTTAAGCAGGTACTTAATAAATGCTGGAAGTTCAACATAGACGGACACAAAATTTTCGTAGATTTTAACTTTGACAGTATTGGTCGTAATAAACTGCACCATATCACGCTTCGCTTTGGCATCCCAGCCAAATCAGTCCGTCTTACCAAAATGATAATGACGTCGACAACCTCCCAAGTTTGCATCAATAACGAACTCACCGATGCCTTTGACACAAATACAGGACTAAAACAGGAAGATGGGCTGGCCCCATTGCTATTCAATTTGGCTCTGGAGTACGTCATAAGGAAGCTACCGGTCGATACGCGAGGTACATTACTATACAAGTCGAGCTAATTATGTTAGTAGCCTATGCGGATGACATCTACATTTTGTCACGGTCATTAACAACTGCCAAAGAACGAAACTCGGCAACGAAGCAAAACTAGTAGGGCTACAAATAAATGAGAATAAAACAAAGCTGATGACACCGTCGAGGGAAAAATTCCCCAAGCACACAAAATATCACACTTGGGGAGTACAATACGAAAAATGTGAGTAAATTTGTGTATTTACGAACCGAAATAATGAGAACCAGTATAATAAAAGAGACGAAATACGCCGATGAATACCGCTCGCAAATGAAATATTTTATTCAGTTTTGACGATCTGGAAGACCAGCTGCATACACACGAAAACAAAGCTGCAAGCATATAAATCTGTGATAAGACCTGTGTTATGCAATGGGTGTGAAACATGGACCCTAACCCAAGCATCCGTAAATATATTGAACGCCTTTGAGCCACAGGTCCTGAGGCGAATAATTGGAGCGAAGCTAGATGGGGACCAATCGTGAATTCGATACAACGATGAGCTATATGCAATTTTTTGACGTGCCGGAGGTCTCAATGATTGTAAGACTGCGGGAAGCTGCAATGGACCGGCCACGTAAATCGTATGCTCGAACAAAGTGCACTCAAAAAGGAATTCGTTGGGAGAACTGAAAGCCGCAGACCAGTGAGGAAACTGAGGAAATGCTGGTCTGGCTCGGTCGACGAAGATAGTTCATCGCTAATCAGATTTCGAAATTGAAAGACGTAGTCATTTGACCGAGACAGTTGAAAATGCTATTTGCAGGAAGCGAAGACCCGAGAGGGGCATTAGTGCTATGAAGAAGAAGAAGAAGAGGTGTAGCAATTTCGAAGAAAAAGTTATATTTGTAGGCTAGAAATAAAAACACATAGAGATGCAATCTATAAGAAAGCAACCACACTTACTTAAGAGATTACTCAAGCAAAATAATACTTCTTAAGGTACTTTAAGAACATAGTATTGGTACCAATTGATCAAATTTCAAGTGTGGGCGAGCGGTTCTATGGATTCATTTCATTCGGAAAACTCAAATAGTTTTACCTTAAAATTAATCAGCACTCAACTATTCGCAAGGATGACTAAAATTTTGTAAACAAAAAAAAATTTAAGGACACTGCAACTTAAATGCCTATTAAGCCACATCATGCACTTTTAAGCCACATCATCCACTATTAAGCCACATCATCCACTTTTTTTTCATTATAAGGAGCAGCAGCAAAAGTTTTACGATTGATTTCTTTACGTGGAACTCAAGCCTCAGGGTAGGAAAGCCTGAAAATTAAACTTGGCTTGTAGCATTTATCATTTACAAAAGCTCGTCTTTTTCTATTCCTTTTCGACTAAAGTTATCACCTAAGCATGTGAAGCCATCCAATGTTCTAGTGTTGTTGTATCCTAAGGTTATTTTTGCTTAGATTAGTGGATCTTACTCGCTTGGATCAAAAATTTAGTTTTTATCTCGTCTATAGCAGTATTGATTTTGCTCGCTATGAGAAAACAAGTTTTTCTGATTTCAGATATTATCTCAATTACGGTTTCGATATCAATGGAGTATATTACAAGTACTATTCATGTGCAATATATTTTCAATGCCAGCTTATTTCTTATGGGCAGCATCATCTAGCTTAGATGTATAGGGTTTTCCAATAAGAGGTGTTATTTTAAAATTAAAAGAAAAATACCATTTTTCAATATGAATGATCGGAACTTTATTTTGTTATAAAGAAAAAGATATGCTATTAATAGTGAAAAATAACATCAGGCAAATTATAACCACGACCACGCTTACAGGACCATATCCTTTTCATGAAACTTTCCATAACTAAATCGCAAAGCGGTTGCCTTATGTCCTCGATCGCTTCACGAATTCTATCTTTGAGGTCTTGAATCGACACTGGGCTGTTGGCGTAGATCTTGTGTTTCACGTGGCCCCAAAGGAAGATGTCGCAAGGTGTTAAATCACAAGATCTATTCAAAATAACACCTCTTATTGGAAAACCCTATATTAGGGTAGCTTTCGATTAATTTTCCTTTGATTTTCACGTGGCACCCAATTGTAAGCATTTCGACTTCGTTTACGCGGAGAAGTTATATTGGAACACCAATATAAATTATTACTTTCTACAATCAGCAATATGTTCTGCCAACGTTAAATGCTTAAATTCTACAAATTTGGTGCACTTAGTGTTATATTCTCAAAATTTTTTATGTGCCTACTTCTGAGAGAAAACATGGTCAATCTAAAATCGTTGCCTTCATAAGTTTGGATGTTTTCCAATTGAATCAGTTTTCGTTCAATGAATTTCCTGAGCACTTTACAGGACTTACAAAAGGGAACAATTCCTTTGTAAATCAAGCAGTTCTTTTTTTTTATGAATAACTTTCAATATTGCAGTTATTTTTTTCCAATATGGTTTATTTTGTAAATTCAACTGATTTGATAAGAGCATACTTTTGCTCAATATCTAGTGACAATTGTATAAATTTCTACTTACAAACATAAACTTAGAGCAACTCTTACCTGAAAATAAAAAGAAAAGTTTTTTTAGAATAATAAAATATACGTATTGCAAGATTATGAAAAAGAGTTGAGTGGATCATGGTATGCATACGAGTGTACTTATCTTAAATCTGAAATCGATTAACTCAACAGATACCCCGTGCAATGATCAAAAAATACTCCAATTCATAAATAAATATTGTTCTCTTATCATTGCTGACAGTATTGACTAAATATGTATAATATGAATAAATTCACGATATAATTTTTTCTGAAAGTTTAAAAAGAAGTCTTGCATATGGTGCAATAGGAAGCGTACATTTTGGAATAGCTAAGTATTGGTGAAATAATAATTGCAAATAATAAAAATAGCTTTAAATTCGATGACTACCGGCAGATTTTTTTTTAATTTTCAAGACATTAACTTCATATTTAATATGTTTTTGATTTCATCGATAAAATGCAAAATCTCCAATCATACTACTTGTAACCCGAAAAGTTAACAAAGTTCAACAAGTTTTGAGCTTGAAAATGTTCATTCCCGTTGTATTCGAATAGATCTAACTACATGATATTTTCAAATTTTTCAGGTTACAAGAAGTCAATTTCGATGAATGGATAACAAGTGACCAAAAAATAAGGTGACATTTGAATTTAAACTGCGCGCGTCGAAGGATTTGGAGAATTATCTTTTTTTAGGTTGGTGGTACTGTCAGTGACATCTACATATGTCAAATTTACATGTCAAAATATTCATTATTGTTTGAGATACGCGTCGTTTCCGGGATGGCCTTCAGTTCCGTCTTCGCTGCGGCTTGAATCTCCTCTATTGTATTAAAACGGTGTCCCTGGAGCAGGCTTTTGAGCTTGCTGAACAGCCAGAAGTTGCACAGCACCAGATCAGGTGAGTACGATGGTTGCGGAACGATATGGGTTGGGTTTTTGGCAAAATGATCATAAATTACGAGTGCAGTATGGGATGGTGCATTATCGTGGTGTACAAAACAAGAATTGTCTTTCCACAATTCCGGCCTTTTCAGGCGGATAGCGTTACGCAAACGACGCATAACGTTCAAATAATATTCCTTGTCGACTGTTTGGCCCGGTGGAAGGAATTCATAATGCACAACACCACGATAATCGAAGAAGAGAAGAGGTTGATGGTCGCCCAGGACGCGCTTCGTCTTCGATACGTTCACGGCCGGCTTGGAACTCACTATACCACTTGTAAACATTTTTTTTAGCCATAGCCTCATAACCAAAGGCTTTCTGCACCATCCTGAACGTATCCGCAGCAGAAAATTAATTCCGCAAACAAAATTTAATGCGAATTCAACAAATTTTGACATCGCAAAATAAGAAAAACTCACTTTTAGCAGCTCACAAAACGGCGCATATCTCAAACGCTAATGAATGTTTTGACATGTAAGTTTGACATAAATGTCACTGACAGTACTTTCAAACTAAAAAATAATTCTCCAAATCCTTCGACGCGCGCAGTTTAAATTCAAATGTCACCTTATTTTTTGGACACAGTATATATATATATATATATATATATATATATATATATATATATATATATATATATATATATATATATATATATATATATATAATATATATATATATATATATATATATATATATATACATATATATATATATATATATATATATATATATATATATATATATATATATAAATAAGACAATTAAAGTATCGATATAAGTCTAGCGTAGCGAGCAACAACTCAGGACAAGCACACAAAGTGGTGAAAAGCCCGAAACTTGGTTATCAGCCATCGGGTAGATTATCGCGGATGAAAACAGGATTAAGGAGAGACGAGCATCATACTTCAAGAATCTACCTAGTCCTTCACATAGCTCCATACCATTGGAGCTTATAGACTTTTCCCTGAGACTTAGAAAATAAGATGAGATCATACGTCAACAGTATTATTGGGGAGTATCAAGGTGGCTTCAGAGCAGGTAAATTGTTTACAGTCAAGCAGGTATTTGAAAAATGCGGCTGCCATTTCGCTTCAGATGATTTGACTTTCGATTTTTTATTGCAAGCTTCATCGCACATTTTAATCAACCTCTGTACCAAATGTCATCCAAATCGGAGCTCTACTGTGGTCAAAACAAAAATCTCGTATATTTGTCTAACGTAGCCGCCATTTTGTTTCGGTTCGGCCAGTTTGTGTGATTAAAAAACTTAGATGAGGTATGTACCCAATCCAACTTTTGCAACCACTAGCGTAGTCACAAATTTAATTGTGGTTTCTTAATTTACGGTTCTAGTGATTTCGTCGGATACTAGAGATGCCCGCGGGTGGCAAATGTCAGATAGACAACAAACAAAAATCTCGTATATTTGTCTAACGTAGCCGCCATTTTGTTTCGGTTCGGCCAGTTTGTGTGGTTAAAAAACTTAGATGAGGTATGTACCCAATCCAACTTTTTCTGAACATTTTGTTAAATTCAAAGCAAAATTGCAACCACTAGCGTAGTCACAAATTTAATTGTGGTTTCTTAATTTACGGTTCTAGTGATCTCGTCGGATACTAGAGATGTCCGCGGGTGGCAAATGTCAAATAGACAGCAAGGGAATGTAATTGTCAATAAATTAAAAATAATAATATCTTCTTCGTAGCACTACCGCCCCCCTCGGGCCTTCGCTTCCTGCAAATAGCGTCTCCAACTGTCTCGGTCCATTGACCGTGTCTTCAAATTTCAAAATCCGAGCAGCGATGAATTGTCTTCGTCGACCTAGCCAGACAAGCATTTTCTTGGTTTCTCCACTGGTCTCCACCCTAGATTTCTCCCAACAAATTGCTTTTTGGGTACTCGTTGTTCGTCCTTACGATTCATGTGTCCAGTCTGACAATTGCTGACATCTCAGGCTTCTCAAAAATTTCATATAGCTCATGGTTGTACCGAACTCGCCATTGGCCACCGTCTAACTTTACTACAAATATTCACCTCAGGATCCGTCACGATGTTGGTCAAACATTTCTGTGATGAATAGAAGGTCATCCAGGTACACGAACATTTGGTGTTTCAGATAAGGTGGAATTACTTTGTTCATCAGTCGGGTAATCGATTGCGGAGTGGTACACAGGCCAAAAGGCATTGTGACAAACTGATATAGTGGTCGTCGGGGCACTGTGAAAGCGGTCTTATCCCTCGACCTTTCATCGAGGGGAATTTACCAGAATGTATCTTTCAAGTCGAAACTTGTAATGCAGTTTCTTCCGGCAGTCTTCCCAATATTCCATCGATACGCGTCTTTAACGGTCACTGCATTGACTTTTCGGGCATCTAGACAAAGACGGACTTTGCCTGGTTTCACCACCAAGGTAACCGGTGTGGACCAGGCACTTTGAGATTTCTCTATAATCCCCAATTCTAGCATCCTGTCCAACTCTGCGTACACTAGTTTTTCCATGGCCTGTGAGATGCGCAGTGTCTCTACCTTATTGGTTTGCTATCGCCAATGTCAATGACATGTGAGACGAGAGTATTGCGGCCAAGGTCTTGCGTAGCGTAAAATGGAAAAACGGTGATGGTTGCTTCCAGACTTTGTCGTTGGTTAGCCGTTAATTCGTGTCTGTCGGGTATAAAAGCAAGTTCACTGACATATCTAGTATTTAAGGGTGAGTTTGTGAATAGTTCTGGGCCCAAACCTAATTAAAAGACGAATTAACGCCAAGGTACACGTTCTGAGTAAGTGAAGCGATGATCAAAAAAGTAATATCCCTAGTTTGGCCTCTGAACGTCACGGGTGTATAGTGCCATCAGCTGTGCTGATTTCTGAACACCAGTGTTTAACGAACATAGGGTGTTGATGGAGTACCTTTGAGCTGAGGCTTGAGGCAAGGCAGCTAATACTTGCACCAGTATCAATTTGTGCCTAACACTTTGATTGGTGCGTAGGTTCTGGTATCTTTCGCGGAAACCTCCGAGATGTTGCAGAAGTTAAGGGTTTGACGGCAGGTGCGCACTCTCTTCTGGAAACTCCGCCAATGACAAGTTGACCATTTCGCTTTGCGCGGCTGAGGGGTGACTTCTTCAGAAGCAAATGTTCTTTCTCGAGCCGCACAGTACTCTTGCAGTCGAACATGATATGGCTTTAGTACACGAGTTCGATGCTGCCAAGGTTTTTCAAGCAGCAACTGCAGTGATCACTTAAAAAGGTCGTTGGAGAGACTTTCGGAAGAGAGGATACCCCCGCAGTCATAATTGTCAAGGCTGGTGTATTATCATCGATATTGGGGTTCGCAGCAGGCTGGCAACCTACTGTTGAGCTTTCGAGTACCACTGAGGTGGTCGGGTATTCGCTCTTCCGTTTTTTGAAGTGATCTGAAGCCTCGACTTCTTCCTGTCGACTGATGGCTCTTAGAACTGATGCTATGTCCTGAGGGTTGGAGTTCGTGACATGATGACGAAGTTCCGGCTTCAAATTCCTTTTTAGCACCCGAAGCAGTTGTATTTGAATCATCGGCTTAGTTAGCTGGTCATTGAGTCGTAAGATATCGACTCGAAACTTGCAGAAGGGCTCGTCTGGATGTTGGCATCTAGCATGGATTTTGTCCAAGACCCTCCCGTCCATGTTAACTGTGGGATACTCCATACGGAGTACCTCCTTCAGCCGTGACCAGCGGTGGGATGGTGGAGTAGCATGTATCCACCAGCAAGTTTTCAGTGCTGCTCCCCTAAGCAACATCGGTAGTTAGCCAGCCAGCACCATGAGGTTCCCTGCCTACATCTGGTCTATCAAGGACTCCACTCGATCAATGACGACCTCCACGTTGATGGAATTCGGTTCTCTGCTAAAATGGAGATTCCAGCCCTGAATGATGTTAAGGATATGCATCGGCTTACTCTGGAGGAGCCAATCGAGCTAGAGTCGGTGGTTTTACTTAGCTGTGTCTCGGTGGAAGATCCAAGGAGTCCCAAGGCATGTATCGAGGTGATGGATCCAGAGCCCCAGACGAGAGGTAATCCGCTCTCCATATCTGGGTCGGCGTGTTCCTAACTGGGTCTTGAGTCCTCGTGCTGATTGGAACTGGCTCGGTTTCCTTACAACGATGGATGGAGGAGTATATACATTCCGCTACAGTGTAACAATCACAGCAGATTTGGTCCACTGAGCTATCTTCAAAAGTTAGACCACTCCTGATGTACTCCTTCCGAAAGCTATCAACCCAGATAACTTTCTTTTCATCGACCAAACAATGATACAGTGGACACATTCCTTCGCCAATATGTAGGCAAAGTGGACATGCACTTTTGAGGTCTATTATTATAAAAAGACTGAAAAGGCGTCATGAATAAAACATAAGTCCTGACAAGATAATCTTCATAAAGTGGCCAAAAGTGGCAAACTATAAAACAAATCGATCAAAAAATTTAATTTTGAATAAATAGTATTAAATGAATATTAGAAATTAAAAAAAAAAATTGCTTCAAAAAATATAATAAAACCATTTTTTCCTTCTTTGATAAGCTCCAACCGCTATTATCAAAATTTAACTCAAAAACTAAATGATTATCAATATCACGAAAATCCGGTCTTTCCAATCATCTTTCTCCTTACCAGGTAAGGACACCAATGGTGGGCTCTTTCATTGTGGTACAGGCACTACTCTCTTGAGGTACCATAAATATCAGAGTTCAGAGAATTCAGAAGTAATCTCTCCTACGCTAGTTTTGGCCAGGTACAATTTGTTAGCACAGCGTTGTTTGTAGCCCATAAGCAGCGCGTGTCCTATCATGGATAGTCACAGACTAGTCAAGTAGCCAATCACGTGAAATCAAGATCCACATGCTGGAAGATACTAAGGTGCCGCTTGGTTTGGGGTGCAGATCAGAGTCTGGCGCAAAAATGATGTTGAGTAACAACTTCCGAGTCCTTGCTAGTCATACAATGGTGGTAGACCAACAATGTCTGAATCAAAAGCAGGTCCAAAAATATTGATGTCCGTGGGCAACACACATCCGGAAGCTTTTAAGTTGCTAGAGCACGATTAGTGCATTATCCCTTAGTAGACACCTAGCCACCAAAAATCTGGAGACCTTGTAGGGTAACCTAGAGACGATGGTCTGTCTCATGCCACGACTGTTGATACAGCCGGGCTTTTTGGGCCCCACGTTGGGCGGTATTTTGTAGTGAAATGGAGTGGATAAAAGATAAGTTGAGGTAAAAGAAGATGGAGGGATCCACCAGTTGATCGGCATTAGATCCTTCCGATTCTTGAATACGAAATTTTTGTAGTGGATCCTTGTGCTGGGGAAAAGAACCCACCCCACGACACCGCAATGCTAGCCTGCCAGCGCATTCACGCGCCCTCAGAGAAGGCCAATCTCGGGGGATCCCTCCATCCTCTTTTGTCGAGGTAGCACACCATCGCTGCAGTCCTTCACGGAAATTTCATGCACACCATTTCACTACAAAGTCACACACGGAAAATTATCATATAGATTTACATTAAATTGATGTAAAAGCGTTCGAATGATCAATAAAATAATTACAACAGACAAGTAGTTACAGAAGAAAATTAACCTGAAGATAATTCGAAGTTACGAATAACCATTGAGTTCGCATAACTGGAATTAATTAGGATAATTCTCTCACCTCTAAGCATGATGTTCGCTATCACCATTGTGTCTAATAGTGTGATGGCCTGATGAGAATTAGAACAGACATTGAAACCGCCTTATTCTGACATTTTCCATCACTAATAATATTCCTGAAAAATTATTAATGCAACCCAATAAAGTACAATAACTACACACAAATAGTTTTTATAAGTAACGAATAAGCTGTCACTACTCAAGATCCCTCAGATGAGCGTAGATATCGGCAATATCCTCAAATACTCTTATAAAGGGAATGCAAAGTCTGCTGGTAATTAAACCCCATTAATATATTTTTAAGGAGTATCAGTACTTAAAATTTTAAAATTGAAGCATTAAATGACTTGTTATCAATTGTTTAGGAATACAATAAAAATTTCCAAAAAATATGTTGTTTAATGCAATTAAAGACAACTGAATAGGTCAATGCCATTAAATTTCAAATGAAACCAACAGATCCAATTCCGTCTTGCAAGTGTTAAACATTAAATTTAACGTGCACCTCGAGTATACGACTCAAAGATAGTTCATCATATGCAGTACTATTTAGTCTAAAAAAGAACTAAAAATACTTGAAATATTCTTGGCTGTTTTTGCTTTTTGTCTTATTTTTGTGATGTATGCGCCGACTTGGTACCATTACGCATGTGGATGTTGGCATATGTGGAAGTTGAACTACATGCTACTTTGTGCGAAAAGTGACTTAATAGCAGCCACCTGTCGTTGTCAGTTATAAGATAAATTCTTCACAATATTTATCTTTGGCTGCAGATTGATGCACGGAAACCATTATCTTCAATATGTTATTTTCACGAGCATTTTTTTTGTCGTTTTTATTGATAGGCATTTCTTGACACTTTTTATTGGGAGAAATGGGTCACACTTGCGTTTGGTATAATGGGTTGAATTTTGAAAATCATTGTTTTTTTCGTAGACGCAGCATTAAGATTTCAACGAAACCGTAAAATCTTTGCAAAACTTGTTCAGAGATATGAATTTCTAATAATGTTGAATAATTGATACCCATTTTATATATATATATATATATATATATATATATATATATATATATATATATATATATATATATGTATGTATATATATAAATATAATATATATATATATATATATATATATATATATATATATATATATATATATATATATATATATATATATATAAATATATATATACATATACATATAAGTTTCTAACACTCAAGTTATCAAGTTGAAGCAGCAGGAGAGTGCTTCTGCCAGAAGTGTTTTGTGGAACAATTAGTAAACCAGCATCGAAACTTGAAATACAGATTCCATAAATTGAGCTCTAAAAATTATATCCTGGTTATTATGCCTTTAAATTCGCCGCCATTTTCTTTCAAGTATTTTGACCCCGTTGCTTCATTAATCGTGATAAGACAACAATATTACAAACCATTTCTAAAATTTTTATCAAAATTCCTATATATTTGTAGTCTCTAGGTCCGTTGCGAATATTCAATCGTCTGTAACTTAGCTGTTTGAAATTCGATTATTGTAAAATTTTCAGGACACATATAATTCCTATCGAAAAACTTAAATTGTAGCTTTTGGAAAATTTGGGTCAAAACAAAACTTTTCATTTTAAGACCTGTTTTGAAAAGTTGTCATTGATACCTCTGAACTGATACCCATGTTGCCTACATTTGGGTCCACTCCCCTGTGTTGGGACACTCCCGTCAAACACCTTATACATTTGTTTGTGAAGTTTTGAAGAGGGTGCCACTTTACATCTACTTACAAAATTTTATGTTTCTAGCTTATGTAGTTTGCGAGAAAGGTGGTGTGACATACGGATGGGCGGATGGACAGACCGGACGCGACTTTAGTAGGGGTTTGTAAAATTACTTTACAAAACCTCAAAAATGTTGAAAAATAAAATTTCTAAAATTCCTCAAAAGATTTCGCATACTTTATGACGAAAAATAGTGGATGTAAAGGCATCATACATTCAATTGTAAAATGTCCAAGGATCATTGCATGATGTAGTCAAGAATTCCGCCAAATGCTCATCGATCACCACATTGTCAATCATAAGATTGTTATTTGTTCCACTAGAACAAATTTCGTCACTTTATCATTGAAGCGAAACATTGTTCTGCGCCACAGCAATGTTCAACTTGTGCCAGACATGCAAAGAACAAGATCATGCTTATTTTATTGTCAAAAAGAAAAGAACATAGAAGAAAAGCCAAAATATAACGCAACACTTCAATCATTGTCTATTCGAAATATTTTCAAACATAAAACGGCAGTAGTGACAGTGGAAAAATACGTTCGAGGAAGTTTGCGTAGGCATTTCAAATTTATTTTTAGCATTCTTATTGAATATTCGTATTATGCAAGGACATTTCAAGTTAAATTGAAAACTTTAAATTGAAATTTCATGAGTAGTGTAATTTTGAACAATATATTGAATGAGTTCCTCCTCCTTCTTCTTTTCTAATGATATGGGATCGATTTAATTCAAATTTATGATAGTTTCTTCAATGCTTGTGTTGGTTAATATCAAAAGATAAAAAAGTCCTTTAAAATTTTTATTAATTTTTTGATTGTATCAAATTTAAGCTTAATTCATTTTAGATGGATCCTGGCTTAAGAATTAGGCTAGTGAATTGAAATAAATAGGCTTTTCTATTTATTATTTTATTTTACTAAAGGTTTTAATTTACACGAATTTTAGGTTACAAGTTTTAGTCGGCGAGTTCGACCTTCCTTCCTCGAATCACAAAACGAACTGCACGCTGTCATGTTTATATTTTCGTATACTAAGTGAAGTTATAAGCTAATTGTAAAATATAATTAGTACAGCTTGGAATGCGCATTTATTGGCGCGAACGAGTTCAAAATAATGTCCATTGGAGTGCATAGCTTAGTTAGTTTTACAAATAATAATTGATGTTTCATAATTATATTGGATTCTGATCCAACATTCCGCCAACCTTGAACGGCTACTGCCTTCAATTCTCCAGGTCGCTACTTGGTAAAGGACATACCTTGGCGATTGGCCGACGCAGAGCTCCCAACTTGGTTTTAAGGGAAACCACTCTGACAAGCCCGTCCGCACCTGGGTGGAGTTCAATTATACGACCTAGTAGCCATCGTTGTGGTGGTAGACTGGAATCGACGACGACGACTAATCGACCCAATTGGATGTTTTTTGTTTCTGTATGCCATTTGCCTCTTTGTTGCAGTTTTAAGAGATATTCTTTAGACCAACGTAACCAAAACTGCTGTTGTAACCAGGATAATTGCTGCCAACGAGATAGACGAGAAACGTTAACGTTGGTAACATCGGGTTCGGCTGGCGAGTTCAACGGTTCGCCAATTAAAAAATGTGCTGGCTTAGTGGGTTCAGATCATTCGGATCTGACGAAAGTGGAGTTAACGGCCGAGAATTTAGGATCGCTTCGATTTGAGTTACTGCCGTCGACAATTCTTCATAGGTCAGAGAGGCAAGTCCAAAAGTACGATATAAATGCGTCTTAGCCATCTTAACCGCCGCCTCCCAGAGTCCGCCGAAATGTGGTGCTCGAGGAGGTATGTGATGAAACTCGATTCCGTCATCGGCACATAGCTGGATAATCGAATCTTGAGTTTGCTGACTGTTGAAACGTTGATGAAGCTCTCTCATCTCTCCAACGAAATTGGTTCCATTATCGCAGTACAGGTGACGGCAGTGACCTCTTCGAGCGATAAATCTTTTTAGAGCCGCAATGAAGGCTTGCGATGTCAAGTCCGAGACGACCTCTTAATGTACCGCCTTGACTGCGAAGCAAACAAACACTGCAATATAAACCTTATACAAACGATTTCCTCTGCCCTTTTGATGCACGCAAATTGGACCACAAAAATCGACTCCAGAAACGAGAAAAGGCCGAGTTGGTTTTAAGCGAGAAGCTGGAAGATTGCCCATTAGTTGATGTGAGACTTGGGGCCGTGAACGAAAACAACGATAGCACTGATGCACTACTTGTCTTGCAAAGCTTCTGGCGTTAACGATCCAATATTTGTGGCGGATGGCAGCAACTAACGCTTGAGGACCTGCATGAAAATTTTGTTCATGATAATGTTTGACAAGAGAAAGGACAAATGGATGGTTTTCAGCCAAAAGGATTGGGTGTTTCGATTCATAGGTAATGTCTGCGTTCTGTAGACGTCCTCCTACTCTTAGTAGTTTTATCTTGGAATTGCTATCTAGGAAAGGGTTTAAATTTGCGATAGAACTCCTTAAAGGACTTTTCAATTGACTTTCGAGTAGTCTAATTTCCTCAGCGAATTCCTGATTCTGAACGATCCAAATAGTTCGATGTAGCGAAGTGTCGAGCTCTTCCGCTGAAAGAGGACCTATTTTCCCATCTTCTGTTCGTCTCGAGTTGTTCACAAATCGCAAAATGAATCCAAATACGCGACGAAGTTTTTGATAGTCATTTGTAAATTTTACATTTGATGTTATGTCTTCCCGATCAACTATAGTTGCGGCGAGGACGATCTTAACTCTTCTGGATTCCGGAACATTCGCTGTCGATTGATTTCTTATAGGCCATTTATCAAAGGATTCCATTAAAAAATCAGGCCCATTGAACCAAAGAGTTGAATCTACGAGCGATTCGGGGAGCATGCCTCTGGAAACAATGTCCGCAGGGTTAGAAGTTGTGGGTACACGTTTCCATCTCATGTTCGATGACAACGCTTGTATATTGGCGACTCTATGCGCCACGAAAGTATTCCAACTAGACGGATGATCAGCAAGCCATGCAAGGACAATCGTAGAGTCAGTCCAGCAGAAAACATCCTGAATAGGTCTATTGATGATTTTTTGAACTCGGTCCATTAGCTCCGCCAAAAGTAGAGCTCCACAGAGTTCCAATCGAGGTATGGTGATCGATTTCACCGGCGCTACTCGAGACTTCGCGCATAACAATTTTACAGATATTGCTCCAGAAGATGCTATGCAACGAACGTATATACAGCAACCATATGCTTTGGGCGAGGCATCGGCAAATCCATGTAACTCCAAGGTTGTTTTTTCCGGATCTGCAAGTACTAAACGAGGAATTATTATATTTTGTATTAAACTTAGCTGTCCCTTAAATGTTTCCCAATGTTGCTGATAACTTGTAGGCAATGACTCGTCCCAATTTATTTTTAATTTCCAGAGGTCTTGTAGGAATATTTTGGCTATGACTGTTACAGGATTAATGATTCCCGATGGATCATAAATTTTCGCAGCATCCGATAAAACTGTGCGTTTTGTTATTTTTCTTCCATCAATATTGTGTTTGTAGCAGCAACTAAATAAGTCTGGTACGGGTTGCCAAACAATTCCTAAAGATTTGATACTATTCGACCTTTCGAATGAGCAACTCATTGCTAGATCCTCTACCGGATCGCCTTTCAGCAAGTATTCATCGTTCGAACACCATTTTCTCAAATCAAACTTTGCCTTTGATAGAATATACTTTACCTCCGATTTAACCTTTGAAAGCTCTTCGGTCGAGTCAGCCCCGGTCATGAGATCATCCATGTAGAAATCACGACGAATAGTAGTTGCACCGGCTGGATAATCCTTTCCATATAAGTTTGAAAGTTCCTGCAGACAACGAGTAGCTACGAATGGGGCTGCGGCTGTACCATAAGTAACTGTGTTTAGCTTGTAATGACGTATTTCTTCTGATGAGTGATTTCTCCAGATAATGCACTGAGTGTATTTGTCATCGTCATCTATAATTATTTGACGATACATTTTCGATATATTCGCGGTTAAAGAATATTTATGAAAACGGAAACAAATGAGAATATTGAAAAGCTCGGCCTGTATAGTCGGCCCAACCATCATCATTTCATTTAGCGATATATTTGTACTAGTGCGACAGCTACAATCGAATACTACACGAAGTTTCGTTGTCGAAGACTCCGGTCTCAAAACGCAATGATGAGGGATCCAATAACGTACTCGGTTTTGATCTTCAGTGTCTATGAGCTCCATATGATTTAGGTCTTCATACTCCTTCATAAATGCAGAATATTGTTCGTTTAATTCTCGATCTTTTCTCAGTTTGCGCTCCAGGTTCGAAAACCGTCGAAGTGCGATGTCGTAAGAACTACCCAACTTCGAGAGGTCGTCCTTAATGGGATATTTAACGATAAATCGTCCATCTGTTGTTCGACGATAGGTCTGACGAAAGTGATCTTCACAATCTTGTTGTTCCAAACTCCATTTTCGATTATCCATTTCAGTTGATTCCAGTACCCAAAATTTTTCCAAAAGTTGCAGCACTGATTGTTCTGAGTCCTCAGTCACGGCCTTTAAACTGTAAAGCACGTTACTGTTTCGATATTTCATATTCTTGCAACATCCTGACACTATCCAGCCAAATAAGGTTTTCTGTAAAGTTGGCTCGGTTACTTGGAGTTTGATCTGGCCAACGCAAAGAAGATCAAAAAAGACAGATGCTCCAATCAAAACATCTATTCCTTGACTTTCATAAAAATGTGGATCAGCAAGTGGCAAATTTTTTGGAATGTTCCAATTATCGATACTATAAGAACAGTGGGGTTGAGGGCCCACTATTGTGGGTAAAATTATCATTTCCAAACTAGTTTCAAAGTTGTTAACTCGAGATTTAATAGTTGTGTTAGTACTAAATTTAGCAACAGCACTCACAGCTCCAATCTCGCTAATAGACTCGCTGACATTTTGTTTCTTTATCTGCAATCGGTTGGACAGCGATTCCGATATTATGTTTAACTGCGAAGCTGAGTCTAAGAGCGCTCTGCAGGGCACGAAAGATCCCACTTTATCCTTTATATAGATTACTGCAGTTGCTAAAATTACGTGGTTTATTTCATTGTCGCAACTCACATAAAATTCCGATGACGACGACGACGATATGATCAACGATGAATTATTTGCATGACTTATGCTAACGTCGTGCTCTGAAGGCACAACCTTGACGTCTGAATCAACGTTTTCCACTTGCTTCGATTGATCCCGATGTAATAAGGTATGGTGAGCACCTGCACAAATTCGACATTTCAACCTTGTGCAGTTTTTGGTCGTATGACCCTTTGTTAAGCAGTTAATGCAAAGCGATCGTCGTTTTACCTCCCAATACCGTTCGATGGGTGATTTCGCTGTGAACTGTGGGCATTTTTGAATGTAATGGTCTGTTGCACTACAAATGATACACGAACTCCGCGCCGATATGAGTACTGTGCGATTTTTTGCGTTAGAACGGGACGGCTGCGGTGCCGAAGCCGATTCATTTTGATGATTACTGCCATCCATCGCGCGAGCTTCAAGAATTTGACAGCGATTGTTTAAAAATTCCGAAAATTCATCCCATTCAGGAAAACGTTTTAAATCACGAATCTCGTCCCATTTTAGTCGCGTCTCCGAGTCGACTTTTTGTAATGCCAGATGCAATAATAAACCATGATATATTTGCTCGGGCTTAGCTAATGACGACATTGACTGAATATGGGCCATAACACTATCAGATAATTGTCGTAGCTGAGACAGTGCTGTCGAATTTACTGCAGGAAGGTCGAATAACTGTCGAACATGACCCGTCAGTATTAATGCGGGATTATTGAACCGTTTGTCCAATAACGTTTTCGCACGAGTGTAATTTTCAGGAGTCGCTTCTAAATGTTCGATAATTTTTCGCACCTTCTCGCCTAAGCAACTGATTAAATGCTGGAATTTTTCGAAATCCTCTAACTCGTCATCATTATCAACCAATGACTTAAACTTGTTCCGAAATTCTAAGTATGACGTAGGCTCACCATTAAAAAGTGGCAATTTGAGACGCGGAAGATTTTTAGACCGCGATCGAGGTGTTAAAAATGTGCCTGTCGTATTAGAAACGTCCTTACTTGGTCTTGATCGATTTAAGTGCCCAAGAATGGCTGCCTTAGTTCCACAATATAAATCTTCCAGTTCCGCGAGTTTAGTTGCGTTTTGGGCCGCATCATCATCAAGATCTTCGATTTCAAGATGGGTCTCCATAGCCGTCGTAAACGAACTCTCCAAGAGCTCTAGCCTCGTGTTAAGCTCATGAATATTTAATTTCTCACCCTTTAAATCAATGATCCGTTTAACGCGTGTGATGCTTCCTTGCGCAGCGGCCCGCTTTCTTTTCAGTTTATTTACTGATTCGAGAACTTTCCGATCATCTCCATTGTCTTCAGACTCACTAGTCATCTTCACACAATCAAACTGTTTAATGTCACGATTTGACCTCTAAAATTCACTAGGGCACGTTCGATCACGTACAGTTTGAGTTTTTATACAAATGTCCACGAAAAATAACTTTTCTTTCGGATTCCGACCGATTACCGAAATCTACTAGTAGTTTTAATTGAACTGTTCACGACGAAAAAACTGTTCTTTTCAGATTCCGATCGATTACCGAAATCTTACTGTTAGGTTTTTAGTGAACTATTCCCGACGAAAAAATGTCTTTTTTGATCCCGATCGGTTATCGAAATCGAACTACAAACGAAACTGCCGTATCCGGCTCGACGGACCACAAATGAATTGAAATAAAAAGGCTTTTCTATTTATTATTAATTTATTTTACTAAAGGTTTTAATTTACACGGATTTTAGGTTACAAGTTTTAGTCGGCGAGTGCGACCTTCCTTCCTTGAATCACAAAACGAACTGCACGCTGTCATGTTTATATTTTCGTATACTAAGTGAAGTTATAAGCTAATTGTAAAATATAATTAGTACAGCTTGGATTGCGCGTTTATTGGCGCGAACGAATTCAAAATAATGTCCATTGAAGTGCATAGCTTAGTTAGTTTTACAAATAATAATTGATGTTTCATAATTATATTGGATTCTGATCGAACAGCTAGTTTCACAAATTATTTTCATTTTATGAGTCGCGCACTAAATTATGGACTTTTCGAGCAGTTTTAGATTTCATTTCTTAAAAAATGCCTGAACTGTTTGCAAAGAAGATTGGAACTTCATTTCTACCTGTTTTTGCACAAAAATCTACTTTTTACTTTCTTAACTAACAAGAAAGCCTTACGGTTTTAGGTGTCATCGATAAGCTACCTTTAAAGCCATTCTTCGCGATTTCCAAAGATATCCGAGAAAATCGGCTCTAAAGAGGGTACATCTCATTCATCTCATATAACACTGCTCCCTCGGCATTCGCGACTTCAATCATTCGCGGAAATTATTTTTCCGAGTATGATCTAACCTCGTTATCCACGACCAAAAGCTTCGTCTGTTCCACACGATGCGGGAAATCCCCTTATTTTATCCAAGCGGTAAGCCAAAAGGCTTAGCTATGACTCAACGTTTGATTCGATTTCTAGTTAGTGGCTTTCTTTTGTTTCTTTGAGGTACACGTGTTGTTTATAATATACATTCATTTTGTCATCAATAAAAAAAAACCTAAAAATAAGTGTTGGATTTGACAAGAAAACAAAAAGTAATTTCTCGTATTGAATTAGGCGTATCTTAGGGCCCGCATATGGTATTTGTTAAGTATTTATATTATATCTGGCAATACTAATTTAGACTTGTGAATGACTAACTTAACTCTTGTACAAAATGGCAAACATATGTATAAATTCTTCTGTGACTAAAGCAACTCCCCTTTTTCTCATCGGACCTCCGGCCTATCAATACACCACATTGGCGACGAGGAGACTTTCCAGTTAAATTTCAACAGAAAAAAGAAAAGGCAAAGTTTATTATATTCTTGTATTCAAGTTAAGCGCAATTTTGGTGTACATATACTTAAAACAGGCGAAAAAGCGTTAATTTGTTGTTGATCTAGAAGTTCGTCATGCCTGATACTGCATCCACAAGTGGTTCTGTGCAAACATTTTTGACAAATCATACGTCGGAATTTGTTCCTGACAAGTACGATTGGTAGCTGTGGCACGAGAGGCTCTAAATTCATTTTGATTAAATCGATTGCAAAAAACCAAAAATTCAAAAAGTGATTCTTCTTAACTCGATCGGATCGGAGGTAGGTGTTACCTGGACAATTGGATTATGACGTACTTGTTAACCATTTGAATGACCAATATATGCAACCAGTTATTGTATTTTGGGAAAGGAAGATGTTCTTTGCGGTAAAGAAAATGTAGAGTGAAACAATCGCTTTGTGGCATGCAGGGTTGAAAAAGTTAGCGTTAAATTACAAGTTTGGTCCTCAACTGGATGGTTACCAAGTTTGTATTAGGACAATTGGGAAAGATATTTGAGCGTTTATATGAAGAAAATGAAATTTTAAAATTATCTGATGCCTTCTGGAAAGCTTTTATAACTGAATTGAAGCCATTGACCAATTCAAATGAGGTTGATTTTGTTAGGAGAAGGTGGGAAAAAGACAGCGCAGTGACAACCAAGGAATCGTGTATACATTGTGGTCGGAAAAACTACCAATCTAAAAGGTGCACATTCAAGAAATCTACTTCTAATTATTGTAAAAAGGTTGGACATTTTGCCTGTTGGCAATTCATGCTGTAAGCAGCGATTTGGAAAATGAATCCCCAGTTTATATTCTGCCGATTTCGATCAATGATGTGAAACATTCGGTGGTATGCCATACGGGACCACCACTATTATTTTGGTTGGAATTTTTGATGAATATTTTCAGCAATCCTCTCTTCGACCATGCAACATTCCGTTTGCAAATTATGGAGGAAATCAAATCGATGTTGTCGGTGAGTTTGATAGTTTTGTTTGGTACAATGGCCAAAGAAATTTAATCGCATTTGTGTTGAGTAAATATGAATTTATAAGACACACCATCGATGACTCTAAAATTTTTTTGTTTCTATTTGCCAACACTAGTGGCGCAATTGCACTTCTTCTTTTCTATACGAATGTCATATCGTTTTTATACTCAGTAATAATCATCATACTCCTAGAAATCTAACGTGAGTTTTATTGGAATATTACTTAATACTAACAGGTTATGGGCCCAGATACGTAAGAAGTTAATATTTCAATAAAGAATACAAGTTAAGGGCAAGATAACAACCAATGTAAAAATAACCTGCGAAATGGAGGTTACGAAAAATGAAAATTGAGAAGTTTGATGGCCGAAATTTCAAACAGTGGAAGTTTCAATTGAAATGTGCATTAAAAGCAAAGGGATTGAACCTAGAAAAGGTAAGACCCGAGGAAGACAGTTCACAAGTCCAGTAGAATAAAGACGATGGCCATGCTTATTTTAACGTTGTCCATTGATTTGAACCAATTACCTCTCATAGAAAACTGCGAGACTGCAAAGCAAGTCATGACGAAACTAGAAACAGTCTATGAACAGAAGTCAGACTATGACAAAATGTTAATTCATGAGAAATTCTACCAATAATCATATAATACCAGTGATACGATGGCACAGCATGTGTCCAAGGTGGAAGGCTTTTTTTGTGGTAGGGAGGTGAATGCCATTTATGCACAGAGTGTGGGACTCCCATGCTTGCAAGAAGGCGGCTGGACTACCCACTAAGCACCTCCCTTGTCAACCTGAGAATCCAGCCTGGAACCGTTTGACACATTACTTCGGGCCAGGTCTCGTTTTGTTACGCCGTGAGATGCCTTCAAGCTGGGGGGATCCCTTTCCTAGCGGGAGGGGAGAGGGGAAGGGGAAGTGCCAGAAAAGCGATCCCACAGCCCCATTGCCCCCGGCTGCTGTGACTCCCTTGTATACTATATTTTAGGACTGCCCGAGCATAATATGCCACCTGGTTTCATTTTTCAACCGATACGAGCATCACCGCAACTATATTATCCGGGGAGAGCTCTCCCGTCTCCATGTAGAGTTTCCTTCGCAGCCTGACCCATTGTGCACACACAAAAATGTGTGGCAGGCATTGTCCTCCTCTACTGAGCAAAACCGACAATCGAGGGGCCGTGACTTACCAATCTTCTGCAGGTAAGACTGAAAACACCCAGATCGCTCAAAAGCTGGGTCAGATAGAAGTCAGTCTCACCATGCCTTCGATTAAGCCACGGTCTCACATCCGCAATGAGGCGCGCAGTCCACCTTCCCTTCGTCCAATTCACCCAAGACTGCTGCCAATCGGTGAGCGAGCGCTGTCTCCCCTCGCAGACAACCATCTCCCTCGCATCCTCGTTTCGGCGCAGGTAAATAGCGTGGCGCTCTCAAGCAAGGGATTTCCCGTAGAATCGAAGTTGCATTGTTTATTAATTTATCTTAGATACGAAAACTCATTATATCCGTGCAAATTATGCGCAAGTCATTTTGACTAGTGTGGTAGACGTACCAATGATCAATAAGAACTTTCTAAGCATGCCTAAACAAATAAAGCTAAATACATAATAATGTTTGTTTGACAATGTCTTTAATTGTTTTGGTATCGTTGTGGCAAATAAAATTAACCCAAAGTAGAAAATTTAAAATGAACTAGTGATACCATTTTGACTGGGGCGGTAAATCTAGTGTTAATCTAGGATTTAAACAAACAAGTCGAAAAATATCCCTTAAAAAGTTCGGAAAATATTCAATGCAAGTCAAGACTAAGAATGGTGCTCTGATGAATATATCAAATTTCAAAGGAAAACTTATTATGAATACAATTGTTCCATAAGGATGATTGATTGCATTAAGAGATAAATATAAAAGGAGAATATGTATTTGACTGGGAAGTAATGTGCGAACGAATACTATTGGACTCCTCTCATTTCACTGTTCTTACAGTAAAACCACTCAAAAATTTTCAATAAGTTCAATAGGCCTTCAATAAACTAATCAACGAGAAAAATTGTCGAACTGAATCTGAAATAATTCTAAAGACCACTTTTATGAGCCATTAATACCGTCTACGTTCTTGGTTTTTTCTATTTTTCAACCAATCAACAAAATTATTAACGTTTAGCCAGGAGTAAAAATAAATATATTCACGTTCCACGAGAGTAGTCAAAATCGAAACCAATAAAACTCAGCAAATCATTTTTTCCTCTCAGCCTTCACCCTCCTCCTACCTTCCGAATACCTAGCACTCTTCTTTCACCAAAGAGTTTGGTATTCATTTCGAATTCAAGTCCCTTTTGTGCGCGGATGGGTTAAAAAACAAAAACATCGTATCGCGGCTCTCGCGGTTGGAATGAAAAATTCACTGGAGCCATAAAAAAGTATATTTATTATATGCTTTATTAATGCTTGATTTATTGCTATCTGAAATCTTGTATATTTATTTTCATTGCAATCCGCTCTCGTACATTCGCCCATTTTATCCTCTGAATAAAATTGGACTTGACCGCCCTCCCCAGGCCCGCAGCCACCTACTCTTTACCGACGCATTTCAATTTTAAATCATGAATTGCTCCCTATAAAAATCGTCAGATATTGGATTTTCTATGTTGGAAATCGCATTACAAGGTATGATGAAGTAAATTTTTGTGAAAAGCTATGAATGGTATTCATATCCAATATTTTTTATTTCGAATTCATAGTTTTAATAGGTATATAGTAAAAGGGAATTAGATTTGAATCGAATCAATATTGATTTGCTTGCAGATGTTTCATTGAGGCTTTTGTGCTTTATGTTGGGAAAATTATTTTGCGGACAAAGCTATCAATTAGTGAAACATGTCTAAAGCATTCAAAGAGTTCGATCTTGTTTTATAACAGTTTTGAGGATTCAATAAATTGAAATAGTTTTTTATTCAATAAGTAAAAATAAACAAGTTGGAGCGTATGAGTTTTGTTTAACTACTGAAGCCCACACTTACATTTCAATATGGCAAAAATATGGAAAACGAATAAACAACCTAGCTTCCTTTGACGCATATCTCTCCGACCCGGGTAGGATTTCGTAGGCCTGAAATCAAAGGAAACTTGAATTCTAACGCTTATTGTTCCACATCGTTCTTGGGATCCTTAACTAGAAAAAGGTTTATTGAGAAGTGGCAAGGAAGGTGCAGAAAACCTTATGTAAGAACTGTATGGTGAAAATTTATTACACCTCAACTAATCGTGCGGGGGTAGCCAGCAATTTCATTTGTATGCGAAAAACTCTCCAACTCCAGATCGACTTTGAGCCTCTCTACATGACGAATTGAAAGAAATGGAAGGCAATTTCTGAGGTATTTCATTTGAAATTGACTCAACAGTTTCCACTTCGATGGCCTCATTTATCTTAAATTGGAATAATTGTTTGGTAACAATGGCTGCGAAATACTTTTATGGTATTTCCATTCATTTTACCATCTTCATCGCTCCTTTCCTCCCGGTTTTTCATTCAGGACTAAAATCTTGCTGTGTACCTTTGTGGTAGGGTAGTAACGACGGTTGTGGTGGTTGCCTGTTTTTGTAAAATTCCAAATAGTAAATGATGGGTATTGAACGATTTCAACGTTTGATTAATGTGCCTTTGAGACTTTGAATGTTTTTCTCCATTACGAAGAAATGGTATATGAGCGAGCGGAAAAGTTTAAAGAAGAAATTCAGGATTCAGTGCTAAGTAACCGCAACACTGACATGACCCATCTGAAAGAGTAATCAATCACTTAAAATAATTTTTTAAGATGTCGCTTGAAGAATTTGGCAAGCATGAAAGTATTAGCAGTTTCAACGCTTCTCAAAAATGTTGAAGTATACTTTGGCCTTTAAAGTTTTTAAATTGTCTGGATTTACTTCTTTGTTTCAATAGCAAAGATGAAGAAATTATATTCGCAGTCATGGTTTGTGCAAATCTATACACCAAACAAATTATGTTGGAAATTCGAGAGTTACTGCCCAAGTAGCAATTTGCCATCTAATAAGTCTTATAGATCTGCAGGTTCGGCTTCTTGATGGCTTCCTAAAAATGTTTATTTAGGCTAAAAAGGAAAAAAAGGAGAAAATTTTCTTTGTTTACCGAAGCTTGTTAAATCCATAGTAGCTCTTTAAAAGATTTCATAAGATCTGTTGCGATTCTCACTGCCTCCTCTAAGAGGCCTAAAAGAACAGTTCGGTAATAGAGTTTTACAGAAGCAAAACAAATTTTAAAAATATAAAGGTTTTTCCATTAACGACATAACAATAAATAAATGAATTTCAATAAATCAATTGTGGCTAGCGGCACCGTTTTGTAGAAAGCTCATATCGTTGATGTCAAGTTCATCCAATTTTGGCCACAAATAATCTTCCGATATAACACGATAACACTCTCCATTGACATGAAGGTCGTTTTCATCCACGAAAATATACGGCCCAATCACACACCTCCGGGATGAAAATTGCACCAAAGAAGAATTTTTTGCGGATGCAACGGTATTTTAAGAAGCACATATGGGTTTTTTGAAGACCAATAATGCATATTTTGCTGATTAACATAGCCATTCAGCCAGAAATGAGCGTCATCGCTGAATATGATTTTTCGATGAAACTGACTCAGAATTTCGGTAGTAATTTTTAATAATTTCCAAACGTTGCTGGTCCATACCATGATAAAAATGTTGACTTTAATGTTTTGACATTGACAGTTCATTAAAAAAGTTTAAGGGTGCGTTCATATAAAGATACAAAATTGTTATGTCCCTAATGCAAAACCTTACATAGTTTTAGCATAGTTTTCAGCGATGTACGTTTTTGTTGATTTGTTTTATATATTCAAATTGTATTCAAATTGAGTTCCTTCGTTGCTTAGTCCAACTTCTACCTGTGAGCCAAGCCTGTAATATACTCGTACTGATACAGGTTTAAATTCGTCCACATATAAATTGTGACTTCTATTAAGCTTTTCTAATCACACTTAAAGCAAAATATACTCATGAGAAGTGGTCCCCTAATGACGACATACAGAGTTTTTCCGGAAAGTTATAGGACTGATTTTTTTCCATCGTGACTTTACTTTGGAGCGCGCGCACCATCTGGATTCGGTAGAGGGAGCTCCCAGCTAACGAACAAGTGGCTAGTCAGTTATCTCCGAGCACCTGGAGAGTCAGGACAGGGTTTTTTGCGCTACGTGTTTCCGTGAGTGGTGCAAGCCGAAAATGCAGCGTTTGTTAGAGCAGAGGTACGCAATTAGATTCTGTGTTTGATATGATGAAACAGGCCTACTCAGATGATGCTTTAGCAAGAAGTGGTGTGTTTCGGTGGCACAAGGCCTTTTCGGAGGACCGGGAAGAGGTCACCGATGAAAACCGTGCTGTAAAACCTTCGACTTTGACAAACACCGACAATGTGACTTGTGTACGTGAAGTTTTGAACTCAGAGCATCGACTTAGTATTCATTTAATTTCCCAGATGTCAAATTTATCGAAATCTATGGTTCAAGACATTGTGACGGAGCATTTAAACATGCGCAAGTTGTGCGCAAAGATGGTCCCAAAAGTGTTCACTGACGACCAGGAATCGCGGTCAGTGGAAGTGTGCCAAGAAAATTTGAACATGTTTGAAAGTGACCCCCTATTTTTTAAAAACGTAATAGATCGTTGAGTATGATCCCGAGATAAAGAGGCAATCTTCCGCGTGGCACACGACAGCATCTCCTCGCCCAAAAAAGGGAAGAATGAGCAAATCTAAATTAAAAACGATGCTCATTGTCTTTTTTGACATCAAAGGCATCGTCCACCAAGAATTTGTTCCTCCTGGACAAATTGTCAACGCCAAGTTTTACGTAGAAGTACTCGAGAGACTCAAACAAAGCGTCAACCGGGTCCGACAAGACATCGCAACTGACTGGAAGTTGCACTACGACAACGTCGCGGCTCACACTGCCTTTCTTGTGAACAGCTAGCTGACCAAGGCCGGCATTCCAACGTTTCCGCAGCCGGCCTACAGCCCAGATGTGGCCCCCCTGACTTCTTTTTGTTTCCTCGCCTGAAAAGGCAGATGAAAGGCAATCATTTTGAGACGACAGAAGGGACCCCAGCAGCTTGCAACGCAGCTCTCAAGGCAATTTCGGAGAATGCCTTCCATGACGGGGGATAAATTGTGCCTAATTCATGAACAGAAAACCGCAACAAATAAACTAGGTTTGCTACAAAAGTTTCACGCGTATCGAATGAGTGAATCGGATACGGCAGTTCAACATGTGGCGAAGGTGACAAACATGGCGAGTCAACTCAAGGACATCGGCGAAGATGTGTCGGACGCTACGACGATGGCAAAGATACTCGCGAGTCTCACCACGAGGTTCAGCACGCTGCAAGTAGCATGGGACAGTGTGGATCCGGTACGGCAGACTCTCGATAACCTCCAGGATCGGCTGATAAGAGAGGACGCAAGACTCAACGACGAAGAAGAACGTCAGAAGCGCTGGCTGCGACAGCCCAAAACCGTGAAAAGTGCTAAAAATAAAAAGACTGAAAATAAACAGGATATGTAGGAAGTGCAGTGTTACAAGTGCCAAGGCATGGGACATTTTGCGAGTCGCTGCCGAAACAAGCGTAAGCCACGCGATGGCGCCGAAAAAACACGTGACTGTGCATTCGTAGGTGAAATGAGCGGTTCGGTTGCGTCGGGCTTCAAAAGTGCAGGAACCGCGAAGGTACTGTGGACAAAGACTCAAGTGATGAAGGCCGATCAGAGCGATGTCTGGCTGATCGACAGTGGCGCATCGCGACATCTAACTCACCGACGTGACTGGCTATCAGACTACAAGTCGGACAATACGGGTGCTACAGTATCGCTTGGCGATAATCAAAACTGCAATGTCGCCGGAGAGGGCACAGTGAAAATTAAAAACTTGATCGATGGAGTGTGGCAAGATACAAAAATCGAAAATGTGCTACACGTGCTAAAGTTACGAAAAAATCTGTTCTCTGTCGGAGTATGTACTAAAAAGGGATTCCAAGTGCGTTTCGAAAATAATCAAGTTATCGTGGCGCGTGACAGTGAAGTACTTGCCACGGGAATGAAGCAAAACAATGGCGTGTACAGAATGTTTTTCAAGGTCGCGAAACAAGGGAGCAACGCAGAAGCCAATGTCGTTGCGACGAATTTAACCGTGTGGCACGAGCGTTTGGGACACGTCGGGAAGCGTGCAATTCGTGAATTAGCGGAAAAAGGACTCGTGACTGGAGTAACATTTACAGACAAAAGTGATGTTTTCTGTGAGCCGTGCAGTCTTGAAAAAGCGCACAGGTTACCCTTTAATAAGAAAATGGAGCGCGACAAGAAAATAAAGCCAGGTGAAAAAATGCACTCAGATGTCTGTGGGCCCATTTCGACGAACTCGGTTGGAGGATCAAGGTTCTTTTTGACATTCAAAGACGAAGCAACAGGCTACAGGCACGTCTATTTCATGAGAAGGAAATCTGAAGTATTCGAAAAATTCAAAACTTTCGAGAAAATGATCGAGAACAAATTCGGAAGAAAAATGAAGACTCTTCGCTCCGACAATGGTCGAGAATTCTGTAACGAAGAAATGGACAAATATCCTGAGGAATGTGGCATCAGATGAGAAACAACAGCGCCGTACAACCTGGAGAAAAATGGAAAAGCCGAGCGCGACAATCGGACGATTGTCGAAAGTGACCGTACAATAATAATCGCGAAGAATCTTCCATTGACTCTATGGGCAGAAGCAGTAAATTGTGCAGTGTACGTGTTAAATCGAACCGTATGGATGAGTGGCACCATAACTCCGTACGAAGCGTGGACTGGGAAGGTTCCGAACCTAAAGCATCTCCGAATCTTTGGATCAGATGCATACGTACACACTCCGAAACAATTCACGCGAACATTTGACGCTCGAGCAATCAAGAAAGTTTTTGTTGGATACACGGAAGAGTCAACGAATTACCGGGTATACGATCTTGGAAAGAAAAAGGTCAGCGTTGTGCGAAACGTCGTATTCAACGAGAAAATCGGGCCACCGTGGGTAGAAGCGAACGAGAAGGAAGATGAATATGAAATATTTCTTCCAATGAACGAGGCACGAGAAGATAACGAAGGACATGAAATCGACGAGGAAGAAGAACACGAGAACAACGGTGAGGACAACGTTGACATCAGAGAACGAGAAGAAGAAGATCACAACGAGGACAACGCACAAGAGAACGAGCAAGAAGAAGAAGATCGCGAAAATCGACGAGTCCTGCGAGATCGAAACGCAATTCAAACTCCGAGAAGGTATCGGCACGATGCAAATGTAGCTGAATACGTGATTCCATTGACATACGAAGAAGCAACAAAGAGCACTGAAGCCACGCAGTGGGCAAGTGCGATTCATGACGAATTTTAAGCGCATGAAGAAAATTGAACGTGGGAACTTGTAACAAAAACGCCGGACATGAGGCTAATCGATTCGAAATGGGTATTTCGCGTGAAGACGGACGTCGACGGGAAGTCACACCGCTTCAAAGCCCGATTGTGCGCGAGAGGTTTTCTTCAACGTGAAGGGATTGACTTCAAAGAAACATTCTCCCCAGTCGTGAGATATGACTCACTAAGGATTCTGCTGGCAACGATAGCAGCGAAAAATCTCAACGTAGTGCAGTTCGATGTTCAAACTGCATTTTTGTACGGGAAACTTGAAGAAACAATCTTCATGAAAGTTCCGGAAGGACTGAAGCTGAAAGGCACGGTTAACTATGGCATCGAGTATCAAAGCGGCGGTAGCAAAGCAAAGCTGTTAGGTTTCTCAGATGCTGACTACGCCGGAGATGTAGAGACGCGGAGGTCGACGACCGGATATGTATTCTGTCTGTCAAACGGAGCCGTAACATGGTCGTCACAACGACAAAAACTGGTGACGTTGAGCGCAACAGAAGCCGAGTACGTAGCCGCATCGGCAGCTGCTCGGGAAGTAGTCTGGATTAGAAAATTGTTGTCGGACATCGGATGTCCTTGTGATAAAGAAACAAAGCTTTATGTTGATAATCAAAGCGCAATCCAACTAGTCAGAATTCCAGTTTTTCACAATAGAACCAAGCATATAGATGTTCACTTTCACTTTATTCGCGAGAAAGTGAACGAAAAAGAAATTGTTGTTGAATACGTTTCATCTGCAAATCAAAGAGCAGATATATTTACAAAGGCGCTGCCGCGGGATCGCTTCAAGGATCTATGTTACAAGCTAAACATGATAACAGCAAACGAGAAACACTCGAACGGCGGTAGTTTTAAAGCTGATTGAGTTCAGCGTGTTTTTGTATTGGAGTGTACAGACGCACGACTTTCGTGTGTAACTGTACTCGACGTAGGAACCGAGCACTGCTCAGTTTTCTTTATAAATACTCGAATGACGTTGGATTAAGTCAGTTCGTTTCGATTGCTCCAGTAGCACGCTCGCAAATAAAATATTATTAATTAAAAAATATTATTAATTAAAATATCAAAATTATCAAAACGCAAATAAACGTTTATTTATCACCCTAAACTTGTTCTCCCATTCCTGGTCTAACAGAACTATTAGTACATCATATGGACGTTAAAACCGCATTTTTAAATGGCGACTTAAAAGAAGAATGTTTTTATGAAAGTGCCAGAGGGTGTTACAAGTAAAGAAAATCAAGTGTGTAAATTAAATAGGGCTTTATACGGGTCAAAACAAGCTGCACTGTATTGGTTTCTTAAATTTGAAAAAGCCTTAAAAGATAAAGGATTTAAAAATTCTGCAGCTGATCGCTATTTTTATATATTAGATAATGGTAACATATGTAAGAACATTTATGTAGTACTGTATGTGGATAATGTTGTTATTGCTACTGCCAATATTGAATTCCTAAATAGCTTTAAATATTATTTAATAAATAAATTTTTAATGACAAATTTAAAAGACATTAAACCTTTTCTAGGAATTAGAATAAATAGAAGAGATAATAAAATAACGTTGGATCAAAGCGCTTATATAAGAGCAATTTTAAATAAATTCAATATGATGGATTGCAATCCAGTAAGTACGCCGTTAGAAACTAAAATAAATTATGAAGCCTTAGGTTCCGATGAGAAGTGTGATGCACCCTGTCGGAATCTTATTGGCTGTCTAATGTATGTGATGCTATGCACACGTCCTGATCCAAGCACCTCGGTTAACATTTTGAGCAAGTATTTAAATAAGAACAATACAGAACTATGGAAATGTTTAAAACGGATATTTAGATATTTAAAGGGCAAAATAGATATTAAATTAACTTATATCCAAGGTGACTACAAAGAATTTTTAGTTGGCTATGTTGACTAAAATTGGGGTGGAAGTAATCATACGGATAGAAAGAGTACTACGGGTTTTCTGTTTAAATTATTTGAGAAAAATACAACATCTCGGTGTACAAAAAGGCAGTCATCAGTTGCAGGACTATCTACTGAAGCAGAATACATGGCTCTTTATGAGGCTGTAAGAGAGGCATTATCCCTCCAGGAAATATAGCAAGTTGTTACATTGGTAACTAATTGATTAATGAGTTCGATATTAAATTATTATCAAGAATAAGTAACTACTTCCTTTTTGCACTACAGTTTTAGAAAATGTAATGCAGTCCGTAATGAGATAGAAGTTTTCGTAAATACATATGCGTGCGGGACTATGGAATTTTCCATCTATAAATATTTTTCTGATGCAATCTATGCGCATAATTTATTGTTATCAGTTGCCTTTGTTAAGTCGAGTCGTGCGTGAGTGGATATTTTGAAAAGTGTTCTATAGTGCGTGTTAAGTGCTTTCAATATTTTGAAATCAATTAAAATTAAAACAAATGTAAGTACCAATTCGATATTAAGCTAACATATTCACGGACGTAAAGGCTATATCATTCAACCACACTTTCGCGGAATAGTATATTACACTACAAGGGCCAAAAGTTAAGTTTTTGGCCCTGCGCGTCATGATCATCATGACGCTCAGGACTGAGATTTTAACTGCCCGTGTAGTGTGTACGATGTTCCTTCATACCGCCGAAAGTACGTACTTTCGGTCTGATAGCAGGGATAAAGTTTAAAATGTACTCCCTGTAAGTTACAAGGGCCGTGAGTTGTTCAAATCAAAGTCTATGGCCTATTCTCGGAAAAGTAGTGAATGTTGAAAACATTGCAGTTTTTCTCATCGGGACTTATCCAGGCAGAAATAAACCGAATAGTCTTGAAAATTATCTTCAGGACTTTGTTGCCGAAGTGGATAGCTTACAGAAGAAAGGCATTGAAATTAACGGGAGATCCCTCAAATTTCAGATACGGGCCTTCATTTGCGATGCATCTGCTAAAGCATTTCTTCGCGGCACTATTGGACACACATCCTTGAATGGGTGCATGAGATGTGAGCAAAAAGGCAAATCAGTTAATAGAGTAACAACTTTTGAGACAAGAGTTTGCGAGATAGTGACTGACAGCCAATTTAGCGCACGAAACTACCTAGAAATTCATAATCATTATTTTAAAAACATCAAAACGCCATTGGAACAAATTGGAATACGTATGTTATCACAGTTTCCATATGATGTCATGCACTTACTTGACCTGGGAATACTCAGAAAAATATTGGTCCGATTGTTTGAAAACAAATGCTTACAAGATCTCCAAAGAAAAGAAGAAACATATATCGGAGTCCTTAGTCTCACTACGACCCTATATTCCCAAAGAATTTTCACGAAAGCCGAGAAGCATTCTTTCTGAGCTTAAAAAATTCAAAGCAACAGAGTTCAGACAGTTTGGGTTATACACCGGAATTGTGGTTTTAAAAGACAATGTACACGACGATTTATATTACCATTTTTTATTGCTTAATTGTGCTTATCGCCTTCTATTGTGTCCAAAGAATTATTTTCGAAACATTGCGAATATACAGGAGATGATCAATTATTTTGTTGAAAACTTTCCTATGGTATATGGGGAAAACAGCGTAACATACAACGTCCATAGTTTACTTCATTTGCCAGATTGTGTCCGAGAGCATGGAATCGTTTCGGATTATTCGGCGTATAAATTTGAAAATTATTTGCAAACGATAAAAAAAGCAAGTAAAAAAACCGACTGGCATTTTACAACAAAAAAGCAACTACCAAAAGCATGAAGATCGAATACTATGTCCAATGATTCCATTTTTCAAAAACAATGCCGAAAAAATTATAAGCTACACTTGCAACTCATATTACTTAAGCGTGAAAGAGCCCAACTGCTATTGCCCTATTAAACCTTATATACCTATAAAAATTATAGGTTTCTTAGAAGGAGATACAAATCTTACTATCGGGAAAAGATTTAAAGATTTGAGAGACTTTTTTACGGAACCAGTACCATCGAAGGACGTTCTGGGTATATGTCCCGCAAATAAAGATTTGAGCAGTGAAGATGAAAAATTCGCATTGGAAGACATAAATTGCAAGTTGATGATACTACCATGGAAACAAGAAAATTTTTTGATCATACCGTTATTGCACAATTGCGATGAATAATGGAGAGTACACCCGTAATTTATAATTTCAGAAAATGAGCGATAACAAAGAAAATACTCCGCCGACTCCAGCAAAACTTTAACGCTACAGTGCAGTTTTAGGAGAAGAGCAGATGTTTTTTTCCTGTAAGTACAACTATTGATCAACAAGACTCCAAAAGTTGATATTTTTTTCATTCAGTTCGTGAAAAGTCTTGTGTCTGCAATGAATTAAAACAGCAGATAAAAAATTTGGAAGGTATGATTTCTACAGCATGTACTAGTGCTTATTGGAGATTAAAAACTTTGATTTCAGATAAAATTGAGCTTCAAAATAAAGCTAGAATAGACGTATTGACAGCAAATTCAGTGCTACTGAAAAAGCTATACAAGCAGGAAACATTCGAGAAGGAAATATCAACAAGTCTTCCAATAAAAACTTCGGAAGACTTGAAGCTTTTCAATGAAAGGTTAACGCAGGAAAATATTCCTTATTTGGTGAGAGTATTTCTTGCTTTCCATCCGCTTATAAATAATAATTAATTAATAATTAATACTACCAGGTGGAAGCTGTAAAAAAACAAAATCAAAGCCGGTGGTTTCGTTAAAAATATTAAAAAACTTCTGTCAGAGGATATATTACTATCCCCCAACTATAATGGTACGCATGGCAAATTACCATTCCGGACGTATGAAAAAGTCAATGAAATTTTCACAGTTATATAAGAAAAATAAGGTAAAATTTTTGAATTCTACAATAATACTCTATAACACAATTTCAGAGGCAGTCGGTGCAGATAATTATGATACAACAATCAACAAGTTGGGTAGACAGACCTATGCTCATGTCAGAAGGGTTTTGTACTCAACTTACAAAATGCAGTAACCAGCAACGAATAAAATCAAGAAACATGTCAAAGACGATTTAATTGGAGAAAATGTGAAATTCGAGGTTCATACTATTATTAACAAAGTTGAACGAATTTTGACTTCTGAGGTATTTGTTATAGTTATACCCATAAATATCTCCTTTGATATTTTTTTCAGATTTTTTAGATCACTGGTGACCATTCGCGAGGGAGAAAACACATTTTTCATGTATTTCCCCCCCGGTGCTCCCACTGAAGCAAAAACTGTCAGTTTAAGAACTGCTTTGAAAAGCCCTCATAGAGAACTTTCAGTTGATACTCATATCGGCTACCTTTCATGAAATTTTTTTTCAGGGGCCACTCCTCTGTACTGTAATCATCGATTCATGGCCTATTTTTTCGAATCCTAGAATGGTTACAAAGCCCTTTTGCTAGGTGCTCTCTCCTGCCTCTTCGACTTGTTTCGATTGTATGTACTCATCTTCATGATACCTATCACTCCTGAAATTTTCATGCAAATTCTAGCAAAGCTGTAGTGTCTAAGTCGGTAAAAAGCGCATATGGCTCCATAGCAATATGTTTCCATAGTAATACAGGGCATATTGCTCCATAGTAATACACGAAAATTCAAATCGCTATAACTTCGGTAAATACCATTATATCTTTATGAAACTTTCAGAAAAGATCAATCTTATAAAAAGTCATCTCTTTGCTAAATTTTATTGAGTTTAAGGGTACCGTTTAGATTTTATTCAAGAAAACACAAAATCGATAAATCATACTATTACTAACAAAGTTGAGTGAATTTCGACTTCTCATGTATTTGTTGTTGTTGTACTCATTAAGGCCTACATTCATGATTTTTTTCAGATTTTTCGGATGGAAGGTGTCCAATCGCGAGGGGGGGGTACGCGAAAAGTTCGTACATTTCCCCTTCCCCTGCCCCCCTCGGTACTTATAAGACAATTTTAAGACTTGTTTTGAAAAGATCTCATTGAGGCCTTTCTAATGACACCCTACTCGACTACCAATGGTGAAAATTTTTTTTTGAGGGGTCACCCCCTTATATGGGGAGACCCCCCTTAAACGCCTTTGAAAAATTTTTTCACCCTTGAACTTTCAAGAGGTCACCACTTCTGACCTTTCTACAAAGTTTCATGGCTGTAGCCCTTATAGTTTCGGAGAAAAAGTGCTGTGACATACAGACGGACGGACGGACGGACGGACGGACGGACGGACAGACGGACAGACGGACACAGGTCGTGATTGCAATAGGGTTTTGTATTTTAGTACAAAACCCTAAAAAAGCATTCAAAAGAGGAAGAAATAATTTTTTTAAAAAAGCATGTGCAAATAATAAACAAAATTAGATATTCTCTCATACCTATCATATTATTTTTATGGATTTTTAAGATTTATTTAATTTGCATTTTTAAGATTTATTTCACTTGCAACAATGAATTGAATTCAATATATGTTTGTGTTAATTATTTTCAAAGTTTATGTAGTAAAATTTTTTTTCGAAATGGATATTTTTTAATTTTTAACGATGCTGTAGCACGAATGGATTCTATCGTTTGAGTGAAGAAATTTAAAACTTCCGTAAGATTCATTTTTTTAAACAAGAGAAGAACAAACCAAACAAGTCGGGTAGACAGACCTACGTTCCTTTCGGAAGGGTTTTGTTCTCAAACTATGTTATGCAATCGCCCATTATGAATATACTCAAGAAAATCTTCAGTGACATTCACATGAAATACATACATGGTTTGAAAGAAAAGCCCGCGTTACTTCATTTCAAGCGGCTGTTATTTTGTTGTGGTACTATTAATATTATTAATTGAGTGATATCTCAAAGATTTTTATGTTCTTCGTATTATCTGAAAATTTTTACAAGATTCAATCAACACTGTAGTGTCTGGTTCGATGGAAAGCCCATTTAGTAAAAATGTGACGTGTAGTTATTGTTAAAATGTATGGATTTTTATCAAAGTTACAGGTTATAAGAACTAAAGATAAGAATACTCAAACGTCAAATTTCGTTACATTTAGGAGTATCGTTGCAAATTTATTGACAAAAATGTAATATTGATAAATCATGCTATTATAAGCTAAGTTGAGCGAATTTTGACTACTAGGGTATTTGTCGTTGTTGTGCTCATAAAGGAATGTCTTCATGATTAGATTTTTCGGATCAAATGTGTCCAAACGCGAAGGGGGACACACAAATTTTTCATACTGTTAATGTACAATTACATTTTAGTTTGATATCTTTTTCTTCTTCTTTGTAGCACTACAGCCCCTCTCGGGCCTTCGCTTAGAGATAATTAGATTACGAGGATCATTCAACAAGTACTTAGCCTACAGAAGTAAAACGAAAATTTTGGAAACGTGGCAATTTATTTTTCCACATAATCTCCTTCAAGATCGATACATTTGGCCCAGCGATGCTCTAACTTTTTCAAACCGTCCAAAAAATACATTTTCTCGAGGGCTGCAAAATAGGCCTCTGTGGCGGCGATGACCTACTCATTCGACCCAAATCTATTCCCGGCGAGTGATTTTTTCAGGTTTGGGATCAAAAAGTAGTCACAGGGGGCCAAATATGGAGAGTACGGTTGACGGGGCAGCAATTCGTAGCGCACTTAGACCAATTTGGTCATGGCGACGGCGGAGGTGTGAGCCGGCGTGTTTATGTTGTGGAACAGCACTTTTTTCTTCACCTTTCCGGCCGATTGAACAGTCTTCGGCTTCTTCGGAGCACGTTCGCCGGGTGAAGTCCACTGTTTCGACCGTTCCTTGGTCTCTGGTGTATACCAGTGAATTCATGTCTCGTCGACGTTATCGAAACGACGCAAGAACTCCGCCAGATTGCGCTGAAACAGCGCCAAACGCGTCGCCGATGTGGTCTCACGATTGCGTTTGTTTTCCGGTGTGAGCATGCCCAGTTCTTCGTGTAGAATATGATGCACCGTTCTTTCTGCGATGCCCACAGTCTCAGCTATCTCGCGAACCTTCAAACGACGGTCTGCCAACACGAGATCGTGGATTTTTTGAACATTTTCCTCCGTAGCAGTCGTTTTCGGGGCACCTGGGCGTGGCTCATCAAAAACTGACGTGCGGCCACGAACAAACTCGTTTAACCAATTCTTGACGGTCGCCATCGAAGGAGAAGAGTCACCGTACACAGCATCCAAGCGATCTTTGATTTCGCTGCGCGTTTTCCCTTCCAAAAACAAGAATCTAATCACTGAACGATATTGTTCTTTTTCCATGTTTGTACAAGCGACCGACACGCTCGCTTTCAAAGGCTATCAAAACAAAACTAATGAAGGGATTGACTGAAACTTTGACAGTAGGCTACTAATAGAATGTACTGCACAATGGTAAAACTCTTTTGTAATAGCAGCGCCATCGTGTGGTGAGGCTAAGTACTTGTTGAATGACCCTTGTATCTCATTTTTCATGACCGTATAGACTTGCATAGGGTTGTGTTAAAGGAATATTTTAAACGAAGAAATATATGGAACAAAGAAATATTTGAAACAAAGAAATATGCACAGTTGTCCTTTATAACTGTTTTAAGTTTTGAGTCAGTTCTCGTCTTAAGTTCAATGTGTAAAGATTGGTCTCCGCGTGTTGAATTTAATGCGCAATAAATAAATAATTTGAATTGAAACTTTGTGTCTACTTATGTTATCAAGCCCTAATATTGCTATAGTGTCCAATTAAAATGCTTCATTTTTCTTGGCAATAATCATTATTGGTAGGCAAGTTGCTATCAGAATTTTATTAGTACCAAGTTTATTTGCTCATAGATTTCCAATAATGTTTACGAGAATTTGGCGCCAACAGAGATTATTTTCAATTGTTTGATAGCTTTCATTTATATATGTGGGATGTAGCTTTAATTGAAGTCATCAATGAGTGAAAATTGTTTAGAAACTGTGATGTTTCGAAAGGTTTTCTGGCAAACGCCGAGTTTTCGATGTTTTTTTTTTTGCAACCGAACTAACCTACGCTAAAGCGCACATATGTATTTGCGTAGAATTCGAAATAACACATATATTCCAGATTTTCTGCCTACCACGCAATATTTCGTTTAAAGATCGTGAAACATACAAGTCTATATCAACTCGTAAATTTCTAGCAATTTTATCTAAAAATAATGCAATCTAAATGTCAATTCATGCCAACTAATTACACACCGCAACAACCTGATCATTAGCTCGAATCCAACGTATAGTACATTACGTTCCGAAACACATATATGTATTTTCCAACCGAAGAAAAATATTTGTACAAGACACATATTTCACCCACCACCAATACACATGGTAACAGAAATATTGAACATTCCCTCGAAGAAATTTCATTTAACCCGAAAACATTTTCCACTTTTCACGGTCTCCCACTGCAAAGGGTGGCGACGCTACTTGTAATTGAGAAGAGAAAATAAAAGAAAACAGAAATAACACACAAAATGAAAAGTCCCCAGTGAGGAAATCCATCTTTGACATTAACATGCACGTGAAGAAGATAATTTACAGCGAACTGAATCATACGTGAAAGGAAATTGTCTGTTCTAATTTCAATTTGGAAAAAGAAAGGAAAATTTCGAAAAGAAAAGCTAGAAAAAATATTGCACGAGAATTAAATACATACTTTCGTAGAAGCACATGTGCTGGGCTTGTTAGAAAAGTTTTGTGGTATTACACACATGCTGTCGAGCATTTCCGTACGGAGAACTTTTCGTGTTACATACCTGAGTTACATGGTTCAATGTTTTGTAAATATTTACTCTAGAAATTTCTGAATCTGTCGAACTTAAGAAGGTATCGCGTAATCTAAATTAAACTCAGGAGGGATGATGGGTAAGAGTCGGCGGTTTCAAGATATCTTGGAGTGAAACATAATAACCATGATTAAGAAAACTTTAGATAATATTTTAGGAAGCCAAACTGAATACAATTTTACGCAAAATAATAACAATTCACACAGTATCAAATTTCATCTTGAGTTTCTTAAAAGTTAAAGTACCATATCCCACGTTGGTCGACAGATTTAGGAGAGCGAAGATTGCAGCATACAACTCAAATTTCCACCCCATATCCTTTCACTATTTAGTTTTGATCCCTTGGGTAAATTGTCGCAACATTTGCTAGATGATTCCTTATGAATCACAATATTTATTAATGACTGTTCTTCTCCGTGCTGTTGGAACTCACAACATTGGCACATACTCCGCTAAGCTGCGCACTATAGTTTGCATGCATACATACGATAAGGAAAAATATCTCGTAAATATTTCATTCTGACCTGATCCAAATCAATTCGTTACGATTGTATCGATTACCAATGCATCAAAAAAGCTTTTCTCAATATTTTCGGGAAAATGGAAACCAAAGCCAAAACTGTCGGATACGAAACATTCGTAATTTATTTCTCCCAAAACGGGCATTCAACGTATACGTTATGGGCGCCGCGTGAATTCGACAGGAGCACTATTTCTTATACGGACCATATACCATTTGGTGGGATGTGAATACGTTTTTGTAGTTTTTTTTTTCCACTTTTTCAAGGATTTTTTTCAAAACATCACAAGCATGAATTTCGTGTTGAGACTGTTAAAGGAAATACAACAGCACGGGCACAGCAGGTAATAGGAAATAAGTTTTAAATCGGAAATGAATGCGAAATTTTAAGTTCACAGAATTCGTGGTTGATGTTTAAGTTATTATGAAATCCCAACGTTCTAAATGTGGCTTCTGTTTATTTTGATGCGAAATATATTTACATGCTTAAAGGGACTTCCTGCATGAGATCTTCACAAAGACTCTACTCAGAAAATCCACTGACAATTGTACGTAACGAGCTAAACTTTAACGGAAAGCAGCAATAGTGTACTCCTGTAAGAAGGATTTTGTAAACCAATTAGTAATTCAACCAATGTCTCGTAAATCCGCATCGGCATCATCGGTCGATAAGGTAAATTTCTTGTAGGTATCCTTATCTTATGAATCTTATTATTTTTATAATAATAATAGTTTTTAATCAATTTCAGTTTGTAACAAATGTGGAAAAAACTTAACTATGAAAGATCTTAATTAAATTCATCATATCCTAATAGTACAGAATTTACCAGAGCTGAGATTTTTCGAATTACTTATGACAAAATAGTCCCAAGGAAAAATTCAAAATTAAGACTAACTTACATTGTGGCAGCTCTGAACGTTTGACTTCGGCATCTCTATGTGGAAACCTATCAGACTCGGATTTCGATAACTTGACTCTTTCACTTTACTTGGGCTACTATCCAAAACACACGCGCCATCGTCAACATATATATATATACAAATCGCTTTTCATTTTAATTGTAATGACTGCAATTTGGTGGCCCGCTGTTCAACAAAGCACCAAAAACATTAGTAAATTAAACAGAGCGACATTGCGACAATCCCTTCTCAGTGGAAAATTGTCCATATTCTTCTTACCTTCAAATCTGGGGATCGCAATTCCGTTTGCAACTATCGTCCTATATCTCTCCTTCTGTGTTTTAAGAAAGTCCTTGAAAAGATCGCTCTCGATACTCTGGTTCCCCTTGTACTTTCATTCTCAGCAGAACAACAACATGGCTTCGCCAGAGGTAGTTCTACTCTAACTAACTTGCTTTCTTTTACTCCACACATTGCTGCTGCCCTTGACCATCAGCAGCAAAAAAACGTTATTTTCACGGATTTCTCTAAAGTGTTTGATTCTGTAGATCACTGACTTTTATGTCAGAAACTTAAAGAGTTCGAAATTCTTTCCTACATTTGGGATCGCCGTTGGCTTGTCACTGTTAACTCCTGCTTCTATTCTACGTTTTGCCCCAGTTCAAGTGCACCGCAAGGTTCCATAATCGGCCCCATTTTATTCCTACTATAGGTCAATGATCTTCCTTTTGTTATCACTTCTCCCTGTCTGCTTTATGCTGAAGATTTAAGATCTTTCGGATAATTGACTCACCATGTGATGTTGATACCTTGCGTCTAAGTGAATGGTACAAATCAAACAATCTCTCCTTGAATGTTTCCAAATGCCACCAGATGACATTCTCTTGCAATAAATACCCTTTTTCCTCCACCTCCAGTTTTGTTGGAACCCTGTGTGCAGTGTTACTCCCTTTCAGGATCAACAGCCCAAGTCATCAACAAAGCCTCTCGCCTTTCAGGGTTGATTTCAAGATCCGCTTCCTTGTTGCAGCGTGTCGCCTCCTGAGCAGGCCTTTACCTTTCATTTGTTTGCAGTAACCTGGAATATCACTCTGAAATACAGAGCCCTCATGACAGGAATTATATTGATTATATTGATGGTTCAATGCAGATTCACAGGGTCTCTTTCCGCCAAATTCAACCTTCTTTACGTCCCCTAAAGCGACCGTCTTCGTACTTTGAAACTCTTCTTCTTCTTCTTCATAGAACAACAGCCCCTCTCGGGTCTTCGCTCCTGCGCTTCGAACTGTCTCAGCCTATTGAACACATCCTCCAATTTTGAAATTTGACCAGCGATGAAGTGTCTTCGTTGACTGAGTCAGACCAGCGTTCAGCCTTCAGTTCTCTTAACGAATATATTTTTGGGTATCCGTTGTTCGTCCATACGATGCATATGTCCAGTTTATTGCAGCTTCCACAGTCTGACAATCGTTGAGACCTCCGGTTCGTCAAAAATTCATAGCACTCATGGTTGTTTTGAATTCGCCATTGGTCACCGTCTAGCTTCGCTCCAATTATTCGCCTCAGGAACCGTCGCTCAAAGGCGTTCAATGTATTTGTGGATGCTTGGGTTAGGGTCCATATTTCACACCCATTGCATAACACAGGTCTTACCACAGATTTGAGTTCTTGGAGCTTTGTTTTCCTGTGTATGCAGCTGGTCTTCAAGATCGTCAAAACTGAAAAAAATATTTTAATTGCGAGCTGTATTTTACGGCGTACTTCGTCTTTTTCATTCCCGGTTCTCGTCATTTTGGCGCCTAAATACACAAATTCGCTCACAGTACTCGCCAAGTGTAATACTTTGTGTGTTTGGAGTATTTTTCCTCGACTGCGTCATGAGCTTTGTTATATTTTCATTGATTTCTAGCCCTCCTAGTTTTGCTTCGCTGTTGAGTATCAGGAAGAGTTCTTTGGCAGTTGTTAATAACTGTGACAAAACGGTGATGTCGTCCATATAGGCTCCTACTTGGCTCGACTTGTGTATTAATGTACCTCATGCATCGACAGGTAGCTTCCTTATGACATACTCCAGGGCTATAGGGCCAGCCGATCTCCCTGTTTTACTCTGATATTGATGTCAAAGGCACCGGTGAGTTTGTTGTTGATGCGGACTTGGAAGGTCTTAGACGTCATTGTCATTTTGGTAAGACGGACTAATTGGGCTGGGATGCCAAAACAAAGCATTATTTGGTACAGTACGTTGCCATCAATACTGTCGTATGCTTACTTAATGTCAACAAAAATTTAGATTTCGTCTATGTTGAACTCCCAGCATTTTTCAAGTACCTGCTTGACTGTGAACAATTGGTCTGTTGTTGATCTATCTGCCCTTAAACCCCCTTGATACTCCCCAATAATACTGTTGGCGTATGAATCGATTTTATTTTCTAAGATTTTAGAAAATATTTTGTACGCCGAACAAAGTAGTGCTATGCCTCTATAATTTTCGCACTGTAGCTTGTCAACTTTTTTGTGGATAGGGAATATAATTGATTGGCTTCACTCTTTCGGCATATGTTCTTGTTGCCAAATGTGCTGGATGATTTTGTGAATAGCTTTATGAACACAGCTGCCACCATATTTGATGAGCTCCACAGGAATCTTATCGATGCCCGGCGCTTTATCATTCTTTTGGCCTTTGATGATGGGACACACTTCATCCAGAGCTGGTGGGGCCAATTGAAACTCTCCGCAGACACATATAGGCTCCGATGTTGTGGAGCTGTGCGGAAGATTAAGGAGGTTCTTGAAATATGATGCCCATCTTTCCGTAATCTTGGTCTCATCAGCGATGATATTTCCAATGTCATCCCGACAGAGCGTGGTGTTGGGCTGATAACCACCTTTTTGGTCTTTCACTTCTTATATATAATAATATATTCCCAACTGGTTGTCACAGTATTTTTTTTTCCTAATTCTAAATACCTTGATCGCTGCTCTTCGCATTCTAGCACTCATCTTTGAACGATTCAATTCTCTTGCGCCGAACTTGATGTCTGATCGTCTATTTTCCACGGTCTTAAAAGTCGCTTTCGCTTCCATCCAAAGCTCGTTGCTTGTCTTTCTGGATGCATCTGATAAGGTGGGAGCCAGCTGGTTGTAAGGGGTTCCGTGAAAATTCTAGCTACAGATGCCGTTTGGAGCCTCTCAATGTCAAATTTTCGTAGCGGGCTGGTCTTCGCCGAATATCCCTTTAACGTAGGACATCGGTAGGTTAATATGATCAAGTAATGGTTTAAGCTACATTTGGCTCCTCGGTATGTATAGACATCAAGTATGCTCGAGGGCCAATGTAATTGGATTAGAATATGGTCGATCTGCTTTTGTGTGTTGCCATCTGGTGATATCCAGGTCATTTTATGAATGCGTCGATGTGGGAAGCAAGTCAAACGTATGATTAGATTTCTACTACGTGCAAAGTCAATCAGGCGCTGGCCGTTATCATTTGTTTCATTGTGGAGGCTATATCTTCTAGTTGGCCCTAGATGTGATATCTCATTACCAAACTTAGCCTTGAAATCAGTCAGAATTATTGTTGTATCATTTATACGGAATGAGTGCATAAGTCTTTCCAGGTGATTGCAGAACGTGTCCTTCATTTCTTCATCCTTTTTTTTGGTCGGGGCGCGAACATTGATTAGCCAGATTTTGAAAAACCTTGCCTTAATACGGATCACACACAGCCGTTCGTATATTACCTTGAAATTAATAACGTGCCATTCAAACTCCCTATCCACAACTTAGGCCACTCTGAATTCTCGTTTCCCAGTCGGCTTCCCACTTTTGAATATAGTGTGTGATCTCATGTCTTGAATATCATTACCAGTCTAGTTCGTTTCCTGGATTGCCAGTATTCTTAATTGATGTTGAGTGGCCTGTTGTAAAAGGTCTTAAACAGCGCCAGGGTTATCTGTTATTCCAGGATCCAGTGCCATAGTCCTTTCTCCGATTGCGAAGTCGTGGCCTTAAGTGAAATCCATTTCGAGGCCCACCTGCAGGGTTCGAAACATTGTAGGGTATTTCAGGGATGGGGAGTTAGCCCGTCGCCTAACCTCCATTCCGGCGGCTTTCTTATAACGTCGATTCCGTTATTAGGCGCGGAAGATTCACTTTCATCCTCTAACGTCCTCACATAGGAAGTGTAATTAGGATTTAGTAGCAGAGCTGTAGATGTACGAGTATTTACAGTTATTAGCGTTTCTCGGCATTTAATGTCCCATTATTGGGGAACCAGTAAACGCAATGTGCGACCCCGGGAGCACTTACCACCATTTGATTGGGAGGTTTGAGATGAAGAATCGTGGAAGCTGTGGGTTGGGGAAACAAGGGGTTCCCTCCTCCTTTCTCAAAGTTCTTGGTCCCGTCTACGGCAGAGTTTTAAACTCCCTTCCCTTGAATCTAGACCATGTTTTCTTGATGAATGCATCTTTTATAAACTTTATCACGTTCACTTACCTCAAACTTTATGCAGTTACATTCGAACATTGGAAACTAGTCGCCCAAATAGATCCTCTGATTAATTTCTGGTATCGAATGCACGCACTTACACCTTCTTCCAATCTCCCTTACTACACTTGCCCCGTTTGCATAACCAGCTATGTTTTGGTCCTCTATCACAGTCACTTACCGCTTTTAAAACTTGCATTAAAAATTTTAATTACAACTATTAGTCTTGGTCATCGTTATAACTGCTCTTTTTCATGCGTTAATTAGTAAGTAAGTAATTACACTATTTTCTTTTATTTTCTATAGCTTGGATTATTTCTTTAACTTTTCTTCATATGTGGATTTCTGTTAAAAATAGCGTAAGCTCTAATTTATCTTCAACTTGTAATTGGACTTTAGTCTGTTTGTTGATACCTAAGTAAATGAATAAATCTTAAAAATGGTGACCAGCAATGCGCCTCCAGAAATTGTAGCCGATACGGAGACTCCAAAAATAAATCCTGAGCTTCGACGCAGACTCGACGTGTGTACTAACCACAGCGAATAGATCCAACGCGCATCAAAGCTGTACATGATTTAAAACTCCCTCTATTTTGGGCCAAATGACTTGCACTTTGGTTCACCCAAGAAGAAACTCAAGTACATATTTCGGCATTTTGGATAACGCGAAATTTAATTCCGTCATTTAAAATTTGGATTTTAACATTTTAGAATGCTCGTATGTAGCTGACATTGTAGAAAAGCCGCCAGCACTCAAGAGGTACGACAAAATGAAACGACAACTAATTGCGCGCTTCATCAATACGCGTAAAAGCAAGCTGACGAACGTTTAAATAGATGTGAAACAAAGAGACAAGCGTCTATCACAGTTTTACACCGAAATTCTGTCTTTGGCTGGAGAACAGTTGACAATGGAGGGTCTATGTGTATTGTGACTACGGAGGTTGCCACTACGGTTTAGAGCAATTTTGGCAGTGACAAGTGATTCCAAAATTAAAGTTTTGATTGAAATGGCCGATCGAGTTATGGAGGAATTTAAAGCCGCACCATCGCCAATAGTGCCCGCGATAAAAAGAAATGACAATAATGTTACAGGACAAACCACATCGGAAAGGTTGATGGAAAGAATTAACAAACTGGAAGTATAGATATGTACGTAGACGTAGAAGTCGATTTCGTACGATTTCTCGACCAGGTGAATAACATGATGCAATTGCCTGCTACTATCATCGAAAATTCGGTAGAAAACCAAGGAAACAAAACTAAAGACACCATCTTCAAATTGCACTGTCAACAACGGTGGGAAAATGCAGAACCGCTTCTTAATTACCGATAAAAATACTTCCTTAGTCGATACTGGTGCGAACATGTCAGTGCTGCCACACTCAAAACGTTTTGAAGATGTTGCGGTGGATAATTTTCTTTAAACTGCTAATGGATCGACCATCAAAACGTTTGGTGGAAAATGGATTTGGGACTCCGAAGACAATTTAAATGGACATTTCACGTTGCAAGGTATCACGACCAGTCATCGGTGCAGATTTTTTGCATTATTTCAACTTATTAGTTGATCTTCAACGAAGATGCTTAATAGATGGTGAAACAACAATAGAAACCGCAGCTCGAGTTGTTCCGAAAATTATATCTGCAATTTTAACCATATTAAAAAATAATGAATTCTTCGAATTACTTGCTGAATTTCTATCTATCAGAGACCCGCACACCATGACAGTCGTAAAAGAACATCCAGTAAAACACCAGATAGTTACACGAGGAATGCCAGTTGCCGATCCCCCTAGACGGTTAAAGTCGGAAAAATATACTGCAGCAAAGAAACAGTTCGAGAACATAAAAGAAGCCAGAATCTGTCGATTATTCAACAGTCAATGGGCCAGTCCATTACATGTGGTACAAAAGAAAAATCAAGAATGGAGACTTTGTGGCGATTATCGTCGCTATCCAATAGCTAACGTCGAATATTTTACAAGCAACATGCTTATCATCAGGTTCCTGTGATAGACGAGGATATACTAAAGATCGCGGTGATCACCCCTTTGGTTTGTTTGAATATCTTTACATGCCGTTTGGGCTCAGAAACGCTGCATAGACACTCCAGCAGTACATAAATATCGTGATTGAAGGTCTAGACTTTTGCTTTGTCTGCTTAGATGGCATATTGGTGGCCTCAAAAACCCTAGTGAAACATAAAGACCCACTTTAAACATTGTCTGCAAAACTATCTGAATATGAAATCAAAGAGAACTCGAGTAAATCTAACTTTAGAAAGGTGAAATTTGATATTTGGGCTACCACGTCAGCAGCAATGAAATTCAACTACTTCCAGAGAAAATAAACATCCTCCTAAATGCAAAGGAGCCGAAGACTATTGTTGAGATGCGAAGATATTTGGGACTGTCGAATTTTTATCGAAAATTTATGAGTAATGCATTGCAACCACTTAATGTTTTGCTAGAAAAGAGAGAGAAAAATTATAAAAAACTACAATAGTTTGGAACGAAATCATAGAAAAGCGTTTGTGAGAAGTAAAATCTTACTCAATAATATAGCCATTCTTATTCATCCTGTACCCGTCGCTCCACGCTCCACTAGCATTAAGTACAGATGCTTCGAATTTTGCCATGGGAGTGGTATTGGTGCAGTATCAAGAAAAAAGTGGAAACCACTTGGAGTTTCTTTTACCTGCGTTGACTAGTAGAAGTTTGACGGTGGTCTGTTTTATGACGGGGGCAAAAACCTCATCATAATCTGTGTCGAACTTTTGAGAGGATCCGAGGATCTAGCCTTAGGGTTCGGCCACATTACGATTTTGCTATCGTACCGAGCAATTTTTAGACGCAAATATGAACACACTGCGACAAGATTTGCATACGCAGAGCTAATATATTCATTAGCTGGTATGTCTTTGCCAAGAATATATGTACTAACCCATTTGTGGGCTATGCAAAAAAAGCTTCTATGCACGCCAGCGTCAAACATCCAAATGATGTACGCCTGCACGAGTATCACAAACAATTCCTACTTAGCCCAGTCATATTAGGGCTTTCACCTCGGAATGAAAGATAATAAGCTGCAAATTGGTATGAACCTTTGTTTTGTCATTCTAAATGTTGTCTCAAAAGTCACAATCGTTATCGTGTCCGCGTCTCAAGATATTCAAGGTCAAAGGTCACAAAAATCGGTTTTTCGCGAATATCTGGCTTCCTATCGGTTAAATGAGATTTACATTTATTATAAAAGTTGTAGGCTATAAAATTCCCTACAACTTTTGTTTAAACTTTTTTTTCATACGACCAACCGTTTTGAAGGTAGAGCGCGAAGAGTGCACATCGTACAGTCATATACGGCCTAATGCAAGGTCAAGCGTGAGTTATGGTTATCAGTACGTTATAAAGTCAATTATTTACTTGGAAATTATAATTATTAAACAATGCCTATTATTTATGTACTAACTATTAATTATTTATATTTAATTAAAGTAAGTAACTTGATTATTTATATATAATTATTCATATTTAACTATTTAAGTATAAAATATTATTAATTCTGGATTATATATTTTAGTTTTATTTTAAGTTAAAATGATAGTAAGAGTATATATTTTACACATATTTTTATTTATTATTAAATACGGCATAATATACATTTATCAAAATGTGAGTTCAAATATCAAAAGTATCTTTGTTGATTTTAATTGTAATGAAATTGGAAATGGAAGCTAATTATCTTCTTCTTGTTCGTCGTCTTCTTCTTCTTGTCGCTCAAAAATGTTCGATTCATTGTCATCATCCTCTGCCCAAAACAAACATTATTAGAAAATGGAGTGCGCATCTTGTTGGCATTATATAATACTCCAAAATCTGAGGACAACATTGATCATTTCCGCTACACGCAATTCATCAAATTTACAAAACTAAATAAACCTGTACAACTGTCAACACTTCCACCAACAAGTGTAGCAGCTCATCAACACATAAAACGTGTCTACTACCAGATTCAAACGTGGTTAGGGAAGGACTTAGAACCTAAAGAATGGGGCTGGATGCTTGAAAATGAAATCCTGGAGCCCATACGAACTTTATTACCTCCAGCACCAGCCGAACTACTAAACGTAATATTTTGCAATTGCAAAAATGGTTGTGGTTCCCGCTGTGGATGCAGAAAATCAGGGCTACAATGTTCTTTAGCTTGCGGCCAGTGCAACGGACAAGCTTGCCTCAACGCTTCACTGTATCCAAGTAATCCCGATGAAGAAAATACATATGATCCCGATATTCTGGAAGGTTTGGAGATGAACATGACAGATAATGAGGATGATGACAATGAATCGAACATTTTTGAGCGACAAGAAGAAGAAGGCGACGAACAAGAAGAAGATAATTAGCTTCCATTTCCAATTTCATTACAATTAAAATCAACAAAGATACTTTTGATATTTGAACTCACATTTTGATAAATGTATATTATGCCGTATTCAATAATAAATAAAAATATGTGTAAAATATTACTCTTACTATCATTTTAACTTAAAATAAAACTAAAATATATAATCCAGAATTAATAATATTTTATACTTAAATAGTTAAATATGAATAATTATATATAAATAATCAAGTTACTTACTTTAATTAAATATAAATAATTAATAGTTAGTACATAAATAATAGGCATTGTTTAATAATTATAATTTCCAAGTAAATAATTGACTTTATAACGTACTGATAACCATAACTCACGCTTGACCTTGCATTAGGCCGTATATGACTGTACGATGTGCACTCTTCGCGCTCTACCTTCAAAACGGTTGGTCGTATGAAAAAAAAGTTTAAACAAAAGTTGTAGGGAATTTTATAGCCTACAACTTTTATAATAAATGCAAATCTCATTTAACCGATAGGAAGCCAGATATTCGCGAAAAACCGATTTTTGTGACCTTTGACCTTGAATATCTTGAGACGCGGACACGATAACGATTGTGACTTTTGAGACAACATTTAGAATGACAAAACAAAGGTTCATACCAATTTGCAGCTTATTATCTTTCATTCCGAGGTTGACCCCTTTTTTTACCTAATATGACTGGGCTAACTAAACTGGTTTTAGGAAAAATTGCAAATTCTTGCGACTGCCGACCCGGCCAAAATTGTCGCAAATAGCAGTGTGCGCACTTTCATTTAAGCATGTGTAACTTGTAACAATAGTGCGACTATATAGTCGTAGTCTAACCCATCCCTTATACTTGCTTAGTCCGCCGTCTTTGTTCCTTTTAGTTTTGAAAACCCATTTACAGTTCACAATATTTCGATCTTTCAGTGCAAGTACGAGTTACCACGTACTGTTTTGTAGTAGCGCATTCATCATCCATCGCTCTTTCCTATTCGTTTATATCTGGTCTTGATAGTGCTTCACTATTGGTTTTTGGATCGTCTTGCAAAATAGTTTTTACTTCTGCTTGTGCTTTGCCGATCTTATTAGTTTGCTCGTCACCGGTTCCTGCTGCTTTCGCTTGTGCATCATCGCTTTCTGCTGCTTCCACTTGTGTGTCGTCGTTTTCTCCAAAAAATGAGAGCATGTCTCTTCTTCTAAATTTTCATCGGCGTGAATTCGGTTTTTCGCGAAGTATGCCGTTAAAAAATGTGGCGTCGTGACTTATTTTGAGTGCTTCTATTGTCACGTTAATAAATCTTAAGGCTTTGGATTCTTCTGAATAACGAATAAAAATATACTCTGTAGATTTAGCGTCTAATTTTTTTCGAAGTTTCTTCGGCATTTGCACAAGTGCCTTACTTCCGAAAACGTGCAGATTTTTTACGCAGGGCTTGGTTTTGTTAGCAAACGATTCTGCGAAAAATTGCCCGTAGTTATGGCTTCACCCTAATACTTCTCATTCATATTTCTATCTAAGAGCATGCACCTTTCAATTTATATACGCGATTTATTCTTTCGCTTGGCGACTCCATTTTGCTGCGGCAAGTATCCAGCTGTATATTGCGCTCTTATTTTATTTTTGCCAAAATTCTTGTATTACTTTATTCACATACTCTTTTCCTTAATCAGACTTTATAAATTTTACAGTTTTTCCGAAATGTGTTTTATTCATTTTGACAAAACGTTATATTTTGGAATCCACTTCAACTTTCGTTTTCAAAAGATATACTGCCGTGTATCTTGAATAATCATCTATGAGAGTCATTGAATACCTTCTCTCTCCTGGCGTCTTAGTTTTCATGGGGGGTGACTTAACTTTTTTTTTTATTTCTGTTTCTCCACAGATTTCGATGAAAGAGAACAGTTTACGGACCATCATTGTTAAATTGACGGAGTTCGTAGGTCGCAATGGGCCCGAATGCGAATCCATCACTAAAGCCAAACAAGAGCGAAATCCAAAGTTCTACTTCTGATACGGGAGACATTTAAGACTATTGCCGCTCAATCAAAATATAAGTTTGTTTTACTGTGATTGATCAGTTCATCAAAGTGCAAAATAATTTGCAGTGCAAAGCTTATGTAGACAATTTCAAGTTGAAGGTCAACTTGATTTCGCAAGAATTAATTGTGTTCCCCCATAGACAGACATTGTTTGAATTGGTTTTGTGGAAATTGCGGACGCAATAGTGGACGCCACACTCCAGTCTCAGGGCAAGGGATATAATTTTACATCTAAGACCGTTCCTAAGTGGCTCCTTCAACGACGGCTTAACTCCACTTAACCAACTGGGATTGCGGACTCAAAGTATTGGCGTGACTTGAGTTGTGTCGCAAGTTGAGCTTGACCCCACCTGTATGGTGGCAGAAAATTTATGCATTTTGGTGGCAGGAAACTTATGCATATTGTCACCCTTACACTTCAAGGGTAGACGCGCTGTCCAGCCTTGCGGGCCCGGTTCGCTCCGCCGGAGACGGCGCAGGCGCCAACTCGCTATCCCTAGGCTGGATGGATTCAACAATAGGATCGTCAGCGAGTAGACGATCCGTCAGCGCACGCACGAGGGTTAACCACTAGCACCAAAAGGGAAGAAAAGATAAACGTTTCACCTCCTCTAACCCCTAACCTGTCCAACTTACCCTGTTTACCCACACCACGACCTCCTGAAAGAAAATCTGTTAATCCGAACGAGGAAAAGAAAATCTCCCCGCTTGAACGTCGCGCACAATCCAAAAATACCTTTTTTCCAATAACAACAATAAGAATATTTCCGTGTTAAGTAGATCAATATATTCACACAAATGATTTCAATGGAATAAATATAAAAGCAGATATAATATAAAAAAAAAAGAAAGAAAGGTACCTTTTTCTACTCTTCGCTAAACTATCCTTAACTTGGGGCCCCAGCAAACGATCGTTTGTGGTTATTTGCGCCAATCTCGGGAGCCGGATTCTCGTTCTGTTCAGCTCCTCGCTGAACGAAATTGCTCTTCCGTGGTATCGATGAGTGCCGTGGTGACGATGATGAAGTTGATCTTAGTCCCAATCACCTTTTCGCGCGGCTAGTCTTGTATCCTTCGATCTCTCTGCCCTGAAGTCAAAGCAAAAAAAGAGGGCCTCCGTTATCCCTCAGCCCTTTAAATTCGTTCGCCTTAACGGACGCCCGCTACATTGGAGGTGGTTAGCCTCCCATTCGTACGACGAACTTCTTTTCTCCTTTTGGCGCGGTTTGTAGCGCGGCTACCAACCATCTTCGCTACCTCGGCTCCGCACCCATGGTTGCTGCATGCGAGTTGGTCTGCATTACCCATTATTTTGGGATCAGCTGGGCAGTCCCAATATGTGGGTCACTGGATCATCGCAGGATGACATCGCCGAATGACATTTTGTAGTTGTCAGCAGAAAGTGGAAACAAACGCGATTTCGAACAATGAGCTTACGCCATTGAGTTTATTTCCATCCTGAGAAACGTGTTATTGTCGCTAGAATCGCACGCCCTGCATTCAATCGCTTGTTATGTCAACAGTGTAAGTGGTTGGCTCGCAAGTCAGTGTTCCGATTTGTCTTTAAAGAAAGTGTTAAATGAATTGCGGAATGGCGTCCCCGAAAGAAATGTTTGTCCGCTTCATTACTTATATGTTGCAAGTGATTGGTTTGCACGTCGCGATAATGTTGCATGTCAGGAATTAATGAAATAATTTAGAAATTTCCGAATGTCGGTCGACTTGGGCGTAGTACAGGTGATATGTGTACCTGGTCGTGATGCCTGCATTACATCGCGAGTATCGTTCAACTTGGGAGTCGCCTCGTCTTGGCGTCGCACCAGAGACGCAGTCAGGAAAGTGTAAATTGGAGCCGGCAAGTCCCCCGAGGTAAGTCTTTGCATTTGTAACGACAATCAATGTATTTTACAGTAGCCTCGCATGTTTATGTTTCCGTTTGGCGCGCTGCATCCCTTCACGGTTTTGATGTTGACATTATCTTTGATTACGGTTGATCCATCTAGTGCGGTGACCAGGAGTGGGCCCCTTAAACGCCTTTCGAGTAGGTGATAGCCTTTGTGGAGCGCTTGCGTTAGATGCGTTGCCATAGGTTATCCTTGTTGGGAAGAGTGATGGTCGACCGGCCCCCTTCTGATGTCGTTCGTCATCCGTTGCTGCCGTTTGCTCCCTACCTAAGTTAAACGCCCTACTCTAGCTCGACTGATAAATAACATTGCTTGTCATACAAAAATAACATTTTTCTTCTGAATTATATAACAATAACATTTCCTTCTTTTGTATGAGAGTAGTATTTGTGTCAAAAATACAATGGGTCAACTGCTACCTCGATGCTCAAGCGGGTTTGGGGTGTGTAAATGACATGCATCCCGATCTCCTTAGTGGTCGTGGTGTGGTCTCCGGATGGAAGCTGGTCACCCGTAACATTCCCCCCCTACTTCAAGTGAATTTCCCTGGAAATTCACTCCTTCGCTATGCCCTACTGCTACCGGCTGCACTTCTAAAGTAACAGGTTACTCGCAACTTCCTTCAATTTCCAAACCTATTCCCATATACTCCGATATCTTAATAAAGTTCCAAAACTGTGGCCAATTCACTACTCCCTCCTTCTTATCGAGCTTTATCCCTATCTCTATTTATGCCTCCTCCCTACCTGTGCGTCTAAGTAAAACGGTATGGGTATATATATACATATAGCTTTGCTATTGATGTGATAATCCTTTCCATTATATGAGCCATACCACTTATTGCTACTCCAACCCCAATGACGCTACCGATCTACTTCTAACAAGTGCTAATCCTATATCCTTTTATGGTAATTACCCTCCACCAATCATCCCTAGTCCCCTATCTTATAACTACCTGTCTAAATAACTATCCCTCCACCAATCATCCCTAATCCCCTATCTTATAACTATCTGTCTAAATAACTATCCCTCCACCAATCATCCCTGATCCCCTATCTTATAACTATCTGTCTAAATAACTATCCCTCCACCAATCATCCCTGATCCCCTATCTTGTAACTACCTGTCTAAATAACTATCATTATTCTAATGTCTCACTACTTGTTTTTAGATCGCAAACTCTATGTGACGGAAGGGAAAACTAGCGACTCGGGACCCCACAAAGCCAGCGGATAAAATAAAACAAAAAAAGATAAAAGCACCCACGCAAATGGAGTTCGCGTGTCTTGCATGTGGCGGTTCCAGCGACGCGCAGCGATCGGAACAACACGCCCCGACAACGCGGACATAACCCGGACGGCGCGGAGCAACATAATTACTTCCGAATACTTAAATCTAGAGGTAAACATTTGCAATTGGAATTACATGTCTTTTGTGTCGTTATATCCCTTTTATTTCTGCTTCCCTCCCCCTTTCTCTGGTGTTTAGCGTCTTAGCTTTGTCCCGCTATTCCATGAACGGCTTCAAATCCTTGACGTGCCAGGTACCCGCGTCTCTGCCTTTCTCTTCCCGTAACTGGTAAGTCCAACCGGACACTTTCTTCCCTATCCTGAACGGACCCAAGTACTCAAGAGCCAACTTGGCTGAGTAGAATTTGGATGTGTCGGAGATAGTATAATTCCTCCTCCATACTCGGTCCCCCACTTGATAACCCATATCCCGCTTCCTGAGGTTATACCGGTTAGAGTTTTGTTCTTGCATACGCTGCGATACTTCCGTCCGCAGTCTCTCTAGATCCCTTGCCCGTTGCTCAGGATCCATCTCCTCTTGAGGTCGCTCTGGCCCTTCACCCGGTTCCTGCAGAACCCGCATTTCCGTGCCAAAATTGTAAAAATAAGGGGTGACTCGCATGGTTTCGTGCCTATAGGTTCGTAGCGCGCAAGCGATTCTTGCCAATTGTCGGTCCCAGTCCCGATGATTTTCCGACACGTAGGATCGTAACATGCGTTTGATGTCTTGATTCCTACGCTCGGCAGGGTTCGCCTGGGGATGGTATAGCGCAGTAAACTTAATCCGCGTTCCGTACCCCTCGACTAATTGTTGTAGGCCCTTCCCGCGAAATTGGACACCGTTGTCGCACACTAACCACCTCGGAACTCCAAACAGCAGGAATACATGTTCCTCCAATAACCTGCAGATCTCCCTTGCCGTGGCCTTCCGTAGTGGGAATAGTAGAGAAAATTTACTCACGTAATCCAGAACGGTCAGAACATAACAGTGTCCGCGTGTAGATCGAGGTAGTGGGCCCACCAAGTCTACACAAATCATCTCCCACGGTCTTGTCGCTTCTCCTGCACGCCAAACCATAAAACCAGGCTGAACCTTCCTTTCCACCTTGATTGCCTGACATACCTTACATCGGTTCACATAGGTATGAGCGTCAGCGGACATCTTCGGCCAGTAATAGAACTGCGACAGCCGATGAATCGTTCGGTCGATCCCCATATGACCCGCCGTTGGTTGGTCATGGCAACGCATGAGGGCTTCTCGCCTTTCACCCTTGGGCAAAACCCTTTTCCACGAGTCGGCTCCTTCTAACGCAGGATATCGTCCCGGTACATGTTTCCACAGCTCTTCGTCCTTGATCCTCCAGTCGGGGTATAGCTCTCCGTTAGTGCATACCCGCACCTTCATTCGCTCGTACCAAACATCCCCTTGGTTCTTGGCCACCTCCACCGTTTCCACAGTGACTGACCTCGATAATGCATCCGGAACCAAATGCTCACTGCCTTTGCGGTGCATTACCTCATAATCGAACTGTTGCAGACGGACAGCCCAGCGAGCCAACCTCCCCGTAGGGTCCTTTAGATTGTTGAGCCAAACCAAAGAGTGGTGATCCGTTATTACGCGGAAATGCGAGCCCTCGATATACGGGCGTAGCTTCTCCACCGCCCAAAGGACTGCCAAGCACTCCCTCTCGGTGGTTGAATATTTTCGCTCCGCTTTGGCCAGGGCGCGGCTCAAATAACAGACCACCTTCTCCCCCTCCGGAAAAGTTTGGCTCAACACGGCTCCCACACCCACATCTGAGGCATCCGTCTGCACATTGAATGGGATGCTGAAATCAGGACACGTCAAAATAGGTGCTGAGGCTAGTTTCAATTTACAGCGTTCGAAGGCTTCCTCACATTCGGTGGTCCAGTCAAATCTCTTATGCTTGCGCAGTAAATCGGTTAAGGGTGCTACCAAAGAGGCATGATCCGGAATGAACCTCCGATACCACGATACCATCCCAAGGAACTGTCGGATCTGCTTCACCGTATGAGGCCGTGGTATTTTTAACATGCTCTCGACTTTCTCAGGGTCGACATTCAACCCGTTCTCGTTCACCACATAACCCAGATATTTCAGCTCGGCTCGGCAGAAATGACATTTTTCCCGCGATAGCCTCAGTCCCGCTTGCCGCAGACGCTTGAATACCTCGGAGAGAACCTCCAGGTGTTGACTGAACGTGGGTGTTACGATAATAATGTCGTCGAGGTATGTGAACACGAAAGGTTCCATTCCCGGGCCCAACACTTTGTCAATTAGGCGCTGCCAGGTCGCTGGCGCATTCGACAGACCAAACGGCATTCTCCGAAATCGAAAAAGACCCCGCCCTGGGATGGTAAACGCCGTGAACTGACGTGATTCTTCCGCCACTGGGACCTGCCAGTAAGCTGATTTAATATCCAAAGTGGATAGATACCTTGCATCCCGTAGCTTATCTAAAGTGGCGGAAATATACGGAAGGGGATACGCATCCCGTGCGGTGACTTGATTCACCTTACGGAAATCTACACAGAATCTGTAAGACCCATCCTTTTTCTTCACCATTAATATCGGGGAAGATCATGCGCTCTTAGAGGGCTCCACTACGCCTAGCGCCAACATCTCGTCCAGCTCCGTATTAATGTTCTTCTGCATGGTAGGTGAGACCGGATAATAACGCTGCTTGATGGGCGCTGCAGCCGTCTTGATGACGTGCTCCACCAGATTAGTGCAACCCAGCCCCTCCCCCATGTTTTGGAACTCTATCCCAATTAACTGGGCTAACTCCTCTTCTTCAGACTGAGTCAATACAGACCTACTGTGTAGATGTCCCCCCAACATCACCGCCTCATGGCATGCAAAACCCCACCTGTTATCCCGCAGGTTCAAAAGGACCCCAAACTGCTGCAAAAAATCTACCCCCAAGATAACTTTGTGAGCAAGAGCCGGTACCACCAATACCTCCAGCCACTTCACCCTGCCCTCCAACCGAAAAGGTACACAAGCCCTCCCCTCTATCGGGGACTGGCCGTTGTCGGCTAGGCTCACCGCCTGATTCTGGGCAGTAATCATCTCCACCCCCATTTCCCGCATCTCGGACCAACCATCTCCCCCGACAATTGTATTGGACGCCCCCGAGTCAACGAGGCCCTTGAAGCGCTTGCCCAACACCCAAACCTCCAAATGTGGTCGTTCGTCCCCCCGACTATTTGAAAATAAAAAACTCGTACCCGCGGCCCCCAACTCCTCCCCGGCTCCGGTGCTCAATTCGCCGCCTAACGAGCACCGTGCTCGTTTCCCGACGGACCCGCCCGGGCCGGCGCTCGACCTCGCTGAGTAGAACAATTCGGACAGGTGACTTTTGTTGCTCTAGGCCGACCGCAGCCGAAGCATCTACGTGGTTGGCGACATTCCCGGGAGATGTGTCCTACACCGTTGCAGTTCCAGCACTTGACTCCTACAGCCCTGCCCTCCGGGACTATTTCACTCACTGTAGGGACCTCCTCATAGGCTAAATCTGGTTCTAATAGCTTTGACGTCCTACGGCTGGGTGGGGGCACAAACGCATCAACCGCCGCCTTAGTAGCCTCCATTTTCCGTCCCAACTGCACCAACTGCGCAACCGATGTCACCTCTCTTAATGATAACTTCACCTGGTAGAACGGGCTAATGTTATCCAGCAAAATCTCCAGCTTCCTGGCTTCCGAGCAGGGTTCTCCCAATCTGCGAAACAGTCCATCCATGATAGCCACGTAAACTCCGATGGACTCGTTCCTTCCTTGCGTCCGCTGACGAATTTTTTCCCACAGCCTTTTACTGTAATTTGGGGGTAAAAATTCTGTCCGCAGCTCCTGGCAAAGTTCATCCCAAGAAGCTACCCGCTCCCGTACCGAACGAAACCAAATCAGGGCTTTACCCTCAAAAAGCTCCGCGGCCATCCTCATCAGCTGTGGCTTTGTCACGCCCTTCGTTAACCGAAGCTCCTCTACCCTTTCCAGAAAAGCACTTACCGAACCGGGAGAATCGCTGGAGAATTTGATCCCCCACTTGGACACGTCTGGAACCTTGCCTGCTCCCGGATCATTCCGATGTACCTCCACCGTCAGAGTTGCTGGCCCTTCCGATTCAAGTAGCCGCCCCTCAGTGATTGCGCTCGGCTCCTCTACTTGTTTCTCCGCCCCCGTGTCGTTCTCCCCTTCTACCTTCTGCGTGATCCTTTCGGGAGGACCTGCCTTCAGCCCGGGTGCATCGTTAACTCTGCCTCCCGGCTTAGTGCTGGTTTTTTCTCCCGTTAACCTCGCTTTCGGAGTAGATGTCCTGCCTCTGGGAACGGTTTCCTCCTCCATCTCCTCCAAGTTGCCACCCGCTGTTATATCCAGGCCCCCTAACGCCATCATGAAATCTTTTTCCAATCTGTCCACGATCTTTTCCTCCTCGGGATCCTCAGCTTGGATATTCGCCAACCTTCGCTGGCAAAACTCGATCTTGGCCAATATCTTCCAATACTCTCCCGACTCTCTATCACCCGAGAATCCTTCCACCAGGGAGTTAACTTCTGCCCATTTTTCCTCCAGCGCCTTGATGTCCTCTGCGGGTGTGAAAGGGTACTCTTTGGTATTCACCATACTGGTGTTTTTAAATTCTCCGCCCGTACCGCCACCCGTAACTTTGCTCGCATCTCATCCACTGTGCCAGCAGGCAGCCCCCTAATAGCCAATTCATATTGGAGCTCGTCGCTGGCCAAACGATTTATCAGCATCCTTCCCTTCCCGGCCATATTTAACTTATTAACAATTTAAATTAAATTTACGTACTACCTATTTTATATACCTATATATATATGCATATGAATTCCGCTACTATTTTCACCTGCACTATACTAACACTAGCGAGAGAGGGGAAAAAAATATTATTCCTTAGTTCCAATGGTTTACTTTTACTCAATTCACCACCAACGACACATTCACTCCGCAACCATTCATTCCACAGTCAGACCAAAAAAAAAGAAAACACTCACTTCCAAACAACCCGCAAATTCGGATTTATCCTTCGCCCTTTCCCTCACACTGACACTCACACTTCTATCCCAACGCACCCCCGCAAACTCAAACTTTCACCAACATTCGCACTTTTAACGCGATACACCCCCGCAAATTTACAATCTCACCAACACACGCACTTCCGTCGCAACACACCCCCGCAAATTCACACTAGGAAACAACACACTATCACTCCCTGAATCACCCTAAGAAAACACTCCCGCGATTCCACACTAGATATTCACTATCACTCACTGAATCACCCTAGAAAATCACTCCCGCAAATTCACACTAGATAATCACTATCACTCACTGAATCACCCTAGAGAATCACTCCCGCAAATTCACACTAGATAATCACTATCACTCTCTGATCACCCTAGAAAATCACTCCCGCAAATTCACACTAGTTAATCACTTTCACTCACTGAATCACCCTAGAAAAGCACTTCCGTGAATTCACACTGACTTCCACTTCTATAATGACTTAACTTAATGAGCCCCACGTTGGGCGCCAATTTGTCACCCTTACACTTCAAGGGTAGACGCGCTGTCCAGCCTTGCGGGCCCGTTTCGCTCCGTCGGAGACGGCGGAGATGGCGCTATCCCTAGGCTGGATGGATTCAACAATAGGATCGTCAGCGAGTAGACGATCCGTCAGCGCACGCACGAGGGTTAACCACTAGCACCAAAAGGGAAGAAAAGATAAACGTTTCACCTCCTCTAACCCCTAACCTGTCCAACTTACCCTGTTTACCCACACCACGACCTCCTGAAAGAAAATCTGTTAATCCGAACGAGGAAAAGAAAATCTCCCCGCTTGAACGTCGCGCACAATCCAAAAATACCTTTTTTCCAATAACAACAATAAGAATATTTCCGTGTTAAGTAGATCAATATATTCACACAAATGATTTCAATGGAATAAATATAAAAGCAGATATAATATAAAAAAAAAAAAAAGAAAGAAAGGTACCTTTTTCTACTCTTCGCTAAACTATCCTTAACTTGGGGCCCCAGCAAACGATCGTTTGTGGTTATTTGCGCCAATCTCGGGAGCCGGATTCTCGTTCTGTTCAGCTCCTCGCTGAACGAAATTGCTCTTCCGTGGTATCGATGAGTGCCGTGGTGACGATGATGAAGTTGATCTTAGTCCCAATCACCTTTTCGCGCGGCTAGTCTTGTATCCTTCGATCTCTCTGCCCTGAAGTCAAACCAAAAAAAGAGGGCCTCCGTTATCCCTCAGCCCTTTAAATTCGTTCGCCTTAACGGACGCCCGCTACATTGGAGGTGGTTGGCCTCCCATTCGTACGACGAACTTCTTTTCTCCTTTTGGCGCGGTTCGTAGCGCGGCTACCAACCATCTTCGCTACCTCGGCTCCGCACCCATGGTTGCTGCATGCGAGTTGGTCTGCATTACCCATTATTTTGGGATCAGCTGGGCAGTCCCAATATGTGGGTCACTGGATCATCGCAGGATGACATCGCCGAATGACCTTTTGTAGTTGTCAGCAGAAAGTGGAAACAAACGCGATTTCGAACAATGAGCTTACGCCATTGAGTTTATTTCCATCCTGAGAAACGTGTTATTGTCGCTAGAATCGCACGCCCTGCATTCAATCGCTTGTTATGTCAACAGTGTAAGTGGTTGGCTCGCAAGTCAGTGTTCCGATTTGTCTTTAAAGAAAGTGTTAAATGAATTGCGGAATGGCGTCCCCGAAAGAAATGTTTGTCCGCTTCCTTAACTTATATGTTGCAAGTGATTGGTTTGCACGTCGCGATAATGTTGCATGTCAGGAATTAGTGAAATAATTTAGAAATTTCCGAATGTCGGTCGACTTGGGCGTAGTACAGGTGATATGTGTACCTGGTCGTGATGCCTGCATTACATCGCGAGTATTGTTCAACTTGGGAGTCGCCTCGTCTTGGCGTCGCACCAGAGACGCAGTCAGGAAAGTGTAAATTGGAGCCGGCAAGTCCCCCGAGGTAAGTCTTTGCATTCGTAACGACAATCAATGTATTTTACAGTAGCCTCGCATGTTTATGTTTCCGTTTGGCGCGCTGCATCCCTTCACGGTTTTGATGTTGACATTATCTTTGATTACGGTTGATCCATCTAGTGCGGTGACCAGGAGTGGGCCCCTTAAATGACTTCCGAGTAGGTGATAGCCTTTGTGGAGCGCTTGCGTTAGATGCGTTGCCATAGGTTATCCTTGTTGGGAAGAGTGATGGTCGACCGGCCCCCTTCTGATGTCGTTCGTCATCCGTTGCTGCCGTTTGCTCCCTACCTAAGTTAAACGCCCTACTCTAGCTCGACTGATAAATAACATTGCTTGTCATACAAAAATAACATTTTTCTTCTGAATTATATAACAATAACATTTCCTTCTTTTGTATGAGAGTAGTATTTGTGTCAAAAATACAATGGGTCAACTGCTACCTCGATGCTCAAGCGGGTTTGGGGTGTGTAAATGACATGCATCCCGATCTCCTTAGTGGTCGTGGTGTGGTCTCCGGATGGAAGCTGGTCATCCGTAACAATATTTTGGAAGTAAAAATCCTCGTGGTCTGTTTGCGCCCTGAAGCGGGCGCTGTCGTTGGGACGTTCTTAGTTGCCACAGTATCCTGTATAGTGGCTTTGTTAATTCTCTACAACATATGGTAGCGCGGCCACGATTACTCGCGTGGTGCTAGACTTCACACCGAACTTGGATGGACTCAATTTTAAGAGTCAACGTATAAGAAAACAAAGAAGACTTAAGAAGAAAAGGATTAAACAAAAAGTATTACTTGTTGTAAGTGTTAAGTGGATAATCAATAAGTGCTGTTTTATAAAAACAAATGAGTAATAAAGCAACCGAATTCATTTAATGATCCAATCACGTGAATCACTATTAGGTGTACTTTAGTTACAACTTAAGTCAGTAGTTAATTATTATTGTAAATTTAAAACGAAATTAAGTCCAAACGTACTCGCTGTGAGCTTAAATTTTTTGTGAGGCAATTGTACATATTTGACAAGGTTTTAATCCTTAAATAATTTTAATTTTTCATTAGATTTTAAACTGTTTTATCTAATAACGATGAGAATATGGGGCGGAGTTTTGAACTCAGAGACAATTATTAGCTGTGAATTGATATTTGCGCCTTCAAGTCATTTAAGAAGTTGTTTTAAACTAAATAACTTAAACGTGCTTTTAGTCATGTTTTTAGTTCTATCGTATCTATTGTTAGTCCTGGATATTTTGATCTTCAATGAATATGAAACAAATAATTTGAAATATTGGAATCGCGTTTAAAGTTACAGTAAAGATAGAACATTTTAGTTAGTAACTGGTATCAAATTGATCAGCAATTGATTTATAAACTACTCCATCAAAAAAATTTCTTTTTGAAAATTTTATATCAGCATTCCTACAGTAATATACATAGTTTTATTTCTTAGAAGTTTTTACAACCAATTTCACCAGGAATTACGTCTCAAAAGGATTCCGATAAATATTGTTTTTAAGTTCGCGTTAAAATCCTAGAAACTGTGAATAAATTTTCCATGAAACTAAAAATTCTATGGTACCATAAAATTAAAAAAATTTTTTGTGTGCATGGAAAAAAAACTGAACTGAAACGAACTTGGATAATTTTTTTAATAATTCTGTTAATGTAATGTAAACATACATATATTCACTATTAATTTAATCAAATGAATAAGTCTGAAATTGAATCGTGATAGAATGAACAAGCTGGGTAAACAGACCTACGCTCATGTCAGAAGGGTTTTGTACCCAACTTCTCAGAAATGCAGTTACCAGCAATGAATAACGTCAAAAAATATGTCAAAGAGATGTGCACGTTCAAAAGAAAATCCATTGTTTTTCTACTTTGAACGGCCGCCATTTTGCAACAAAAATCCAACAAAAATCACTCAAATCATGAATTCTCAAAAATATTAATGTTATTGACCCTATTGGAAAATTTCAAGAAGATCAAGTCAAAACTGCAGTGACTGATTCGATGGAAAATCCATAAAATACCAAAATCATGTGTTATTGTTGTTGTAATTGGAGAAATTTCAAACGGCTATAGCTTCCGTGTATATCATTCGATTTTCATCAAACTTACAAAGTTCAAGAAACCTTAGTAGGACTACGGAAATGTCGAATTTCGTGCAGTTTAAGGGTACCAATGCGATTTTATTGGGAAAAATGTGAATTTCGAATATCATACTATTATGAACAAAGTTGATCGAATTTCGACTTCTAAGGTATTTGTTGTTGTTGTACTCATAAACACCTACCTCCATAAATTTTCTCAGATTTTTCGAATCACAGGTGTCCAATCGCGAGGGGGGACACAAATTTAGCGTATATTTCCCCTCCCTGCACGCCCCTTGAAGCAAAAAGTATCAACTTAAGACCTGTTTTGAAAAGTTCTCATCAAGACCTTGCATTTGATACCCATATTGGCTACTTTTGATGAATTTTTTTTTTCGGGGTCACTCCCCTATATGGGGAGACCCTCCCTCCCTTAAATACTATTTTTTGTAGGTGAACTTTGAAGAAAGCACCACCTTACACCTGCATACAAAATTTGATGTTTCTAGCTTAAGTAGTTTGCGAGAAAAAGTGCTGTGACACACGGATGGACGGACATACGGATAGACAGGTCGCGAAACAAGTACGGTTTTGTAAAATTATTTTGGGGAAAGAACCCGCCTCACGGCTTTCCAGCGCGAACACGCGTCCCCAGACAAGGCCAATCGAGGATCTCACCATTTAACTATAAGGACGAAATAACTGGTTGATTTCAAGTCAGCCAAAGATGCGCTGAGTTCTGGAGAGTTTCCACACTTCACCTATACCCCAAAAAGTGAAAAGAATCAGACCTTCTTGTTGAAGGGTTTGGACTGCGGAGAGGATACGGTCGATCTTCTTCAGGTGCTCAAGGAAGCTGCACCAGATATTGATTTTGTTTCAGTCAAAGCCTTTGCGACAAGAAGGTCGACCATAGAAAGGAAGAATTTACCACTTTACCTGTTACAAATTGCTAATAAGCGCAGTCTAAGTGCCCTTCAACAAATAAGGTACTTGAATTTCAGAGTGGTGAGGTGGAAACGCCTCCAGAAAAGAGAAGTAAACCAGTGTTACCGGTGTCAAAGATTTGGACATTCGGCTGCCAATTGTGCCATGCACTAGCGGTGCGTCAAATGCAAAGACGTTCATGCTCCCGGTGAGTGCAAATTGGCTCAGACGGAGCCTAAAGAAAAAAATTATACTGCGTTAACTGCGGTATTTTTGGTCACCGAGCATCATATCGAGGATGCTCCCGATATCAAGATGCAACAGTTAAATTTGCTCCAAAGCAAACACAAGTACACCGTAATATCATACCTTCCAACTTCGTCAAGCCCGGAGTATCATTTGCACTCGCCGCTAGAGGATCAGCAGAAAAAGCTGAAAATAATGCAAATAATGTAAGCGGCAATAATGAGCTGCTCCTCAAAATTTACCAGCAACTTAATTCTTTATCGGAGAGAATCGACAAACCAGATTCAAAAATTAACTTTGCTTTTCAGCGTTTAGGTCTTTCAAATGCCTAATAATAACTTGTTATCTAGTCATATTTCCATGGATAGGCTTCGCCTCATATCGATCAACGTCAACTCTATCATTGCTATACATCGACGTGATTATCTCCTTGAATTTATCGTTAAGCAAAAGCCTGACATCATACTTCTCACTGAAACCCACCTCAATTCATGGCATACCATGGAATTCAAAGATTTTGCATTCGTAAGAAACGATTGGGTAATAGGTGATGGGGGAGGTGGCACCGGGATATTGGTTAGAAGACCCTATTGTTTCCAAAATATTGAAGAAGTCGAATACAAAAACTTTGAGTTTTTTGAAGTGTCCGTCATCAAAATCTCACTGCCAGGTGGGGATAACCTCTTCGTTATCTCTGCCTATGCAACTGGTCAAAATGTTTTCAAGTTCAAGGAGGAACTCAATTCCTTGTTTGAAATACTCGAATTGAACAGGCTGCATTGTTATTATATTTTTGCCGGTGACCTGAATGCTAAGCATATATCATGGCTGAACGCCACAAATGATCCAAGAGGTGTATTCCTGAAATCTTGGATAACAGAGAACCAAATTGAATACAGGTGCAACCTATATGGGTCGGAGTTCCCAACATACCCTAGGACAAATTCATATTTGGACCTCTGCATTGCTGACGAAAGACTTGAATTCAGCTTTAATAGTCCTCAACGGAAACTGCAGGTGCTTCCTTACGATAGCGACCATAACGCAATCGTAATGGAAATCAATCATCAAAGGGATGATGTATTCCTTATTCCAGTTCAACATGAGAACCATCGGTTGAATTTCAAAAAAAACAGACTGGGGAAAGTTTCAAAAGCAGTTTAATCGGGAGCATCAGAAGCAATGTCCTCCTTCTGATGATGGCAACTCTTGCTCAATGGTTCCTAATGACAGGAATCTAACTAACGATGAAATAGATCTCTATTTGTCGAAGTTAGAGAAGCTGACGTTGGAAACGTTCCCAAGATTAAACATCGAAACAATATGGAAGGATATGAAACACCAACCACCGCAAGGTTGAAAAGATTGAGAAGTCTTCTTCTCACACACGTCAACAATATTTATCGACGGTTTTTGGACTACAACCATCCCTCGTTGGGTTTGTTGAAATTACACCTGAAGAATGTCCGGAACTTAATCCGTTCATACTTCAGGAGTGAGGTCAGCAATCAATGGGCGGGAAAACTGAGGGGTATTAGCTCACAGGACCCGAATGGCGTTTTCGCGAAAGTGAATAGCATATTCCGCAAGAAGTCTCGAGTGAAGGTATCGAGTCTTGAAGTTGCTAGTGATGAGATAAATCTTCTCGATAGGGCTGGTATCGAAATTGATAGTACGACTCCGGATAGAAATGGAAACAGGATTATATGTGATGGATTACAGAAACTTGCCCTGATTGGAACACATTTTGAGTTGGTCCATCTGCCAAACCCAGAGAGAGGGAATGAAATATTTTCAGTGGTCGTTGAAGCCTGAACGGCCAATCAATTCTTCATTTCAATGAAATATTATCATCTGACCTCATACCGAGCTTGAATCTTATTGATTATTTTGTCAGCTATGGAGACTTGTGTTTCATATTTCGCAGAATAAACAACAAAAAATCATGTGGTACTTACGGTATTTCAAATATAGTTCTCCGACATTCGCCTGACGTTGCTATTAGGAATTATTGCATATTGTTCAACAACATGTTGAACGATTCATATTTCCCAAATGAGTGGAAAAAGGCTAAGGTATTTCCAATCTCGAAGAAAGGAAAAGAATCTTCATGCCCTAGAAGCTATCGCCAAATCAGCTTGCTGCCTAACATTAGCAAGATGTTTGAATTGATACTCAACAGAGCATTAAACGCCCACATTGAGAAATATGAGTTGATGCCGAATTTCCAATTTGGTTTTCGTGCCTGGCATTTGACCATACATGCAATAACGAAAGTAACCTCAGACATCTATTGGAAACTAAACAACAAAGAATGTGTTGGAGCATGTCTCATTGATATGGAGAAAGCCTTCGATACGGTGTGGTTAGATAGACTAGTTTCAAACTTCTTCAGGACGGGTTCCCCAGACACCTTGTCGCCATGATGTGTAATATGTTATACGGGAACTTGTTTGTTGTAACTGATGGAAATCTGACAACAATGCGCGAATTCAAGGTCTTGAACGGTCTACAGCAGGGAACAGTTACTGCGCCCCTGCTTTTCTCAGTATTCATTCGCAAGCTATTGAACAGCAGACCGAAAAATTACAATAGTTCAGAGCAATCTCCAAAAAATGTTTAATGATGTGCAGCTCTACACCGACAATTGGTGAATGAAGATCAATGCGCAGAAGTGCGAAACAATCTTGTTTCGGACAACGCTGCAGGGGGTCAGTCAAGACCTGAAACGCAATTGGAAGGATTTCCACATTATGGCTGGCGAGGGTAGTTCAGAACGGGTTCCACATAAATCCTGTGTTCGATACCTCGGTGTTCATCTCGATCAGTATCTGGACTACACTGAACATGTCAAAATCATGCTCAGTAAGGCACTAAAAGGGGTCATGGCTCTTCGGCGACTCTTTCATTCCAGATACATTGATCAAAAAGTCAAAGTTATTTGTTACAAGACCCTGGTTAGGCCAGTTTTGACATACGGATGCCAGATCTGGTACAACCAGAGTGCTAGTACAATGGAAAAATTAAGAATTTTCGAAAGGAAATGTCTTCGTGCATGTACTGGTTTGTACAGAAAGCCTGAGACGGATTGGAAGCACTATATATCGAATAGAAAAATTTATCAAACCGCTGAAGTGACAAGAGTCGATATCTTCATATTGAAACTTCTTCGGAATCATATCGCAAGATCTGTAACTGTGAGTGAAAACCAGGGCCGTTGCCAGCCGTAGGCCCCCCCCCCCCCCAACCTCTGCGAATTCAACTATTTTCCTTTAGACATAAATTATGTATTGAACAGGTGTCAATCGACAATTTGCTGTTTATTCAAGACGACGACATAATTATGCGTTTATTTCACACTTTAAAACATATATTCGTCCATATATTACTAGAACTAGAAAAAGCCAAACCACAGTAGAAAGTAAATATATGAAAATACAAAGAGAATCGTGGAAAAGGCCACAAAAATTCAACGTTTTGGACAGGATCGAGATGGATTTCAAGGTTGAAATCCAGACAGGCTACGGAGAACATAGTGATAGTACCACCCCTTGTGGTGTAAAAATTGGTTTAGTTTCTACATATGTTTAATTGCAAATGCCATCTAAAGTGAAGTGAAAATAGGGATTGTCAAGTCAATTTCGAATTTAGTCGAAAGTCGAATTTTGCTCGTTGAAAGTCGACTTTTTTTAAGTCGACTTTTGGTGATCGACTTCGACACAAATCGATTATTCGCGTCGACTTTCGACTTTTGTGACCGGTATTTTCAATTTCAAAGAAACTAAATAAAATGCCCTATATGAAATCCAGAAAATGTAATTTCATTTGATCTTTAGGCTCAAATCCCTGGGAAATAACCGTTAAGATATACTCTCTGAGAAAACAAAATTTATTTTACCTGTTTTCGGAATAGGGGAGGCAGAATAGTGTAGGGCGGGAAAAGTATAGAAAAATTTACCCGGATAGAAATTGAAACAGTGCCAAGTTTAAGACAGTTTTCATATTAACATTTTCGGGTTTTGTAAAATAAAAATTTTGATTTCATATGGCATAATTTTTTTAAGAGATATGGTAAACCTTGTCCAGGTGATTATACTGCCAATATTTTTGAATTTTCGTTGGCGTATATAACCGAAAGAAAAGATTTTAAAACGAAATCTGCAACCTGAGGGATAATGGAAATGTTCCGTTCATGTGTGCCTAATGCATTGTGCCATCTTCTTATTTCCAGTTGCAGCAGCTTTAATATTAACAATAAATTATCTTAGAGATTTGTCAGACCGTCTTATATTTTAAAATTTCTGGCACGAAGAACAATAGGAAATGTTCTTAAATATATATAGCGAAGATTTCCGTTTTTACCCAATTTGCAATTACAAAGTCTCTGCAAATGCATTGCTGTTTCAAAATAAAAATCGACTTCAGTCTAGTGAAGGAAAACTATCCATAGCACTATCGACACTATCGACAGTATTTCGCTATCATAACACTACCGATAGTTGTTTGTACTATCGAAAGTTTTCGGTAGTGTTTCGCAAAAGCATTTTTCTTCTTTTAGGCTATAAAATTCCATTTCCAAACATTTGTGGCTTAATTTTCTACCATTGGCATTTTCTATTGAAGTTGTTTTGCCTGATATCATATTGGAAATTCAGTCGATCATGTTCAATAGGGGTGCCGTTCTAAATTTCCGCACAAATCAATTTCAGAAATCATTGAAAATAAAACTTTTAATGCAGAATGGCAACTCTTTAAACTATCGCAGCGGCCATCAAATGCATTTGTTTATCTTCCCGGCCATTCTCGTTCTCTTTTTCCGAATCGTGCCTGCAGTTTTTTAGGGTTTGTAAAACAATTTTTACAAAATCCAACTAGTTTCACGAGCTGTCTGTCCGTCCGTCCGGTTATCACAGCAAATTTTCTCGGAAGTTTAAGAAGCTAGAAGCATATACGTCAAAAGTGGTGCTCTCTTCAAATTCGGGATACGTGGTCCTTAAAAACAATTTTTTTTGTCAAATAAAGTCGAAATGGATATCCAAAGAAAGGTAATGATGAGAGCTTTGAAAATCAGGTGTTAAAAGTGAGGTAGCATCATGTGAGAGTGCGGGGGAAGTCAAAATATGTATATGAAGAATCGGTGTCCCCCGTCTCGCGATTAGAAAATGAAAATGAACACATTAGCAACAAATACCTCAAAAGTCGAAATTCGATCAACTTTGTTCATAATGCTATGATTTGTAAATTTTTCGTTTTCGCGGGTAAAATCGCCCTTAAAATCCTGACCTTAAATTTTTTTGTCAAATACATCAAAAGAAAGGTCTTGACGAGAACTTTTAGAATCAACTGTGATTCTTCTTATTAACCATTTGGAAGTTCCGATTGCCGCGCGACTATCCTGTAGTCGTCCCACACCCAAAAAGTGTAAAAACGTTGCTGTTATAAATTCACGTTGCACTATCGAAGCTATCCATAATTTTTTCAAAACTATCGGGTACTATCGATAGTGCTGACTATCGATTGTTTTCCTTCTCTACTTCAGTCGACTAAAGGTACCGACTAGTCGACTTTAAAAGTCGATCATGAAAGTCGAATCAAGTGTCATTCACTAAATGATGTATACTTTTCATACAATAAGTTGGAGGGCATTCGCGGAAGTAGGCTGAAAGTTCCTCGGAACTTGGGCACATGTAGGCTGACTACTATAAATGCAAAATTCGTGTGGTTGCCTTAGGCTAAGTGCCCATTGCGTTTTTAATCGCGCTGGTAAAAGTCGCTATTTAAAATTACACGTGTTTATATGTAACCGCGCCTACAGGGTATTTACGACTTTTTTGACGCAAAACATTTAGCGATTTTTCAGCAGAGGATAAAGGATGAGTATGCATGCGCTTATAAGATGAAGCGACACTGTCTCATTTCCACCCACATTTTTCGCGCCCTGTGCGCATCAGCACAACTGCCAGCAAGCATTCATGGTCATCTGAGAGCATCACAAATATGCGCAGGTGTGTTCTCAAATAGCCGTGCCACTATAAGTCGCCCTAGGCGTTATGGTGCGACTTTTAAATGCGCGATTTTTAATGAAGAGACATGTTCTCAATAATCCCAAAAATGCTTCTTACATGAGTCCAGATATCCAGAATGAAATAATTCAGATCTCTTCTGACATCATCATCAGAAAAATCATTAAGAAAGTTGATAATGCACCATGTTTCACCTTGCTCGGGGATGAAACTATAGATATATCAGGTACGGAACAAATTTCATTATGTCTCAGATACCTTGACTTACACGAAGATTTGGGCAAACAGATTATTCGTGAAGATTTTGTAGGGTTCGTACCAATTTACAGCCAGACTTCTGAAAAAATAACCGAAGCTCTTCAGAAACGTTGTGGCGAATTGAGTCTGAAAATGGAAAAATGCACTGGTCAAGGTTATGATGGAGCACGTAACATATTCAGTCATGTCAGTGGCGTCCAGGCAAGAATGAAGAATCTGTATCCATTGATGATGAACGTCCATTGTTATAGCCATCGTTTGAACATCGCATTGTCAAATGCCATGTCAGTACCACCTGTTCGGAATTGTCTTGGGATTGTGAATGATGTTATCAATTTATTTAGAAACCACGCATATGCGACGAAAATTCTTCATGATCTCAACCAAGAACATGCTCCAGAGAGCAAGAAGAAGAGGCTTATTTGTCTTTGTGAAACAAGGCTCATTGAACGACATGACAGCATACTATCCTTTGTCGAACTATTCAAGATCATCCACATGGCATTAGAAGAAATTTCTGAAAAATCTTAGATAATTTCAAAAACAGCGGTTTGCTTACTTGCAGCAACCCAGAAAAGCGAGTTTATCGTCAGTCTTTTGGTTTGTGACGAACTTTTCAGTTTTACGCTACTTTTGTCAGTTCGACTACAAGAAAAATCGCGTGATTTGGCTTCAGCAGTGATGCATGTTCACGAAATTATTGATATTGTTCAAGAAGAACGAAAAAATGCAGAAGTATCCTTCAACGAAATTTTCCGAGCAACTGTAAAGCTTGCGAAAGAGGCGTTTGATATTGAAATCAAAATTCCGAGACTCACAGTAAAGCAAACAACTCGTTCAAACCATCAAACAGACTCTGTTGAATCCTTCTTCCGTTGTGCTGTGTTCATTCCTTGTGTCGATACGCTGATTCAGAATTTGTCAGACAAGATCCTCAACGAAAATGAAGGAATCCTATCGAGCCTACAGATACTTTTACCAGAACTTGCATCTTTTGAAAAAGTAGATGACTTGGATAATCTTGCGCCATACTTTGATGATCGAGTCGCAGAATCCGCAGTGAGAGCGGAGTATAAATTGTGGTGTGAGAAATTATCAGGACTGAAGAAAGATGCCGGGGTTTTGGAAGTTTTGGATTTTTGTGACACAAACAGATTTCCAACAATCAAGTATCTTTTAACAGTTTTGGCGACTCTTCCGGTTACAACAGCGAGTCATTCTCGACATTGAAGAGAATCAAAACTTATGTACGTAACTCGACTGGCAACGAAAGACTCAGTGCGCTCGCCGTAGTGTCAATACATGGGGACTTAGGTGTCGACCCGAATGAGGTTCTCAATATAATGGCAGCAAAAGCATCTCGAAAATTGAAATTTTGAATTTGTGACCCTAATAAACGTCATCTGCTTGACATTAAATATGTATATACGTAATTCAAACTTAAAAATTATTGCGGGTATAATTTGCAATAAAAAGGTAATATTGGAGGTTTTCGTTATTATTTTTACTTTAATGAAAGATATATCCGTATAATCCCCCCGAACACACCTTACAAACTACTAATTTATAATTATGGCACGGACCACCCCCCCGAACGAAATTTCTGGCTACGGCCCTGGTGAAAACCCTTGGATTTCACAGCCTTTCCACCCTACAGACAGGTATATTGTAACTTGCCTCACTACTGGCTTCGTTCCTTCAGAAGCATTCGTGTATTTGGACATGAATCGATATGTTTTTGATTCTGACGGCGTCCCAATCATATATCACATATACCGACGGGCCACCGATAAACAGATAAAGTATCCTCCGAATCTGAGTTCACGAGACCAACAATTCCAATGGAGATACTCATTTGCTAGATTCGTTGAGGATGGTCGAGCTGAGATGGGGCAATCTAGGTATTGGTGGCTGAATGACAATGTCTAAATTATTCGTGTTTATTTTCTGTTTATGTGCTTTTTCTCGTTATTTAGTTTTTTTAGATTCATCTCATTATTGCTACATCTAGTGTTGTTGTTTATTTGTATTATAAATTAGGTATAGGTTTCAATATAAGGTAAAGTTTGTTTTTTTTTTTTTGATTGAACTTATTTAGAATTAGGGTGTAACATATTAGGTATTGGATATAAGTTCACTGTTGTGTAAGTATTATAAGTAATTTTTGAATAATGCTGGTTGTTTTTTTCTCCATTTTCCAATTGAATCAAAAAATATGTGATAATCTTAATTAATTTAAATTTGCTAGTGTATTTTTTTCATTAAATGTGTTTAACTGATAACGTATAAATTTAGAGAGCCATTCGGGCCATTAAGTTTTTTATAGTTTTATTGTTTGGAATTTGCTTTATGTTCTTTTAAAAATTTATAACGATTGGTATTAAATAAAGCGCTTTTGACTTTGACTTTGAGGATCTCACCATCCTCTTCCACCGAGGCAGCAGTCCATCGCTGCAGTCCTTCACGGACTTTTACTTATACATATCGCTACAAATTTCTTATCCACCGATTTTCAGTATGTGATCCACAAGTATGCAACTCAATTGAATTAGCAAAATAATTACGCCTCTATAAAGGGTCTCTAAATGCGAACGTCGGCAGTCTAGTAGCAGGCGTGCCGTAGTGTATGGGTTGTCGGGCAACTTACAGGTCACTTTTTGCATGCCTATTCTTGCTCCTGATAGACTGACACTAATTAAATTAGTTAATTTGTTTTCTCTAAATTATTAGAACTAGAATTAGTTTTTCATATTCTAATTAATGCCAAGTAGTAAATATACCTATTTACTAATCGTGAATAAGATTCGACTTCAATCGAATTTCCACCTGCCAATCTTTCATCAAAGTTGAACACAAATATCGAAGCAATGATTGAGAATTTCAAACATCATTTATTTATTTGCAATTCATCATCGCAGAGCTCATCAATCAATCTTTTTTCGCACACCTACAAGCCACAAATGGATTGTGTCCATCAACAGATATTTTTGAAAAGTGAATAGAAATCAGATCCTTTGCTTAAATCAAGTTCATTTTCCCCACGAAAAGCAACATCAAAACCACTTACCTTCAGTATCACTCCAAATATTTCGATCACGTCGTAATAATTCGAATTTATGATCCATTCACCGCAACAAAAATTAATCTGCCGTAAGCTTCTACATAATCGTCCGAAATTCCTGAATTTTTTTCTTCTGCTCGAATTCGATGAGGAAATCGTTTTACGAGTTTTCCCGCTATTTTCCCTGGAATATTATTGAACTTGCTTTTACGTAAGACGTCGCCGCCGCGGAGCGAGGAAGCAATTCAAGAACAAGAACAGGAAAAACTGTTGAACGCGATTTTCGTGAAAAGTCCGAGCGCGCTGAGTCACCGACGATATTTGCTCAATGAATTCGAATGGCAGGCGTAAGCATTTGTAATTTGAGTTAATTTTTGGGAACAGAATAATTATTGATATATTTGGGAAATTTGGAGGATGTCCGCACTGCTCCTCGCCGGTTTTTCTAAGTGCTCGCCGATTAAGCTGTTCGCGGCTCCTTTTGCTGCTGTCGATGGGTAGGCGGAGTTTTTTGGCACATGCAGACAATCAACACAAATATTTACTCGAATCGGTCCAATAAACACATCGTAGAATTTAAGTTCGAGTTTATTTACAATTCGCTACTCACTCGATGTAATTATTTTGATTCGTTCTCTTCGCAGGACTTTCCGCGTTTCTGTTCGAATTAGACCGTTAGTGATCCATATGCATACTTAGTGGCGGGTTTTACTGACTGGGCTGAGCTGATTCCTCAAACAAAACGAAAATATTTGCTTAGGTGCGAGCAAAGATTTTCCTTCGCTAATTGATTTCTTTTTGTTTTTCGTTTCTGCTTGGGGTGGGTTTCACTTCACCGTTTGAGTCAGCTCTAATGCAATTCAATTATTTGCTAATCAATGTACAGAGAGGACGGTTGTTGCAATAATCTTTCCATCTTATTGAAAATAGTTTTGTTTATCTAGATCTCTAATTAAAAAGATGATCAGCTTTAAGTGCTACGATTTAAATTAGATTTATGCTTTTTGTTTATTTTATGATTACATTTACTTTGTTTGAAAAGAACTTTCCATGCAAGTATGCTTTGTTTGCTTGTTTGTTTGTTATTTTGTTTATTTAATTCACAACCACTCGAGAGATTCGGAAATTATTTATACAGTTAATTCGGGTTAGTTAGAAAATATATTAATTTACTTTATTTCTACTTGAGTGTATTTACTTCTATTACGCATTATGTTTAGGTTTAGGTGGTAAAAGTTTAGTTCTTCAAAAATTTTGATTTGTGTGTATGTGTTGAGTTTTGGAAATTTGATTTTGCCGTTTCCGTCGAACCCATTGAAAATTGAGCGTGAATAAATTTACACAACCATAGAAATTTCACTTGATTAATGCTTTGATTTGACTTTTTGCTGCCGTTTTTAAGTTCATTCGCGAAGAGTTTTCTCTTCTAATTTTCCTTAGAAAAGTAAAAATTATATTTATGTCGATTGTACATTGGCAAATGTTGGCCGTTTGAAGTATTGTTTCATACACAATATTTGATTTACATGCTTTTTGTTATTTAGATGTTTTGATTTTATGCACAGGTGAGCACTTTTATTTGCTAGTTATAATTTTGATTACACTATAGTAATGTCATTTCTCTATTTACATTACATTTCTGCAGTTTTATGAGTTTCACATATTCACATTTAAATGTATCACTGTTGAGCCACGTTTTGTAATTTTCACAATGCACATGAGGCTCTGGATATCTGAAAGAAGATAAAAATAGAAAATTAATTATCTTTCTACATAGAAGAGTCAGACTTTAAATGATTTAACACCAGTAGTTAATGCAATTTATCTTAATTCTTCTAAAATATCTACGAACGACGTTGTGTTGAGCTCAAGTATTATCTTTTCTCCTTATCAAGTTTTCTTCCTCCAACCAGGATTCATATTATTCAAGGCAGTCTCAACAGGTAGGAGCATAATAACACAATTACTTTGCTTCTTACATTTTTAAATCCCATGTGCAAACAATATTAATAAAAACTTTTCTCAATTGGAACTCTCTCGTTATTCCTATCCAGCAACAGACTAGGGAAGGATTCATTTCACCAGCATTCCATTTCTTAGGTTATCGTAAAATAACGCAATTTCTTAAGGATCATTTGCTAAATCTTCCTACGTAAGATCTCTTTATAGAGAAATATAATTATCATTCTGTATGGTTATTGCTTGATTTTAATTCGAGATCAAGATAAGCAGTAACTAATAAACTGATAATTTATACACAAAGTGTACAGAACCCAAATTTTTCGAAAAATGCACTAAATATTTTCTAGAAAATGTTATTCTAAGGCCAAATTTTTAGTAGATTGTATAACTATCTAGGCTTTCATGAATACCTTGGCTTTAATGGATGGTATGAGACATTACTCTAGAAGAGTTCATTATTTGTTGATTATAACATAAAGGGTTTTCCAATAAAAGGTATCATTTTGAGTAGCCCGCTATTTCGGTAGATGTCACCTTTGAAGCTGTCATTTTTTGACATTTGAAAAGTAAAAACTACGCCATTACTAACAATGGAACGATACATGCTTCAACACCGCACTGAAATTATTAAAATTCGCTACAAAAATGGTGAAAATTTGACAGAGACGGTTCGTAAAACTCGAACATTTTTGGGTCGTCGTGAAGCGCCTTTTCGGATCGCAATACAGAAATCGGTGGAAAAATTTGAGGTCTCGGGATAACATAGTAATGTGAAGAATAAAACCTGTGCACGTCGCTCAAGAACAGCCGAGAATATTGCTGCTGTAGCCGAAAGTGTTTAAGAAAACCCAGGATTGTCCATTCCTCGTCGTCCTTTGGAATTAGGCATTCCACAAACGTCATTGCACCGTATTTTGCATAAAGATTTGGGTCTTAAGGCCTATAAAGTTCAGCTAACACAAGAACTCAAGCCGGTCGATCATCAACAACGTCGTGTCGTTGCTGATTTGGTCCTTAAAATGCATGAAAATTATCCGGAATCCCATCGAAAACCCATCTTGAGTGATGAGGCCCATTCCCACCTCAGTGGCTTCGTCAACAAGCAACATTGTCGCATCTGGGGCTCGGAAAACCCAAGAGTTATTGTTGAAAAGCCTCTCTATCGTCAACTTGTGACTGTTTGGTGCGGTTTATGGTCGGGCGGAGTCATTAGACTTTACTTTTTCGAAAATGAGGCTGGAGCAACAGTTACGGTGAATGGATTTGCGCTATCGAGAGATGATTAATGATTTGTTATGACCGGAATTCGATGGTATTGATCTGGACAACGTTTACTTACAACAAGATGGCGCTACGTGCCACACAAGCAACGAAACCATTGATTTTTTACATGAAACGTTTCCGAACCGTGTTATCTCTCGAAGACTTGATCACAATTGGCCACCGAGATCTTGTGATTTAACACCTTGCGACTTCTTCCTTTAGGACAACGCGAAAGAAAAGGTCTACGCCAACAGCCCAGCGTCGATTCAAGACTTCAAAGATGGAATTCGTAAGGCTATCGAGGACATAGGGCAGCCACTTTGCGATTTGGTTATGGAAAATTTCACGAAAAGGATATGGTCCTGTTAGCGTGATCGTGGTAGTTATTTGCCTAATGCTACTTTTCACTAGGAACAACATACCCTTTATAATAATGTCGCGTGTTATGGTTCGCGGCCAATAATTTTAATGTTCCGGGAAAGTGAAAACGCAATATCTTTTAAATTAAATTAAAGGAGTTTATTTAATTACTTAGAAATGCACAATCACTTATTTAACTATTTCACAATTTTAATTTTCCCTATTAAAAGTCGAACTTCCACTTGTCCATAAATTTCTATCGCAATTGTCTTCTAAAATCACTTCACAATCAACGAAAATAACTTTTCTATTACTCGATCAATATCGCTTTTCTATTCGCTCCACACTATCGCGGTTCTAGTGAATCCCCCCATTCTTTCAGCTCGCCTTAATAAAGGGTCTCTTGTCATTCAGCCCAGTTCTCGTACATTGGCAAATTGCCTGGAATATTCGAGCAGCTTAATGAATGGGCAGTGACTCACTTTCAGATGTTGATCATGCTTGGCGGGTTTTCGAGTACGTTCGTTTTGTTGATTATGATTAATGGGTTTTCGAGTACGTTCGTTTTGTTGATCATGATCTTCTTAACGAATGTGAAAATAATTGCGACAGTGTCTCGCAAAATTATTCGTGCATGTAACAATAAAATAAACATCCGATCATTTATATAAAAAAATGGCATTTTTCTTTTAATTTCAAAATAACACCCTGTACAAGGCATCTGTTACTTGTTAATAACGAATAGTTCAATTGCGATGACTGGTTTGTATAACATGTCACGAATGTCTAATTTTCTTCAGTACCTTGTTGTGTAAACAGGTAGATGAATATCCGTGAAGGACTGCAGCAATGGCCTGCTGTCTCAGCGGAAGAGGATGTTACGATTCGTCGAGATCGGCCTTGTCTGAGGTCACGCGAATGCGCTGGCAGGCTAGCGTTGCAGTGTTGTGGGGCGGGTTCTTTCCCCTTTGCACAAGAACACATTACAAAAAAATTTCGTATTCACGAATTAAACCTAGAAAAATGCCGATCGACTGGTGTCGAGGCCGAGGTAAGCCACTATGTGTTGCAATGTTTGTTCGGAGAACAAATCGAGCCGGGCAAAAATGGATGGACTGGTGGAGACCGTCGTTGCCGACGATCCTTATGGCCCACAAATAAGAGCGGGGCATCCAGATGGTAGCGGTGCTCCCTCGCACCCTCCCAACCAGAACAAGATCCAAATGCAAGCGTGGCCATATTTTTCGTTCGAGTGAAAAAATCATACAAACATAATTTGAATGATTCTTTCCTTTAAATGAAAAATATAAACATGGTAAATTTATATCACCATGCCATAAATACGCTCGCGAGTGGAAAGCCACCTCACCCGGAAAGAGCCCCTGTTAAGCAAGAGAAAGAAAGAGCACGCCTGCCATCGATGCGGGCCCTATACCCGGTCAGGTAGAATGAAAAGGAAAGATCGATTTTAAAGTTTGACAGTTCATTTATTCAAATATTTACCGAAGTTAAATAGTAATACATAATTGCGTTTCTTGTAAACAGAGGTTGATATAAAATTTCTCGCAGAAAAAACTTTATTTTCAACAAATTGCTATTTGTCTTTAAGAAGCAAGGTTTGCTTGAAAATAAAGAAAAAAACTAGCAATTACTTTCTCGACTTTTGAAATGCCATTACAATTAAAACGAGGAAAAATTTGTAATAATGTTAATTGATTTCTATATAATTGAGCATTCAACTTCTTCGATTCTCTCATACCGTGGTAGACAAACAGAAAACCCAAATACAATTCGAATATATAAATTAGCGATTCACTGCCTGGGAGTTAACACATATACACAGATACAGTCTTCCGGTATCTGACGACTGAGCTACTACGCATTACCGAAATCACAATGGTTTTGTAATTAAAAAATTGAAGACTAGTCATAGTGATGAACTCCAGCAAATACTTTGCTCTAATATATGTACTTGGCAAGGTTATACAAGTATACTTCCTTCTCACTAATTGAGTTGCTGTGAAACATTCATCGCAATGCAAGGAAATGAAGCGAGTTTGGGCTACGGACGTGAAAAATCCACGGGACGTTGATACCGATTTATTTCGTTAGTCAAGCGAACCAATCCAATCACGTTGGTATTAATAAAATGCAGTTCGCTTCCAGATCGACAATTTTGAATTTGGATGTTTTCGGCCAAGGACTTCCTTCAATGATATACTACGACAAAATCGAATCAAAAACGACCACTCACCTTTTCTCGTTGAAAGCGCGACTGTAACTACGATGCACACCATTGTGTCTCCATTTACGTCAAGGCTCACCGAATTTGAAGAGCTTTTTGTAAAGACACTTTATATGGTTCAGTTAAAAGTTCCTGATGAATTTGCCCTGCATACTCGGACACTTCAATTTCGGTATTCCTGTCTTGATCGCAGGAACCATAGTACAGCACTCAGTTCAATCAATGGGAAAAGTAACACTCTGTACACTTCTACACGAAAAGTGATACATGCACGTTCTTGAAATTTCAACCGTATTTATCCTGTTGGTACATTGGAGACCACCGTAAACACAATAGACAAAAAACGCAACTATAATAGCAACAGAAGATGTCACAATCGTTTTTCGATTAGATTTTAAGTTTACTAAGAAATTAACTTCGAGCTACGGCAAGTACTTACAAGAAGAACTTTAACTTGAACATTATTCGTTGCTAGAAAAACATATTGAGTTTACATAAGTAGGAAAATTAAAAATAACTGTGTGTATCTACGAGTGATGGCCTAATGAGAATTAGTACACTCGTCGAAACCACCTTCTTCTAATATTTTTCTTCTCTAATAATTTCTCAGAAAAAATTATTAAAAAAATATGCAACTCATTCATATAGCTACAAAGAATTCCATAAGGAATTCGATTTGCTTTGTTAATTTGCTGCCCATGTTCACAGAACAATTCAACAATTCCAATAAATACTGATGGCACGACAGACAACCTCTACACACACTTGTATGGAAACTGCTCGAGAACCGTTTTCGTCGAATGGGTCTTGAAACCGTACGATTCACTCACTCCGTTGCCTTTATGGAACCTCAACTTTTACATAATTGGTAAAACATCCCAACAAGTATTCACGAAGGTGCGATGTTAAAAAATTCACAAGGCACCGAACCAAATGGCGACAAGATTCATCGAATTACCAAAAGCGTCCCATTGAACAAAAATTCGCCAATTCATCCGTGGTTCTTCACGATCTCCCCAATTCGAACTGCGACAAGCGGAGTTTTTCACCCGCCTCTTAAAATTCCATTTTGCTCAATTAAATTTCATCCCAACACGATCACATCATCTAATACGCGATCATCAAGATCAAATAAAAAATCGCTTGGTTTTTAATTCAACCTGTCAAAAGTGTGTCGTGTAAACGTTAAAATCGTAATCACAACCGACACGCAATACTAAAACTGAATTTTACAGTCAACAGCCCCATCAGTTTCCGTGTAATTAACTTATTTCCTTTCTTCCTAACAGACATTGAAACGATATACGCGAAAAAGTATTTCCTGTCCGCCCGCACGAAAAATTTCTTTCTTTCACTCCCTGCGCGATCTATGCCGTATGTTAAATTACGAACGAATTCCGCTTACCACCCAAATCAGTAATAATTGCCAACTTTCATAGGGGAATCATAAGAAGAATGGGGCACGGTGATTCTCGTTTTTGGTGCACATTTCACGGTGAAAAGAGTGAAATCAGTAGGTACTGATGGACAAAAAATGACTGCGACTGCTAAATCAACGACAAACATTCGTGCAAAAAGTGGAAACTGGAGTCCGCACATAAGGTTTGGTGAGATTTTCGGAAACTTTCACATTTTGCACGATTGCTGCACGCTCGAAAGTAAATACTTGCTTTTCAATTAGTTACTATTACGACGACGACAATGAAGATGGGTCGTGACGAGGAAGGCGATTAGCTTCCTATTACTTTTGTTCCCAGGTTTTTCATTCAATTGAAAAAATTTCAGACCAAGCACTTGATATTACTAACGACAAAACTATGAGCTCAGTGAGATTAACGAACGAGACACCGAACACTTGTTTTTCTTAAGACAATTTATTTTTTCCGGCTGTTCTTCGCATGGTTGCCGGTTTGCGGTCGTAAGTGGACTTTTCGGTCGGTCCCGATCTCTGCTTTTTCTTCTCTCGTCTTTCTTCTTTTTCCTTGTCACTACCGGTAAATCCAATCAGCTGCTTACTCAGCCGAGTTCAGTTGCATTCGGTAATGCAATACACCGTTGGAATGCACTAAATCTGTGTTCCCATGTCCGAAATTTTAATTTGCACATTTAAAATTTTTCAAAAAAAAATTTAACTGAAGTACAGAAAAAAATGAAAAAGATTTTAAATAGTAATTAAAGTTAAATCTCATGAAGAATATAATCAAAGGGAAACGTTTAAATTTAATATAAAAGGAAATTGATATAAAATTACATTAAATAATAATAATAAAAGAAAAACAATTTTATAAATGACAAGTATGAATGGAAGTAATGAAATGTTTTTTTTTTTCGAAATCTGCAATTAAAATTTTGGATAAGGGTTGGGAAAGTTTTCGAGCAGTTTGATTGTGTGACTGCTGAATTACTACAACTTCCGGTACGTTAGAATATTCTATGCAAGAGGACCAAACCATTTTTAGAGACCTAATATTATGAAAAAGTCTCGTGATTGCAATGTCCCAAAAAAGCACTAAATACCAAAAACTAAACTGTGATAATATCAGCACTCATGTCACTAATTTTTACTCATTCCTCTTCATAGCACTGCCTAGTTGATTTGCGTAGTAAAAGAATGGAGGCGAGTTTTCAAGGCTTGGCAACACAAACACTCAAAATAACTATGCGATCATAGTATTCGTAAATGGAAGAAGAGCTAGTAAGGTACTGACATTGGTTATTTCAAAAGTCATGAAAACTTACATAGATCATTCATATTAAGCAGTTGAATCATAATAGCAAATTTTAGAAGCCACTTCTGGCTGAAATCCAATACGGTTTGGTTGCAAAGCGGTTAGAAAAACTAAACAAAACGTCTTCAAAAAGCCCTAAAAACAATGGAATAAATTTTATGGAAGCAATGCCATATTGGCCTTTCTCTATTTCTTTTGTGATGGTGCATCATTTTGAAATTTTTATTTTGTGAAAATTGATTTAGCAGCGCTTTCACAAAATTTAAATATGTAAACTTTTTTTTGGGAATTTCGAAACCAGTATTTTTAGGTCTTTTTAAAAATTTTTTTACAAAGACCTACTAGTTTCGCGACCTGTCTGTCCGTCCGTCTATCCGTCTGTTTGTGCATCATAGCTAGTTTCCTCAGAAACAATAGAAGCTAGAATGCTCAAACTTTGTGAAAAGGTTAGAAGTGATAGTCTCTCAAAAATTAAGGGCTTACCAAAAATTTAAAAATTTTTAAGGGGGGTAAGTGGAGTATCAAATGAAAGGTCTTAATTAGAACTTTTATAATCTGAAATAAAAAATCAATTTATGAATTAGGGGGTCCAGGGGAAGGCATAATGTACCAAACATTTTTGTCCCTCCCTTCGCGATTGGACACATTTCAGCCGAAAAATCTGAAAATTATCACAAACAAGGACCTCTATGAGTACAAGGGCAACAAATACCTTAGAAATCGAAATTCACTCAACTTTGTTAATAATAGTATGATTTGTGGATTTCACATTTACTTTAAACTTCTTGAAATGAATCTTCATCGTCGTAGCCGCCTTCCTCGTTGTGAATAAAAGCGCGTCATAAATTCTGTCATTTTCAAATAGTAAAAGATAAATATAGAGTAAAAGCTAAAGACAAGAATTTTTACTCCCAAAGTGTTGACTCCAACTTGCAACAATAATGGTAGTCGGACGAAATGACGAGGATGGCAAGCACCGTCTCTTTTAGAAGCCAACACCAGCCGGAAGTTTTCCACCGGCTCAGGAGGTAAACGAAGTCAGCAGGCTTCCATCTTTCTGAAAGGCTATCCCTGCGTTGTGGTTCTTCTAGGTGGAATCACAGTTCAAGGTGCACAAAGTGGTAAGGGACGTAGATAAGTACCATCCCACGGTATCATCGGTATACCATGAATCCACCACGGAGTACAATCGATACGGAGCGCTCAAAGCAGCTATCGCCATCCGCCTCACAGATTCACCTGATGCGCAGCTTCGTAAGCTGTTCACGGGCGTCAAACTTGGAGACAGGAGATCTTCGCAACTCCTACGGCATATACATTCCCTCGCTTCCACATGGGTCAGCGACGATGTCCTCCGTGTCAGACGGCTTGGCCTCCTGCCCCAGCAAACGCGTCGCATTCTTCTGCTTATTAAAAACCAGACGCTTGAGGGGCTTGCCGCTATCGCAGACGAGGCACAAGACATGAGTCCGGGAGTGATGGCCACATCAGTGTAACCATCCATGCGCCCAATAACATCCTCATCTGGCATCCCCTCACCGCGTTCTTCTTTGGACCAGGTCGCAGTTGAGCAAGCTGACTTGCGTCTGGCGATTATGCAGCTAACGAATTTGACTCGGAAGGCGCTAGAGCAACCACATGCCTGCACCAACACACAGCGGGAGTGGTCCGAAACGCAAGCCGACGACGAGGCTACTCCGCCACTCCTGGACCAGACAGTCGCACAGATCACTGCTGGTATCACATCAAGCACGATACCCTAGCGATGCGATGGAAGCAGTTTTGTTCCTTTCCAGCTTTAGGCCACACTACTAGGCGCTCGGAAAATTAGGTATGCCGGCATTGTACTCAGCAGACACTGCCGGCAACACCTTGGAGAGGCGCCTTTATGTCTCCGACTGCACCACGAAAACCAGGTTCTTGATACGCTCCAGCACCTCGGGGCATTCCATTGCCAGACCTCTTCGTAAGCAGAGCCTCGTGCTGCAGGCAGCCAATGGCATGCCCATCACAATCTTTGGATCTCAATAGCTCACCCTAGATTTCGGGCTACACCGGCCACTCCCCTGGTTGTTCGTGATAGTAGATGTCCAAACAGCCATTCTAGGAGCCGACGTACTAAAGCATCATGGTCTACTCATCGATCTTTGCAACCACCGCCTCTTGGACGATCTCACTAAGATCCAGCTATACACAGTATTAGCGCCATCGCTAAAGTGAACAACATCATAGGAGACCGTTGAAAAGGGATAATCGCCCGCACATACCGGGAAATTAGCCGCTTTCTTGCTGGAACGAGGCATAATTCGACCCTCGTCGAGCCAGTGGGCCAGTCCTCTGCACATGGTGCCCAAGGACAGTGGCCATTGCTGAGCTACTGAGGATTACCATCAACTCAACACTCAAACTCGACCGGACCATTACCCACTGCCCATTATCGAGGATTTGATTCAGGAGAGCAGCGGCACTGTTTTCTCAGTAATCGACCTCCAGCGTGCTTTCTACCAAATTCCGGTTGCTCCTGAAGACGTTTGTAAGACGGCAGTCACCACGTCCTTTCCTAGGGATGCCTTTGCGTCTACACAACGCAGCCCGAATGGTGCAGCGGACTCTAAACCGTCTGCTGAGGGAATCGGACTTCGTCCGTGTATATCAGGACGATATCCTAGTTTTCTCGGCCAGCCACGACCATCACCAGTGCCACTTCGTGCAACTTCTCTCCATGCTGCAGGCAGCATATCTCCACGCTAGCTGGGATAAGTTTCAAGTCCATCAGCCTGAGGTCATCTTTGCTGGATACCACGTCTGCGAAACTGGATTTTGACCACCAGCCCCCAAAACAAAAGCCATCGTATCTCGGGATGGTGAAATTTTATCGCCACTGCATGCCACATGTGTTGAATCCCAGGCACCACTCTTGGAGCTGCTAAAAGATTGTACAAAAAAGAAAGCACTACTCACCTGGGCTCCCAATGCTGAAACGGCTTTTGAACGCTGCAAGCAAGGCATCGCAAAGGCAGCCACGTCAGCTTTTCTTTTGCCCTCGCACCCATATGTACTCTGCACTGACGTGTCTAACAACAGAGCGATGGCACTTGGGTACCGTTGGATTTCTTCTCAAGGAAGCTCTTTGACACTGAGCAACGCTACTCAACCTACGACCGCGAACGCCTTGCAATCTTTTCTGCCATCAAGTTGTTTCAGTGCATCTTGTAAAGAAGACACTTTATCATCTATAAAGATCACTGGCTACTTATATTTGCTCTGACGCAACGATCGGATAAAGCCTCAACCCGCCAAAGCAGAAAACTAAACTTCAGGGGATAACAATCTCATCGCTGATACACTTTCACGTGTAAAAACGATCACGATACCCGCCACAATCACAACTCAAGTCATCAGTGAAGCACAAAACACAGACGACCAGCTGCCCACCTCCTGGCGAGCCCCCATCTCAAACTGCATCAGCTGGTCTTGGATGGCTGCTCACCGTATTATATGGAGTTTAATGGCACGATTAAGCCTTACTTGCCAGTTGCGCTCCACCGTCAGGCTTTTGACATCGTCCAAGAACTGTGACATACGAGTGGACATGCCACCTCGAAGCACGTAACGCTTAAATACTTCTGGCCGAGTCTGCGGAAAGACGTATTCCGGTAGGCCAAGCAATGCGCACTATGTCAACTGTCGAAGGTTCATCGCCACAACCGCACCGAGTTAGGAAATTTCAAGACGCTGGATGGACGCTTCGACCACATCCGTGTCATCTTGATCAAGCTGCGACTGTGTGAAGGCTACGAGAACTGCCTCACCATTATCGGCCACTATACACGGTTGCCTCATACAGTGCCAGTGCGTGACATCAGAGCCACACCACTGGAGATTACATCCGGAATCAGCTTGGCCGCCTCTTGGGCACCAACCAAGTCCACACCACTCCATACCACCCTCAAGCCAATGGCATGATTGAACGGATGCACCGCACTCTCAAAGCAGCGTTAAAATGCGTTCCAGAAACACCATGGTTACAGGCACTTCCACCAATCTTGCTAGGTCTACGAACCACATTCAAGGAGGACCTGCAAGCCTCTTCAGCAGAAATGGTTTTCGACACATCGCTTCAGATCCCGGGCGAGTTCATCACGCCTCAAAACACACTAACTAGCGGCCCACAAGATTTTGTCACCGACTTACGTCGTCTCTTCAAATCGATTCGTCCTGTCCCGTCAGCCAGACACTCGGTTCACCAACTTTCGTTTTTAAAGACCTGGCCAGCTGTGAGTACGTGTTTTGCCGCATCAATGCTGTAAAGAAGCCGCTCGATCAGCCATACTCCGGAACTAATTGAGTCGTCAGAAGGATGAATGCCAACACCTACGTCGTAGACGTGAATGGCGTCACCAAAATCTTCTCTACGGAACAACTCAAACTAGCCTACCTGGAGCAAGCCGATCCCCATCCAGCGATACCGCAACCATACTCAACACCTCCACAGGCGCCTACAACCTCACCTCTGCTGCCCTCGGAAATGGCTCAACCAGCGCAGATTTTGCCGGAACAACCACTCCAACCATCCAAGAAGAGAGTCACATTTTCACTCCCTTCGGCGTATGCGAAAGTCATTGGGGAGGAAGTGAATGTGGCGACTCAGAACGTCCCAATGTTAACGCACACATCACGGCGATGTTCTAAGATGAGCCATGGATTTCACAAGACGATGTTGCACCAGCTTACACAGCGAGGGAGGTTAAGTTATTTATTTTGGAGAAAAATATAACATATCTGTATTAGACTGGGTGCCCAACTCTCTCGATGTCAGCATAATAGAAAATGTTTGGGGTTGGCTTTTTTTGGGAAATTTACCGCAGTGGTAAACAAAACAACGCTACAGAAGAATTAATTCATGGAGTCAAAATATCGGAAGCTGGTCGAAAATATCGGAAGCTCCATTTTTTATAAAATTCACTACTTCGTAGAATCATTCAAATTATAAATAAAAATGTTAGAAATACACTCTATTAAACAAAAACATTTGCTGCTGCTTTTTGGGGTTTGTAAAATCATTTTACAAAACGTTACTAAAATCGGGTCCTGCCTGTCCGTCCGTGTGTCACAGAACTTTTTCTCGCAAACTACTTAAGCTAGAAACATCAAATTTTGTATACAAAAGAAAGTGGTGGTCTCTTCAAAGTTCAACCAAAAAAAAATTTATCAGGTATTTAAGGAGGGTCTCCCCATATAGAGGAGTGACCTCCGAAAAAAAAATGTTCATCAAAGGTAGTATCAAATGAAAGGTCTTAACGAGAACTTTTCAAAACGGGTTTTAGTTTGACACTTTTTGCTTCGAGGGGCGCACAGGAAGGGGAAACATACGAAAAATTTGTGTCCCCCCCCCGTTCGCGATTGGACATCACTAACCTGAAAAATCTCAAAATAATTATGGAGGTATATGTTTATGAAAACAACAACAACAAATACCTTAGAAGTCAAAATTCGCTCAACTTTGTCAATAATAGTATGATATTCGTATTTCACATTTTCCCCAATAAAATCGTCCTTAAACTTTGTTAGTTTGATGAAAATCGAATGATATACACGGAAGTTATAGTCGTTTGAAATTTCTCCAATTACAACAACAATGGCGCATGATTTTGATATTTTATAGACTATCCATCGAATCAGTCACTGCAGTTTTGATTTGATCTTCTTGAAATTTTCAAATTAGGCCAACAACATTAATATTTTTGAGAATCCATGATTTGGGTGATTTTTTTGGTTTGCAACAAAATGGCGACCGTTGAAAATAGAAATACAATGGATTTTCTTATAAACGTGCACATTGTTGACATATTTCTTGACTTCATTCGTTGCTGGTGGCTTCAGTTCTGAGAAGTTGGGTACAAAACCCTTCTGACATGAGCGTAGGTCTGTCTACCCAACTTGTTAGTAAATAAAATGCGAAGCGAAATTTTATTTTGATTTTCTTTTGAACTCACCACAGCTTTCCTTTGAATTTTTCAAACACAAATAATCAAGACGCTGTAACACTAAAATACACTAAGCCAACGCAAAAAAAAAACTAATTAGCCAGGAATATTTTGCAGTGCACAACAGTTTCTCGTTTTGCCCAGCAAGAAAAAACTTTGGTGTTTGCATAATTATTGTAAAAGTTTGCTAGAAAAAAGTTTGATTGCATTTTCCTAATTAAGAATCTATTTACTTTGAATGATGGATTTTGTGTTTGTGACATGAATATTTCAAATAGTGGCAGTTCGTAATAAAGGGCATGAGAAAGATAGAGTACTTTTGGGGGTGATAGGTTGGATTAGTATTTGATGGAGCATTAAAAGTTGCAGCTCTCTCTGCTGTAATTGGCTTAGAAATTGTATATATCATCAAAACATGCTTAACAAGTTTTCATTTGCATGAGAAATTAATTTTGTGCTTGCATTTGCATAATGTAATTGATGTTGAATGTTAGTTTAAGTGTGTAAACAGTTTCTGAAAGCTTTTAGCTGCATCATTTATTTGGTATTTGTCTTTTTCTTTGGAATTCACCTTGCTAGCCGAGGGATGAGTTGTTGTTAGGTGAATTTGCAAAGCAATTATAGAATTAATTTCTCATTAAATAGTGATTTTCATACGAAAATGTTACTGATAAACGTACACGCACCGACCGAAGAACAGGATGTAAAAGCAAAGGAAACAATCAAAAATCACTTGGAAATACTAGTTAACCTATTACCTACAAACGACATAAAAATAATGCTGGGTAATTTCAACGCTTAGGTTGGCAACGAGGATATAACCTCTAAGATGAAACATACGAAAATAGCCAGTGCACTTCGCATAAAGAAAAAATCATCAGATGGCAACACAAAAAACTGGATCGACCATGTTCTGATCCGTCAACATTGGGCCTCGACCATACTTGACGTCCGTACATACCGAGGAGCCAATTGTAGCTCGGATTATTGCTTGATCGAATGAACTTATCGATGTCGTATTTCAAAGGCATATTCAGAAAAGACAAGGTTGCTACAAAAATTCGACACCAAAGGGCTCCAAACGGCGTCTGTGGCAAAGCATTTCAAAGGAACCCTTAACAACCAGCTGGCTCCCATCCTATTAGACACATCGCCAAGAATAGGCAACGAGTCACTCGTATGGGTAGAAGAAAAAGTGACAATTAAGATAGTAGCAGAACAGACGGTCGGAGATCAAGTCCGGTGCAAAAGAAACAAGTCGGGTAGACAAATCTATGCTCATGTCAGAAGGGTTTTGTACTCAACTTACAAAATGCCGTAACTAGCAACGAATAAAATTAAGAAACACGTCACGTTCGAGGATCATACTATTATGAACAAAGTTGAAAGAATTTTGACTTCTGAGGTATTTGGTTAAAGTTATACCCATAAATATCTCGCTTGATAATTTTTTCAGATTTTTTTAGATCACAGGTGTCCATTCACGAGGAAGGAAACGCATTTTTCATGTATCCCCCCCCTCCCTGTGCCCCCACTGAAGCAAAAACTGTCAGTTTAAGAACTGTTTTGAAAAGCTCTCATAGAGAACTTTCATTTGATACTCATATCGGCTACATTTCATGAAATTTTTTTCAGGGGCCACTCCTCTGTACTGTAAGCATCGATTCATGGCCTATTTTTTCGAATCCTAGAATGGTTACAAAGCCCTTTTGCTAGGAGCTCTCTCCTGCCTCTTCGGCTTGTTTCAATTCTATGTACTCATCTTCATGATACCTATCATTCCTGAAATTTTCATGCAAATCTTAGCAAAGCCGTAGTGTCTAAGTCGGTAAAAAGCGTATATGGCTCCATAGCCATATGTTTCCATAGTAATGCAGGGCACATTGTCCCATAGTAATACAGGAATATTCAAATCGCTATAACTTCGTTAAATACTATTCGATCTTTGTGAAACTTTCAGAAAAGATCAATCTTATAAATAGTCATCTGTTTATTGAATTTAAGGGTACCGTTTAGATTTTATACAAGAAAACATAAAATCGATAAATCATACTATTACTAACAAAGTTGAGTGAATTTCGTCTTCTCATGTATTTGTTGTTGTTGTACTCATTAAGGCCTACATTCTTGATTTTTTTCAGATTTTTCGGATGGAAGGTGTCCAATCGCGAGGGGGGGTACGCGAAAAGTTCGTACATTTACCCTTCCCCTGCCCCCCTCGGTACTTATAAGGCAATTTTAAGACCTGTTTTGAAAAGATCTCATTGAGACCTTTCCAATGACACGCTACTCGACTACCAATGGTGAAATTTTTTTTTGAGGGGTCAACTCCCTATATGGGGAGACCCCCCTTAAACCCCTTTGAAAAATTTTTCCACCCTTGAACTTTCAAGAAGTCACCACTTCTGACCTTTCCACAAAGTTTCATGGCTGTAGCCTTCATAGTTTCGGAGAAAAAGTGCTGTGACATATAGACGGACGGACGGACGGACGGACAGACGGACACAGGTCGTGATTGCAATAGGGTTTTGTATTTTAGTACAAAACCTTAATGATTGGTTCGATGATGAGTGCCAGAATGCGCAAGACAAAAAATCATTCCTACAAGCAATATTAAGCAGGAAAACCACGACAAAGAGAGAACATTATGAAAATCTCAGAAGAATAAAGAATAAGATAATTAAAATTAAGAGAAGAAAATATTTTGATGACAAATTGAGAAGTTTCTATGTAAGTCTAGCAAGAACAACATGAGAAACGCATACAATATAGTAAACACCCTCAAACGAGGTTGTCAGCCAAAGACCATGCCTTGCCATGATGACATCGACAACATCATTGCTGGTGGAAACTGGACTAAGGAAAAATGAGTATAATTTTTCTAAAGCCTCCTAAATCCTTCACACTTCTCCAGAACACAGGAGCCTATAGTTATTCCCGAAGAGTTTCCATTGGCCCCCACCGATTCTGGATGAAGTTTGTTCCATTATCAAATTGCAAAAGAATAATAAAGCGCCGGGCATCGATGAGATTCTAGTAGAGTTCATTAAATAAGTTGGTAACTGTGTTCAAAAAGTCATCCATAAAGTTATTCAGCGTATTTGATAACAAGAATATATTCCAAATGAGTGGAGCTTATCAATCATATTCCCTTTCTACAAAAAAGGTGACAAACTATAGCCAGTTACCAGCGTTAGTATTGCAGCCAGACTACCACAATTCTGCTGAATTGATTGAACCTAGTCTCTCAATTGTTACTAGAAGTAAGTCGTTGTTGAAGCCGCTATCTATTAACCAACAACCAACAGTTTCGGAAGCTGACAATTTAAATGTACCTGATACATCACTAGCTGCTCAAAAAGATATGCAGATACAGCCAGCGTTCGTACTACAGCCGGATTACTGCAACTATGCGGAAAGAGCGGAATCTGGTCAATCTGGTCAATTAATCGTCACTAAGAACAACTCGCTGTTGAGGCCGCTTTCTCTTAATCAACAATCTGATTTACTTATGATCAGCCCACCTGGTTCTTCATCCAACAGTCGGGGAGCGATTCCAAAGAAAATACCACCTCCAATTCAACATCAGAAATCAAGTGACCTCGTTCCCTCAACAGATCTCGATTCTCCTGTCATTCGTGCTTCTATACCTTTGAAGAATATCTTCATATCTAGAGTGGCGTACGAAACTTCAGTTGAGGACCTAAAGCGTTATGTCAACAAAAAGTTTGGATCATCCGTTAAAGTCTTTAGTTGTCATAAATTGACTAAGGAAAATTTAACGGACAAAGTGGTTGCCTCATTCAAATTGGCGATTTCTGCGAATACTGATATTGTCCTGAATCCAAATTAATGGCCTGCTGGTGTACTTGTTAAGCCGTTTGAATCTAGACGAAGAAATTTTCGTCGGGCAATAAACGAAATCCCAAAGCTCTAGTCACAAGTAATGTTGATGAATATTCTGATAATCATAATGTTATTCTACTGTATCCTCTTCAAACGTCAATGAATCTCTTTCAAACCTTAATACTGTTTCATGTAACTTCTCTTCTCCTAATAAAATGCGTTTATCTATTTTTTAACCAAAATGTACGAGGATTAAGGACCAAGCTTGAGGAACTCTTTATCTCTTATCAAGTTAGTAATGATTCTATTATCTGCTTCTCCGAGACCTGGCTGAATGGAAACATTTTGAGCAGTGAAATGTTTCCTGATCATATTGTATATAGATGTGACCGTGACCTGATTGCCACTAATAAGGCTGATGGTGGTGGAGTTTTAGTTGCAGTTAGCAAAGCTCTACCTAGTTCTCCTTGTTCTGATTTCTGTTTTTCTCCTACTTTAGAATGTGTTATTATCAAAATTTCTCTCCCTCATAATACAGAGTTCTTGATTTTGTCTATTTATATTCCTTGTAATTCACCATTAACTGTTTATGAGACGTTTTTTGATGATCTATCCTCTTATCTAGTTTTGCGACACCTTCACGCCAAAATATTAGTTTGCGGGGATTTTAACTTACCATACATAGAGTGGAAAAATTATACTACTCCTTCAATCTCGTCAGTTGACCCTTTTTCTATAACCCTGTCATCTTTCCTATCGCATTGCTCCTTCTCTCAATTTAACCATATCCGCAATCCTAATGGTCTTCTCCTTGACCTTGTTCTATCAAATGTTCCAGTTGGCTACTTATCTGTATCTCAAGCCTTACATCCGTATGTTCCTCCTGATCGGCACTATCCTCCTTTATCTATAGATCTTATAGTCGATGAAATTAAATTTAAGAAACCTCATCCTGCTCCAAAACTTAACTTTTTTAAAGCTAACTATGAAGCCATTAATACAGAATTACTTTCAGTCAACTGGCTAGATTTCTGCAGAGGCTTAAACTGTGAGGCCACTTTGGATAAATTTTACATATATATTTATAATCTTATTCACTGTTATGCGCCTCTTCAGACATTCCGTAAAGCAAATCATAAGCCTTGGCTTACAAAGCGAGTGCTTAGTGCCCTACGAGCAAAAGATAAGGCACATCGTGTCTTTAAAACACTCGGCACTATTGAAGCAAGATGTAATTTTAGCAGGCTGCGTGCTATTGCCAAAAAAGAGATCAGATATGCTCTGAAGGCTTATTTCAGCAGTCTGGATAGCTCTCTTGTGGCTAATAATACAAAGCCTTTTTGGTCTTATATAAGGTCGCTGAAATCCTCTTCTTTCATTCCTTGTAAGGTCCGTTGGAATGGTACAGAGGTTTCTTCTCCTCAAGAAGTTACTGACTCATTCGCCCAATTTTTCTCTACAACTTTCTCTTCTCCCGCTGCAGCTGTGCATCCTGTTGTCTTACCTAATCATCTTAATATTAGCCCTGGGCCGGATGGTTTGCCAAACATATTTGTAAAGTCGTTAGCCTCATCGCTTAGTTTTCCTTTATCTCTTCTCTTCAATCTAAGTTTGAGTACTGGTACATTCCCAAACCCTTGGAAAACAGCTAATATTGTGCCTATTTTTAAAAGTGGTGATCCTACGTCAGTTTCTTTACTGTTCTGCTTTCCAAAGTTACTTGAACGGTTGGTTCATAATCGACTCTCAAACTCATTAGCTCCCATTATTGCTCCAGAGCAGCATGGCTTTCTCAAAGGATACTCCACTACCTCTAATTTAATGGAGTTCACAAACAGTATTGCAAGAGCTTTGGATAACCAACTGCAAGTTGATGTGATCTACACAGATTTCTGCAAGGCCTTTGACACTGTGAATCATTCACTTCTTTGTCGTAAGCTTGAAGCTCTTGGCATCTCGGGTGCTCTTCTTTCTTGGATGTCATCTTATCTATCGTGTCGTCCCTGTCGAGTGAGTCTCTCTGGTATTACGTCTAGTCCTTTTTGTCCTTCATCTGGCATTCCACAAGGTTCAATTCTTGGGCCTCTTCTCTTTCTATTGTTCATAAATGATCGTCCCTTTGTAATTAATTCCTCGTGCCTTTCGTATGCAGATGACTTCAAAGTATTTCGAGCAGTCAAATCCTATTTGGACTGTCAGCTCCTCCAAAATGATTTGAATGCTCTAAATGAATGGTGTGCTTCAAACTATTCATGTCTTAACACTACTAAATGTCATAAAATGACTTTTTCTCTTAAGGACTCTCCTATTAACTTTAATTATATATTAAATGATGCTTTGCTCTCTGAAGTGTTCAGTCATAAAGACCTTGGAGTAACTTTTGATCCAAAACTCAAATTTGATGCACATATTTTAAATGTGATTACTAAAGCGTCTAGAGTTTCCGGGCTTATCCTTAGACATGTACATAAATTCAATAGCATATCTTCTTCTGTCCGCCTATTTGTTTGTCTTGTTCGCCCTTTGCTTGAATACTGTTCTGTTATCTGGTCCCCCGATATTCCTATCTCGTGACTTCTTTAGAAACTGTCCAAAGAAAGTTCACGCGTTTTCTTTTCCTTAAGTTTAATTTGCCGTATCAGCCTTATGAAAGTCGTTTATCTTTCCTATCTCTTCCATCCCTAATATCCCGACGAACGTATTTAGACCAATGTTTTTTGTACAAACTCTGCTACCATCAAGTCCCGTTAAATATTTTCTCTGAGCTGCGTTTCCGACAAACATCTCGTTCATCTCGGATGAATTCTTATTTCGTTATACCATATGCTAGAACTGATTTATATTTCTATTCACCAATCTTAAGAATCGTACGAAATCATAATAATCTCGAGCTTGGACCTTTCCCCCCTTCTTACATAGCATTTAAGAAAAAACTAAGAGATTTACTACTAGTTTAACTTTTAATTATCAACGTTTTAGTATTCTTTTTCATTTAAATTTTGCTGTAATTGTTCTTTGCGTTCCATTTTGTGATTGGATTGTTTTGTCTGTAAGATGGAATAAATAAATAAATAAATAAATATAGTGCAAAAACTATAGAGGCATATCACTACTTTGCCCGCTTTACAAAATGTTTTCACAGATCTGAGAAAGTAAAGTCAGATCATACGGGGATTTAATGGGGATTTTCAAGGTAGCTTTAGCGCAGGTAGATCGACGACAAACCAATTGTTCACGGTTAAGCAGCTACTCAAAAAACACTAGGAGTTCATGACTGACATATCCTCCTGCGACCCCAGGTATCACTAGTGATAATTTAGTTTAACATTTTTTCCAACACCATATATTAAAATCGTAAAGTAATTCGTCGTTCGATTGTTAGCGCGAGCTTCCTTTTGTGTTTTTATTTATTGTGCAGTAGTTACTTGTCAAAATTTGGATCACTCGCGATCAGTGCAGGTGTAAAAATTTTGCGTTAACCAACATGGTGAATTCTCGTCAAGGTTAATAGTATTTTTTGCTATTATCTTAGTGTTTTTATACTATTATCTTATTTAATATATTTTAATTTTACTTTTTCTATGAATATTTCATAGAAAAGTTTAATAATTATTTCTAAATTTTACGTTTTTCCACGAGTATCATACGTGATACCTCGGGCATTTTTGTCTTATATTTGGTTTCTTTTACAGGTTAGCTACCTGAAAGTGAGATCGTTAAATTGCTTAATTATGATGAATCAAATATTGAAGAAGAAAACAGTGATGGCGAAAGTGACCTGCTAGCATGCCGAGAGGAAGAAATTGGCGAGGGAATCCCACTTGCTAATAAAAAAGATGTGGTTGAATCGGACGATGAACCTCCCTCATCTTTTCGCGTACAACTCCAATCGTCCCGAAACATATTTTTACGGTGAAAGAAACAGCAAAAATTTCAATTTTACTCCACATGAAGACGATTTGGACTTCTCATTCGAGAGTTTTTTAGAGTATTTTAGTCATTACATTGATGACCATTTATTTGAAATTATGGCCGAATGTACAGATGTTTGCAGCGTATCAAGAACGGGAAAATGTTTGAATACGCCGCCTGATGAACTTAGACAGTTCTTTGGATGTTCAATGGCAATGAGTGTGCCTGGTTTTCCACGAATTAGAATGTACTGGGCGTTGGAAGCAAAAGTCTACTACATAGCAAATACAATTACTCGTAATCAGTATTTTCAACTAAGACCTAATTTAAAGGTTACAAATGATGATCTACATAATTCCTCAAAACGCCAAACAGAATGACAAGTTTTGGAAAGTACGTCCTATTGTTCTGCGGTAGAAAAGGGTTGTCGTGAAAATAAAAGGGATAATTGCTGGAAAATGCAAACAAAACAAGTTGCTAGAGGCAAACCAAACCCAAAAGGCATAAAAGTTGATTTATATTCATGTATCTGTATCCATCCCCTGAAAAACTTGATCTTGGCGAGCGTTTCGGGTTAAAACTAGTGGATACGTTGCCTACAGGTTCCTCCATTTTTATTAATCAACAGATACTTCACATCTATTCCACTTCTTGATAATTTAATAGAAATGGGAACCAAGGCAACTGGGACATTTATGAAAAATAGGGTGGCAGAGTACCAGCGGTGGAATTCAAAGAAAAAAGACAATAAGCGGGTATTATTGAAGCCAGATGCCGGATTACAAAAAGCTGGAAGAGGCAGTTACGATTGTGTTGTAAGGGGTGACAATAAGATTGCTGTAGTTAAATGGTTAGACAGCAAAGCAATCCATGTTGCATCAACTGATGTGGCTGTCCAGCCATTAGGAACATGTCGTCGCTGGAGCAAGTAGAATGAGGAATACATCGAAGTGCCACAACCTGTAGCTATAAAAAATTATGACATGTATATGAGAGGTATTGTCCTTCTGGATTGTATTATTGGCAAATATCCCATGAGAGGAAGAACTGGTAAGTGGACTATGAAAACAATATTTCACTTTTCTGACTTTGCTGCAGCAGCAGGTTGGGTGCAATATCAGCACCATACTGCAAAATCTGGATCTGGAAATATAGACCAATACTTAGATTCCAAGCTGGATTTAGCAAAACAATTGATTTACTCTGTTTCTAGTCAATCACCCCACAATTTGAACTCACAATTTGAACGCGTGACACGCAATACCCCTTCGTTTCTGTCCAATCATTCGTGAAAGTACTGTTTCCATAATATATGAAAAACCTTCTATTTCAACTAGAAAACGCAGACTCATTGAACCAATAACTCACATTGCAGAAAGGGTGAAAAAAGCAAAACATCTGTGAACTTGTGCTAAGGGAGCCCAAAATAATAGATTAAAATTTTGAAATAAAATTTGTTGAAACTTGACGTTTGTAAAATGTTCCGAGTGTAATATTTTTCTTTGCTTTAATGTGAATAGGAACTGCGTTTTGGATTACCATACTTCCAAGTAGCTTTTTTTATCAAAGACTGATTAATGTGCCAATTTTAAATATAAATTGAAATAAAAATAATATGAATAATAACCTTGTTTTAAACTAATACAGTCCCAAGGTATCACCTGTGATACCATTCCTTACGCAAAAAATGGAAGGGGAGGATTTATTTTTCTATTGTGTTTTCCTAATAAAATGTAGTACCTAGATATAAAAAGTAGCAAGATTAATTTTGGGTTTTAAACTTTAGCCTTGGGTCTCAGGAGGATATACCAAATATTCGTTGGAATTAGGCAAACATACGTCAGTATTGATGGTCACGTACCGCACCAATAATGCTTTGCTTTGTCTTATCAAAATGGCAATGACGTAAACGACCTCTCAAGTCCGCACCAATAACCACCTCACCAACATCTTTAATATGAATTTCGGAATAAAACAGGGAGATGAGCTGGCCCCACTGCTATTAAATTTGGCTCTGGAAAATGGTATAAGAAAGCTAAATCTTTCCATCACGACAAGGTGTTTCCTGCAGAGTGTACCCTCATCGTCATTAAGCCATGCAACGCTAAAGAATAGCAGCGATTCAGATGCTTTGCCTACTTTACAGCCTGCTTTGTCCATCATCACTAGAGGTATGGAACAGAAATCTTCATCTCATCGGGGAGCCATTCCAAAAAATTTCGAGATTTAATATGTTCCTGAGGAAATACCATCCCTCCAAGTTATGGTGTTACCAAAACAAATCTTTATTTCAAGGCTTGCGTACAATAGATCCACCCAAGAAATCTTAGAATACGTAAGTCAGAAACGCGGCTCATCTGTGAAAATCATTTTTAGCCAGAAGCTGACGAGGGACAACTTGATCAGCAGAGTTATAGCTTCTTTCAAACTGGTTGTTCTAGCATCGTGAGAGTTCATCTTAAACCCTGATTGCTGGGTACCTGGAGTGGTTGCCAAACTATTAATCACTTCAAAGAAAAAAAATTCTTCATCGAGCTCCCTGCCAAAGCTCTGACATCTGTTCCTCCTGAAAAATATTCACAATTGCACTCTTGACAGTCAATTTAATATTTATTATCAACATTTGTGGGGCTTAAGATCCAAGTTGATGGATCTAGCTTGATCATATTCTCTCTCTAACGACGATATAATCTGTATTTCTGAATTCTGATTGACTGATACTGTATCTGGTTCTGAAATTTTTTTCGAATCATAGAGCTGTCAGGTGTGATTTTGGTAGGTCAATCTCCAACAAGTCTGACGGAAGAGGTGTCCTAGACAGCTACAAGAATGCCTTAACTGGTTTCTCTCCAACGAATCTACTTTACACTGCCTCTGTCGAAATATGTATGTACTTATATATTATTATTATTTGGTCTATCTTTGCCCTTCTTATCTTTTGCACTTATATACCCTATAAGCCTCTTTTTTTCGGTCTACAACAGCTTCCTCAGCGAAATATCTAGAGTCCCCTTATCACGATTTTCAAATTATCACATTATATTCTGTGAAGATTTTAACCTTTCTTAATTCTCGCGTGCTGACAATTAGATTGATTTTGACTCATCTCAAAGTTGATCTTTAATTTTTTCTTTTATTTCTATGTATATATTCCCTTGGTCAATTTAATCATTTTCTCAACGTTAATAATCATACCCTAGAATTATTCTTCTGTAGCATGGATAAATGGTAACCCCGCCGTAGACGGTCCTTAGCCCGTTTGAGAACGGAGGAGGCATCTCCTTGTTTCCTCAAGTCACAGCTTTCATGATTCCTCATCCCAAACCCCACACAAATGGTAGTGAATCCTCTCGGGGTCGCACATTGGGTCTACTGGTTCCCCAATAATGGGACATTAAATGCCGGAATATGCTGATAACTGTATATACGTCTGCAGTTCTGATATTAAATACTGTTTACACCTCCTTTATGGGGACGTAAGAGGCAGAAGGAAAATCTTCCGCGCCGAATAACGGAATCGTGGTAATGTCTTTGACGCCGGAATGAAGGTTGGGCGATAGGCTAGCTCTCCGTCCCTGCAAACCCCTAAAATGTTTCAAAACTTGCAGAAAGGCCTCGGAATGGATTGCATTCACGGCAACGACCTCGCAAACGGCAAAAAGACTATGGCATTGAATTCCGGAATATCAGGTCACTCAATTACCCCTGCGCTGTTAAGGACCTTTTAAAACAGGTCAGTCAATATAAATTAAAAATACAGGCAATCTTGGAAACGAACTGGGCTGGAAATGATATCAAGATATGAGATCGCACATAATACTCAAAAGTGGAAAGCTTACTAGAAAACGAGAGCTAAGAGTGGCTTTTATTGTTGATAGGGGATCCAAATCGCACGTTATAGATTTTAAGGCAGACAATGAATGGTTGTGTGTGAACCGTATAAAAGCAAAATACTTCAAAGTTTGCCTGGTAAATGTTCCCGCCTCAATCTAAGAAAAGGACGGGGAAACGAACGAAACGTCTTACAATCACCTGGAAAGAGTCGTTGAATCAGTGCTTGCAAACGACATAAAAATAACTGTAGGGGATTTCAACGATAAGATTGGCAATGAGCGATGTCATCAGGGAATGACTGGCGGATATTGCCTCCACGATGAGACAAATAACAATTGATTGACTGCATGTAGCAGAAATCCAGTCATACGTTCAACTTGCATCCCATATCGACGCATTCATGAAATGACCCGGGTACCACTGGATGAAAAATACCAAACTAGGTTGACCATGTTCCGATTCAACAACGTTGAGCCTCGAGCAGACTTGACGTCCCGACATACCAAGGAGTGAATTGTAGCTCAGATCATCACTTGATCAAATTAACATATCGATGTTGTATGTCAGAGATATATTTGGCGAAGACCAGCCCACTACAAAAATTTGACATCAAAAGGCTTCAAGCGGCGTCCATGGCGAAAAATTTCAGGGAGTCCTTTGGCAACTAGCTGGCTTCCATCTTATAAGACGCATTCATAAAGACAAGCAACAAGCTCTGGATGAAAGTGAAAGCAACTATTACGACCGTGGTAGAACAGACGATCGAGCATAAAGCCCGGCGCAAGAGAAATGATTGGATCGATGATGAGTGCCAGAATGTGTTAGATAGGAAGAATCATGCAGACAAAAAATACGTGGAATAACCAGAACGAGGAGAGAACACTATGACAATCTCAGAAGAATAAGGCATAGGACAATTAAAATTAAGAAAAGAAAACTTGATGGTCACCAATTGAGAACATTCGATGTAAGTCGAATATGAAAGAAGTATACAACATAGTGGACAGCCTTAAACGAGTTTTTCAGCCCAAAACCATGCTCTGCCATGACGACATCGACAAAATCATTGCTGATGAAAACTGGATTAAGGAAAGATGGTTATCATATTTCAAGAAAATTAGAATAGAGAAAAGAAAATACTGTGACGACCAATTGAGAAGTGTAAATGCAAGTCTAGCAAGCAACAACACAAGACAAGCATACAAAGTAGTGAAAAGCCTGAAACGTGGTTATCAGCCCAAAACCACGCTCTGTCACTGATGAAACCAAGATTAAGGAAAAATGCGCATCATATTTCAAGAACCTTCTTAATCTTCCCCACCGTTCCAGAACTTCGAAGCCTAACATGTCTGCGGAGAGCTTCCATTTGCTCCACTAACTCTAGATGAAGTTTGTCCTATAATCAAAGCCCAAAAGAATAACCAAGCGCTGGGCATCGATGAGATTCCAGAGGAGCTCATCAAATAATTGTGGCAGTAGTATTTTTAAAACTATTCGCAAAACTATCCTGCACATCTGGCAACAAGAACATACTTGTATGCCGAAAGGCTGGAGCCAATAAATTATATTCCCTATCCACAAAAAAGGTGACAAGTTAAAGTGCGAAAATTATAGAGGCATAACACTATTTTATAGGGCGTACAAAATATTTTCAAAAATATTAGTAAATAAAATTGGCTCATACGCCAACAGTACTATTGGGGAGTATCAAGGTGGTTTGAGGGTAGGTAGATTACTTGAAAAATGCTGGAAGTTCAACATAGACATACATCAAATTTTCATTGACTTTAAGTAAGCATACGACAGTATTGATCGTAACGTACTGTACCAAATAATGCTTTGCTTTGGCATCCCAGCCAGATTAGTCCGTCTTACCAAAATGACAATGACGTCGACGATTTCGCAAGTCCGCATCAATAATCAACTCACCAATGTCTTTGACATAAGCATCGGACTAAAACAGGGAGACGAGCTGGGCCCATTGCTATTCAATTTGGCTCTGGAGTATGTCATAAGGAAGTTACATGTTGATACATGAGGTATATTACTATATAAGTTGAGCCAAGTGGTAGCCTATGCGGACAACATCAACATTTTGTCACGGTCATTACCAACTGCCAAAGAACTCTTACTGAAACTCGATAGTAAGGCAAAACCAGTAGGGCAACAAATCAATGTAAATAAAACAAAGTTAAGTACACAAGTATACAAATCTGTGATAAGACCTGTGTTATGCTATTCGGGTGAAATATGGATCCTAACCCAAGCATCCGCAAGTATATTTAACGCCTTTAAATGGTGGGCCTTGGCTCGTATAACCGGAGTGAAGCTAGATGGTGACCAATGGCAAATTCAATACAGCCATAAGCTGTTTAAAATTTTTGACGAACCGGAGGTCTCAACGATTATAAGGCTGCGGAGGATGCAATGAGCCGTACACGTGAATCGTAAGGACGGTCAACGGATACCCAAAAAGGTTTCGTTGGGAGAACTGAAGGCCGGAGACCGATGGAGAAACCGAGGAAACGCTGGTCTGACTCGATCGATGAAGGTAGTTCATCGCTGCTCGAACTTCAAAATTGGAGAACGCGGCAATGGACCGAGATAGTTGGAGGCGCCATTTGGAGGAAGGGAAGGCCCGAGAGGGGCTGTAGTGCTACGAAGAAGAAGAAAATAGAACAATTGTTGTTATGCTCATCTCCTCTTCTTTTTCCTTATCTTGCTGCTGATCCCATCATCATCCTTTATGATTTGAAATTGCCTATATTGCTTCTATTCATTGATAAATTTAAGTATGGACAACTTACTGAATTAATTTGCTGCGTGTATTGGTTCTCTTTCTTTGCGGTCTGAACCCGGTTGCTTATTGCAACAATTTCTATGACTTCTTATATGTTGCTTTATCTGACTTCACTCCACTTATCAGCACAAGGAGCTTGTCTGACTGTCCCTGATTCTTTCATTATTAGTTGAGCCTTAAAACCCACAGATCGGAGACGTCAACATTTTCTGCGTCCCAAATCCCCTGAGTCACATAATGTTTTTATCATCTGAAAAGCACTGCAGATTGCTAAGGCTTCTTATTTTTATAGTATCGCAGGCTCTCTGGACTCAAATCATTCGAAACCATTTTGGAAATATACACGCTCTCTCAAATTTTCTTCTAGTATCCTTTCTTCTTTTATTTAAACGGCTGCTTAGCAGCTTCATCTTCAAGGCTTGTAAACTTTTAAGAACTCAGTTTCCTCCTATTTTTAATACGACTCCCAGGAATGGCCTTTTGGTCCCAATCAGACACATGCCAACCTTATTTTCTTTTATTTGCTATCTGGAAGAAAACGTAAAAGTTATTTTAGAGCTTAATTACTCCATCAGTTCAGATCCTGAAGATATTCCAAACTATTTTATAAAATCCTTGGCTTCTTCTATTTGTATTCCCCTCTCCTTTCTCTCCAAATCTATTGTATCTTTAGATTCCTTCGTGTTGAAAAGGATCATATATTCAATCCTAAATAACATGAATAATCGCCCTTCTTGTTGATTGAATATTACTTTTTATCTGATTGCAAACGCACGTTTCAAAAGGTACGTTCATTCTTCTTCAGTGCTTTTTTACAAGTGTTGTAAAAAGAAGAAGAAGAAGAAAGATGTTCCTTTCAAAACATGCGTTTGCAATTGAATAAAAAACAATATTCACACAACAAAAAGGAAGATTTTTCGTGTATTAAGTATCATAAAAGCAAGGTGAAAGCAATCGAGGGTTAACAAAAAACATTGATCATATATAACTACTATTTTTAAAAAGGAAGCACCGTAGACGTTGCTAATTATTGGCCAATCTTTATATTACCCTTTCGTAAACATTTTTTTTACAAAGACTTACTAATTTCGCGACCTGTCTGTCCATCCTTCCGTCTGTCCGTGCGTCACAGCTAGTTTCCTCAGAAACTATGGAAGCTAGAATGCTCAAACTTTGTGAAAAGGTCAGAAGTGGTAGTTTCTCAAAAGTCAAGGTATTACCATAAATTTAAAAATTTTTAAGGAGAGTCCCCCCTTACAATAAATTAGCCCATGAAAAATTTTTTTTAATCAAAGGTAGGCGAGTGGGAACTTTCAGAATCTGAAATGAAAAAATCGTTTTATGAATTAGGGGGTCCAGGGGAAGTCAAAATGTACCAAAAATTTAGAATTTAGAGTTCATAAATGAAGGGGTATTTGGAAAAACAACCAATGTCAAAAAAGGAAAAAACGATATTTTGATGTCTATAGTTTCTATGTAATCATAGCAATCAAACCTAAAGCACAGTACTTCGTAAAAGTGCATTAGTCAAACGATATTCTGGGTAAAAGTTTGTTTGATATTTGGAACAACAACCAAAGTCAAGGCAATTTCAGAAAAACCACCTAAGTCAATGAGTCAACTCATGACAATGGTTGTTTTTCCAACAAAAATGGAAAAACTGTTTGTTTGACGTATTTCATATATCTGCTCATTCTGTTCGTAGCTTACAGACGGTGGGATTGTAAGTTGTTGTATTGTTGTGTATTTTTTTCTTAAAAAATGGATAAAATACCACGAGATGAATCTAGCAGTGTACATTGGAAGGCCAAAATAAAGAAAATAATTTCTAAACGCGAAAAAATAAAAAGATGCAAGGTTGGCGGAGAGCCCCACATTGATCACGTTGGTCGTCTAAGAAGTGGTGTTGTGACGCGCCCTCACTGCAGGTAGGTACTGTGTTTTAATATTATGTATATTGATAACAATATTATGTTGATAACTTTTGGCTATCGCCTTCGCTACGTACGATGACCTATAAAGATTTTCATTGTTTTTAGGTGCAAAAGGTTGCAATGTTTCACAGAATTAACGACTGAACAAAAAAAAAAGAGATACTAAGAATCTTTTACAACTATGAAAGTAAAAATAACCAAGACGCGCATCTTACAGGACTAGTATCGTACAGAAGTGTCCAACAAAGAAGACCTAGACATAACCGTGATGAAGAGGATGATTCGCTCAGCCATGGTTTAGCATATTATTACTAAGTGCGAACTAATGATGAAGAGTTGCCAGTGTGCTCCACAGCGTTTATGAATTTGTATGGAATTACCGGAGGAAGGCTGCGTACAATTCACGCCAAAATATTTTCAGGTCAGTTACCCAAAGATGGCAGAGGTAAGCATGCCACAAGACCTCATGCAGTCCCAGATCCAATACTGGTGTTAATAAAGTTACACATCAACAAGAGCTTCAAGGGAAGGCAGTCTCACTACTCTTTACATAATAACCCAAACACAACATATTTGCCAGAAGAGTTAAGTGTAAAGTAAATGCTTGAGTTATTTTTGAACGAAGTACAGATCAGGATTTCTTATATTTCATATTACACAGTATTTACAAAACATATTAATATTAAATTTGACCTTCCAAGATCTGACACCTGCAGCATTTTTAACGAGCTGAATTTAAAAATAATGAGTGAAAATGATGCTGCTAAAAAAAGTGAACTAAATATTCAAAAAACCTTACATTTAAAGAAAGCTCAAAAATTCCGTGAATTGAAAAATATATATAAAGAGAAGGCAAGGCAAGGAGAATGCATGCTGCTATCATTTGACACATTAAATCAGGCGACGTGTTTTGCTCCCGACAGATGTGGTATTATGTGTTCGGAGTGCATAACTTGTCAAACAATGATGCAACAATTTACTGTTACACAGAAATGACAGGAAAAAGGGTGCATCTGAGGTCACTTCACTGTTACTTCACTATTTAAATAATAATACATAACATCAGACAATATTATTTTACTCAGTGATGGGTGCAGTGGGTAAAACAAGAACCACGTAATGGTATATTTTCAATACTTTTTAGTACATGTACTAAAGGTATTTAAAACTGTAAAGCATGTTTTTCCTGTAAGAGGTCACACATCCCTGCCAAATGATGCAGATTTTGCATTGATTGGAAAGAAAAAAGGAGTGTATTCTCCGGAAGTACCAGCAGACTGGGATAAAATCATAAAAATAGCTAGAGCACACCCTTCTCCATTCAAAGTGATTCCTGTCACACAAGATCTACTTTTTAATATGAAAGATGCATTGACTTCTTACTTCCTTAAGGTTCCGAGACCTGCTCTAAGACTGCGTCAAGCACGTATTACCATGACTAATGAAAAATACCAGCAAATAAAAGTAAAAGAAACATTTTCAGGACCTTCTACTTGTGATCAAATTCGTAGAAAAGTAACTTTGCCTTCTGAACTTGTACTGAACTCTCTTTATAGTGAACCAATAAAAATGACTGCTGGAAAAATTGAGAATTTATTCTCAGTAAATATTTAACTAAGCCTGAAAATCGCGATTAATACCATCAAATCTGTGGTGAAGGTGTCATTGATGATCACAACGAAGTTGATGAAGAGGATAATAGCGATGACTGTGAATAATAATGAATAAATATTTGATATAATAATAAGCCATTGAATTTGTTTTATTTGAACTTAATATTCAATTATTTGGAAAAAATGCCTATGTCGAGATTTTATTTACCTTTTTCGGAATAAGGCCTATGTCAAAGTTATTTAACATTTTTTATTACTTAAAAAAATTTTTTTTCGTAACTACACTCATAAAGTACATGTTGATATATGACCTTCCTATCGAGTACCTGTACTTAATTCCATAAGAAGCTATTCTTCTTAAAAACGTTTTTTACTTCTAGTTCAAAATTTAATAAAACTGACAGTGGCGGTTTTTCCAAAAAGCCCTTCAAATGTTGCATCAAAAGCCTTGGAGGACTATTTAAAAGTCAAAACCTTGTATTTGGCTTTCTTTAAAGCCTTAAAATCAGTAAATTATAAAATTTTGTTGGCAAACTTAAAGTTTTAAACGTTCCTGAGTATTTGCTTTACCGGTTATCATTTTACTGATCCAATCATTTTAGTTAGTTTTTTCAAGGCTCTGTTTTAAATGACTTGCCATTCATTGTCATCAACTGCTCATGTCTTGTATATGCAGACGAGGTCAACGTTTTTAAAGTACCGTCTTCCAACGACGACTGTTCCCTACTTCAAGAAAATTTGGATGCCACTTTACTTTGGAGTTCTTGTAACCAGCTTACATTAAATGTTTCGAAGTATTTACATTCATCTTTTATTTTCCAACAATCATAGTCCTCTTGACTTTCAATTTTCATTGAATAATTCTTACCTAAATACGGTGTCACATTTTAGGGACCTAGATGTCACTTTCAACTCTAAGTTGAAGTTTGATGTTCATATTTCTAGAATCACTTCTTAAATCTCTCGCATTTCTTGCTTGACCTTAAGAAATTCTTATATTACTTCTGATCCTTTATCGTGTCTTAAATTATATTTTAGTATACAGGATTTTCCAATAAGAGGTGTTATTTTGATATTAAAAGAAAAATGCAAGTTCTTAATATAAATGTTCGAATATTTATTTCATTATAAAGAAAAAAGTATGCCGTTAATAGTTAACAAGTTGGGTAGACAGACCTATGCTCATGTCAGAAGGGTTTTGTACTCAACTTACAAAATGCCGTAACCAGCAACGAATAAAATTAAGAAACACGTCATGTTCGAGGATCATACTAATATTAACTAAGTTGAAAGAATTTTTTAATTCTGAGGTATTTGTTAAAATTATACCCATAAATATTTCGCTTGATAATTTTTTCAGATTTTTTTAAGATCACGGGTGTCCATTCGCGAGGGAGAAAACACATTTTTCATGTATTTCCCCTCCTCTCTGTGCTCCCACTGAAGCAAAAACTGTCAGTTTAAGAACCGTTTTGAAAAGCTCTCATAGAGAACTTTCATTTGATACTCATATCGGCTACCTTTCATGAAATTTTTTTCAAGGGCCACTCCTTTGTACTGTAAGCATCGATTCATGGCCTATTTTCTCGAATCCTAGAATGGCTACAAAGCCCTTTTGCTAGGAGCTCTCTCCTGCCTCTTCGACTTGTTTCAATTGTATGTAGTCATCCTTATGATATCTATCATTCCTGAAATTTTCATGCAAATCCTAGCAAAGCTGTAGTGCCTAAGTCGGTAAAAAGCACATATGGCTCCATAGCCATATGTTTCCATAGTAATACAAGGCACATTGTTCCATAGTAATACGGGAAAATTCAAATCGCTATAACTTCGTTAAATACTATTTGATCTTTATGAAACTTTCAGAAAAGATGAATCTTATTAATAGTCATCTGTTTTTATTTTATTGAATTTAAGGGCACCGTTTAGATTTTATTCAAGAAAACATAAAATCGATAAATCATACTATTACTAACAAAGTTGAGTGAATTTTGACTTCTCATGTATTTGTTGTTGTTGTACTCATTAAGGCCTACATTCATGATTTTTTTCAGATTTTTCGGATGGAAGGTGTCCAATCGCGAGGGGGGGGGGTACGCGAAAAGTTCGTACATTTCCCCTTCCCCTGCCCCCCTCGGTACTCATAAGGCAATTTTAAGACCTGTTTTGAAAAGATCTCATTGAGACCTTTCCAATGCCACCCTATTCGACCACCAATGGTGAAAATTTTTTTTTGAGGGGTCAACTCCCTATATGGGCGAGACCCCCCTTAAACGCCTTTGAAAAATTTTTCACCCTTGAACTTTCAAGAGGTCACCACTTCTGACCTTTCCACAAAGTTTCATGGCTGTAGCCGCTACAGTTTCGGAGAAAAAGTGCTGTGACATACAGACGGACGGACAGACGGACACAGGTCGTGATTGCAATAGGGTTTTGTATTTTAGTACAAAACCCTAAAAATAACATCAGGCAAATGACCACAACGACAACGCTTACAGGACCATATGCTTTTCATGAAATTTTCCATAACGAAATCACAAAGCGGCTGCCCTATGTCCTTGATAGCCTCACGAATTTCATCTTCGAGGTCTTGAATCGACGCTGGACTATTGGCGTAGACTTTTTTCGCGTGGTCTCAAAGGAAGAAGTCGCAAGGTGTTAAATCACAAGATCCCGGTGGCCAATTGTGATCACCTCTTCGAGAGATAGCACGATCCGGAAACTTTTCCCGTACAATATCAATGGTTTCGTTGCTTGTGTGGCACGTAGCGCCATCTTGTTGAGAGTAAACGTTGTTCAGATCAAGAGCAGCCAATTCTGGCTATAAAAAATCATTAATCATCTCTCGATAGCGCAAACCATTCACCGTAACTGTTGCTCCAGTCTCATTTTCTAAAAAGTAAGGTCCAATGACTCCGCCCGACCATAAACCGCACCAAACAGTCACACGTTGGCGATAGAGAGGCTTTTCAATAATAATTCTTGGGTTTCCCGAGCCCTAGATGCGACAATTTTGCTTTTTGACGAAGCCACCGAAGTGGAAATGGGCCTCATTACTCCAGATGATTTTTCGATGGAGTTCCGGATCATTTACAAGAATTTCAAGGACCAAATCAGCAAAGACACGACATTGTTGATGATCGACCGGCTTGAGTTCTTGTGTTAACTGAACTTTATAAGCCTTAAGACCTAAATTTTTATGCAAAATACGGTGTAATGACGTTTGTGGAATGCCTAATTCCAAAGAGCGACGAGGAATGGACAAACCTGGGTTTTCTTCAACGCTTTCGGATACAGCAGCAATATTCTCGTCTGTTCTTGAGTGGCATGCACGGGTTTTATTCATCACATCACTTAGTTGTACCAACAGCTCAAATTTTTCCACCTTCACGACGACCCGAAAATGTTTGAGGTTTACGAACCATCTCTGCCAAATTTTCACCATTTTTATAGTGACTTTAATAATTTCAGTGCATTGTTGAAGCGTGTATAGTTCCATTTTTAGGGTTTTGTAAAATAATTTTACAATACCCTACTGAAATCGCGTCCTGTCTGTCCGTCTGTCCGTCCGTCCGTCCATCCGTGTGTCACAGCAGTTTTTCTCGGAAACTACTTCAGCTAGAAACATCCAATTTTGTATGTAGGTGTAAAGCGGTACTCTCTTCAAAGTCCAACTACAAATAAATTTACATGGTATTTAGCCGATATGGGTATCAAATGAAAGTCCTTGATGAGAACTTTTCAAAACAGGTCTTAGTTGGCAAAGTTTGCTTCGAGGGGCTCACAGGGAGGGGAACTACACGAAAAATTTGTGTACACCCACCCCCTCGCGATTGAACACCTGTGATCCGAAAAATCTGAAAAAAATCAAGAATTTAGGCCTTGATGAGTACAACAACAACAAATACGTGAGAAGTCGCAATTCACTCAACTTTGTTAGTAATAGTATGATTTATCGATTTTATGTTTTCTTGAATAAAATCTAAACGGTACCCTTAAACTCAATAAAATTCAGTACCCAGATGACTATTTATAAGATTGATGAGTTATAGCGGTTTGAATTTTCCTGTATTACTATGGAACAATATGCGCTTCAATTATTACTATGCCAACATATGACTATGGAACAACATGCGCTTTTTACCGACTCAGACACTACAGTTTTGCTAGGATTTGCATGGAAATTTCAGGAATGATAGGTATCATGAATATCTTTGAGAACCTGTTCAGCTAGTGGTATCAGTAATCGTAAAACAAAATAGTGGCTGTTTTAAATGCGAAGATTGAATGATTTTGAGTTATTTTTTTCCAAGTTCAACGTTTAAGGTGTATGCTTTGAACACTTGATTCAATTTAATGAATGACTGAAGATGAGTACCTACAAACTCATAAGTGAAACAAGTCAAGGAGGCGGGAGAGAGCTCCTAGCAAAAGGGCCTTGTAACCACTGTAGGATTCGAAAAAATTGGCCATGAATCGATGATAACAGTACAGGAGAGTGGCCCCTGAAAAAAAAATTCATCAAACGTAGCCGACATGATTATGAAATAAAAGTTTTCATGGGAGCTTTTCAAAACAGTTGTTAAACTGTCAGTTTTTGCTTCAATGGGGGCACAGGGGGGTAATACATGAAAAATGTGTTTCCTCCGTCGCGGATGGACATCTTAAATAATTATCAAGGGAGATATTTATGAGTATACCAATTCCAAAAACCTCAGAAGTCGAAATTCATTCAAATTTGTTAATAATAGTATGATCTTCGAATTTCATATTTCCTCCAATAAAATTGTCTTTGACATGTTTCTTGATTTGATTCGATCTGGTGACTGCATTTTGTAAATTGAATACAAAAACCTTCTGACATGTACGTAGGTCTGTTTACCAAACTTATTATTAATGGAGTAGTTCTTACTTGTCAAATGTCAAAAAATGACAGCTTCAAACACATCTACCGAAATAGCGGGCTATTCAAAATAACATCTCTTATTGGAAAACACTTTAGTTTGGCGTACTGTTCGACAGTTTGGTCACCTCATTCTAAGTATTTGAAGTTCACACAAGAAGTTGTCAAGAAATATTTCCTACATTTATTATAAATCACGCTTATCTATCCTCAATACTCCCTCGCTGGAAATGAGTCAATTTTACCTTGATGAATGCTTCCTTTACAGGCTTTGCCGTGGTTTGCCTGATACTGGTTTATTCAACCAGGTTCTAGTGAGGCACTTTGCGTGTTATTCAAGATAGTCTAATATCTTTGATGTTTTGCTTACGCGCGTAGTTTGGTGTATTTTCACCCACTCATGCTTAGAATACCACGTAATCATGATGACATTCAATTTGGTCCTTTCCCCCATCTCATATTTAGTTTATAAAAAATATGCCATAATCATTTTTTTCTCTTTTTGTAATTTTTTTTATTATTTTTGTCTTGGTATTTGCATGTTTTTTTTTCTCTTTCTCCTAGCAGTGTTATTACTTACTCTATTTTGTAATTGGAATTATTCTGTTAAATAAATAAATAAATTACCTGTCGCTTCAAGAGCTACGTTATTATACAAGTTTAGCTGGGTGGTAGCCTATACGGACAATATCAGCGTTAAGTTACGGTCGTTAGCAACCACAAGGATCTTTTCTCGAAACTTGACAGCAAGACAAAACTAGTAGGGTTAGAAATCAATGAGAATAAAACATTGCTTATGACGCAGTCAACGAAAAATACCTCAAATACTCAAAATATCACACTTGCCAAATACAATATCGAAAATATGGATAAATTCGTATATCTAGGCACCAGAATAACGAGAGTTGCTAATAGAAGACACAAAATACACCGAAGAATACGGCTCTCAAATAAAATATTTTGTTCAATTTGATGACCTTGAAGACCAGCAGCTTACACAGGAAAACAAAGCTCCAAGTATACAATTCTGTGATAAGGCCTATGCTATGCTGTTGATGTGAAACATGCACCCTAACCCAAGTATCGGCAAACATATTGAACGGCTTCGAACAACTGTTCACAGTCAAACAGGTACTTGAAAAGTGCTAGGGGTTCAAAGTAGACGTACATCAAATTTTCGTTGACTTTGAGCAAGCATACGACCGTATTGATTGTAATGTACTGTAACAAATAATGCACTGCTTTGTCATCCCAGCCAAATAAGTCCGTCTTACCAAAACGACAATGATGTCGATGACCTCCCAAGTCCGTCTCAATAATCAACAGAACGATGCCTTTGACACAAATATCGGACTAAAGCAGGGAGATGGGCTGGCCCCATTGCTATTCAATTTGGCTCTGGAGTACGTCATAAGGAAGCTACATATCGATACATGAGGTACATTACTATATAAGTCGATCTAAGCAAAAGCCTATGCGGACGAAACCAACATTTTTTCACTACCAATGAACTTTTCTTGAAACTCGACAGCGAAGCAAAACTAGTAGGGCTATAGACCAATGAAAATAAAACAAAGCACATGACGCAGTCAAGAAAAAATAACCCAAATGCTCAAAATATCACACTTGGCGATTACAGCATCGAAAATGTTGGCGAATTTGTGTATTAAGGTCCCAAAACAACGAAAACAGGTTACGAAAGAGACGAAAGAGAAGAGAATACAGCTCGTAAATATAATATTTTATTTAGTATTGACGATCTTGAAGACCAGCTGCATACACAGGACAACAAAGCCCTAAGTATACAAATCTGTGATAAGACCTGTATTATGCTATGGGTGTGAAACATGGACCCTAACCCAAGCATCCGAAAATATATTGAATGGCTTTGAGCGGCGGGTCCTGAGGGAAATAATCGGAGTGAAGCTAGACGGGGAACAATGGCGAATTCGATCCAACCAAGAGCTGTATAAAGTTTTTGACGAACCGGAGGTCTCAACAATTCTAAGACTTCAGAAGCTACAATAAGCTGGTCACATGAATCGTATGGATGAACAATGGATATCCAAAAAGGTATTCGTTAGGAGAACTGAAGGCCAGAGACCGGTAGGAAAACGGAGATAATGCTGGTCTGACTCGGTCGACGAAGACAGTTCATCGCTGCTCGGATTTCGAAATTGGAGGACGCGGTCAACAGACCGAGACAGTTGGAGGTGCTATTTGCAGGAAACGAAGTTCCGAGAGGGGCTGTAGTGCTAAGAAGAAGAAGATGACGTCGTTGGAATGAACTCCAGCTAGGTCTCCTGTCACCTTCCTTAAACGCTTTAAAAGAATGTTACAAAATATTCTGCTAAGCTTCTGATAGTTTAATAGTATTTTATATTCTTGTTTTTTTTTCTATTCAAGTTACTCACTTTATTTTTATTGCATGTATTATATTTCATTATCTATTTTGTAATTAGATTTATGGATCGGTAAAATAGCGTAAATTTATAAATACAACAAACTAAGCGGTTTGACCGAAAGAAAAGGAAGTATATAAATATTCCCATGCCAAACGCGATTAGAGAATGTCATAAAACGATAGGCGGAGTTGATTTATTCCACAACGCAACCAGCATAAGGAAACAAGGGAAAAAGTGTTACTGGCCACTTTTAGCAAATATGTTCGATGCAGCACTAGTAAACGCATGGAAAATACATTGCCTTTGCACAAAGTCTACGAAAGAGACACCAATGTCACAGCGTTCGTTCAGAACTTTTGTTGCTGATAGTCTGTTGTGGTTAGAGTCTCGAGATCAATCATCACTTCTGAGAACAGGAAAATTAGATGATGTTATTCATTTTGACAACATAAATCATTCTGTTTAAAGATCGAAAAACATCTAAAATGTCAAACCATTTTCGTTTGCAAGAAATGTAATATCTCGCTCCATCCTAAATGTTTTGATTCCTACCATTTGAAACAATAAATAAAATAAAATACTCAAGAAACAGTTCCAAAGTCATCATTCTGATAGTCATTTAGGTTTTTATTAGTCTGTTATTATATTTTTTAAATCGAAGGTTCATTAATTTATTTTCAAAAAAACTTTACTTTTCAAAAATTTTTTGCACTGCTTCAAGCGAACGTTGCAAAAACCCAGCACCGATTTTTTTGAAAACTGCGGCCTTTGCAAAATGTGTTACTTCGGATTTCTTCAAGTTAATCATAGGTAAAGCGCATCTGGTAGCCGCCGGAAATGGGTTAAGCATATTTTAGAAATAATTCCTGGTATTTGGGTTAACCTGAGGCCCCGTGGGAGAAGTTATGAAATTTTCTTCATGCGAGGAATTAGAAGTTAGTTATTATAATTATTAATTAGTTAGTCATTACTAATATTAATTGTTAAAGAGTTACGACTTACAAGTTAAGTTTTTAATATACATTTTTACCCGAATCGTGGCTTGAACTAATACTCATACTCTTGTTGTATCGTGCCCCAATTCTTTCCTCATTATTTTTTCAATGATTGCAAAATCTAAATCATCGACCAATGATCAAAAGTCTTAAATAGCAATTACTCCTAAGAATAGTCACTTAGATATCGTGAGTGTGTTGATCAGCATGAACATAATCATTTACATCGTAGTCCACTAAGAATTAATAAAATTGTGCTAGTGCAGCGACTGTTTATACTGTTGAGTTGTGAAGTGGGTCACAGATAGTTCAGTAGACCTTGATCAATAATTATTGTTTTGTGTGCACAACAGTTATACTGACCTTTACGGTGAAATTATTCTTGAGAAGCTTATATCAACAATGAGTGTAAAGTAAAGTCTGGCGAATTGTATTGCGTTTGACAATACATTCAAATCCAGTGGCGGACAAAAGTCTACAACAACTCCTTATATTGAGGTTCTGGTTAATTGGAAGCTTTAAACAAAAATCTATTTATATGTATTTTTCAGTAAGGTAAATATATTTATCAAAAAACAAAGACAATGAAATGAATGGACAAAAGTCTATGACAGTCAGTGCTGACTGACTTGTACGCAAAATATTTTCAACTAAACGCATTGAAAATTTTAAAAATTTTTGCTGGCTTAACATTTGGTTGGACCCCCTTTCGCATCAATTCCTGCTTGCAGTCTTCGGGGTAAAGAGACAACTAAATTAGCAGTTTCTACAGATGTGTTTTTCTCCCATTCGGTAACAAGCGCTTCCTTCAACAAATTTTGTGTTCTAATGTGACATTTTCGAATTTTCCGTTCCAAAAGCTCCCATACATGTTCTATTGGGTTTAAATCTGGACTTTTTGCAGGCGTATTAAGTTGCCTAGGAGCGTAGTACAACAACGAGTTCTTGACGAAAAGTGCTGTATGTTTTGGATCATTGTCTTATTGGGAAACCCATCTCTCCAAGATCCAACTTCTCCACTGATGGCTTCAAATGTTCAAATGTTCTAGTAAACATAACAGTCCATCGTAGTTTCAACGAAAGCCAATCTGCGGACCCTAGATGCAGCGATGGCTCCCCAAACCATCACATTACCTCCGCCGTGCTTGACAGTAGGAATCAAATTGCAAGTCTCTAAAGCGGTGTTCTTTTTCTCCATACTTTAATGCGACTATCACTTTCGAAAATGTTGAATTTGGACTCATCTGTGAAAAAGACGCGATTCCAAAAATCATTGTCCTAGTTAATATGGGTCTTGGTGAACTGTAGACGCAGAAGTCGGTTTTTGGCGGATATAAGTGGCTTTTTACGTGAAGTTCTGCTTTGAAACCCATTTGTATTTAATGCTCTCATGATGATTTTTGCACAGACATCCTTTTTTTTCCGTAGCCACTTATTTCGCCAAATCTGGAGCACTTATTTTTGATTACTGTTCACTTCTTTTAGAATAAAATTAATGTCTCTGCGCGACAACTTTTTCGGTCGGCCAGTTCACGGCTTATTTTCAATGGAACCACTGTTTTCAAAGTTTTTGATGATCATATACACAGAAATTCGTTTAAGTTTCAGTGATTTCGCGATTTCCGAGCAAGATTTATTGTCTTTCTTATACTGTACGATCAAATTCCGGAAATCACTAGAAATTTCTTTTCGCGATGTTATTTTGCGGTCCTTACAGTTAGACACTAGCGATAAAACTATAACAGAATTGCAACAGCGCATACACGGAATGATGAAAATACCTAGTAAACAAGTATTGATGACATTCCGTTACGTTTAGTTGGAAATTTTTTGTGTATAACTGAGTCAACACTGGCTGTCGTAGACTTTTGTCGATTCAATTTTTTTAGGTTTTAGGACTTTCTCCTTAATTTTGGTATGCAAATTTTTTATCTTTATTTTGTTTATAAATATATTTACGTTAGTGAAAAATGTACTTCAATGGACTTTTGATTAAAGCTTCCAATTAACCGGTATCTCAATATAAGGAATTGTCGTAGACTTTTGTCGGTGACGGTATGTTACGTGCAGAGACTCCTTGAATCGTAAACTACATGGAGCTTGCATAGATGCACCAAAAGATTTGTACCATCCCTACATGGATAAACATTTCATCTGTTCGGATTGCCAAGGTTTTGAATACCTATTGAAAGCCATGTACGACAAATTAATTAGAAACATCAACAAACTCCATGAGGAGAATAATCTATTGATTTCCCGGCAGCACTCACAATGAAAGTTTTGTGGAAATGGCTGGCTGCTTCGATGATTTAGCAGTTACACTATCCAACAGCAACAAGGGGGTATATAAAGCCCTTGAAATGTTTGAAAACCAAGTCGCGTCTATCCGTAAAAAATTACCAAACAATCAACATTATAATCAGGATAAAGAGCTCGAGAAATCATCGTTATTTCAAGCGAGAACGTTGAAACTGTTGAAAAATCATGGCATGATTCTGAATAATATAGCCTTGTCATTTGGATGCTTGAGGAACGAAGAGGAATCATTGGAGATTCTGTCAAAAGCGGGAAAGATTGAAGATAGACTAAACACAATAGTGGAAGAAATGCAGCGATATCACCAAAATAGTATGATTCATGGAATGTCGCATAAAAACACAACTGGTGGACTGATTCAAGGAAAGTTACCAGGAAAAACAGCTAGTGAACCGGACAAATTTCTACATGCATCTGAAAATGCTCCAAAACCCAATATTATTTATAAATTGGGAATATTCTGGTCTGAAGAAGATCGGAAGCAAATTATTCAGCGGCTGAAACGGGTGAACCCAAACAATGTTCTCTTTCTCATGCAGAAAGCTCCAAACAACTGTATGCAGCTATAGTCCAAAAGACTATTGAAAATGATTTTTTAATCAAAGACTGCTGGGTTGAAGTGATACCACAGCAAAGCAAACAAAAGCGTCGCTTCAAGGTTTTCATTCCATCACGATATTGGTGATTAAACTCCAATATTATGAAAAAAAGCGGTAGCTACTCATGGGATGGTATGGTGCTCAAGAAGTGGAGAACCATCAACAGCTCAACATCACCTAGCACTGCCTGTAATATATAAAAAATATGTAATTTCACTATGGCTTCTTATTGTACTAACCATACTTTTCTCACGATTTTATCTAAACCATCCTCGACAACTAACTCATTGGCAGGTACCATTGCTATTGTACCAGTAACACAAGACAACATGAACAATAGAAGCCTTTCACAAAATTCAACTAACTTAGAGCCAAAAACCTTGCGAAACGTCTCTAAATCGAATGTAACTCTTGCCACGACGGGAATATCTTCTAAACCACTTTTGAAATACGAAAAGTTCATCCATGGCAAGATTCAAACACCCTCTTCTTCGGGCTCAATACACCTCATACAGTCTTCTGTCCTCAGAGATAACAATAAGCCCTTTCTAGATCCGTTATGCCCACCATCTATAAAAGCCACGCTCAACTATGGGGCTGATTTAGAAAAAAAATATTTTTTATCGAAATTCAGAGGCCACAAAATCTATGAATGTGTTCGACTCTTTTTAGCATGCATGCATAAGGCGCCGGATACAACATGTATTGATGGAAAAGCCAAGACCAGCCTCAAAGTCATAATACAAAGAGAAACTCTCCCTATGGATTATGATTCACTTCGAGGTATATATCTTTGCTTTCATGAAGAACTGAGAATCACTTCAGATCAAGCAAAAAAGGATCTTGTATCGTATGCGACACATGTAAGCTCAAACTACATTTCCTCGCTTCAAAGGACTAGAGAAAAACACCACAAGTTTTTTCGTCCCCAATAATATGCCCATTCAACAGAGCCTAAAATTGTTTTACCACAATTGCAGCGGTATCCAATCTAAATTAAGCCAATAATTCCTTGACGCAAAATCTTGCCACTTTCAAATTTTATCCCTGACGGAAACTTGGCTTAACAATACATAAAAAATGAAGAAATCTTAGACAGTGATGGGACTATCTTCAAAGATGATAGAGACTATCACAGCACTGGACAATCAAGAGGAGGTGGCGTATTAGTTGCGGATCACAACTCCCTTTCAAGTGAGCTTGTAAGCACCACCTCTTATAAATTATTTCAGCATAGGGTAATTCATATATCAACAAAAAAGCTTAGCGTATATCGTGGCGTGTACTACGTTTCCCAAACTCTTCTGAAATCGTCTATCATGAAGTCATCGAAACCATTTCTTCTCTAGCTGCTTCCATTAAAGAAGATGACTTAATAACTTTTCTGGAAACTTTAACCGACCGAATTTAAAATTCGTAATTGATGAAGTCGATAATCGTCTTCTCCCAATCAATCTTCTTGACAGTCAGGATTTTAACGTGATAAGTACTTTTTATGGCAACAATCTGCAGCAAATAACTCTGACGCGTAACCAAAATGGAAATTGGTTAGACTTAATATTCACTAACGCATATGATGATGCAGTGGTTAATCCATCCGATGACAAAGAGCACCTTTTTTGTAGCAGTCTTCATCACTCTGTACTTACTATTGAGATTTCCACTACTGATATTTCTAACCATATTTCATACAATAATTCAATTGTTTACGACTTTCGCAATGCTGATTATGAAAGCATTAAAAAACATCTTTGTACTGTCGATTGGACTTGTACTGTTTTGACGCTAGACCAAGAAGAAGCTTTATCGTGTTTTTATCGGATAACTCTTAACGCCGTTGAAAAGAATGTTCCAAAAGTTAAGAAAAAAGCTACACTTTTGGAACATTGGCTAAATAACGATTTAAGATATTTACGAAATTAAAGGAATAAATACTATAAAATGATTAAAAGTAAAAAAAATGTCAGCAATGCTATTCAAATATTAGGTGTACAAATTAATTCGGTCCGTTTTCAAATGATGGTGCTAGCTGCCACAAATGCTAGGTTATGACAGCTGTTTTCGGTGGTTTCAGAGAGGTTATATATTTGTTAAGAATCTTCACTGTACAACTCTTTCGCTTGCTTGATATAGCCTTCTCAGCACTGCATTAAACATGTCAGGCTTTGAAGTCAATAAGCAGCATTTGCGGGAAGGGTTGATTTTTTTCTTTCATTCGAAGAAAAGTGCCGCCGAAGCGCATCGAACGCTCGTAGAAGTATACGGCGATAGTGCTCCGACTGACAAAACATGCAGGGAATGGTTTTGACGATTTAAAGATGGAGATTTTAGCGTTCATGACAGGCGTCGCTCTGGACAACCGAAAAAATTTGAAGATGGCGAATGAGAGGAATTACTGAATGAACATCCAACACAAACACAAGAACAGCTAGCAGAACAACTTGAAGTCACTCAGCAAGCAATATCCGTGAGACTAAAAACGATAGGAATGATCTAAAAACAAGGAACATGAGTTCCTTATGCACTGAAATCCAGAGACGTCAAAAGGCGATTATGCACTTGCGAGCAGTTGATTCACGGACAAAAAAGGAAGGGTTTTTTACACCAAATTGTGACTGGGGATGAAAAATGGATATTTTTTGACAACACTAAAAAGAAAAAATACTACGCAAGACCTGGAGAATCGTTGCCATCGAACTCAACGTCGACACCTAAGCGCAAAATTCTTGGTTCCAAGGTCATGCTATGCATTTCGTAGGACCAAAAAGGTGTCGTCTACTATCAGCTTCTGAAACCTGGTGTAACCACCATCGGCGATCGATACAGGGTTCAGCTGATGCGTTTGAGCCGTGTTTTGCACGAGAAACGCCCAGAATACGAGCAAAGGCACGAAAAAGTTATTCTGCTTCACGATAACGCAAGGTCTTGTGTCGCTAAACCGGTGAAATAATACTTGGAGACGCTAAAGTGGAACATCTTACCGCACCCGCCGTATTCTCCGGACATTGCCCCTTCCGACTATTGGTTGTTTCGACGAATGCAGAATGAGTTGACCGATCAGCGGTTCACTTCTTATGAAGAAATACAAAAATGGCTCGAAACATGGATGAGCGAAAGAGATGAGTTGTTTTATCGAGATGGAATCAGATGATTCCCGGAGAGATGGAAAAAAATAGTAGAAAGTGATGGACAATGCTTTGAATAATGTATTTTTGTTTTGATTTCATAATAAATGCTTTTTTTATTGCTTGAAAATGGACCAAAATAAATTTGTACACCTAATATTATAAAATATAATAAGCTTGCTAGTGAATTTAAATCGAGATTGGCGAAAATATCATCAAAGAAACTAAGAAATTCTTTGATTTTGTAAACGTCAAGCCCAAGACTCAGGGTTACCCGTCATACATGTTTTTTAAGGACTCTGTTTCTGACTCTCAAGAGCAAGAGGTTTATTGAAACCCTGAGAAACCAAGAAATCCCATTTCTGAAATGCCGTGTTCAGCAACTTTGATTATTGAAGTTTTAATTTCTAAGGAAGATATTGCTCATGCAATTGCGGGTTTGTATTTGAATAAGGGACCTGGTCCTTATCTTAGTCCTCCTAGCTTTCTGATCCAGTGCAAAGAACAATTAATAGTGCCTTTCTCCATCATTTTCGATAAATGCCTCTCTAGCGGCATGTTTCCTTCTTACTGGAAATCTTTGTACCTAATACCAGTCCTAAAGAAGAATGATAAATGGTGTATTCAAAATTAAAGAGACATTGCTATATTATCAGCCATTCTTAAGCTTTTTGAACAGATACTTTGCAATAAGATATATCCTACAATATTATAGAACATCATTATGACATCAAGTATTCTATGTGAGCTGGAGAAAAGTCTCCAAATTTATGCAATATATAAGGATTCTAGCAAAGTATTTGATCGTGTAAACTATGAAATTCTGATAAATAAACTCTATGATTTTGGTATTACAGGCCGTTTACTCAGCTGGATCTTTTCATGTGTAACGTTACGTTACGATTATCCAAACAAATTCATGTTCTCTCCGGGGTTCCTCAAGGAAGTTATCTTGGACCTCTTTTATTTGATATTTTCATATCGGACCTCTCATCAGATTTACATGATGTGCCTCATCTTTTTTATGCAGATGATCTGAAATTTTACCACGTTATACTCGTATCTTCTTTGACGGATATGATTTTCTTTCAGTCCAAGCTGAAAACTCTCTCTGATTGGTGCAATAATAATAAACTTTCCCTAAACTTGGGAAAATGCCAGGAGATAAGTTTTTCAAGAAAAAAGAGGCTTCGTTTATTTGACTATCACATAAACAACACAACACTTAGTAGAGTCGATAGCATTGTCAACCTTGGTGTTGTTCTGGACCAAAAGCTTCGCTTTAAACTACAGTACGATGGAGTTATATCTAAGGCTCATAAAATGCTACGTTCCATCAAAAGAAGAGCTAAGGAATTCAAGAATATTTGGGTTACTAAATCACTATACATCTCGTTAGTGCGCCCTATTCTTGAATATACCAGCCTGATTTGGAACCCTGTTTTTAATATCCACGCTGACAGGTTAGAATCGGTCCAGAAACAGCTGCTTCTTTTTGCACTAAGATCTCTTTACGATCCTAGGAATTCCCACAGCCTACCATCATATAGCTATCGGCTTCAAGTATTTAATATGGCACCACTAAATCCTAGGAAAATGATGATATCTGCCTGTTCAGTATATAGCAAAAAAAATTACTTTGACATTCACCAATACTTATCGTAGGTCGCCACCACACTACCTATGCAGAAAATGAGCCATTAAACGTTTGTTGTAAGGCATTCAACAAGTTTAGTGAATACTACTTCCCGTCCATTTCCGAAGGCTTATATAAATTTTTTATCCTGTAACCCCTTCATTCCTCAACATAATTGTACGTTAATTTATTGTACCTAAATTTGAGAAAAATGTATTGTTTCCAATTTTTATATTTTTGTAATTTTTTTAAATGTAAGGATATGTCTTGCTTGGCAAATAAATAATTAAACAAATATTGGATGCGGGACCCCATGAATTCCAATATCACGCGAGATTGCACATTTTCAATCCGCCAATTAGCAGGATTGAAGAAAAGCTGCTAGATTGGAAGCCCTACTTCTACAGATGTCCGAGTTGGGGGTTTGGCAATAGATATTTCTGTCTAGTCAAAGTCAAAGTCAAAAGCGCTTTATTCAATACTAAACGTTATAAGCTTTAGAAGAATATAAAGCCAAATTCAAACAATAAGAACACAAAAACTTAATGGCCCAAAATGCTCTCTAAATTTATACGTTATCAGTTGAACACATTTTATCAAAAAACTTTAGCAAATTCAAATTAATTATTATTATTGCAGATTTTTTCATTTGATTGGAAAAAGGAGAACTAACTTTGATCAAAAACATTATCTTCTACTCAAAAATTCTATCACAATACTCCTAACCTGGGCGTTTAACCCTATCTATAAACATAATAAAACAGACATAACATATACCTGACCTATCCCTAATTTTTAACACGAATAAACCAAAACACTAAATGTAGCAATAATGGGCTGAAACTCAAAAAACTAAGTAACGAAAAACACAAAAATTGAAAATAAACACGAATGATTTAGACATGATCATTCAGCCACCAATACCCAGATTGCCCTGTTTCAGCTCGAATAGCCCCAACAAATCTAGCAAACGAGTATCTCCATTGGAATTGTTGGTCTCGTGGACTCAAATTCGGAGGATATTTTATCTTCTTATCGGTGGCCCGTCGATATATGTGATATATGATTGAGACGCGATCAGAATCAAAAACATATCTATTCATGTCCAAATACACCAACACTTTTTGAGAAATTAAGCCAGTAGCGCGACAAGTCACAATATATCCGTCTGTAGGGTAGAATGGCTGCGAAACCTAAGGATTTTCACTCACAGTTGCAGATCTACCCGAAAACTTTTATTTTTCCACAAAAGTAGCGCTCTGGTTGTAGCAGATCTGACATCCATATGTCAAAACTGGTCCAACCAGGGTCTTGTAACAGACAATTTTGACCTTTTGATCAATGTATCTGGAATTAAAGAGTCTTTGTATGGCTATGACTATTTTTTTTTGCCTTACTGAGCATAATTTTGACATGTTCAGTATGGTACAGATACTGATCGAGATGAACACCAAAGGATCGAACACAGGATTTATGTGACACCCGTTCTGAGCTACCCTTGCCAGCCATGATGCGGAAATCGTTTTTATTGCTTGTCAGGCCTTGACTGAACCCCAGCAGCGTTGTCCAAAACAAAATTGTTTCGCACTTTGGCGTATTGATTTTCATTCGCCAATTTTCAGTGTATAGCTGCACATCATTGAACATTTTTTGTAGATTGCTTTGAACTATTGTAGCTTTTTGGTCTGCCGTATATATGATCAGATTATCAGCAAACGCTATCAATGATTGCGTTGGTGAGACGTTATAATCAAAGCCGTTCAATAGCTTGTGAATGAATATTGAGAAGAGTAGAGATGCATTATCTGTTTCTTGCTGTAGACCATTCAGGGCCTTGAATTCGCGCCTTGTTGCTAGGTTTCCATGAGTTACAACAAACATTTTCCCCTATAACGTATTGCATATCATGGCGACAAGGTGTCTGGGGAACTTGTCCTGAAGTAGTTTATAAATAAGTCCATCTAACCACACCATATCGAAGGCTTTCTCCATATCAACGAGACATGCTCCAACATATTCTTTGTTGTTTAGTTTCCAACAGATGACTGAGGTTACTTTCGTTATTGCATATGTGCTCGAATGCCTGGCACAAAAACCAAATTGGCAATTCGGCATCAACTCAAATTTCTCAATGTGGGCGTTTAATGTTTTGTTGAGTATTGCCTCAAACAAGTTGCTGAAGTTAGGCAGCAAGCTGATTGGACGATAGCTTTAAGGACATGAAGATTCTTTTCATTTCTTCAAGATCGGAAACACTTTAGCCTTTTTCCACTCATTTGAGAAATATGAATTGCTCAACATGTGGTTGAACAATGTGCAATAATTCCTAATACCAACCTCAGACAAATATCGGAGAGCTACGCTTGTAATACCATCAGTGCAACATGATTTCTTGTTGTTTACCCTGCGAAACATGAAACACAAGTCTTCATAGCTGACAAAATAATTAGCAAAATTCAAGCTCAGTATGAGGTCAGACGTTAATGTTTCATTGAAATGAAGAATTGATTAGCCGTTCAGGCTTGATTTGAAATCGGAAACTTTTCCTTCAATGACCTCTGAAAATATTTGATTCCCTCTCTCAGGATTTGGTGGATGAACCAATTCAAAATTTGTTCCAATCAGGGCAAGTTTCTACAATCCCTCATGTATAATCCTGTTTCCATTTCTATCCAGGGTCGTACTATCAATTTCGATACCAGCCCTATCAAGAATATTTATCTCATCACTAGTGACTTCAAGGTTCCATACGTTCACTCGAGACTTCTTACGGAATATGCTATTCGCTTTCCTGCAAACGCCATCTGGGCCCTGTGCGCTAATACCCCTCACTTTTTCCGCCCATTGATTGCTGACCTCACTCCTGACCAGGGATGGTATTCTACGCGATTTTTTGAGTCCCGTAGGTAATATACGTCGAAAACTGTATTCTACGTTTTCTACGGTCGAAAACCTCGTGCACGTCGAAAACTTCAAAAGACTCAGAAATTCATGGTATGAGTCATTCGCTGGCAGCGAATCGCTGCGCTGATTAAGTGTTAACTGTACGGGTACACAAATACGCATCTCTAGCAGTCTATATGTAGCAGTCTATATGTCTTATCTGTTGCGTCAGCTGTACTTGTTTGTCATTTGATTGGTCATAACGTGTTTTCTCTTGTTAGATTCATACTTTTGTCATTCAAATCGTTGTCCAAAATTTTATGAAAATGTCGAACGCATTTGAGAAATTAATGAAACAAAGTTATGAAAGTGAAGCATCCACATCACCACCAGCAAGAATATAATAATAATGCAGCCTGTTCAGCTTAAGTACTTCAAACAAGGAATTGAGCTCCTCCTTGAACTTGAGAACATTTCGACCAGTTTCATAGGCAGAGATAACGGAGAGGCTATCGCCACCTGGCAGTGAGATTTTGATAACGGACACTTCACAAGATTCAAAGCTTTCGAATTCGACTTTTTCAATATTTTTGAAACGATCGGGTCTTCTCATCAATATCCCGGTGCTACATCCCCCATCACCGTTTACCCTATCGTTTCTTACGAATTCAAAATCCTTGAATGTCATGGAGTGCCTTTAATTAATGTAGGTTTTAGTGATAAGCATGTTGTCAAACTTTTGCTTAACAATGAATCCAAGGAGATAGTTACGTCGATGTATAGTAACAATGGAGTTGACGTTGATCTAGATGAGACGAATCCTATCCATGGGAATGTGACTGGATGACAAATTATTTTGAGGCATTTGAAAGTCCTAAACGCTGAAAGACAAGATTAATTTTCGTGTCTTGTTTATTGATTCTCTCCGAAAAAGAATTAAGGTGCTGGTACATTTTGAGATGCAACTCATTATTGCCACTTACATTATTCACCGCATTTTCTGCTGGTCCTCTGGTGGCGAGTAGAAATGATACTCCGGGCTTGACGAAGTGTGGAGCAAAGACACTGCGGTGTACTTGTGTTTGCTTTGGGACAAATTTCACTCTCGCGTCTTGATATCGGGAGCATCCTCAATATGATGCCGAGTGGCCAAAAACACCGCAATTAACACAGTATAATTTCTCTTTAGGGTCTTTTCGAGCCAATTTGCACTCACCGGGAACGTCCTTGCATTTGACGCATCGACGCATTCATTCTGAAAGTACAATTGTACCAACTGGAGAGAAAATTATGATTATACGTGATTTTATACAAATAACTTCGAGTGATAATTTCAGAATATTATACTTACATTTTAAATATTTTTAAGGAATTGATGTAGTTCAAGTGATTGCAAAAATAATTTAAAAGTGATTTTTTTATTTAACATATTTGTTAGATTCCTTTAGAAGGAAATCGAAATTATTGAATACAGGCGAGCTTTGAATTTATTTTAACTTCTAATAACAGCTAAATTTTTAATGATTTTTAATCATTAAACTGTTTCCTCTTTCCAATTCTACGTCTAGCACTCGTTGCGTGTAGACGTGTTTTTAATCGCTCCTGTCATTAATTTTAAAAATTTATTAATTTTTCACAAAAGTCAGTTTCAAAAAGTTGAAATAATTTTTTACGAGCCAGTCAAAAGCAAGTTTTGATTTTATTGGGGAAGATTTTATCGTCGAAGGCATCGGCCAACCATATCAATAAATCAAGAAAAGGCAACAAACCAAAGACAACTCGGGACTGCTGTATGGAGGAGTCCGACGGCTTCCCTCCGTTGGAGGGCCCCGGGAAGAGTGACAATGTGAAATTGGCGGCAAGTGTCAACAAGCGAAGACAAACTAGCACTCAGGATACCGCAGATGGCGGCCGTCAGACACAAGTGCGCGAGGATAGGCAGGAGTTGAGTCGACTTCAAACTGAAATCGAAGAGTTAAAATCAAGAATAAAAACGTACGAAGATATGTTCGAGACAGCAAAAAAAGTGCAAGATAGTGAACCGATACGAAAAATCGATAATTAAACAAAACAGAAGAAAGCTGCGAATCCAAAAATCACAGAAGAAGTATTGAGTGCTGGTGGCACCAACGAAACCAGAATTACTCTGCAGCGCTGGACGGACTCCAACAGGATACGGAGGTAGACGAAAAAAATGGAGGTTATTAAGATAATGATAATTTTATAATTTATTTAAAAAATAAGGAGAAGAAACCAGCCCGTAGTTCTGCTGGTCCTCCTCAAAAAGTAAAGAATGTAATGAAAGTTCCGCCAATTAATGTCTTCAATCAAAGCAGAAAGGACATGTTTCGGCTGTTGGCAGCCATTAACTTTGAAATTAAACGAATCAATTCCGAGAAGTTATCTATTAGAACGAAATCACTGGTTGATTTCAAATCAGCGAAAAATGCTTTAAATTCTCGGGAGGTTCCGCACTTCACTTATAACCCCAAAAGCGAGAAGAACCAGACGTTCTTGCTGAAGGGCTTGGACTGCGGAGAAGATACCGTCGATCTTCTTCAGGTTCTCAAGGAAACAGCACCACAAACCGAATTTATCTCAGTTAAAACATTCGCGACCAGAAGGTCGACGGTAGAAAAAAAATTTACCACTTTATTTAGTACAAATATCAAATAAGAGCAGTCCAAGCCCTCTTCAGCAAATCAGATATTTAAATTTACGAGTGGTGAGGTGGGGACGCCTCCAGAAAGGAGAAATCAACCAGTGCTATCGCTGCCAACGATTTGGGTATTCGGCTGCCAACTGCGCCATGCATTACCGATGCGTTAAATGCAAGGACGTGCATGCTCCCGGTGAGTGCAAATTGGCTCAGGCGGAGCCAAAAGAGAAATTATACTGTGTTAACTGCGGGGTTTTTGGTCACCTAGCATCATTTCGAGGATGCTCCCGATATCAGGATGCGAGATTGGAATCTGTCCCAAAGCAAACACAACTACACCGCATTGTCTTAGCTCCGAACTTCGTCAAGCTCGGAGTATCATTTGCACAAGCCGCTAGAGGACCAGCAGAAAATGCGGTAAATAGTGTAAATAATGTAAGTGGCAATAATGAGCTGCTTCTCAAAATTTTACAGCAATTAAATTCTCCATCGGAAAGAATCGATAAGCAAGATACAAAGATTAATCTTGTTTTTCATCGTCTAGGGGTTGCAAATGCCTCAAAATAATTTGTGATCTAGTCACATTCCCATGATATGATTCGTCTCCTCTCGATCCACGTCAACTCCATTGTTAGTTTACATCGGCGTGATTATCTCCTTGAATTCATTGCCAGACAAAAGCCTGAGATTGTGCTTCTCAACAAAACCCACCTCAGTTCATTGCACTCCATGAGATTCAAGGATTTTGAGTTCGTAAGAAACGATAGGGTAACAGGTGATGGGGGAGGTGGCACCGGGATATTGGTTCGAAGACCCTATTGTTTCCAAAATATTGAAAAAGTCGAATATCTTTTGAAGTATCCGTTATCAAAATTTCACTGCTAGGTGGGGATACCCTCTTCGTTATCTCTGCCTATGCAACTGGTGGAACTGTTCTCAAGCTCAAGGAGGAACTCAATTCCTTGTTTGAAATACTCGAATTGAATAGGCTGCATTATTATTATATTCTTGCTGGTAACCTGAATACCAAGCATACATCATGGATGAACGCCACCCAATAATCCAAGAGGTGTATTCCTGAAATCGTGGATAACAGAGAACCAAATTGAAGACAGGTGCAATCTATATGGGCCGGAGTTCCCAACATACCCTAGGACAAATTCATATTTGGACCTCTGCATTGCTGACGCAAGACTCGAATTCAACTTTAATAGTCCTCAACGGAAACTGCAGGTGCTTCCTTATGATAGCGACCATAACGCAATCGTAATGGAAATCAATCATCACAGGGATGATTTCTTCCTCATTTCAGTTCACCATGAAAATCATCGGTTGAACTTCAAAAAAACAGACTGGGGAAAGTTTCAAAAGAAGTTTAATCGGGAGTACCAGAAGCAACGTCCCCCTTCTGATGATGGCAACTCTTGCTCAATGGTTCCTAATGACAGGAATCTAACTAATGATGAAATAGATGTCTATTTGTCGAAGTTTGAGAAGCTAGCATTGGAAACGATTGAGAAAATTGTTCCCAAGATTAAACATCGAAACAATATGGAAGCATATGAAACACCAACCATTGCAAGGTTTAAAAGATTGAAAAGCCTACTTCTCACACGTGTCAACAATATTTATCGACGATTTTTCGACTACAACCATCCCTCGTTGGCTTTGTTGAAATTACATCTGAAGAATGTCCGGAATTTAATCCGGTCATACTTCAGGAGTGAAGTCAGCAATCAATGGGCGGAAAAATTGAGGGATATTAGCCCACAGGACCCAGATGGCGTGTTTGCGAAAGTGAATAGCATATTCCGCAAGAAGTTTCGAGTGAAGGTATCGAGTCTTGAAGTCACTAGTGATGAGATGAATCTTCTCGATAGGACTGGTATTGAAATTGATAGTACGACTCCGGATAAAAATGGAAACAGGATTATTTGTGAAGGATTGGATAAACTTGCCCTGATTGAAACACATTTTGAATTGGTTCATCTACCACACCCTGAGAGAGGGAATGAAATACTTTCAGAGGTCATTGAAAGAAAAGTTTCCGACTCCAAATCAAGCCTGAACGGCCAATTAATACTTCATTTCAATGAAAAATTAACATCAGCTATGAAGACTTGTGTTTCATTTTTCGCGGGATAAACAGCAAGAAATCATGTGGTACTGATGGTATTCCAAATGTAGTTCTCCGACATTTGCCTGAGGTTGCTATTAGGAATTATTGCATATTGTTTAACAAAATGTTGAGCAATTCATATTTCCCAAATGAGTGGAAAAAGGCTAAGGTATTTCCGATCTTGGAGAAAGGAAAAGAATCTTCATGCCCCAAAAGCTATCGCCCAATCAGCTTGCTGCCTAACATCAGCAAGGTGCTTGAAGTGATACTCAACAGAGCATTAAACGCCCACATTGAGGAAAATGAGTTGATGCCGAATTGCCAATTTGGTTTTCGTGCCAGGCATTCGACCACACATGCAATAACGAAAGTAACCTCAGACATCTGATGGAAACTAAATGATAGAGAAAGTGTTGGAGCGTGTCTCACTGATATGGAGAAGGCCTTCGATACGGTGTGGTTAGATGGACTAATTTTTAAACTCCTCCAGGACAAGTTCCCCGGACACCTTATCGCCATGATGTCCAATATGTTATACGGGAAATCGTTTGTTGTAACTGATGGAAATCTGACAACAATGCGTGAGTTCAAGGTCTTGAATGGTCTACAGAAGGGAACAGTTACTGTGCCTCTGCTCTTCTCAATCTTCATTCGCAAGCTATTGAACGGCTTTGATTTTAACGTCTCACGAACGCGATCATTGGTAGCGTTTGCTGATGATTTGATCATCTATACGGCAGACCGAAAAGCTACAATCGTTCAGAGCAATCTCCAAAAAATGTTCAATGATGTGCAGCTGTACACTGACAATTGGCGAATGTAAATCAATGCGTAGAAGTATGAAGCAATCTTGTTTCGGACAACGCTGCAGGGGGTCAGTCAAGACCTGAAACGTAATTGGAAAGATTTCCACATCATGGCTGGCGAGGGTAGTTCAGAACGGGTTCCACATAAATCCTGTGTTCGATACCTCGGTGCTTATCTCGATCAGTATTTGTACTATACTGAACATGTCAAAATCATGCTCAGTAAGGCACTAAAAGTAGTCATGGACCTACGAAAGCTCTTTCATTCCAAATACATTGATCAAGAGACCAAAAGGTCAAAATTATCTGTTACAAGACCCTGATTAGACCAGTTTTGACATATGGATGCCAAATCTGGTACAACCAGAGTGCTAGTATTGTGGTGCAGTTGGCCGCCGAATGTCCAAATCGTTGACACTGATAACACAGGTTGACTTCTCTTTTCTGGAGGCGTTCCCACTGCACCACTCAGAAGTTCAAGTAGCTTAGCATTTCGACTGCTCTTATTTGAAATCGGCACCAAATAAAGTGGTAAATTTTTTTCTGCCGTCCACCTTCTTGTCACGAATGTTTCAATGGAAAAAAAAATACAATTTCTAGCTTTGCCTCTTTGAGCACCTGAAGAAGATCAACGGCATCTTCTCCGCAGTCCAAGTTCTCCAACAAAAAGGTCTGGTTCTTCGCACTTTTCGGGGTAGATGTGAAGTGTGGAACCTCCCCGGAATTCAGTGCATTTTTAGCTGATTTGAAATCAACCAGTGATTTCGTTCTGATTGTTAATTTTTCGGCATTGATTCTTTTAATCTCAAAACTAGTTAATTTATTTTCAGCTGCCAATAGCCGAACCATATCCTTTCCGCTTTGACCGAACACAATAATTGGTGGAACTTTTTCTGTATTTTTGGCAACTTTTTGAGAAGGACTAGCAGAACTGCGAGTTGGTTTCTCCTCCTTATTTTTATAATGTAAGTAAAGGATAAAATTATCATTGTTATCTTGACTAACATTACCTTCAATACTTTCGTCAACGTTCATTACTTGTTGGAGTCCGTCCAGCGATGCATATGTTAGTAGTTTTTGCTGGCTACTTGAGTCTTACGCCCGCCATCTACGGAGTCCTGGTTACTTATGTGTCTTACTTTTCTTGACGCTTGCCGCCAATTTCATATTACTACTCTCCCCGGGGCCCCCCAATAGAGGGATGCCATTGGGCTTTTCCATACAGCAGTTCCGAGTTAGTCTTGGGCTTATCTGCTTTTGTTGATTTATCGAAGTCAAATAATATTCGACGATAAATGCTCTTTCCAATGAAATCAAAATTTGCATTTGGCTGACTTATAAAAATTTAATTTTTTGAAACCGACTTTTGTGAAAAATTATTTAGTATTTTCGATATTTCTGTCTTTACCCATAACAAAGATCTCACTTCAAAATTATTTAAAATGGCCAACTTGCACCTAACGGTGACGTTTGAAGTTAGCTACTAATTTCCTACATTTTCTGTGTCTTTATCAAACAAAAAATTAAACCCTTTCTAGTCATTTAATCAAAATAACATAAAAAGTACAATTTTACATATAAATCACCTTAAGTGCTTTCTAGCAAAGTCTGAATAGTAAAAGACTGACAAAAACTTCAAATTTTGTATCAAAGTTGCTCTTTCATGCATTGTTAATACCGCTGGAGAGTTTGAAAAGCATCTTCCTCTTGAGGTAAATTTGTTTCACCTCCTATTAAAACAATGTTGCGAAATCAATTTGCAACAATGACTGAAAAGTGCATTTCACTCCCATAAAGTGTTCCAAAGCAACAGCACCGCTATCATCTTCATCGCTATCATCGTCATTATCATCATGATAGCGATTCCTTGATTTTGTAGCCTTTTCAGCGCTCCTTTCGCAAAGCATGAGAACATATATCTTTCCACCTTGTGTCTTCCTTATCCAGGACTCATATATTCGCATCGTGGGGTTGTGTATATAAATCCATCGTGCAAATTACAGCTGAGCATTTTCCGAGTAGAGAGGTGTTTCATCATGGAGAGGACACTAGAGACCCATAATAAGTAGAGTGTCCCATTAACACGTTCCATTCTTGGCACTTTTACTGCCTTTTTGTTGTTCGGTCGTTGTCGTCATCATCGTTCCCGAACGCTCTTTTGTGAATGCATCACAAGCATCGGACGAAGCATTTGAGAAAATCAATATTATCGTGTGCAGAAATGTACGGAAGGCGAGGCGAAGGAGTGCGACCGGAAGGATGCTTCTATGATTCCATCGCTCTGACAATGTTTTGTTCATCATCAAATCCGGAAAACGAACCTTTCTACATGGAAAATTCATCCAAAAGTAATGTACTCGTACTCAAGAAGCAAGTTGGGATGATGATCGTGTAATTAGAGGATGTGAAACTGCATGTGCATGTCTTCAGATGCAAATTGCAAGTTCGGTGCAGATTTCGTGCTTGGTACATAGGAACCTACTAAATAGCTCCGTGTTCAGCTCGTCCACTTTTCGGGGGAACGAGATACGAAACCTCGAATTGAAGAAGAATTGGATGTATCACTGGGAGACCATTGTCTAGGCTTTGAATAAATTAGGAAAGTAATTCCTGGAACGTCCCAGAGCGGACACAAAGCTACTGAAATGCTTTGGGGCAAGTAATATTGTATTGCTTTTGTTTGTGCACGATACAAATACAATTAATTCAGATGTTGTTTGCTTCAAGTCATAGCTCTTGTGTTTGCTTTTATTTCATGTCTCGAGATCAAACTTCAAGAAAATTTCCTAATTTAAATTTCCGGAATTTGTTGATGGAATACGTAATTGTGATTTAGAAGGCTGTTTCTCAGAATACAAATGGAGTAAAATAACAAAGAGTAATTTGTTCTATGGATTCGGGCAGGAAAATTTATTAATATGTATTACTAAAACCCAGCTCCACTACATTGATATATTGGAAATCTAGCAGAGTTTTGGGGAAGAAATACCATTTCGTTTTCTCAATAAATTGGTCTCAATTCTATGTAATATTAAATTCTAAGATATACCACCGTTGAGTTTTATTTTAAATAGTATAGAATATTGTCCGACATGAATACTTCGCCTGAAAGTTTTAATTGCTTAAAACTTGACTTACTTTTGATTTCTTCCAATTTCTTATTTACTTCTCCTCTAAGATGTTCATTTGCTCATTTCGAAGCACACACAACAATTTGCAAACTATTCACTGATCCGTCGGCAAATGGAACAATCATAGGCGAATGGCTATAACTTAAGATGCCTGCAATAAACTCTAATACCTCCCAGAAAATCATTAATCCTTGCAAATGATCGCTTGTTTGGAGGTTCTTTATTTGCCTTTTTGGCTATTTTCTCAAAGCAAACTTTTCACTGATTGTAAACACCGCGAAACTGAACACGTGAAAATAATTCACAACATTTTATTGCATTTTCTCATAAATTTTCATTAAACTTGCCACGCTATCATTGCACTAAATATCATAAGGATTTCCTCGGATTTTCTCAGAACCGAACGATTCTCACACAAATTCATTCCACTTGGTACTTTCATCCGCGCTCGGAAGATTAGATTTTCCGACGGCACTGGGAAATTGCATTACCAACAAGCAAGCACGTTGCGGAACACCTGTTTACCATAAAACTTTTCCGCGATTATCTTTTTCGAAATGCAAATGGAAATTTCAATGCAGAATTGAGCACTTGATCGGGATTTGTTCACAGAACTCGCACTAAAACCGAACCATCAAGCGAATGATTGGAAATTCCTGTAGGAATTGCAGGTTCGAAACACGAATTTTCACAACGAATAGGAAAGCAGCTCACGTTCATGTTCCTCAAAGCATGAAGAAGATTCGAAACGGATTTGGAAAAGAGGAAAATTGGTGAAGACACGTCGAAAATACTTTCTAGATCGAATGGGATTTGCACTGATTTTTTACAAATTTTAAATCACACATTTATTTAACTTTTTTGTTTATTTTTATTTATTTTACTGGTTAAAGTAAAACGTGCTGTGCGAAAAATTTTGTATGTTGTGTGTGCATGCGAGCCAACTATGATCAAACACTACATGACATCGCCAGCGACAGGAGATGATGAAAATCTTTGCTAACTTTCACCAATACACTTTCATGAATTTTCCATACCAGCACGGTCGAATTGGATATTTTTTATTTCGTTGAGAAAACTCAGTTGCATTGTGTATACGAATCAAGTACGCATACGCCTCAATCGAATAGTATTTCGGAGAATGTAAATACGCTAAAGGAAACTCAAAGCTCGAGTTTCTCTCCCCCTCCACGGCAACGGCAATTTTCGAGCGCGTATGTGGATGCTGCGAGTGGACCAAAAATTTCCTTTTGATTTTCCATCAAGCTGTGATGCTCCACGCTGTTGTTCACGTGCGAAAAAGCTTCGGATACTGACAGTTTCGATACCAAAGAAAATTCTCTAAATTTCGTTGTTTATGAAAGTGCGAAGAAGGAAATGAAAGATAAGAAGTCAAAGAAGCCGAAATAAAGCAGTGGTGTCCATCAAAAGGAAACTTATGGATGTTTGAGGATAATTATTTATCAGTACCTATACAAAATTAGTAAGCTGAGAAAAAACAACTCCTATCTATAAAAAGTACTTTCTGGAACCGTTAGAAAATATTTTTTTTTTTCATATTCTTCCTTAGTCGCGAACTGTAATGGGTTTTAAACAATAAATTTCTAGAAAGGCAAGAGTTGAAAACAAGTTGGGTAAACAGACCTACGCTCATGCCAGAAGGGTTTTGTACCCAACTTCTCAGAAATGCAGTCACTAGCAATGAATAACGTGAAGAAATATGTCAAAGAGGTGTACACGTTCAAAAGAAAATGCATTCTTTTTCTACTTTCAACGGTCGCCATTTTGTTGCAAACTGACAAAAATCATTCAAATCATTAATTTCAAAAATTTTAATTTGTTATTGATCTTATTGGAAAATGTCAAGAAGATCAAGTCAAAACTGCAGTGACTGATTCCATGGAAAGCCCATAAAATACCAAAATCATGTGTTATTGTTGTTGTAATTGGAGAAATTTCAAATGGCTATAATTTCTGTGTTTATGATTTGATTTTCATCAAACAAAAATCTATTGGCGCCTAGTACACGCGTTGTTTGATTCGCTCTCAAAATTTTTCAAGTAAAATAAATAAAAGACTAATTAAATAAAATAAAGTTATCCTGAAAGTTACATAAGTTTTCTAGTTTAAAAATTTCAATTCATATTTTGTAGTTACAATCTAATAAAAGTTTTATCATTGAAAGAAAACTAAGTGATTAAGATAACCTCAATGTCGGACGTCAAGTGCTTTGTTTGCAAAAATACATCAAAAGGGCCTATCGCCAATATCGCCGAAGCTGTGCAATGTGATAAGTGTAAAGCTTACTACCATGCATCCTCTTATGCTCGTATTAAGAAACCTATACCACCCGGGATGCTTAAATGTTGTCTTGAGAAAGAGGCATCGCAACCCCATGACAAAGGATCTTTTATTAAGGAACTACAGTCTTTGCGTAGCGATTTAAAAGAAAATCATAATGATTTAGTGAAGCGCATAGATTCCTTGGAAGTTAAATATGAAGAGCGCCTCAATAAAAATCATAACACAGAAATACTCGATCTGACTGAAAAAATTTCATCTTTTCAAAAGAATTTGGATAATTGGAAATCTGAGTCTGAAGAGTTCATACTCGCCGAGATTATGGATCGGAATAGGCGAGAGTGTAATGTTGTTGTGTACAATCTTAAAGAGCAAAGCTCCGCTGCTGATGATATTTCGCATTTGCTCACTAACTATCCTAACGCGCCATGCAAAGCTACTGATGTTCGTGCTTTCAGACTTGGTGTTCCAAAGAAAGAGGTTAATCGACCACTGAAAGTGATTTTTGTAAATAAAGAATTTGCTCACTGGCTAATCGTTGATTCCAAAAAAGGTGTTGACACAAAGTTGAAGTGTATTCCGGATAGAACAGTTTTACAATGTCAGCAATTTGCCAAAATACTAAAAGAATTCAATGAGCGGAAAGCCAAAGGTGAAAGTAATTTGACAATCAAATATATTAATGGCATCCCACAAAAAAACGAGAAGAAAAATTCTCACATAAAAAACGGCAGTGTTACTTCCCAACAGATCAGCCCTCATCAACATTAAATATTTATTATCAAAACGTAAGAAGCATTAAAAATGTGCAAAAGTCAAAAGAACTTAAACTAAATGTCCACACCAATACAATCAAATTTGATATAATCGCCTTAACAGAGACTTGGTTAGATGAGCAAGTTTCTGATTCTGAATTGGAAATAACTGGTTATCAAATTTTTAGAGCAGATAGAGATCTCTTACACACTAATAAATGTCGTGGTGGAGGAGTATTGCTCTATATTTAAAGTTGTTTTAAATGTACCTTGCTTAAAATTCAACGATATGGTGTAGAGTTTCTGACAGTGTCGTGGTGGAGGAGTATTGCTCTATATTAAAAGTTGTTTTAAATGTACCTTGCTTAAAATTCAACGATATGCTGTAGAGTTTCTGACAGTGTCACTTGACATTTCTGATTGTATAATATTATTTACTTTAACATATGCGCCTCCTTTTGAAAATAATATGAAATTAAACTACTTGGATAATTTGGAAAAATATACCTTCGAATTGGAAAAAATCATGCATGAGAGGACAAATTATAGCAGCATTATTTGTGGTGATTTCAATTTGCCGGGATATCGCTGGCAGTCTGTTGATGAAGTAACATTGGCTCACGGATTTCATCCCAATTGGTATATTCGATCAGCTGTTGAAATTATTGTTAATTTAGCAAATAGATCGCAGTGTAAACAAATAGTTTATGAAATCAACAAGGCGGATGATCTCATAGTTTCTGTATTAGATGAAGCTCATCCAAATCCTTTTATAACAACGGTATGCTTAAGTTCATTCAAAAGTATTAGTTTTAAAGAAGTCATATACAACTTTAACAATATGAATGTTGCAAATATTGAGCAAAGATTTGAACTTATTGATTGGAATTCAGTTTTACATGAAAACTTTTCTATTGATGCTATGACTAATGTCTTCTATCGAGTAATTTATTCATTAATCGATAGTCAAGTTCCTAAGAAAATTATCCAGTATTCACCTAAATGCCCTCCTTGGTTTGATTTTGAACTAAAACGAGTAGTTTCCTTAAAGGAAAAATTACATTCTAAATATAAGGAACCTCCTTCAAATATTACTTACACTGAATTTAGATTTCAAAGGGCAATATGTAAAAGATTGACACAATTCAAAGATCGATTATATATGGAAAACATTGGAAAAAACATTAAAAATAATCCCCAAAGCTTTTGGAACTACGTTGATATTAAAAATATTAAAAATAGATGCATTCCTGATTCCGTATATTTAAACCAGATTGAAGCTAAAAATGGAGAAGACATTGTAAATCTCTTTGCTGTTCACTTCAAACAAACATAAGTATCTACTCCCATAACCTTTACAAATTCACAGAATTCAGATGTTCTTGTAGAAAATTGTTTCAACATTCTGCCTTTGAATACCTTCCACATAACTGAGCAAGAAGTTAAAGATTCATTGCTAGTTTTAGAAAATAAATTAAGTATGGGCCCAGATAAAATACCTTCTATATTTATTAAAACGTTTGCAGATTACTTATCAAAGCATTTATTTTTAATCTTTCAAAAATCTTACAAAACAGAAGATTTTCTAAAAGTATGGAAAACGTCTTTCATAACTCCTGTACCAAAAAGGGTGACAAGCAGAATGTTGCGAATTATAGGTCAATAGTCAAAAGTTCAATTTTTGGTAAAATTTTTGACTCTCTAACTGAAAACCAACTTTCAATATATTTAACTGAAAACCAACTTTCAATATATTTACGGAAAGTCATCATTAGAAACAAACATGGTTTTATGCCGAAACGTTCTACAATTTCTAATTTAGCTCTATATACCAATTACATTAATGACAGTTTAAAATGCAAAACACAGGTTGATTCCGTATACACTGACATGAGAGCAGCTTTTGACAAAGTCAACCACAACATCCTATTGCAAAAATTGGAAAAGCTAGGAATAGTAGGGAATGCTCTTAAATTTACTTATTTATTTATTTACCAGTAAAATTTACATGTAAAATACATATGCATATATGTATATATATATATATATATATATATATATATATATATATATATATATATATATATATATATATATATATATATATAAAACAATAAACTGCAGAGGGAACTTTATCCCTGTACGCAAACTGGTGTGCTTAAAAACTAATATCTTATAACTAAAAGAAACATACATTTGCCAATATTATGTAAGCATTTCAAATAAGGTCTTAGAATTTTTGGAATTCGCGCTGCAAACTATAAAATTCCTAGTTTTATAATGTTATAATCCAAGATAACAATTTATTTTTAATATTTATCTTACAACCATGTAAATTTTTGAGTTCTTTTGGTAAACGATTAAAAAGTTTAATCAAAACAATATAACTATTTTTTTCGCTTATTTTTTTGGAGTTTTTTGGTAGCAAAATTGACTTATGTCTAGTGATACTTAGTGAGTCTATATAATTATTTCGATGTATTTCATAATAATATGTCAGTGCTTCAATTGAGTATACGAGTATGTGATTCACTTTTATTGGATTTCTAACGACAGTAAATTTATTTTTGTTAACTATGCCAAGTATCCTGTTTTGCAATGATATAATATTTTTCAAGCTATTATTATATGCTCCACCCCATGCAAGAATTCCATAGCTTATAATACTGTGGACATAAGCATAGTATATAATTCTTAACATATCGGTACTCATGCATTTGGATAGCTTATGAAAAACATAGACTATATACTTTGTTTTTTGATGTAAATATTCAATATGTTTGTTTCATCTAAGGTTATAATCAAATATTATACCCAGATATGTACAGTGCTCAACCCTTTTAATTGTTTTTTTATCAATAAATATGTCTATCTTCTCGGGCACGCTATCATAATAATTTCCAAATGTCATGAATACACTTTTTTCAACGTTAAGTGTTAATTTATTTAGCTTTAGCCAAATAGATATTTTTTCTAGCAAAGAATTGATCTTAATCTGTGCACCCATCCATGTGTCATCTGTGAAAATAGCAGCAGTATCATCTGCATACAATAAGATAGAATCATTTGGAAGACTCTCAAGCAAATCATTAACATAGAGTATGAAAAAAAGTGGACCAAGTATCGTTCCCTGTGGAGCACCAGTATCAACTATCTTGTTTTCACTCAATTTATCGCCAATTCTCACCCTCTGCTTTCTATTATTTAAGTAATTTTTAAAATTAAATGAGCATGTCCTCTTATACCCAAGCAATATATTTTTTTTAACAAAATCTCGTGATCTACCGTGTCAAAAGCTTTGGCCAAATCTAAAAACACTACAATAATAGGAGTACTCTTATCTAAATTATTATAAATCATATTTGCAAGGTGATTTAATGCATCTTTGGTGCCTAGTTTTTTCATAAACCCATATTGCTTGCAAGAAACGATTTTATTTACCCTCAAAAACTTATATATCCTTGCATGTACAATTTTTTCAAAAATTTTAGCAACATTCGATATGAGAGATATTGGCCTATAATTTGAGACACTGCTTCTACTTCCTGACTTATGAATAGGTACTATTTCAGCGATTTTAAGCGATTCAGGCCAGATAGATTTTTCAATACAGAGATTAATAATATAACATAGTGGATCACATATATAATCGATTGCAACTTTGAGAGCTTTAGTGCTAATTATATCAACACCGCCGTTCTTAAACTTAAATTTTGAAATAATATTTTTTATCTCTTGCGGATCTGTAGGATGTATAAAAAAGGATTTAGGGTTTTGCTGCGGTAATTCAATTGTTCGAGTCTCATTATTTACAATTTTGTTACTGAGTTTTTTACCAACTGTACTAAAATAGTTATTCATGGAGTTACATATTTCAAATTCATTTACAATTTTATGCATATTATCATCAATTATGTAATTAATAGTACATTTTCTATTATTTTTTTGACTTATATTAACTTTCTGACCAATATAATTCCATAATTTTCTAGGATCTTCACAATTTTTTTTTAATCTGAGCTTTGTCATACATAAGTTTCGCTTTATAAATAATATTATCTAAAATTTTCAGATAGTTTTTATATTTCATCAAATTTTCAGAACTTCGGTTTTTTTTTTTTGTAAATACGATAAAGTTTTTTTTTCCTTGCAAGACTTAACTATTGCTTTTGTTATCCATGTTTTTCTATGTTTATTTTTAGTTTTTTTAGTTGCTTTGCACTTTTCTAAACAACTTTTCATATTTATTATAAACCAGTCCGTAGCTTCATCTGGATCAGAAAAACAGTATATTAGAGACCAATTTATCAAACTAGCATTACGCAAAAAAATTCTATAGTCAGTGTAAATATAATTATTAGCTATCAATTTATCAGGTTTGAATTTAGTAAGTTTGACTATTAAAGTGTAATGATCACTTATAGAATTTTGAACAGTAAAAGATTGAATTTCTGCTTTATCAAAATTATAAAATATGTTATCAATGCTGGTACCCCTATTTATATTGCTGTCTGACGGTCGGGTTACTTTTTGAAAAGATGGTAAACCCAGTTCTAAGAAATTATTTATGAATTCCTGAGTTATGATATCGCATACCAAGAAGTCTATATTGAAGTCTCCAACAACCAAATGGTTTTTACAATTTTTCTTATCTATCAGGTACTTCTGGAGGCTTTTGATAAATTCAATTTTCTTAATACTATGTGATCTATATAAAGCAGACAAATCTGTGACGCTGCCGTTGTCCATTTTTATGATAGTATTAATAATTCTTAATTGGTCAACCTGAATGATTTCAGTCTCTTCAATCAGACAGTTTTTGACATACACTATAACCCCATCCGCTTTATTTAGTTCACTGCCATTATAGTACATATTATATCCATACAGTTGGAAAAAATTAGTATTTGTAGCAGTCCACGCTTCAGCACAGCAAATATATAGAGGTTTTGAAACTAAACTCTCATCAAATATTTCTAAGTTTGCAAAATTGGCATTAATACTTCTAATATTTAAATATATTATCATGTTTAATTAAATGTTCATTCAGAGTCTCTACATCAACACATATGTTTTCGGTCACTAATGTATCGTTTACTATTTTATCAAAAATCTCGAAGTTATGTGCCATCTCTATGTCTGCTTGTTTTGTTACGATGAAAATTACTGTTGTTTGCTTCACCATCGGTTGAAGTAGTTGCTGCATTATTATATAAAGTAGGTCCAATCTGATTTTGGTCATTAATCGTACCCAAATATCTTGATATTTCAGGCATTACAGGGTAGTCAGTCATTTCAATTCTTTTGTTAATTTTAAACTTAAGATATTGACATAACGAACTATCTGTCGCAACATGTGCTGTATTGTATTTCATTTTCGATAATTTATTGTGATGAATACAATTCACACATTGGCTGACTGATTGATTACAATCTTTCGTACTGTGATTACCTGCACATTACAGACAAACAGTATCATTTTTACATTTGGGACTGCTATGTCCAGTTCGTCCACAATTATAACACGGTTTAGCTCCAATTATGTCGTAAATCCTACAACATTGATAGCCAACAAAAACCTTTCCACCATTATCTCTTATAATCTTATATAGACTTGCGGTAACCTCGAGAATTGCACTTTGCCATCCTTTGTTGTTAGTGTATAAGCTTAGAACTTTGCAATTTTCTTCCGAATTGCGAAAATTTCTCTGATTAATATCAGCTTCCAAAGCAACGTTATCCAAATTTGCACTTTTATCTATACCCACTACTTTGATAACAGGTTTAAGCAGTGATTCTTTTTCTATTTCCAGATTTTTAGATAAATTATTATGCAATAATTTCTCAGCATGATATAAGCTATCACTATCAAGACAATTTGTTATAAGATTGTTACTTTTGGTTAAAAAGATATTTTTAGTTTTAATAGACTTTTCCTTGATAAGGCATTTGCCAATAGTTTCTTTAGTCATCATTCAGATTCTTCTTCTTTATAATAATTTTTGGGACCCTCTCGGGCTTAAGCTTTGGAATACTCACAGTTTCAGCATATGATCTCTGATCTTTATTGTTGGAAATCTTTTCATTGTTTAGTAATTCTTTTAATAGTGCATTTTTATCCATGAGTTCTGCATTCAATTGCCTAAGAAGAACTATTTCTTTCTTCATATTATCCAAATCAGGTTCCTCATCGATGGTAATTGCGTTTCATTAGCAATTTCGTTTAGTATTTCGCGCTTTATGCTTTCCCGTTTTTCACTTTTTATTTGTGCTAAAAGCACTCTTATTTCATCATTCAAATTTATATCATTGATTTTAGATGTTATATTTAAATGTGAATGTTCAGGGCATATCACTAATGTAGGTGTTAAGAATGTTGGATCATTCAACAGGTTGAAATCACTTAAGTGATAGTTATTGTCGCAGAAAATACATATAACAGTTGTTACCCTTTGTTTAGGATGACATTTAAAATTGACCTCACTATTAATTTCAGGGGGATCTTTACTTCGCGAAACCATCACGAAAGAATAAGCACTCCCCGACTAATGGGGCTTTGTTTTTAATTACCACTTTTTGCAAACAAAAAATAAAATGACTTTCGACATATTATTACACTTTATCACGGGATCAAAATATATACCGAAAAATGAAAATGTAGGTTGATTTAGCAACAGCGAGAAAAACACGTCCGACCTGTCCAACAGAATGACGCACCAGATTTACTAGGTAAAATTAACTGGCATGTTTCACCAAGATATTTAAGACCTACGAATATCACGTTTGCCAAAAATTTAGACTCGAGTACTTATTTACATAGAAATATTATTAATAGAGCTTGTAATGTAGTTAATGAAAGACTTGGTAGTATTGATTTGAATCTTGCAACTCTTAATGATATGAAAAGAATTTTGAGATTACATATATTATTTCTAAATGAAGAATTGTAAAACAACATTGTAATTTAAGCCACAAATTGTAAAACTTGTATATTGGGTCCTGCCCGTGAACTGAAATAAAAAAAAAAAAACTTACAAAGTTTAAGAGCCCTTAGTAGGACTACGTGAATATCGAATCTCGTTCGGCTCGAATTTCATACAGTTTAAGGGTATCGATGCGATTTTATTGGGGAAAATGTGTAATTCAAAGATCATACTATTATTAACAAAGTTAAAAGGATTTCGACTTCTAAGGTATTTTTTGCTATTGTACTCATAAACACCTACCTACATAATTTTTTCCTGATTTTTCGGACCACCGATTTTTCGCGAAAGAGGGGACTTACATTTTTCGTGTATTTCCCTTCCCTGCGCGTCCCTCGAAGCAAAAAGTATCAAATTAAGACCTGTTTTGAAAAGTTTTCATCAAGACCTTTCACTTGATACCCATATTGGATACCTTTAATGAATTTTTTTTTGCGGGGGCACTCCTCTATATGGGGAGACCTCCCATTAAATACCTTATAAAATTTTAAAATTTTTGGTAATTGGACTTTGAAGAAAGCATCATTTTACACTTGCATACAAAATTTGATGTTTCTAGCTTATGTAGTTTGCGAGAAAAAATGCTGTGACACACGGACGGACGGACGGGCAGACAGGTCGCGATTTTAAGCCGGGTTTTGTAAAATTATTTTACAAAACCCTAAAAAAACTTTTGGAAAGAAAAGAAAATCGACCCTAAAAAGGATGAAATAAATTTTATGGAAGCGGTGCCATATCAGTTTTTCCCCGTGTTGGTGCACATGTTAGAAGTTTTTAAGTTGAAACGGTGAAATTAAAGTCCAAGTCAAAAGCGCTTTATCCAATACCAATCGCTTTAAATTTTAAAAGAACGTAAAGCAAATTTCGAACAATAAAAACTACGAAAACGAAGTGGATTAAATGGCTCTCTAAATTTAAACGTTATCAATGAAACATATTTAATGATAAAAAAACAATAGCAAATTCAAATTAATTAAGATAATTAAATGTTTTTTGATTCAATTGGAAAAAAGGGAAAAAAGCCAACCAGCAGTATTAAAAAATTACTAAGATTACTAACACGACAGTGACATTTTATCCTATACCTAATATGGCATAACCTAATTCTAAAAAAATTCAATAAAAATAGTTTATTTTATACTGAAATCTATCCCTTATGTATAATACAAATAAACAACAACACTTGATTTGGCAATAATTAGATGAAACTTAAAACTAAGTAAAGAAAAAACACAACAACAAAAAATGTAGCGGTCAGCTACAGTATTCCAAGACCCGCACAAAAATTTCTCACAGACATGAAAGCATCCACACTGCATTCACGCAAACACTCATTGTCTGAAGTTGTAAGTTGTAGCGATGAGCTACAGTATTCTGAGATCCGCACAAACATTTCTTATACACATGCAAGCGTCCACACTATATTCACGCAATCACTCATTGTCTGAAGTTGTGTTGCATCTAGCGGTAAGCCGTGCACACGCCATCAATCAAGCAACACGTGTAACTCCCCACTCCCAAATATTTAGTTGATTCTTGAATAAATGCATAGTTAGTTAAGTTAGGATTTGCGTTGTCATTTACTGACCAACACGATTCCCACAACTGGTGACCCCGTCAAAAACAATCGCGATGACGATTTTGCCACGTTATTGCAAAATCTTCCCACGCCACGAAGAATTTCCATAATCTTTCGCAATCCAACGCATCTTGTCGCAATCCAACGCATCTTGTCGTAACAACACTGAACACAGTGCAAATCACTCGTCAGCAGTGCAATAGTGCATTCATTTCATATATAAAACAGTGTCGTGCAAATTATATGCAATTAGGAGTTGAAATAATAATAAGACAATCGGCTTAATCCTAGACCTTGTATCACGCTGGTGTATGCGTAAGAGCTACATCTGCGCACCTGTGAATTGTGTCTAGTGAACTACTATCTTCATGTGTAACAACAACAGAGACTCACCGCCTACCGAGGCCGATGCGGTGAGCAACAAATCAGCGATAAGACCCCCAACCTTCTCATTCAATCACCCGTCACTTTGGTTCACACAGCTTGAAAAACAATTCGAGCTTTGCAACATTACAAGTGAATTTAAACGATTCAGATATGCTGCTGCCTATCTTGACACGCGTGCTGCTATCGAGGTAGAGCCAATCATCAATAATCCCCCCGTCACAAATCCATACCAAACCCTTCGCGACACTCTCATTGAATGTTTATCGCAATGACGCGAAGCAAAGCTTAAACAATTGCTCGAGAAAGAAGAGCTAGGCGACAGGAAACCGTCACAATTCCTACGCAGCGTGTCTGAAAATATTCTTCGCGCAGTCTGGCTGTCACGTCTACCTGCAGCAATACAAGCAATGCCCGGGCATCACAAAACTGATCCTCTCGATGAAATAGCAACAACGGCTGACAGCATCCACGCAGTGACGCAACAACTACAGCTAGCCGTGATCGGCAAAAAAATCAACGAGCTGAGAAATCAAATGAGTGAGCCCATTAATATCGTCAGACAGTAACGATCACGCTCATCGTCACGTGATCGATCACGATCACCATCGCGTGACAGACCATCGGGAACCAACGTTGATCCTAATCACTGCTGATATTACCAAGTATTCCAGAATTGCGCGAAGAATGCAAACAGCCTCTCCGTCCTGATCAAGTCACAAGTGTCCGATATTTAGTGGACGCTGGCTCAGACCTCTGTGTATATCCTCGTCGTTTGCTCCAGGGTCGCAGAAAGAGGATTGATTACACACTTTACGCTGCAAATGGCTCGCAAATCAACACTCACGGTTGCATCAACATCACACTCAACGTTGGTATTCGTCGAGATCTCTCGTGGTGGTTTGTTATCGCTGACGTGTGAAAACCATTCATTGGCACTGATTTCCTCAGTTTTTACGGCAATCTCGTCGACCTCAAAAACGCTAAACTCATCGACTCAACCACTGGCTTAAAAACTCGCTCCAGCAACGTATCATCGATTCAACACAGAATCAATGTCCTTATTCATTGATCATAAAACAGTTCGCAGTCGTAACACGACCCGATGGCATCTGCAGAGCAGCTAAACATACATGCGAACATCGCATCGAAACAACGCCAGTACCAATTGCCAACAGAGCATGTCGTCTCGCTCCCGATAAACTGAAAATTGCCTCAGACGAATCCGAAAATATGACCAAGCTTGGACTTGTACGACCATCAAAGAGTCCAAGGTCTTCACCTCTCCATCTGGTTTCAAAAAAAAAACTGGTGACTGGCAACCTTGTGGAGATTACCGTCAACTCTACGATCGCATGCTGCCTGACAGATACCCTATACGTCTGTTAGAGGACTTTACAGCCAATTTTCACGGCACAAAAATTTACTCGATAATCGACCTCGTTCGTGCCTTCAACCAAATCCCTGTTGCTTCAGAGGATACTTGCAAAACTGCAATCATCACAACATTCGGTCCCTACGAATTCCCATTCATGACGTTTGGGCTTAGTAATGCATCTCAAACCTTTCAACGTTTCATTGACGAAGTCACGCAAGGACTTGACTTTGTATTTCCATACGTTGACGATATTCTCGTCGCTTCATCTACCGAGAAAGAGCATCGTGAACATCTTTAACAACTCTTTACTCGCCTGGAAAATACGGCATCGTCATCAACAGCACTAAATGTCATTTTGGCCTGCCAGAGGTGGATTTCTTCGACTACCGAGTATCTTCAGCAGGCATCTTACCGCTTCCAGAGCGAGTGGCCGCAATAGCAGAATTTTCCAAGCCATCAACAATCAAACAGTTACGTGAATTTCTTGGCATGTTTAACTTTTATCGTAAACATTTAAAAAACGCTGCTAAGTTTCAGGCTACACTCAACGACTGTCTCCAAGGATCGGACGTTAAAGGCTCTAGTGCAGTGTCCTGGAGACTTGAACGCGAAACTACATTCAAAAACTACAAAAAACAGCTCAAGTCACTCGTCATACTCGTTCATACAAACACAGAAGCACCTTGGGTCATCTTCACCGATGCTTCAGACTTTGCAATCAGCGCCGTCGTCCAACAGCGAGCCAATGACATATAGCAACAGCTCGCATTCTTCAGCCAAAAACTCTCACCGTCACTAAATAAACACAGTAATTACGATCGTGAACTTCACGCAATTTATATGGCCGTCTCTCGCTTCAAATACATGTTCGAGGGCAGACAAATCACAATTTACACAGATCATCGACCGCTCGTCCACGTCATCAAGCATAATTTTGATAAAGCAATGCCTTGGCAACTCCGCCGGCTTGATTTTATCAGCCAATTTACAATCGCGATTCAACACGTCTCTTCAACACGACAAGCACGTATCTTCAACACGTATCTTCAACACGACAAGCACTCACTTCATCTTCAACCGATCAACGTTCTCAACATCGGTCTACCAGTCTGTTGCAATACATCAATCGACGCAGCACGTTCATTCATCGCAAACGTGTCTTCGATGCTCTTCACAGCATAAGTCTACCCGGCCAAAAAGCAACAGTCAAATTGTATCACAGAGATACATTTTGCCAAGAATAAAACGAGACTGCAGAGCATGGGCTCAAGCCTGCATCAAATGCCAACGTAGAAAAATTACTCGACACATTGCAGCACCAATACAGCACTTTCCAGGTCCCTCTGGTCAATTCGAACATATTCATGTTGACATCATCGGACCATTTAAATTATCACGAGGCTACAGGCACTGTTTGACAATAATAGATAGATTCACACGGTTTCCTGAAGCCTTTCAACTCGACGACATCTCCGCAGATTGCGTAGCCTGACTACTTTTGGCTGGCTGGATCTCTCGCTACGGAGTACCACTCAGAATTACCACTCACCAAGGGTGGCAATTTGAGGCTGATCTATTCAACGCATTAGCTCCTTTACTAGGCAGCAAGCATATTCATACAACTGAATATCACCTCGCATCCAATGGTCTCGTCGAACGTTTTCATCGTCAGCTAAAAGCTGCAATTTGATGTCACATATCCAACGCATGGGTTGATACGTTACCAATCATCTTGATGGGCATACGGGCTGCTTGGAAAGAAGATGTACAAGCAACGCCAGCTGACCTAGTTTTTGGCGAACCAATACGACTCCCAGGTAAATTTTTGGCACCATCAGGACAACTCGACGCGCCTCCAGCCAACTTAGTACAACGACTTCGTGACCATGTCTCGACACGGAAACAAACCGATCTTTGTCTTCAAAGAGCTACCCACATGTTCTCACGTACTCATCCGATTCGATGCACCTCGACTAGCATCCGAGCAACCATATGAAGGTCCATACGAAGTCGTCAGGTGAACCGACCGATACTACATTGTCAAAATTCGCAACGTCGACACGCCGGTAAGGATTAACAGACTTAAACCAGCTTTCATGTTTCCTGACGACGAATCAGAGAACGCAACTTCACGCCTCCACACAATGAACCAACTCCGTCGACGTCTGGCCATACAGCTCCAGCTTCGAGTACGTCATCGGAACCTGAAGACACATCATCACGCAGATGCACGACCTCTTTTCGACCATCGTCTTCCGACTCATCGAGCAGCGATTCATCACCGTAATGACTGCGCAGAAAACGTGTGAGATTCAACGACAACTATTAATTCATTTTCTTTTTCTCTTTAGAGGACGGGAGTAGTTGTAGGGGTCACCTACAGTATTCCAAGACACATGCAAGCATCCACACTACGTTCCCGCAAACACTCATTGTCAGAAGTTGTATTGAATTTAGCGGTTGGTCGCGCACACGCCACCAATCAAGCAACACGTGTAACTCCCAACTCCCAAATATTTGGTTGATTCTTGAATAAATGTATAGTTATTTAAGTAAGGATTCACGTTGTCATTTACTGACCAACATAATTCCCATGACAAATAAACGGAATGATTCAGATATTGTCATTTAGCCAATAATACCTAGGTTGCTCCATCTCAGCTCGATCAGCCTCAACGAATCCAGCTAATGAGTATCTCCATTAGAATTATTGGTCTCGTGAACTCAAACTCAAAAGATATTTAATCTTCTGATCGGTGGCCCGTCTAAATATGTAATATATGATCAGGACACCGTCAGAATTAAAAACATATCGACTCATGTCCAAATACACGAATGCATTTGGAGGAACGAAGCCAGTATCAGGGAAAGTCACAATATACCCGTCTGCAGGGTGGAACGGCTGTGAAATCCAGAGATTTTCGATTCCAAAGAAGTTTCAGTATGAAGTTATCGACTCCTATCACTTTAGAAGCTTGATAAATTTTTCTATTCGATATATAGTGCTTCCAATCCATCTCAGGCTTCCTATATAGACCAGTACATTCTTAATTTTTCCATAGTAATCTGGTTGTACCAGATCTGACATCCATATGTCAAAATTGGTCTAACCAGGGTCTTGCAACAAATAACTTTAACTTTTGATCAATATATCTGGAATAAAAGAGTCATCGAAGGGCCATGACTACTTTTTATGCTTTACTGAGCATGATTTTGACATGTTCAGTATAGTACAGATACTGATCGAGATGAACAACGAGGTATCGAGCACAGGATTTATGTGGCATGCATTCTGAACTACCCTCACTAGGCATAATGTGGAAATCCTTCCAATTACGTTTCAGGTCTTGACTAGCCCCTTGCAGCGTTATCCGAAACAAAATTGTTTCGCACTTCTGCACATTGATTTTCATTCGCCAATTGTTGATGTAGAGCTGCACATCATCAAACATTTTTTGAAGATTGCTCTGAACTATTGTAGCTTTCAGGTCTGCCATATATATGATCAGATCATCAGCATACGCTACCAATGATCGCGTTGGCGAGACGTTAAAATCAAAGCTGTTCAATAGCTTGCGAATGAATATTGGGAAAAGCAGAGGTCATTAAAGACTTTGAAGTCGCACATTGTCGTCAGGTTTTCATCAGATGCGACCAATGATTTCCCGTATAACATATTTCACATTATGGCGAGACAAGGTGTCTGGGAAACCTGTCCTGGAGGAGTTTAAAAGCTAGTCCATCCAATAACACCGTATCGAAGGCTTTATCAATATCAATGAGACATGCTCCAACACGTTATTTATTGATTAGTTTCCAACCGATGTCTGAGGTTACTTTCATTATCGCATGTATGGCGGAATGGCTGGTTCGGAAACCATATTGCCAATTTGGCATCAACTCATATTTTTCAATGTGGGGGTTCAATGCTTTGTGTAGTATCATCTCAAACACCTTGCTGATGCAAGGCAGCAAGCTGATTGGGCGATAGATTTGAGGGCTCGAAGATTCTTTTCCTTTCTTCAAGATCGAAATACCTTAGCCCTTTTTCCACTCATTTGGGGAATATGAATAGCTAAACTTGTTGTTAAGCAATATGCAATAATTCGTAATAGCAAACTTAGGGAAATTTTGGAGAAATACCTTTGGAATACCGTCATTACCACATGATTTCTTGTTGTTTGTCTTGACAATAATGAAACACAAGTCTTCATAGCTGACAAAATAATCAATAAGATTTAAGCTCGGTATAAGGTCAGATGTTAATGTTTCATTGAAATGAAGAATTGATTTGCGGCTCAGGCTTAATTTGAAGCCGGAAATGTTTATTTCAACAACCTCTGAAAATATTTGATACCCTCTCTCTGGGTTTGGTAGATGAACCAATTCAAAATGTGTTCCAATCAGGGTAAGTTTCTACAATCCATCAGATATAATCCTGTTTCCATTTCTATATGGAGTCGTACTATCAATTTCGATACTAGCCCTGTCAAGGCGACTTATCTTATCACTAGTGGCTCCAAGATTGGATACCTTCACTCCGAACTTCTTACGGAATAAGCTATTCATTTTCATGAAAACATCATCTGGATCCTGTGGGCTAATACCCTCAGTTTTTCCGCCCATTGATTGCTGACCTCACTCCTGAAGTATGAACTAATTAAGTTGTGGATATTCTTCATGTGTAATTTCAACATATTCAACGAGGGATGGTTGTAGTCGAAAAACCGCTGACAAATATTGTGGTTACGTGTGAAAAGAAGGCTATTCAATTGCTTCAACCTTGCAATGGTTGGTGTTCCATATCCTTCCATATTGTTTCGATGTTTAATCCTCGGAACAACTTTCTCAATCGTAAGCTTTTCTAATTTCGACAAAGAGAGATCTATTTCATCGTTGGTTAGATTCCTGTCATTAGGAACCATTGAGTAATAGTTGCCATCATCAGAAGTAGGACATTGCTTCTGGTACTCTCGATTAAACTTCTTTTGAAACTTTCCCCAGTCTATTTTTTTGAAATTCAACCGATGATTTTCATGTTTAACTGGAATGAGGAAGAGATCATCCCTTTGATGATTGATTTACATTACGACTGCGTTGTGATCGCTATCATCAGAAAGCACCTGCAGTTTCCTTTGAGGACTATTAAAGCTGAATTCAAGTCCAAATATGAATTTGTCCTAGGGTATGTTGGGAGCTCGGACCCATATAGGTTGCAACTGTATTCAATCTGGTTCTCCGTTATCCACGATTACAGGAATACACCTCTTAGATTATTGATCATCAGCCATGATGTTTGCTTTTGCGTTCAGATCACCAGCAAAAATATAATAACTACCAAGCCTGCTCAATTCGAGGATTTCAAACAAGGAATTGAGCTCCTCCATGAACTTGAGAACATTTCAACCAGTTGCATAGGAAGAGATAACGAAGAGGTGAGTGAAATTTTGATAACGGCCACTTCTAGGGGTTCAAATCTTTTGATTTGACTTTGGAAATCTTTTGATTTGACTTTTGGAAGCAATAGGGTCTTCGAATCAATATCCCGGTGCCACCTTCCCCATCACCTAACCCTATTGTTTTTTACGAATTCAAAATCCTTAAATGCCATGGAATTCCATGAATTGACGTGGGTTTTAGTGAGAAGCATGATGTCGGGCTTTTGTTCAACAATGAATTCAAGGAGATAATCACATCGATGTAAAGTAACAATGGAGTTGACGTTGATCTAAATGAGACGAATCCTATGCATGGGAATGTGACTGGATGACAAATTATTTTGAGGCATTTGAAAGCCCTAAACGCTGAAAGGCAAGATTAATTTTCATATCTTGTTTATCGATTCTCTCCGAAAAAGAATTTAGTTGCTGGTAAATTTTGATATGCAGCTCATTATTGCCACTTACATTATTTACATTATTTACCGCATTTTCTGCTGCTCCTCTTGCGGCAAGTGCAAATTATACTCCGGGCTTGGCGAAGTTCGGAGCTAAAACACTGCGGTGTAGTTGTGCTTGCTTTGGGACAAATCTTACTCTCGCATCTTGATATTGGGAGCATCCTCGATATGATGCCGGGTGACCAAAAATACCGCAGTTAACATAGTATAATTTCTCTTTAGGCTCTATTTGAGCCAATTTGCACTCACCAGGAGCATGTACGTTCTTGCATTTGATGCATCGATAATGCATGGCGCAGTTGGCAGCCGAATGTCAAAAGCTTTGGTCCCGATAACACTGGTTGACTTCTCTTTTCTGGAGGCGTTCCCTTCACACCACAGCACTTGGACTGCTCTTATTTGAAATCTGCACTAAATAAAGTGGTACTTTTTTTTTCAACCATCGACCATTAATTGGAAGAACTTTCTCTGTATTTTTGGCAACTTTTCGAGAAGGAGCTGCAAGCAAGTTCCTTCTCCATATTTTTCTTTTTTAAGTAAAGGATAAAATTATCATTCTTATCTTGATTAGCATTACCTTCAATACTTTCGTCAACGCCTATTTCTTGTTGGAGACCGTCCAGCGCTGCATAGTAGCTGTCGTTAGCACCTCCAGCACCTAGTATTTCTTCTGGGGTGACTTGTTTGACAGCTTTTTTCGCCTTGGTTTCCGTATTTGCATTACGGATTCTGCATCTTGAGTTTTCTTCCCTCTCTTGTATATATCTTCGAACACTTTTAGTCGTAGTTTCAATTCCTGATTTTCAGCTAGAAGTCGACTCACTTCTCGTTTGTCTTCAACTAATTGAGTCTTACACCCGCCATCTGTGGAGTCCTGGTTACCCTTGTATCTTCTTTTATTGACGATTCCCGTCAATTTCATATTGCTACTTTCCCCAGGGCCCCTAACGGAGGGAAGCCATCGGGCACCTCCATATGATTCATTTGAATCAATGAAATTTGTTCGTCGAACCCCAAGTTTCACATCGATCATATCGTAAGTGCTTTTTAAGGGGTACTGAAAAAAAAATTTACAGTACTCTTCTAACATAAAATCGGTATCTGGCCATCTGTCAGTGCGTCGCAGCAAGTTGTGAAAAGTCTCGTGGTCAAAAAAAAGGGGTCTCTCCATATAAGGATGTGATCTCAAAACTTTTTTTTCGCTAAAGATAGTCGAGTTGGTTGTTAAAAGTAAGGTTTTGATGAGATCTTTTAATTGCAATATAGTTGACGGAGTGAGGTGGCAGCGGAAGTACATGAAAAATTGTGCCCCCAAGCGATTGAGCACCTGCAGACAGAAAAATCTGGGAACAATCATGAATATAGCTCTCTATAAGTACGGCGAAAAATGCCTGGGACGTTAAAACTGTCTAAATTTTGTTAGTAATAGTATAATTTATCAACTTTACATTTTCTTGAATAAAATCGTAAGCATACCCTTGAATCTAATGCAATTTTACATCCACATGGCTTTTTATAAGTTCAATCAGCGAATGGTGTACAATGAAATTATGGTGGCTTAAGTTTTCGGTGTTACAAAACAACGATACGTGGCTATTGAGCAATATGTGCTTCCAATCTACTCAGACACTATGAGTTCTTTAAATTTGAGTGAAAATCTCAGGAAGGGTGTATATCATGCACGTCTCTAAGAATCTGTTCAATGAATGATGCTAACAATCGTAAAATGAAATGGCGGCCATTTTAAATGAGAACATTCAGTAAATTTGTGTTATCTTTCCCCAGCATCAGCATTAAGAGTAAAAACTATTAACTCTTGAAGAAAACATTCATTTTAAAGTTGACAAAATCATAGTGGTAGTTTCTGATAAGTACTACAACAACAAAAACCTTAGAAGACAAAATTCACACAACTCTATTAATAATAGTAGAATCTGTAAATATATTTTCCCTTTAAACTCTCTCAAATTTAAATGTAAGTAGTTCAAAATAATCAAAGTCTTGAACAGCCTTCCGGATTATTGGAAGGTATTGAAATGAAGAAATATAAACTTGCAAAACTCTACTTTTAAGTAAAATTGAAATGTACTTTTCGGTTTTCCGAACATTTGTGAGGAGCCCTTTAATTAACTCTGATACAATCAAGCATCACCGTGGGTTGTAAAGTCTGGAGATCTGGAGATATACAAATCGAATCGAAGCCAGCGGTGAAGTACCTGGGGCTACTGATCGACTCGAAGATGAGTTTCTCTGAGCAAATCAGGGCAACGGCTGAGAAGGCTGCTTCGGGAATATCAGCCCTGAGTTGACTTATGGCCAACGTAGGGGGACCCAGCCCATCAAGAAGACGCCTCTTGATGAGTGCTGTAGGGTCAGTGCTACTGTACGGAGCAGAAGTATGGAGCGACGCTCTCAGCAAGGAGGTATACCGAAAACGATTGGCACAGGTACAGAGAAGAGGAGCACTGAGAATTGCATCTTCGTATCCAACAGTCTCCGACTCGGCGGTGAGAGTGATTGCAGGCGTGATACCTGTCGCCCTCCTTGCTAGAGAGTGCCACGCTATTTACCTGCGCCGAAACGAGGATGCAAGGGAGATGGTTGTCCGCGAGGAGAGACAACGCTCGCTCAACGATTGGCAGCAGTCTTGGGGGAATTGCACGAAGGGAAGGTGGACTGCGCGCCTCATCCCGGATGTGAGACCGTGGCTAAATCGAAGGCATGGTGAGACTGACTTCTATCTGATCCAGCTTTTGAGCGGGCACGAGTGTTTTCAGTCTTACCTGCACAAGATCGGCAAGTCACGGTCTCCCGACTGTCGGTTTTGCCCAGGAGAGGAGGACAATGCCTGTCACACATTTTTTGCGTGTACAAAATGGGTCAGGCTGCGAAGGGAACTCTACAGGGAGACGGGAGAGCTCACCCTGGATGATATAGTTGCGGTGATGCTCGAATCGGTTGACAAATGGAACCAGGTGGCACATTATGCTCGGGCAGTCCTAAAATATAAAAGGGACTCACAGCAGCCGGAGGCGCTGGGGCTGGGGGATCGCTCTTCTGGCATTTCCTCTTCCCCTCTCCCCTCCCGCTAGGAAAGGGACTCCCCAGCTTGAAGGCGCCCCACGGTGTAACAAAACGAGACCTGGCCCGAAGTAATATGTCAAACGGTTCCAGGCTAGGTTCTCAGATTGACAGGGGAGGTGTTTAGTGGGTAGTCCAAGGGTATCCTCCATGGGAGTCCCACACTGCCAGGCTCGGCGGGCGTAAATGCCTTCACCTCCCTACCACAAAAAAAAAGTCTCCCCTAGCAAACAACTCGGCCATTCCAATTCAAGTTGACTTTCGTCACGCGTGACTTATTGTGTAAGTTATATTTCGAGACGAGTTTATCGACCCCTTTCGAATTTGTCTATATGTAAAATAGGGCTCTAACCGCACTTTCATGCAAACTACATTCCACATCGAAAACACTGCGTCGAGCTCTGAATTAGTTTTCCAGAGTCGAATAAGCTTTTAGTCCATTGTATACAATTGGGTTTCTTGAGATGACGCCTTGAAACATACTACTAAGTTTGCGTGTGGCTTATTAACACGGTTTTTAAGATACCAAAAGATGCATTTATAGAAAAGAAGCTGAAAGAATTCCAAAGAAAACTAGTAGTTACGTCCATGTATCTTTCAAATTCAAATTTCAATCTAAGGCGGTGATTCTCGCCTTTGATAATAAAAGGTATAGTTGTATAATGCACAAGTTATCGAATTGACGCGAAAAACTTTGATGCTTTTGTGGAATATGGCACTATCAAAACACGTGCGGGTACTCAGCTCATAGCATTAAACTGGTTTAATTTGAATCAAGCAACTAGTGCAACTTAAAGCAATCGGTTCCATAATTGTTCAGAACGGCGGTCAACGTTAGAATGTCATCCAAATCTCTTTTAAAGGCTCAAATTCATCGTGCGAAAATGAAACTCAAAGAGTTCTTGAGGAAATGAACAGTAAAATGGGTGCTAGCCCCGATCTCGGTATGCGGCATTCAGAAAAACGATTGATTACGGAACAGACTATTACCTTTGAATTTTAAAGAAAAACTTAACTTTTAAGGAAAATATTTATATTTCTTTATATTAAAAGGAAAATTGTTTTGATATTCAAGCATTTTTTTTGTGATAATTGTTCATGCATACTTGCCATTTTTAACGTCGTGTTTGATTGAAGAAAGTTTTGCGATGCGCTGGCAGAATTTCTAGAATCCTTTTTAGGGTTTTGTAAAATAATTTTACAAAACCCTTCTAAAATCGCGTCCTGTCTGTCCGTCTGTCCGTCTGTCTGTCCGTCCGTCCGTCCGTCCGTCCGTCCGTCCGTCCGTCCGTCCGTCCGTCCGTCCGTGTGTCACAGCAGTTTTTCTCGGAAACTACTGAAGCTAGAAGCATCAAATTTTGTATATAGGTGCAAAGTGGTGATCTCTTCAAAGTTCAACTACTAAAAAATTTTATAAGGTATTTAAGGGGGGTCTCCCCATGTAGGGGAGTGACCCCCCGAAAAAAAAATTTCAATGAAGGTAGCCGATATGGGTATCAAATGAAAGGTCTTGATGAGAACTTTTCAAAACAGGTCTTAGTTTGGCAAGGTTTGCTTCGAGAGGCGCACAGGTAGGGGAAATACACGAAAAATTTGTGTCCCCCCCCCTCGCGATTGGACACCTGTGATCCGAAAAATCTGAAAAAAATCACGAATGTAGGCCTTGATGAGTACAACAACAACAAATACGTGAGAAGTCGCAATTCACTCAACTTTGTTAGTAATAGTATGATTTATCGATTTTATGTTTTCTTGAATAAAATCTTGACGGTACCCTTAAATTCAATGAAATTCAGTACACAGATGTCTATTTATAAGATTGATCAACCCTGCAAGTTTCATAAAGATTGCATCATATTTAGCGAAGTTATAGCGGTTTGAATTTTCCTGTGTTACTATGGAACAATATGCGCTGCATGTATTACTATGGCAACATATGGCTATGGAACAACATGCGCTTTTTACCGACTCAGACACTACAGTTTTGCTAGGATCTGCATGAAAATTTCAGGAATGATAGGTGTCATGAATAACTTTGAGCTAGTGGTATCAGTAATCGTAAAACAAAATAGTGGCTGTTTTAAATGCGAAGATTGAATAACTTTGAGTTATTTTTTCCCAACTTCAACGTTTAAGGCGCATGCTTTGAACACTTGATTCAATTTAATGAATGACTGAAGCTGAGTACCTACAATTAATACTCATAAGTGAAACAAGTCAAGGAGGCGGGAGGGAGCTTCTAACAAAAGGGCTTTGTAACAACTCTAGGATTCGAAAAAATTGGCTATTAATCGATGATAACAGTACAGGACAGTGGCCCTTGAAAAAAAATTCATCAAACGTAGCCGATATGAGTATGAAATGATAGCTTTCATGGGAGCTTTTCAAAACAGTTCTTAAACTGTCAGTTTTTGCTTCAGTGGGGGCACAGGGGGGAAATACATGAAAAATGTGTTTCCTCCGTCGCGAATGGACATCTGAAATAATTATCAAGGGAGATATTTATGAGTAGAACAATAACAAAAACCTCAGAAGTCGAAATTCTTTCAACTTTGTTAATAATAGTGTGGTCTCCGAATTTCATAGTTTCTCCAATAAAATCGTCATTGATATGCTTCTTGGCTTTATACAATCTGGTGACTGCATTTTGAAAATTGAATACAAAACCCTTCTGACATGAGCGTAGGTCTGTTTACCCAACTTGTTTTTTTTAAATGTACGTTTGCATGCATTATACAGATAATGTTATAATGTTCACAAACTTACGCGAATTAACGTTCCTAGTTTTGTTTGATCGCGATATAAAATATTTTGGGTGTTCTTTACAGATTGAACTTATAGTAGGGTAAGGTGGGATAAAGCCGAAAGTGTGGGTAAACCCGACCTCCCTCTGTTATCGAAAATCGGAAGCACTACGCAAACTAATATTAGTGTTGTAGAGCATCGAAAATAATTAAAATGGTGGCATGACAGCATTTTATTAGTTAACATTGAGATGCTCAAACGGCAACAAGTTTGTTCTGACAATTTCGACTTTAATTTTTGTGCATAATTGACTGCAGGATATTTCTTTTTGTCAAAGTGATCGCATAAAAAAGGTAAGTGGATTTAGATTCTTTGATTAAAGTCGTACAAAGTGCATATAAGTTTGGTTCAATTTTTTTCATAATATCTTTTGTAATTGCGTTGTTATGAAAAATACGCAGTGGGGCAAATCCGACCTCTAAATAGTTATTTTCACAGAATGGTTCGTAATTACAAATGAAAGACACAAAAACGTGATGAAAATGGTATTCGTCGAGCAGTAGCTGCGATGCAAATGGGGATGTCTTTACGTGCTGCTGCTCGTGATTTTGGCATTCCGAGGTCGACATTGTTATTGCACCGCCGTGCCAATGAAGTAACTACGCAACGTACTGAGGTGTACTTGAACAGCAGTACTAACACTTCTCAAGGCCGTGATACTGTAAAGTATTAAAATTCATTGAAATTATATTGCTGTTTTCTTTTATTCGCTTTGATTGATTTTTTGTTCTCAAATAGGTGTTCACCAAAGAACAGGAAACCACTTTTGAAGAATATTTGAAACACGCTTCTGATGTTTTTTTTCGATTTGACCGCCACTCAAACAAGATTGTTGGCATACGAATTTGCTGTACAAGTAAGAGCCAAGTTTCCTGAATCATGGAAAGATGAAAAGAAGGCTGGATTCAATTGGTTTCGTGGTTTCATGCAACGTCATCAACGACTTCTGTTACGAAAGCCAGAAGCAACTAGTATAGCGAGAGCTAGGGCATTCAATCGCCATAATGTTGCAAAATTTTTTGAAAATTATAACAAGTAAGTGACATGCATGTTTTTGGTCCGAATAACATCTGGAATGTCGACGAAACAGGCGTCACAATGGCGCATCGTGCTGTTAGAGTAGTTGCTCGTCGAGGCTTCCGACATGTTGGCCAAATTACTTCTGCGGAAAGGGGAAAATTAGTTACAGTTCTTTTGCCTGTGTCAGCTATTAGTATGCGTATGCCACCATATTTCGTTTTCCCTAAAGCACAATTTCAAGAATATTTTTTGAATGGCGGGCCAGCCGGTAGTGTTGGTGGTGCAAATCCATCAGGATGGATCACAGCCGAATTGTTTTTGGATTTTTGAAGCATTTTCAAGCTTTCACGCGTTCTTCGCCTGATCAGCCAGTATTGTTGTTAATGGATAATCATGAAAGCCATCGATCTTTGGCTGCTTTGGAATTCTGTCGAGCAAATGGCATTCACGCCTTCTCACTTCCACCTTATTGCTCACATCGCTTGCAACCGCTCCATGTCTCAGTATTCGGCCCTTTCAAAACAGCAATGAACCAACAATCATTAAATTTTATACAAATGCATCCAGGCCGACCAATTCAAATATTTGACATTCCTGCGATGGTCACTCGAGCACTTGAAATCGGTGCAACGGAAGTGAATATAAAGGCTGTGTTCCGTGCAACTGGTATTTGGCCAGTAGAACCAGACATTTTTCAAGATATCGACTTCATGCCCAGCTTAACAACAGATCGGCCATTAGAAACAGTTGAAATGGAAGTTGAAGCTGATGAAGAACAAGAAGACGATGTTCCATTTATTCCATCACCTGCTACTTCAACACCAGCAACATCAAGAACCAGTTTGAATGAGACGTAAGAGTCTATTCGTCCCTTTCTGCGCGCTCCACCACGAAGTCAAGGACCAAGACGTGGTCACAAACCTGGGCGGACATCCTTTTTAACATCAGATGAAACGATTTCTGAAGTTGCACAGGCTGAGCAAAACAAAAAAAAAATAAAGCCAAACGGGCAAAAACGGCTGCCGCAAAAAAGCCAAAAAACAACAATGACACCAAAACTATCAACATCGCAGCCAACCAGACGTTCAACTCGAACCAAAAAAACGCCAGCAAGCTATTTGAGCAGCGAATCAGATAACTCTGATCAATTTTTTGGCTGTTTTCATTTTTTTTAATTCTATTATATGTTATTACCATTATATAATGTAACAGTCATTGATTTATCATTGCAAAACCATTATATTGTTACATGTACAAATAATTCTGCGAGCTACTGTCGCAATTGTTTTCAGAACCATTAAGAACATCAACAAATGAATCTACTCGAAACCACGAGAACCCACCAAGCATTATCAACATCTGAAAGTGAGTCACTGCCCATTCATTACGCTGCCCGAATGTTCCCGCTAATTCGCCAATGTACGAGAACTGAGTTGAATGATTAGAGACCCTATATAACGGCAAGCTGAATGAATGGGGGAATCATTCATTCGGCCACGATAAGGACTGCGATAGTGTGTGGGAAGCGATATTGTTCGAGTAATAGAAAAGTGATTTTCGTGATTGTGAAGTAATTTTAGGAGACAATTGGGATAGAAATTTATGGACAAGTGAAAGTTAGATTCTAGTTAAAATTGTGAAATAGTAAAATAAGTGATTGTGCATTTGTAATTTAATTAAATGAACTCTTTCAATTTAATTTAAAGGACATTGCGTTTTCACTTTCCCGGAACATTAAAATTATTGGCTGCGAACCAAAACACGCGACAATATTTAGGCTACATCTGTACTAAATCAACCAAAAACAGCGGCGGTCGGGTTTACCCCATCATTTTTGAAAATAGCAGAAATGACATTTTTCGTAAAACGATTGTATCTTAAAATGTTTTAAAGGTTTAGTAAAATACTATGCATAGAAAGTTGCGCAAAAGTCTAACCTTTAATTTTTTAATTTAGTATATATAACGACTTGATCCGATTTAAGATAAGCATTTTATAGCCAAAACCATTTACTGGGTCGGATTTGCCCCACCTTACCCTATTCTTCGTTTGCCTATGGAAATAATTTAAATTATCATAAGGTTGAAAGCAACTAAACAACGCATAATTTTTGAAGCCTAGATACGTATAATTCGACCAATTGCAATTCATCACAGCACATTTTTTTTTTTTTTTTTGAGAAATTTGAGATCAAATTTTGTTTGAGGACACCTCATGAACAATTGTTTTACATCGGTACAAAAAGTAGTACAAAAAAATTAAATTTAATCGTATGTTGTTGGTTCAGTGAACATAATGAATATTTACATAAATTAATACAAGGAAGAAAAACGATAAACTTAATACCTGAGATAAATTATTACCATGAGAGAAGCATCGACGCTACAAATCAATCGAATAAAAACAGTTTATATCCTATATAAAAATAGATAAAGTTTATTTGAAGCAAACGAAATAAATAAAGCTAAATTCATTTCAAAGTATATAGTTGAAAGTAATTAAAAAAAACAATTAATTAAAACATTTATTAGAGACGCTCCTCCATTTTTGATGCTTAACAGGGGCTTTTACCGGGTAGAGTGGCCCTCCGCTTGCGGGCCCTTTTATGGTATAAAGTTATGTGATTCGATTACATAATTCTATAACATAAATTTGCCACATATTTATTTCTCATTTGATGGGAAAATTCATTTAAATCATGTTTGTATGAGTTTTCTACTCAAACGGGAAATACATGGCCACGTCTACGTTTGGATCTTGATCCGGTTGGGAGGGTGCGAGGGGACACCACCTCCATCTGGATGCCCCACTCTTATTTGTGGGCCATAAGTATCGTCGGTAATGACGAAGTCTCCGCCAGTCTGTGCTCGGCCCAACTTGTTTTTTGAACAAGTAATGTCAACTCTTAGTAAGTTACATCAATCGATCGGGATTCGATCCTTCCATTCGTGACTTCGAAATAGTTTTGTAGTAGGTCCTTGTGCTAGGTGGAAAAAACCCGCCCCACGACATCGCAACACTAGCCTGCAAGAGCATGCAAGCGTCCTCAGACAAGGCCAATCTCAGCAGATACTACCATCCTCGTCCGCTGAGGCAGCAGACCATCGCTGCAGTCCCACACGGACATTTTTCTACCTACTTTCACTACAATGTTCCTTAACTTCATTCGTTGCTGGTGACTGTATTCCGTGATTTGGGTACAAAACCCTTCTGACATGAAGGTAGGCCTGTCTACCCAACTTGTTCTTTTTACAATGAAATTCTACACCCCTAAACAGCCAGATAAAAAAGACAAACGGATGAAAACTATTCAAAAATGCGGAATAAGTATATATAGATATATATATATATATATATATATATATATATATATATATATATATATATATATATATATATAAATATTTATATATATATATTCTATATATATATATATATATATATATATATATATATATATATATATACATATATATGTATATATATATATATATATATATATATATAAAAAAATATATATGTTTATATATATATATATATATATATATATATATATATATATATATATATATATATATATATATATACTATATATATTACATTTGACACAGGTAATCAGTTTTTACTGAAATATCTCCAACCGACAATTTTTCAAACAAGGCCTTTTGATTTCCCTCCTGGCAATAATAATAAGGCCAATGTACGAAGAATTTGCACATTTTAGGTCACACGTGCTTCATGCATTTCTGTACTATGTCCACCGTCATCAACCTACGCCAATGGCTTTTCTCCTTGCGGCGAGTTTCCCACGATTCGTTAATTACACAAAAACGCACCGTAAGAATATTCTCTATTAAGCACACGTATGTATTCTGCTTTACTTTATCTTCCAGAATTTCCCACGTGAAAGTAAAGCATTGCTCCTTCTGAGTTCGTGCACCATTTGTAAGTTGTAAGTTGTAACGTTTGATAAATATATACTCGCTCTCATCGCGTCTCCTCGATGATTTCTCACTTTTTATTTAGGTGAGAGAACGCCACGTGTACACACAAGCTTATTTGGCCACCCATGTGATAGTTCTAGATTCAAAATGGCTGCGAGATTCTCACACGAATAGCGTACAGGAATTGTAGCCACAAGAATTGATTGTGTTTGAACTGAGTTGGTGATGCTGGGAGAGCAAAGCAGATGTGGACCAAACATCGCGTGCGCATGGTCCAAGGAAGCTCCCGCTTTGAAGCAGAAGACACGAGGATAAATTTCAGTATCATCCGAATATCCACGTTGGAGAGGATGCAATTTATGTAGCAAGGAGACATCTGCGAGAATCTTTCTGACTAAAGTATGGACAGACTTTTCGACGTGTAATGTTCATTCATTTCCTCAAAGAAAATATTTTCAAAGTAGCCTCATTTCGCTGAATGACACTTCCGCAAGTTCTCCGCGCACATTGTACTTTTCTCATCATTTTCCTGCTTGTGTTTCATGAATTCACGAAATCATCCTCTTGATTGTCAGCGTGCGAATTATCCTGAACGGGGATGAGTGCCCTAAATCCAAATAGAGACGAAAGCCAGAGCTTAAGCAGAATAGCAACGAACATTCGTTCCCTTCAGACATTGGTTTAACTCGTTAACAACTTGCTTCATTTGCAATTCAATTTTCCTAGGAAAATTTTCCCTTTTCTATGTTATTTTTTGACATCATCCCTCTAGCAGCTGAATATAAGCTTAACTAACAGCTAAACCGGAGGGAAGTTAGGAATGAATGCTATGAGAGAAATTTTCGTTTCTAGGTCTTATTTCTTTTGCCGCTGATTTTTCCGTACCGGTTTCTGTTTTTATTTTATGCCGCAAGGACTCAAGGGTGTGCGGGGATAGATGAAAATGAACGTGAACTTGGTGAATATGCACATATTTGCTTTTATACGAGTTGTATATTTGGGTTTGATATTCACGTAAGTTATGCAAAAATCGTAGAGCTCTATAAGCAGGAGGAGATTTGATGTGCGGAAACTTTGTTAGAACATAGGCAAGTTTAAATATTGCTATTTTGAATTCGGAGGAAAGTTTGACTTTGACTTCCTTTGAAAATTTCTGGATTGAGACATGAAAACGGGTCGAATTGGGTTTATCTGCTGAGCCTGCATTGAAGAAACTAATACGATGAACAGCTCTTCCACTTTAAAGTTAATTAGATACTGGAAGAAATCAATACGTAATAAAATTCGAAATTTTCGTAATTTTATAATTTACTCTACACGTTAAAATTCTTTTTTCAAGAATATACGTTAGTTTTTTTCAGTATTCAATTTTTTTGGTATAGAAAATCAGTTAAAGTTTTACCTCTATTCTGACTTTAATATTTTTAAAATTAACATTCAGTTTACAAATATAGCAAGTAATTTAGATATTTGATTATTCATCCAACCTAGCAACCAATGTTAAACAAGTCAAATTAGCAGGAGAGTGCTATTGCCAGAACAGTTTCATTAAGAAATTTGTAACTCAAACACCTTTTGAATATCAAAACTTGACTCATATGTGGATTGCATCCATTTTTTCATACATTTTCCCTCTCTCTGCGTCTCTCGGAGCAGAAAGTATTAATTTAAGACCTGTTTTGAAAAGTCCTCATCAAGATCTTTCATTTGATGATGGTTGCCTTTGGTTAAAAACATTTAAGGGGTATCATCCTACATCGTGAGATTCCTCTTAGATACTTTACCAATTTTTGTAGTGGAACTTTGAAGGAGGTACAATTTTACACCTACCAACAAAATTTCATGTCTCTGGCTTATGTAGTTTGCGAGATAATTTGCTGTGATGCACGAATTATTAGCTAGGGTTTTTTGGAAAGATATTTTTGCAACTATTTTTGTGATAGATTCTCTGGAGCTAGGTATATACTTGAGAAATCTACTTCTTCTTACCACTACAACCCTCTCGGGCTTTAGCTACCTGCAAATGGCGCCTCCAACTGTCTCGGTCTATTGCCCGCGTGTTCCGATTCCTGAATTCGAGCAGCGATGAGCTGTCTACGTCGACCGAGTTAGTCCAGCATTACCTCGTTTCCGCATTGGTCTTGAGTTCTCCCAACAAATACTTTTTTGGGTGTCCGTTGTTCGTCCATACGATTTTGTGGCCAGCCCATTGTAGCTTCCGCAGCCTTACAATCGTTGAGACCTCCAATTTCTCGAAAATTTCATACAGCTCATGGTTGTATTGAATTCGCCATTGGTCCCCGTTCAGTTTCGCTCCGATTATCCGTCTCAGGACCCGTCGCTCAAAGGCATTCAATATATTTGCGGATGCTTAAATTAGGGTCCATGTTTCACACCCATAGCATAACAAAGGTCTTACCACCGATTTGTATACTTGGAGCTTTGTTTTCTTGGTATGCAGCTGGTCTTCAAGATCGTCAATATTGAATAAAATATTTTATTTGCGAGCTGTATTCTTTGACATATCTCGTCTCTTTTATTACCCATTTTCATTATTTTGGCACCTAAATACACAAATTCGCTCACATTTTCGATACTGTATTCGCCAAGTGTGATATTTTGTGTATTTAAGGTATTTTTCCTCAACTGTGTCATTAACTTTGTTTTATTTGCGTTGATTTGTAGACCTGCTAGTTTTGCTTCGCTGTCGAGTTTTAGGAAGGCTTCTTTGGCAGTTGTTAATGACCGTGACAAAATGCTGATATCGTGCGCATAGGCTACTGTTTGGTTCGACTTGTATAGTAATGTATCTCGCATATCGACAGTTGCTTCCGTATGACGTATTCCAGGACCAAATTGAATAGCAATGGGGCCAGCCCATCTCCCTGCTTTGGTCCGATATTTGTGTCAAAGGGATCGGTGAGTTGTTTGTTGGAGCGGACTTGGGAAGTCGTCGACGTCATTGTCATTTTGGTATGACGGACTAATTTGGATGGGACACCAAAGCAAAGCATTATTTGGTACAGTACATTACGATCAATACTGTCGTATGCTTGCTTAAATTCAACGAATATTTGGTGTACGTCCATGTTGAACTCCCAGCATTTTTCAGGTACCTGCTTGACTGTGAACAATTGGTCTATTGTCGATCTACCTGTTCTAAAACCACCTTGATACTCCCTAATATTACTGTTGGCGTATGATCCGATTTTATTTTCTAATATCTTTGAAAATGTTTTGCTCGCCGTACAAAGTAGTGATATACCTCTATAATTTTTTCACTGTAGTTTGTCACCTGTTTTGTTGATAGGGATCATAATTGTTTAGCACCACTCGTTCGGCATATCTTCTTGCTGCAAAATGTGCGGAATGAATTTGTGAATAGAACACTGCTGCCACAAGATTTGATGAGCTCCACTGGAATCCGATCGGTGCCTCATTATTCTTTTGGGCTTTCATGGCCCACTTTCATCCAGAGTTGATGGACCCATTGGAATCTTTCCACAGACATCTGTAGACCCCAATATTCTGAGCTATGTGGAGAATTAAGGAGGTTCTCGAAATATGATGCCCATCTTTCCTGAATCTTGGTTTCATCAGCAATGATATTGCCGATGTTATCACAACAGAGCGTGGTCTTGGGCTGATAACCACAGTCCTGGCTTTTCACTACTTTGTATGGTTGTCTTCTGTTGTTGTTCACTAGACTTACATCGATACTTCTCAATTGGTCGTCATAGTATTTTCTTTTCTCAATTCTAATTATTCCTCATACGCCTGATTCCTTTTGTCTAATGCATTCTGGCACTCATCATCGATGCAATCATTTCTTTTGCACCGGACTTGATGCCTAATTGTCTATTCTGCCACAATCGCAATAGCCGCTTTCATTACATCCAGAGCTCGTTGGTTGTTTTAAAGGATATGACTCCATGAAGCTTTTTGCCACAGACGCCGTTTGGAGCCTTTTGATGTAAAATTTTTAAGTAATAATCTGAGTTACAATTGGCTTTTCGGTTTGTAAGGACGTTAAGTATACTCGAGGCCAAATATTGTTAGGTCTGAACATGGTTGATATAGTTTTTTGGGTCGCCATCGGGTGATACCCAGGTAATTTTATGTATGCGTCGAAGAGAGAAGCAAGTTAAACATGTGACCAGATCTCTGCTACATGCAAAGTCAATCAGGTACTCGCCATTGTCGTTTGTTACAACGTGGAGGCTATATCCTTGAGTTGCTCCACGTATGTACTTGCAGCAAACGATTGACATGGAAAAAAGAACTGTGAAACAATTGTGACATTTGTCCGTTTTTCGCGAACGAGATTCCGGACGGTTGGCCTGGTGCCGATGGTATAATCTTATATAGCAAGCTCAGCAAACTTTAATGTATCGACGGTGGTGTTACGGTCTTTTCAAGTGTCGAAAAGTTTATGCAAGTAAGGAATTAATTGATAGAAATGTACAGTTTTAACCTCTACAGGGCAGTCAAACAAAAATGTTCAATGCAGGGCAATTTAAAAATGTTTACCTCATAACTTAACTTCATACTGGTTTTCTATTTATATTCCTTTCGACCAAAACTGTGGTTAAATGCTTTAAGAGCTAATTATTTGTCAAAACGGGACAGCGAGAAAATTCATCGACTCGAAAAAGAAAGTGCTCTGAGTGTCATCGGAGTCGGAAAATACAGTAAAAAAGAAATTATTTACCAAAGAAGAAATTCAAAACGCTCAAATATTTGTTTGTTAGTTTCCAATTTATTTTTAATCAACGACTATATTTTTTTCACCACGAAAATTCCTTTTAAAATAAACTCATGATAACCAAGAATTAAATCTTACCTAAGGTAATGTATTAAGCCTGAAAGCAACAAAAAAAGCATTTTATGAAATGTTATCTAAGCGACTAGTAAGAGCATGTTATCCTTGGAAAGTGATTCGAGCAAATGGTAACTATTCTTAAACCATAAAAAAAGGGACGTGGACAAATAACGCATGCAAATGATTTTTATGAATGAAAAACTACTAAACTTTAAAGTGATCTTCCAATGGCTGATGGTGCATACTCCTTCTGAGCATAAACGAATAAAATCGAAACAACTTAAACAACCAATAACACTTAAAAATCAAACCCTAAGAAAAAAAACTAAAACTAGAAACAATACTGCTAAGACAATTATAATAAATTGAAAAGCATGTGATACGCTGAAGAGAACTAGTAACATTGTAATAAGATATTTATAATTTTCAATAGGACTGACAAAAAAGGTTCAACCCAATTTTTACAGCAAAACTTTTATATACAACGAACTGACATATGTATTCCGACAGCAAATCGTAAACGAAAATTTTTATGAAATTTTGAATACATTACAGTTGACGTTACCAGGTCTGGTTATACAAAATGGATCTTAAGAACGATCTTTAAAGTTATTAATGAAAATATAGCAAAACGCACATCATTCTGCGTTTTGCTATATTTTCATTATGTATTGTGATTTACCAGAGACCAGACGTGTTTTTTGTTCGCTCGTGTAGAATTCTTGCTATTATGTATTGTGATTTACCAGAGACCAGACGTGTTTTTTGTTCGCTCGTGTAGAATTCGAAAGTGTAATCATTAATCAAGTAAAATCAAAAAGTGAAATAACAAAAATGTAATCTCTTTCGAACCAGTGATGTAATTAATAATAAGCAAAGTTAACTGATAATATTCTAAAATTAGAAAAGTGATACCAAATATTACTACCTGCTACATATATAAATATTTCGTGATAGCACTATTAAACATAAAAGCTTCAAGCAACAACTGTTAATAGCTGGTGTAGCCACTAGCCAATGCATACTTTCAACTTTTGTAGTGTTGTTTGGGACACATCAGCATGGCGGGAGGTAAAGAGCCCCCAGATAAGGATGGAGAAAAAACTTTCAAATGTCATCCTAAACAGAGAGTTTCAACTGTAATTTGCATAATTTGCGATAACAATTATCATCTCAGTGACTATAAAGCACTTAGTGACCCAATATTTTTAAGCCCCACATTAGTTATCTGCCCTGACCACCCTGATCTCAACTTAACACCAAAAAATAATGACGAAGTGCTTAATGAAAATACAAGGCAGTTGATTGCGCTTATAAAAAGCGTAAAAAGAGATGAAATCAAACAAGAGATTCTAAGTGAAATTGCTAATGAAACGAGCACGGATCCAAATAAAGCGATGTATGAAGATGAGGGCTTTGAAAGTATGAAAAGGGAAATAATGTTATTAAGACAGCTGAATACCGAGCTCATGGATAAAAATTTGATCTTAAAAAATATTATTGCGAAAGAAAAAGATATTTCTCAACAACCTACTAAGACTTTCTCAGAAGCAAATAAATTTCCTAAACCAAAACCTAAAAAAGTGCCTAAAATTATTATTAAAAAGAAAAATATTAAAGATGAGAGTGATTTAAAAAAATCTGTGAGTCATTATCTTTTAGAAAATAAATCTATTAAAACTAAAAATATGCAGATAACCAAGAAAAAAGATGAATTAACAATACATTGTCTTAACGAAGAAAGTGCTATAAATGCTGAAAATATTCTACAAGATAAATTATCTAGTATTTACAAGGTTGAGAAAGAAAAATTATTAAATCCGAAAATAAAAATAGTTGGAATTGACAAAAATGCTAATTTTGATAAAAAATTGTTAGAATTAGACATAAATGAAAGAAATTTTAACAATTCTAATGAAAAATGTCAAGTTTTGCATATGTATACCAATAATAAAGGATGGCAAAGTGCAATAGTTGAAATAAATACAATATTATATAAAAATATTAAAGAGAATGGTTCAAGAATCTTCATTGGATATCAAAGTTGCAAAGTATATGATATCATTAATGCAAGGCCATGTTTCAATTGTGGCAGATTCGGACATAGTGGTGTAAAATGTAATAATGTTTCTGTATGTCTCAAATGTGCTGGAAATCATAAGACAAGAGAATGCAATGATATCATGATGCAATATTCAAATTTTATTTATCATAATAAGCATTACAATACCAAATTTGATATAAAACACGTTGCAACTGATAGTTCCCTGTGTCAAGTTCTCAAAAATAAAATCAAAAAAAAGTATAGATAATACTGATTATCCTATGATGCCAAACATACCAAGATACTTTGGTGAGGTAGATAATTTTCAACCGTCAACAATAAGAAGTATGTCAAGTAATTTGATTGGATCAGAATCAGTGTATTGAGAACTTAGTACGTTAACGTCTTCAAATAACTCTGGAAGCAGTGGTGCTCAGTTAAAAGAAGTAAGAAATGCATAATATTCAGGATGAAAATTATGAAATTTTCAGAAAAGAAATTATTTATCCAGATTTGTTATCCTTTAAAAATAATTCTAATACTGATGATAGTTTGATTTTTTTTTTAGAAGTTTAAATGCAAACTTTGATAAACTTCAAATACTCATAGAAAGATTAAAAAATAAACCTATAATTATAGTATGTTCTGAAACATGGAATTTAGAATATTATCATTTCTATCAGTTACCTGGTTATAAAATTTTCTATAATAATAGTAGATTAAACCAAGCTGATGGAGTTGTCATATATATAAAAGAAAGTTTAAATGAGACTACAAAAACCATTGAATATGGTAGATTAAACATTCTACATTCTAAAATTAAATTGTCCTTTAACATAAATGTTGAAATCTCTGCTTTGTATAGATCGCATGATTTGCCAAAAACTGAATTTGTTCAAGACTTAAAATAGTACCTGTTTGATTGTCAAAATAGCAAAAATCATTTTATTATTGGTGATTTCAACATTGATTTATTAGAAATAAATCTGATAAGCCAGGAACATCTGATCAATCTTTTGGTGAAAGGTTACACCCCCGGTTTTCAAGACATAACAAGACCCTCTGATAATGACAGAGGAGGGTCTTGTATTGACAATATATTTATTAAAACAGATAGTCTTGTTTATGAAACTATTAGGATAAGTACTATTTTTACTGATCACTATCCTCTACTTGTTGCTATTAAACAACAAACAGTTATGGAACCTGAAAATCTTTGGCATAGCATCAACTACGTGAAATTAAAAAATATAGCAAGTAAGAGTAATTGGAATGAAATCTTGCTTCATGATCCCAACGTAGCAATTGAATTATTTGTAAATGAGGTTAAATATTGTATTTTCAAATCCATAAACCGTAAGACTGATAATAAAGTTAAATATAAAAATAAACCCAGAAAGTTATGGATTACAAATGGAATTATGGTATCATGTTCAACTAAGGAACAGCTTTATAATATCTGGAAACTAGACCCAAGTAATGAGAGCCTAAAAAATGAATATAAAAAGTATGCAAAAATATTAGATAAAGTTATAGCAGGTGCCAAGTTAAGATATGATAGAAATATAATTCAACAAAATTGTAATAATAATAAAAAATTATGGAGTATTATTAACCAAAAATTGGGTAAAAATTTCAATAGAAATAATGGAATTGATTACTTAATAAATGATAATGGTAATAGGATAGATAATCAATATGATATAGCAGAATTCTTTAATAAATACTTCTGTGAAATCGGAATAAGTTTAAGTAATAAAATAAGTAAACCCTCGAATTATGTTATTTTCACACCAAATATGAATCAACACAGTATTTTCATAAATCCGACATGTAAAGATGAAATTCATGACATAATTAATAGCTTAAAAGACAAAGCAGGAGGAGTTGATGGTATACATTCAAGAGTTTTGAAAACTATCTCTGAATATATAGCAGAACCTCTATCATACATTTTCAACTTATGCGTTGAAGTGTCTGTGTGGCCAGATGTGTTAAAAAAAGCTGAAGTAGTCCCGATTTTTAAATCTAATGATAAAAGCAAGGCAAAAAACTATAGGCCGATATCTTTGATTTCCAATGTCTCAAAGATATTTGAAAAACTTCTATATGAGAGGATCTTCAAGTTTTTGAAGAAGCACAAAATATTGTCTAACAAACAATTTGGTTTTATTAAAGGACTGGGAACTAAAGATGCTTTAGCTTACATTAAAAATGTATTGTATAATTGTTTAGACAAAAATAAACCGGTTATTGTAACTTTTCTTGATGTAGCTAAGGCTTTTGATACTATAAATCATAAATTATTATTAGATAAAATGTATTGCTATGGGATACGAGGTAGTGCACTGAAATTATTAACAAGTTATCTCACAAATAGACAACAAAGAGTAAAAGTAAACAATGTATTAAGTGACTACAAAGAAATTAAAACTGGAGTGCCGCAGGGTACCATTTTAGGTCCACTACTTTTTATCCTATATGTCAATGATCTACTTACTGAAAAAACCGAGAATGATATAGTATCATATGCTGATGATACAGTTGTAATAACTGAAGGTAAAACGTGGGAAGAAGCCAAAAATAAAATGAATGAGTTTCTCACTATGATAGATACATGGCTCGTAGCAAATAAGCTTACTTTAAATGTTGATAAATCAGTCTATATTGTTTTGGGAATTACTGTGATAGTGTACCTACTGATATGGAAATAAAAATCAATGGAAAATTACTTAACAGAGTAGAAAATTGTAAATATTTAGGAGTTATAATTGACTTCAATTTAAAGTGGAATAGGCATTTTGAACATATAATCAAAAAAACTAAATATCTGATTTTTGTATTTTACAAATTATCTAAATTTATGGATAGCAAAACACTTATGTTGATTTATTATGCTCTCTTCCAAAGTATTATAAGTTATGGAATAATTGCTTGGGGTGGAGCATATTCCAATTATAGAAATTTGTTGCAACGACTTCAGAATAAGTTATTAAAAATCATAAACAAACATAACTTTGAGATAAACCCTATTCCACTAAATTTGGAAAAATTATTTTGTTTAGAAGCTGTTGTATATTAGTATAATGAGCTTAAAAATGTCTATGAAATGTCAAATAGTAGAACTAGATATAAAAGTATTTTATTATTAAAAATTTATAAAACTGTTAGCAATAAAAACAGTTACATTGTCGCAATAAAGCTATTTAATAACTTACCAAATGAATTGAAGGTTTTAAGTGGAAAATCAAATAATAAGCATAGAAAGAGTAAAATAAGATCTTGGATTGTAGAAAATATTTAATTACACAAAAGTTTTATTTACGCCGATAATATTATTATATTTCTGATTTTTTTGATTAAAAATAATGTAAAGTTTAATTTCCTTTTATTTTTTGTAATTTATAGTTTATAAGAGTAGCATGTAAGATACCAGTTCCTACGTACAGATGTCTTCATATCTCTGTAGGATTTACTGAAGCATTTTGTAATACATTATGTAAATTTTTTACTGGTTTGAATAAATAAATAAATAAATAAAATAAAAATTCTGAACTGAATGCAGTACGAATTTGAATTGTGTAAATAAACAGAAATCAGGTTAGGGCGTAATAATAGATAATTTATACTGACCTAGACGATTAAACTGTTATTAAATCTACCTAAGCAATATCAAAATATTTAAAAAGGAGGGAGAAATAACTAAGATATTATTAGATTTTAATGTATATGAAGTTTAGATATCATGTATAAAATATTTAAGACTTAGGTTAAGGTAGTAATTTAGGAGTGGATGTAATGGCATCACGTTGAAATAATTTATACTCTAAGACCCTTGCATTGAAATGTAAATCTAAGAAACAGTAAAATATTACCCTACATTGGAATGAGTAGAAAAAAAAACAGAAAATGTTCAACGCATCAAGTGTATGTTTTAATAACAGTCTTAATTAGCAAAATAACATTTTTTAAACATTAATCATCTAACGATACCATACCATACGTCGTAAGATGATAGGTACCATTTGTTAACTTCAATTGACAAAATTTTTTTTGTTATGTCACGCTTACTAATGGATAGATAAGAGGTCATACAATCTCAGATGCCGGGTTCTCCCTAACTTCGACGATCTTGAGTGGTGTAAATCAATAAAGAATTAATCAACAAAATGTCAAACTCTGTATAAATCTGCTTTAAATTTGAAAGAAGTATTTTATCAATATCAAGATTGAAAACAAGAATTGATTTGATGCGTTATACACATTTTCATTCGCACCGTTAAAAATAAAATGTGCATGAACGTTAGATGATAAAAACTTAATAAACATAAGACTAGAGAATAGATTTGGTGGTTTATTTAAGGCAAATAACTCCACAATATATAAATAAAAAATAGTTTTCGTTATGCAATGCACATATTTTATCGAATATATAGATCTGTATGTAGAAATATTCCAAACTCTTTTCAAAAGGAATTAAACTTTATAATGAATTGCTGAACTAATCTACGGGTTTCCTTTCCAGCAAAACCGTTACCTTTCAGCAGGATAATGTCGGCGAAGGGTGAGTATGCAACCGAGAGGGTAGAGATTCAGTAATCCGTGAATGGTCGGTTTCGCGTTGCAGTGGGTAAGCGTTGCCATAGATTGAGTTTGCGTTTTTTCTTAGAGTCGATTTTTTCGGTTTGAATACGAGTATGTTATTTCAGCCACCGCGTCGGAAATATTTGGGAGCGCATATTTTTTCAGCGGTGGTCTTTGTTCTTTTTCCTCGAAACGGAGTTACGTAATTTAAAGTTGATTCGTTATAAGTTGTTCAACGTGTTTTAGATCGGGCGTTTAAAGCGGTGGCTGAGTTTTGTAATTTGAACTTAGTCGAAAATCCTTCCCGAACTAGGTAGCTAGCCAGCAGCCACCTCGGAGTAGATTAAAAGTGTCCGGACGTTCGACCTGATGAGTACAGTGCATTGTCATATTCCAAGGCTTCACGTCTAGAACTAATGAGAGGTTAGTTGAAATTTCCTTCTGAAAATTTTTCGAACGAGCGTACGCGATGTGAAAAATCATTCCAGCTTCCCGCTTTAAAATATTGTGTGCAATCTTTCCAGTCCAGTTCGTTTCCTGGGTTGCCAGTACTTTTACTTTATATTGACTTGTCGATTGTAAAAGGTCCTTAATAGCAACAGGGTAATTGAGTAATCTGATATTCTAGGATCCAATGGCATCGTACTTTTTTTGTTTGGGAGGATGTTGCCCTGATTCAAATCCATTCCGAGGCCCTTCTGCAGGTTTTGAAACATTGTAGGGTTTCCAGGAACGGGAAGCTGGCCCGTCGCCCAACATCCGTTCCAGCGGTATGGTTATTACTTCAATTCCGTTATCCGGCGTGGAAGACTCACCTTCACCCTCTTAAGTCTCCACAAAGGAAGCGTAGGTAGGATCTAGTAGCAGAGCTGTAGATGTATTTACAGTTACTGGCATTTCTCGCCATTTGATGTCCCATTATTGGGGAACCAGTACACCCAATGTATGAGCCCGAGAACATTTACTACCATTTAATAGAGGGGCTTCGGATGAGAAATCATGAAAGCTGTGGGTTGGGGAAACGAGGGTTCGTTTTTCCTTTCTCAAACGGGGTTGGGACCGTCTGCAGCGGAGTTCATAATATTTCAAGGCCTTTTTATTCTTCCGCTAAACTCCAAAACATGTCAGCTTATAGATGTCTCGGAGAGCTGCCATTGGTTTCACCAGATGAAATTTGTTCCAACATGAAAGCGAACAAGAATAATTAACGGCATCAAAGATATTCTAGTGAAGTTCATTTAAGTCGGTGGCAGTGGTGATCAGAAAAATATCCGTAAAGTCATCCAGCATATTTGGCAAAGATCGTAGCATATGAAATCAGATCATACGCTAGCATTACTATAAGAGGCTTTAGAGTAGGTAGATTGACTATTGGATAATGGCTCATATTCAAGCAGATACTTGGGTATTGCTGCTAGTTCAACATATAGTCGTAGACCAAATCATTTTTGACTTTTAGCAAGCATTCGATAGTATTGATCATGACGCACTGTACCAAATAATGCTTTACCGTGGTATGCCAGTCAATTTAGTTTGTATTATCAAAACGACAATAACATCGATAACCTTCAAAGTCTGCATTACCGATGCCTTACACAGAAATTTTGTATTACCGCAATTAGGTAGACTATCCCAACTGGTTTCGAGTTTGACCACAATATTTCACAAGAAAGCTTCCTTTCCATACAAAACGTACGCTATATTATAAGTCGAGCCAAAACAAAGCACATAATGCAGTCATGGAAAAATATCTAGAAGCACAAAATATCACATTTGGCGAATATACTATTGGGAATGTAGGTGAATTAGTGTATTGAAGCACCGGAATGATGACAATTGGCAATTAAATAGGAAAAAAACAATGAAAACTATAGTTCACAAATAAAAATTATAATTCCGTTTTTTCGAATGCGAAGACCCGCATCATACATTGGAAGATAAAGCTCCAAGTATACAAGTATATGATAACATCAGTGGTATTAAATCATTAAATATTATAATTTTCCTACATCAATTCATCGAACATGCCATTTAGGAAGATTATTGATTTAACCTGTTGGTAATTACGAATTGCCCCTTGTGGATGTATCCTGCCTACTACATATATTTACTTGTACATGCACGCCTCATTTCAACAATCGCTTGGAAATTTAGCGTTGAAAAATAGTGGCAAAAGTATCATACGTGTCGTGGTGGGATATTTAAATTATTTTGCCGTGTGGCTGCCAAAAATTTTTGCAATCCGCCATGACCTCTAAAGTTTGTTTCGGATCCACGTTCAATTCGCGCCTACACATATTATGCATATTTTAATATCGCGCCTATTCTTTTTAGGTTTTTGTTAAAATCATTTTACAAAATCCCTACTAAAGTTGCAAATTGTCTGTCTGTCCATCCATCAATCCATCTGTCACAGCAAGTTTCTCGCAAACTACAACAGCTACCAACAAGCAATTGCGTGGACAAGCCTAAAATTTTTGATATAACTGGTCTTTTACTATATAAGGTTTTTAAGGGGCAAACTCGTATTTGGAAGTGTCCCTTAAAACATTTATTTTTTTAAGGGTAGCTGATATTAGTATCAAATAAAAGGTCTTGATTATTCTCGCAATCAGATGTCAAAAGTTCGGCAATTGTGGTATGGGAGTCAGGTGGGTGAACAATTTACGTCCCCTTAGCAATTGATATCTTTGAGCAGAAAAATCAGATAAAAGTCAAGAAAGTAGGTCTTTTGTTAGAAAGCGAAAAAGTACCTCAAAAGTTCAAATTCGCTCTAATTTCTGATAATCGCAAAATTTTTGAATTATTCATTTTTGCGTATTAAATCAACAGAACCCTTTAAAAAAATTCATATTTAAGTCCCTTAGCAGCAGGTGCAAGTACGCTAAGGATTTGGTAAAAGTTGAACATCGAGCAATAAAGTTAGAGCTTATTGAAAATCTCACAGTTACAAGAATGATATTGGAGAAACACATGTTTGCAGATTATCGAGACACCGCAAATATTGAAGAAAATTGCAGAAACAGTGTGTAATGACCTATGTTATTACAAATACTTAGATACTGTAATAAAAGGCAGCAAATTTAAAATATGAAAAACATATTTTTTCCAATGAGCTTAGGAATCTGTGTATGGGCCTTGTTTTTGATGTTCACATGACATTGTTTGATCTATTGATTCGTTTACAAAACCCTTCTGGCAGTAGCACACCTCTGCCACTTCAACTTGCTTCAGCGTGCTGCGTAATTTCCTCCTGAGTTTCACCAGTTGCTTCTAGCTTATTCTAGCAACATTCTCATATGCGTAAAAGTATCTTGTTGCTGGCTTTCGTTGTTTGACAATAGGAAAAATATATTAACAGGCAGAAAAATACTTTGGAAATCTGATTCATAGCTACTTTGCAGTAGTAGTTGACAGCTAACGAATGGCGACCAACGACTCTAAAAATGATATCCTATTCAAAATGCAAAAACGTCTGGCAAAGTTTGTTGTGATAAACAAAATAAAATTAATCCATTGGAATGATTTGAGCGAAAATTTTCCGTGTGATGGGATGGATAAGTTTTCAAAAATTTCAATTCATGCTTCGAATTCATATGCCTACAAGAGTTTCCAACAATTTTGAGATCAATTTTTTTACGCAGAATTCACGATTGTGCCATCACCGCGGTGGGTGGTTTCTAAATAGAAAGACATGATACATTGACTGCATGCTGGTTTGGTATCAAGTGACATATAAAATAATGTATTTGGATAACTAAATACATGTCACACTTCAAGAGTGTTTATAACCATCTATGCCAAATAAGGTTTTCATATAATAGGATCAAGCAGTTAATGTACATACAGTGGCTCACAGCTTATTTGATGCACTTCAATAAATATTAAACAAACTGTTGTCCTTATGCAGATAAATAAAAATTTACAAATATTTTGATGCAGATTTTACAGTTAGTATAACTGGAATTCGAAGCACAAAAGAAAGTAAGAAAAAATGTTTCAAATGTCCCGTTAGCAGTAATGAAGCAAAATCATTTGCATAGGATAGCTCACAGCTTGTTTGATGCAGTTAGTTCTTTGTATCCTAGCATTAAAAGTGCACGATTTTCATTGGATTTTTTTTGGACATATTGTACTTAGTGCGTTTCTTATTTTATTTTTAAAAAAGTTATTTGACCTTGATAGTTTAAAAGTGGATAAATTGTGTGATATTTAAAATGGGCCGTAGGACAACACTTGAACAGCGGGAATTAGTCATTCATCATTTTAGAAATGGTGAATCTCATCGCAAAATCAGCGAAGTTGTCAATTTAAGTTCATCAACAGTTCAGCATATAATTGAAAGGTTTAGCAATGAAAAAAGGTTGGAAAACAAGGGTAGAAATGCACCAAATAAAATTTTAAATGAGTCTGATGAACGGTGGATCGTCCGGAAAATAATGCAAAACCCTAAGTTATCAGCTCCTAAATTGGCGAACGAAGTGTTTACTGGAATTGGTAAAGAATGCAGTGCTGAAACCATACGTCGTGTGCTAAGAAAGCATAATTTTAATGGCCGAGTTGCACGAAAGAAGCCGTTCATCAGTATCAAAAATCGACAAAGCTGCCTGAACTTTGCTACGGAGCATATTTCAAAGGATTTGGACTTTTGGAAAACCGTGATTTTCGCTGACGAGTCCAAATTCAACATATTTGGCTCAGATGGAATGGCGTACGTTTGGAGAAAGCCAAATACAGAGCTCAAAAAAGCAAATTTACATGAGACTGTTAAGCACGGCGGTAGCAGCGTAATGGTTTGGGCCTGTATGTCAGCAGCCGGAGTTGGGAAGCTAGCCTTTATTGGAGGAAACATGGACAAGATCATGTACAGTAATATCCTAAAGGAAAATCTCCTGCAAAGTGCTGACGAACTCGGAATCCGGCGTGAATTCAGATTCTACCAAGATAATGACCCTAAACATAAGTCAGAAATCGTGCAATCTTGGCTTATTTGGAATTGTCCTCATTTGATGGCATCCCCAGCACAGTCACCCGACTTAAATGTAATTGAGAATTTATGAGCTTTTCTGGAGAAAAAAATTCGTAACCACGCAATTTACAACAAAATTGATTTAAAGAAAGCTCTTTTAGAAGAATGGAGTAAAATAACGCCAGAAATGACAGGAAAGCTGGTTGAATCTGTTCCAAATAGACTCAAAGCTGTCTTGAGCCAAAAAGGAAACCATACGAAATATTAGTGTTGAACTGGAAATCCTCTACATGGATAAATTTAAGGAAAACGTGGACTGCATCAATTAAGCTGTGACATAAAATTTCGCCTTTAATTTTGTTTTTGTTATTTAGTTATTCAAGAATCAATTGTTGAAATAAATTAAATTGTTATTTTTAAAAAAGGCTTTTATTTAATTTATTGCAGTTTAAATTTTTTCAATACCTTTTCTAATACAGAAGTTATAGTGCTTTTAGCTTTGAAAATGTTACTGCATCAAATAAGCTGTGAGCCACTGTACATACATTTGACGTTAGATGCGATTTTGCTAACAATGGGCCGGGGTGCTTCCTTGGAATGGAATGGAAATATTTGACAGGATTCGTACTAAAATCACGATCTACGTGCTTATTTGTTGATCACAGCAAGTTTTTAAGGAAACCACGCAGCTCATTATCATCATCTATGACGCAACAGCGCCAGTCGAGCCTTATGGCTGAGCTACAATGAACATATGCAGACATAAAGCAAATGTCAAAAAAAGTTGAACCCGAATATTTTATAAGGCATTGAGTACATTTGACATATGGATGACATACGCAACATGAAAAGTTGAAATCGAACCAACTTTTTATGTCAAATAGATTGTTTACTTTAAGTGACAACTATACATTGTTGTTTGCGATTTGAAAGGGTAAGTAAAATTTTATCAAGCTAGTGAGGAATTATGCAGAAAACTGGTGTTCTTATCAGTTAAGCACAATTCCACTCTAGTATTTATATCTGTGGCCACAAATCAAAGTAGCTTAAGTCGAAATATCTCATTTTTCAGTACAATACTTTGAAAATTGCGATCGTTGTGTGAAGAAAACTGATCAAGTTTACTTTGATAATTTAAGGAATAATAATCTTGTCCACAACCACCAATTTTATTATAAACTCGTTTTAGAAAATTTTAAACCTTGGAGGTGAAAAAAGCAGTAACTTTAAACTTAGGCTATTTTATTAAATTCATAACAATTCGTTTCAAAGTCTTAACTGACTTAAGCTATGTAATTATACAGAATTTATCACTAAGTCTACACTTAAGTTCACTTAAGATATTGAATCGTGAACGGATACATCATAATTTATTGACATAAGCCATTATGCTTTCTTTCCTTATAGATTTATTTTGAAAAACCGAACAGTACTTAAAGAAATGTTTCCAAAAAATATGAAGATTAAATGATCAGTTCTTTTCTTCTTCTTCTGTTAGGTCTGGGTGCAAGTCCGGCATATTTTCTGTTCGGAGATTTTTGTAAAAGCTGTGATGACATTGGTCTATTAATGGAAGCATATCTTCTAAGTCGCTTTTTTTATGTGAGCTAATAGCTACATCTTCTGTGTAAGTCTTTTTAATATCAGCTAGTGCAACTGAATTTATTCCTCGACGTCTCATATTTATAACTTTAAACTCCTCATTTTCGTCCAATGAATTTAAAAAAAAAATATTAAACCAAATTCTTTCGTAAATCTCAATCACTTTATATTTTGCCAATTAAAAATACTTCCATCTCTTGCTACTTTACGCCTTGTAAATTTTTGTTTTAAAGCTAGAGAAAAGTTCATGAACTCTTCCTGTGACGTTTCTTTCATAGTAAATTGATTTTTAACCCCAACAGATCGAACAAATTGGTACCAGTCACGAGGATGGTGAATTTGAATTGACGTTTTTTTTCTTTTTCTCTCAATTACGGAATGGTCAACATCACATTCCATGTGAGTATGTCCTGTTACCAAAAACTTCTGATCAACTATCTCAATGTTAGTCTCTGTTTGCATAAAAACTTGAAACATTACTGAAAAGAGTTTTTATTTTGCCCAGGACAACAATCGCTGTAAAGTATAACATGCTTTGTTGTACTAGGTATTCCACTCAAATGTTGGAAAAGGCATGAAGCTATTTCATTGACGGGCTATTGCCTTATGCCACATATAGCAAGTGAGCTCCCCAGTATTATGATTATGAACAGTTAAATTAAAAGTCCATAACGGCCTTTTATAAAATGATACTGAAGAATGCAGTAAAGGAGTCGGTAAGGATTGTTGAAGATCGAAGGCAAAAGTAACTATAGATGAATCTACCAACTGCTACTCTTTATCTTGTTTTTTACTTCGATAGGCAGAGTCAGCTTCTTCGACATGTTGATTGTGCTGCATTTTAATGGCAATGTATTCATCTCCATTTATCAAACTCATTTTCATTTTAAATACGTCACATTTATGGCAGGTATCAAGTTTAGGCTTATTAAACGCTAAATTTAAGGATTTGAAAATTTCTGAAAACTTTGATAGAGAAACTGGACTTTGATGCTTTTCAGAATATAGTTTGTGAATCGCGGCTACCGACAAATCACTTGGTAAATAATTTTTTAGTGAATCTCTTCTCGAGTAACGAGATTCATATGCTGGGAAACTATTAATAAAATTAATGACTTCAGTTTCCTTTTCAGAATAAACTTTTCTAGGACATGGATGACGCCCACAGCTATCGGCAATAGTTTTTGAGCTATGCGGTTGTAGTTTTTTCTTCGCAACTGTTTTTAAAAATTGATCACTCTCATTCAGTGTAAATCTAAAGCATTTTTGGCACACACATATTCTATTACCTCAAATTTCCAAAAAATATTCATTTTTTGTAACTCTATTTCGTGATTTCGAAGCATGTTTTACTTTTCTCTTTTTTTCTATCACGCACTTCTATCAACCCCCATGCACGAAAAAATTTTATTTCGTAAGATACCTGAGACCAGTACGATTCAAAAGTGTTCTTTTGATCTTCAAAAGAAATTTTCTCCCTGCATTTCCTACGGCAGTTTTGTAATTGTCGCAATTCTCTTTGCTTTACGAGTTTTTCACCTTTGCCGATATAAGATTTACCTACGTTTCTTTTCCTTTTTCGTTATTTTGCATTTTCTTTAGGGGGGATGTTGTGGGTGTTGGCCAAATTTTGTTATAGTTCTGATTGTGTTTCAACTGCGTTTGCTGGTGTCAATATCATCGCTTAAAACACTAGAAATAGTATTTTCGTCATCTGGAGCAAAGTTAGGATCTCTTAAATCGTCGTCTGAATCGAAGTCGAAATCGAAATGAAACACATCAACAGAGGATGAAGCATTTTCTTTTTGAGCCACATCAGTCGTTTTTCCTGAATTGGCCACATTACCTAGCATAAATCACAAATAAATCTTTACAAATGAACTAATGTGCATGCATAACAAATTATTTACCTGGCGCAATGTTAACACAAAATATATCTTTACTTTGAGTATCAAAAATCAATTCTTTTGGTTGACTTTCACTGCCCAAAAATAATTTTTAATCACTGAAAGATAAATAATTAATCAAATTTTATTAAATGCAAACTTACAATTAGGCATTGTTATTTTCTCGAGTACATTAGTTTTCTTCCCAGTTTTTAGTTGTTGTTTACGAGATTTGTCCATATTTCTTAACCACCGCTATTAAAAGCACAAAAGCACAATATTGTGAATTTACCGTTATTTACAGCTACACTATTTTACTTTATGATTTTTAACCTAAAACCCGATGCAAGGTGCAACACGACTAAGTATCAATCTCCGACTGAGATCGCACCCGATAATTTAGCCTAATCTAAGTGACATGAGCAGATTTTAAAATTGCATTTTAAATAGATAAAAACTGCTTAACTCGACATAAGTTACGATAAAATGAATATGAAAGGAGAATAAAACATATAAAGAAAACATAAGGCCTTATTATAAAACTTGTAGTGATGAAAAACATGGTTATTTCACTGTTATATTTGTAACATAAGATCTTATGTTAAAAAGAGTTTACCTTCAATTAAAAACATAAGAGTGAAAAGTAACCTAAGATATTGTAACGCCTGTTAAAATGAAAAAATAAGACTTCAGCTAATAGACTTTTTAAGTGTAAGCATGATATACGCGATGTATAATTACAGGCAAGAGTCAGAATGGTAGAGCAATGTACAAAAATAACTAAAATGAATGAATATATAAACTCACTTATTTCGACTTAAGCTACTTTGATATGTGGCCACTCATATATTTAACGAAAAAACCAATTTATTTAACAGAAAATGCAGTATAGCGAAGACATGGATAGTTTCAACGAAAGGTTGATCGGGCTGGTGAAAGACCAACCGGTGCTGTTTAAGAAACAGCACGGGGGCTACAAAAATACCGCGGCAAAAGTGCGCATCTGGGCTGGAATCGCAGAACAGCTGGGATCAACAGGTAAGTACAATATGTTACTTAAAAAGAAACATAAACTATGATATATCATCTATTCCAGAGGAAATCTGCGAGCGCCGCTGGCGCAGCCTCCGCGAGCGATACAGCCGGGAGCTGAAAAAACTCCATTCTCCGTCTGGATCTGGTGCACGGAGTGACGGACCCCAACAATGGGAGTTTTGGGAATAAATGTCGTTCTTATAAGAACACATTCAACCGAGGAAGTCAGTTTTAATTCTTTGAATTTGCATGCATTTGAAACGAAATAATTGAATTATTTGCAGGTCTGCAACTAACTTTGCGACGCCGAGCACAAGCTCTTCGGTGCTGGACTATTCGTTGGATGAGTCAACTTTCGATGAAGAAATCGAAAGTAACTCCTCCCAGGGGCTACTTGGTGAGAGTCGTAGGTGCAAGGCAATTTCGCACACTCGGCTCAAAGAAGAGATGAGCACGGCGCCGAACGCGTTCAACAAATACCTTCAAAATAAGATCACCACCACAGTTTTGGGCTAACTGTCACCTCTTTATTAAGTGAGCTGTGCCCCGATAACAGGGCTCGGGCAAAAGCAGATATATTATCATATCTGGCTGACATCCGGCGATCAGAGTTGGACCAGCAAACGAAGCGAGGTAAATTTTACGATAAGTTTGAACGCATCACCTTAACACATGCCTTTTTCTGCAGACTGAAAATCATAAAATGTTAGTGACCAGAAGAGGCTTTTTGTTTTAGTTTTTACAATATTTTCTTTATGTTTAGGATTAAAAAAATATAATTTTAGTGATAAAAATAGGTTTTTTATAATAGTTTTTTATTCGCAATATTTTCTGCATAAATTTTTTGGTTTAAAATATTTTATTACTACAAATTCCAAACATCTTTTATATTCTTCACTATGTAATTCGTCTTTGCATCGCACCTTCGTTTAAGAAATATTCTTTCAAAGAATCACGTAAATGGAACGCGATTTGTGCCACATTATTTGAACCTATAGTGGCATTTGTGAATATGTTGTCGCTCCCAGCCTGCCTTCGCCATTCTCCCGGAATTATGTTTCCTTCGTCGTCTTCCCGGTCTACAAATGAGGCAGGACAGTATGCACCATCGTCATTCTCGTTGAGTTTGATGAAGTTGTGAAGTGCAATTGTAGCCAACACTATTTTTTCTGCATTTTGAGGGAAGCATGTCAAGGAGTTCCGCAGCACTTTCCACCGGCTCACTAGAATTCCAAATGCGTTCTCTATAAGCACACGCGCACGTGATAGTCTATAATTAAATATACATTTGCTGATATCCAGTCGCTTTCCTGGATATGGCCGCATCAAATTTCCCTTCAAGGGGAAGGCGTTGTCCGCTACAAAATAGTATGGAAAGTTCACCTCTGAATTCGGTAGTTTCGCGGATGGAGGCAGCGGCAGTTCGCCACTGAGTAGTTTTTTACCAAATGCCGAATCAGCCAAAATTCTTACGAAAAGTTAATTTAAATATTTAAAATCATAAAACATTCTACACAATTACTCACCACCGTCACTTTGGCTGCCATAAGCACCAATATCAACGTACGTGAATGTGTATCTTGAATCACAGGAAGCGAGTAAAACAATGCTAAAAGACGATTTGTAGTTAAAATATGAAGATTTTGAATATTAATGTGTTTGCCATCAATGGCACCAACACAATGAGGCATATCACACCAATTTCTGAAATCATGGGCAATGCTGCGGAAATCCTCTATGTTTGGTGTGGTCACATAGAACTCCTTCAAAACCGCCCATATATCATCGCATGTTTCTAGGATAACTTTCCTCACTGTTTCCCTACCCATTTTGAAACTCCATCCTAGAAAGGTATGCGAGACTCCTTGAGATAGAAATCTGAAATTCAACATACACATAACTTAAAGCTTCAAACTAGAATTTATTCTTCAATGTATACACTTACGATAAAGTTAATGCCAGCCTACATTCTGCAGGAATAGCCGGCCTTTGGGAAAATCTCCTTAACTTTTCTTTTAGTAACACAAGGAGCAAGTCGTAAGTGTTTCTCGTCATCTTTGTGTGTTTGAAAAATTCCTCCGGATCGCACTCCTTCATTCGCAAATACACAGTGCAAAAATACCCGTCGATATCGCGACTTCGATTATTGGGTCGAACCCACCAACGTCTTCTACGCCGTTAAAGACTTTCATCAACAACATTATAACACATTATTAAAAACATAAACATCAAAATCAATTCGAAATCATCCATTTTCTTCGATTACCTTTGCCACCTGACACTTGTTCGTATCTGTCAACATCACATAAGTGCGAATCGTATGTGGGCAAACTATGTGCGCGCTACGCAACTTGACATTTCTTATTTTGTGTTATGTTGATTGTAGCACAGCGGTTAGCCTTTACAATTATTCTCCTCCAATCATCACGGTTCTACGGACTCGTTCAACAATTGATCACCCCCAGCAAGGATTTGCTGTCAGCGTCTATCGTGTTATCGTGTCGAGTATTTGTTCTTTCCACTGGATATCGACCTTTTGTTCTGCGCTATTATGTTATCTTGGTTGGCCGGTTTTCTTCACATATAAGAAATCTGTGGACTGGTCGAGATATATAATAACCTCTCTAAAGTTTGGTTAAAAGAGATTGTAAGGTTTTAGGAGGAAGTTGATGAAATTCTTCTAAGTGGGGTATTCAAAATTCATTGAATAAGACGAGAAATGCGGGAGGAGTAAAAATATGTGAAAAAATTGTGTGTGTACCCACTCCACTGTAGTAATGGGGCATCTGAGATGCACCATATTCCACACTTGCCTCTATTATGGCTTTTATCTGATGTAATCTCTGACTATTTATGTTATGAAGAGCTTTAGTAATAGGCTTAGTGGGCGGAAGTTTTGGAGGACATGTTTGCTGGCTGGTTAGTTTTTGATGGGCGCGCGACTAACGTAGTCTGTTATAAGCTGAGTTAAAAAAAAACAACTCGAAAGAATTTTAATGGACTTTATTTGATTGATTTTATACCATTTATTGCAGACTAACCACTGATTTCTTACATTCTACGAAATTTAACATCGGTTCGAATATCGTGGCTAAATAAGCAATATTGCTTGGCGACATTGCAACACCATGAATTGTATGTTCTGGCCTAGATAATTGCTGGCTATTACCAATAGGTTTTATAAAATACGATATTGCGAATAATTTTGGGTATCCGTTGTTCGTCCATACGATTTATGTGGCCAGCCCATTACAGCTTCTGCAGTCATACAATCATTCAGACCTCTGGCGTCGAAAATTTCATGCAGCTCATGGTTTTATCGAATTCACTATTGGTCACCGTCTAGCTTCACTCCGATTATCCACCTCAGGACCAGTTGCTCAAAGGCATTCGATATATTTGCGGATGCTTGGGTTAGGGTCTTAGTTTGACACCCATAGCATAACACAGTTCTTATCACAGACTTGTGTACTTAGGGCTTTTCCCTTCTGTGTATGTAGTTGACCTTCAAGATCGTCAAAACTGAATAAAAGATTTTATTTGTGAGCTGCATTCTTCCGCGTATTTCGGAGAGTTAACCCGTCACCAATCTCCATTACGGCAGCGTGGCTATCAATTTGATTCCGTTATCAGTTGCGGAAGATTCGCTTTCACCCTCTTACATCCCTACAAAGAAGGTGTAAGTAGGATTTAATAGCAGGGCTGTAGATGAATTTAGAGTTATTGGAATTTCTGAGCACTTAACGTCCCATTATTGGAGAACCAGTAAACCCAATGTGCGACCCCGAGAGTATTTACTACCATTTGATTGGGGTGTTTGGAATAAGGGTCTTTGCGTATAGACGTCTTTTAAATCGCCCCTGTCAAAAGTTTTCAAAAATTAAATTAATTTTTTAAAAACGTTAGTCCGAAGTTAATTTTTATCGGAAAAAATCTTATATTGTCGAAGTAATCGACTCAGGAAATTTCTATCGAATATTTTTACTTCGATTGGTAACGAAAAACAAATTACAAAGAAAACTTCGCCGCTGGTATGGAGGAGCCCGACGGCTTCCCACCGTTGGGGCACCCCGGGGGAACGACGAATACGAAACTGGCGAAAATCACTAAAAGAAAACATAACGAAAAAAACTCCGCAGATGAAGGTGCAAGCTGCAAATAATAGCGGACAATCAACAAATGACCAAATTGCAAAAAAAAATGATGAACTAAGGCAAGAGATACAGTCCCTCAAGGATCTCTTCAAGAAAGAGATGAGGCCTCAAAAGACGCAGCCACAAAATCAATGGCAACAGGTAACAAAGCTGAAGAAAAGTACAAAGCAAGCAATTCCAGAAGAAGTTCTAAGTGCTGGTGGCACCAACGAGAGCCAAAACTATTTTACAGCGCTGGAGGGATTAACCGAAGATATGGAAATTGAAGAAAACATCGAAGGTAATTTTAACTAAGATAATGACTTAAATTTTAATAACAAAATCAATATTTAAAGAACAAAAATAAGAAGAAAAAACCAGCCCGCAGTTCTGCTGGTTCCTCTGAAAAAGCTTCCAACAAGACAGAAAATGTTCCGCCAATCAACGTGTTCGGACAAACCGGGAAAGATATGGTTCGGCTATTGGCAGCCGAAAATAAACTGGCCAATTTCGAAATCAAAAGAGTTCATGCCGAAAAATTAACTATAAGGACAAAATCACTGGTTGATTTCAAGTCAGCCAAAGATGCGCTGATTTCTGGGGGGGTTCCACGCTTCACCTATACTCCAAAAAGTGAAAAGAATCAGACCTTTTTGTTGAAGGGTTTGGACAGCGGAGAAGATACGGTCGATCTTCTTCAGGTGCTCAAGAAAGCTGCACTAGATATTGATTTTGTTTCAGTCAAAGCCTTTGCGACAAGAAGATCGACCATAGAAAGGAAGAATTTACCACTTTACCTGGTACAAATTGCAAATAATAGCAGTCCAAGTGCCCTTCAACAAGTAAGGTACTTGAATTTCAGAGTGGTGGGGTGGGAACGCCTCCAGAAAAGAGAAGTCAACCAGTGTTACCGGTGTCAAAGATTTGGACATTCGGCTGCCAATTGTGCCATGCACTATCGTTGCGTTAAATGCAAAGACGTTCATACTCCCGATGAGTGCAAATAGGCTCAGACGGAGCCTAAAGAAAAATTATACTGCGTTAACTGCGGTGGTGTTGGTCACCCAGCATCATATCGAAAATGCTCCCGATATCAAGATGCAAACGTTAAATTTGCTCCAAAGCAAACACAAGTACACCGTAATATCATACCTTCCAACTTCGTCAAGCCCGGAGAATGATTTGCACTCGCCCCTAGAAGACCAGCAGAAAATGCTGGAAATAATGTAAATAATGTAAGTGGCAATAATGAGCTGCTTCTCAAAATTTACCAGCAACTTAATTCTGTATCGGAGAGAATCGACAAACAGGATTCAAAAATTAACTTTGCTTTTCAGCATTTAGGTCTTTCAAATGCCTAATAACAACCTGTCATCCAGCCATATTCCCATGGATAGCTTCGCCTCATATTGATCAACGTCAACTCTATCGTTGCTCTACATCGACGTGATTATCTCCTTGAATTTATTGTTAAGCAAAAGCCTGACATCATACTTCTCACTGAAACCCACCTTAATTCATGGCTCTCCATGGAATTCAATGATTTTGCATTCGTAAGAACCGATAGGCTAATAGGTGGTATGGAAGGTGGCACCGGAATATTGGTTAGAAGACCCTATTGTTTCCAAAACATTGAAAAAGTCGAATACAAAAACTTTGAATTTCTTGAAGTGTCCGTCATCAAAATTTCACTGCCAGGTGGGGATAACCTCTTCGTTATCTCTGCCTATGCAACTGGTCAAAATGTTCTCAAGTTCAAGAAGGATCTCAATTCCTTGTTTGAAATACTCGAATTGAACAGGCTGCATGTTTATTATATTTTTGCCGGTGACCTGAATGCCAAGCATACATCATGGTTGAACGCCACCAAAAATTGAAGAGGTGTATTCCTGAAATCATGGATAACAGAGAACCAAATTGAATACAGGTGCAACCTATATAGGTCGGAGCTCCCAACATACCCTAGGACAAATTCATATTTGGGCCTCTGCATTGCTGACACAAGACTTGAATTCAGCTTTAATAGTCCTCAACGGAAGCTGCAGGTGTTTCCTTACGATAGCGACCATAACGCAATCATAATGGAAATTAATCATCAATGGGATGATGTCTTCCTCATTCCAGTTCAACATGAAAACCATCGGTTGAGTTAAAAAAAAACAGACTGGGGAAAGTTTCAAAAGAAGTTTCATCGGGAGTACCAGAAGCAATGTCCCCTTCCTGATGATGGCAACGCTTGCTCAATGGTTCTTAATAACAGAAATCTAATTGATGATGAAATAGATCTCTATTCGTCAAAGTTAGAGAAGCTGACGTTAGAAACGATTGAGAAAGTAGTTCCCAAGATTAAACATTGAACCAATATGGAAGCATATGAAACGCCAAGCATCGCAAGGTTGAAAAGATTGAAAAGCCTTTTTCTAACACGCGTCAACAATATTTATCGAGGATTTTTGGACTACAACCATCCCTCGTTGGCTTTGTTGAAATTACACCTGAAGAATGTCCGGAACTTAATCCACTCATACTTCAGGAGTGAGGTCAGCAATCAATGGGCGGGTAAATTGAGGGGTATTAGCCCACAGGACCAAGATGGCGTTTTCACAAAAGTGAATAGCATATTCCGCAAGAAGTCTCGAGTGAAGGTATCAAATCTTGAAGTCGCTAGTGATGAGATAAATCTTCTCGATAGGGCTGGTATCGAAATTCATAGTACGACTCCGGATAGAAATGGAAACAGGATTATATAAGAGGGATTGCATAAACTTGCCCTGATTGAAACACATTTTGAATTGGTTCATCTGCCAAACCCAGAGAGAAGGAATGAAATAATTCCAGAGGTCGTTGAAGCAAAAGTTTCCGACTTCAAATCAAGCCTGAACGGCGAATCAATTCTTCATTTTAATGAAACATTAACATTTGACCTAATACTGAACTTGAATCTTGTTGATTATTTCGTCAGCTATGAAGACTTGTGTTTCATATTTCGGAGAATAAACAAAAAAAAAATTATGTGGTACTGCCGAAATTCCAAATATAGTTCTCCGACATTTGCCTGAGGTTGCTATTAGGAATTATTGCACATTGTTTAACAACTTGTTGGACAATTTATATTTCCCAAATGAGTGGAAAAAAGCTAAGGTATTTCCGATCTTGAAGAAAGGAAAATAATCTTGATGCCCTAAAAGCTATTGCCCAATCGGCTTGCTGCTTAACATCAGCAAGGTGTTTGAAGTGATACTCAACAAAGCATTAAACGCCCACATTGAGAAATATGAGTTGACGCCGAATTGCCAATTTAGTTTTCGTGCCAGGCATTCGACCATACATGCAATAACGAAAGTAACCTCAGACATCTGTTGGAAACTAAACAACAAAGAATGTGTTGGAGCATGTCTCATTGATATGGAGAAAGCCTTCGATACGGTGTGGTTAGATGGACTAGTTTTCAAACTTCTTCAGGACAGGTTCCCCAGACACCTTGTTGCCATGATGTGCAATATGTTATACGGGAAATCATTTGTTGTAACTGATGGAAATCTGACAACAATGCGCGAATTCAAGGTCTTGAATGGTCTACAGCAGGGAACAGCTACTGCACCTCTGCTCTCCTCAATATTCATCCGCAAATTATTAAACAGCTGTGACTTTGATGTCTCGCCAACGCGATCATTGGTAGCGTTTGCTGATGATCTGATCATCTATTTGGCAGATTGAAAAGCTACAATAGTTCAGAGCAATCTTCAAAAAATCTTTAATGATGTGCAGCTCTACATCGACAATTGGCGAATGAAAATCAATGCGCAGAAGTGTGAAACAATCTTGTTTCGGACAACGCTGCAGGGGGCAGTCAAGACCTGAAACGTAATTGGAAGGATTTCCAAATTATGGCTGGTGAGGGTAATTCAGAACGGGTTCCACATAAATCCTGTGTTCGATACCTCGGTGTACCATACTGAACATGTGAAAATCATGCTAAGTAAGCACTGAAAGTAGTCATGGCTCTTGGGCGACTCTTTCATTCCAGATACATTGATCAAAAAGTCAAAGTTATTTATTACAAGACCCTGGTTAGACCATATTTGACATATGGATGCCAGATCTGGTACAACCAGAGTGCTATTACAATGGAAAGATTAAGAGTTTTCGAGAGAAAATGTTTTCGTGCATGTATTGGTTTGTACAGGAAGCCTGAGACGGATTGGACTATATATCGAATAGAAAAATCCATCTAACCGCTCAAGTGACAAGAGTCGATATCTTCATATTGAAACTTCTTCGGAATCATATCTCAAGATCTGTAACTGTGAGTGAAAACCCTTGGATTTCACAGCCGTTCCACCCTAAAAACGGGTATATTGTGACTTGCCTCACTACTGGCTTCGTTCCTCCAGAAGCATTCGTGTATTTGGACATGAATCGATATGTTTTTGATTCTGACGGCGTCCCAATCATATATCACATATATAGACGGGCCACCGATAAGAAGATAAAATATCCTCCAAATCTGAGTTCGCGAGACCAACAATTCCAATGGAGATACTCATTTGCTAGATTCGTTTAGGCTGGTCGAGCGGAGATGGAGCAATCTAGGTATTGGTGGCTGAATGACAATGTCTAAATTATTCGTGTTTATTTGCTGTTTTTGTGTTTTTTTCTCGTTACTTAGTTTTTAATTTCATCTCATTATTGCTACACCTAGTGTTGTTGTTTATTTATATTATAAAGTATGTATAGGTTTCAATATAAGGTAAGGTTTTTTTGATTGAACTTATTTAGAATTAGGGTGTAACATATTAGCTATAGGATATAAGTTCACTGTTGCGTTAGTAATATACGTAATTTTTGAATAATGCTGGTTGGTTTTTTTCTCCTTTTTCCAATTGAATCAAAAAATATCTAATAATCTAAATTAATTTAAATTTGCTAGTGTATTTTTTTCATTAAATGTGTTTAACTGATAACGTATAAATTTAGAGAGCCATTCGAGCCATTAAGTTTTTCATAGTTTTATTGTTTGGAATTTGCTTTATGTTCTATTAAAAATTTATAACGATTGGTATTAAATAAAGCGCTTTTGACTGTGACTTCGGGTTTGGAATAAGAAATCATCGAAGCTGTGGTTTGCGGAAACAAGGGGTTCCCACCTCCTTTCTCGAACGGGCTTGGGACCATCTATGGCAATTGCAATTGTTAATAATTAATTGTATGTGTTCCTGAAGATTTCGTCAGTATTTTTTGGATTTCTAAGTAATATGTGCTTCATTGATGCCATTGTGCATTGATTACTGAGTATGATAAAGTGTAATCTACTCGTGAGGTTCAGTTTCAGTTTCCAATTCATTCGCTTTTTCTTAACATTTTATAAATTTCCCTCCTCTATCATGCGCAAATAGTTCTATAACGACTTGTTGGCCCCGCCTGTAATCATGATTCTCAACTTCTGAAAATATTCCCGTTTCACACTATTTAATAATTTTAATTAATAAATCTTTGATTTTATCGTTTTCTTCAAGAAGATATAGGTAAATTATTCTTCTTTTATGCAAAATTTCTAACTCTTTCTGGATCCCGTATCTACGTTAATATAAGTTGTGCTCAATATTAATTAATGGAAGAGCGGAATCTTAAATGAATAACTTTTATTCATCTTACCTGAAAATGTGGAGAAGATCTGATCAAACTTGTAGTATCTAGTTCGACGGAAAGCCCATTAAGTAGGACAGCCATATGACATATGATTGTTGTAATTGGACGAAATTGAAACGGCTATAACATTTGTAAATAACAATATATTGAAACTTGTAGAATATAAGGATGTTTTGAGGAACTACTTGAAGGCTAATTTCGTCCAATTTAATTATACTAATACAGTTTTGCCGGCAAAAAATGCCAAATCCTACTATTATTTGCAAAGTTAAACAAATTTCAACCTCTAAGCTATTTGCTATTTGGCTTTACTTTGTCCTGTCCATCCGCCATTTCGCGCAGCATAGCAAGTTTCTTCAGAGACTATAGAAGCTACAAAGCTCAAACTTTATTAAGAGGTCAGAAGTTGTGGTCTCTCAAAAGTTTCTTCTTCTTCTGAGTAGGAGTAGAGTCCATCTCAATCCTTCGCCTCCTGCAAATAGCGCCTACAACTATCTCGGTTCGTTGATTGCGTCCTTCAATTTTGAGATTCAAGCAGCGATAAACTATCCTCAATGACCGAGTCGGACCAGCGTTTCGTCGGTTTCCCCACTAATCCCCACCTTTCAGTTCTCCTAACCAATGCCTTTTTGGGTATCCGTTGCTCGTCCAAAAAGATTCACGTAGCCAGTGTATTATAGCTTTAACATTCTTACAATCGTTGAGACCTCCGGCTCGTCAAAAATTTTACACAGCTCATGGTTATATCGGATTTGCTATTGGCCCCATCTAGCTTCACTCTGATTGTTCGCCTCAGGACCCGTTGCTCAAAGGCGTGCAATATGTTTGCGGATGCTTGGGTTAGAGTCCGTATTTCGCACCCATAGCATAACACAGGTCTTATCACATATTTTCTCAAAATTCTAGGTCTTATCAAATATCTTTTTTTAATACAGAAGTGGCCTTTGAAATTTTTTTTCATCGAATGTAGTTGAGCAGAATATGATATGAAAGGTCTCTATTTAAAATTTGAAAATCCGAAGCAAAAAATTCATCAAAGTTTCAGGGAGGGGTAAAATGCATGAAAAATATATGTAATGGTGTTTAATTTGAGCATATGCAATTAGCCAAGCATTCAGAAATATTATTTATGCTAGGACGAAATGGCGGCCGTTATGTACTTATAAATAAAACTCTGCATATGTTGGATAAAATTGAATGATTTCTCATGTAAGTATTTTTTTGTGGCTGGGATGTGAGTCCACGCAAGCGACTATACTACTCACTAAACACCTCCCTTGTCAACCCGAGAACCCAGTCTGGGACTGATTGACACATTACTTCGGGACAGGCCTCGTTTTGATACGTCGTGAGGTGCCTTCAAGCTGGTGGATCCCTCTTCTAGCAAGATGATGGAGAGGGAAAAAGGAATTTACAAATAAGCCATCCTACAACCCCAACGATCCTGGCTGTGAGTCCCTTTGATCTTTGAGGACTGGCCGAATATAATGTGCCACCTGGTTTCATTTATCGGCTGATTTGAGCATCACTGCGACTATACTATCCAGGGTGAGCTCTCCCATCTCCCTGCAGAGGTCCCTTTGTATCTTGTCTCATTTTGTGCACGCAAAAATGTGTAGTAGGCATTGTCTTCCTCTTTTGGGCAAAACTGACAGTCTAGGAAACGTGACTTACCAATCCTGTGCAGATAGAACTGAAAAAACACCCATGCCCGCTCAAAAGCTGGGTCAGATAGAAGTCAGTCTCACCATGGCTTCGATTTTGCCTGTCTCAGAACCGTATTGGTCTCGCAACAGTATTGGATGAATAATTCAAGTTGTCAATTCATGCCATCAGAAAAAATATTTCGAACCCTAAGATGGATACAAAGCACTTCTAGTAGGAGCACTCTCCTACTCACTCGACTTTTTTCACCTCTAAATTTTTGATGCTCATCTCCAGCCATTCATTAATGAGTTCAACAAGCAGTCATAGCATGTACCACAAATGTTGTAATCGGAATGAAATAGCACAAATTTATTCAATTTTCACATTTGAAACGGCTTCCATTTTGTTTTAAGATTATTTATATCACTTGTTGAACAAAGCTTCAAAGATATTTCTGATATATACCATTCCTGGAACTTTCATGCGAATTCTAGCTAACCTGTAGTGTCTAAGTCGGTAAAAAGCACATATTGTTCCATAGCCAGATGGTTCCAAAGTAATTCAGTGCATTACAACATTTTGATTACCGGTGGCGGTCACAACAATGACTACATTTCGAGTAACGTCATTAAGTTTCATCGCACGAAAACCGTCCATGCTGGCCTAAAGAGCGCAGGTACAGTCAATTTCAAAAATATACACGGTGCATTCCAATCCTTCCAATACTTGTGCGCATCCTTTTCCAACTTCACCATATCCGCGAATGACTATTTGCTTCCCGCCAAACATAACTTCTGATAAACGCTTTCCCCTATCAATAATAGACACTTTTCAGCTATACAAACTATCAAATTTTGTTTTAGTGACGGAATCCAATACATATATTACTGGGACTGTTAACTTCTCAGATTCTGATAGCTGGTACAGTCTATGTATCCCAGTGATGCTTCCCTCTACAATGTCTTTAACCATTTTAAACATGGCTGGATATTTCTTCAACATTAACTGTGCTGCATCGCCTCCATCATCCAAAATCATATTTGGTAGCCAATTTTCAGTATTTACACAATTATCATTGCACCACCAAAAATCTCCTTCGGACTCACTTCGCCATGCGAATATCGGATAATCTGCTTCAGCCAATGCCGCAGCAACTTAGTTACATATGTACATCATATGTATTTGACCATAAGATACTATCTTATGGGCATTTTTCTTTTTCCTTTATTACTTTGTCGGCAATTCAAAGGATTTCAAAGGACGGGTGCGAAATAGTTGTAAGTAATTAAGATGCCAGATGTATTTTAAGGATTACTGTATGTTTATAGAGGATAAACAAATTGTCGAAGAACTATTAATTGTGCAATGTTCAATAGTTACATACTCTTTTGCGTATGCCATCGTAATTACCGAACCTTATTTTATTACTTTTATAATTTCAAAGGACGGGTGTGAAATAGTCGTAAGTAATTAATATGCCAGATGTACTTTAAGGATTATTATATGTTTAGAGAGGATAAGGAAATTGTCGGCAGACCAAAGAGATTTAATAATTGTGCAACGTTACTGTTTTATGACATGGCAATAAATGTATGAAAAAAGGACATAGAAAGTAGGAGTAAGTTAAGTATAAATAGGAAAATATCATTTGTAACGAATCAGTTAACACTCGAAATTCGAAGGAGAAAGTATACTCTTCATCAAAAAACTAATTGTTGATTTTTATTTTTTTATTTAAGGAAAAAGTTAAGGCATTCACGTCTTAACTTGTAATTGGCGCAGTCGGCATTGCACTTGATAGACACTTAGTTTTTGCTGGATTTAGCTCACAATTGGTGAGACTGGACTTCACAAAACGATAAGTGTATGAATCAAGTGAACGAGCTTATCAACCTCCTCAGCCAGTGGACTTTAGAAGATCAACAAGAACTTCAAACGATGGACTTTTCAAATGTAATGAAGTTCATTTCAACACTACCGGCTTTCGATGGCAATCAGGATGACCTTCATCCATTTATTCAAGCGGTCAACGCAATTTCACCACATATAACGGCTGACAAAAAAAGCGAAATATTATTTCAGCAACTATTATCAAAAATCGTTGGACAAGCACGCGCTACTCTAAACTGTCATACGGTTTCAACGTGGGATGAACTGAAAAGCATCTTAATTCGGCATTTTGACACGCATGAGTCGGAAATTCAACTGATGGGAAAAATGCAAGCTGCAAGATTCACAACGGGAGCTCAATTTTACAATTACATACGTAAGTGTTTAAGCAAAATTAATAATAAAATAAAATATAGTGTAGATTTAAGCGAAGAAGTGAAAATTAGCAAAATTAGTTTATATAAGTGTTTAGCTAAGGATATATTTGTGAACAAGTGCCCCGAACCTTTGCGTGGAATCTTTTGTGCGCGAAATCCTGACTCGCTTGAAAAGGCCTACGAAATTTTAGTAGAAACAAATTACGTTAATTTCTCGGTTGAAAAAAACTTCAATCAAATGAATCGTTCTAATGATAAAGTTTACGCCTCTACTAATCGATTTAATAATACCCAACGGCAGCCACCTTCAAATAACTTACGAGGATCTAACTCTAATAATTTTCATTTTGCAAATCGGCCTAATATGCCTATTGATGATTTATCAATGAACACTATCCGCTCAGAGGAATCTAGTCTCCATACGCAGGATTTTCGTATAGATGCCTCGGGCAAAAATTACCAATTATCGAACTTACAGTGGGAGGTCGAAAACTTCAATGTCTTATAGACTCAGGATGTTCAATATCACTTCTTGACGAAAAAATTGTCCCCGAATATCAGAAAATTCTCTCCTCATATCCCATTATTACATCCTCAATAAACCAAAATTCGCAAAGTACCCACTATCTCCGTACTCGCTTTCTTGAAGAATTCGGATCAGTGGCGTTCGTAGAATGGCATCTTTTGCCATTTACCCATAAGAATTTCCATGCTATTATAGGCAATAACATCTTATCTGACACAGGTACCATTATTAACTATAAAAATAAAACGGTTATCACTCCGAAACAAGTTCTATATTTTGGCGAACAAACAGAACGAATTTATTTCTCGGAAATACTTAAACATTTCCCACAAAGTGAAATCCATCCTTGCAAAGAACAGTATACAGAAGAAGAATATAATTTTATACATCGTATAACCAAAGAATTTTCTGACTTGGAATACGACGAAAAACGGGCATTAACGTTTACTCACAGCATTAAGCATTCTCTTCCCCTGACATCGGACAAACCAATTTATCAAAAAAATTACAGAATTCCGCTATCAGTCAATGATTTCGTTAATGAACAAGTCAACGAGGATTTGCGACAAGGAATTATACAGCCTTCACAATCTCCTTATAACAATCCGATATGGGTTGTACCTAAAAAAGGTGGAAAACACAGATTAGTTATAGATTTTAGAAAATTAAGTAGCTTAACTGTAGAAAATAAATTCCCCATTCCAAGCATTGACGATTTGTTAGGAAAATTAGGAAACTGTCAATACTTTACAAGCATCGATTTGGCCAAAGGATTTCACCAAATAGAGCTTCAACCTGAAGACAGGCATAAAACAGCATTTTCCACGGGGATGGGACACTTTGAATTTTTAAGAATGCCATTTGGCCTTAAAAATGCACCGAGCACATTCCAAAAATTAATGAATAATATTTTACATAAATACATTAATAAAACTTGTGTCGTATATATGGATGACATCTTAGTTTTTAGTACGTCACTGCAAGAGCATGAAATAGCCCTTAGAAACATCTTAACTGAGTTACGAAATGCCAACCTAAAAATTCAACTCTCTAAGACACATTTCTTATCAAAACATACTGAGTTTTTAGGTCACGTAATTACTCCTGCTGGAATTAAACCGAATCCAGAAAAAATAAATGCTATCGTAAAATTTCCTATACCTACAACGACCAAGCAGATAAAAAGCTTCCTTGGCTTGACAGGATTTTATAGGAAATTTATCAAAGATTATGCCAAAATAGCTAAGCCCCTTACCTTAAGGCTACAGAAAAATTCTAAAATCATTGTTTCTGATCCAGATTACATAGAATCTTTCAATCAATTAAAAAACTATATTATTAATGATCCAATTTTGGCTCACCCGGATTTTTCGAAGCCATTTACTTTAACCACAGACGCTTCCCAATTTGCTATTGGAGCAGTTTTGTCTCAAAACAAAAAACCTATAGCTTTCGCGTCTCGAACTCTCAATCAATCCGAGACAAACTATTCTACGATTGAAAAAGAGCTTCTTGCTATCATATGGTCAACTAAATATTTCCGACCTTATTTATATGGTCGACACTTTACTCTTCTTACGGACCATAAACCTTTGCAGTATCTAGACAACATAAAAGAAGATAACGCAAAATTACAAAGGTGGAGGCTTAAGTTAAGCGAGTATGACTTTGAAATATCGCATATAAAAGGAAAAGAGAATCATGTAGCAGATGCCCTTTCTAGAATAAAATTGGCAAATGCTATTGATAATGAATCGATGGTTGCTACACAACATACTGCTAGAGAAGACAATCACAATTATATTTATATTTCCGAAAGACCAATTAATATCTACAGCACTCAAATATTTTTAAAACAGGGAAAAACAAATCAAGTTAAATTGATAAAGTATCAAGGAAAACGAATACTGCATCTTATTTTTCAAGAGTTTACACAAGCAACAATGAAGTACATACTAAACAACCACATTGCCAAAACTGGCACAACAGCAATTAACTTTCCAAATAAAGAATCCCTACTTATGATGCAAGAAGAGTATTCAAAGCTTTGTACCTCTAACAAAAAGTTTTCTGTAGTACAAGCAACAAAGAATCTCCATAACTGCAATGAAGTAGAAATTAAAGAATTGATAGCAAAATATCATGTAAACTCAAACCACCAAGGAATTGAAAAAGTGTATCTAGATCTAAAGAACAAATATTACTTTCCAAATCTAAAACTTTTCATTACAAATTATGTAAATGCTTGTAAAATATGCAAGCAATCTAAATATGAAAGAAACCCCGCTAAGCTTCCATTTAAAAATCCGCCGTATCCGGACAACATAAGAGATACTTACCACATAGATATTTGGTTCAGAGACAAAAATTCAGCCTATATTTCAATTATTGACAAACTTTCGAAATTTTTGTACTTGAACCAATAAACAACCGCCAATGGGATACTGTTAACCAGGCTCTTCAAAGCGCGTTCAATAAAATTGGGAAACCGAAAAAAATAATCACTGACAATGAAGGCGCTTTGAACACACAAAAAACTAAAGATTGGTTAACTAATAACAATATATCATACCACTTCGTATTCCCCCAGCGTAAAACAGGTAACTCTGATATAGAAATAGCCCATAGAAGTTTAAACGAGAACCTTAGGACTTATCTTTTACGCCAACAACAAGAAGATAGAAACTTAATGGAACTGAATCCGGTACAAGAATGTGTTAAATACTATAATAGCACAATTCATTCCGCTCATAATGAAAAACCAGCCGCTGTATTTTTTCAGCAAACATCAACCCCCCTCTCAATCGTCCTAGAGCGAATAACAAGAAATCAGCAACGAAAAAACGCATACCACAATAATAAAAGATTAAGCGTTAATCTGGATACAGAATTCATAAAAAACCCTAACCCAAACTTCAGCCCAGATATCTAGTAGCAAAAAGAAATCAGAAGATCCACCCCCAGCGATATCGCAAGGCTAAAAAGATAACAACTTTACAGTATGAACATTCCTAAATCCCAATTAGGTAAAACTTAATTAATCAATCCCAAGAAACTTAAAACTACAATAACTTATTTACAGTTTTAGATTTATTGAAAATAACGTTACTTCAGGAATAAGGAAATTCATCATACATTTAATGAACCATATAATCACAACAAGCCCTTAGCAACAATAAAAATTTCGATTACTTGAATCTGAGGACAGATTCTTCACTTGAATAGGGAGGAGTTACATATGTACATCATATGTATTTGACCATAAGATACTATCTTATGGGCATTTTTCTTTTTCCTTTATTACTTTGTCGGCAATTCAAAGGATTTCAAAGGACGGGTGCGAAATAGTTGTAAGTAATTAAGATGCCAGATGTATTTTAAGGATTACTGTATGTTTATAGAGAATAAACAAATTGTCGAAGAACTATTAATTGTGCAATGTTCAATAGTTACATACTCTTTTGCGTATGCTATCGTAATTACCGAACCTTATTTTATTACTTTTATAATTTCAAAGGACGGGTGTGAAATAGTCGTAAGTAATTAATATGCCAGATGTACTTTAAGGATTATTATATGTTTAGAGAGGATAAGGAAATTGTCGGCAGACCAAAGAGATTTAATAATTGTGCAACGTTACTGTTTTATGACATGGCAATAAATGTATGAAAAAAGGACATAGAAAGTAGGAGTAAGTTAAGTATAAATAGGAAAATATCATTTGTAACGAATCAGTTAACACTCGAAATTCGAAGGAGAAAGTATACTCTTCATCAAAAAACTAATTGTTGATTTTTATTTTTTATTTAAGGAAAAAGTTAAGGCATTCACGTCTTAACTTGTAATTACTTCATTCTGTGTCGAGTTATATTACAGGCCGCCCATCAAATCGTTGCATCTAATTCAACCAAAGTCTCGATTAAAACTGTCGTATGTGCATTGGTATGTGTACCGCCAACGATACGTGCATTTTCCAACGATTGGTCTTCGGAGGCAAATTTTCAAAGAACCATTATCTATCTTCCTAACTTACATACTATGTTTACTCTTAGTATTAATAATGATTACAACATATTTCTATTTACAAAGTTTCCGATAATACTTGGCTCGGGTGATTTTGGTAAACTTGTTGCAAAGGCAAGTGCTGAGGTCTGGTAGGAATTTGCCCGTGACACTACCCCAAGGTGAAAACGGTCCGGAAACTAAAAAGTTTTGTTAAAGTTAACATTATTTGAGGAAAAAGAAGAGAAGAAAACATATAAAATCTTGTAAGTACGTATTATAAATTTCTTAAGACCTATCATGTATTTTCAGCTTTCATGAATAATTCAAGAGAAGACCGCATGGTGCTCCAAAAAACTATCAACCTAAGGGAAGATTGTTCCGGAACCAGTTTGGAAAAAAGTTAAATCGAGTCGGTGGAAAAAAAGAATATTTTTTTGTTGAAGTTGCATTTCAGTTGATCACTGATAAAAATATGACCCAAAACATTAGACCTTGTACAAAAGTAGAGGGACAATGCGTTCTGAAAGACAATTTTGTGCACACGCAGTTCAGGAAGCCAGGTTGTTGAAAGCTTTCTATCTATGGTCCGAGAAATGGGGCCCACCAAGCAATACCCAAAGATTTCTCGAGATATACGATTTGACAATTTGACTAGAAGAAACAAAGATATTAGCGCTTACCCACAGATAAATTTTCCCTGATATCTGAAGCATATGGATAAATTGATTCGACAACATTCATGCCTGCTATGTGCCTCATTAGAATATTTTCCTTGCGGGACAGCGTTTTCCTACAGAAGCTCGATGCCGTTTTACGCAATATGAGTATATGGCAAATAAGCCGAAAAAATTTGGTATAAAATTTTGGTTAGTAACCGATGTGAAAACTAAGTCAAAGTCAAAAAAGCTTTATTCAATACTAATCGTTATAAATTTTAAAAGATTATGAAGCAAATTCAAAACAATAAACATACAAAAACTTAATGTCCCAAATGGCTCTCTAAATTAAAATTAATTAAGACAAGTTGGGTAGACAGACTTATGCTCATGTCAGAAGGGTTTTATACTCTACTTACATAATGCAGTAACCAGTAGCGAATAAAATCAAGAAACATGTCATGTTCGAGGACCATACTATTATTAGCAAAGTTGACAGAATTTTGACTTCTGAGGTATTTGTTATAGTTATACCCATAAATATCTCCCTTGATAATTTTTTAAGATTTTTTAGATCACGGGTGTCCATTCGCGAGGGAGGAAACACATTTTTCATGTTCTACCCCCCCCCCTGTGCCTCCACTGAAGCAAAAACTGTCAGTTTAAGAAAGCTCTCATATGGAACTTTCAGTTGATACTCATATCGGCTACCTTCCATGAAATTTTTTTCACGGGCCACTCCTCTGTACTGTAATCATCGATTCATGGCCTGTTTTTTCGAATCCTAGAATGGTTACAAAGCCCTTTTGCTAGGAGCTCTCTCCTGCCTCTTCGACTTGTTTCAATTGTATGCACTCATCTTCATGATACCTATCATTCAAGAAATTTTCATGCAAATCCTAGCAAAGCTGTTGTGTCTAAGTCGGTAAAAAGCGCATGTTTCCATAGTAATACAGGGCATATTGTTCCATAGTAATACAGTAAAATTCAAATCACTATGACTTCGTTAAATACTATTCGATCTTTATGAAACTTTTAGAAAAGATTGATATTATAAATAGTCATCCGTTTGCTAAATTTTATCGAATTTAAGGGTACCGTTTAGATTTTATTCAAGAAAACATAAAATCGATAAATCATACTATTACTAACGAAGTTGAGTGAATTTCGACTTCTCATGTATTTGTTGTTGTTGTACTCACGAATGCCTACATTCATGATTTTTTCAGATTTTTCGGATGGAAGGTGTCCAATCACGGGGGGGGGGGGTATTACGCGAAAAGTTCGTACATTTCCCCTTCCCCTGCCTCCTTCGGTTCTCATAAGGCAATTTTAAGACTTGTTTTGAAAAGATCTCATTGAGACCTTTCCAACGACACCCTACTCGACTACCAATGGTGAAAATTTTTTTTTGAGGGGTCGCCTCCCTATATGGGGAGACCCCCCCTTAAACCCCTTTCAAAAATTTTTCCACCCTTGAACTTTCAAGAAGTCACCACTTCTGACCTTTTCACAAAGTTTCGTGGCTGTAGCCATTATAGTTTCGGAGAAAAAGTGCTGTGACATACAGACGTACGGACGGACGGACGGACAGACGGACTCAGGTCGTGATAGCAATAGGGTTTTGTATTTTAGTACAAAACCCTAATTAGTACATATTTTATGATTTGATTGGAAAAAGGAGGAAAAAACCAACAAACACTATTCAAAATTATTTATAATTTTAACACAACAGTGAACTTTTATCCTAAACCTAATATGTTATTACCTAATTCTAATAAAATTCAATCAAAAACTTTATCTTATATTTAAAAAAATGTCTTTAAACCTAATATAATAACAATGAAATATACCTAATCTTTCTCTAATTTTTAAAACTAATAAACAACAACACTAAATGTAGCGATAATGAGCTTAAACTCAAAAACTAAGTAGCGAAAAACAAAAAGCTGAAAATAAACACGAATAATTTAGACATTGTCATTCGGCCAGCAATAACTAGATTGCTCCATCTTAACTTAACTAGCTTCAACAAATCTTGTAAATGAGTATTTCCATTGGAACTGTCGGTCGCGTGAACACAAATTCGGAGGGTATTTCATCTCCTTATCGGTGGCCCATCTATATATTGTAAGTCTAAAAGGCATTGAGTCTTTTTTGTAATTTTTCGATTGAATATTTCTTTTAATTAAAATGAATTTTATTTAAGTACATATTGCCCATTATTATCTATGACCGTTTGCCATTTTTTGAGTAGAGCCATTATTCCATCTGTGTAGAACTTCTGTGGTTTATCGGCAAAAAACTTGGCCAAGTGATTTTCACAGTCCCTTTTTTAAGTGAATTTCTTATCATTAAGGCAGTTTTCCAGGGACTGAAATAATGGTAGTCGCCCTTTCTATTGATCAATTCTGGCCGGTTTCTTTTGAATTGCTTGTTACAGTCTGGTTAACCGCTGACAGTACAGAGCCGAATTGCCTGTTTGGCCAGGTTCTAGCACCTCATGATAAACCAATTCCCTTCCAATCTCACCATACACACAGCATAACTTTATTTGGTGTCAATCCTGGCTTTGAAGTCGTTTCTGATGATTCACTTTTTTTTTGACCATTATATTTCGAACAACATTCTCGTATCTTACTCATTTGCCATCGCATGTAATGATTTACTTAAAAAATGGCTCGATTTCGTTGCGTTTTATTAGCATTCCACAAATGGAAATTCGATCGATCAAATTTTTTTGTGGCACCCAAACGTCGAGCTTCTTTGTGTATCCGGCCTTACGAAAATGGTTCAAAACTGTTTGGTGATGGATACTCAGTTTTTTAACAATGCCATGGCTGCTTATTTGTCAACCTTCTTAAATTTTTTGTAAGGTTTCACAGACTTTTTCAGTGATTGGTCGACATGAGCAAGGTGAATTTTTGTCATCTAAATTTCCAGAACGAAAGCGAGCGAACCATTTCTTGGCTGTAGCTTTTGATAAAGTATCTTGACCGCAGACACCACAAATTTTTTCACGAGTCTGCGATGCACTCTCACCTTGATCGTAGTGATATTGCAAAATATAACGAATTTTTTTCAGAAATTTCACTCATTTTTAAATGAATACAAGTTTTGACACGAATAACAAAATACAAAACTGTCTATATGCAAATTGTTGACTGTCAGTTTGACTTAATGAGCACCATCTAGTGACAAAAAGGTTCAATACTTTTCATACTATCCAATATAATACTTCCAATGCGCCTCAGGTTTTCAGTACAAACCAATACATACACGAAGACATTCTCTTGCGAAAACACTTAATTTTTCCGTAGAACTAGCATTCTAGTTGTACCAGATTTATTTGAGGAAAACTTGAGAGTAAAATTACCTTGCTTGTATTTTCAACAAAATATAATGAAATTTCAGGAATTTATTATTCTACGTTAAATTAATATATGCCCATAAAGTTATTCAATAAAATCGCCATTAGCAGCAATAACCTCTTCGATCCCGGTCCGGAAACAATCACATGGCCGAATCAAATAATCCTTGTTCATGTTGACCATAACGGCATTAATAGCAGTCTTCAGCAAAGAAGTGTTATTATGAGGACGCTTATTGGTCTCACGCTCAACTACGCCACATACGTAATAATCCAAAGGATTAAGGTCTTGGGAGCTAGGTGGCCATAGGTTCGGTGTTATGTGGTCATGAAAATTTTCGGCCGTCCAATCTTGTGTCGCCATCGCTTTATTTTAAGGAGCAGAGTCTTGCTGAAAAATATATGGTCTGCCTCCACTTACATTGTCTTTCTAGCGTTTCACTACCGTCTCCAAAACCTCGATGTATGCAGCAGAGTTCACTCGAAGTCCTTGAGTAAAAAAGTGTGGTGGCATAACATGTCCTTCGTTGCTGAAAACACCTAAAACCATAACAGTGGCTGGAAATTTTGTGTGCATAACAACAGGAACCTCCATAGGATTTAAACAAAGCCATCTGTAATTTCTGCGATTGGTCTTTTGATCTTGGTCAAAATTTTTTTCGTCAGAAAGAAACCATAACATTTGGGCGTTTCGAGGTGTTTAATTTTGTTTAATACACGTTTTCAGCGGAGAAATCTCTGTCCCGTGTTCGTTCCGACATGGTGTCCACTGCGCATCACGTAAAACTTATACCGAAGGTCTTCGTGGACAACTCTACGAATTAGGCAGAAATATGAAGCTCACTTGCAAGGACCCTCATTGATTTTGAAGGGTCCTCGCCTATGATCGCTTGCTCTTGCTCTAAAAATTCTGCAGACTGGACAGTGTCGAAACGTTGTTCGTGCTTTTTACGTTTTGCAACCGATTCTGTATCGCCTCCTGATGCATCCAATTCACGGTGAACCTTATACATGCATGAACGGACGCAATTAAGAAAATTAGAGATCTCTAAATCTGTATGGTTCACACATAAAGCGAAGATGACAGCATGTCTCTTCATTTCTTGAGTGATTTTGTAATCGGCCATTTCTTATCTGAAAAGGAAAAAAATTTAAAAAAAAATTCGCGAAGTTATAGTCACATTTATGCATATCCTCAAATACCGTACGCACCCTGTATATGTCAAAGCTGGTCTAACCAGTGTCTTGCAACAGATAATTTTGACCTTTTGATCAATATATCTGGAACGAAAGAGTCCTCGTAGGGCAGTGACTACTTTTTGGGCCTTGCTGAGCATAATTTTTACATGTTCAGTATAGTACAGATACTGATTGAGATGAACACTGAAGTATCGAAAACAGGATTTATGTGGAACCCGTTCTAAACTACCCTCGCTAGCCATGATGGGGAAAGCCTTCCAAATACGTTTCAGATCTTGACTGACCCCCTGCAGCGTTGTCCGAAACAAAATTGTTTCGCACTTCTGTGGGTTGATTTTCATTCGCCAATTGTCAGTGTACAACTGCACATCATAGAAAATTTTTTGAAAAATGTTCTGAACTATCGTAGTTTTTCGTCTGCCGTATGGATGATAGAGAAACGGTAAAATAAAAGCCGTTCAATAGCTTGCGAATGAATATTGAGAAGAGCAGAGGCGCAATAACTGTTCCCTGCTGTAGACAATTTAAGACCTTGAATTCCCGCATTGTTGTCAGATTTCCATCAGTTGCAACAAACGATTTCCCGTATAACATATTGCATATTATAGCGACAAGGTGTCTGGGGAACCTGTCCTGAAGGAGTCTAAGAATTAGTCCATCTAACTCTCCATATCAATGAGACATTCTCCAACACATTCTCTGTTGTTTAGTTTCCAACAGATGTCTGAGGTTACTTTCATTATCGCATGTATTATCGAGTGCCTGGCACAAAAACCAAATTGGCAATCTGGCATCAACTCATTTTATTCGATGTGGGCGTTTAATGCTTTGCTTGGTATCACTTCAAACAACTTGCTGATGTAAGGCAGCAAACTGATTGGGCGATAGCTTTTGGGGCACGAAGATTCTTTTCCTTTCTTCAAGATTGGAAATACCTTAGCATTTTTCCACTCATTTGGGAAATACGAATTGCTCAACAGGTTGTTGAACAATATGCAATAATTTCTAATAGCAACCTCCGGTGAATGTCGGAGAACTTCATTTGGAGTACCATTAGTACCACATGATTTCTTGTTGTTTATCCTGTGAAATATGAAACACAAGATTTCATAGTTGACAAAATAATCAATAAAATTCAAGCTCGGTATGAGGTCAGATGTTAATGTTTCATTGAAATGAAGAATTGATTCGCCGTTCAGGCTTGATTTGAAGTCAGAAACTTTTGCTTCAACAACCGCTGCAAATATTTCATTCACTCTCTCTGGGCTTGGTAGATGAACCAATTTAAAATGTGTTCCTATTAGGGCAAGTTTCTACAATCCCTCACATATAATCCTGTTTTCATTTCTATCCGGAGCCGTACTGTCAATTTCAATACCAGCCCTATTGAGATGATTTATCTCATCACTAGCGACTTCAAGACTCGATACCTTGACTCGAGACTTCTTGCAGAATATGCAATTCCCTTTCACGAAAACGCCATCTTGGTCCTGTGGGCTAATACCCCTCAGTTTTTCCACCCATTGATTGCTGACCTCACTCCTGAAATATGAACGTATTGAGTTCAGTACATTCTTTCGACGTAATTTCAACAAAGCCAACGAGGGATAGTTGTCGTCCAAAAATCCCCGATAAATATAGTTTGCGCCTGTGAGAAGAAGGCTTTTCAATATTTTTAATCTCGCAATGGTTGGTGTTTCATATCCTTCCATATTGTTTCGATGTTTAATCTTGGAAACTACTTTCTCAATCGTTTCCAACGTCATCTTCTCAAGCTTCGACAAATAGAGATCTATTTCATCGTTAGTTAGATTCCTGTCATTAGAAACCATTGAGCAAGCGTTGCCATCACCAGAAGAAGGACATTGCTTCTAGTATTCTTGAGTAAACTTCTTTTGAAACTTTTCCTAGTCTGTTTGTTTGGAATTTAGCCGATAATTTTCATGTTGAACTGGAATGAGGAAGACATCATCCCCTTGATGATTGATTTCCATTATGATTGCGTTTTGGTCACTATCATAAGGAAGCGTTTGCAGTTTATTTTGAGGAATATTAAAGCTGAATTCAAGTCTCGCGTTAGCAATGCAGAGGTCCAAATATGAATTGGCCCTAATGTACGTTGGGAACACCAATCCATATAGATTGCACCTGTATTCTATTTGGTTTTCTGTTATCCACGATTTCAGGAACACTTCCCTTTGAATACTGGTGGCGTTTAACCATAATGTATGCTTGGCATTCAGGTCATCAGGAAGAATATAATAACTATGCAGCCTGTTCAATTCGAGTATTTCAAACAAGGGGTTGAGCTTCTTCTTGAACTTGAGAACATTTCGACCAGTTGCATAGGCAGAGATAACAAAGAGTTTACCCCCACCTGGCAGCGAGATTTTGATAATGGACACTTCAAGAGATTCGAAGCTTTTAAATTCGAGTTTTTCAATATTTTGGAGACAATAGGATCTTTTAACCAATATCCCAGTGCCACCACCCCCATCACCGCTTACCCTATTGTTTCTTCTTCTTCTTTCTTCTTTTTAGTACTACAGCTCCTCTCGGGTTTTCGCTTAGAGATAATAAGAGTATCTCATGTTCATGGCCGTATTGGTTTTTTCGGAAGTTGGTTTGGTCAGTACCATGTTCCTGTGTGTCTGCTCAGCTATGATAGGATCTACTTCAATCAGTACATATTACCACTGAGTGAAGTCTGTCCGAAAAATCCCCTGAACTAAATCACGTTGTTCATCAACGAGATTTGAGCCTGGGGCTTTTGACTTATGCGTTTTATGCTCTAATCACTAGACCACACACGAATTCAAATTCCTTAAATATCAAGGAGTGCCATGAATCGAGGTTGTTTTTAGTGAGAAGAATAATGTCAGGCTTTTACTTGGCAAGGAACTCCTAGAGACAGTCATGTTGATTTAGACCCACAACGGAGTTGACGTTGGTCGAGTGAGCCGAGTCCTATCCAAGAGAATGTGACTGGGTGACAACTTATTTTGAGGCATTGAAAAGCCCTTAGCACTGAGAAACAAGTTAGGTTTAGAACCCTTTTTATCGATTCTCTCTGATAAAGAATTTAATCGTCGATAAATTTTAAGAAGCGGCTCTTTATTGCTACTTACATTAATTATTTTATTTACATTGTCTGCAGGTCCTCTAGCAATAAGTGCAAATGATACCTCGGGCTTGATGAAGTTGGTAAGTATCACACTGTGGTGTACTAGGGTTTGTTTTGGAGTAAATTTCACCTTTGCATTTTGATACCGGGGGCATCCTCGATATGATGCTGGATGATCAAAGAGATCGCAGTTCACACAATATAATTTTTCTATTGGCTCCGCCTGAGCCAATTTGCATCCGCCAGGAGCGTGAACATCTTCGCACTTTACACATATATATTTCATGGCGCAATTGGCAGCCGAATGACCAAACCTTTGACGCCTGTAGCCCTGGTTGAACTCGCTTTTCTGGAGTCGTTCTCACCTCATCACTTGGAAGTTCAAGTATCTTATTTTTTGTAGGGCACTTGAACTGCTTTTTCTGGAAATCTGGACTAAGTAATTAGGCAAGTTTTTGAGCTCGACAATCGATCTCTTTGTTGCAAAGTCTTTAACGGAAATAAATTCTATTTCTGGTGCGACTTCTTGAAGCACCTGAAGGAGACCCACTGTGTCCTCTCTGCAGTCCAGACCCTTCAATAAAAAGGTCTGGTTTTTTTTTCGCTTTTGGGAGTGTATATAAAATGCGGAACATCTCCAGAATTCAACGCACTTTTGTCGGTCTTAAAATCAACCGAAGACTTAGTTCTGATTGTCAGTTTATCGGTATTGTCTCTCTTGATCTCAAAATCATTTTTCTTATTTTCAGCTGCCAAAAGCCAAGCCATATCTTTACCTGTTTGCCCAAATACATTGATTAGTGGGACTTTTTCTTTCTTTTGATTAACGTTGACAGACGAATCAGCAGACAAAACTTTTGGTTTCGTCTCCCTATTTTACATTTTTAAATATTCGATAAGCCCATTATCAGGATTATTAGTCCAATGTTTTGAAGTTTTCTTACCTGTGTCCTCTTCAATACTCATAGGATCGTCTAATCAAGCTAGCGCTGCATAATAGTTTATGCTGACGTTTGCTCCACCTGCGCTGAGGACATCCTCTTGATCATGTTTTTGTTGCGGTTTCTTAGGTTTCTTTTCTTCGGTCACTTTTGACTTTACTTCTTTTTCTTTCCTGCTGATTTCTTTTGCTTTGTTGAACGTAAATTTTCCAACGAGTCCTTCTAGCGATTGGATTCGAGGTCTACGTTCTGCATTTTCTTTCTCAACCTTCTCAGCTTTTTCGTTAGCTTTGATTAATTGCTTGATCTCGATGACTTACAAAATTTTCGGTTTTTCTTCGTTGCTATCAAATCTTCATTTAACCTATTTTTGCCCGTCATCGTTGGCGATGGACACAATCTTTCTGGTTGATGGCTGCAGCCATCAGGTTCCTCCATCTCGTTGCTTTTGCAGCGAGATTAGAGGGAATGTTCATAAGCCGGGATTTCCTCCGAATGTATTTCTTCAGGAAAGAAATTCCAGGTATTCGATAAATGTTCGAATAATTCGAAAAATTAGTTTCAACCAACTTTTTTGAAAAATTAGTTAATTTTTAAAACTAATGACAGGAGCGATCAAAAACAAATCTACACGTAACGAGTGCTAGACGTAGAATGATGTGAAAACTAAATATACTATAAATGATTTTCCATATTTAGGTAAAGAATGAACCTTCAGGGCAATTCGCTGTATTGAAGTCAGCCAAACCGATAATTTTTTCACCAGTACACCACTTATAAATAAATTATATGCAGAAAATATAGCTTTAGTAGGGGCCACCTGAACAAACATAAGGGAGTTACCGAAATATGCAAAAGACCAGAAAGGTAAGCTGCACTTTTTTTCTTCACTGCATCATAGTTCAAATAATTGCATAATGACTATTTACTCAAAAGCAAGCCAAAAGTAAAGTATGGCTACTAAGTTCGAAACATAGATTTGCAAAAGTTGATGAATTATATGATAAGACCAAGCCTCTAATCTAAGATCTAATGGTTCGCAAATACAGTGTAAAAGCAAGGTCCTTACAGTGGCGTCTCCATGTTATTATTATTATTATTATTATTTTCTTCACTTTATTCCATAAATACTTAAAAATTAATTACAGTAATACAACTAAATACTATATACTCGTATTTATGAAATAGTTGAGAGCACACTGTTGTCTAGTTGACAAGAGGCGAGTGTAATTATCATTTAATTTAAATTAGTGTAGATTATCGACGGGGAAAATCAACTAAATTAAATTAAAAAAAAAAAAATTTAAACTACAAAGCACAAAAGTAACGCGATGAAATTAAGGAAAAAAGGAAGTTTAATGCAATATTCAACAATATTCAAGCTAGACCGCGGGATAAAATACATTATTTATGGAAGAAAAATCAAAAAAGAAAAGCCAATGCTTAACATTATCAAGAAAAACTCCTTTCGTTCTTTCGCATCTGAGCTTCTCTGGTAACATGTTATACAAACGAGGTGCCGTGACATGGTAAAAGCGTGAAAAGTGTGTTTTCGAAATAGTAGGAACATTTGCAAAAGTAGCAGTATTCATTCTTAAGTTGTAGTTCTCATTATATCTTACAAAATAGTATCCAGACTTTTCAAAAAATATTTTGAGTACTTTGTAGCAGTACAAGTGCCGCAATGGGAGAATGTTTAGTGTTTTGAACAGATCAAAACTTGAAGTCTTTCGATTGACTTTACATATTATTCTAATTGCATGCTTTTGCTTTATAATTAAAGGATCTATTTTGTTAGAATATGCTCCACCCCAGCCTGATAAACCATATTGCAATTTAGACTTAGCAAGCTATCATAAACTACTCTTAAGATAGCCTGATTGCAGTAGAGACTTAGATGGTAAATTTGTCTCACTACTTTATTTGAATAATGCTTAAGGTGAAGTGTGTGGTTGGCCCAACTAAGCTTTTGACCCATTATAATGCCTAAGTATTTAAAACTGTCCACGTTTTCAATTTCAAAGCGATTCTCGCTACAGCTAACATTTTTATTGAATGCAGCATCACTAACAGTTAAATTTTATCTTAGACAACTCGGCGAATGATAAATTAGTGGGAAGTTATTGCATACCGGACCTTTAATATTAAAAGCCATAAAAATTGTTTTGTTACTTATTAAAAGTTTATGTTTACTGAACCACCTTCTTAAAATGTCTAGGTCATAGTTAACATCTGAAAAAAAGGTCAATCAAGCTATTACTAGAGTACCTAAAGGCAGTATCATCTGCAAAGGCAGTGATTTCACCTTTAAAAGGCTGAATAAATAGGGAATTAATATATATTAAAAACAGAATTGGACCCAACACAGAACCTTGTGGAACGCCTACATTAATATACTTCTCAGAGCTAAAGCTCCGCTTGATTCTAACTATTTGCTTTCTGTTTTTTAAATAGGAAACAAACCAGTCATAAATATATCCTCTAAATCCTGCTTTGCAAAGTTTACTTAAGAGTAAAGTATGATCTACCATGTCAAGAGCTATAGTGATGTCAATGAATAGACACGCTGGAAATTCTGATACATTTAAGCTATTGTATATTTCACCTGTTAATTTTAAAAGTGCATCTTCGGTAGATCTATTACTTCTGAATCCAAATTGGAAATCACTAAAGAAATGATTTCTATCTTAAAAACGAAAGCATTCTGGATTTTATACCTTTCTCGAAAATCTTAGAAAAAGTCGATAATTGTTTAATGAAGTAGTATCTCCCTTTTTGTGAAGCGGTATTACTACTGCTGTCTTCATAGATTCAGGGAAAACTCCAGACTGCACACATAAGCTGAAGATAAAGCATAATACATCTGAAACGTGAAATGAAATATTTTTTAACATGGAGCTGGACACATTATGAGAAGAACTTGAATTAGATATTTTAAGAGACTTAATAATTTTATGAATTTCCAAGGCTGTGAAAGGCTCAAAGAAAAAACTTTCTGATATTCTATTACTTGAAACTAACGAAATATCAAATTGGTTTATAGAATTATTGATTGTTGAATCTTGATAAACACTTGCATTTGAAAAGAAATCATTAAATAAGTTTGCAACTTTCAAATTATCAGATACAGTTTTTTCTGTTTAAAATTTCATTAACAATACACAATTCTTTTTTCAAGTTGCCAGCATTTTCAACCAATCTGTTTTGAAAGTAGTTGTCTCTACAAAGTGGAATATCTCTTTTTAGTTCTAAAAATATTTTACTGTAGTATTCTCTAAGCCTATGATTATTAGGATGTCTTTTGACACGGGCACATAGTTGTTTTTTCTTTTTAATTTTTCTCAAAAGAGATACTGTCATCCATTTCTTGAGACGCTTAATACGGCTGTTTATTCTATTGCAATTAGATATATATATATATATATATATATATATATATATATATATATATATATATGTATGTATATATATATATATATATATATATATATATATATATATATATATATATATATATATATATATATATAATATATATATATATATATATATATATATATATATATATATATATATATATATATATATATATATTAGATATATATTGAGAAAAATGTCAAAAGCGACACAGGGGTCATGCGCTAAATAAACATCCTCCCACATTTCAAAATGAAGATTAGTCTTCAGATAGACAAAGTCAATTTTGTTATAAGCACAATCATTGAGATCTTTCAATAGTGTATCTACTATTTTTTAATTGGATGCAAGTTAGACTGTGACCACTTGATTTTAAATCAAGTGCCGCGGTTTTAATATCAATATAGGGTCTATGCAGGCGTTAAGTCGGGTGGGTTCTGAAAGTGCAGTATCAAATGCAAACGATGACAACGCTGATAGAAAATTATTTACATCTTGAGACTCAGATAAAATATTAATATTGAATTCGCCCAAGAGTATTGTGTTTTTACTTTTTTGATTTTCCAAAAATGACGAGAATTCATCTATAAAAACACTTACAGTGCATTTATGTAACCTAGAAATGCAAGTGAAACTGTACTGAATATCACAAATTCTGCAACTAATGCTTATTATATCGGCAATATTCATGTTAAACTTTTTAAGGTTTTGTAAAATAATTTTACAAAACCCTACTAGTTTCGCGACCAGTCTGTCCGTCCGTCCGTCCGTCCGTGTGTCACAGCAGTTTTTCTCGGAAACTACTTAAGCTAGAAGCATCAAATTTTGTCTGTAGGTGTAAAGTATTGATCTCTTCAAAGTTCAACTACAAAAAAATTTTATAAGGTATTTAAGGGGGGTCTCCCCATATAGGAGAGTGGCCCCCCGAAAAAATAAAATTTCATTGAACGTAGCCGATATGGGTATCAAATGAAAGGTCTTGATGAGAAATTTTCAAAACAGGTCTTGGTTTGGCAAAATTTGCTTCGAGGGGCGCACAGGGAGGGGAAATACACGAAAAATTTGTGTCCCCCCCCCCCCCCTCGCGATTGGACACCTGTGATCCGAAAAATCTGAAAAAAATCAGGAATGTAGGCCTTGGTAAGAACAACAACAACACATACGTGAGAAGTCGCAATTCACTCAACTTTGTTAGTAATAGTATGATTTATCGATTTTATGTTTTCTTGAATAAAATCTTAACGGTACCCTTAAATTCAATGAAATTCAGTATGTAGATGTCTATTTATAAGGTTAATCTATCCTGAAAGTTTCATAAAGATTGAATCATATTTAGCGATGTTATAGCGGTTTGAATTTCCCTGTATTACTATGGAACAATATGCGCTTTTTACCGACTCAGACACTACAGTTTTGCTAGGATTTGCATGAAAATTTCAGGAATGATAGGTGTCATGAATATCTTTGAGAATCGGTTAAGCTAGTGGTATCAGTAATCGTAAAACAAAATAGTGGCTGTTTTAAATGCGAAGATTGAATAATTTTGAGTTATTTTTTCCCAACTTCAACGTTTAAGGTGCATGCTTTGAACACTTGATTCGATTTAATGAATGACTGAAGATGAGTACCTACAATTAATGCTCATAAGTGAAACAAGTCAAGGAGGTGGGAGAGAGCTCCTAGTAAAAGGGTTTTGTAACCATTCTAGGATTCGAAAAAAATTCGCCATTAATCGATGATAACAGTACAGGAGAGTGGCCCCTGAAAAAAAATTCATCAAAGTATGAAATAAAAGTTGAGTATGAAATAAAAGTTTTCATGGGAGCTTTTCAAAACAGATGTTAAACTGTCAGTTTTTGCTTCAGTGGGGGCACAGGGGGGAAATACATGAAAAATGTGTTTCCTCCGTCGCGGGTGGACATCTGAAATGATTATCAAGGGAGATATTTATGAGTATAACAATACTAAAAACCTCAGAAGTCGAAATTCATTCAACTTTGTTAATAATAGTATGATTTTCGTATTTCATATTTTGTCAATAAAATCATCTTTGACATGTCACTTGATTTGATTGGATCTGGTGACTGCATTTTGTAAATTGAATGCAAAACCCTTCTGACACGAGCGTAGGTCTGTTTACCCAACTTGTTTATTTCTACTTTTGCCAAACTGTTTCTAAAAAATAACCCGACACCACCTGCAGAATACAAATTATTACAGGCCGCTTCAAATGTAAAGTTTTGAATTTTAAATGAAGAAATTTCATTGTCGTATATCCAGATTTCAGAAACAACAAGTTGGGTAAACAGACCTACGCTCATGTCAGAAGGGTTTTGTATTCAATTTACAAACTGCAGTCACGCAGATCGAATCAAATCAAGAAACCTGTCAAAGACGATTTTATTGGAGAAAGTATGAAATACGAAGCTCATACTATTATTAACAAAGTTGAACGAATTTCGACTTCTGAGGTTTTTGGTATTGTTATACCCATAAATATCTCCCTTGATAATTATTTCAGATGTCCACCCGCGACGGAGAAAACACATTTTTCATGTATTTACAACCCCCCCTGTGTCCCCACTAAAGCAAAAACTGACAGTTCAACAACTGTTTTGAAAAGCTCCCATGAAAACTTTTATTTCATACTCATATCGGCTACGTTTGATGAATTTTTTTTTGCAGGGGCCACTCTCCTGTACTGTTATCATCGATCAATGGCCAATTTTTTCGAATCCTAGAATGGTTACAAAACCCTTTTGCTAGGAGCTCTCTCCCACCTCCTTGACTTGTTTCACTTATGAGCATTAATTGTAGGTACTCATCTTCAGTCATTCATTCAATTGAATCAAGTGTTTAAAGCATGCACCTTAAACGTTGAAGTTGGGAAAGAATAACTCAAAATTATTCAATCTTCGCATTTAAAACAGCCACTATTTTGTTTTACGATTACTGATACCACTAACTGAACCGATTCTCAAAGATATACATGACACCTATCATTCCTGAAATTTTCATGCAAATCCTAGCAAAATTGTAGTGTCTGAGTCGGTAAAAGGCGCATGTTGTTCCATAGCCATATGTTGCCATAGTAATAAATGCAGCGCATATTGTTCCATAGTAATACAGGAAAATTCAAACCGCTATAACTTCGCTAAATATGATTCAATCTTTATGAAACTTTCAGGAGAGATCAATCTTATAAATAGACATCTACGTACTGAACTTCATTTAATTTAAGGGTACCGTTAAGATTTTATTCAAGAAAACATAAAATCAATAAATCATACTATTACTAACAAAGTTGAGTGAATTGCGACTTCTCACGTATTTGTTGTTGTTGTACTCACCAAGGCCTAAATCCCTGGTTTTTTTCAGATTTTTCGGATCACAGGTGTCCAATCGCGAGGGGGGGGGACACAAATTTTTCGTACATTTCCCCTCCCTGTGCGCCCCTCGAGGCAAACTTTGCCAAATTAAGACTTGTTTTGAACAGTTCTCAACAAGACCTTTCATTTGATACCCATATCGGCTACCTTCAATGAAATTTTTTTTTCGGGGGGTCACTCTCCTATATGGGGAGACCCCCCTTAAATACCTTATAAAATTTTTTTGTAGTTGAACTTTGAAGAAATCACCACTTTACACCTGCACACAAAATTTGATGTTTCTAGCTTAAGTAGTTTCCGAGAAAAACTGCTGTGACACACGGACGGACGGACGGACGGACGGACGGACGGACGGACGGACAGACGGACAGACGGACAGACGGACAGACTGGTCGCGAAACTAGTAGGGTTTTGTAAAATTATTTTACAAAACCCTAAAAATGAGATCTGGCAAATGATCCAGAGATGCTAGATGAGCGGAAGAAGCATCGAAGTTCGTTCTCATACTACGATTATTTTGGTGAATAGCAGAAAAACCTGAATATTGTTTGTCAGATACATAAATGTTCTAACCATAAATATTTGATAATACAATATTTTAGATTTGGCACTTATCAGTTCATTGATTTTTTACAAAGAATGTACAACTTCAAAAATGTCTAGGAAAAACTTCAATTGGCTGACGAACTCATTGGCAAAAGCAAACAAATTGAATCAAGTGTCAACCTTCTTTCAACAAGTAGGACACTAATCCACAATTCATGCCAAATCGGGTATTGCAATAAAATTTAAGGAGTTATTTATGCATTAGTTGTAAGGAGAATGTTTGTGAAAAGTGTATACAAACAATAAGATACATATGTTTTCAAAAATTGCACTGAATAAATAAGTAAAATGTGAAAATTTGTCTTTATTTGTAGAATACGAGTATTGAACACCCTGAAAGATTTCATCATAATAAATCATCTTATTTTTATATTAAATAAATCCTTTATTCTATTTTTTGCAAGAAAAACACGCTTTCCTTAGAAATAATACGTGTAGGTATATAAGAAACGTCCGTAAACATAGTGTTAAAATCTTACTTTGACTTTTCTTAAGACGAGAAATCGTGAATTTGGACTCAGCTATCAATAATTAGTTATTTTGCAGCATTTTATTCGATTTCTCTGTCCCTCTCTCTTTCTCTTTTAGGAATTCCAATCCCTTTAGTCTAAGACTTTCTACAGTCTTCCACAAAAGTCAAGGTACAGAGAATCGGTAACTGAAAATTGTATTACTGAATCAATATTTTTATTTGAAAACCAAAAGTTATGAAATGGTAATAATACGAGTTCTGTTGAATTTAAGTTTTCATAAATTTAAAGGGATTCGGCAATAATGATCATTGAAGACAATAATTTTTTGTTGGCAATGTCTCTTTTCTACTCCACAAAAGTCTTGGTACAGTTGCAGAAAATGCCCTGTTATTTGTAAAAAGGGGAATCCCCCAAGTTCATATTATCAGAGTGAGTTAACAACCGTTGGCCGCTGTCTTTAATATCGCGTCCATATTCGTGGTGTATCTTTTATTTAATAAAATTTTAAAAAAATGAGTCGAAAGGAGTTGAGTATTAAGGAGCGTGAAATAATTATTAATCTGCATTCAAATCAGAGCAAATCATATTCTGAAATAGCTGAACTAGTGTTGCGAAGTCGGTCAACCATTCAAAAAGTGATAAATCGATTTAAGAAGGAAAATGGAGTGGTAAATGTGCCCCGAACAGGTCGTCCGTCTAAACTAAGTGCAAAGGACAAGAGAAAAATTTCGCGAATGGTAAAACAAGATCCATTTCTAAGCTGTAGAAAAATCTGCGATGTTCTTGGAATTAATGATAAGAAGGAGGTTAGCGCAGAAACTGTGCGTAGAGCTGGCGTAGAAGCTGGATTTTCATCTCGTACGCCTAGAAGAAAACCTCATGTAAGTTCCATAAACAAACAAAAAAGAATAACATTTGCAAAAGCATATATTGACAAACCAATAACGTTTTGGGATAATGTTTTATTTTCGGATGAGTCTAAATTTTGTATATTTGGTGTAAATGGGCATAAGAGGGTCTGGCGAAAAGTAGGAGAAGCATTTAATCCCAAGAACACTATTAAAACAGTAAAACATGGAGGCGGTGGTGTTATGGTTTGGGGTTGCATGGCTGCTGCTGGAGTTGGAAATCTGACATTCATCGAAAATACTATGGATCAGAACTCTTATTTAGAGATTCTACGAAACAACATGAAACAAAGTGCAGCCAAATTAGGTATGCGAGAAGATTTCTTGTTTCAACAGAACAATGACCCTAAGCACACTGCGCATAAAGTTCGAATGTGGCTATTGTACAATACTCACATGCTTGTACACCGCCTCAAAGCCCTGATTTGAACCCTATAGAGCATCTTTGGAATGAGCTTGAGACAAAAATCAGAAAAAGAGTGATATCAAGCAAGGCGCAGCTTAAGGATGTTATATTGGAGGAGTGGGCCAGAATCAGCAGCGAATTTACTAAAAAATTGGTATATTCTATGCCTAAAAGACTGAAGTCAGTAACTCAGATGAAAGGATATCCGACAAAATATTAAGAAAAGTATAATTCAAATAACTATGCAAGACTATAATTACAATTTGTATCATTTTTCTTTAGGTGTACCATGACTTTTGTGGACTTCATTCATTGACTTTCCAACACATCATATGTAATAATATATTAATACGACAGAATTTTCGTTTTGTTTTACATGAATTTAAAGTGTAATGATTATAGTTGAAGTAATACCAAAAAAATTTTATCACTATAGGTTTTTTAAATAAAAATATCAAACAATTTTCATGATATTTATCACTGTACCTTGACTTTTGTGGAAGACTGTAAATAGAACTTCATTTAAAATCTAATTTAAAATCTCAATATTATTTGTTTGCCAACATTTCGAAATTGCTCATCTCAAATCTGGCAGATTTATGGCACAATGAATAGAACAATTGGACAAGACAAACGAAAGGATGACCTGCATGTAATCTTGGATTGTTCCTCGCCACAATTGCCATGAAATGACAACAAGAGTAATAAATCGAATGAGCACTATAAGAAGTCTCTTAAACCGATTTACGAGTATTGTTGTAATGCTATCCTACGTATACTACTCGCAAGTTTTCATATAAAGAATAAGAAGTATTATATAGCCAGCAACAACGTAGACATATTAACGACTAAATATTTGAAATTGTACGTAGACATAGTTTAATGTCGCCATGTGGTCGACATGACTCAAAGGTTTTCGCAAAAGAACAATATTTCTTATTTTTAGCACACAAGCAATGTTAAGTAAACATTAGAAGATTTGGTGTTCAGACGGAATGATTGAGATTTAGATAAAACATATTTTGTTTCAAATCAGTTTGCTTATTCAATACGTTTTGCGAAACTATGGCAAACTTTTTCCTAGAAAAATTGTGTCATGTTTATTAGGAATGAAGTACGCTCTGATTTTGGTAAGGAAAAAAATACCCACAACAGAAAATTCAAAAAAATCCTAGATGGGAAAATTTTTATAATGACAATATATTTGTAGAATAAACTTTCAATGGGCATTGCTTGCCTATCATGTGGATATCGATGAAGTATGCAATTGGTATCCAACATTATGTCTGTAGACAAGACACCTGCAAATATAAAAATTTACGGTCAAAGTCAAAGTCAAAAGCGCTTTATTTAATACTAATCGTTATAAATTTTAAAAGAATATAAAGCAAAATCCAAACAATAACAATAAAAAACTTAATGGCCCAAATGGCTCTCTAAATTTGTACGTTATCATTAAACACATTAAAAAAAAAAAACTATAGCAAATTCAAATCAATGAAGATTGTTACATATTTTTAAAATTCAATTGGAAAAAGGAGAAAAAACCAACCAACACTATTCTAAAATTATTTATCGTCTTAACACTACAGTGAACTTTGATCCTACACCTAATATGTTTTAACTTAATTCTAATAAATGCAATCAAAAACATTATCTTATACTAAAAAAATCTATAACTATGTTCCTAACCTAAGCGTTTTACCTTACATATCTCTAACCTATTATAATGAACATAATATAAACCTAACCTATACCTTATTTTTAACAAAAATAAACAATAACACTAAATGTAGCAATAATGAGCTGAAACTCAAAAACTAAATAACGAAAAACACCAAAACTGAAAATAAACACGAATAATTTAGACATTGTCATTCAGCCACCAATACCTAGATTGCCCCGTCCCAACTCGATCAGCCTCAACGAATCTAGCAAATGAGTATCTCCATTGGAATTGTTGGTCTCGTGAATTCAAGTTCGGAGGATATTTTATCTTCTTATCGGTGGCCCGTCGATATATGTGATATATGACTGGGATGCCGTCAGAATCAAAAACATATCGATTCATGTCCAAATACACGAATGCTTCTGGAGGAATGAAGCCAGTAGCGAGGCAAGTCGCTATATACCCGTCTGTAGGGTGGAACGGCTGTGAAATCCAAGGGTTTTCACTCACAGTCACAGATCTTGCGATATGATTCCGAAGAAGTTTCAATATGAAAATATGGACTCTAGTCACTTCAGCAGTTTGATAAATTCTTCTATTCGATATATAATGTTTCCAATCCGTCTCAGGCTTTCTGTACAAACCAGTACATGCACGAAGACATTTCCTTTCGAAAACTCTTAATTTTTCCATAGTAACAGCACTCTGGTTGTACTAGATCTGACATCCATATGTCAAAACTGGTCTAACCAGTGTCTTGTAACAGATAACTTCGACCTTTTGATCAATGTATCTGGAATGAAAGAGTTTTCGAAGGGCCATGACTACTTTAAGTGCCTTACTGAGCATGATTTTCACATGTTCAGTATAGTACAGATACTGATCGAGATAAGCACCGAGGTATCGAACACAGGATTTATGTGGAACCCGTTCAAGACTACCCTCACCAGCCATGATGTGGAAATCTTTCCAATTACGTTTCAGGTCTTGACTGACCCCCCGCAGCGTTGTCCGAAATAAGATTGTTTCACACTTTTGCACATTGATTTTCATTCGCCAATTGTCAGTGTATAGCTGTACATCATTGAACATTTTTTGGAGATTGCTCTGAACTATTGTAGCTTTTTTGTCTGCCGTATAGATGATCAGATCATCAGCAAACGCTATCAATGATCACGTTGGCGAGACGTTGAAACCAAAGCCGTTCAATAGCTTGCGAATAAAGATTGAGAAGAGCAGAGGCGCAGTAACTGTTCCCTGCTGTAGACAATTCAAGACCTTGAACTCGCGCATTGTTGTCAGATTTCCATCAGTTACGACAAACGATTTCCCGTATAGCATATTACACATCATGGCGATAAGGTCTCTGGGGAACTTGTCCTGAAGGAGTTTAAAAATTAGTCCATCTAACCACACCGTATCGAAGGCTTTCTCCATATCAATGAGACATGCTCCAGCACATTGTCTATCATTTAGTTTCCAACAGATGTCTGAGGTTACTTTCGTTATTGCATGTGTGGTCGAATGCCTGGCACGAAAACCAAATTGGCAATTCGGCATCAACTCATTTTCCTCAATGTGGGCGTTTAATGCTCTGTTGAGTATCACTTCAAACACCTTGCTGATGTTAGGCAACAAGCTGATTGGGCGATAGCTTTTCGGGCATGAAGATTCTTTTCCTTTCTTCAAGATTGGAAATACCTTAGCCTTTTTCCACTCATTTGGGAAATATGAATTGCTCAACATGTTGTTGAACAATATGCAATAATTCCTATAGCAACCTCCGGCAAATGTCGGAGAACTACATTTGGAAGACCATCAGTACCACATGATTTCTTGTTGTTTATCCTGCGAAATATGAAACACTAGATTTCATAGCTGACAAAATAATCAATAAGATTCAAGTTCGGTATGAGGTCAGATGTTAATGTTTCATTGAAATGAAGAATTGATTGGCCGTTCAGGCTTGACTTGAAGTCGGAAACTTTCAATATTTCATTCCCTCTCTCAGGGTTTGGTAGATGAACCAATTCAAAATGTGTTCCAATCAGGGCAAGTTTATCTAATCCTTCACAAATGATCCTGTTTCCATTTCTATCCGGAGTCGTACTATCAATTTCGATACCAGCCCTATCGAGAAGATTTATCTCATCACTAGTGACTTCAAGATTCGATACCTTCACTCGAGACTTCTTGCGGAATATGCTATTCACTTTCGTGAACACGCCGTCTGGGTCCTGTTGGCTAATACCCCTCAATTTTTCCGCCCGTTGATTGCTGACCTCACTCCTGAAGTATGACCGGATTAAGTTTCGGACATTCTTCAGATGTAATTTCAACAAAGCCAACGAGGGATGGTTGTAATCCAAAAATCGTCGATAAATATTGTTGACGCGTGTGAGAGAAGGCTTTTCAATCTTTTCAACCTTGCGATGGATGGTGTTTCATATCCTTCAATATTGTTTCGAAGTTTAGTCTTGGGAACTACTTTCTCAATCGTTTTCAACGTCAGCTTCTCTAACTTCGACAAATAGACATCTATTTCATCGTTAGTTAGATTCCTGTCATTAGGAACCATTGAGCAAGAGTTGCCACCATCAGAAGGAGGACATTGCTTCTGGTACTCCCAATTAAACTTCTTTTGAAACTTTCCCCAGTCTGTTTTTTTGAAGTTCAACCGATGATTTTCGTGTTGAACTGGAATGAGGAACAAATCATCCCTTTGATGATTGATTTCCATTACGATTGCGTTATGGTCGCTATCATAAGGAAGCACCTGCAGTTTCCGTTGAGGACTATTAAAGTTGAATTCGAGTCTTGCGTCAGCAATGCAGAGGTCCAAATATGAATTTGTCCTAGGGTATGTTGGGAATCCGACCCATAAAGATTGCACCTGTATTCAATCTGGTTCTCTGTTATCCACGATTTCAGGAATACAGCTCTTGGATTATTGGTGGCGTTCAGCCATGATGTATGCTTGGCGTTCAGGTCACCGGCAAGAATATAATAATTATGGAGCCTGTTCAATCCGAGTATTTCAAACAAGGAATTGAGTTCCTCATTGAGCCTGAGAACAGTTCCACCAGTTGCATAGGCAGAGATAACGAAGAAGTTATCCCCACCTGGCAGTGAAATTTTGATAACGGACACTTCAAGAGATTCAAAGCTTTTGAATTCAACTTTTTCAATATTTTTGAAACGATAGGGTCTTTGAACCAATATCCCGGTCCCACCTCCCCCACCACCTATTATCCTATCGTTTCTTACGAATTCAAAATCCTTGAATGTCATGGAGTGCCATGAATTGAGGTGGGTTTCGGTGAGAAGCATGATGTCAGGCTTTTGCTTAACAATGAATTCAAGGAGATAATCACGCCGATGTATAGTAACAATGGAGTTGACGTTGATCGAGATGAGACGAATCCTATCCATGGGAATGTGACTGTATGACAAACTATTTTGGAGCATGTTGACCTTAACTTTGAAAAACGAAATTGATGTTTTGGTCTTGCTTATTAGTTCTATCTGAAAGCGATTCAAGTTGCTGGTAGATTTTAAGAAGCAGCTCATTATTGCCACTTACATTATTTATTTTATTTATATTGTTGTCTGCTGGTCCTCTGGCAGCAAGTGCAAATGATACCCCGGGTTTGATGAAGTTGGGAGGTAACAGATTGTGATTTACTTTGGTTTGCTTTGGGGAAAATTTAGTTCTTGCATCTTGATACCGAGGGCATCCTCGGTATGATGCTGGATGACCAAATGTACCGCAATTAACACAATAAAATTTTTCTTATGGCTCCACCTGAGCCAATTTGCATTCACCGGGGGCGTGGATATCTTTGCACTTAACACAGCGATAGTGCATTGCACAATTGGCAGCAGAATGACCGAATCATTGACACCTGTAACACTGGTTGACCTCAGTTTTTTGGAGGCGTTCCCACCTCACAATTCTAAAGTTTAAGTACCTTACCTGTTGGAGGGCACTCGGACTGCTGTCGTTGGAAATTTGGACCAAATAAAATGGTAATATTTTACCTACTACAGTTGATCTCCTTGTAGCAAAATTTTTCACACACATGAACTTAACAGCTGGTGCTGCTTCCTGCAACATCTCAAGGAGGCCAACTGTATTCTCCCCACAGTCCAGGCCCTTCAACAGGAAGGTCTGATTTTTTTCCGCCTTTGGCGTATATGTAAAGTGGGGAGCTTGGACACTATTAAGAGCATCTTTCGCCTGTTTGAAGTCAGCCAGTGTCTTTGTCTTGATCGAGAGCTTATCACCGGTCACTCTCTTAATTTCAAAGTTTTTGATTTTATGTTCGGCTGCCAATAACCGAACCATATCTCCTCCACGCTGCCCAAACACGTTTATTGGAGGAACTTTTTCATTTGCCTTATTAATTTTATTAGGAGGACCAGCAGACACACCGGTTGGCTTCTTCTTCTTTTGCTTATTTTTTAATTTTAAATATTTAATGAAATTATTATCGCTATCAATATTACCTATCTTATCGTTGCTCTCTATCTCGACGTTCATTTCTTCGTACATTGCAGACAGCACCGCATAATAATTGGCGCTGTCGTTCGCTCCTCCTGCGCTCAGGATATTTTCCGCATCATGGATTGTCTTGCTCATATCTTGCGATTTCGTTTTATATGTTGGTACTCCTTTCCCGTTGGTCTTGCTTGTTGTTTCCTGTTTTTCATTCTTCTTAGTTAGTATCGGCTCTTCTTTGCTGGACGTATTCTGTGGCTTCGCTTTTTGTTTGCTCCCATTTGACAACGTCCGGACCATATCTTCCAAACTCTGTATCCGGAGTTTTAATACGTCATTTTGTTTCGTAGCCCTTGCATTCTCCATGGTTACTTTTTCATAATCTTCGCTTGAAATCGTAATTCGCTTTCCATGCTCACAACTGTCTTGTTCATTGTTCCGCTTGTTTATTTTATCATTTGTAATTTTCAAAATGCCTGGCTCTGGGTCCCCCAGCGGTGGGAAGCCGTCGGGCTCCTCCATCCCCCCGGTGAAAAAACTTTTCTTCTTTCTTGAAACTTTCTCGCAGGTAAAGTCAAGATACTCGATAAATTGTTCGAATAGTTTGACGATGTAATAAGTTTCTTTATAAAATTACTTTGTAATTGACGTTTTTAAAAATTATTTTAATTTAAAAATTCTTGACAGGAGCGAATTAAAAACACGTCTACACGCAACGAGTGCTAGACGTAGATAAAAATTTACGGTGAGATGTAGTTAACCGGATGGTCTTCATTTATTTTTCACTCATTCGCGCCTTCGCTGTGTATTTTTATTTTAATGGTTATTGTGTGATATAACCCCTAGCACATAATTACAATTCATAAATGAAGTGAACAATCATGTCCTAACTTACAATTTTCTTTTGATTCCTGACATTGAACGCCCGTATATTAGTAAATGTGTAGATACCAGCTACGACGAAATGTTCTGTGTAGCAGAAAGCGTTTTCCGTATGTATTGAAACTGATTTATAATTGTCACAGGTGATTCAGCAAGAATAACATCCATAATTTTTTAATTTAAAAATCATATTTAGCTTGAAGCTACGAAAATAACATGTCCAAAGGAGTTTTATTATCCATCGTGTCGAATTGTGTCAAGACATTCCACATGCACTAGGATACGTGCAAAAACAAACAATTCCAATGCGACAACCAAGTGGAATACATAAATATATGCATACGAAAAAAAAGAGCTTTAACATATTTTCCCGCAAATTTTAAGTGAAATCCCTCTCCCAAAACATTAGTGCAAAGCCGTGCTTGGTGCGATTACTTATTTTTATTTACAATAATTTCTAGAATTGTTGTTGTAATACGTATGGAAATAAGTCCTATTGTTGTGCATTTCTGCTCGAGTGTGGAGAATTCATGCAGTTTCACTGTTGAAATTTAGAATTGCTCAGAAAGCAAGACATTGAAAAACTCTAGTTGAAAAGTGCAGTATATGCTTGCAGCTCAGTAATAGTAGATACATTACAGTGTCACAATATGGTCATTGAACCAACAACAAGTTTCTAAGATCTCAGGCACACTTACTCCCCGAACGACGGGCGCTCGTCGAAGAAGTGGGTATGTACCCTTTTTCTTTTCCCTTAAATCACTTGTGGTATCGATTTGTACTGTGAATTTGCATGTAACGGATTGTTTATTCGAGGATTTTTTCTTAAAATCATGAAATCTATTTATTGTAAAATATAAATAGGGCGGGCCAAATACAAGTTTCTTTTTAAAAGCGCAATAAAATGGACAAAAATGAAATCTTTCTCTTATATTTTGGCCATCCTCTCAGCCCAATTTTCCAAGACATGATTGATGGTTTCGGACCCTATCTGAACAATGATTTGTTGAATATTCAATTTCAGTGCTTGAATCGATTGTGGATTTTCCGCATAGCATCGATCTTTTACAGTGCCCCTAAGAAGAAGTCCAATGGTGTTGAATCACAGCTTCGAGGCGACCAATTTCCATCGGCAAGGCAGCTAATGACACGATTTCCGAATTTTGTGCGCAAAACATCGATTGTTTGATGAGCTGTACGGAATGGCGCTCTATCCTGTTGCAACCAAAGCTCAGTTGAGTCCAAATTCTCAATCACCGGTCTCGAAAAGTCGGTTAACATGTCTCTGTAGCGCTCCCCGATGAACGAAACAGCATTTCCTGCCTCAATAAAAAAAAAAACAAGTTGGGTAAACAGACCTACGCTCATGTCAGAAGGGTTTTGTATTCAATTTACAAAATGCAGTCACCAGATCGAATCAAATCAAGAAACATGTCAAAGACGATTTTATTGGAGGAAATAGGAAATACGAAGATCATACTATTTTTAACAAAGTTGAACGAATTTCGACTTCTGAGGTTTTTGTTTTTGTTATACTCATAAATATCTCCCTTGATAATTATTTCAGATGTCCATCCGCGAGGGAGGAAACACAATTTGTTCGAATCCTAGAATGGTTACAAAACCCTTTTGCTAGGAGCTCTCTCCCGCCTCCTTGACTTGTTTCACTTATGAGCATCAATTGTAGGTACTCATCTTCAGTCATTCATTAAATTGAATCAAGTGTTCAAAGCATGCACCTTAAAAGTTGAAGTTGGGAAAAAATAACTCAAAATTATTCAATCTTCGCATTTAAAACAGCCACCATTTTGTTTTACGATTACTGATACCACTAGCTGAACCGATTCTCAAAGACATACATGACACCTATCATTCCTGAAATTTTCATGCAAATCCTAGCAAAACTGTAGTGTCTATGTCGGTAAAAAGCGCATTTTGTTCCATAGCCATATGTTGCCATAGTAATACATGCAGCGCATATTGTTCCATAGTAATACAGGAAATTTCAAACCGCTATAACTTCGCTAAATATGATTCAATCTTTATGAAACTTTCAGGATAGATCAACGTTATAAATAGTCATCTGTGTACTGAATCTCATTGAATTTAAGCGTACCGTTAAGATTTTATTCAAGAAAACATAAAATCGATAAATCATACTATTACTAACAAAATTGAGTGAATTGTGACTTCTCATGTATTTGTTGTTGTTGTACTCACCAAGGCCTACATTCCTGATTTTTTTCAGATTTTTCGGATCACAGGTGTCCAATCGCGAGGGGGGGGGACACAAATTTTTCGTGTGTTTCCCCTCCCTGTGCGCCCCTCGAAGCAAACTTTGCCAAACTAAGACCTGTTTTGAAAAGTTCTCATCAAGACCTTTCATTTGATACCCATATCGGGGTATCGGGGGGTCACTCCCCTATATGGGGAGACCCCCCTTAAATACCTTACAAAAATTTTGTTGTAGTTGAACTTTGAAGAGATCACCACTTTACACCTACATACAAAATTTGATGTTTCTAGCTTAAGTAGTTTCCGAGAAAAACTGCTGTGACACACGGACGGACGGACGGACGGACGGACGGACGGACGGACGGACGGACGGACGGACGGACGGACGGACAGACAGACGGACAGACGGACAGACAGGACGCGATTTTAGAAGGGTTTTGTAAAATTATTTTACAAAACCCTAAAAACGGTCCAATGATGAAACCACGCAGAATGCACACCATACTGTCACGTGCTGAAGATGCATTAGCTTCTCAATAATCACGTGTGGGTTTTCTGAGCACCAAATTTGTTTGTTCACTTAACCGTCGAGATGCAAATGTGCCTCACCAGAAAATATGACTTTTTGAGAAAAATCGGCATCCAGTTGGAGCTTCTCTAATGACCAAACTGTGAGGGAATAACAGAGCGGATTGTCATTCGGCTTCGATTCCGGAGTCATTTGGATCTTGTAAGTAAAAAGTCCGCGGTCTTTGCGCAAAATATTTCTCAGGATTATGCGACTAATGTTGAGTTGTTGCGATCAATGGTGAATTGATGTTCTCGGATTGAGTTGCACACTCTCGGGTACAGCAGCCACATTCTCCAGGGTGCGCATCGTTTTATGAAGAAGGTTTTTTTTTGGTTGGGAGGTGAATGCTATTCATGCACAAAGTGTGGGACTCCAACGCTTGCAAGAAAGCGACTGGACTACCCACTAAACACCTCCTCTGTCAACCTGAGAACCCAGCCTGAACCGTTTGACACATTACTTCGGAGCAGGTCTCGTTTTGTTACGCCGTGGGGTGCCTTCAAGCTGGGGAGTCCCTTTCCTAGCGGAAGGGGAGAGGGGAGGAAAAAATGCTAGAAGGGCGATCCCCCAGCCCCAGCGCCCCCGGCTGCTGTGAGTCCCTTTTATGTTTTAGGACTGCCCGAGCATAATGTGCCACCTGGTCCCATTTGTCAACTGATTCGAGCATCACCGTAACTATATTATCCGGGGTGAGCTCTCCCGTCTCCCTGTAGAGTTCCCTTCACAGCCTGACCCATTTTGTATACGCACAAACTGTGTGGCAGGCATTGTCCTCCTCTCCTGGGCAAAACCGACAATCGGGCGACCGTGACTTACCGATCTTGTGCAGGTAAGACTGACAACACCCATGCTCGCTCAAAAGCTGGGTCGGAAAGAAGTCAGTCTCACCATGCCTTCGATTTAGCCACGGTCTCACATCCGGGATGAGGCGCGCAGTCCACCTTCCTTCGTGCAATTGACCCAAGACTGCTGCCAATCGTTGAGCGAGCGCTGTCTCTCCTCGCGGACAACCATCTCCCTCGCACCCTAGTTTCGGCGCAGGTAAATAGCACGGCGCTCTCTAGTAAGGAGGGCGACTGGTATCTCGCCTGCAATAACTCTCACCGCCAAGTCAGAGACTGTTTGATACGAAGATGCAATTCTCAGTGCTCCCCTTTTCTGTACCTGTGCCAAAGGTTTTCGGTATACCTCCTTGCTGAGAGCGTCGCCGCATACCTCTGCTCCGTATGAGCTGGATCCCCCTACGTTGGCCATAAGTCGACTCAGAGCCGATATTCCCGAAGAAGCCTTCTTAGACGTTGCCCTGATTTGTTCAGAGAAACTCAACTTCGAGTCGATCAGTAGCCCCAGGTACTTCACCGCTGGCTTCGATTCGATTCGTAAGCCACCAATACTGATCATCCCTACTCTAGGGATTCTCTTTTTTGTCAAGATGACCACTTTGGTTTTCTCCAGTGCTAAACAGAGCCCGCGAGCAGTCATCCAGTCCCTTATTCCGCGCATTAGCATACCTAGCCTAACGGAAGGTTAATAATGACTCATTTACCTAATTTTGAGCGGAAAATAGCTGTTCTTATCAAAATAACATATGGTTTTAAAAGAAACTACAAGGACGGTTCAAATATGGTGGAGACAAACGCTTCAGATGGCGCACATGTTTGTTTTGAAATTCGTGGCATGAGTATGCGATAACTGGGTCCCCTACAAATAGCGTGGAATAATTTTCGTGGGGCGTGCATGTTTCACGCACATGCTTTGACCATGGATGAACTTGAAGTGCCGACAGCCGTTGCGCAATGTATTCTTATTCGTTTTTTAGCGTGGGAAGGCGTTAAGACACGGAAATTTTTTTGCGTTTGTGAAATCTTTATCTTAACCTACTACGATATATTTTTCATTGTGTTATAAAATATTTCTTGCTTCTAGGCGTTTATTCTTTTGTTTTAAAACGAATGTAATTATTTTGTTTCAATTATCTACTTTAACTATCTTATAAAAAATATAATTTTAAAATTAATAAACAAACAGGGTACTCACCCAATCCTCCTCCGACGAGTTCGTAGTTGGGGCGGGTAAGGGCTTGTGACTTTGTAAATGTTTATAATGATTTATCGTAACATCAGAATGCCAATCAGTAATTAGGAACTGCATTCGTTTAAATTCAATAAGTGCTGGTGCAAGTCTAATGTCTTCTTGACGCATGATGCTTGTCATTAAATTTACTATTTGTACTTAAAATCATACTAAACATGTACCTTCAATTATTTTTGGATGTTTTATAAGTAGTTGTATGTGGAGAGCCTACTTCCACTTCCGATTTATAATTTGATTTATATTTGCTTCACAACGTAAACTTCAATCGAGTAATTCCATTTGCATTGTAATAACTTGATGCTCTTGATTTGCCATTTAATTCGGAATAGAACCGTGCGTGCGTGTAATAGAAGAGAAATAGAGAAAAATATTTTATTAATTCCTTTTAGGTTTAAATATTTCGATTTATCATAATCTAGTCTAGTGGTACAATAACGAGAGAGTCTCTTTAAAATTTAAATTTTATTTTCTTTATATACTCATAGTTTGTGACGGAGTATAAAGTTAAACAAAAACACAAAAAAAAAACAATTTAGGTAGACAGACCTACGATCATGTCAGAAGGGCTTTGTACTCAGCTTACAAAATGCAGTCACCAGCAACGAATAAAATCAAGAAACATGTCAAAGAGATATGCTCGTTTAAAAGAAAATCCATCTTATCTGGAAACTTCAAGAAGATCAAATCAATTTTATATTTTCGAATAAAACCCTAAAAAGATAGCGCCGGAGCCTCTCCAAGAAGCGAAGGATTCATTCCACCGCAACATTTTAATCGGAATATTTTCAAGGAATACTTCGCGCGCTGAAGGACTTGTAAGAAGGATTTATTGATTAAGTAGAGTTAGTGTTAGTATAAACAATGTAATTATTAGTGATAAGCAAGGTTGAGGGTTAAGTTAAAAGGAAGCATCTATTTTTTGAAACTGAATTTCAACTCTGCTCCCACGACGAAAATTAGCAGGAAGCGCAAACTACCAAAGAACGATTCCGGGGTGCACAAAGATATCCAATCTATGAATACCAGTCTTATATATAAATTCTTAGTTGATTGTTAATATAAATCCTACATAGAGGACAAATGTTCTGATAGGATGCTAAATAAAAAACCAGCACAATCGTCACACAAACACAAATGTTTACAAGGGAACAGTACGATACATATTTGTCGTTCTTGGCGTTTCATACACAGAGATCCTTATTCTTTCGTATCGTTCTTGGTGCTGCCCGTTTTATTAGGGTTTTGTAAAATAATTTTACAAAATCCTTCTAAAATCGCGTCCTGTCTGTCCGTCTGTCCGTCTGTCTGTCCGTCCGTCCGTCCGTCCGTGTGTCACAGCAGTTTTTTTCGGAAACTACTTAAGCTAGAAGCATCAAATTTTGTACATAGGTGTAAAGTGGTGATCTCTTCAAAGTTCAATTACTTAAAAATTTTATAAGGTATTTAAGGGGGTCTCCCCATATAGGGGAGTGACCCCCCGAAAAAAAAATTTCATTGAAGGTAGCCGATATGGGTATCAAATGAAAGGTCTTGATGAGAACTTTTCAAAACAGGTCTTCGTTTGGCAAAGTTTGCTTCGAGGGGTGCACAGGGAGGGGAAATACACGAAAAATTTGTGTCCCCCCCCCTCGCGATTGGACACCTGTGATCCGAAAAATCTGAAAAAATCACGAATGTAGGCCTTGATGAGTACAACAACAAAAAATACGTGAAAAGTCGCAATTCACTCAACTTTGTTAGTAATAGTATGATTTATCGATTTTATGTTTTCTTGAATAAAATCTTGACGGTACGCTTAAATTCAATGAAATTCAGTACGCAGATGTCTATTTATAAGATTGATCAACCCTGCAAGTTTCATAAAGATTCCATCATATTTAGCGAAGTTATAGCGGTTTGAATTTTCCTGTATTGCTATGGAACAATATGCGCTGCATGTATTACTATGGCAACATATGGCTATGGAACAACATGCGCTTTTTACCGACTCAGACACTACAGTTTTGCTAGGATTTGCATGAAAATTTCAGGAATGATAGGTGTCATGAATAACTTTGAGAATCAGTTCAGCTAGTGGTATCAGTAATCGTAAAACAAAATAGTGGCTGTTTTAAATGCGAAGATTGAATAACTTTGAGTTATTTTTTCCCAACTTCAACCTTTAAGGCGCATGCTTTGAACATTTGATTCAATTTAATGAATGACTGAAGCTGAGTACCTACAATTAATATTCATAAGTGAAACAAGTCAAGGAGGCGGGAGGGAGCTTCTAACAAAAGGGCTTTGTAACAACTCTAGGATTCGAAAAAATTGGCTATTAATCGATGATAACAGTACAGGAGAGTGGCCCCTGAAAAAAAAATTCATCAAACGTAGCCGATATGAGTATGAAATGATAGCTTTCATGGGAGCTTTTCAAAACAGTTCTTAAACTGTCAGTTTTTGCTTCAGTGGGGGCACAGGGGGGAAATACATGAAACATGTGTTTTCTCCGTTGCGAATGGACATCTGAAATAATTATCAAGGGAGATATTTATGAGTAGAACAATAACAAAAACCTCAGAAGTCGAAATTCTTTCAGCTTTGTTAATAATAGTATGGTTTACGAATTTCATAGTTTCTCCAATAAAATCGTCATTAATATGCTTCTTGACTTTATTCAATCTGGTGACTGCATTTTGAAAATTGAATACAAAACCCTTCTGACATGAGCGTAGGTCTGTTTACCCAACTTGTTTTGAGTGGAGTTTGATTTCCATTATGCAGATCTTAGTTGAATTGCACTATGGCTTAAAAAAGCAGAAATCCTCGATTCAATAATGCTTCTGGCACGTGATAAATATCTTTATCTGTTATATTGAAGCCTCAGGTATTACTGGCGCTTCTTCTTTGTAGCACTACAGCCCCTCTCGAGCCTTCGTTCCCTGTGAAAAGCATTCACAGGGAACACAAATACACAAATTTGCTCACATTTCCAATAGTGTATTTGCCAAGTGTGATGCTTTGTGTATTCGAGGTATTTTTCCTTGACTGTGTCATGAGCTTTGTTTTATTTTCATTGATTTGTAGTCCTATTAGTTTTGCTTCGCGGTCAAGTTTTAGGAAGGCTTCTTTGGCAGTTGTTGATGACCATGACAAAATGTTGATGTCGTCTGTATATGCTACTACTTGGCTCGACTTATATATTGATGTACCTCGTGTATCGACAGGTAGCTTTCTCATGACGTACTCCAGAGCCAAATTGAATAGCAATGGGGCCAGCCCATCTCCCTGCTTTAGTCCGATATTTGTGTCGAAGGCATTAGTGAGTTTGTTATTGATGCGGACTAGGGAGGTCGTCAACGTCATTGTCTTTTTGGTAAGGCGGACTAATTTGGAAGGGATGCCAAAGCATTAACCTGTTCTAAAACAACCTTGATACTCCCCAAAAATACTGTTGCCGTATGATCCGATTTTATTTTATAAGAATTTTAGAAAATATTCTGTACGCCGTATAAAGTAGTAATATACCTCTATAATTTTCGCACTGTAACTTGTCACCTTACTGGCTAGATGCATTTAAAATTCAGTTCGAAAATCGCATCAATTGTCTAGCGGTTACAAGAAGTAGCAATGAATCCGTTATCAAAAGAAAGAGTCTCGTAGCTTCTACGACTGTCCGAGCGGGCTGATTCTTTAATCGAAAAAAAAACTTCTACAGCTAATCAGGTTTATGTTGAACACCCCAGTAGCATGCTAGATAGAAGCAGTTGTATCGCAGAGATTAAAGATGATATTAAAGAACCAAAATATATTTGCCACAATTACAACAAAATGTACTCACGAAATCCTTGATCTTATCGTCCGACACGCAATCTATTGCCTTGCCAAAATATTGCTTCGTGGACACGCTGATGGCATGGGCAAGGAATAGGGCTACTATAACTTGACAATGTAAACCAAACACGCCACAATAAACAGTGCCTTCTTTATCTTAAAATATTTCGCGATGGGCATGCATATTTGCAACATTTTCTGCACGAGTAATCTAGAATCGGAATGACGATCATGCACGTAACATTTCACAAAGTAACAAATGACATTACAACCAAAACAAGTCGATAGTGCTGTTATCGATAATGCAGACAATCGTCTATGAAAGAAAGATGGCCACCAAGAAAAACTGGATTCTAATTCAAGGGAAACGCTGTAAGGTTGAGCAGCTGACGTGTTTGTTGTGGCCTTGAACTTGGGTTCGTCAACTCAAGACCAAGGGCAGTTGCAAAAAGTTTATAAAAGAGCCAACGACGGTCGAAGCGGTTTGTATGGATTCTTTCAATGAGGAGAAGGAGGATCTTGCAGCGAATTGTAAATTCACGAGTGGAATTATAGCCACCACAACCAGCGATGAACAGATTTGAGTATTAGGAGCTAACAACGAAATGAATTGAATTAGAGAGTTAGAGTTCCGTCGCAAGCGCGCAAACTGTGGAGGAATCGGAAGACGTTAGGATTTCATGAGCGGCAGTTTGACCATCAACGGGGCCCCCAATGTAGAAATTTAAGGAAAATTGTAAGTTTGCGAATCTTTACCTTTTGAAGGAAAAATATTAAAAATAACTTTGGATTATAACTTTGGATTACAATTGAATTGTAATTTGAAATGTTTTGCATATGATAGTGTTTACAGTTGGTGTCATCGCGTGAAGAGCGTGTGGTGTTAGTGGAAGGCATAAATTACGCCTGGAGTGGCAAAAGTCCTTCCCCTCGGTGATTCCGAATTTTATAGTAAGTTTTTGTCGAGGTGTTGTTAGGTGGCTCAAGGAGCCAAAAAAACAACTTTTAGGTTGAAGTGTTGATAGGTGGCTCAACGAACCGAGAAAGAACTGTTAGTGGCTAGACAATATTAGCCAGTCAGAGTAAGGTATAAATTTGATGTGTCTTATAGTGTCTAAATCGTTCCGGGGAGCCTTAAGCTCACCAATTGGCTCCTGGGGGCAATTTAAGGGTTGGTAAGTCCCCGGAGGGAAAATGCCGGTCAACAAAAGCACTCTTGAACGCTAGCATTCTTTTGGGAGTTCCACCCCCACGTACCTAAGGAAATTCCCGCAGGGGGAATGCCGGTCGACAAGAGCACTCTTGGAGGCAAGTATCTTTAGGGGCGCCGTGAGGTTCCCTCCAAAGATGACAGGTAACGACTCTGATTGGATCTGGACTACGCTTTGGACAATAATTTGGAATTTATGCTTTGGGCTTGCGGATATGATGGTTTGGACCTAGTTGCTTTGCACAGTAGCGCAGAGGTAAAACTCGTGTGTGAACGGCTCCTATTCAACTATCATACTGTCTCCACCCCGGTCAAACCTTGGCAGGCCTCAGGGTACGTTCGAAGTTCGCACCATTGGGTTGGTGGTGTAGGTTCGGTTGAGACGGACTACCGATTAGCGCTGGTCTGGCTCTGAGCACTTGTCCCCATAAGGGTTTGTGCCAACCCAAGCATGGCCCCCCTGCTCTGCAAATATAACCATGGGACCAAAAAGGCGACTACACACACGAACGGAGATAGAGGGGGACCCAACAAAACTGGAGCAACCAAAAATATACAAAAAATATTAAAAGAATCCAATAAAAGAAATAAAAAATAATAACGACAACGCAACCAGCGATTGCAACCACGATGTTAACAGTACATCGAGATCGGTACTAACCATGACAAAACCGACGAATAACACAATGACAGAGACGACGGACAAAAAACAGAGATTAGGAGACAGTCTGGTTCAGACTGAGATTCCTGCGGCATTCGGGCGCAGCAAAAACTGATGTGAATGCGGGAAACTCTGCAGGACGCTTCAGGTGTTCGAGCGGTGGAAGATAATATAAAGGGCATCGAGAATTCGATGGTCACTGCTGCGATCATTACCAAAGTGACCGATGCAAGGGTCGCAAATTCCGACAAAGTAAAGAAACATCCTGAAGCCAACGAGGAGATTACGGCACGAAAAACAACGAGTGACCAGACAAATAAAGCGACGTTGTGCAATTGCACCGCCAACGTCGGAAATGTGGCGGAAGTTCAGCATTCGGAAACGGGACGCGATAACCCCTCCTAAAGATGGTTGCAAAGTACAATTTTGGCCCAGCTATACGAAGAAGAAAGGCTATTCCGAAAAACGAGGGTTGTTCTGAAAAGAATACAATCTGCATGCGACTCCCCAAAAATCAGCAAGGCAGTGAAGGTTGGCCTCTTTGAACCAGAGGAGCTCCTAGATCGCATAGGGCACTATCGGAGGAGCTGGTTAAGCGCTGAAGACGAACAGAAGGCTAAAGAGGCGCTTGGGGCGAAATCTAAAGGAGACTTGCAGATAGCTCCACCATTAAAAGTCAATAAACTATGGAGTCTAGCCCAATCGAAGCAGAACGGCATAAAAGAAGGAAGGAAGAGGCACTTGATGGGCGCGGAGCACCAGATCACGGGTTCCATACAGTGCTTACATAAGGAGCGAAGAAAGCCGCAAAGAAACTCCTTCAAAAAGTGCCAGAAAGTAACATTCACACGGACGCCCAATAAGAAACAAGTTGGGTAGACAGACCTATGCTCATGTCAGAAGGGTTTTGTACTCAACTTACAAAATGCAGTAACCAGCAACGAATAAAATCAAGAAACATGTCAAAGACGATTTAATTGGAGAAAATGTGAAATTCGAGGATCATACTATTATTAACAAAGTTGAACGAATTTTGACTTCTGAAGATCAAGGATCATACTATTATTAACAAAGTTGAACGAATTTTGACTTCTGAGATATTTGTTACAGTTATACCCATAAATATCTCCTTTGATAATTTTTTCAGATTTTTTAGATCACGGGTGTCCATTCGCGAGGGAGGAAACACATTTTTCATGTATTTCCCCCCTGTAGTCCCACTGAAGCAAAAACTGTCAGTTTAAGAACTGTTCTGAAAAGCTCTCATAGATAACTTTCAGTTGATACTCATATCGGCTACCTTTCATGAAATTTTTTTTCAGGGGCCACTCCTCTGTACTGTAATCATCGATTCGTAGCCTATTTTTTCGAATCCTAGAATGGTTACAAAGCCCTTTTGCTAGGAGCTCTCTCCTGCCTCTTCGACTTGTTTCAATTGTATGTACTCATCTTCATGATACCTATCACTCCTGAAATTTTCATGCAAATTCTAGCAAAGCTGTAGTGTCTAAGTCGGTAAAAAGCGCATATGGCTCCATAGCAATATGTTTCCATAGTAATACAGGGCATATTGCTCCATAGTAATACACGAAAATTCAAATCGCTATCACTTCGGTAAATACTATTCGATCTTTATGAAACTTTCAGAAAAGATAAATCTTATAAGTAGTCATCTCTTTGCTAAATTTTGTTGAGTTTGGATTTTATTCAAGAAAACACAAAATCGATAAATCATACTATTACTAACAAAGTTGAGTGAATTTCGACTTCCCATGTATTTGTGGTTGTTGTACTCATTAAGGCCTACATTCATGATTTTTTTCAGATTTTTCGGATGGAAGGTGTCCAATCGCGAGGGGGGGTACGCGAAAAATTCGTAACTTTCCCCTTCCCCTGCCCCCCCTCGGTACTTATAAGACAATTTTAAGACTTGTTTTGAAAAGATCTCATTGAGACCTTTCCAATGACACCCTACTCGACTACCAATGGTGAATTTTTTTTTTGAGGGGCACCCCCCTATATGGGGAGACCCCCCTTAAACCCCTTTGAAAAAATTTTCCATCCTTGAACTTTCAAGAGGTCACCACTTCTGATCTTTCTACAAAGTTTCATGCCTGTAGCCCCTATAGTTTCTGAGAAAAAGTGCTGTGACATACAGACGGACGGACGGACGGACACAGGTCGTGATTGCAATAGGTTTTTGTATTTTAGTACAAAACCCTAAAAAGACCTGATGCAAAATAGGAGAGGCAGAGACCCGGGCAGCAGGCACAGCTCGTAAAGCCCCAAGATGGCTGATCCTACGCGGAGGTACTGCAGGACATTAAAGGAAAGGTAAGGCCACCAATACTACCATTAAAGTAGTACGACCAACACGGTCGGGCCACATACTGGTCGAATTTGGAGCAGAGGCTGGCAATAAGGAAGCATTCTGCCACGCAGTAAAGAAAGTCCTCGACAAAAGCGCAACTATAGCCTCGCTTGAACCGATGGCAACGATCGAAATAAGAGACATTGACTGCGTCACCGATCTGCCCAAGGTAGAAGAGGCCATCAAAAGGGAGTTTCCTAGCGTGGGAAGGACCAAAGCATGACTGACACCAGAAAACAACAGGGTGCAACGCATGGCCATAGTTGACTTGACCGAAAAGACGCCGAACAATTCCTGAACAAGGGAAAAGTACGAATAGGCTGGGCTGTCTGTAGGATACGGCGAGGAGCAACGCCTCTTCAATGTTTTAAATGCCTTGGCTATGGTCACACAAGTATGCAAAGAACCCGACAGGAGTTCTCTATGTTTCAAATGCGGTGAAATGGGACATAAAAGAAAAGAGTGTACAAAGGAGGCACACTCTGTTCTTTGCAAGGATGCTGATCCAAAACCTGATTTTGGATGCGTCTTGGGATCAGGGAAATGCCGGGTGTTCCAGGAAGCCCTAGCCAAGGGAAAATCAGAATTCCGATGACCCGCATTCTGCTGTTAAACCTACATCGCAGTTAAACCACCCAAAATTTGCTTGAGCAGTTTCCGAGGGACATGAAAGCCGGCTTCTTGCTGCTGAGTAAGCAACACCATAATAAAAGTCCTGCATTGTGGTGTTCTGACGAAACTGGTACTGCGGCCATCTGGGCTCGGAACAGTGTCTTTCAAGGGCAGATGGTTTCGTGTCGGTTTAGTTCTCGGGGACCACCTTCTTTAGTGTGTACCTAACGCCTAACGAGTCGATATCATCTTTCAAAGCCAAGCTTAATGCACTGGAGGGCACCGTCTCGAACGCAGAAGGCAAAGTGCTCGTTGGGGGCAACTTCAATGCTAGCAATCGAACGGGTCATGCCTCAAATCGATCCGCGAGGAAAACGAATCCTGGAAATGGTGGCCAGGACAGCCATCAAATATGAGCATCATTACGACTGCTTGCTGCGCTTCTATGCCCCGTCGAAAACCCCGGCACGGCAAGCCCCCAGTGTACTGGTGGTCAACTAAAATCGCTGAAAAGCAAAGGGAGTGTCACAAGCTTTGACGTGAGGCTCAACGGGCACGGAACCGTCACGAGGCATGGAAAGAATTCGCAAATTGAAAAACAGTAGCACCACTCGCTGCTGGCAAGACCTAGTGGACAATGTGAACAGGATCCATGGGGCCTTTTGCGGAAGCTTGGTGCGCTACAGAAGCCTTGTATACATGACGCGGAAAAGATGGACGTGATAGTGCGGGGACTCTTCCCTGCCCGCTGTCCATAGTGAGACATCAGTCGAGTGTCTACTCTTCACACAGCCGGAACTGGAGGAGGCAGTCCTCTTATTGAGAGCGAGGAAGGCTCCAGGTCCAGATGGTGTTTCGGCTGAGGTGTTGCAGCTCGTTTATCACCATTTTCCTGACTTGCTGCTCAGCACATTTAACGCTTGCCTACGGGATGGAGTTTTCCCGGTACGATGGAAGGTGGCAGGGCTCGTTTTGATCAGCAAAGGGAAGGGAAATCCCGAATCGCCATCTGCATTCCGCCCGTTATGCATGCTAGACGCGGCTGAGAAAGTGCTAGAGAAACTCTTCAAGGGAAGACTCACTGACGCGATTCGTGCTGCTGGGGACCTATCTCCTCGGCAGTACGGCTTTAGAGCAGCACATCCTAACATTGATGCGATTGCAGAGGTGGTGAACGCGGTCCAAAAGGCAGAGACATATATCCGCACCAAGCGATGGATCGCCCTTTTGGTGACACTTGACATCAGGAACGCCTTCAACTCCGCTAGATGGGTGGATATTCTGGATACGCTGGAAAACTATTTTCAAGTTCCAGAATATCTAATGCGGCTTTTGAGGAACTACCTAAAGGAACGAAGCCTGCTCTATGACACGACAGAGGGCCAACAAAGGATGGAAATTGCATCAGGTGTTGCCCAGGGATCTATCCTTGGTCCGACCTGTGGAACGTGTCTTACGACGGGCTACTGAGACTTGAGATGCCGGTTGAGTCGCATTTGGCCGCACCGTTGAATAGGTGCAACTAAGGCTAAGTATGCTAATGCGCTGAGTGAGGGACTGGATGACTGCTCCCGGGCTCAGTTTAGCACTGGAAAAAACTGAGGTGGTCATCTGGACAAAAAAGAGAATCCCTAGAGTAAGAGTGATCAGTATTGGAGACATGCAAATCGAGTCGAAGCCAGCGGTGAAGTACCTGGGGCTATTGATCGACTCGAAGATGAGTTTCTCTGAGCAAATCAGAGCAACGGCTGAAAAGGCTTCTTCGGGAATATCGGCTCTGAGTCGACTTATGGCCAACGCAGGGGACTCAGCCCATCAAGAAGTCGCCTTTTGATGAGTGCTGTAGGGTCAATGCTACAGTATGGAGCAGAGGTATGCGGCGACGCTCTCAGCAAGGAGGTATACCGAAAAAGTTTGGCACAGGTACAGAAAAAAGGAGCACTGAGAATTCCATCTTCGTATCCGACAGTCACTGATCCGGCGGTGAGAGTTATTGTAGGCGTGATACCTGTCGCCCTGCTTGCACGAGAGCGCCACGCTATTTACGAAGATGCGAGGGAGATGGTTGCCCGCAAGAAGAGACAGCGCTCCCTCAACAATTGGCAGCAGTCTTGGGTCAAGGTCGACGGCGCGCCTCACCCCAGATGTGAGAATCTGACTAAATCGAAGGCACGGTGAAACTGACTTCTATCTGACCCAGCTTTTAAGCGGGCATGGGTGTTTTCAGTCTTACCTGCACAAGATTGGCAAGACACGGTCCCCTGATTGTCGGTATTGCATTTAAGAGGAGGGCAATGCCTGCCACACATTTTTTGCGTGTACAAAATGGGTCAGGCTGTGAAAAGAACTCTACAGGGAGACGGGAGAGCTCAGCCGAATCGGTTGAAAAATGGAACCAAGAGGCGCATTATGCTCGGGTAGTCCTAAAATATAAAAGGGACTCACAGCAGCGGTGGGAGCTGGGTATGGGGGATCGCGTTTCTGGCACTTCCTCTTCCCTCCTGCTAGGAAAGGGATCCCCCAGTATGAAGGCACCTTACGGCGTAACAAAACGAGACCTGGTCCGAAGTAATGTGTCAAACGGTCCAGGCTGGGTTCTCAGCTTGACAGGGGAGGTGTTTAGTGGGTAGTCCAGTTGCCCTCTTGCGAGCATGAAAGTCCCACACTCTATGCGTAAATGGCATTCACCCCCCAACCACAAAAAAGGGTTGGGGAGTGGCGCCTTCCTTCTCCATATCCACGGCTTAGCCGGGATCCCAGGGCTTGGAGTAACGCAACAAATTGTCTGCATTTGTAGATTTTTAAGAATGAAAAACCGATTATTTTTGCCTTGCTGACTTCCAGATATTTACGCAATTGACCTCTAGAAACCAAGTTGAAAGATGCTCAGTTTTATAATAAATATGAAACAAATTGTTCCAAAAATAAATGAGTGTACGTGTCTTTTGCAAATACAAATACCCCCAAAGCTCGAGAATTGTTGTTTTGTTCTTGTCAATATTATGACAATGAGTTCCTGACAAACAAAACTCCACAACAAATTAAAACATAGTAAAATGAACGTCGTTTGCATTTCGCAACATTGCGCGAATTAAAAATGGAGAAAATTGAGACAGTTCATGAAACAGTGCATATGAAATAAGTGTTTACTTTATATTTTGATTTTCCGGCGGAAATGCTAAATGAAATATATAGCTTTTGAAAACACGTCTTAAAACATTCCCACAAGTACGAAACAGCATCTAAACTATAATGTTTATGCCCACCAACAATCATTGGAAATGTTACAATCATGTTGCATAATAATTTTTTGCTATTTTTTTCAAATCAAGTATTTGAAGCACTTTTCTCTATTCACGTTGCTGCCGTACGTATCGACGTTATGTTGTTGTGTTTTTTTATGTTTTATAATTCCCACTATCCGTGATTTATCGACAGGCTATAATTGACTGCACAATTGGGAATATAATTAAAATGTAATAAATGCTTGCAATGAAATAGTTTCAAGCGCGTCGAGGGCACACACACAGCACTTGAGACTGCAAAAATGATGATATAACGAAAAAATAAACTCCTTCATAATTGCATCATTAACTCCTGCTCGACACACATACCAAACGTAGGACAGCCATCGTCAACCAGTCATCTCGTTGATTATCTCTTCTATTTACCGCCTCGCTTGACGAGCCTCTTCATGGCGATAACGGCAGAAAAACTTTTTATCAATAAAGGTAGCGGGGGTAGTGGCGAAGTTTATTTTGGGTTAGTAATAATAATGTGAATAAGTTGCATATCACATTGTTTCGCACTTATTGCGTGGTTATTATTATGAAATAGCCTTTTTTCGTAAAGGTCCCTCGAGCAGTTTGCCTGGCCGTGCTGCTCGATTACTACAATTTCTTGATTAAATTTCGATAATTGATGACAGTAGACATTCGTTTCGACAGTTTGGTTTCTTGGAAGCAGCTCAAAGTAGACTATACCCCTGTAATCCTACCACACAGAGAGGATCATCTTCTTTTGGTGAATATTGGCTTTCGGTATCAATTGTAGGGACTCATCTTGCTTGATGTACAGCGTTACCCATTTCGTGTTAGGAAAGTATAACCCTGCCATTTGACATCTGTCAAAATTAAATGTCATCCAAAGCATGTTTTTTTTTAGCTGAAGGTTTGCCATTTAGAAATATGGATCGCTTAACAGTCGAAGAACGCGTTAAAATTATTGAATTTTATTATAAAAATGATGATTCTGCTGTATCAACATTTAGGGCTTTACGAGCCAATTACGGTCGACATAATCGACGTACACAGCAAACAATTTCGAACACAGTGAGAAAATTTGAAGAGGCTGGATCGGTTATCAATATTGCAAGGCTTGTGCATCATGGCAACATTCGTTCTGCTGTAAATATCGCTGTCGTTGCTCAAAGTGTGGAGGAAGACCCGAATTTGTCGACACCTCGACGTGCTCAAGATTTGGGCTTGTCTTACGGCTCATTGTGGCGGATTTTGCATTTGGATTTGCATCTCCATCCGTACAAAATCCAACTCACTCAAGAAATTAAGCCTCAAGACTATACACAACGCAGAATGTATGCGAGTTGGCTGATTGATAACGATTTTTCGAACAAAATTTTCTTCAGTGATGAGGCTCATTTTTTGCTCAGTGGTTACGTAAATAAACAGAATTGCCACATATGGGGCTCTGAAAATCCTCAAGTGATCGCAGAAAGGCCTTTGCAGCCGGAAAAAGTGAAAGATCACGTCATTTTTTATGCAGTCCACGTGATCTTTTATCGAACAACCCAGTAGATCCTGCTAACGCTAACATCCAATCTTAAATATATATTTTGATTGAATTAGTCCAAATCCTCGGCTGTATTATATGTGTCGCTTTAGTGAACTATCCCAATCGAATGAGATTGAAGTAAACCACCTGAAAAAAAATATATTGAATTCTATTTGTCTACATATTGCACTACGAAGCCAAATTAAGAGTCAAAAATGTGAGTTCGACGTCTGTGAAATATGAGTTAATGGAAAACTGCTACTTGGGGTAATTGGAAACGGTACGATGTCACAAAAGTCTGTCTGGGACTTCCAGTTCCTCCAAAATGAATGTGGTTGCCACCCGTTATCTTCTCCAATAACATCGTGATGAAATCAATGTTTCCATTTGGGCCTTAATCTCTGAAAAATTGAAGACATACTGAGATAAATGTAAGCAGGCATTTTCTCACTTACAAATAGAACAAGTTGGGTAGACAGACCTACGCTCATGTCAGAAGGGTTTTGTACTCAACTTACAAAATGCAATGACCATCAACGAATTATATTAAGAAACATGTCAAAGAGATCTGCTCGTTCAAAAGATTGTTTCTCCATTTTCAACTAACAAAAATCACTCAAATTATGAAATCTCAAAAGCATTTATGTCATCGATCTTATCTAAAAATTTTAAGAATACCAAATCAAAACCGAAGTGTCTGGTTCGATAGAAAGGCCATAAAATACCAAAATAGTGTGTTATTGTTGTTGTAATTGGAGAAATTTCAAATGGATATAACTTCCGTGAATATGATACATATTTCATCACACTGACAGAGTATTAGGACCTTGTGTAAGGTTGGGTTTTAGGGCACCCATACGATTTTATTGGAGGAAATGGGAAACTTAAATATCATGCTACTTTTAACAAAGGTGAATGAATTTTGACTTCTGAGATATTTGTTATTGTTGTATTCATAAATATCTCCCTTAATAATTTATTTCAGATTTTTTAGATCACAGGTGTCCAATCGCAAGGGGGAAACACATTTTTCGTGCCCTCAATGAAGCAAAAACTGTTTTGAAAAGCTCTCATAACGAACTTTCATTTGATACTCATATCGGCTACCTTTGATAAAAAAGTTTTTTCAGGGGCCACTCCCCTGTATTGTAACCATCGATTCATGGCATCAGAATTTTTTTTCGACCCTAGAGTGGCTACAAAACCTTTCTGTTAGGAGCTCTCTCCTGCCTATTTGACTTGTTTCACCTGTGAGTATCAATGGTAGGTACTCTTCTTCAGTCATTCATTTAATTGAATCAAGTGCTAAAAGCATGCACCTTAAACGTTGAAATTGGGAAAAAATATCTCAAAATTATTCATCCTTCCCATTTAAAATAGCCCCTATTTTATTTTACGATTACCGATGCCACAAGCTTATCAAAGAGATTCATGATATCTATCATTCCTGAAACTTTCATTTAAATCCTAGCGAACCTGTGGAAACAGCGCAAATTGCTCCATAGTAGTACAAGAAAATTCAAATCATTAAACTTTGTTAAAAACTTGCAGGACAGATCAATCTTATTATATGTAAACTAAATTTGGTTAAATTTAAGAGTACCGTTAAGATTTGATTCAAGAAAGTATAAAATCTATAAATCATACTATTACTAAACAAGTTGGGTAAACAGACCTACGCTCATGTCAGAAGGGTTTTGTATTCAATTTTCAAAATGCAGTCACCAGATTGAATAAAGTCAAGAAGCATGTTGATGACGATTTTATTGGAGAAAATATGAAATTCGAAGATCATACTATTATTAGCAAAGTTGAAAGAATTTAGACTTCTGAGGTTTTTGTTATTGTTATACTCATAAATATCTCCCTTGATAATTATTTCAGATGTCCATTTGCGAGGGAGGAAACACATTTTTCATGTATTTCCCCCCTGTGCCCCCACTGAAGCAAAAACTGACAGTTTAAGAACTGTTTTGAAAAGCTCCCATGAAAACTTTCATTTCATACTCATATCGGCTACGTTTGATGAATTTTTTTTCAGGGGCCACCCTCCTGTACTGTTATCATCGATTCGTAGCCAATTTTTTCGAATCCTAGAGTTGTTACAAAGCCCTTTTGTTAGAAGCTCCCTGCCGCCTCCTTGACTTGTTTCACTTATGAGCATTAATTGTAGGTACTCAGCTTCAGTTATTCAATAAATTGAATCAAGTGTTCAAAGCATGCACCTTAAACGTTGAAGTTGGGAAAAAATAACTCAAAATTATTCAATCTTCGCATTTAAAACAGCCACTATTTTGTTTTACGATTAATTATACCACTAGCTGAACTGATTCTCAAAGTTATTCATGACACCTATCATTCCTGAAATTTTCATGCAAATCGTAGCAAAACTGTAGTGTCTGAGTCGGTAAAAAGCGCATGTTGTTCCATAGCCATATGTTGCCATAGTAATACATGCAGGGCATATTGTTCCATAGTAATACAGGAAAATTCAAACCGCTATAACTTCGCTAAATATGATGCAATCTTTATGAAACTTGCAGGATTAATCAATCTTACAAATAGACATCTGTGTACTGAATTAGACTTTAAGGGTACCGTTAAGATTTTATTCAAGAAAACATAAAATCGATAAATCATACTATTACTAACAAAGTTGAGTGAATTGCGACTTCTCACGTATTTGTTGTTGTTGTACTCATCAAGGCCTACATTCTTGATTTTTTTCAGATTTTTCGGATGGAAGGTGTCCAATCGCGAGGGGGGGGGACACAAATTTTCCGTGTATTTCCCCTCCCTGTGCGCCCCTCGAAGCAAACTTTGCCAAACCAAGACCTGTTTTGAAAAGTTCTCATCAAGACCTTTCATTTGATACCCATATCAGCTACCTTCAATGAAATTTTTTTTTCGGGGGGTCACTCCCCTACATGGGGAGACCCCCCTTAAATACCTCATAAAATTTTTTAGTAGTTGAACTTTGAAGAGATCACCACTTTACACCTACATACAAAATTTGATGCTTCTAGCTTAAGTAGTTTCCGAGAAAAACTGCTGTGACACACGGACGGACGGACGGACGGACAGACAGACAGACGGACAGACGGACAGACAGGACGCGATTTTAGAAGGGTTTTGTAAAATTATTTTACAAAACCCTAAAAAGTTGGGTGAATTCCGACTTCTCACGTATTTGTTGTTGTTGCACTCATAAAGGCCTACATTCTTGATTTTTTTCAGATTTTTCGTATGAAAGGTGTCCAACCGCGAGGGGGGTACGCGAAAAGTTCGTACATTTCCCCTTCCCCTCCCCCCCATGGTACTGATACGGCAATTTTAAGACTTGTTTTGAAAAGATCTCATTTAAACCTTTCTAATGACACCCTACTTGACTGCCAATAGTGAAAAAAATTTGTTGAAGGGTCACCTGCCTATATGGTGAGACCCCCCTTAAACCCTTTGAAAAAATTGTTCCCCGCAAAATTTTCAAGGTCACCACTTTTGACCTTTCCTCAAAGTTTCATGTCTGTAGCTTCTACAGTTTCGGAGAAAAAGTGCTGTGACATACAGACGGACGGACGGACAGACGGACACCGATCATGATTGCAATAGGGCTTTGTATTTTAGTACAAAACCCACCCTCAAAAGTGTCAACGTTATCAATCCCTGAGCTTTTTTTGTCATTTTTCGATTGAATATCTCTTTTATTTAAAATGAATTTTATTTACATACATATTGTTCATTATGACCTATGACTTTTTACCATTTTTTGGGTAGAGCTTCTGTGGTTTATCTGCATAAAACTTGAGCAACTTGAAGTGAATTTCTTTTCATTAAGGCAGTTTCGCAGAGACCAAAACAAATGTTAGTCTGATGGTGCAAGGTCTAAATTATACAGTGGATGCATCAATACTTCCCAGCCAAGCCCTGCCAATTTTTGCCGGGCCATCAAATATGTGTGTGGGCTGGCATTGTCATGATGGAAGATAACGCCCTTTCTGTTGATCAATTCAGGTCGATTTTTTGAATTGCTTGTTACAACCTGGTTAATTGCTGCCAGTACAGAGCCGAATTGAGTCTTCAGCCAGGTTCTAGCACCTCATGATAAACAATCCCCTTCCAATCCCACCAAACACAGCATAAGTTTATTTGGTGTCAATCCTTTGAAGTCGTTTGTGATTATTCGCCTTTTTTGACCATGATCTTTATCAAGCGACATTCTCGTATCTTATCCATTTTTCATCGCCCGTAATGATTTGCTTCGATCTCGTTGCGTTTTATTAGCGTTTCGCAAAATAAAATTCGATCGATTAAATTTTTTTGTTTTAATTCACCCAAACGTCGAGCAAATGGTTCAAAACTGTTTCGTGATGGATATTCGGTTCGTTAACAATGTCATGGCTGCTTATGTGTCTCGGTCTTCTTCAATTTTTTGTAAGATTTTATCGATTTTTCCAGTGATTGGTCGATCTGAGCGAGGTGCATCTTTGACATCGAAAATTTCAGGTCTCCTGGCTGTGGCTTTTGATAAAGTATCTTGACCGTAGACATCACAAATTTTTTCACGAGCCTACGATGCATTGTCACCTTGATCATAGTGATATTGTAAAATATAGCGAATTTTTTCAGAAATTTCACTCATTTTTAAATGAATACAACTTTTGACACGAATAACGAAATACAAAACTGTCCACATGAAAATTGTTTACCTTCAAAACCATGTCAGTTTGACTTAATCTGATCAGTATTGCCAAATATATGATAACGAACTCCATCTAGTGACAAAAAAGACAAATTTTTTTTTGTGGTAGGGAGGTGAAGGCATTTACGCCCGCCGAGTCTGGCAGTGTGGGACTCCCATGGAAGATACCCTTAGACTACCTACTAAACACCTCCCCTGTCAATCTGAGAGCCTAGCCTGGAACCGTTTGACACATTACTTCGGGCTAAGCCTCATTTCTCTACGCGTTTAGGCGCCACCGGGCTACAGGGATCCCTTTTCCAGCGGAAGGAGGGGAAGGGGGAGGGATTTCTAGAAAAGAGACCTCTCCGTCCTGGACGCCTCCAGGCGCTCAAATATGTTCCTTTTTATCTTAGGAACTGCCCGAGCCTAATGTGCCACACAGTTCCATTTGTCAACGGATGTGAGCATCTCTCCAGTGAATTCATCTGGAGAGAGATCTCCCATTTCTTCAATGAGGTAACCGCGCTGCCTTTCTCACCTCTTGCATACAAAAAATGTGTGGTAGGCATCATCGACCTCTCCAGCACAGAATATGCAGTCAGGAGACCGTGACTTACCAATCTTGTGCAGGTAAGACCGAAAGTATCCATGTCCACTCAGTAGCTGAGTCAGATAGAAGTCAGTCTCACCATGCCTTCGATTGAGCCACGGCCTCAGGTCACCAATAAGGTGTGCGGTCCACCTACCTTTTGTATCGTTAACGCAGGATTGTTGCCAATCACTGAGTGAGCGTTCTCGTTCTTCGTGGGTGACAGCACCTCTGTCGCATTCGTCCCTCCGCAGGTAGATTCTGTGGCGCTCCTTGGCAAGGAGGGCAATGGGTATCACTCCAGCGATGACCAGCACTGCCGACTCCGACACACTCCGATATGCAGATGCAATCCGCAGCGCTCGTCGTCACTGCACCTGTGCCAAGCGCTTCGATACAGCTCCTTGTTGAGAGCCTCACACCATATTTCCGATCCGTACAACAGCACAGATTGTACTGCACTCATCAGAAGGCTCCTTCTTGATGAGGTGGGACCCCTATGTTGGCCATTTGTTGGCTGAGAGCCGAAACACTCGCTGCAGCCTTGTCAGCGATTGCCCTGATTTGCTCGGAGAAACGCATCTTCGAGTCGATCAGAATGCCCAGGTACTTCACTGCTAGTTTAGTCTCAACGAGTGCTTCCCCAATGTTGATCATCCTTACTCTAGGGATTCTCTTTTTTGTCAAGATGACCACTTCTGTTTTCTCCAAAGCTAGGCTGAACCCGCAAGCAGTCATCCAGTCCCTCACTCGGCGCATTAGCATACCCAGTCTGAATTGCGCTTGTTCAACAGTGCGTCCTGCAACTAGTGCCGCGACATCATCAGCATAGCCGATCAAGCGCGACTCATCCGGCAGCTCGATTCTCAGTAGCCCGTCGTACGTGATGTTTTACAGGTCTGGGCCAAGGATGGAGCCTTGTGCAACACCCGATGTAACTTCCATCCTCCGCCGACCCTCCTTCGTCTCATAGAGCAGGCTCCGGTCTGTCAGGTAGTTCTTCAAAATCCACATCAGATATTCTGGAACTTGAAAAGAGTTTTCCAGTGCTTCCAGAATATCCGCCCATCTATTGGAATTGAAGGCGTTTCTGACGTCAAGCGTCACAAGCAACACATCCCTTTTGTTTGACAGGCAGTGAACCTCCGCTCCTTGGACCCCACTCACTACTTCCGCTATCGCGTCCTGCTCTAAAACCATACTGCCGTGGAGATAGGTCCCCGGCAGAACGGACCGTGACAGTGAGTCTTCCCTTGATGAGTTTCTCGAGCACTTTCCCAGCCGTGTCTAGCATACATAACGGGCGGTATGCAGACGCCAACTCGGAATTTCCTTTCCCCTTGCTGATCAGTACGAGCCTCGCCACTTTCCAGCGTTCCGGGAATACACCTTCGTAAAGGCAAGCGTTGAACATACTGAGCAACAAGTCAGAACAAAGCTTGTAGACAAGCTGCAAAACCTCAGCAGGAACGCCATCTGGTCCCAGTGCCTTTCTTGCTTTCATGGATAGAATTGCCTGCTCCAGTTCCATCATTGTGAAAGGTGAGCATTCTAATGGTGTTTGTGCATGAGCTGAATCGACACGGACAGGGTGCGTGGGGAATAGTGCCCGTACGATCTCGTCCATCTTCTCTGCTTCATGTAAGCAGGGCTTCCGTTGGGCACCAAGTTTTCCCATGACCAGCTTGTAACCTAGGCCCCACGGATCCCTATTTACATCGTCCACGAGGTCTTGCCAGCATCAGGCCTTGCTCTTGTTAATAAGCCTGCGAAGATATTTCCTGCCGGACCTGTATGCTGCTAGCCTAGTGTCTGCCTCCTCCCGTGTTCGCGCCCGCTGGGCCTCTCGACGAAGTTTATGACACTCGTTTCTTTGTTCGGCGGTCTCGTTTGACCACCAGTATACTGGAGGCTTACCGTGTCGGGGTCTCCGAGGGGGCATGGAAGACTCGCAAGCAGTTATGATGGTACTCATAGTTGAGTTCACCAAGTCCTTGGCTGTAGGCCCTCCACTCCCTGGCGGAGCTCCCAGCAACGGTACGCCTGCCGTAAGCGCGTCAGCGAACCTCTCAACGTCCATCCTCCAAGTCCTCCATCCAAGGATTGAAGTTTGGGCATATGCACGCAGAGTGGCACTGTTGTGAACCTCAACCGCTATATACTGGTGATCACTAGCCGAGTAGTCCTCTAGTACTCGCCAGTGTGTACTCTAGAGACCAGGGACTCCGAAGCGAGTGCCACATCGGGTAGGGTTCCTACGCAACCCCAACGGCGGAAAGTAGGCGTGTTAACAGTATTTAGAACAAAAAGCGCTGTTCTGGCCGCCATGTCCAAGATTTGCCTTCCCCTTGGGTCAGATTGTGGCATACTCCATTCAATGGCTCTAGTGTTGAAGTCTCCTCCGACCAGCATGTGGCCCTCTGTGTTCGAGACAGCGTCCTCCAGGGCATCGAGTTTGGTTCGAAAAGATCGCATTGCCTCGTTAGGCGTCAGATAAACACTGAAATATGTTATCCCTGAACACCGCACCCACACAAAACCATCCCCGCGTCCATGGCCCTGCACCTGAAGGCGGGCGCTATCTCGAACCCAGATGGCCGAGGTACTAGATTTGTCAGGGTACCACGCTTGTGAGTCCTTGTTATGATGTTGCTCGCTCAGCAACAGGAGGTCAGCTTTCTTATCCCTCGCAAACTGCTCAAGTAGGTCCTGGGCGTTTGTGCTTCGGTGCAAATTGACCTGCAGGATACGGATCATTTGAGTATCGATTTGGCTTTAGTTAGGGCCTCCTTGAAAACCCAGCGTCTCCCTGTCCCCGGCTCATGTTTGAGGTCGCCAGGTGCTAGCTTAACATCCTTGCAAAGAATGCATTTTGCCTCGTTCGTGCACTCCTTCCTTTTGTGCCCCGTTTCACCACATTTGTAGCACAGAGATCTCCTGTCGGTTCCCCTACAGCCATACGCGGTGTGTCCGTATTCGAAGCATCTGAAGCAGCGGATAGGGATCGCTCTTCACCGTATCCTGCAGATCACCCAACCTATCTTAATTTTGCCCTTCGCCAGGATTTGCTGGGCGTCTTTATCAGCTAGCTCGACAATAGCCATGCGTTGCCCCCTTGTGTTTTCACGTGTCAATCTTGCCTTGACTTCACTTAAGCTGGGGAACTCCCTCCTAATGGCATCCTCTACTTCAGCTTTGTCCGTGACGCAGTCGAGGTCCCTGATTTCCAGGGTGGCCATTGGTTGGAGCGAGGCAACCGTTGCCGCATCTCCAAGAACCCTTTGAACCGCGTCACGGAATGCATCTTTGTTTGTGGCCTCTGGCCCGAATTCCACCAGCAGGCCACCGGTCCGGGTTGGTCGAACTGCTTTGATGGCAGTTTTGGTGTCGTCTGGCTTGACCGCTCCTTTAATTTCACGGAGGACATCTGCGTAGGTTCAACCCTTAGTGGGTTTGATAAGCAGTGCCTCTCGCAAGGGTTTGCGCCGCGGTTTGCTTTTTGTTTTCTGTGGTATATCAGGGGGTTCTTTGTTCTTCTTTTCGTGGTTGAGCTCTTTGTCTGTTTTTTCTAGGAATAGCTTTTTGGCCGCTTTTTTCGCTGCCTTGTTTCGCACCACATGAAACTCCTCGCCTGGAGTGACAACTTCATTTATGGTCTCGTCCTTCCTCCTTTTCTCACGGTCGCCTTCAATTGGGCTACCGGCCATTCTTTTGCTGCTGCTAGGACCCACTGATGCCTCGAGGGAGAGTGTGTCTTTTTGGTGCTTTTCGGTTGCAAGCCACCTCCGCCTGTAGTGCGTTATGCGGCCAAAAAGCTCCTCCAGTTCAAGAATGCCATTCCTGATACTCTTGCCTATGTTTTTCTGCACTTCGCAGGCAGCCTTCAGTTGTTTGACGAAAGTCCCCGCTTTCCGAGTAAGCCGGTCCTCTTCGGCGCGGTCAAGGGCGATTGTGTTATTTGGCGCCACCTCTTGGGAGAGGCCCTCGTTTCCTAGCCCTTTTGCTTCTATTGCTTGGGTGACGTTTGAAATGGCGTCGGCCAACGGCAAAACTTCTCCCTCCTCCAGTCTTACACTGGCCTCCGTTGGTGTCGCAGCTTGATCCAGATTGTGTACATCTTATACTGAACGCTGTCGGGTGTGCATAGTCCTGCTACTGCGCCAAAAGGCCGCAATTACGCCAGATTGCACGACGCACTCTGCCTTCTTTCGTTCCTTAGTCCGTCTGTCGTCTGTCTCCGATGATTTAACCTGTGATGTTGACTTTGACAGTGTTTCTGGGGTTCGCTGCCTCCCCCGCAACCGGTGACTTGTTTTATCTATGTTCTTGCCAACAGCGATTTTTGCCTGAAAGGGTTCTCCGTACTAGCGTCCTTTTTGCTTGTAGTTATATCTGTTACAGAAGCCAAGTTCACCACTTCTATAACATTGCAGTCGCTGGATGATGACGGCCTTGAGCCTGCTCGCTCACTACCCTCTGCCGCCGGTCCTGGGGATCCAACCCCCTGCACCGTAAGTTGGTTACCCTTGTGGACCTGCATGGTTTGGTTTTCTGTCTGGGTTTCCGTTCCCATAGCATTTTACCTACTCAGGTATTTGTCCTGAGACTCTCCCTTCACTGCCGAACATTGTCCACGGCAGCTTATTGGTTATTCGCAGCGAGCCTTTCGAGAAAGGTCTGCCCCTATCCGCAACCCTGGGGACGCGTTTGGTTCCCGGGTCTGAGGGCACTATCGATAAATCGATAACCAAAGACAAAAAAAATACAATACTTTTTAGACTATCCAATATTAATGCAAAACATTGGTATTTGGTTCCAGTCACCCCACCTGACCATACTTGAATTTAATTTCCTAGTCACGAGCATCCTGAGGACTACTGTTTTGACTAATATGTCAAAATACTCCCACTATTTGTTTGGTACATCAAACAAATAGTACTTCTGTTGATTTCATCTCAAATCCCTACGAAAGAAGTGCATCAATAATCAACAAGATATAAAAACTTTATCCTCAAGTTTCTTCCCACACAAATTTCGCACTTTCGTATTTCAAAAATATTCGACAGAACTCCATTCAGTCATATTTATTGCTGCTAAATATTTTTAATTACCTCGGAAAATTCAACATTCAAAACTCATAACCGGCAATTAAATGTCCCGTCCGCCGCTGCAAAAATATGACAATAAAAAAGTAAAGAGTGCTTCATGAATCATTCAACACTTTATGTAAGTTCTTTTCATAAAAAGGCCATTCATCTGGAAAATAAAACAATATTTATGTATCTCTTTTGCTACTAAATAATCACGCAAATAAACCGAACGAAAGCCATTAATAAGACACGACAGCGGCTGGTCAAGTTGTGAAGGATGCGCGAGGGGGTGGCGGGCGGATTCCGAGATACAAAGTGACTACTATTCAAAACAACATTTTTATGATCAATATTTCGTATCTTTACGAGGTACCCGAATTCACTGCAGAAATGGCTTTGTATCCTGAATTTGGTTGCAATCACTGAGCCCATCTGCCCCAATAAACGTCTTTGTTTTATGCAAACACGTTCTGTGTAATTGACTGAGAGCTCACTCAAAGGCGTGTGTCGGTACTTTGCTATTTATGAGGCTCTTAACTCCTTCGGTGTCTGATTTTTTCGGGGTAGGTGAATTTAGTCCGAGCTGAACTCTATTCATGTTGAATAAATTTTTAAAATACTTGGTATGAAATTCCTCATATTTCTCGTCGTGCAGTAATTCGCTCATCGTATGCTATTGAAGATATTTTACGTGATTGATAATTATAAAGTTTTGAATGCCGCAACTCAGAAAGGAAGACTTCTTGTTCTGGCAGAAAGAACAAGGTTCACGCACTAAAGGATACCTCTATTAAAGAATAAAAGCTTCCCGTTGGCACCGAAAGTCACAGAGGTAGATTTTTTGATTCAAAAGCTTTCGTGCGCTGGACATTTCCTTCCCAAAGAAGGTTCATTAATAATATTTCACGTCTTCACATTCCATATCAATCGTCTTTAATACAATGAATTTATGTATCACACGTCTTCTACTTTTTCTCAAATTAGAAGCTGTAATGTTGGTGCTAGACTTAAAATTAAATCCAGCATACTATTGAGTGTTAGTAATAGGGCTTTTGTGGTTGGATTCTGAAAAAGATACCTGAAGTCAGTGGAATAGAGAACCTATTCAAGGAAAGTTTTACATAAAAAGTCGGAGCTCTATCAATACCCATGCGGTGTACATACATAGTTTGTTTTTCACTGCAGGATAATATTACCTCATAGAAGTTGCATATACTAAGCTGGACAAAATAATAGGTGTGAGCTTCCAAAACTCGTTAAATGTAGAGAAAAAAATTGACAATATGTTCTGAAATCAGAAAACCAGTCCGACAAGTGAGTAGCACCCTTTTCGAATGAAATGGGAGAGTCCCCACAATAAAATTACTTATTGGCAAATACTCGTATTGCGGCTTGTTTCCTTAATCAGTTTTTAAAATTGAGGAGGACGGACTATAAGCCCGCTCAGTTATGATACGTGCTGGCTTAAAAATCAGAACGTATCGCAGCTGAGTGGACAGACACACAGCCAAAGCGTGATACTGACCATATCACCTTGTGGTGCCCTGACACATTCGGTCATGATAATGATATACTCCAACTATGCCTAAGCGAAGGCCCGAAGGGGGCTGTAGTGCTACAATTTATTTTATTTTAATATTATAGGTGTGCGCTGATTAAAAATTAAATTAAGTCAATTTAAAGAATGGTTTAGTTGCAGAAGGTTAGATTCTAAGCAAATCAAATTGAATGAAGGTATGATTATAAGATAGTAATAATATTAGATGGGTCGGAGACCTCAATGTAGTGCAGTGGAGAGAAGACTTGTCCGTCAGCTCCGAGATGAAAGGAAACTCTACAAATTCATTGCGACAACAATAAGCGGGTCTGAAAATTTTATTACAAATGCTCTTAAACCAGAAAAATTCGTTGACACGCGTGAAGCACCTATAAAGAGAAAATTGTATAGTTACATTAGCTAAACGCTCCTCGTTCAAATCATCCAGTACAATTGCAAGCAAAATTGGGAGTATTTTTTCATCATCAATAGTTTCATGGCGATTAGTAAGCGCTAAACTACTGGGTAAGATTACCCGAAATGCCCATGAAACTGAAAACTTGACGAAGAGGAAAAACTTTCCATTCACTCAAAAAACTAAAAATGGCACAATATTCTCTCGAGCGATAAAACAAAGTTAAATTTGTTTGATAAAGATGCGGAAAGAACCGTTCACCAAGTAGAAGGCAAACTATTCCATGCTGGGTTTACGAAAAAAACGGTGGAGCACGGAGATCGCAGCGTGATGGTATGAAGCTATTTTTCATGGCGAGGTGTACGTCCGATACATCTCCACTTCTTCTTCGTAGCACTACAGCCCTTCTCGGGCCGATGTTTCCTGCAAATAGCGTTTCAAACGGTTTCGGTCCATAGACCGCATCCTCCAATTTCGGTAACCGAGCAGCGATGTAATGTCTTCATCGGCTGAGTCCGACCACCGTTTCATCGGTTTTCGCACTGGTCTCCGGCCAACAGTTCTTCCCAACGAATACCTTTTTGGGTATCCGTTGTTCGTCCATACGATTTATGCGGCCAGCCCATAGCAGTTTCTGCAGTCTTACAATCGTTGAGACCTTTGGCTCGTCCAAAATTTCATACAGTTTATGGTTGTACCGCATTCGCCATAGATCCCCGTTCAGCTCACTCCAATTATTCGCCTCAGGACGCATCGCTTAAAAGATTTGTATACTTGGAGCTTTGTAGTAATCGAGCAGTCACCTAAGCAAACTGCTGAAGAACTGGCATAACATGACCCGAATTTTAGTAGCTGATTTGAAAATTTAATCATTCCAATTTATAGTTCATAAATTATAAAATTTTTTTGTATTATCATATATATATATATATATATACATATATATATATATATATATATATATATATATATATATATATATATATATATATATATATATATATATATATAATGTTATCTTCTATCTCTGTATTAAATTTAAATTCTTCTTTATAGTTAAATATAAATTTCAAATTATCTTTTTTCTCCATATTAAAATTTAATTTTTCTTTCTTAATTATATTCTTTATGATATTTATCTTTTTATTAACATTTAAAAATTGTTTCAGTATTAACTTGTTTTAATTTAAAAATTCGAATCTACAACAAAAATGCAGACATGGCAACTCCTTTACAATCGAGCTTATTCACGAATTGCACTTCCGGCAAGGTAATTGAGAGTTAGGGATGGGCAATATCGGTCCTTTTTAGTAACAGCTCCAATGGTTACTGTGACAAGCGAGTAACAGTTCCAAGTTAACGGTCCTGTTCCTGTTACAAAATACTTATTCGTTCCTGCTGTAACTCAAAAATTATCGCAATTTTTAATCGTAATATTTAATGAGGAACCTCATTATATATATGTATGTAATACTTTAACCAAATAAGGCAAGTCAATCAAGGGGATATAATACATATATATTTACTTCAACGGCAAATAATTATACTAGTACATTAAACGTTTTCGGATAATATTTTTTCGTTGGAATTTAAAAACAGTAGCATTTGAACTTTTTCTGCCGATAGTTGACATCTTCTTTTCGAAAGTATCATTCCTGCTTTGGAAAAAAGTTGCTCGCACGAAACTGATGTAGAAACAGCACACAATCTTTCTTGAGCCACTTCATGCAGAATAGGATAATGTTGAGATTTTACCTTTGACCGATGTATCCGCAGCAAAAAACAATTAAAGAAAAAAGAAACAAGCAAGCGACTATATTTTATACGTGCTAATTTAATGAATGCTGTATGTAAAGTGAAGTGACTGTACAAAAATTACAATGCTATGAATGTCAAATGTATTAGTGTTTTGCAGAATGACCGTGCGATGTGGTGTCGCCACGAATCCTATATTTGAATATTTAAACGTTAACAAAAACTATAAACTCGATACATTTTAATACTCCCACCTTTTGTTAACTACCAGATAAACCAAAAACTATGTTCCAATAAAACTATTGCCATAAGGGCCAATGCAAAATAATTGAATGAATCATTAACAAAAATCTTGATTGAATTCGAAAATGTAATCAAAATGAAAAAAGTAAAATTCAATTTGTCATGCCCAATGATTACCATAAAAATTCAAATCGATTTTTTGGTAATGCTTGTGTCAAACCGTCTGCCAATTGATCATGACTTGAGATTGATTCAACTGCCAATTCCTTTCGTTCGTGCTGTTCCGGAATAAAATGATAAGCCACATCAATATGCTTTTTTCGACGATGGAACACCGGATTTTTAAACAATTTTACCGCACTTTCGTTGTCGATGTACAAAGTTGGTTCGTTCACTTGATCCGGTACGATTTTATTCAATAACCTTTTCACCCAAAACAATTCGGATGTCGCTTCAGAAGCAGCAATATATTCAGCTTCAGCCGTTGATTTCGATACACTTGATTGCCGCCTTGAACACCAAGTTATGGCGCTATTATTCACAGTAAAAATGAAACCAGTTGTCGATCTGCGTGTATCAAGATCGCCAGCATAATCCGAATTGCTGTATCCATTGAATGTAATTTCACCCGTTGTAGAGCCGTACAAAATACCACGATTCAATGTACCATTTATGTATTTCAAAATAAGCTTCGCCGCATTCACATGAGTGATCGATGGTTTTTCCAAATAACGACTGGCCACGCCGATTGCATACAAAATGTCAGGTCGTGTTCCCATTGCCAAATACATAATGCTGCCCACAAGTTGTCGATACGGAAAATTCGATGGATCGCTGTCATCGTATTGCGATAATTTTTGATTTGTATCGCTTGGTACTCCCACTGAAACACAATTTTCCATGTTGAACTTTCGAATAACCTTGCGTGCATATGCCGTTTGATGTATAAAAATCGATCCGTCGTTCAAACGATCAATTTCAATACCAAGAAAACACCTGGCGTCGATTACTTTTATCTCGAGCTTTTGCTTCAAATGATTGATGATCTCATCGATCACATCATCACTGTCACCAAAAATCATGCCATCGTCAACATAAATACATAAAATAACTGTGTTTTTCCCATTTGACTTTGCAAAAACACATGGATCAGCCAATGATGATTTAAAGCCGAATTCTTCGATGAAATCCTTAAAGGTTTGATTCCAGCATCTTGAACTTTGTTTTAAGCCATACAAACTTTTATGTAACTTGCATACCTTGTTTGTATCATCGCTGAATCCAATCGGTTGTTTCATGTACACATTTTCACGTAGATCTCCGTATAAAAATGCTGTTTTCACGTCAAATTGTCGCATTTTCGATTTCTTTGCCGCTGCAATTGAAAATAATGTCCGGATTGAATCAAAACGCACCACCGGACTGAACGTTTCTTCATAATCAATTCCATGCTGTTGATCAAAGCCACGTGCCACTAACCGCGCTTTGTATCGTTCAATTGAATCATCCGGATTACTTTACTTGAAAACCCACTTATTATCGATGACCTTTTGATCGTGTGGTTTTTCGACCAATTTCCATGTGTTATTTCGCACCAGTGAATTGTATTCCTCTTGCACTGCTTGTAACCACCTATCGCTGTTCGGTGATTCAACTGCTTCCCGAAACGTTTGAGGCTCATCATCAATTGCAATAAGTGCCATTGCAACCAATGTCGTTTGATTTCGATTACGTGTACGCGATTCAAGTATATTGTCCTCATCAATATCAGTCAAACCCGTTGTTCCACGCTTGACAATTCTTGCCGCCTGTTGTTGTTGTTGTTGTTCGGCCGTTGCTGCCGTTGCGGTTGACGTTGATGCATCACTTGACTCCGCTTTATTTTGTTCAACATTCGATTGCTCAGGCTTGAGCTCATCCGTTTGTACCGCTTTTTCCTGACCACCGTGTACTTGTGCCAAGATTTTTATTGTATTAAATTCATCCGATAAAAATTTCACATCGCGAACCACCTCGATTTTCCTTGTATCCGGATCATAAACACGATAACCTTTGATATTATCGTCAAATCCAACGAAAATACATTTCTTTGATTTTGGTTCTATTTTACGACGTTTTTGTTTCGGTACATGAACATATACACCAGTGCCAAACGAGCGAAGATTTTCAACCTGTGCCGGTTTACCACACCACAATTCATATGGTGTTTTATTCTTGACCGTGCTCGTTCCAGTGCGATTTAAGACATATACGGCCAAATTTACAGCCTCCGCCCACAAATTTTCATTCAAACCCTTTGCATGTATCATTGAACGTGCTGATTCAATGATCGTACGCATCTCACGTTCTGCACATCCATTCTGTTCCGGTGTGTATTTGACAGATCGACGATGTTGAATTCCATTTTCCTCAAGAAAATGATTCACTTCAGCATTATCACATTCCGTTCCTTGGTCCGATTGAAATGCCTTGATTTGATGGCCCCACTGTTTTTCGCTAAACTTGATGAACGTTTTGAGTCTGTCAACGACTTCAGCCTTGTTTTTCAAACAATAAATGAATCGCATTTGTGAAAAATCATCCTTGAATACAACAAAATATATCGATCCACCAATTGATTTATCGTATGGTCCCCATAAATCACCATGGATTATTTCACCGCATGCCTTTGACCTCAGATTAATAAGAACTGGATGGGCTAAGCTCATATAAAATGCATGAGAGAGCATGCGACCGGTTTCTGTTCTCTTCCAAGTGAACAGTCTGTCATTTCCTCCCCGTCTGCCTCTTGCTGGTCACTTTCTTGTTCCAAAAGCTGACTAGGTGTGAACAGACTGTCAAGTTGACTGATGCAAATTGGACGCCAAATTGGCCAATTTGCAAGTTTCGTCGCGAATTTTTTCCGATATTAAAACTGTGGAAAGTGTTCGCGATCTAAATTCGTTCCAAGTGTTTAAACATTCGATTGGAGTTTGTGATTTAAGTTACTTTAACGTGTGACACTGTGTAATTAACTTAGAATTTCAAAATGAAATGTGTAGTGCCTTCGTGAAAAAATCATAGTGGAAAAGGATCTGTACGTGTTTCCTTTCACAAGTGAGTAGTTATTATATTAATGTTTTGCATGTTTTTCATACAATGCTGAAGGTTTTTCAAATAGAAAGCAAATTTTTGGTATTGTATGAAAATTTGTTTACATTGAGCAGCAGCCATGTTTGCTTGTGCAATTTGGCTCTCTCTAAGGTTGTAAACAAGAGCGTAGCAGTAGGAAAAGTGGTCGCAGGGGTTGTTGCAACCATATTGTCACTTGGTTGTCCACTCCAGTATTATTTAATTACTCAATGCCTTTGACTTTTCTACACGTGATTCAAAACTCAATCTGTGCTGCTTGCCATATGCGCATCCATCACAATCAAAATCCTCATCGATGAATTCAATGTTCCGATTTCGTAAAATTTTTCGTACATATGCAACATGCTGATGTGCCAAACGTTCATGCCACATTTGCAATGTGAGTGTTTTCATTGCCACATGTGCCGCTGATTTTAGGTACATTTCTCGAGAGAAATTTACCTATTGCGGAGAGCATCATATATATATATATATATATATATATATATATATATATATATATATATATATATATATATATATATATATATATATATATATATATATATATATATATATGGGATATAACGAAATTTGTGACCACGATAGAGGTTGCAATTTTGCTTCGATTTTCACCAAATTTTCAGGAAAGGTGTATTGGATAATTACCTCGGTTAAGTTCGTGAACCAGCTATATCGGCCGGGCAAAAACAAAATGGCGGCCATTTTAGACGAAAAATCGTGATTTCTGTTCTGACCAAAGTATAGCTCCGATTTGGATGAAATTTGGTACAAAGGTTCATTGCTGTATGTGATGAATCTCACAATAAAAAATCCAAAGTCGGTACGGCAGAAACAAAATGGCGGCCGCTCAAAGGTCGAAAAACGTGCAAAATTTTGTTGTTGTAATAGTGGTCAAAGCTTTCAACAGATTTTCATGAAATTTGATAACTTGATAGAAATTATAAGTATCTAAAGAATTACGTGAAAAAATTGGAGGTCAAGTTGCAAAAAACAAAATGGCGGCCAGTTAAAGGGCAAAATTTCAAAGGCTTTTTAAAGTCGCAATTTTAATCCGACATATACGAGATTCGGTTTCAAGATAGACATTATTTAGGCCTACAGTCTTTGATATTTTGGTGATCATGCATGAGCAAATTTCAAAATGGCGGCCGTTTAAATATGCGTTTTTTCAGGTTTTTGTGGCCCTCTAGCGGTCACATTTTCCAGCGGATTTTGATGAAACTTGAGATTATGGATCTCTGTACTATGTTCTTGTATTATGCGGGAAATTATTAAAACTAAATGAAAAATAAAAAAGTCGAAAATTTAAAGCCTAATATTTTTAGCTGCCATTTTCTTTAAAAATTGAATTATTTTGCCCTGTCTAGAGTGAAACTTCTATTTGAACGAGATAGTACATTGATTGATGAGTTCCTAGCATACAAAGATTTAAAATAATCCAAAATAAAATGCATGCATTCAAAATGGCGGCCCCCAAAGGTCAGAAGGCAAGCGCAATTTGCTATTTTAGTGCCAACTGAAATAATGAATATTTTTCATGATAACGTTTTAAATGACTTTACTTGATAGAATTTATAAACCAGACCATTTTTAAGATATTGTAAAATCTTTTTAACAATCCCCTTAAAAAATTATAAAATCGCGACTTGTCTGTCTGTCCGTCCGTTTGTTCGTGCGTCAAAACAAGTTTTCTCGCAAACCACATGAGCTAGAATGAGGAAATTTTCTACGTAGGTCAAAAGTGGTGCCTCTTGAAATTTGCAGTGCAAGAAAATATTTTAAGGTATTTTAAGGGGGGTCTCCCCATACAGGGGGGTGGCATACAATTTTTTTTTATTTCTGTAGCAGCCAAGATTCTCAACAGATTCCGTTGAAACTTGAAATTATAAGTTATTAACGCAAGTTAATTTAATTTAATTATGCAAATCGAATGACAAATGAAAAAGTCGAAAATTTACAGCTTAATATTTTTAGCAGCCGATTTCAATAAAAATTGAAATGATGGCCCTCATAGTTCAGAAAAAAATTGAAAATGTATATATTAATGGCAACGCAAGTGCTGATTAAACTTTCATGGAAATCTTTTGAAATTAACTATTCGAGCTATTTAAGCCTTTGTGTGGTTACCACTGTGAACTGTGTAAACAGCAAATGCGAGAAGGGCGAAACCGGTATTTATATTTTTACAACAATTTATGATCCGCCGATTTTCAATATGTAATCCATACGCGTGCAACTCAATTTAATTAGCAAAATATTCGCGCCCCGATAAAAGGTCTCTAAGAACGAACGTGGCCAGATTTTTTTTTATGTTAATAAATACCCATGTGGTACTACGAAAATTGCAGAAAGAAGTTGAGTAGTAGGCAAGCCAAATTTTTTTTCGAAGCTTTATGCTACATACGAGAAATTTACCTTTCCGGCTGGTGCTGCCAACGGGGATTTTTCACATTCCGATGCTTCAATAGGTTGTATAATCATTTGCCATAGACCACCTCTACGCAATGCAATCGCTACCACTTTGTCTTCATCATAGAATTTGAATGAATCCGCATCAGCTTTCAACTTGTGACCATTGTCCAACGCTTTACTTGATGAAAAAAGATTCACGCACCCGTCCGGTATGGAAAGAACATTAACTAATGTTTTTGAAATCCATTTCTCACCTGTGAATGTTAATGCTTTCACATTGCCGCGTCCAATGCCTGTCATTTTCGATCCATCACCGATGGTAACTGGAACGGGTGTTTGCAATTTCTCGTAATTTTCAAGCCAATCGATTCGATTACACATATGAGATGTTGCACCAGAGTCGACAAACCAAGAATCCCGTTGTTGTTGCTTTAAAATTAGTTCATTCGCTTCACACAAAAATGCCTTCGATTCAGTTTCATCTTTGTTGCTTTTGTCACCTTTGGAATGCTTCAAATCAGGGCAATCCCGCTTGTAATGTTGATCGCTACCACATTTAAAACAACGACCCTTTTGTTTGCTTTGTGATTTTTCACCTTGACTCTTCTTATTCTTCTTTTTATCGCCATCCCGTTTTGCGAAAAATGCTTCACTTTTCTCAGCCGATTCACCACGTTCAGCTTTTCGTGTGTTGATGCGATGCTCTTCCAACATTAATCTTTGTGTGAGATTATCCAATGTTTTCTCAGCTGTTGCCGTTGAATCCCAAGCGCTACTCAAATGACTATATTCATCCGGCAAACTTGATATTAATTTCGAAATCAATATCTCATCCGAAATTACATTGCCAGCATCACGTATTTGCTGCACCAAATATTCCAATTTTGCAATATTTGTAGCCATATCGTCCGATGAATTGCACTTGTATGAATAAAATCGTTCCATTAACAATTGTATACCAGCATCGTGCCTTTGCTCGTATACAGCATGCAATTTTCTCCACATTTCAGCCGATGTATTGCAACGAACTATGAGCTGTGTTGGTTTTCGTCCAATCGATGTAACAATGATCCGCTGAGCCTTAGCATCTTTTTGTTTCCATTCAGCAATTTCCTTCACCTTTGGATCCTCTGTTGTTGCCACGGGCGATTTACTTGTTCCATCAACAATATCGAAATAACCAGCCGCATTCAAACATACTTTCACTTGAAATCGCCACGTCATCCATTGACTAATATCTTGTAACTTGTCAATTTTAATTACTTCGGTTTCCATTGCAACGCTAATATTTTATTCCTTTTGACCAAATAAAATAAATTTCAACGATTTGTCCGCAAAATTTCATCCAAACGTAACACCAATTGCTCAGCTACTCTGTTCAATACAATACGATTGTTCCAGAACGTTCTTACCGCTGCACGCGTTTGCCTGTGCTGTGTCAGTGAATTTCACAATCGTATCAACTATTGCGTCACCCTCAATTTTTGCTCACCAAAAATTCTTTTCCCTAATTATTTTGCGTTGTCCGGGCCCATAACCTGTTGAGATTTTACCTTTGACCGATGTATCCGCAGCAAAAAACAATTAAAGACAAGTTGGGTAAACAGACCTACGCTCATGTCAGAAGGGTTTTGTATTCAATTGACAAAATGCAGTCACCAGATCGAATCAAATCAAGAAACATGTCAAAGACGATTTTATTGGAGAAAATATGAAATACGAAGATCATACTATTATTAACAAAGTTGAACGAATTTCGACTTCTGACGTTTTTAGAATTGTTATACTCATAAATGTCTCCCTTGATAATTATTTCAGATGTCCATCCGCGACGGAGGAAACACATTTTTCATGTATTTCCCACCTGTGCCCCCACTGAAGCAAAAACTGACAGTTTAACAACTGTTTTGAAAAGCTCCCAAGAAAACTTTCATTTCATACTCATATCGGCTACGTTTGATGAATTTTTTTTTCAAGGGCCACTCTCCTGTACTGTTATCATCGATTAATGGCCAATTTTTTCGAATCATAGAATGGTTACAAAACCCTTTTGCTAGGAGCTCTCTCCCACCTCCTTGACTTGTTTCACTTATGAGCATTAATTGTAGGTACTCATCTTCAGTCATTCATTAAATTGAATCAAGTGTTCAAAGCATGCACCTTGAACGTTGAAGTTGGGAAAGAATAACTCAAAATTATTCAATCTTCGCATTTAAAACAGCCACCATTTTGTTTTACGATTACTGATACCACTAGCTGAACTGATTCTCAAAGATATTCATGACACCTATCATTCCTGAAATTTTCATGCAAATCCTAGCAAAACTGTAGTGTCTGAGTCGGTTAAAAGCGCATGTTGTTCCATAGCCATATGTTGCCATAGTAATAAATGCAGCGCATATTTTTCCATAGTAATACAGGAAAATTCAAACCGCTATAACATCGCTAAATATAATTCAATCTTTATGAAACTTTCAGGACAGATCAATCTTATAAATAGGCATCAACATACTCATTGAATTTAAGGGTACCGTTAAGGTTTTATTCAAGAAATCATAAAATCGATAAATCATACTATTACTAACAAAGTTGAGTGAATTGCGACTTCTCACGTATTGGTTGTTGTTGTACTCACCAAGGCCTACATTCATGATTTTTTTCTGATTTTTCGGATCACAGGTGTCCAATCGCGAGGGGGGGGACACAAATTTTTCGTGTATTTCCCCTCCCTGTGCGCCCCTTGAAGCAAGTTTTGCCAAACTAAGACCTGTTTTGAAAAGACCTTTCATTTGATACCCATATCGGCTACCTTCAATGAAATTTTTTTTTCGGGGGGTCACTCTCCTATATGGGGAGACCCCCCTTAAATACCTTATAAAATTTTTTTGTAGTTGAACTTTAAAGAAATCACCACTCTACACCTACATACGAAATTTGATGTTTCTAGCTTCAGTAGTTTCCGAGAAAAACTGCTGTGACACACGGACGGACGGACGGACGGATGGACGGACGGACAGACGGACAGACGGACAGACTGGTCGCGAAACTAGTAGGGTTTTGTAAAATTATTTTACAAAACCCTAAAAAAAAGAAACAAGCAAGCGACTATATTTTATACGTGCTAATTTAATGAATGCTGTATGTAAAGTGAAGTGACTGTACAAAAAATTACAATGCTATGAATGTCAAATGTTTTAGTGTTTTGCAGAATGACCGTGCGATGTGGTGTCGCCACGAATCCTATATTTGAATATTTAAACGTTAACAAAAACTATAAAATCGATACATTTTAATACAGACACACAAAAAAAGCGTGATACTGACCATATCACCTTGTGGTGTCCTGACACATTCGGTCATGATAATGATATACTCCAACTATGCCTAAGCGAAGGCCCGAAAGGGGCTGTAGTGCTACAATTTATTTTATTTTAATATAATAGGTGTGCGCTGATTAACAATTAAATTGAGTCAATTTAAACAAGTTGGGTAAACAGACCTACGCTCATGTCAGAAGGGTTTTGTATTCAATTTTCAAAATGCAGTCACCAGATTCAATAAAGTCAAGAAGCATGTCAATGACGATTTTATTGGAGAAACTATGAAATTCGAAGATTATACTATTATTAACAAAGTTGAACGAATTTCGACTTCTGAGGTTTTGTTATTGTTATACTCATAAATATCTCCCTTGATAATTATTTCAGATGACCATTCGCGAGGGAGGAAACATATTTTCCATGTATTTCGCCCCTGTGCCCCACTGAAGCAATAACTGACAGTTTAAGAACTGTTTTGAAAAGCTCCCATAGAAACTTTCATTTCATACTCATATCAGCTACGTTTGATGAATTTTTTTTCAGGGGCCACTCTGCTGTACTGTTATCATCGATTAATAGCCAACTTTTTCGAATCCCAGAGTTGTTACAAAACCCTTTTGCTAGGAGCTCTCTCCTGCCTCCTTGACTTGTTTCACTTATGAGTTTTAATTGAAGGTACTCATCTTCAGTCATTCATTAAATTGAATCAAGTGTACAAAGCATGCACCTGAAACGTTGAAATTGGGGCAAAATAACTCAAAATTATTCAATCTTCGCATTTAAAACAGCCACCATTTTGTTTTACAATTACTGATACCACTAGCTGAACTGATTCTCAAATATATTCATGACACCTATCATTACTGAAATTTTCATGCAAATCCTAGCCAAACTGTAGTGTCCGAGTCAGTAAAACGCGCATGTTGTTCCATAGCCATATGTTGCCATAGTAATATATGCAGCGCATATTGTTCCATAGTAATACAGCAAAATTCAAACCGCTATAACTTCGCTAAATATGATGCAATCTTTATGAAACTTGCAGGGTTAATCAACCTTATAAATAGTTACCTGCGTACTGAATTTCATTGAATTTAAGGGTACCGTTAAGATTTTATTCAAGAAAACATAAAATCGATAAATCATACTATTACTAACAAAGTTGAGTGAATTGCGATTTCTCATGTATTTGCTGTTGTTGTACTCATTAAGGCCTATATTCTTGATTTTTTTCAGATTTTTCGGATCACAGGTGTCCAATCGCGAGGGGGGGGACACAAATTTTTCGTGTATTTCCCCTCCCTGTGCGCCCCTCGAAGAAGACTTTGCCAAACTAAGACCTGTTTTGAAAAGTTCTCATAAAGACCTTTCATTTGATACCCATATCGGCTACCTTCAATGAAATTTTTTTTCAGGGGGTCACTCCCCTACATGAGGAGACCCCCCTAAAATACCTTATAAAATTTTTTTGTAGTTGAACTTTGAAGAGAGCACCACTTTACACCTACATACAAAATTTGATGCTTCTAGCTTAAGCAGTTTCCGAGAAAAACTGCTGTGACACACGGACGGACGGACGGACAGACAGACAGACGGACAGACGGACAGACAGGACGCGATTTTAGAAGGGTTTTGTAAAATAATTTTACAAAACCCTAAAAATGGTTTAGTTGCAGAAGGTTCGATTCTAAGCAAATCAAATTGAATGAAGGTATGATTATAAGATAGTAATAATATTAGATGGGCCGCAGACCTCAATGTAGTGCAGTGGAGAGAAGACTTGTCTGTCAGCTCCGAGATGAAAGGAAATTCTACAAATCCATTGCGACAACAATAAGCGGGTCTGAAAATTTTATTACAAATGCTCTTAAACCAGAAAAACTCGTTGAGACGTGTGAAGCACCAATAAAGAGAAAATTGTATGCTTACATTAGCTAACGCTCCTCGTTCAAATCATCCAGGACGATTGCAAGCGAAGTTGGGAGTATTTTTTCATCATCAATAGTTTGACGGCGATTAGTAAACGCAAAATTGCTGGGTAAGATTACCCGAAATGCCCATAAAACTGAAAACTTGACGAAGAGGAAAAACTTTCCATTCGCTCAAACAACTAAAAATGGCACAATATTCTCTCGAGCGATAAAACAAAGTTAAATTTGTTTGATAACGATGCGGAAAGAAACTTTCGCCAAGCAGAAGGCAAACTATTCCATGCTGGGTTTACGAAAAAACGGTGAAGCACGGAGATCACAGCGTGATGTTACGAAACTATTTTTCATGGCGAGGTGTACGTCCGATACGTCTCCTCTTCTTCTTCGTAGCACTGCAGCCCCTCCCGGGCCTATATTTCCTGCATAAAAAACGTTTCGGTCCATAGACCGCATCCTCCAATTTTGATATCCGAGCAGCGATGAAATGTCTTCATCGGCTGAGTCAGACCACCGTTTCATCGGTTTCCACACTGGTCTCCGGCCAACAGTTCTTCCCAATGAATACCTTTTTGGGTATCCGTTGTTCGTCCATACGATTCATGTGGCCAGCCCATTGCAGCTTCTGCAGTCTTACAATCGTTGAGACCTCCGGCTCGTCCAAAATTTCATACAGTTCATGGTTGTACCGGATTTGCCATAGAACCCTGTTCAGTTCACTCCAATTATTCGCCTCAGGACCCATCGCTTAAAAAATTTGTATACTTGGAGCTTTGAAGTAATCGAGCAGTCACCTAAGTAAGCTGCTGAAGAACTGGCATAGCATGACCCGAATTTCAGTAGCTGATTTGAAAATTTAATCATTCCAATTTATAGTTTATAAATTATAAAATATATTTTTTTTTATTATAAAGAAAAAATTTTATGTTATCTTCTATCTTTGTGTCAAATTTCAATTCTTCTGCATAATTAAATATAAATTTTAAATTATCTTTTTTCTCCATATTTAAATTAAATTTTTCTTTCGTAATTATATTCTTTACGATATTTATCTTTTTATTAACATTTAAAAATTGTTTCAGTATTAACTTCTTTTATTTTAGAAATTCGAATCTGCAACTAAAATGCGGGCATGGCAACCCCTTTACAATCGAGCTTATTCACGAATTGCACTTCCGGCAAGGTAAGTGAGAGCGGATGGAAGGCTCGTCAAGTGCCATCGCAAGTGGTCCCACAGGGTGATAACTGGTAACAGGGGAGTCTGTTATTGATCGTCACCGCTAACACGTCGTGAGAACAATGCCATCAGTAAGGCTGGCAGTCGTTAAAATAAATGGAAAGAGAGTACGAGTCGAGGAAAGAGTGGTGTTAGAGTCATCATAAACTACAAGTAATCAATGCAATCAAATTCGTGACAAGTGCAATTTGCAGAAATTACTTAATTTCAATTTGGTGCGGTTTCTCGCAACAGAATATCGTACACGATTGTCTCGCGAATAAGTGCAGTGGATCGACGACATCTGCTCGCTATAACGCTGAAAAGCTGTCGCGTTTATCGCAGTCTGTTTAGTGCAAAAGAGCATTGTGACATTTCACAACACTAGTGATAGCATTGTCGAGGAATTTCTTAAGTCTGCAAGCCACCAAAAGTTGCATAGCAGACCCAAACACCCCGATCAATATTGAAAATATGTGTAACAGCAATTTAATCAAGTTTCCTTGCATTTTACTTAAAATACTTTATTTGGAAATGATGATAATTGAATATAACGCCTGCAAGAAATTATCTTTAGATTTCAAAGTATTGATGGGTGCAAATTGGTCGAAATTCTAAGAATATAATACTTAAATACTTTGTTTTTAATTTCATAAACGGGAAAATACAAAGAAAGAGCCATTTTTCCCTGAAAGTAAATTGTCTGGACCGGATTTAACCTTTTGAATCGCGCGACATTGTACTGATCCATACCCGCGGTAGGGTTTAATGTGTTTCGTGCTGACTTTTTGACGAATTCAATAAAAACGCCATCAACAATTCCTTCTGAATTTTCACCAAAAGCAAAATTTTGAATTGCAAGCGACAGTAAGTTCGGTGTCTCGCTGTGGGCCTCCTAACCCCTTAGAACAGAATTCAGTGCCTTCGTAGACAAAAATTTAATATCCTTCCACTGTGTTTGTGCATTTTGTGGCCGTTTTGCTGCTCGATCAAAAATTAAAAGCAAATCGAAGCAAAAAAGGAAATTCAAAAGAAAAACGTTTTAATTTGTATGAATACCGTTACCACATGCGCGTTTTCAAATTTACCAATTTATAAAAAGGAAGTATTGTTAAATGTTAGCCGAGTTAATTTGTTTATTTTGTTATTCAAAAAAAAAGAAGGATTATAATAATTTAGTTTGCAGCGATATTGTAATACACCCACATCACCATCGGGCGCCCGGCGAGGATGTTGGGTCAGTACCCTTCTATTTTTGTGCATATGTTGTGCATATCATTTTTAGGGTTTTGTACTGAAATACAAAACCCTATTGCAATCACGACCTTTGTCCGTCTGTTCGTCCGTCCGTCCGTACGTCTGTATGTCACAGCACTTTTTCTCCGAAACTATGGAGGCTTCAGCCATGAAACTTTGTGGAAAGGTCAGAAGTGGTGACTTCTTGAAAGTTCATGTGTGGAAAAATTTTTCAAAGGGGTTAAAGGGGGTCTCCCCATATAGGCAGGTGACCCCTCAAAAAAAATTTTTCACCATCGTAAGTCGAGTAGGGTATCATTGGAAAGGTCTTAATGAGATATTTTCAAAACAAGTCTTAAAATTGCCTTATCGGTACCGAGGGGGCAGGGGAAGGGGAAATGTACGAACTTTTCGCGTACCCCCCCCCCCCCCTCGCGATTGGACACCTTCCATCCGAAAAACCTGAAAAAAATCATGAATGTAGGCCTTAATGAGTACAACAACAACAAATATATGAGAAGTCGAAATTCACTCAACTTTGTTAATAAAAGTATGGTGTATCGATTTTATGTTTTCTTGAGTAAGATCCAAACGGTACCCTTAAACTTAATAAAGTGACCATTTATAAGATTGATCTTTCCTGAAAGTTTCATAAAGATTGAATGGTATTTGACGAAGTTATAGCGATTTGAATTTTCCTGTATTACTATGGAACAATATGCCCTGTATTACTATGGGAACAGATGGCTATGAAACCACATGCGCTTTTTACCGACTTAAGACACTACAGCTTTGCTAGGATTTGCATGAAAATTGCAGGAATGATATGTATCATGAAGATGAGTACATATAATTGAAACAAGTCGAAGAGGCAGGAGACAGCTCCTAGCAAAAGGGCTTTGTAACCATTCCAGGATTTGAAAAAATAGGCCATGAATCGATGATTACAGTACAGAGGAGTGACCCCTGAAAAAAAATTTCATGAAAGGTAGCCGATATGAGTATCAACAGAAATTCCATATGAGAGCTTTTCAAAACAGTTCTTAAACTGACCGTTTTTGCTTCAGTGGGGGCATGAAAAATGTGATTCCTCCCTCGCGAATGGACACCCGTGATCTAAAAAACCTGCAAAAATGATCAAGGGAGATATTTATTTTCAACTTTTTTAATAATAGTATGATCCCCGAATTTCACATTTTCTCCAATAAAATCGTCTTTGACATGTTTCTTGATTTTATTTGTTGCTGGTTACTGCATTTTATAAGTTGAGTACAAAACCCTTCTGACGTGAGCATAGGTCTGTCTACCCAACTTGTTTTATGTATTTATTGATTCTTTATTCTATATTGTATACTATATTTTTTAAAATCAAAATTGGGTATTTAATGCACACAATCATATTCTAATTAAATTCTACAGAAACACCGAATTAAATTTAACACACTTTTGATATAGACTTGCTTGACGTAGAGATCTCTAGAATTTAGTTAGAAAATAATCCACTTCGAATGTTTTTCAATTGAATTTCGTAAGAGTTTTACATGTCAATCTGATTTCCAATTGTAAAGTATTCGGGATCGCTTTTTATTTATTGTTATATAGATAGGTGTTTAGTGCCTCTCAAATGAGAAAAATCCCCGTTGGCAGCACCAGCCGGAAAGGTAAATTTCTCGTATGTAGCATAAAGCTTCGAAAAAAAATTTGGCTTGCCTACTACTCAACTTCTTTCTGCAATTTTCGTAGTACCACATGGGTATTTATTAACATAAAAAAAAATCTGGCCACGTTCGTTCTTAGAGACCTTTTATCGGGGCGCGAATATTTTGCTAATTAAATTGAGTTGCACGCGTATGGATTACATATTGAAAATCGGCGGATCATAAATTGTTGTAAACATATAAATACCGGTTTCGCCCTTCTCGCATTTGCTGTTTACACAGTTCACAGTGGTAACCACACAAAGGCTTAAATAGCTCGAATAGTTAATTTCAAAAGATTTCCATGAAAGTTTAATCAGCACTTGCGTTGCCATTAATATATACATTTTCAATTTTTTTCTGAACTATGAGGGCCGTCATTTCAATTTTTATTGAAATCGGCTGCTAAAAATATTAAGCTGTAAATTTTCGACTTTTTCATTTGTCATTCGATTTGCATAATTAAATTAAATTAACTTGCGTTAATAACTTATAATTTCAAGTTTCAACGGAATCTGTTGAGAATCTTGGCTGCTACAGAAATAAAAAAAAATTGTATGCCACCCCCCTGTATGGGGAGACCCCCCTTAAAATACCTTAAAATATTTTCTTGCACTGCAAATTTCAAGAGGCACCACTTTTGACCTACGTAGAAAATTTCCTCATTCTAGCTCATGTGGTTTGCGAGAAAACTTGTTTTGACGCACGAACAAACGGACGGACAGACAGACAAGTCGCGATTTTATAATTTTTTAAGGGGATTGTTAAAAAGATTTTACAATATCTTAAAAATGGTCTGGTTTATAAATTCTATCAAGTAAAGTCATTTAAAACGTTATCATGAAAAATATTCATTATTTCAGTTGGCACTAAAATAGCGAATTGCGCTTGCCTTCTGACCTTTGGGGGCCGCCATTTTGAATGCATGCATTTTATTTTGGATTATTTTAAATCTTTGTATGCTAGGAACTCATCAATCAATGTACTATCTCGTTCAAATAGAAGTTTCACTCTAGACAGGGCAAAATAATTCAATTTTTAAAGAAAATGGCAGCTAAAAATATTAGGCTTTAAATTTTCGACTTTTTTATTTTTCATTCAATTTTAATAATTTCCTGCATAATACAAGAACATAGTACAGAGATCCATAATCTCAAGTTTCATCAAAATCCGCTGGAAAATGTGACCGCTAGAGGGCCACAAAAACCTGAAAAAACGCATATTTAAACGGCCGCCATTTTGAAATTTGCTCATGCATGATCACCAAAATATCAAAGACTGTAGGCCTAAATAATGTCTATCTTGAAACCGAATCTCGTATATGTCGGATTAAAATTGCGACTTTAAAAAGCCTTTGAAATTTTGCCCTTTAACTGGCCGCCATTTTGTTTTTTGCAACTTGACCTCCAATTTTTTCACGTAATTCTTTAGATACTTATAATTTCTATCAAGTTATCAAATTTCATGAAAATCTGTTGAAAGCTTTGACCACTATTACAACAACAAAATTTTGCACGTTTTTCGACCTTTGAGCGGCCGCCATTTTGTTTCTGCCGTACCGACTTTGGATTTTTTATTGTGAGATTCATCACATACAGCAATGAACCTTTGTACCAAATTTCATCCAAATCGGAGCTATACTTTGGTCAGAACAGAAATCACGATTTTTCGTCTAAAATGGCCGCCATTTTGTTTTTGCCCGGCCGATATAGCTGGTTCACGAACTTAACCGAGGTAATTACCCAATACACCTTTCCTGAAAATTAGGTGAAAATCGAAGCAAAATTGCAACCTCTATCGTGGTCACAAATTTCGTTATATCCCATATATATATATATATATATATATATATATATATATATATATATATATATATATATATATATATATATATATATATATATATATATATATATATATATATATATATATATATATATATATGCTCTCCGCAATAGGTAAATTTCTCTCGAGAAATTTACCTAATAAATTTCTCTCGAGAAATTTACCTAATAAATTTAAAATATGAAATAAAGTAATGCTTTCTTACTAAAAATTGAAAAATCGGTCTTTCCATTCGTATTTCGAACCTGACCGGGTATGGGACTCGCCACGTTGGCCGGCCTCTCCGCTATAACGAGCTAGCCATCGGGCGAGCTCCCCCCTTTTATGCGTAACAGGTGTTCTTGCCCGAGTAGAGGTGCCTTCCGCTTGCGTTTCTTTTATGGTATTTGGTTTATATTTTTCAATTCAGGGATGAATTTATACAAAGTATGTCTGTATGGGTTTTTCACTTAAATGGGAAATATATGCCTACGCCTACATTGAATCTTGATCCGGTTGGAAGGGTGCACTGCGTCTACCTGGATGCCCGACTCTTATTTGTCGGCCATAAGTATCGTCGGTAACGACGAAGTCGTCTTAAGTCCGTCTGTTTTCTCCAGGCTCGGTTTGTCCTCCGAGTCAGCAAATCAATGTCCCTTAGTACCTTCTCGACTCCGGTCGGCACTTATTTGCCGCTTTTGAAATTCATGGATGCGAATATTTCTTTGCAGTGGGTCCTTCTACTGGGGAAAAAAGCCCGCCCCACGACACCGCAATGCTAGCATTCCAGCGCATTCACGCGTCCTCAGACAAGGCCAATCTCGGCGCATCCCACCATCCTCTTTCGGCAAGGCAGCAAACCGTCTCTGCAGTCCTGTACGGACTTTTATCAATCCTATTCGCTTCAGCTTTGATTTTCTGTGTTTGCAGCTGGTCTTCATGATCGTCAAAACTGTATAAACTATTTATTTGTAAGCTGTACTACTACGCTCATTACCTCTCTTGTTATTTTAGCGCTTAAATACACACAAATGTCAACATTTTCGATTCTGTACTCGCCAAATGTGGTATTTTGTGTATTTGGGATGTTTTTTCTTGACTACGTCATGAGCTCGGTTAAGTTCTCATTGATTTGTAGCCCTACTAAAGGGGGATTCATAACAAGTGTACACATTTTTTTTGAAAAAAAACATAGTTTTGTAAAGATTGAGCTGTAATGTTTATTTATTATAAGAATTTGGTCCCTTACAATTAAATATGAAAAATTATTTTGGGCATATGTGAACCTCGTGCTGCTTTAAAGACTATTAAACCATGATTGTAATTTTCGATGACATTTTCGCACATTTCCGGCATTATTAGGCGTATGTTGGCTCGAATATTGTTTTTAATGCTTCAATAGTCTGGGGAGCATCAGCGTAAACACAATCCTTCAGAAATCCCCAAAGGCAGAAATCACAAGGACTCAAAAATTCACGGACCAAAAAATACACGTAGAGCGCGAAATGTTTGCACTGGCGATTCATTATTTTTGTAAAAAGTTTTAACAATAATACAACGTTTGGCTGATGTGTATGACACCATGATTAAAATTGTAAAAGACCAAACTGTCATAATCTGTCAATATATGGACCTAAAATTGATGATAAATAAGAGTTAAGGCCCATTTACATGTGTACACTTGTTATGAATTACCCTTTAGTTTTGCTTCGCTGTCGAGCTTCAGGAAGAGTTCTTTGGCAGTTTTCAATGCCCGTAACAAAATGTTGATGTCGTCCACATAGGCTACTACTTAGCTCGACTTGTATAATCATGTACCTCGTGTATTGGTAAATCGAAATGATGATATAATAGATAGATTTGTATACAAGGTTTTGTTGAAGGTAGTAATGCTGCCACATGCCGAGGTTAATATGCCATTGTTGTGGATATTTCAGCTGGACAATGATCCAAAACACTAATCTCGATCAGTCTAAGCATGGTTCCAAGAAAGTAATGTGGACGTCCTTGAGTGGTCAAGTCAATCTTCAGACCTTAATTCTATTGGAAATCTCTAGGGTGAACTTAAGCGCAAAATTTCAAAGATTCTTTGCCCAAACAAAACTCAATTATTGGATAGTATTCAAACAGTTAGTACAATATTCCTGTAGAAGCTTGTCGTTAGCTGATTTCGTCTATACCCGGGAGATTCGAAAAAGTCGTTAAGAATAATGACTGAGGTTCAAGGTATTAGATATAAATTAACTACAATAATTAACAAATTTTTATGCTTACTACAATGTTTGTTGGGCACACCTATTATTCTGGCATTTTGAAAATTGGCACATTTTATGAATTAACTAAATGTTAAGTTTGTTTTGAAAGTTTGTGAAAGCTTTTATTTTTTGTAACGAAGAAGTGTACTTTTTTGTAAAACCATCAGAATTTTTGAGGGATGATAAAGTAAAGTATAAAAATTAAGCTTGTTTCAGAAAATAAAACTGCTCACACCTTTTATTTTGTACAGCTGTGTACATGTATACATATGTAAACAGCATGTAAATATTTACATATACCTTCATACCCATGCATTGTTGTGGGTATTATGTGCGCAGCCTATTACCACGAAAGTATAAATTGTCTTTTAAGTGAAACAAAATCCTTTATTTATACTAATCTGCTGAGTTCGAAAAAACGTTTATCACAATAGTCAATTTTCACTATCATTTAGCAAGCCCGTTTGAGAAAGGAGGAGGGCACCCCTTGTTTCTCCCACCCACAGCTTCCATGATTCCTCATCCCAAGCCTCCCAAGTGAATGGTAGTAAATCTACTCGGGTCACACATTAGGTTTACTGTTTCCCCAATAATGGGACATTAAAGACCGAGAAATGCTAATAACTGTAAAAACATCTACAGTACTGCTTCTAAATCAAACTTACACCACCTTTGTGGGGGCGTAAGAGGGTGAAGGTGAATTCTTTGCTGCCTGAAAATGGAATTAAAGGGCTAACTCCCCACCCCGGCAAAACCCTACAATGTTTAAAACCAACAGAAGGGCCTTAGAATGGATCGGACCCATGGCAACGATCTCGCAAATGGAAAAAGGATTGTGGCGCTTGATCCTGGAATATCAGATTACTCATTTAACCCTGGCTCTGTTAAGAATTTGTTACAGCAGGTCAGTCAAAATAAATTAAAAATACTGGTAATCCAGGAAAAGAACTGGACAGTGAATAATATTGAAGACGTATGATCGCACACAATATTCAAACGCGGGAAGCCTGCTAAAAAACGAGAATTTAGAGTGGAGTTTAAATCGCACGTTATTCATTTTAAGGCAGTCAATGAACGGTTGCGTGCAATCCGTAGAAACGCGAAATTCTTTAAAATCTGGCTAATCAATGTGCATGCCCTGACTGGAGAAAAAGACGGTGAAATTTAGGGAATGCTCTAGAATCACTTGGAAAGGCTAGTCAACAAAAATAATTCTGGGTAATTACAGCGCTTTGGTTGGCAATTAACTATCTCATTGGGGACCCACCGGAGGATATAGCCTCCACAATGAAACAAATGACAACAACCAGCACCTGATCAAGTTTGCATGTAGCAGAAATCTAGTCATACGTTCGACTTGCTTCCCACATTGACGCATTCATGAAATGACCTGGGTATTACCGGATGGCAACAAATAAAACCAGATCGATCATGTTCTGATCCAACAACGAGGTGCCTCGAGCACACTGAACGTCCGTACATACTAAACGAGCCGATTGTAACTCAGATCATTAATTGACCAAATATACCTTTGGATGTTATATGTCAAAGGTGATCCGGCGAAGACCAGCCTACTACAAATTTTGACATTGAAAGGCTCCAACCAGCGTCTTTGGGCAAAAATTAGTTGGCTTCCATCGTATCAGAGGCATCGCTAAAGACAAGCGACGAGCTCTGGATGGACGTGAAAGCAGCAATTAAGATAGTGGCTAAACAGACAATTGGACATGCAGCCCGGCGCAAGAGAAATGATAGGTTCAATGATGTGTGCCACAATGCATTTGACAAAGAGAATAAGGCGTACAAAGAATACATTGGTAGGAAAACAAGGACGACAAGGGAACATAATGAAAATCTCAAAAGAGAAGCAAATAAGACAATTAGAATTAAGATGAGAAAATACAGGGTGGGCAAAAAGTAACTTTCCGATGTAAAAAATTAATAACTGTTGCATTTGTGAGTAATTTGTTAAATTTTTATTTTTTGTAGATATTAAACTTGGGAGATTCCAATATGGAAAGGTACACCATCGCACACCGAACGAAACTAGTGTCATTATTTTTGGAAAACAGCCGTTTAGTAACTTCCACTCAACGTGCATACTGCCAATTTTATGGAGTTCGCAAACCTCCAGCAGCTCTAACTATACGTGCTATGGTGGTCAAATTTGAGCGATATGGGAACGTTGCAGATGAGAAACGTACGGGCAGACCTCTTTCTGGACGATCGGCTGAAAACATACAGCTTGTTAGGCAAAGTGTTGGAGAGAACAATGAAATATCAACACAACGACGTTCAGCATAGTTGGCTACAAAGCGAGGCACGTTGCGCACGATTTTAAAAACGGACTTACACCTATACCCCTACCAAACACAATTGGTCCAGCATCTCCATCCTGGGGACCTGGTACTGCGTTTGGAATCCGGAAGGGATATCCTAAATCTTGACGAGAATGAGGAACGATTTTTGGAAAATTTAATGATGACTGACGAGGCGCACTTTCACCTAAGCGGATTTGTGAACAGGCAAAACACTAGATTCTGGGGCACATATAATCCCCAAAATGTCCAACAGCTTTTGTTACACCCACTTCGTGTAACTGTTTGGTGTGGCGTGACTTCACGGAAAATCTATGGACCATATTTCTTTGAAAATGATCAAGGTGCTAGTCTTACGATCAATGGAGCTCGTTACAGAAGTATGCTTCAGGACTACCTTTTTCCACTTGTGCGAGCACATAACAACAATGAGAATATATGGTTTCAACAGGATGGTGCAACAGCACAAACCACTCGTGAGACAATGAACTTGTTGCAACATCACTTTCCAAATCGTGCTATCTCGAAAAATGGTAACATCAAACGGCCACCGCGATCGCTTGATCTGACAGCTTTAGACTTTTCTCTATGGGGCTACCTCAAAGAGAAGGTCTACGTCAACAAACCACAGACTTTACCAGAGTTGAAAGAGAGCCTTCGAGCGAAAATTGCGCAGATCACACCCGTCACACTCCAAAACGTTATGAAAAATTTCGCGAAAAGAGCCCAAGCTTTCGTGAATTCTAATGGCGCACACTTATCGGATATAATTTTCCACACCGAATGTAAAAAAAATACATAAGTTAATCCTAATTTGGCGATATTTGTTTTTTATTTTAATCACTTTATTTAAAAGTTATTACATATATAAACAGCAAAGGGACTTTTTGCCCACCCTGTACTATGACGACCTGTTGAGAGGGACCAATGTAAGTCTAGTGAGCAACAACACAAGACAAGCATACAAAGTAGTGTAAAGCTGATGAAAAGTGATTATCAGCCCAAAACCACGCTTTGTCGTAATTATATGGGCAATATCAATTAATTAAGGATAGATGGGCATCATATTTCAGACTAGCGTTCCTTTGGTTTCTCTACTGGCCTTCAGCTTGCAGTTTTCCCAACGAATACCTTTTTGAGTATCCGTTGTTCATCTATATGATTCATGTGGCCAGCCCGTTGCAGTTTCCGCAGTTTTACAATCGTTAAGACCTCCGGCTCGTCAAAAATTTCATAGAGCTTATGATTATATAGAATTCACCATTGGTCTCCTTTTAGCTTCTCTCAGGACTCGTTGCTCAAAGGCGTTCAATATACTTGCAGATGCTTGGGTTAGGGTCCATGTGCTACACCCACAGCATAACACAGGTCTTATCATATATTTGCATACTTGGAACTTTATTTTCCTGTGTATGCAGCAGGCCTTGGAGATCGTAAAAACTGAATAAAATATTTTGTTTGCGAGCTGGTTTCTACGGCATACTTTGTCTCTTTCATTACCGGTTCCCGTTAGTTTGGCGCCTAAATACACAAAATTTTTTTCAACTTTTCTTTGCTGTACTTGCTAATTTTGATATTTTGGGTATTTGAATTAATTTACCTCTATTGCGTTATGAGCATGGGAAATGTACGAACTTTTCGCGTTACCCCCCTCACGATTGAATCATGCACGTAGGCCTTTATGAGTACAACAACAGCAAACACAAGAAAAGTCAAAATTCACTAAATTTTGTTAGTAATAGTATGATTTATCCAATTTTACATTTTCTTGAACAAAATTTTGGCGGTAGAATTAAATTCAACCAAATTTCATAGATTTACAAAATTGACCAGTCTTGAATTTTCCACAAAGATCGAGTGGTATTTAATGAAGTTATGGTAATTTGAATGTTCCTGTATTATTATACTATGGAGCAATATGCGTTGTTCTACTCTGGAAACATATGGCCATGTAACAATATGCACTATTTACCGACTCAGACACTACAGCTTTGCTAGGATTTGCATGAACGTTTCAGGAATGATCGGTGTCATGAATATCCTTGAGAATTGGTTCAGTTAGTGGTATCAGTAATTGCAAAACAAACAAGTTGAAGTAGCAGGAGTGTGCTCCTACCAGCAGGGTATTGTAAAACAATTAGTAAATCAAACAATATATTCTGCATATGAAAACTTGACTAATATACATATTCCATAAATTGAGTTCGAAGAATTATTATGGCTATTATATTTTTATATTCGCCGCCATTTTGTTTGAAGTGTTTTGACCCCGTCGTTTAATTAATCATGATAACACATCAATAATACAAGCCGTTTCTAAAATTTTAATCAAAATTCCTACATACAGGGTTTTCCAATTAGAGGTGTTATTTTGAATAGATCTTGTGATTTAACACCTTGCGACTTCTTCCTTTGGAACCACGTGAAAGAAGAGGTCTACGTCACTAGCCCAGCGTCAATTCAAGAACTCAAAGATAGGATTCGTGAGGCTATCGAGGACATAGGGCAGCCACTTTGCGATTTGGCTATGGAAAATTTCATGAAAAGGATATGGTACTGTAAGCGTGTCGTGGTAATCATTCGCCTGATGTTATTTTTTGCTATTAACGGCATACCTTTTTCTTTATAATGAAATAAACATCCGATCAATCATATTGAAAGATGGCATTTTTCTTCTGATATCAAAATAACACCTCTTATTGGAAAACCCTATATTTAAAGTGGCTAGGTCCGTTGCAAACGTGTATCTCCCTAGTATCAAGTGTTAATGTTGTTGTAATTGTTAAATATTCAATCGGCGATAACTTAGCTGTTTATTGTTCGATTATTGTGAAATTTTCAGAACACATATAAATGCTTTCAAAAAACTTAACTAGTACTTTTTGGGAAAATTCAAGGGTCCCATCTTGATTTTATAGGCAAAAATGTAAAATTTATAAAATGTACTATTATTAACAAAGTTGATCGAATTTTGACTTCAAAGGTATTTGTTGCCCTTGTACTCATAAAGTTACACCTCTGTGATTTTTTTCAGATTTTTCGGATCAAAGATGTCAAATCGCGAGGGGGGGACACCAAATTTTCGTACATTTCCCCTTCCCCTGCACCTCTCAAAGCATTTTAAGCCATTTTAAGACCTGTTTTGAAAAGTTCTCATTAAGACCTTTCATTTGGTACCCATATTGCCTACACGCGATGAAAACTTTTTTTTCAGGGGCAACTCCCCTTATAAATTTCTTTTCATGGTGAAACTTTGAAGAGGGCGTCACTTCGCACCTACCTACAAAATCTTATGTTTCCAGCTTATGTAGTTTGCGAGAAAAAGTGGTGTGACACACGGACGGACGGACAAACAGACAGACAGGATGCGAAACTAGTAGGGTATTGTAAAATGATTTTACAATACCCTAAAAAGTGGCTATTTTAAACGAAAAAATTGAATAATTTTGAGTTATTTTTCCCCATCTTCAAAGTTTAAGGTACATGCTTTTAATACTCGATTCAATTCAATGAACGACTAAAGATGAGTACATACAACTTATACTCATAGGCGAAATAAGTTGGGGGCAGGGGAAAGCTTCTAACAGAAGGGCTTTGTAATCATTCTGGGGTTCAAAAAAAATTTTCCGATGCCATGAATCGATGATTTGAATTATTCACCCAATATATGTTTAAGAAATCGTTCAAATTCATCCTAAAAAATCCAGAGTTTTGTTCATAAGCACATAATAACCGCAATTCACTTCCATGTTAAATAATTTTCCAAAATGCTAGGCTCATTGAATATATTCCAATAAACCACTATTCTTTACATTTTCATCAAAATCAGAAAAAAGTAAGAGTTTCTTGATTGATTTGAAATATATATTAACTATTAACATGTGTTATTGTTTTTGTAACTCCATGCAATTGCTATGGCGATAACTCACTTGATTATGATTTGATTTCCATAAAATTACTCAGGCATAAGGTTCTTATACCAATCTACGGCATTGACTACGTAAGTTTGCATTTCAGTCATGAAAACAAATTGTATTTAAGTTTGGTGTTTCATAAAAATGAATATATTCATACAAGAGACTAGTGAACTTGTTTTTCTTCACTTGATAACAAGTAATTGTAATTATTTATCAACAAAGGCTAGTGGGGTCGCTCTTGTATCTAACTACTCGTACAATTTACAGTATGTAATTTTTACGCGGGGCCGACTGCTGAAACGAGAAATGGCAAGAGCTGCAACCAGAACAGCTACCTTGCTGAGATTACGCTTGGATGCGGTAAACTTTCGTTCTTAGTTTTTTGATGCTTCTTAGGATCAACTCGTTGTCATTCGCCGGACGTGTGGCTGGGTTATTCTGCACATACGATACTGTATTAAGTGTGCCGTTGCTGGCTATGCAATCTGCATTGGATCGTTGCCTTCTTACTCCGGCCCGAAAACGGAAACATCGCGTCAAGTCGCGAACTAACCTCTTCAAGTAGCCTAATCAGCGCCATCTAGTGCTGGTAACATCAAACAAATTATTTAAAGATTTTTGACAGTACATATGACTGTAGTTTGAAATTTTATCAATACTTTGTCAACGATTTATTTTAAATATGAGACGTTGCAGGCATTGTATCATTTCGGCTAAATTTCATCCGAGAAATGTCATATTTGAAAATCTCAAAAGTAGCTGTTTATCGAAATTTAGAGCTACTGATCAGCTGTTTCCGGTACGGGAAGTGATGTCAGGTACGTTAATTGATTTCTTTATGGGCCTGAGTAAGATGGCAACGGCTGGATGCAAATTCTTCCAGACTACTCGTACCACGTTCGTTAACGGTGAGGAAGGCACAAATACCGGGGGAAGGGTTGAGACCATAATGACTTGATCAAGTTATCCGGTATAGATTTTTCATTGGAGTACTGCACGCGGCGTAAAAATTTGAATGAATGCAGATCCTCCATCACGAGTTTAACAGCCTCCGTGACCTCGTTTTAGGGCTTCGTACCTACCGCTCTCGGGTGGATATTCTACGATATCAAAAACATATGACAAAATTGGCTTGGCCAATTTGCCTACAACCTTGTCGAAAAGTGCTGCGACTGAGTTGATTTTTCCGCTACAAAACAGCACTTCAACCCGCGTGAACCATAGTGCTGGTTTATTGTGTCAGAAAGATGACAATTTGACCAAAATGGCGGTCGCTTCAACACCCGCGGCGTTGGTACCAATGGAGGCTAGGTCGGCATTGCCGTCATCGGCATCAAAAAACTCGTTTGGCATTCTAAAAACGAACCTCATGTCAGTGTCACCACTTTTGCGTACCAGTAACTAAAAGGGTTAAAAACTCTTGTTGACAAAATATTGTGATCTTTATTTTCTTATAGGGCCAAACAGGGCTATGGCAAAGTACATCTGCACCTTAAGATGTCTGAATAGCGAGATTGTAGGTTCTGGCAACCTAACTGCCTACGATGCCGCCTGGCGGTCAGAGTAGGAGATGATGATAAGTATGCTGCAACTTTGAACTGCATCGGCACAAACGCACCAGTAAAATACCTGAGCGCTGTAAGATATCATTTGCAGTTTGCGCATTAAAAGCTCTCAAAAAGCTTTCCTCCAACATTCACGTGAGTTACGAGTAAACGAGAGCTATAAAACAATTAAACCATATAAATACGATTACTCGTGATAAAAAATGGCGTGAAGAAGGCTTGGTTTCTCTCTGTTCATCTAACTTCCTTCACGTAGCCCCCACATATGTAGCGATGGTAAAATCTCCAGGGATAAGAAGTATTCGTGCATTCAACTTCTTTACGGTCTATATTCTTTGTTGGGATGCATCGCCAAAGGTTCACAATTGACCACCTCGCATCATCACCGGCTTACATTTTCTTATTGCAACAAAGTAGAACATTACAATTAGCGTGCTTGGGATGGTGATCACTGCACTGTAGCCAATACCACATTAAGGCCTGCCCGCCATCAAATTGGTGACAAATTATTGCAATTTGGCATGTTTGTTTATTTCAACGTGCACTGACGGACTAAAGGGGGGGTGGCAGGGCGGTCCGCCCCGGCCTCCGGTCCAAGGGGGCCTACTAATCTTGAAGAGTTCTTTAAATCATATTCCAAACAAGATTGCAAATATGTCCAGCAACTTAGTAAGAAGCAGTTAAAAGTTTCGGACCTCGTAGATACAAATGGAAAACAGGTTGGATTGGTTATTTACAACTTTTAAGTTTGAATGGCTGGCGTGAAATTGGAATTTTTCCCACTGCCAATCTACCTCTCTCTAAAGTATCTATATTCCGTCGAAATCCATCAACTGCTGAGTCTATAGGCCTCTACATTACTACACCCCACAGTGAATTCGGCTTCACCGTCATAAACTTGGCACTTTTTCAATTTTTCTACGATCCTTTGCAAAAAGTTACAGTTTGGTATAGGGTTATCCATTTTACGCTTGGGAAAGTAAAGCTAAAGAAAACACATAAAATATTCAAATAAAAACAAAAGTTTTTATTCAATATAAAGATTGAACCTTGCCATTATACATGAAATACAACATCATTCAATTGTCCTCTACGGAACCTCTTACAGGCCTCAATTCTTTTGAGGTAATTTTCAATGACTTTTCGGCACATTTCAGGCAATATCTCGGCCATAACTTCACGAATATTGGTTTTCAATTGCTCAAGATTTTGAGGATTGTTCGCGTATACACGATCTTTTGCATAGCTCCATGAAAAAAAATCCAAAGGGGTTAGGTTGCTGGATCTTGCGGGCCAATTGACATCACTCAATCTCGAAATTACGCGTCCTGGAAATTTCTCTTGCAAAAGTGCTCGATTACGCTGTATTGTGTGCCTTGTGGCTCCATCCTGTTGGAACCACATGTTCTCCAGATCATAATCTTCAATTTCTCTCCAAAAATAATCGGTTAACATCCGTCCATAGCGGTCAGAATTGACTGTAATGGCTCTTTCTTGATCGTTTTCAAAAAAATACGGGCCAATAACACCACCAGACTATAATACACACCACACAGTCACTTTTTCCGGCTGCAAAGGCCTTTTTGCAATCACCTGAGGATTTTGAGAGCCCCATATGTGGCAATTCTGTTTATTTACGTAACCACTGAGCAAAAAATGAGCCTCATCACTAAAGAAAATTTTGTTCGAAAAATCGTTATCAATCAGCCAATTCGCATACATTCTGCGTTGTGTATGGTCTTGAGGCTTAATTTCTTGAATGAGTTGGATTTTAAACGGATGGAGATGCAAATCCAAATGCAAAATCCGCCACAATGAGCCGTAACACAAGCCCAAATGTTGAGCACGTCGAGGTGTCGACAAATTCGGGTCTTCCTCCACACTTTGAGCAACGATAGCGATATTTACAGCAGAACGAATGTTGCGATGATGCGCACGCCTTGCAATATCAATAACCGATCCAGTCTCTTCAAATTTTCTCACTGTGTTCGAAATTGTTTGCTGTGTAGGTCGATTATGTCGACCGTAATCGGCTCGTAAAGACCTATATGTAGATGCAGCAGAATCACCATTTTTATAATAAAATTTGATGATTTTAACGCGTTCTTCGACTGTTAAGCGATCCATATTTCTAAATGACAAACCTTCAGCTAAAAAAATATGCTTTGGATGACATTTAATTTTGACAGATGTCAAATGACAGGGTTATACTTTCGTACTATGAAATGGATAACCCTGTAATATACGAATATTTTATCAATAATGAAAAAAATACAACTGCAGCCATTTGAGATTTAAGAAAGTATCTTCTTTTTTATAAAGTGTAGACATCAAGATCAATACTGGAGTCATTTGAAATTTTGACGCGGTAATAATATTTTTTATGTTCATAGCGACCAATACTCGAGAAAGATCCGTCTTTAAACTATAAAATTCATTTCGTCGTTCAGCTAGGTTCCATTCCTATGACTTAAACAGATTTTATGCGTTCCGAAATGTAAAATTTGGATTAAAAATATTTGTTTGCTACATATGAGAATTTCGATTATTGAAAAGGGTAGCGAAGTATATCAGAATAAAGAGGGACCATTCGAATCTATAGAAGGATCAGGTGAACACACTAAGCAAACACATCGTTATTTAACTTCATCGTGATTTTACTCACAATTAAAGGAAACGAATTATTTAAGAAAATGGATGCTTTCCTCACCATCAACGAAGAAATTATACTGCTATTGATGCTGGTTGTTTGCATCTGAAGGTGAAAATAACGTTGATAAATTTATTTCCGGCTTCTGTCAGTGGTGGAAGTTGAATCCAAAAGTATCGCAGCATGAACCATCGCCTGAGCATCTATCGAATTTGGAACAAGTTGGGTAAACAGACCTACGCTCATGTCAGAAGGGTTTTGTATTCAATTGACAAAATGCAGTCACCAGATCGAATCAAATCAAGAAACATGTCAAAGACGATTTTATTGGAGAAAATATGAAATACGAAGATCATACTATTATTAACAAAGTTGAACGAATTTCGACTTCTGACGTTTTTAGAACTGTTATACTCATAAATATCTCCCTTGATAATTATTTCAGATGTCCATCCGCGACGGAGGAAACACATTTTTCATGTATTTCCCACCTGTGCCCCCACTGAAGCAAAAACTGACAGTTTAACAACTGTTTTGAAAAGCTCCCAAGAAAACTTTCATTTCATACTCATATCGGCTACGTTTGATGAATTTTTTTTTCAAGGGCCACTCTCCTGTACTGTTATCATCGATTAATGGCCAATTTTTTCGAATCATAGAATGGTTACAAAACCCTTTTGCTAGGAGCTCTCTCCCACCTCCTTGACTTGTTTCACTTATGAGCATTAATTGTAGGTACTCATCTTCAGTCATTCATTAAATTGAATCAAGTGTTCAAAGTATGCACCTTGAACGTTGAAGTTGGGAAAGAATAACTCAAAATTATTCAATCTTCGCATTTAAAACAGCCACCATTTTGTTTTACGATTACTGATACCACTAGCTGAACCGATTCTCAAAGATATTCATGACACCTGTCATTCCTGAAATTTTCATGCAAATCCTAGCAAAACTGTAGTGTCTGAGTCGGTTAAAAGCGCATGTTGTTCCATAGCCATATGTTGCCATAGTAATAAATGCAGCGCATATTTTTCCATAGTAATACAGGAAAATTCAAACCGCTATAACATCGCTAAATATAATTCAATCTTTATGAAACTTTCAGGACAGATCAATCTTATAAATAGGCATCAACATACTCATTGAATTTAAGGGTACCGTTAAGATTTTATTCAAGAAATCATAAAATCGATAAATCATACTATTACTAACAAAGTTGAGTGAATTGCGACTTCTCACGTATTTGTTGTTGTTGTACTCACCAAGGCCTACATTCATGATTTTTTTCAGATTTTTCGGATCACAGGTGTCCAATCGCGAGGGGGGGGGACACAAATTTTTCGTGTATTTCCCCTCCCTGTGCGCCCCTTGAAGCAAATTTTGCCAAACTAAGACCTGTTTTGAAAAGTTCTCATCAAGACCTTTCATTTGATACCCATATCGGCTACCTTCAATGAAATTTTTTTTTCGGGGGGTCACTCTCCTATATGGGGAGACCCCCCTTAAATACCTTATAAAATTTTTTTGTAGTTGAACTTTAAAGAAATCACCACTCTACACCTACATACGAAATTTGATGTTTCTAGCTTCAGTAGTTTCCGAGAAAAACTGCTGTGACACACGGACGGACGGACGGACGGACGGACGGACGGACAGACGGACAGACGGACAGACTGGTCGCGAAACTAGTAGGGTTTTGTAAAATTATTTTACAAAACCCTAAAAATGGAAAACATTGACTATGCGCCTGAAACTAAACAAAAGCATTTATCGTGATAATTTGAAGAGTATAACCGTTGAGGCTTAAAAAAATGGGGAAACATTTTACATCGCCTTGTCGATATAACCCTGTTTTTAGCCCAGCAAAACCTTGCTTCCCGCGGTCATTGTGAAGACGTTTCTTCAAAAATAGGGGAGAATTGAAGCAGCTAATAGCAAAATATGATCCAGTGCTGGAAGAGGATTGCATAAAACTTAACGAGTTCACAGATGGTTCAAAAAGAGTAACTTCTTATTTATCTTAAAGGTTACAAAATGAATTTATTTCTTGTTTGGGCGAAGATGTTAAGCAAGAGATTATTGCAGGTATAAACAAGTTGGGTAGACAGACCTATGCTCATGTCAGAAGGGTTTTGTACTCAACTTACAAAATGCAGTAACCAGTAACGAATAAAATCAAGAAACATGTCATGTTCGAGGATCATACTATTATTAGCAAAGTTGAAAGAATTTTGACTTCTGAGGTATTTGTTATAGTTATACCCACAAATATCTCCCTTGATAATTATTTCAGATTTTTTAAGATCACGGGTGTCCATTCGCGAGGGACGAAACACATTTTTCATGTTCCCCCCCCCCCCCCCCCCCTCTGCCCCACAGAAGCAAAACCTGTCAGTTTAAGAACTGTTTTGAAAAGCTCTCATAGAGAACTTTCAGTTGATACTCATATCGGCTACCTTTCATTAAATTTTTTTTCAGGGGCCACTCCTCTGTACTGTAATCATTGATTCATGGCCTGTTTTTTAGAATCTTAGAATGGTTACAAAGCCCTTTTGCTAGGAGCTCTCTCCTGCCTTTCCGACTTGTTTCAATTGTATATACTCATCTTCATGATACCTATCATTCCTGAAATTTTCATGCGAATCCTAGCAAAGCTGTAGTGTCTTAAGTCGGTAAAAAGCGCATATGGCTCCATAGTAATGCAGGAAAATTCAAATCGCTATAACTTCGTTAAATATTATTCGATCTTTATGAAACTTTCAGAAAAGATCAATCCTATAAATAGTCATCTGTGTGCTAAATTTTATTGGGTACCGTTTAGATTTTATTCAAGAAAACATAAAATCAATAAATCATACTATTACTAACAAAGTTGAGTGAATTTCGACTTCTCATGTATTTGTTGTTGTTGTACTCATTAAGGCCTACATCCATGATTTTTTTCAGATTTTTCGGATGGAAGGCGTCCAATCGCGAGGGGGGGGTACGCGGAAAGTTCGTACATTTCCCCTTCCCCTGCCCCCCTCGGTACATGTAAGGCAATTTTAAGTCTTGTTTTGAAAAGATCTCGTTGAGACCTTTCCAATGACACCCTACTCGACTACCAATGGTGAAAATTTTTTTTTGGGGGGTCACTTCCCTATATGGGGAGACCCCCCTTAAACCCCTTTGAAAATTTGTCCCACCATTGAACTTTCAAGAGGTCATCACTTCTGACCTTTCCACAAAGTTTCATGGTTGTAGCTTCTATAGTTTCGGAGAAAAAGTGCTGTGACATACAGACGGACGGACAGACGGACACAGGTCGTGATTGCAATAGGGTTTTGTATTTTAGTACAAAACCCTAAAAAGGCCTCAGTATTACGGCATCACTTTTGACAGCATTCTCAACAAAAGCAAAACAGAACAAATGAGTCAAATCATTAGGTATGTACACATAGAAAATGACATTTTGGAAGTTCGAGAATCATTCCCAGGGTTTTTGTGATGTTTTCGAAAAAGATACCCCGCAGAAGTTTGAAAAAGATGGCTTGGATATTGCTTAAGGTTATGACAATGCCGTGTCAATGTCAGGTGTACATGGAGGATTGCAACAAAAATTCTAGAACTCAATCCAAAAGTTGTGTTCAGTCCCTGTGTGAATCATTCCTTGAATCTTTGCGGAGTACATGCATTTTCATGTTTTCTTAAAGCGTCACACGTTTTGCAGCTGAAGAAAGGCTATATTAAATTTTTTCATCATCTACACAGAGGTGGAAATTATTCAAAGAGAAAACAGGTAAAAGTTTGAAACGTTTGTCTGATACTCGCTGGAGCGCTCATTACAACTCAGTTATAGTCATAACAGAAAACGTGGAAATAATTGTGACTACTTAAAAATATATGCAAGATCCATAAACATCCAACCTTGACACTAGATCAGCAGCAAACTTGATTTTTCCAGCTATTTATGGCCTTAGCTTTTCAACATATATTAAATTTTAGCACACAATACTAGAAGAAGTTAATTTAGCTCAACAATACCTACAGTCTCCTAAAATGTCTTTGGATAAAGGACTCACTAAACTAAAAGCCCTGAATAACTATTCAGTGACAGAATGAATCCTGATTGTAGACAATGCTGATACATTTGGTACAAAAAAATGTATTGATATAGATATTGACATCGAACAAAGAGGAAGAAGGAGGGTAAGAATAATAATGCCGGGTGAACTAACTCTTGATACCGCTTCGACAATTCAAGGGGAAGTACGTCAATCAATGTTCGAACGCATTGATCAATTTATAAATGAATTGTCCCAACGATACGTGGCTATGAATGATCAGCAAAATTGTTGAAATAAGGTTCATACTGGAAACTTCTGACGATGCTCTGGCTGACAATTTGGTGCAAAATCACGATGAACTCGATAAAGAGCAGGTGCTGCAAGAAATAAAGCGATATCGTAGGCATCTACTTGCCACCAATACGAGTGTGGACATTGCTGCCAATTGGACAGCCCAAGAAGTAATACAACCCATAATAAAATGAATCTCTACCCAGTAAATCAGTTATACTTCAGTACTTCTTAACCATTTGCATTTCAGTTGAATCATGCGAGACAAGTTTTTCCAAGCTCAAATTAATTAAAAGTTACCTTCGATCTACGATGCATCAAGAGCGACTGATCAATATTGACATGCTTTCAATCGAAAGAAGAGTTTCAATGGAAATTGATTTCACTGTAATTATTGAAAAGTTTAGTAAAATAAAGGCAGATGTTAAATAACTACTAGCAAAAAATAAAAACGATGTACAATATTGTTTGTTTCAACGCAAATTTATGTTCAAAGTTGGTTTATTTGTTTATTTAATCATTATAAATAATATAAAACATAAAAAAAAATATTATAAAATCAAAAAGCTTAATGGCCCTCTTGGCAATTTAAACAATATTATAATAATATCGATCAAAAAATAAGAATACTATCGTGCTTAATCAAATGAAAATTTCAACATATTATACGTTTGTTAAGAAAAAGGAGAAAAAAATAACCGAGCCTATTGAAACATGCATATATATATATATATATATATATATATATATATATATATATATATATATATATATATATATATATATATATATATATATATTAATTATAAAAAAAAAAAAAATTAAACATAAATATTATTCCTTTTTCCGAAATGTACTGTAAATCTAAATCAATTTTTTTTGGATGGGGTGCTTCATATAGATTTTCCGCCCCCGGCTTCTGACAGCCTTAGTCCGCCATTGTTAACGTGATAATTATTAAAGAGTCCTCCTGGTAGAAAAATATAAGCAAAGAAAATAAAAATGTGCTACTTTTATTGAAGTTTTGCAAAGTGGTGTGTAAAAGCCATGATGTAAAGTCTCAATCTCAAACAAAAATAATTTGAGTAAAATTATTTTGGTACGCAATGAATGATTGACTGGTGAAGTGTCAATAATAATAATGGCGGTTTTGGGTAAAAACTATTTCTTTGGTTTTGCGGCGTTTTTCACATTCATTTTAACTGGGTGGTATGCCGAAAAATTGGTTTTTGGAAGCTCTGGTTTTACGGTTTTTTTCATAGCGAATTTTTTAAATTCTACGAGTCTACAAGTCGTCAACGAAGTCGTTTGTCTCTATAGTTACTGCGATATATTTCGATCTTAATTACATTTAAAACATCTCGTTTAAAATTCTTAATACGTAGATTGAATGGTTAAGTGAAAGTGACTGGCGAATTATGTTTTATAAGCTAGCAAGTGTCGACGAATCCATTAAAAATTATAAATTTATATTAAATAGTTTTTCCGGCTAACTAACATTAACTGTAACAATGAGCCCAGTGTATAAGTGTACTGAGTGCAATGAACCCATCTCTGATAAATCAGACTCACTCGATTGTGCAAGTTGCAAAAAGGTTTTTCATTTTGATTGTGTTGGCGGTGAAGCAAATTATAGATTCACAAAAGACAAAAAACGCAACTGGCTATGTAAATATTGCAAAAACATGAATGAGAGTGGATTGAAAAGCTTAAGTGATAACAATCTTGCCCTTACAGATAGGTTAAGATCAATAAAAAATGAATTTGTAGTGCAAAACAATGAATTCAAAGAATTCCAAAAGTTCTTAAAAGAAGAGTTAGCAGATTACAAAAAGTCATTTGATTATTGTTGTAACAAAATTGATGATTTTAATTTAAAAATGTTGTATTATAGTGAAAAAATAGATAGTCTCGGTGCGATGTGCAATAAACTCTCCGCAGAAAACTTAAATCTTAATAAACTAGTGAAACGTTTATCGCGGCAAGTCAATCAATTGCAACAAGCTAATCTTGCCACCGAATTGGAAATCAATGGAATTCCAAACGGTGTAAGTGAAGATGCTAATGCTGTCGTGTCGAAAATTGGACAACTATTGCAAATCAATGGTGATAGTAATCAACCTATAGTGTCCAAACGAAAAATGAATAAGCGCCAGCAAAACAATGCACACAATCAATAATTGTCCGTTTCACTACAGATGATGCGAGAGATCTGCGGGTAGCCAAAGCTAGGGTCAAGCGGGAACAACTGATCTGCACAAATATCCACGATAGTTTTCCATCCAGTAAGTTCTACATAAATATAAATTTAAGTCCATATTATAAAAGACTCTTATATCTAACAAAAAGACTTGCTAAAGATAATAATTACAAATTTGTTTGGATTAAGAACGGCAGTATTTTGATTAGAAAATCGGAACAGTGTAAAATTTACAGCATAAATTTTGAAGATGAGCTTAATGTAAATACACTGAAATGAGATTAATCATGTATTACTATTATTATATTTATATATCTTTTAAATACTATGTTTAACTTATCTAATCCTACTGAATTGCAGAATCTACAAGAAAATCAAACATTTGAAGTTGAAAGCACACATTTCTGTAAATATCTACTAAACCAACACCCTTTAAATAGAAATCTAAAAATCCTTCACCTAAATATTAGGAGTATAAAAAGAAATTTTGATGGATTGGTTATTCTATTGAGGGAATAGTACAGTAAATATAGCATTTACAGTCTAAGAAATGACCTACTGGGATTTGACTCGATAAATCGATAGGGGGGCATAAAAAAAACTTAACTTCAGATTTCCGAAGTGATCCCCCCCCCCCTGCTTTTGAGAAAATCCAAAAACATTTTGAAACGCGTTTTTCTCGGAATCTATGGGCTTCAGAGAAAAGTTTTCTCAACAAAAAATGTTCAAGACACTGTTATCTACATTTTATCTCATTGGAGCAAAGTCGTCCGACTTAAAATACAAAAAGTAGGTGGCACTAAAGTATCAAAAAAGTGGTTTTTTGGCATTTTCAAAAAAAAAAAATTATTTTTTTTATAATAATGTAAATGGGAAAGTTGTTCGTCATAAAATTATCTACAATTTTTGTTTTGACAATTTTTTTTGTAAAACTTACCGTTAACGAGCTGTAGGCGAAAAGATGCAGTGCAGCATAGTTAACGGTTCCTTTCACTTTCGCCGGGCCGGTCGACATAGTTTGGACAAAGGACCGGTTTCTAGCATCTGCCTAAACCCTCACTGGCGTACATTTTTCAGTTGCCATGTGCGTTTTGAAGAGTAAAGGCATCTACACTTCGCTCTCTCAAAATCGAAGTGTGTTTCGTTTGTGAGAAAAGTGTTGATGTGAATGATAAGAGCACCGTGGGGCCAAAAGCTCGGAAGACGCTGATAAGAGCAAGCAAAATCAGAGGTGATTCTGACATCCAAAAATTTCTTGAAAATGAAAGCAACGCGGTCGTGGTCCACATCCATTGCCATAAGCGTTACTCAGATTCACGTTGTGCTGCAGCTGCTGCTGCTCGACAAGAGTGGAGAATATGCAATATAAATTCTTATCAAAACTTAATAAAAAAAACAGTATAAATATTTACCAATACGATAACGATAACTTTATTTGTAAAATGAATGAGACGGACAGACAGACGGATAGACAAAATCGATTACAATAGGGTTTTGTATTTTAGTACAAAACCCCTGAAAACTTTAAATTTCGCAAAAACTGTACTTATAATAAACAAAAACGTATTTAAATTTCATTGCAATTTAATTATTTTAATTTGATAAATAATAGACATAATAGACAGTTACATTCTGGCTAATTTTTATAAATTTTATTTGACAAACAAATACATAAAGCAATCAATAAATTGTTAAAAACTACTTTGATTCAAAACTAAAGCGCATTGAAGCCCATGTTGCATACTTTTAATTTGAAAAAAACCCTACATAATTTTCTATTCTTTTGTCAATTTGTTAATCTGTGATTAACACTGGACAGGCAGGCCGAAGCAGAAGCAAGACAAAGACAAAAACAATAAGTACCATGTTGATTGAAAAGAGTGGTACAAAATGTTCCCTCCAGCTTTTAGTGTAGTCCATTATTTTGACGTTAAATTGAGAATAATTGTTTTCAGAATTCAAAAGGATGACGAGGAAAACGATGAACCCGAGCCTGGCCCATCAACGGAGTCGGAACCAACCGTCCCAGTCTTGAATCCAAACGTATGTTTTTAATGCGGCTGCAAAGGACAAAACTTCTTAAAGGACACTTGTGAAGTGAAAGGATCTTCTGTTCATGATACCCTGATGAAGATTTTAACACCCTGAAAGGATGAACAAAGTAAGCTTATTAGAGATAAGATAAAAGATGTCGATTTGGTACAAGCGAAAGCTCGGTACCATAGAAAATGTTATATAAATCTTCAAAGACGGAATAATGAATGTGGCCAACAACTTGGACGTCCAACAACAAAAGTCGATAAAGTTATGGAAATTATCTTTTCCTTCATCGCTGAAAATCGGGATGTATGTCAATTCGCCATAAAGGACCTCCTTAAACTAATTCCCGAAGATGATCGGCCTTCTATACACACTGTCTCATTACGATTATAGGAACATTATAAGGATAAGATTATCACGACCAATGTAATGGGTGTAGGAAATGTCATATTTTTTCAAAGTGAAGCTGGACAAAAATTACTGTCAGATGCATTTTACGCATCTCGAAAGAAAAATGTAAAAGATGAAAAAGAAAGACTTACTCGTGAAATAGCACGCGTCATCGGGGAAAAAATTCGTTGCAAGTATTACCAATCAAATCCAGCAGATTATCCTCCTAGTACCAACTTTATGAACGATGTTGAAAGAGACGTCCCGACGTTACTAAAGATTTTGCTAGGAGAAATAATACTTCCTGGTAAGAAAGCAACTGCTATCCCTGCCTACAAGAAAAAAATAACAGCTATTGCACATGCTATCATTCAACTTACTCGTCCAAGATGTTTTCCGTCTAAAGTTCTTCTCAGTATTGGATGCTACTTGAAAAAAAATCACGGATCCAGAGAACTCATCGATGCTTAAGCAGCAATTGGTTTCTCCTGCTCCTATTCAGAAGTCAACCTCTTGGAGGTTTGTTATCTGGAAAAAAATCAGCCTGTACCTTTACCTTCTGCATTTTCTCAATGGGTCGCTGACAACGCCGATTTCAACATCAATACCTTAGATGGGCATAATTCGTGGCATGTCATGGGAATGATTCAGTGCGTCACTCCGGCCGCTGCGATTCAGGAAGATCAGCCAGTAGCTAGGAAAATTCACAATAGAAGATCAGTTAATCCAGCCGAATTGGCGAAAATTGAATTGGTTCCATATGATGCTAAACCTTCAACTGGATTGAAGGAAATCCCATTCTTGAATCTGGATGTCCTGTACCTCTCTCCAGATCAAGCTTCACCGACAAAACTGGACTTGATTTTCGCTTATGCAAAATGGAAGTGCGATGCTACATTTCCTAGTTGGAACGGTTTCATGGAGCAAGTTACAGAAGGAAAGTCCTTTGAAATTTCAAAAATATTGTTCCTGCCTTTCGTCAACGCGCCCCCTACGGACCTCTCAACAGTACTGACTACTCTTTTATACATCTGCAAAGTTGGAAACTTATGCGACCAAAATATCAAGTTTCTGAAATTCGATCAACAATTATACTGGAAGGCAAGAGATATTGTTGCATACGCTACCACTGCATTGGAAGTGCAATATCCAGAATTACATCAGGTTGTTGTTCGCCTTGGAGGATTTCATCTCTTACTATCAATCATGGGTGCAATTGGAAATATCATGGAATGGAGCAGATTAGCGGGTTTGTGGGCTTCGATTTATGCTGAAGGATCGATACCGCAAATGCTTCTTGGAAAGGCGTATGCAAGAGCAGTTCGAGCGCATCTTCTCACCAATTTGTCTCTTGCAAAAATAATCTTGGATTCTTTGGATCAAAATAAGTCAACCTTCGAGGAAATGCGCAATCACCTTGACGAAGTTGTGGAATCCATCGATAGAACTGATATATTGGATGCTGTGGAGAGTGACGCAATTGACCGGTTCTCAAAGTCATTTGATAAAAACTTTCGGAATTTGAACAAAGAGGTCCAACTGCAAAGCTGTGGGTTCAATACTACCGCATGACATGTCTTCTGAAACAGTTCATTGTAGCCGAACGTACGGGTAGTTGGACATTGCACGTAACTACAATCAGGAAGATGTTGCCGTTCTTTCATTCAAGTGGACATTTCAACTATGCTAAATCTGCACACCTTTATTTGCAAGACATGGCTACGTCAAAGGAAAAGATGACACCTGAGGAATTTGAAGACTTCACTGAACGTGGGTTTTGCACAATTAGGAGAAGCGACAAATTTTTCTCAGGGATATCTCCACATCAAACAATTGAACAGACAACAATGCGGTAAGCAAAGACTCGAGGAGGTTTGACAGCAACAGATAGAGGGATCACGGAAAATGAAACGGCAAAATAGATTTTAAGCATGTACAGCCTAATAAACATTTGTGAGCAGTTCGAGTTATTTGCCGGTGTTCACAGCCAATCATCTGAGCAACACGTTGAGTTACGATGTAAGCGAATGGAAAGAGACAACGAAGATGTTGGAAAGTTGGACTCCTTATTCGCCAGCCATGACCCGTTTCCAAATATTCCAGAAATAGTTTCAATCAGCACAGGCGTAGTAGGTGATGAAACTATCAACTGTCATCTAGCTAAAGAAGAGGGCATTAAAATGGTGCAGAACATGACTAAAACTTTGGCGAACTGAAGTTTGAACGAAAAAAGGCAGTGAAACCGTTGGCAATCATGACAGCAAAAGTTAAAGTGGATGATACTGTTGCCGCCATCGATCCGATGCTACTTTTCCAACGTATGGCAATTTGCCAGGCTTCACCAGATGAATTGAAGAGATTTTTAACGTTCGAGCTTTCGCCTTACCCATCATCTCTGTTCGACGAAAATGGCATGCGAAAAGGAGCCAAATCAACTTTTTACAAGGAATTCACAGCTGTATCGAAACCAAACTTCGGAGATAATCCTCTTTTTGTCTTTGATGGTGGATATTTGTTGCACAAAGTGACGTGGGACAAGAACATGAAAATCAAAGACATCTGTGCCAAGTACGTGACGTACCTCCGGAAGTATTCTGCTCGTGGAAAAACTAAAGTGATCTTCGATGGATATTCGCCTGGCACAAAGTCTGCTGAACGCTTACGACGATCTAACAGATACACCTCTCCTTCAATTGAGTTTGACAAAACAACCGTTATCACAGTTTTGCAGAAAGTGTTTTTGTCGAACGGCAACAACAAGGATCGTCTTATTCGTATTCTTAAAGGAGAACTCCAAGCTGTTGGTATTGAAAGTGAACAAGACTATGAAGATGCAGATCGTTTGATAGTTACTACAGCTCTCAAAGAGTCCGCCAATTACGACTCTGCTACAATCATTGGAGAAGACATTGACCTTCTAGTTTTGCTCGTCACGTTGCGCAAAAACGAAGAGAATGTGTTCTTCAAAAACCATCCGGAATTAAGTTCTCTTGTACTGTTCATTCATGCCTTCAGTGGATGTGACACTACTTCTGCTCTATACTTGCTGGAAAAACAAAAATTTATCTCCGTTCTGAAAAATAACAAAGTTCTGCAAGGTACTGTCAAGATTTTCAACTAACCATATTGCAGCACCAACATTATCGAAGCGGCAGGACAAGAGATGCTTACAGCTTATACAGTGGTGTCAAATCCGGAAAAACAACCAAGAAAACTGAAAAAAGTCGACATTCAAGTACCACAGATGAACAATTTTTGGACGGTAACCAGGCAAAAGAACTTGCATTACTTCACTTCCAGAAATTCACTCAGTCGGTGACGAAAACAAAAGTGAATTTAAGTTCTCTTCCACCTTCGGTTGATGCAGCGAATTTTCATAGCCGACGAGTTTACTTTCAAGTACAATCGTGGTTGGAAAATTATTATGAACCAACGATCTGGGGGTGGTAAGAAACTTCTCGAGGATTGGATCCAATAGGGATGTTATAAGAGCCAGCACCAGAAGAACTCATGAAGCTCATCTCCTGTGGTTGTGATACCAGCAACTGTGGATCAGCTTGTGGGTGTTGAAAGGCAGGTCTCCACTGCTCGATTACTTGCAAACATTGCAGCGGAGAAAGTTGTAGCAACACACCACCCATTGAAAAAGATGCAATTCCCTTTGAAGAAGATGACTTGGATTTTCCCTCTCAAGTCGTTCACTGGCGACCGATAACAAGCAGCAACATTGATGACAACGGAGAAAAAAGAGACGCAGAATCACTGAATATAATATGTACAGAAGAAGAAAGCAATTCTCCAGCCGAACCAAGGGTAAAGAGGGCCCGGCGCAGTACAAAATAATTTAGAACCTTAATTATAATTGACAATAAAATATAATTGTTTAATAAAACATATAGAAATGAAATGCATAGCAACTTTTTTTTACATAACCCAGAATTTTCTTACTTCAAAAAGAAATTTAATTTTATCACATGTAATTAATTGAACTCGTTCCTTTGAGTCATAAAAAGATGCAAAAATGTTGCAAAAATGTTTAGTACAACTAAAAGAAATAGTTAAATTAAGTTTGCAATAATATAATTTTGCATTGACTTGAAACATTTACATAACTTCAAAGAAAATTCAATTGTATTATATGTAATTAATTAAAATCATTACTTTGAGTCACAGAATGAACCAATCACAATTACAAAACTGTTCACCAAGAAGTTACATTAAGTTTGCAATAATCCAATTTTGCATTTTCTTCAAAGATTTACATAAATTTGACTCAAAATGAACATTGCATTGGACGCAAAATCAATAAAGGTAAAATTTTATACGATATATATGTAAATGAATATGCAAAATACGAATTGAATGCCAAATCGACGAAAGTTAAATTTCTGTCATAATAAAATCACACAATGAAAAGTTTAATGCTTGAAATTAATAAATAAATAGTTACGAATTTTAAATTAAAAAAAAAATTAGTCTTCACATTTTGTGTGAATCTTTTACTACTACCTTCAGTTACATTTGTTTTAATTCAATGTTGACCGTTTACAACAAGCAGTACTAAAAGGTTACTATTATTAATTGTTTATCAAAATTATTGTTAAAAATGAGAATATTAAGTAAACATTACGGTCTATTAATCGAAAAATAATGTGTCGATAAAATGAATGGAATACACGCATCGGCGCGGCACATAAATGTACGACTTTTACACTTTGGCAAGCTCCAGCTCGTTAACGGTAAGTTTCACAAAAAAATTGTCAAAACAAAAATTGTAGATAATTTTATGACGAACAACTTTTCAATTTACATTATTATAAAATAAATAATTTTTTTTTATAGAAAATGCCAAAAAACCACTTTTTTGATACTTTAGTGCCACCTACTTTTTGTATTTTAAGTTGGACGACTTTGCTCCAATAAGATAAAATGTAGATAACAGTGTCTTGAACATTTTTTGTTAAATAAACTTTTCTCTAAAACCCATAGATTCTGAGGAAAACGCGTTTCAAAATGTTTTTGGATTTTCTCAAAAGCAGGGGGGCGGGGGATCACTTCGGAAATCTGAAGTTAAGTTTTTTTTTTGCCCCCCTATCGATTTATCAAGTCAAATCCCAGTAGGTCATTTCTTAGACCAAACCTATTTTTTCGTGCTATATTTACTGTACTAGAACTAGATTTCAATATTGATATAATAGCACTATTAGAAACACATCACAGTAGCTATATTAATGAATTCAGTTTAATAGCATCCTCTTTGCGAATTCCTGGATATTCCATGTTCTACACCATGAACTGCAGAAATAGAAACGATGGAGTAATAGTCTTTGCAAAAGAAACTCTCGAAACCGTGTGTGAAGAAATTACAACTAACGAACTTACGGGGTTAAAAATCAAAGTCAAATTACAGAATAATAAATTGGCATTCGTATATGCGATATACAAATCACCATCTCTAAACGACGAATTTATTTGCAAACTACAAAGTCACTTGTGCAATAAAATACACAATAGTCTGGATATTGTTATTGGTGACATAAATATAGATATCTCAGATCAGTCCAGAATAGCAAATGAATATTTGACGACTACAGGTGCTTTGGGATTTTCCTCCTATATTAATAAATATACCCGAATCAAGAACAATCATAAATCATGCATCGATCATATTCTCGTCAGGCAAAATATATCGGAAAGTCATACTATGATCCCGATAGTAATAAAAAACACGATTACAGACCATTATACAATATTAATAAAGATAAGCATTGATCCTTTGAATAATCACAAAGCAGATGCTACCAGGAGAATCATTTCAAAAGTCAATTATGATCTGCTTAAAGAAAAGTTACAGAACGTTGACTGGGATTCAATTATTTGTAAACACGAAAATGCAAATATATCTGCTGGTAATTTTATTTCATTCCTAAGGGAGAAAATTCGTGAATCATCTTCGAAAGTCTATATCCCAAAAAAGTTTAAGCCTCTCAAGCCTTGGATAACCCAAGGCATAGTTAAATCGATTAGGAATAGGGACAACATTAAAAATAGATTAAATAAGGAACCTTTCAACACTCAACTGGCCCTTTTTTACAAAAAATACCGAAATCGATTAAACAATATAAAGAAACAAGCAAAACGAAATTACTACCAACAACAAATCAAAACAGCTAGTAATAGTAACAAAAAGATTTGGGAAATAGTTCGTAATAATACTAATAGAAACAAAAACAATGAAATCGATGAATTACTCAGCCACTCAAAATACAAACCAAATAAATCTAGTTGTAGCGCACAAACTGAATATACTGTTGCGAACATCTTCAACGATTCTTTTATCAACGCTGGAAATAAAGTAGCGGTTTCGGAATTAAATACAGAAAAATGTTATGATAATTGTGATTCTGAGGTGTTGCATAGTTTCCATTTACATAAGATCAAAGAAGATGAAATTCAGCTCATAATAAAAGCTTTGAAAACTTGTACATCTCCAGGTTGGGATGAGACGACTTCTGTAATTTTTAAAATTGTGCACAATGAAATCGCAAAACCTCTCACAAAACTTTTCAACAAATGCATTGACGAAGTTACTTTCCCACTGGATTTTAAAAAGGCTATAGTTAGTCCGATTTATAAAAATGGTGATAAGTGTGACATCAGCAATTATCGTCCAATTTCTGTTTTGCCAGTGGTGGCTAAAATCTTTGAACGCTATATCAAAAACAGGCTAACAAAGTACTTGTCGGAAAACAACATCATTTCTAACAATCAATACGGCTTTCGGGAAGGTTTGAACACAGAAGGCACACAAATTTTTTGTATTCAGAACTTGATATAGGAAATACACCCTTAGCAATTTTTATGGACATTTCAAAGGCATTTGATACTGTTTCCCATTGCATTCTTCAGCAAAAGTTAAAGAAAATAGGAATAAATAGTAAAGCTTTGAAACTTTTCTCTTCATATTTATCGCATAGGCAACAACGTGTTAGGGTGAATTGCACACTAGGCGAGTGGAAAACTAAAGGCAAGATTGGTTTGCCACAAGGCACTGTTTTGTCTCCAATTTTATACGATGTATATATTTGAATGATCTTTTCAACATACGTTTTGGTGGTGTTGTAGCTTTTGCCGATGACACAACGCTAATAGTATCATCCAAATCGTGGTATACAACTAGACATAGTGCGGAAATTGCAATGATACAGATCCACGAATGGTTGCACAAAAATCAACTTTGTCTCAACACCCTTAAAACTCATGTCATCGCTTTTTCATTAACTTCCGTGGGACAGCCATTATATAGATCCATCAAATTACATCAACCAGATTGTCAAGACGTACATACAAATAATGTAACTTGTGAGTGTACTGAAATAACCTTTGCTGATAAAACTAGATATCTAGGAATAATTATTGATAAAAATCTTGGAATTGGAATTTACATATTGATTATATTAACACAAAGCTAAGACGTTGTTTATATCTCTTCATCTCATTACGTGATTTTCTGACAGTATCCCAAATGAAGTTAATCTATTATGCGTTAGTTCAATCCGTTATCCAATATTGCATTGCAGTTTGGGGGGGTACATTCAGCACTCACACGGAAAATTTGAGTGTAACTCAAAAGGCAATACTGAAAACTGTATTTAAATTACCAAGGATATTTCCCTCCTCTCCCTTGTTTAACTTAGCTAGTGTTCTTGACATAAAAAAATTGTACATTAAATCAGCAACATACTATATATTTAAATCACAGAGATCACGACTCGCTAATAATAATTACAATACAAGGTACAATAATAATAGGATGAATGTCCCCTACTGTAACAAAGCTCAAACACCAAAATATGTACAATACATAGGCCCTAGAAGTTTCAATTTGCTACCGGACTTCATGAGATGTGCTAATTCATCAGAATCATTTAAATTTTACATAAAAAAATGGCTTTTAGGATTGACTGGTGAAGAATTTTTGAGAATTTTCAATTTTATTAATAAATAATTTAGATTTAGCAATTTTTGTGAATAAACAGCATGAGTAAAATGAATATGTTCATGTAATTTTAGAAGTAGTAAGACAAACGATCTTAATTCAACTCCTTTCTCAAGCTCTGCTTATAAGGAGTTGCTGAGCTTATATACTTTTTATATTATGCTTGTTATATCAATTTGTAAAGCTTTGTAAGTTAATAAAAAAAAAATAAAAAACTCGAACCAAAAATAGATTTATATTTCAATGTCCATTAATTAACTTTAGATATAAATGGTTTTCCGATTTTTTACTCCCAAATTTTTTCAATCAAAATGAAATGAAGGATATTTCATCTTTGTGTTAAAAATAAGAGACTTACGTATTGAAATCCAAGCTAACCGCTTGCTGTTAAATAAACAATTCATTCATTATATAAAGATGAATGGTTTTTCAGTTTAGTCCCAAACATTTTGTATTTATTGTGTATCGTGTGCTAGCTTCACTTCGCACTCTAAGTGAAGCTCCCCCATTGAAACGAAACAAATAACTAATACCAAGCACCAATCAAACATAGAAATTTACTTTTCTCTGGTGACTGCGGTTATTTATGCTGCCTAGGTAGGGATGGCAAAAAACTATTTTGCAGGCTTTTGTATTCATTTGTATCCGGTTCTTGAATTTGAAAGAAAACTGTGTTAAACCCGGAGGAAAAACTCGGTTTTCAGTTAAACTGGTGCAGTTTTCCCATCCCTAGTCAATAAAGATAAATTTTATTTCAACTCAAATGAGTTTTAGCCTTATATCATGCACTTACAACGTGATGATTGCAACTACTTCATATTAATTAAATATAAAAATTGTGCCCTATTTGGTCTTTGTCTTCTTTAAGTTGGGAGCAAGCTTAAAATAAATTCAGCGGAACATTTGTTTCTGAGAGAGTCCGAGGGGTTAGGGTGCCTACTGATTGCGCAACAGTTCTCAAGTTCAAAGTTTGTTGATGACAACGAGTTTGTGCTTGTGGTACGTTCTTTTATCGGAATATCTGCCTACCCAGCTGTGATGGATACATATTGAAAAATCAGGTAATCATCAATTATTGAGCGTGATACTGACCATATCCCCTCGAAGACCAGTTAGGGTCATAAAATTAGAGTTCCTAATAAATCTCAAGTCAAGGTTTGAATTGAACAACTCGCGATTACTCTTTTTAGGGTTTTGTACTAAAATACAAAACCCTATTACAATCACGACCTGTGTTCGTCTGTCCAGTCCGTCCATCTGTATGTCACTGCACTTCTTCTCCGAAACTATAGGAGTTACAGCCATGAAACTTTGTTAAAAAGGTCAAAAGTGGTGACTTCTTGAAAGTTTTGGGGTGGAAAAATTTTTCGAAGCGGTTTAAAGGGAGCCTCCCCATATACGGAGGTGACTCTTTAAATTTTTTTTCACCATTGGTAGTCGAGTAGGGTGTCATTGGAAAGGTCTTAATGAGATCTTTTCAAAACAAGCCCTAAAACTGCTTTATCGGTACTCTGGGGGCAGAGGAAGGGGTAATGTAGGAACTTTTCGTGTACCCCTCTTGCGATTGAATACCTTTGATTCGAAAAATCCGAAAAAATCATGGCCTTTATGACTACAACAACAACAAATACGTGAAAAGTCAAAAGTCACTCAAACTTTTTAGTAATAGTATGATATATCGATTTTACGTTTTCTTGAATAAAATCTTAACGGTACCCTTAAATTCCACAAAATCTAGTACACAGATGACTATTTATAAGATCAACTTGCCCTGCAATTTTCACAGAGAGCAAATGATATTTAACGAAGTCATAGCGATTTGAATTTTCCTGTGTTACTATGGAACAATATGTGCTATATTACTATGGAAACATATGGCTATGGAACAACATGCACTTTTTACCGACTCAGACACTACAGCTTTGCTAGGATTTATATGAAAGTTTCAGGAATGATAGGTATCATGAATATCTTTAAAAATTGGTTCAGCTAGTGGTATCAGTAATTGTAAAACAAAATATTGGCTCTTTTAAATGCGAAGATTGAATAATTTTGAGGTATTTTTCCCCAACTTCCACGTTTAAGGTGCATGCTTTGAACTTTTGACTCATTTTAATGAATAACTGAAGATGAGTACCTGCAATTAATACTCATATCGCTCACTCCTTTCAACAATGTCATATCTTAAAAAATGTGATTTTCCAGGAGAATGATTTTAATGTTTGAAAGTGGCATAAAAACTTTTAAAATAAAAATACTAAGCTACCGCTTGAATTTTACACTATGCAGCAGACTGTTTTAGATAATGACTGAGATTTTCTCAGTTTGAAAACGATAAACAGAAAAAAATTTAAATTTTTAATATTTTTATTTGATTAATGACGTTCTTGTTCAAAATTTCATGGATTGTGCTTGCAGCATTTCAAAATATGACGTTATTTTCCTTAAAATAATTCAAGATGGAATTTTAAAAATTAAATTATCTTGAACTATGACATTCTTCGAAGAATAATTACATTCAAAATAGACTTCTTATTTTTTAGATTATTACTTAATGGTTGAGGAATTTGTTGAAGATAAAACACAGTTTGAAGTAAAATCATTTTATTTTTAAACGGATTCAAAATTTCTTTTTTTTGATAATTTAAACAAATTAAAATATAATTCAATAGTACAATAGTAGAAAAGTAAAGAATATAAATGGATATTTCATACTGAAGTGGTTGCATAAGAGTTAAACTTTAAAAAAAACTGATATTGTTTCTGACGAATACGATACGTTTTCGTAGAAAGTTTTGTAAACTTTTGTATTAAGTTTTTTTCAATTAGTCGCATAAGGTCTCTCTTTTTAGTCTCAAAAATCTTAGGCTTTTCTTCGAAGGCAGGTTTTAAACAGACATTACCCTTGGCTTTGTTTATAATTGTGGCTTCCATGAAGTCTGAATCCTCATAAGAGTTCTTGTAAAAAAATTAATTTGGGTAATCTTGTTGAATTTTCAATACTTTGATTTCTTTAAATTTAATCGGTTGATTTTGTGTATTTTTTACAAAACGCAGAGAACCGATATCAATTGCTAAACGTTTCAAATCGAAGAAATCTTCATACGAAAGCCCATTTACAGAAAATGGTTCAACTGTTTTTTTTTGCTGTTTTGATCAAAGAAATGAGACCTTCTGGCGTATAAATTGGGCCGCTTTTAACTGCTTGTTTCATTTTTCTCTCAATCAAAGAGTGAACAGAATCAGCTTCATTTTGGGTGTGGCCTTTAATTAAAAATTTGTGAGTGATAGAATTAAGGTTGTATTTACGAAGAGCAAAGATATATGCGGCTACCATAAATTGTTTTTTTTTGCTGACCACTACAGTTATCGGAATAGAAAGTGACGTCCTTGTATGTTCCAATATTTTTCTCTATATATTTTAAAACACACGAACCGAGTTCATTTAACCCCACGGTAGCCGTTTGATTCATCCCAAACAAAACAATTAGTGGTTTTATTAAGAAGATCAGTTGTCGTAAATTTAACTACATTTAATTTGCATGAATAGTAAAACGCTGAGCAATCGCCTTTTGGCAACGGCATTACAGCTTGTAAATCGTAAACTGATAACAAAGTTTTGTTCGCTAGTTCCTGTTTATCTTTCTCCTTCTCTTTTCTTGATAACTCTTTCTCAACCAAATGCTGATCGTAGCTTGCTTTTATGCTCACTTTTTCTATTTCTGACATATTTTCACAGGCAACACTAGTTTCACACTGATCTTTCTTTTGTTTGAAAAAACTTAAATTGAAGTCATTGGTGAAAATGTTGTAGAAGTAATTGAAATTACAGAAAGTAACATCATCTCTTCTGCAGTTGCTCACATAAATGTTATATATATCTGTTATGGTTCTACCTCCTTCAATGTAGTGTTTAGTGGTATTTTTGCGGGTGTAATGACTTTCAATTTTAGGGATTTTGTTGATGTGTTCTGTTACTCTCTTCCTAAAAGTTTCGTCCATCTTGGTTTGCTTTCCATGTTTTCCTCTTTTATCCTCTGGCATCACTGCACCTGCTAGCTTGTCTTTTTTCTCGAAGGCAGTACGAATAGGGCGGTCATTTATATCTAAAGTATTTTTAAAAATTACTTACATACACGAATGCGTCGGTCACGGATATTAAAAAAGGACGCAGAATTATTATTTTGTCGAGGCCTTTGTTCACCCTCACGCACGTAGCGGTATTTTAGCTTAATTTCCGATGTGCAGTTAAGAATAAACTCCCTCTGTTTGGCAACGTCTCCTAGGTTCCAATAGGCATCAAAAATACTCTTCCTTTCATCTTCACTGAGTTTTTCAGAGCACTGTAATCGGCATTTATTTGTACATGAAGTTTTCATTTTACTCGCTTCTCTCACGCGATTTGTCTTTGAATAAGTTTCATATTCTTTTCCACTATTTCTAGCTGCTTTCAAGATGTTCCGTTTCCAGCTGGATTCATTTCTTTTTCTTTGTCCTATTTTGACCAGCGTCAGATCATCAACGATAGTAGCGCTGGTGGTTTCTGCATCACTTGTTGAAGTAGGAGTTCTACTTATAGGTAGGTCGGGAATATGGCTAACAGTGCTATCTAGTAGCACTGAATGCATTAAATCTGGAGCGCAGTTTGTTGCATTTATCTTACTAGCTTTATGAGCATCACTACTTGAAGTTTTTTGGTCATAATAGGAACACGATAAACGTGTTTCTGGTTTTCATCTTCACTGCTTTCATAATGAGATGAAGGATCCCAATTTTTGTCCGCATCAGTATCATCGAAAACCTCAGATTCACTTCCATCACTTGAATCTCTGGAACTGCTAGATTCCGATGAACAATGACGGGTTCCTGGAGCAGACAGAAATGCAAATGAAATAGTAACCAAAGTTCTAAGTCGGGAAGTTAGCAGGTAGCTTGCTAACTTTCCGACTTACAAATCGAGTCGAATCATGATACTGATACAGTTTGTCCTCAAAATCGTTTCATGTTGCTGCTTTTTTAGTTCAATTAGATTTAGACAACAAAAATGTACGAAATAAATGTACTAATTGAGTTGAGGAAATAGTCATCAAAACAATTGAGTGTCGTTTCATGCATATTTAGTGTTAAGTGTCATCAATTTTTGTTTACCTCCACTGTCGGGCGAATTTCTACCAGCAGTTTCTTCCTGAGTTTTCTTTTTAGTAATACTTAATGCTAGTTTTAACATTTTTTCTCCTCGAGAAGACATAATGGTCCACCTGAAAGAGTAAGATGTTCATTACCTTTTAAAGAAAAGACTAGCAGGAACATGCTGCAACTTGTGACGTTTTGCAAACAGCTAATCTTATACTGACAATAATGACAAATTCCGAAATGAGACTGCAAATATCCCTGATAAGGGGTTGAATTTTAGTGGAAGATTGTCATAAAACAAATTGATCCAAAACTACTCTGTATTAGGAAGAATTTTCTACTAACAATAGTGTCCTAATTCAAAATAGTACAATTGATCTCTCCCAATTACTGTGCAAGAACGTTATAAATAAAAATAATACACAAGAGTAAGCTTTATATTTTCCTTACAATACTGACATAAAACTAAATAGTGCATTCTTGATACAAAAATTCGTATTAAAAACTACACATACCTTGAGTTGAATAACGCGTTATAAAAAATAATACTCTCTTGCACTAATAGACCTATGTACTTCCTGCTCAATGGTTCGAGAGCAACTGAATTGTGACACCCTTGAAAAGATCACTCTTGAACTTTTTTAAATGGAGAAGCGACACTAGTGGGCTCAAGCGGCTAAATATTGAGTTACAAATATGACGATTTTGCAGCTATGTACTACTCTTTACGGGCATTTCGACAAAAGTCATAACTTAACATTGCCCATTTTTGAGAAATGTCGTTATTGAAAGGAGTGAGCGATATGTGAAACAAGTCGAGGAGGCAGGAGAAAGCTCCTAACAGAAGGGCTTTGAAACCATCCTAGGGTTCGAAAAAAATAGGCCATGAATCGATGATTGCAGTACACTTTAACATGTTTTTGGGTTTTTTTGTTGCTGGTGACTGCATTTTCTAAGTTTGGTACAAAACCCTTCTGACATGAGCGTAGGTCTGTCTACCCAACTTGTTTTATCTGTCTCTGAGAGCTACAAATGTTTACAAATATTGGACGGTAAAACTAACATGAAAAATACTCGTATAATCATTTTGTGACTTGAAAACGTTCGACATTACATACATATATCCACTGCAAATAAAATTCATTCAACATCAAACATCGTAGACAACATTCCTTTATGATGAGAATGAATATAATGTTATTGCATACAGCAAGCAGATTTACGCAACGGTCGAACTCACTATTTACTATTGAGCAATGAAAATTCTGTAACGCCAATGAATGAGCCAAAAAAAAAAAATCGTAAGAGCAGCATTTACAAAAAAACAAAAAAAGTAAGTCAGATAAAGAGAAATGAAGGCAAACTTGCCCTTTATTCGCATTATTTTCGCAATTTCCCCCCGAGAGATGTCCCTTAAGCGCCATTCACTTTACTTTGCTTGCTCTCGAATTCAAAGACAGGACGAAGATGAAAACGAAAGCGAGAATGGAATAATAGTCGTACTCGTATATCCTAAGTGAACTTGTGTCTGTTATTCGATACTATCTTTGTGCATAGATTCCTGCAAGGAAAGCTAATGAATGTCTCCCGAAGGAACATTCGACTTCCTAGTAGGAAATGGATGAATTTCTACATAATCATCGTGGAATTGTGTGTTGAAAACAATAGGTAGTGATATGTATTGTGTAGGTGTTATCTTTTTGTGGAAACGGTGATGGTATAATTTATTGCAAGCATTGTTAGCTTTAGTTGATTGTAGGAGAAAATTTTGAATCCTCACTTATTTCCTCGTTAAGTTGAATAGTTAATTGAGTATTATGATGGAAAGTTTGATGTTGTGTTCGGTTTTTGATTTTTTATACAAGAATCGATGATTAAATAAAATCTGATTAAAGATCAGGAGCTAAATAAATAAAATTTTTTACAACTACAGTAATTACTAGACCTTAGAACTAAATTAATTAACAATTTATGGGGAAAATATTTGATTAATCTAGGTTGAGCTTTGCTTAACCCCCTTGAATACATAGAAACCTTGGTTTGGACTAGGCAATTTGTGCATTTAACATATTTTGTGTTTCTTCTATTCTATTCAGATAGGAATACCGTGGGTCATCTGCACGACGAGCAACGTCTTTTCAATGGTTTAAATGCCCTGGATATAGTCATACCGCACAAGTATGCAAAGGTCCCGATCGGAGTTTCCTAAGCTAAAAATGTTGTAAAATGAGATTTAAATGATAAGAGTGTACGAAAGACGCACACTGTTTCCTTTGCAAGGATGTTGATTCAAGACCGGATCTTGGGCATGTTTTGGGATAAGAAAAATGTCGTATTTTCCAGGAGGTCCTAGCCAATACAAAATTAGAGCTTCGATAAACCGTATCCTTCAGGTAAACGTACACCACAGTTCAACCGCTCAAAATCTAGAGCAGTTTATGAGGAACATTAAAGCTGATGTTTGAGCACTGAGTGAGCAGCAACACAATAAAAGTTCTGTTTCATGATTCAAAAAGGAGAGGACGATCCACTGAATCAAAAGCTTTAGATAAATTTGTAAAAATAACGTCAATTTGTTGTTGCTGATCGAGGGCAGCTGCAAGAAGATGGGTTAAAATAAAATAAGTTGGTGAGGGTAGATCGGCCTCTGACAAAACCATGCTGTTGATCCACTGATGGAATGATAAGCGGGTACAGCATATCAAGAACTACTTTTAAAGGATTTTATCAAAACATGGAAAGAGGGAAAAGGGAAGATAGTTTGAGACAATATTACGGCCACCTGATTTGAACATAGGAAAAATGTGGGAAATTTTCCAATGGGAAAAGAAAATCTCCCAAGATAAACTCAAATTAAGAATGATTGAAAGAAGAGCCCAAAGTGAAGTAGATAACTAGAAAATTTGAAATGCAACCAGGGCTCCCACTGGTACAGTTGTCAAGATTATTTAAGAGCAGTTCAACTTGCAAAGGGCTTGTACGAAAAGTCGTAGAGGGAACGAGCAAGAAGATTAGTTGAAGGAAGGGGAAGGCTTAGCCCTGCCGAAAAACTAAAAAAAATAAGAAGAGAAGAGTTTACAAGATTCTTGAGAAGAAGACGATGTCACACTCTCAAGACTGAAATTATCATTAACCTAATGAGACTTCTTTAAATATTTTATATGCGTCTGGAATGCACGAGTTCGAATCTAGTCAGGTCGATTGGAAGACCACTGGATAAGAGTTATCTGCGGGCAGCATCTTCTGCTGTAATTGCAATGGCAACATCTGAATCAAACCCAGGAGCATCTTTAGGTCTCCTTGATAGAAATTTAGGAGTAAATTGTGAGACAAAGGATGAAAGAAACATAAAGAGCTTATCAGCTTAGCTTTCAATATGGAGGTTGCTGAAGAAGGAATACCAATTCACGGTATTAAGGCTAGCATCCATACTCGTTGGATCAGCTTTTAAAAAACTAAAGCAGGAAGTTGAGGAGTTCCTCATAGAATGAGAGGATATGATACCACGCTCAATGGAGAGTGGTGGATGGTGGGGAGCGGGTTTGATAAAGAATAAGAATGCCGAAGATGTAGACAAATTAGAAGGTGGCAAACTGTAAAAACAGTATTTAGTACTTTGTTACTGGTATTAGGAATAGTGTTGAATTGGGTGAAAGAACAGAGGGAAATATAAGAAGAAAGAAAAGAGTAAAGGACAAACTACCGCCAGAAAATATGGAGATATACATATAATTTCAAACAATAGAGAGTAAATTGAAGCCACCACAGAACAAAATTGTGGTAGATGGGAAGCGAGTATTGATGTAGCTCGAGAACTGTAAAGAAACGACAATATATATACATATATAATAGCAAGACTCTTACAAGGGATGTACACAAACAATATGATAAGGGAGAGAGAGTCGGATAGACCGACTGGCGTGTGAAGAAGGAGTAAAATCATCACAGAATTTGCCTGTAAGGTAAACACTAGAACACCTTCACCGCCAGACTTACCAGTAGCATAACGGCCTCTATCTCTGCCGAAGATTCAATGGTTCGAGAGGAGTTCGCTATCATTTGCCAGCCATATTTACGTTAGACAGATAGCATTGTACGGAAAAAGGATGAAAAAAGAAAGATACTGCCTACATGATTTTTTTCTAGATTTTTCGGTCCACACAATTGTTTCGCGTTCATCCGCTTCCATCTACTTTGGACGGAGTTTTCGAGGTAGGAAGGAAGTTGGCGAGATTCCTGGACTGCCATCTGCATACCGTTCGTTATGCATGGTAGACATTGTTGGAAAAGTACTAGACAGAGTAATCAAGGGAAGGCTCAGTGGCGCAGTTGGTGTTGTATGGCTTTAGAGCAGGTCATCATACTACTTATGCAATTGCAGAGATAGTGAGCGTGATCTAAAAGGTAGAGGCACATAGTCGAACCAAGTGACGAATCGTTCTGTTGGTGACACTCAATGCAAGGAACGCTTTCAGCTTCGCTAGATGGATGGATATTCTGGATACGTTGAAATCCCCTTTTTAAGTCCCAGAATATCTTATGAGACTATTGAGAGACTACCTGAAAAGCTATGATATTGCTTAGGGATCCATCCTTGGCTTAGATCTGTGGAACATATCAAATGATCGGCTACTGAGACTGGAGATGCCAGATGAGTTGCAGTTGATGGACTATGAAGCTGATCTTGTGGTTCTAGACACTGAATGCACCGTAGAACTGTCACTTGGATTTTCATGAAAACTCGAAGAAAATAAGAGTACTAAGTTTGATTTGAAAACTGTTATAATTCCAAAGAACTGAAACGGCTATAACTCACTTGATTATGATTTGATTTCGATGAATTGTTTGGGTTCACTTCACTATGAGGGGGCACCTCAAAAAATTTTGAAATGTTTGGTAGTACCTAAACTTTTGAGAAACCACCACTTTTGATTTTTTTGTAGCTTCAAAAGCTTCTGAAGAAACTTGCTGTGGCGTAGTAACAGACGGATAGACAGGACGCAAAATAGTAGGTTATTGTTAAACTTCTTTCACAAAGCCCTAACACAATGGAGGTAGATTGAATAACTAATAACTTACAGGCTCTAATTCGTTGAACTTTACTAACAATAGTAGGATATAACATATTTGTTAATACAACTGTATTATTATCATTAAATTGGATGCAATTCGACATTTAGGTAGTTCTTTAAAAGGTCCTTACATTGTATAAATTGCAATAAAATTTACAGCCGTTTGATTTTCCTCCGATCGCGACAATGGACTTTCCATCGAACAATGTGCTGCACTTTTGATTGGATCTTCTCCAAATTATCAGATAAGATGAATAACAAACCACATTTGAAATCCCGCTCAGTCAAAGAGTTTAACAATATTGTAAGAAAATTTGTGTTTGTTAAAATGTATTTTTTTTAAAGCAAGAATATATTTGCTGCCCATATCATGAAAGTTTCAATTGAGATAAATCATTCTTTATTGTAGGTTAGATACAAAATCCTTCTGACATGAGCGTAGTTTTGTCCATCTAACTTATTATATTATGTTTTTATGTACATATTTTTTGACTAATTAATTTTCGTTCTTCTTTTTAGTCCACCCAGGCCCTTGCTCCGAACAAATAGCGCTGTCTCGATCCACCGACGAAATTCTCCACTTCGAAATCCGAGCAACGGGAACTGCCTTCACCAACTGAGTCAGGCCAGTGTTCGCTCAGTTTCTCCACATTCCTCTAGCGCTTCCAAAGATTATCTTTTTGGGTATCTTTTGTTTGTCCATACGATTCGCGTGGCCTGCTCATTGTAGTTTCTATAGTCTTAAAATCGTCGCGGTATCCGGCTCGTCGCAAATTTCATACATGATTGTATTGGATTTGCCATTGGTCCCCGTCATAGGCATATAAAATAATAAACGGGAAATATGCTTATTTTCATCCATACGTGAGCGAAGGTTTTTTCCTACATATGTACATGCCTTCCTCTGCTATATGAATTGAAATCCTCCCGCCTTTCACGCTGCTAGAGCATCCACCCACTCAAGTGGCTCTCTAGTTGCTCTCACAAAAATTCCACTCTTCTTATATTTTAACCCCCGAATTATCAACGAAATATCAACCATATGATTGAAAACATATAATTTGTGAAAATTCAACCGATGACGGGAAACATCTAGTAAAGTAGAATTTGAAATTGTTCACAGATAATTTTTTTTAAAGATAAATCGTGTTGAAAGTAGTGCAAAAGCATTACAAACGTGATAATTATTTAAACTGAAAAGTTTGTTTCGTTCGAGAACTAAGCCTGTAAGCAGAAGGTCTCTGGTTCAAGTTTCATTGGCATCAACGAGATTTAGTTCAAGTGGTTCTTCGGACGGACTATAAGCCTGTTCAGTTATGATACGTGCTAGTTTAAAAATCAGAACGTATCGCAGCTGGGTGGACAAACACACACACGGCCAAAGCGTGATAATGATCATATCACCTTGCGGAGTGCCGATGCATTAGATCATGATAATGAGATACTCTAACTATCTCTAAGTGAAGGCCCGAAAGGGTCTGTAGGGCTACAAAGAAGAAGAAGAAAAATTTGCCAGAGATCTCGAGTGTTGTTGTGTCGAGAAAAGAAAAATCTAGTGATGTGTGTGGGATTATATAAACAGCTATAGGAAGCACTTTAGGGACGTGTTCTTCGTAGGGTTAATCATTTTGAATCTTAAGCTAGAATACCCGCACAGAAAATTGAATTAGTTCAAGATACGAAAATTTGCGGGAGATGTCACGTCAAATTTATTTGAAATTCGAATCAACAGCTGATAATACGCCAACTTCACGCTACATCATAAAGTTCAATTCTCGCAATGTATTTTGAATCCATTCTCTCTGACATTCTTGGTCCTCGTTCAGTGTCCATGCTTTACACTCATAGCATAACACAAGTCTTATTCCAGACTTGTACCTTTGAGGCTTTGCTTTCCTTTGTATGCAGCTGCTCTTCACAGTCGCCAAAAGAGAATAAAATATTTTACTTGCGAGCTGTACTTTTCGGCATATTTCATCTCTTTTATTACCGTTTCTCATTATTTTAATGCCCAAATAATATTCATAAATTAGCCCAAATTTTCAATACTGTATTCGTCAAGTTGTGTCATTTTGAATATTTTAGGTATTTTTGTTCAATTGTGTCACAAGTTTTGTTGTATATTCCTTGGTTTGTTAGCGCAACTAGTTTTACTTTGCCATCAAATTTCCGGGAAAGTTCTTTGGCGACTATTAACGACCATGAAAAAATTTTAATATTAACCACAAAGGCTATCATTTTGTATGACTTGTGTAATTATGTTTCTCTTGTATTGATAGGTAACTTTTTTATTACGTATTTCGGAGCCAAATCTAATGCCTGCTCGTCACCGAGCAGTTGGCCAGACAGTCAAGGGCAACGTTGCCACAGCCTCCTTACAGCCCGGATATGGTACCAGCGGACTTCTTTCTGTTCACCAAGATCAAGAGACACCTCAAGGGGACGCGGTTCGGGACTCTGGAAAACGTTCAACGTGCTACGACGAGGGCTCTAGACAGCATCGAGGTTGCCGACTTCCAGGGAGCGTTCGAGGATTGGAAAATCTGGTATCAGCGTGTTATCGACTCCAATGGGGACTACTTTGAAGATTTCTAAAGAAAAGTTGTACATATTTTGCCAATGAAAAATTTCCTGAGGTCAGTCCGGTTACTTATTATACTCATCCTGTATATGCAAATCGCTACCATATGCCTTCCCATTTTACGTCAGTTTTGTGTATGAGTGAACTTCAAAAAGCGGAAGGTACGGGCAAATAGCAGGACGGCCATGCGGAGTCTTTTATCTGTCACCGAAATGGAGTGAAAAGTAAAAGTATCCGCGAACGTTAAAAAAAATTAAAAATTTCCGCAAGGACTAAATTCCATAACGCAAGCCGCACTACTGCAAGCATCGTTTTTAAAAGTGTGTGGTGTCAACTAAGTCATTCGCACGTACCTCGGATCTTGGGAATAAGTTCAGGGGAATGGAGATTCCGGACAAAGAGCGGAGCACCTAACCGTAAAGTGAGTAAATTGTGAGATCTCGGGTACAAACCCAAAAGGAGTACCTAACCACAGTTTTTTTTTGTCAGTGCAGATCAACTTACATCGCATCGAACACCCAAAGATGACTTGCCGAGGAAGGTGACATAGTGATGGATAAGGTTATAGAGGATGTTCGGAGGTTAGCAAGTAAGTTTTACGATGAAATATCAGCAGTGCCCGCATCATTAAGTTAACGGAAGTCTCGGAGCAAGATATGTTTAGGAAGTGGTTTTCAAAAGTGAGGGTAGATGATAGCTGTTCAACATCAGAAATTGCACGTGATGGTGTTAAATACCGTTTGAAAGGAGATGAACTATCTCAAAACTTCACATTAGCCAAAGTTGAAGAAATATTGAAACGTTGTGCTGAGCAAACTAAGCGTATTTGTCCTTAGCCCGATTCAATAGACGAAATACAGTGCAATGAACATTGTCATTTAGTTTCTTGTTATTGTCATAACATCGAAGAAATTGGAATTCATTATCCATGGCACCCTTATTTTCCAACGTATTTAGAATTATGTGAGGTAACGAGCAAAAGGATTCGAAAAGTCATAGTTTACAAAAAGGTCTCGAGCGAGCTCGATGACAATCTTGACGATTTGTCTCGTCATACGCGTTCACTAAGATCATAAGGACTATTAGATTGTGATATAAAAGGCACGCTTAATGAATTTGGTAAATTTAGTAGAGCTCAGCTTAGAATGCTGTGAAGCAGTGGAATTGGAATATTCTATCCGTCTGTGCGTAGTGGTGAAATTAAAAAAGCTTAATTTGGCTGAGTGCCGTTTACTGGATGATCTAGCATTAGAAACTCTTTGTCGAGCTCAAATTGATTAGAAGAGCTAATGATTAATAATAATTATGCTTGCAATAATTCAGTTAGGAAGAATATTTTAGGGTTAATTACGTAGATGTAAGCTTAACGTACAATATATATCAGATGCGTGCTATATACTACTGCGAGGTACAATTTTATATTCCAACCCCTATTTTGGAAAAATAATTTTATGGACATAAAGTTATATTGGGTATCCTTTTTGATCCTTTGAACTTTCTTGGGCAAGGATAGTATTAAGCCTAAATAATTTGCGGGCCCACCTTAAAGACATTAAATGCAATGTTGCACCAGCCGGAAAGATAAATTTCTCGTATGAAGCGTAAGGTTTCGAAAAAGAATTTGGCTTGCCTACTACTGAACTTCTTACTGCAATTTTCGTAGCACTACATGACTATTTGTTAACAAAAAGAATCTGCTGCCGTTTGTATTTGGAGACCCATCATAGAGGTGCAAATATTTTGCTAACTAAATTGAGTTGCACACGTATGGATCAAATATTGAAAATCGCCGGGTAATAAATTGTCAGAAACATATTTAAAATGGGTTCGCCCTTCTCACATTAGCTGTTTATACATTTCACAGTGGTTACCACACAAAGGTGATAACTTGTCGGCTTAAATAGCTCAAATAGTTAATTTCAAAAATTTCCATAAAAGTTTGATCAGCACTTGCATTGCCATTAATATATACATTTTCGATTCTTTTCTGAACCATCAGGGGGCCGTCATTTTGAATTTTTATTGAAAACGAATTTCGACTTCTGAGGTATTTGCTATAGTTATACCCATAAATATCTCCCTTGATCATTTTTTCAGATTTTTTAGATCACGGGTGTCCATTCGCGAGGGAGGAAACACATTTTTCATGTATTTCAATCCCCCCTGTGCCCCCGCTGAAGCAAAAACTGTCAGTTTAAGAACTGTTTTGAAAAGGTCTCATAGAGAACTTTCAGTTGATACTCATATCGGCTACCTTTCATGAAATTTATTTTTTCAGGGGCCACTCCTCTGTACTGTCATCATCGATTCATGACCTGTTTTTTCGAATCTTAGAATGGTTACAAAGCCCTTTTGCCAGGAGCTCTCTCCTGCCTCTTTGACTTGTTTCAATTGTATGTACTCATCTTCATGATACCTATCATTCCTGAAATTTTCGTGCAAATCCTAGCATAGCTGTAGTGTCTAAGTCGGTAAAAAGCGCATATGGCTTCATAGCTATATGTTTCCATACTAATACAGGGCATATTGTTCCATAGTAAAACAGGAAAATTCAAATTGCTATAACTTCGTTAAATACTATTCGATCTTTATGAAACTTTCAGAAATGATCAATCTTATAAAAAGTCATCTGTTTGAGATGTTATTCAAGAAAACATAAAATCGATAAATCATACTATTACTAACAAAGTTGAGTGAATTTCGAGTTCTCATGTTTTTGTTATTGTTGTACTTATAAAGGCCTACATTCATGATTTTTTCAGATTTTTCGGATGGATGGTGTCCAATCGCGAGGGGGTTACGCGAAAAGTTCGTACATTTCCCCTTCCCCTGCCCCCCTTGGTACTCATAAGGCAATTTTAAGACTTGTTTTACAAAGATCTCATTGAGACCTTTCCAATGACACCCTACTCGACTACCAATGGTGAAAGAAATTTTTTGAGGGTTCACCTCCCTATATGGGGGACCCCCCTTAAACCCCTTTGAAAAATTTTCCCACCCTTGAACTTTCAAGAAGTCACCACTTCTGACCTTTCCACAAAGTTTCATGGCTGTAGCATCTATAGTTTCGGAGAAAAAGTGCTGTGACATACAGACGGACGGACGGACGGACAGACGGACATAGGTTGTGATTGCAATAGGGGTTTTTTTTAGTACAAAACCCTAAAAAAGAGCTAGTATAACTCAGTTTCTAGAAATTTGAATCATTTAGCAGTCACTTTATTTGGAGGATCTTGCTTTCCGCAGCAATCGCATTTATCCTCGAATCTTGTACAGCCTTCATGTGTCCAGCGGGAGCATGACACACACTTAATCCAATTTTCATCTCGTTATGTTTCGTTGTAGGTCTCTTTACACCATACACAGAAATCTTCGTCCCAGTCACTTTCATAAAGATTGTCGTTGCAATTTGTGTCGATATCAATATGTTCGGAATCTGAGGATGACTTTAGTTCTTTTTTTCTTCGCGTTCTCTTACCTTTATTGATCGTTCTTTTCTCCTTTTCTCTTTTCTTTTCCTCTCGGTCCTTCTTTTTTTCCTCCTTGTCTTTCTTCTTTTCTTCTTTGATTTTAATTTTTGACTCTTTGTCATTTTGTTTCTTTTTCAGAGCAGTTGTGTTTTCTGGAGAGCTTAACACTATTGATATAGTTTGAACTTTTCTTTTCACAGTCTGAACTTTGTTGACACAAGGCACTGGATGTAGTTTGTCCAATAACTTTGAAGGGGTCACAATTTCAGATTTATTCTGCTGCTTTTCAGAAGGTCCACGTAAAGGAATATTTTCAAAGCTTCTTAAAGTACCAGCACTACAAAATTAGAACCTGCCACAGCAACATCATCACTTGGGCTATTAGAACCAGCAATAGTGGCATCATTTTTGGAACAACCGGAACCAGCAACATCAACACCAGTCATAATGTTTTCGAAAACAAGAGACATATCTGAAGGCCTGGAGTCCATTGATTCTGACAAAAAAACGTATTCTGGAATCGAATTAGGCTCAAATGGAATGATTTCACACATTCTAAATCTACTTATTCCATTTTATGTGTTTGCTGACTTACCCCAAGCTATACTAAGAAGCGCACCAAACTGCAGTCAAGTTATTTATCTTGAAGGATTATTGGTCACGAACTTTGAGCAAGCAGATTAATAGTTCATTTTTAAAGACTTGAAGAAAGCGCGGTCTAATGGTTGAAGCCAATGACTGGTGTGGGAAGGAATACTCATCAAAATTATTTGATTATTTTCTGCGAACTCAAGCATTTCAACGCAGCTAGTGTGTGATGTATGTCCATCTAAAAGAAGAAGCACCTTTTCTGCTGGTTTTCTTGGAGTGAAATGGGTTTTCAGCCAATCAAAAAACAAATCGCTATTTACATAGTCAGACTTAAGCGACATTTTTATTTCAGCGCCAGGTGGTAAGCCGTCACAAAACTCCTGCTTTAGGTTCTTTCCTTTCATAATGCCAAAAGGTGGTAAGAATGTACCCTCTCCATCCACACTTGCCAATACTGATATGGTTTCACCCTTTTCTCCTAAAGTAACGGAAATTATATTCTTGGAACCTTTCAAAGCAACTACTTTCCCTTGTTTGTTATTTAGCTGTAAACCTGTTTTGTCTATGTTGAAAATGTCGCCAGGTTTATCTATAAGACCGTTTTCTTCCAAAATATTCTTTAAGAGGTCAAAATATGCTTTGACATATATTTTATTTCGACCTTTTGCTCTCGCAATAGACACACCTTCAGATTGCCGAATGGACAGTTCAAGATTGCGAACAAGAAAAGAAGAAAGCCAGTCGTATCCTGATTGAAACTATGCTTCAATTGCAGGTTTTCAGCTAAATGGTAAGCCATAGAACGTACTAAGTCTCTGGTTGGAGTAAACCCTCTCGATTGTAATTTTTTTATGTGTACTACAATTTTTTTCATCATTTTCAACTCCTAGTAATGAGTTTTTTTCCTATGGAACATTTACTGAAACTTTGTAGCTTGATGAGTCTTTTCAAAGTTGTTTTCGGTATTCCAAACACCTTTGCTGCCTTCTGCATTTTCCAAGCTACTGGCTGCATTTTCCAAGCTACGTTCAGACCATTCTCCCCTCCCAAATATGCGCTTTCAGGTATAGGCATTTTCCAAATATGCGTTTCTGGTAGGCATTTTCCTATAACATAAAAAAAACCAACGTATCAGGACACACCTTTGTGTTTAAAATAATTTTGATAAGTATCATTTAATTTATATTAGAAGTAAAGTCCTAATAGGATATATGGTCCTACTATTCCAGGTTCTTTTCAAGTGGGCCAATCCTCCTCTCTAAATGTCAATGAATCTCTTTTAAACCTTAATACTCTTCAATGTAACTTCTCTTCTCCTAAAAAAATGTGTTTATCTATTTTTTACCAAAATGTACGAGGGTTAAGGACCAAGCTTGAGGAACTCTTTATCTCTTATCAAGTTAGTAATGATTCTATTATTTGGTTCTCCGAGACCTGGCTGAATGGAAACATTTTGAGCAGTGAAATGTTTCCTGATCATATTGTATATAAATGTGACCGTGACCTAACTGCTACTAATAAGGCTGATGGTGGTGGAGTTTTGGTTGCAACTAGCAAAGCTCTACCTAGTTCTCCTTGTTCTGATTTCTGTTTTTCTCCTACTTTAGAATGTGTTATTATCAAAATTTCTCTCCCTTATAATACAGAGTTCTTGATTTTGTTTATTTATATTCCTTGTAATTCACCTTTGACTGTTTATGAGACTTTTTTGATGATCTATCCTCTTATCTAGTTTTGCGACATCCTCACGCCAAAATATTAGTTTGCGGGGATTTTAACTTACCATACATAGAGTGGAATAATCATACTACTCCTTCGATCTCGTCAGTTAACCCTTTTTCTATAACCCTGTCATCTTTCCTATCTCATTGCTCCTTCTCTCAATTTAACCATATCCGCAATCTTAACGGTCGTCTCCTTAACCATGTTCTATCAAATGTTCCTCCAACATCCTCCTTTATCTATAGACCTTATAGTCGATGAAATTAAATTTAACAAAACTCATCCTGCTCCAAAACTTAACTTTTTTAAAGCTAACTATGAAGCTATTAATACAGAATTACTTTCAGTCAACTTGCTAGATTTCTTTAGAGGCCTGAATTGTGAGGCTGTTTTGGGTAAATGTTACATATATATTTATAATCTTATTCGCTGTTATACGCCTCTTCAGACATTCCGTAAAGCAAATCATAAGCCTTGGCTTACAAAGCGAGTGCTTAGTGCCCTACGAGCAAAAGATAAGGAACATCGTGTCTTTAAAACACTCGGCACTATTGAAGCAAGATGTAATTTTAGCAGACTGCGTGCTATTGTCAAAAAAGAGATCAAATATGCTCTGAAGGCTTATTTCAGCAGTCTGGATAGCTCTCTTGTGGCTAATAATACAAAGCCTTTTTGGTCTTATATAAGGTCGCTGAAATCCTCTTCTTCCATTCCTAGTAAGGTCGGTTGGAATGGTGCAGAGGTTTCTTCTCCTCAAGAAGTTACTGACTCATTCGCCCAATTTTTCTCTTCAACTTTCTCTTCCCCCGCTGCAGCTGTGCATCCTGTTGTCTTACCTAATCATCTTCCCTTCCCAATTTCCTTTATTTGTACAGATGCATCTGAAGTCGAATCTTTGATCAATGCTCTTGATCCTAATATTAGCCCTGGGCCGGATGGTTTGCCAAACATATTTGTAAAGTCGTTAGCCTCATCGCTTAGTTTTCCTTTATCTTTCCTCTTCAATCTAAGTTTGAGCACTGGTACATTCCCAAACCCTTGGAAAACAGCTAATATTGTGCCTATTTTTAAAAGTGGTGATCCTACGTCAGTTTCCAATTATCGCCCTATTTCTTTACGGTTGGTTCATAATCGACTCTCAAACTCATTAGCTCCTATTATTGCTCCAGAGCAGCATGGCTTTCTCAAAGGATACTCCACTACCTCTAATTTAATGGAGTTCACAAACAGTATTGCAAGAGCTTTGGATAACCAACTGCAAGTTGATGTGATTTACACAGATTTCTCCAAGGCCTTTGACACTATGAATCATTCACTTCTTTGTCGTAAGCTGGAAGCTCTTGGCATCTCCGGTGCTCTTCTATCTTGGATGTCATCTTATCTATCGTGTCATCCCTGTCGAGTAAGTCTTTCTGGTACTAGGTCTAGTCCTTTTTGTCCTTCATCTGGCGTTCCACAAGGTTCAATTCTTGGGCCTCTTCTCTTTCTGTTGTTCATAAATGATCTTCCCTTTGTAATTAATTCCTCGTGCCTTTTGTATGCAGATGACTTCAAAGTATTTCGAACAGTAAAATCTGATTTAGACTGTCAGCTCCTCCAAAATGATTTGAATGCTCTAAATGAATGATGTGCTTCAAACTATTTATGTCTTAATACCACTAAATGTCATAAAATGACTTTTTCTCTTAAGGACTCTCCTATTAATTTTAATTATATATTAAATGATGCTTTGCTCTCTGAAGTGTTCAGTCATAAAGACCTTGGAGTAACTTTTGATCCAAAACTCAAATTTGATGCACATATTTTAAATGTGATTACTAAGGCTTCTAGAGTTTCCGGGTTTATCCTAAGACATGTACATAAATTCAATAGCATCTCTTCTTCTGTCCGCCTATTTGTTTGTCTTGTTCGCCCTGTGCTTGAATATTGTTCTGTTATCTGGTCCCCCCGATATTCGTATCTCGTGACTTCTTTAGAAACTGTCCAAAGAAAGCTCACGCGTTTTCTTTTCCTTAAGTTTAATTTGCCGTATCAGTCTTATGAAAGTCGTTTATCTTTTTTATCTCCTCCATCCCTAATATCCCGACAAACTTTTTTAATCCAATGTTTTTTGTACAAACTCTGCTACCATCAAGTCCAGTTCAATATTTTTTCTGAGCTGCGTTTCCCACAAACATCTCGTTCATCTTGGATGAATTCTTATTTCGTTATCCCATATGCTAGAACTGATTTATATTTCTATTCACCAATCTTAAGAATCGTACGAAATCATGATAATCTCCAGCTTGGTCCTTTCCCCTCTTACTACTAGTTTAACTTTTAATTATCGACGTTTTAGTATTCTTTTTCATTTAAATTTTACTGTAATTGTTCTTTGCGTTCTATTTTGTGATTGGATTGTTTAGTCTGTAAGATGGAATAAATAAATAAATAAATTAACTATCCCAAATGTCACTGATCCATCTATCCCCATTGTCAGGGATAGATGGACCAGCTACTCATTCAGACCAACAACGCTACTGGAGCACCATTTTAGGTTAAAACCTTACTCAACTGTACAATCGAGCTATAGCATTGATCATATGTCAAAATCAATTAAACTCACTTAACCACATAACAATAAAATCCGGTGCAAATATTTATCAACTCACCAAAAGAAATAAACAAAGTTTTTTCCTGAAAAACATGTGACACTCACGAGCAAAACTAAACGTGTTAACGTCTGCACGAGTAGAAAAATACTAGCCAATGAATGCGGCACTGCTGTGACAGACGAGCGACATATTCGAATGGTCCGTCTATACCGGTGGTCCATATATCCCGGACTTACCCTAAATTAATACGCTATTCTTAATTTTAATCGTACAACATAATAGCGAAAGAGAAATACGAAGAGTATTCTTCATGTAAGGAAATAAACAGCATTTGAAGGGCCGTTCGATTTTAGTATTGTAACACGAGTATATTATACTGAAAATAGAATGTAACTTTGATACATATTTGAAATTGACTTTATCTGATGAATGAGGTTGTAGATTTGTGTTAACTTTTCAACTCAGAACATAATTTATATGTGTAGTAATGTAGAATTTCATACGAAATATATTTTTAATGTCAATCCATAAACCAACTGACAAATTTGTAGTTTTTCACCCGCAAGAAGTTACAGTAAAAACAAAATGATCTTTCTAAAGTGTAAAAACAAATTTAATTATATGATCCTTTAAAGAAATTTTACATATAATTCAATATAAATACAATATAAACTTATCGTTTAAATAATTAAATTTGAAATACAAAATATAATATGAATTGCTAAACAAACCACGACTTTCTTTCCAGCATGCCCTTCTCTTCCGGCAGGAATGGCAGCGAGTGGCAAGTATGCCGTTACAAGGATAGGGCTCTAGAAATCCGCGGATGGCCGGTTTCGCGTGGCACTCGGTACGTGGTACCATAAGTTGTGTTGCGAATAGGGTTTTTCAGATTCGAGATATAGAAGGATATTTCTCGGTACCACGTCGGTGATACCCGGGAACGCGAAATTATATACACTTTTTGTTTGTTGTCTGAATGTACGAAGGGAATACGGAATAAAGTAAAGTAGGTTTCTTTTCCGTTGATTAATGTTTTCGACGCGTTATTAAATCGGGCATGTGAACCGGTGGCAGAATTTTTGGATTTCGGACTTAGTCTGCTCGCGTAAGACCTGCGACCGAACACTTCTCCGAACTAGCTAGCTAGCGAGCAGCCACTTCGGAGTAGACTAAGGGTGTCCGGACTTGTTGACCTGTAGAGTACAGTCCATTGTCACGTCCCAAAACTTCACGTCTAGAACCGATGAGAGGTCGGTTCCGATTTCGTTCGAGCGAAATGAAGTGAGAAAATCATTACATCCTGTACCCAAATTTTTCAGGGAAATAGTTTACTTTCATTGTAGTGGTTCATGTTAAAGATTCAACAAGTTCCATTAAATTTTTGCCATAAAGGTCTTTTAACATACAATATTGCTCCAATTTGTGGTGCTTTTTCTTTCTATAACCCTCTCCATGTTGGAAGCATTTATAAGTTTAGTCGTAATTTCAATCATTTACTGCGATCGGTTTGTAAGATTGTCTCTTCCCAAATCCCCTGACTTTTCTATTCACTTTGCTTCAATTTTGCTAGAAAAGCTTCTTTAGCTTTCACCATGTCCTCATCTTCAATGTTGGGTCTCGCAAATCTGCCATATTGCATTTAATTACTTACAAGCACTTAAGAATTTCTCCTTTGATATAACCTTTTTGTTTCAACTTTGCAATTTTTTTTTAAATTGTAAAAGTTTTCTGGGAGCACTCCTATTTGTTATACTTTTCCAAAGTGCACTATAGAAGTACAAACTGAGTGGCAAGGTCAGAAGTGGTTGTTTCTAAAATTCTACCAAGAAAATAGTGAAAAGTGTGTCTAGACGTTACAGTGAGCAGACATGGAGACTGAGATGAAGGCAAACATTGTACAAAAAGTAACCGTTGCCATCTCTAAAGAAGGTCGTTGCATTACATGGGGAACGTCAAACCTAATTATGTAAAATTGGCCGAAGTGAACCACTCTTCCTGCTTTGATGGGTGTAGTTGACTTTAGCTTAGTAAAAAACAAACTAAGCAGTTTCGACAGGGTGACCAGCTTCCTTCTTGAGGAGCTGCCACTTCCGATCACCACGGGGCTGCTTGACCTACTTATGTTTAGTATGTGGCGGTTGTACAATATATAATTCAAAATAACTCAAAAATATTCATTCTATACATAAAATATACTTTACATAAAAATACTTTACTTTTGACATATAAAACATATAATGTAAATCTAGATATGAATATTGTTTTTTAAGTTAAAAAAAAAAAAAAAAAAAAAAAAATATATATATATATATATATATATATATATATATATATATATATATATATATATATATATATATTGAATTGTATATACATAGTCAATTAATGAATATGATTCAGTTCGTTCTCACATATTATAAATTATTTTGAAAATTAAAATATTGAAGAAAAAGTTTATCATTATATACATCATTATAAACAATTACGAACAATTGGTGACCTCGATAAGGCACAAGCGCCTTCAAAAACTCAAAACCTCCAGGCTGGTTATATTCAAGACCTCCAGGCTAGTTATATCCAAGACCTCCAGGCTAGTTACATTCCAGTTTTACTCTCGAACGCCTGAGTATTGCCGTTCGAATTGAATTAAATCAACAAAACAACAGAGGATACAAGAAAGAAAAAAAATTTCCCTCGGCTTACGATCGGCTGTTACAATTTTAGGATTTCATTGCAAGCCCGTTTAGTTTCTGCCTTTTGAATTGTCCACGAGTTCAAAATTCGTATTGATATTTGACGTTGTGAGGAAGATAAATTGTGACAACTTCCTGGTATCAGTTGTTGGACAGACGGAGAAGAAGTTTGAAAATTTTGTCGTGTTCAGCAGAGAGTCGAGAGGAGTTTTTGCGTTTGATCGATATTAGGACCAGATTGTCGATATTTCTGACATAATATTGTGTGGCAAAAATCAATTGGCAGTTTTATCAAGAACAATTTTCAAGGTAGTATTACAAACCGAAACGTAAAGGAATTTAAGTAAGAGAATTTATGTACAACATTACATTCTACAACTACACACATTTTAAATTCATACATATATACCAGAATTTTTTAAATATTTCAAATATTTTTCGAAATTTCTAAATATTTTTTTTTTTAATTTTAAAACTTTAAATAAAATTTTAACGATTAGATCGCAAATTAAGGGTAGGATATATCCTGCGACAGGGGGGATATATCCAGCGTAGCGCACCCAGATCCCATAGGAATTTATTTTTGCAGGAATACTTTTATTATTATAATTTAAATTATACCCCAAGATAATTTCCATGATGCGAACCCTTCAGGGGACTCTACAGTTAATGTTGTAGCAGTGAAACTACCTTCATTTTGGAAGGAGTTTCCTGAAACATGGTTTAAGTGTTCGGAGGCTCAATTCGCTCTGGCTGGGGTTACGACGGAGTTTACTAAATTCAATTATATTCTGGCAGCTCTTGATCCTGAAGCCATTAGGACAGTTACTGATCTAGTGAATAAGGAGGCTCAATTCGCTTTGGCTGGGATTACGACGGAGTTTACTAAATTCAATTATGTTCTGGTAGCTCTTGATCCTTCATCCACTACTCTCTACACAACTTTAAAAGAAGCTTTAATTTCCAGACTTTCAGCAAGTGAGAATACGAGATTAAGTCAATTAATTTCGAATCTCACTTTAGCAGATAAACAGCCCTCACAACTTCTTCGTGAGATGAAACAACTTGGGGGGGATAAAGTTGGAGATGATCTTTTATGATAATTATGGCTTCAAAGACTACCGGAAAACATGCAAGCAATATAAGCATGTAAATCCTCCTAACATGGATGCTCCTTTAGCAATTTTTGTCGATGCTTCAGATATTGCCATTGGTGCAGCACTCCAACAACGCATAAATGATGACTGGCAACCCTTAGGTTTCTTCTCTAAGAAACTCAAACAAGCTCAAAAAAATTATAGTACTTATGACCGTGAATTGTTGACGGCTTATCAAGCAGTAAAATATTTTAGATTTTACATTGAAGGTCCTTCATCCACTACTCTCTACTCAACTTTAAAAGAAGCTTTAATTTCCAGACTTTCAGCAAGTGAGAATACGAGATTAAGTCAATTAATTTCGATACTCACTTTAGCAGATAAACAGCCCTCACAACTTTTTCGTGAGATGAAACAACTTGGGGGGGATAAAGTTGGAGATCATTATGGCTTCAAAGACTACCGGAAAACATGCAAGCAATATTAGCATGTAACCGGCCCAGCTCTTTGAATGATCTGGCATCAAGTGCTGATAAAATTTTTGAAGTTTCAAATAGACCATCAGTATTTTCGTTTGCAAATTCCTCCAAATCAGTACCTAACATTCAACAACAAATTACAGAGTTAAGAAGTCAAATAGCAGAACTTACTAAGGCTGTTGGAGAATCATTAAGATTTAGAAGTCCAAGAAGGAATGATGGCCAGTTTCAAGGTTTCCGTTCATGTAGTTCATCCAACAGACGCTCAAAAGATAGAGGATTTTGTTGGTATCATGCTAAATTTGGTGTCAATGCACATAAGTGTATTGAGCCATGCAAATTTATTAACAAAAATTCTAAGGAGACTTTCAATAATTCAAAAAACTAAATCCTCTTAAGTCTCCGGCGGCAAACTTAAGTAATATTTCTTCTAGCCGCCTTTTAATTCTCGATCATTCTTCAAAGAAGAATTTTTTAATCGTTACAGGTGCGGAAATTTCCATGATTCCGAAATCAAATAATTTGAAACTCATTCCATCGGGACTTAAACTTTGATGCTAATGCATCTTCCATTGATACATATGGCAGAAAGTTATTAACATTAAATTTGAGACTTAGAAGAGCTTTTTCATGGCACTTTATTATTGCCGACATTACACGTCCCATTATAGGAGCAGATTTCCTTGGTCATTTCGGTCTTTTAGTAGATGTAGCTAATAAAGCTGTAATTGACCCAGTTACCAATCTTAAATCAATAGCTTCTATTTCTAAGGAAGATTATTCGAATTTATCAATTCACGTTCAATCGGATGTTGATCCTAATGTTAAAAAATTATTAATTAAATTCAAGTCGATTACCTTAGAATCTGATTTCACTAAAGTACATAATATTAAACATAAAACTGTTACTTCTGGATCTCCAATCATGTCCAAACATAGACATTTAGCTCCGGACAGATTAGAGTCAGCGAAAAAAGAATTTAATTTACTTCTGGAACAAGGTATCTGCCGTCCTTCCAGCGGCGGATCCACGGGGGGGGGGTAAATTAGGGAAATTTCCCCCCCCCCCCCCTTGGAACCGCAGAACCTGAAAATTTCACTTGTTTGCTAGAAAAATATTCTCTGCAATAAAAAAAATGAAAATACAACAGTGACACTCTTCCACTGATCTCTATTTATCACTGGATAGGCTACGGCTAGCTTCTGCCTATAACAGCGATGGGACACTTTGAGCGCCATGTTGCGTGAGGAATTTTTGCATTCTGAAATGTGAATGGCGCGAAATTCGAATCGTCTTATGAAGTGTCATTGAAATCAATTCAATAAAGTACGGATTTAGAGGGACCTTTTTCAATTAGTATCATATATATGCTATAATTAGATATGAAATGATATATATAATTGAAAATTATGATTAATTTTTAAGAAAAGTAAAAGCAATTTGTCAGCTCCTCATACAAAACAGTTCGTTTGGAGCCCTGTCACTTTAACCATGTACCCTATCCGCACTTTCATACATATCATTGGTTTCGGCCAGCTGATAGTCGTCAGCCAATCAAAACGCATACATTATGTCGCAGATTCTCTTACAAAATGCATCTAGTGGTGCCGTGTAGTTTAAACGCGTCACCTATCCAGTGTGTAGTATAGATCAGTGCACTCTTCTCACCAAATACGCTATGGAAATCACAACAAGATACTATCATAAATTGCATTATATGACCTGCCTAAATTTATTTAACCCTTTTCTGGGCGACTCACAGCGGAAGTACTAAATTCTGAATCGAGAAAGAGTCGAAGTCTTGAGTACAATTGGTACTATTTAAATCCGTTTATCTCGCCAAAAGATGGTAAGTATCGATGTTGTTTCGATTTTACTGTTCATTTTTGTGCGTGGTGAAATTTTACTGACATTATACAAACGAGTGTTTACATAAAAATTGACGTTAGGTTTGCTCATTCAACAATAGCAGTAGACAATTTTGCATATAGAACCCGTGTTTAACTTGGTGTTCCGTAACAAACTTCAGGAATCTCAATATACTCGTAGAATGAGAATTTTGAAAAAAAAAGTCATTCGACATTATTTTCGACGTCATTTTCTTTACTTTTAAAATCTATACGTTTCATAATTCATATTCTCATATTATACCTAGATACACTCATTATTTCAAACCGACGGAATGATTAGTATTGAAACTTGAATTTATATTTATAATTCCTATTTTACAGTCATCTCGACAAAAGTCCATCTCGGACTACTTTTACTCTGCAACTGCGAAAAAAAGAAAACTAGATGAAGATGAAGATGTTGCGACAGTACATCGAGAAGAAAACGAGGTTCCTCGTGCAGTGACGCACAGTTCAACTAAACATGATGAATGCATTGACAATTCGGGCAGCGAAACACCGTCTTCGTCCAGAAACTCCGACATTATGCAAGTTTCTACCATTGCTGTAAATATTTCCAATGATGTTGGTAATTTCGTGGGACAAAAAATTTACGATCACGTGAAACAAATTTTACTTGAAAATCCCTGGACTCCTCCAAAAAATTATACTTTCCCATTTTCGTCGAGAGTTGTTTCTGACAAAGAAATAAAACACTACGTCTCTTCCAAACACTTGGATTCTCATGCAGAGTGGCTCGTACTATCTGACGTGAAGAAAGGGCTATTTACGCCTCGAAATCAAGGAGGTTATCGGGGGAATACTCCGCTTGGGGTACTTGTCACGCAGCCGTTGACTGATTTCAAAAATTTGGTTGGGATCAAGGGTGTGTTAGAAATTCATTCTCAAAATATGTACCATAAGAATGCAACGGCAACTGGGAAGGACTTCGTGAGAAACTATCACAATCCACAACGAAGCGTCCGTAATCTTCTCGACGAAAACCATCTTTCGGAAACGCAAGAGAACAGAAAACGACTCATCCCCATTGCGAAAACGGTCATTTTTTGCAGAAAGCAGAACATTCCACTTCGTGGGCATAGAGATGACGGAGATATTCAAAAAAATAAAACGCCCGTGCAAAACGAAGGGAATTTCAGGGCTTTGCTGAGATTCAGAATCGATTCAGGTGACACAACTCTGGAGCATCACCTTGGGACCACATCTTCAAGAGCGACCTATACCAGTAAAACGATTCAGAACCAACTAATTGAATGCTGCAGGGCAGAGATACTGGACAAAATTTTGCAACGAGTGGCTCGTGCTGAGTTTTACACGATTGTTTTCGATGAATCTCCAGATCTGTCGGGAAAAGCTCAGGTAATACTTTAATCCTGCCAATTATTAATAATAATAATTGATGCCTATTGTCTGAACTATCGGATAGAGGTTGTTCCCAAGAAAATGAACAGAAATTTACAGAAGAATGATGTTTCTCGTTACAGATTAGCGTTATACTCAGATACGTCGATTTTTCTCCTGGCGAAGCATGCATTCGAGAAGACTTTGTATCTTTTTTGGACGCATTCGGTCAACTTTCGAAGAATACTCTCGCGGAGGGCACAGAGTCAGAAGAAAGCGAGAATGAAGATGGATTCATGGCTTACAGGACTGCTGGAAAAAATGACCGAACCGACGAAGAATTGTCTCTAACTGGATCTGCCATCGGGGGGCTTGTTCTTGGAGACATGAATAAAATGAATCTCCGAATGGACAAATGTGCTTCGATAGGGACTGATGGATGTGCGGTCATGCTGTCAGATATCGGAGCAGTCAACGAAATTCGGAAAGAAGCAAAAAATGCTGTCATGACTCCGTGTTTCTCGCACAAACTCAACAACACTATTTCAAAGTCAGTGAAAGTACGATTAATCGAAAACGTTGCCAGTGCCATACGAGAAGTCGACAAATTCTTCAAGAACTCATTTCCAAAACGGGTGACTGTATTAGCAAAAATACTTGGTGAAAAAATTGTCCAGTTGTGTGAAACAAGATAGGTAGAGAGACACGATGCTGTCCTTCAATTTGTTGCGAAGTTACCGTTGATCATCGAAGCTCTGTCAAAAATCAGTGAGTGGAAGAACAGAGAAACAGCAGGCAAAGCAACAATTCTCATATCGGCTTTGTGCAAGTTCGAATTTATCGTCGGGCTCTTCTGTCTTAGCGACATTCTATCGCTCACCCATTCGCTTAGCGTAGTTCTTCAGAAGGAAGCAATAGATTTGGCGAAGGCATCAAAAATGATTAGGACGTTGCTTGCCACGTTGGGAAAAAAGAGGGAAAAAGTTGATGAAATATTCCGACTGATTTATTCAGATGCCAAGAAAATGGCGGAAAAACTCGATGTTGACGAAGCGAAACCGAGAACCTGTGGTTGGCAAACGAAACGCGAAAATTACGACGTGAAAACTTGCGAAGATTACTACAGGGTCTCTGTCTACATACCTCTGCTGGATACCATCAAAGAAGATTTGGAAGCTCGTTTTTCACAAGAAGTTTTGGATGGTTACCAATTGAGTGTGTTGCTCCCAGAAAAAGCAAGTCTTTTAAAAGAAAAAGAAATCGATGATCTAATCGGATGCTTGATAGAAAGATTCGGGAATCTTCTGGATGATGACAAAAGCGTACAAAAATTGAAATTCAAAGGTGAATTGAGCTACTGGCAATGTCACTAGCAGCAGCAACAAAAAATTGAAGGCAGCGAAATTCCAACTTCTGCACTGGAAACATTAAGAAAATGTGATGTCGACATATTCCCAACAATCCACACCTATCTCCGAGTATTATGTACACTTCCCGTAACAAACGTGAGCTCTGAACGATCTTTCTCTTATCTTCGCCGCATTAAAACATGGCTTAGGACGACCATGCTTCAAGAAAGACTAGTTGGATTAGCGTTGCTTCATATGCATCATGACATCGAAATCACCGCCGAAGAAGTCATTGAAAGATTCGCAAAACTTGGCAGCCATCGTTTAGCGTTATGAAACACGCAATGTAAAAGCATTTTTCTGTTTGAATTTCTAATAAAATGAGCCACTCTCTAATGCATGCATATGGTTGACTTTTCGAATATAACCACTTTGTTTACCTAAAAATTGGAATTGATAATTTTTGTTTCATAATTTGTACTGTAGTTCTCTCGCAATAATAAGTTTGAACCCCAAATCGAAGGATAAATTCAATTTCCAACCCCCCCCCCCAAGAATCGTCTCTGGATCCGCTACTGCGTCCTTCAGACAGCAAATGGTCCTCACCATTACACATGGTAAAAGAAAGTAGTGGTGAATGGCGTCCTTGTCTATACTACAAACGTTTAAATGCCATAACCGTTCCAGATCGTTATCCGATTCCTAATATTCAGGATATTACTCATTTTCTGACAGATTGCAAAACATTTTCAACTTTAGATCTTGCCAAGGTATACCACCGAATTCCAGTCGAACCCGAAGATATTCCAAAAACAGCTATATGCACACCGTTTGGACTCTTTGAGTTTACTCGAATGACCTTTGGGCTATGCAATGGTGCGCAAACTTTCCAGCGATTTATTAATTCTGTATTAAAAGATCTAAATTTTTGTTTTGTATATCTTGACGACATCCTGATTGCATCTAAATCAGTTTCTGAGCATTTAGCTCATTTGGATATTATTTTTGAAAGACTGTAAGAACATGGTCTTATCATTAACATTAACAAATATAATTTTTTAGAGACTGAGATAGAATTTCTTTGTCATTTCATTTCGTCTGAAGGCATTCGTCCAGCTCCAGACAAGTGTCAAGATATTCTTCAATTCAAATTACCTGAGACTATTTTAGAACTTGGACGATTTTTAGGCATGATAAATTTTTATCGTCGTTTCTTGCCCAATGCAGCTCAACATCATGCACTACTTAACAGTTATCTAATAAAAGCTAAAAGGTCAGACAAAAGAAAAATTAACTGGACTCCAGAAGCTATTGAATCTTTTAATTTTTCAAAACAACAATTGTTCGAAGCAGCAGTATTAGCTTTTCCTAACATGGATGCTCCTTTAGCAATTTTTGTCGATGCTTCAGATATTGCCATTGGTGCAGCACTCCAACAACGCATAAATGACGACTGGCAACCCTTAGGTTTCTTCTCTAAGAAACTCAATCAAGCTCAAAAAAATTATAGTACTTATGACCGTGAATTGTTGGCAAAGAAACTCATTATTTCAAACCGACGAAGGTCGTTCTTTCACGCTGTTCACAGATTAAAAGCCATTAATATATTCATTTCGGCAAAACCCAGCTAAAGCTTCTCCAAGATAACTACGTCAACTAACATTTATTAGTGAGTTTACTACAGACTTTCGACATATTTCTGGCGAAGAGAATGTAGTTGCTGATTCTCTTTCTAGGATTTCTCAAATAGAAATTCCTAGTACAATAGATTTCAAAGCCATTTCAGAAGCACAAATTGTAGATGAATGTTTGACAAACTTGAGAGCAAATTCGAAATATAAGGTTAGTCAAATTGATTTGCCAAATTCAGATATTGAAGTTTTTTTGTGAAATTTCTGATAAAACTATCAGGCTTTACATTCCAAAAAAACTGTTCACAATTCAGCACATCCTGGAATACGAACTACTCGTCGCATTATTGCAAGCAAATATTTTTAGCCTTCATTAAATAAGGATGTTCCAAACTGGACTCGAAGTTGTTTAGATTGTCAACGTTGCAAAATTTCAAGGCATAATAAAAGTGAAATTAAGACTTTTCCATTAGTATCTAAACGCTTCAAAGCAATTCATATGGATATTATCGGACCACTTCCTTATTCACAAGGTTTCACGTATTGCTTGACAATTATTAACCGATTATCAAGATGGCCAGAAGCTATTCCCATGACAAATATAACAGCTCAATCTTGTGCGGAAGCTTAATGCAGTGCTTGGATTGCATGTTTTGGAGCTCCTGAAATCATAGTTACTGATCAAGGTAAACAATTTGAATCACAACTATTTGGCGAACTAGCAAGGACTCTAGGTTTTAAGCGCAACCGTACTACAGCTTTTCATCCTCAAGCTAACGGTATGATCAAAAGATGGCATTGTACGGTTAAAGCGGCCATTATGATACATAATAATCCTTCATGGACCAAGAGCTTACCTTTTGTGATGTTAGGTTTGAGCACAGCAATCAAAGAAGATCTTAATACTTCTCCAGCAGAGCTACTTTATTGAGGAAATTTCAAAATTCTAGGTAATTTTTCAATGCCATCATTTGATAACCAAATACAAAATGATTTTGTTAAAGATCTGAAAGTTGCTATCATGGTAATAATAACACAAAAATTATTAAAATCTTAGATACATGCACCGAAGTTCTAGTCGGGATAGATTTGGTTGGTCCATCGCTTAAACCACCATACCAAGGTCCCTTTAAATGGGCCAGGCTGCGAAGGGAACTCTACAGGGAGATGGGAGAGCTCACCCCGGATAATATAGTTGCGGTGATGCTCGAATCGGTTGACAAATGGAACCAGGTGGCACATTATGCTCGGGCAGTCCTAAAATATAAAAGGGACTCACAGCAGCCGGAGGCACTGGGGCTGGGGGATCGCTCTTCTGGCAATTCCTCTTCCCCCCTCCCCTCCCGCTAGGAAAGGGACTCCCCAGCTTGAAGGCACCTCACGGCGTAACAAAACGAGACCTGGCCCGAAGTAATGTGTCAAACGGTTCCAGGCTAGGTTCTCAGATTGACAGGGGAGGTGTTTAGTGGGTAGTCCAAAGGTATCCTCCATGGGAGTCCCACACTGCCAGACTCGGCGGGCATAAATGCCTTCACCTCCCTACCACAAAAAAAAAAAAAAAAGGTTCCTTTAAGATATTGCAAAGAAAAGAAAAATATTTCACTATTGAGATTAATAATAAAGCGTGTAATATCATTTTTTTCCATGGGGCATATTACGGCTTCAATTCTGCTTGCACTATGAATTAAACCATGCAACGACACTAGGAGAGAACGCAGTTCAGTTCAGTGAAAGCAAACAAGCAAGAAGTGCATTGCTAACGCTAATTATAATACGTAATTTATCATTTTGTTTGATTTTGATTTGTTAAAAATAAGTTGTTAACTATGAAGTGCTCCTCATGTAAAGTTGAATGCGGTGATGGTGCTCAGTGTTCGGTGTGCCATAATGAGTTTGATTTTTCGTGATTTGAAAACGTAAGTAATTACGTTGGAGATGATATTCCCAAAAAGCAAATTAAATACATTTCTCGCATCCCGTCGTTCCACTCTAACGACAAATCAATACTCGTCAGTTTCATAAATCGGTATATGAAGGAGGAATTTATAGCTGCTGCAAGAAGCAAAAAAGAAATTCTGGCATCTTCAATCGGCTTTCAGAATGAGGCAAAGCGTGTGTATATCAACGACCATCTCTCACAAGACAATAAGAAGCTATTGGCTGAAACCAAAGTGCTCGCTAGAAGTAATGGATATTAGCACATTTGGATAAAATACTGCAAAATTCACGTCAGAAAAAACGACACATCTCCTGTCATAGTTATTAATTCATCCTTGGATTTAAACAAACTGCGTTAATTTGTTTCATTATCTGTTTTATTTTACTTAATATTTCTATAAACCGGTTTTCCTTTAAGACTTTTTTAATCATGGATTTGAATTTGTTCCAAGTATTTATGTTGCCTGACTCATTAGCAACTGCTTATGACTTAATAATTTTTTTATTTTCTCATTTTTCATTACACAGCTGTGCTCATGTTGCTGTATTTTGGCTTTTTTACCCAAATTCAAATTTTCAAATTCAAAAGCGCTTTATCTAATACCAATCGTTATAAATTTTTAAAAGAACATAAAGCAAATTCCAAACAATAAAACTATAAAAAACTTAATGGCCCGAATGGCTCTCTAAATTTATACGTTATCAGTTAAACACATTTAATGAAAAAAATACACTTGCAAATTTAAATTAATTAAGATTATTGCATATTTTTTGATTCAATTGGAGAAAAAAGGAGAAAAAAAAAACCAACCAGCATTATTCAAAAATTACTTATACTACTAACACAACAATGAACAAATATCCTATTCCTAATATGTTACACCCTAATTCTAAATAAGTTCAATCAAAAAAACCTTACCTTATATTGAAACCTATACCTAATTTATAATACAAATAAACGACAATACTAGATGTAGCAATAATGAGATGAATCTAAAAAACTAAGTAACGAGAAAAAGCACAAAAACAGAAAATAAACACGAATAATTTAGACATAGTCATTCAGCCACCAATACCTGGATTGTTCCATCTCAGCTCGACCAGCCTCAACGAATCTAGCAAATGAGTATCTCCATTGGAATTGTTGGTCTCGTGAACTCAGATTCGGAGGATATTTTATCTTCTTATCGGTGGCTCGTCGATATATGTGATATATGGTTGGGACGCCGTCAGAATCAAAAACATATCGATTCATATCCAAATACACGAATGCTTCTGGAGGAACGTAGCCAGTAGTGAGGCAAGTCACAATATATCCGTCTGTAGGGTGGAACGGCTGTGAAATCCAAGGGTTTTCACTCACAGTTACAGATCTTGCGATATGATTCCGAAGAAGTTTCAATATGAAGATATCGACTCTTGTCAATTGAGCGGTTTGATAAATTTTTCTATTCGATATAAAGTGCTTCCAATCCGTCTCAGGCTTTCTATACAAACAAGTACATGCACGAAGACATTTCCTTTCGAAAACTCTTAACCTTTCCATTGTACTAGCACTCTGGTTGTACCAGATCCGGCATCCGTATGTCAGAACTGGCCTAACCAGGGTCTTGTAACAAATAACTTTGACTTTTTGATCAATGTATCTGGAGTGAAAGAGTCGCCAAAGGGCCGCGACTGCTTTTAGTGCTTTACTGAGCATGATTTTCACATGTTCAGTATAGTACAGATACTGATCGAGATGACCACCGAGGTATCGAACACAGGATTTATGTGGAACCCGTTCTGAACTATCCTCACCAGCCATAATGTGGAAATCCTTCTAATTACGTTTCAGGTCTTGACTGGCCCATGCAGCGTTGTCCAAAACAAAATTGTTGCGCACTTCTGCGCATTGATTTTCATTCGCCAATTGTTGATGTAGAGCTGCACATCATTAAACATTTTTTGAAGGTTGCTCTGAACTATTGTAGATTTTTGGTCTGCCCTATAGATGATCAGATCATCAGCAAACGCTACCAATGATCGCGTTGGCGAGACATTAAAATCAAAGCTGTTCAATAGCTCGCGAATGAATATTGAGAAAAGCAGCGGCGCAGTAACTGTTCCCTGCTGTAGACCATTCAAGACCTTGAATTCACGCATTGTTGTCAGATTTCCATCAGTTGCAACAAACGATTTCCGGTACAACATATTACACATCATGGCGACAAGGTGTCTGGGGAAGTTGTCCTGAAGGAGTTTCAAAACTAGTCCATCTAGCCACACCGTATCAAAGGCTTTCTCCATATCAATGAGACATGCTCCAACGCATTGTCTATCATTTAGTTTCCAACAGATGTCTGAGGTTATTTTCGTTATTGCATGTATGGTCGAATGCCTGGCACGAAAACCAAATTGGCAAATCGGCATCAACTCATATTTCTCAATGTGGGCGTTTAATGCTCTGGTGAGTATCACTTCAAACGCCTTGCTGATGTTAGGCAGCAAGCTGATTGGGCGATCGCTTTTCGGGCATGAAGATTCTTTTCCTTTCTTCAAGATCGGAAATACCTTGGCCTTTTTCCACTCATTTGGGAAATATGAATTGTTCAACATGTTGTTGAACAATATCCAATAATTCCTAATAGTGACCTCAGGCAAATGTCGGAGAAGTATATTTGGAATACCGTCAGTACCACATAATTTCTTGTTATTTATTCTGCGAACAATGAAACACAAGTCCTCATAGCTGACAAAATAATCAATAAGATTCAAGGTCGGTATGAGGTCAGATGTTAATGTTTCATCGAAATGAAGAATTGATTGGCCGTTCAGGCTTGATTTGAAGTCGGAAACTTTTGCCTCAACGACCTCTGGAATTATTTCATTCCTTCTCTCTGGTCCTGGCAGATGAACCAATTGAAAATGTGTTCCAATCAGGGCAAGTTTCTGCAATCCATCACATATAATCCTGTTTCCATTTCTATCCGGAGTCGTACTATCAATTTCGATACCAGCTCTATCGAGAAGATTTATCTTATCACTAGCGACTTCAAGATTCGATACTTTCACTCGAGACTTCCTGCGGAATAAGCTATTCACTTTCGCGAAAACGCCATCTGGGTCCTGTGGGCTAATACCCCTCAGTTTTTCCGCCCATTGATTGCTGACCTCACTTCTAAAGTATGAACGGTTTAAGTTCCGGACATTCTTCAGGTGTCATTTCAACAAAGCCAACGAGGGATGATTGTAGTCCAAAAATCGTCGATAAATATTGTTGACGCGGGTGAGAAGAAGGCTTTTCAATCTTTTCAACCTTGTGATGCTTGGCGTTTCATATGCTTCCATATTGTTTCGATGTTTAATCTTGGGAACAATTTTCTCAATCGTTTCCAACGTCAGCTTCTCTAACTTCGACAAATAGAGATCTATTTCATCGTCAGTTAGATTTCTGTTATTAGGAACCATTGAGCAAGCGTTGCCATCATCAGAAGAGGGACATTGCTTCTGGTACTCCCGATTAAACTTATTTTGAAACTTTCCCCAGTCTGTTTTTTTGAAATTCAACCGATGGTTTTCATGTTGAACTGGAATGAGGAAGAAATCATCCCTTTGATAATTGATTTCCATTACGATTGCGTTATGGTCGCTATTGTAAGGAAGTACCTGCAGTTTCCGTTGAGGACTACTAAAGCTGAATTCAAGTATTGCGTCAGCAATGCAGAGGTCCAAGTATGAATTTGTCCTAGGGTATGTTGGGAACTCCGACCCATATATGTTGCACCTGTATTCAATTTGGTTCTCTGTTATCCATGATTTCAGGAATACACCTCTTCGATTATTGGTGGCGTTTAGCCATGATGTATGCTTGGCATTCAGGTCACCAGCAAAAATATAATAACCATGCAGCCTGTTCAATTCGAGTATTTCAAACAAGGAATTGAGTTCTTCCTTGAACTTGAGAATATTTTGACCAGTTGCATAGGCAGAGATAACGAAGAGGTTATCCCCACCTGGCAGTGAAATTTTGATGACGGACACTTCAAGAAATTCAAAGTTTTTAAATTCGACTTTTTCAATGTTTTGGAAACAATAGGGTCTTCTAACCAATATCCCGGTGCCACCTCCCCCATCACCTATTACCCTATCGTTTCTTACGAATGCAAAATCTTTGAACTCCATGGAATGCCATGAATTGAGGTGGGTTTCAGTGAGAAGTATGATGTCAGGCTTTTGCTTAACAATGAATTTAAGGAGATAATCACGTAGATGTATAGCAACGATAGAGTTGACGTTGATCGATATGAGGCGAGGCCTATCCATGGGAATATGACTAGATGACAAGTTATTATTAGGCATTTGTAAGACCTAAACGCTGAAAAGCAAAGTTAATTTTTGAATCTTGTTTGTCGATTCTCTCCGATAAAGAATTAAGTTTCTGGTAAATTTTGAGAAGCATCTCATTATTACCACTTACATTATTTACATTATTTCAGCATTTTCTGCTGGTCCTCTGGCGGCGAGTGCAAATGATACTCCGGGCTTGACGAAGTTGGAAGGTATGATATTACGGTGTATTTGTGTTTGCTTTGGAGCAAATTTAACTTTTGCATCTTGATATCGGGAGCATCCTCGATATGATGCTGGGTGACCAAAAACACCGCAGTTAACGCAGTATAATTTTTCTTTAGGCTCCGTCTGAGCCAATTTGCACTCACCGGGAGCATTAACGTCTTTGCATTTAACGCAACAATAGTGCATGGCACGATTGGCAGCCGAATGTCCAAATCTTTGACACCGGTAACACTGGTTAACTTCTCTTTTCTGGAGGCATTCCCACCTCACCACTCTGAAATTCAAGTACCTTATTTGTTGAAGGGCACTTGGACTGCTCTTATTTGCAGTTTGTACCAGGTAAAGTGGTAAATTCTTCCTTTCTATGGTCGACCTTTTTGTCGCAAAGGCTTTGACTGAAACAAAATCAATATATGGTGCAGCCTCCTTGAGCACCTGAAGAAGATCGACCGTATCCTCTCCGCTGTCCAAACCCTTCAACAAGAAGGTCTGTTTTTTTTTCACTTTTTGGGGTATAGGTGAAGTGTGAAACCTGCCCAGAAATCAGCGCATCTTTGGCTGACTTGAAATCAACCAGTGATTTGGTCCTTATAGTTAATTTTTTGGCGTTAACTCTTTTGATTTCGAAATTGGCCAGTTTATTTTCGGCTGCCAATAGCCGAACCATATCTTTCCCGGTTTGTCCGAACACGTTGATTGGCGGAACATTTTCTGTCTTGTTGGAAGCTTTTTCAGAGGAACCAGCAGAACTGCGGGCTGGTTTTTTCTCCTTATTTTTGTTCTTTAAATATTGAATGAAATTAACGTCATTATCTTGATTAAAATTACCTCCGATGTTTTCTTCGATTTCCATATCTTCTTTTGGCTCTCGTTGGTGGCACCAGCACTTAGAACTTCCTCTGGAATTGCTTGTTTTGTACTTTTCTTCGGCTTTGTTACCTGTTGCCATTGATTTTGTGGCTGCGTCTTTTGAGGCTTCATCCCTCTCTTAAAAAGATCCTTGAGAGGCTGTATCTCTTGCCTTAGCTTATCATTTTCTTTCTGCAATTTGGCCATTTGTTGATTGTCCGCTATTATTTGCAGCTTGCACCATCCATCTTTCTTCGTTATGCTTTCTTTTGGTGATTATCGGCAGTTTCGTATTCGTCGTTTCCCCAGGTTGCCCCAACGGTGGGAAGCCGCCGGGCTCCTCCATACCAGCGGCGAAATTTTCTTTGTGAATTTGTTTTTTGTTACCAATCGAAGTAAAAATATTCGATAGAAATTTCCTGAGTCGATTACTTCGACAATATAAGATTTTTCCGATAAAAATTAACTTCGGACTAAAGTTTTTAAAAAAATCAATTTAATTTTTGAAAACTTTTGACAGGAGCGATTTAAAAGACGTCTATACGCAAAGACTACTACGATCAATCCCTGGCTTTTTTACCCCATTCTACTTAAATTCCATATTATGCATTTTGCTTTTGGATTATTCAACGGTATTTTCTGACATTTTCAAACTTACTAGTCAGACTGATTGCTTTAACTTATGTGCTTCTTACAGTTAATTACTATAACCTTCAGAATTGTCCCTACTTGAATTTACACTTACTTATTTATTATTTTTTATCCTAAAATAATGCTAAAAAATTACCTTTACAATGGTTGGCTTGAGTGATGCTCTTAATATATATTACCAAAACGTTCGGGAGTTGCGTACCAAAACCAATATCTTTAAGCGTAACATATATCTAAATAATTATAGCATTATTGCTTTGACGGAAACATGGTTAGTAGATAGTATATCTGATTGCGAATTGTTTGACGATAGTTATTTGGTATGGAGGCGGGATAGACAATACGAGGAAACTGGACAGACTCAGGGTGGAGGCGTGCTACTAGCAACTGAGGGGAGTCTGGATGCAACACCTAAACCAGATTGGAATACGCCAGCCGAGAATCAATGGATTACCCTAAAGCTTGATAAAAAACGTGATCATAGTTCTCCATATCTTCATGTACGTATTCTTTATCTTTGCAAAGAGAATAATGGAAACTCTATTTCTCAACAGTTAAATAATTTCCTAAGTAATTTAAATTTTTTGATCACTTCTCATCCATATGATCGATTTCTTGTTCTAGGAGACTTGAATTTGGGTGGTATTTCTTGGGTTCTGGATAGTAATAATTTGCTGCATCCCACTAACGCACGTTGCCCGGACGAATTGTCGTTGGTGGATGAGATTGCATGTAGTAACTTAAATCAATACAATAATGTACGAAATAGCTTCAACCGAATTTTAGATTTAGTTTTGGGCAATGACTTTGTTGATGTTTCTGATTGCCGGCAACCACTAGTTCCCCCTGATGCCCATCAAAATGCGCTAATAATTGCAATACGTAATCTTTCAGTGAACTTACTTAAACCAGCACCACGGATAGTATTTTCATTTAAGTCAGCTAAGATAAGACTGTCGAAGAATCAGTTCAGGCATTTTATGATAAAATCTGTACTCTTCGGGATATATATATACACAAACGGCAATTCCATACTAGCTGTTTTCCTCCTTGGTACTCACAGGCCTTGAAGAAAATTTTAAAAGAAAAATATAAGTATTATAAAAAATTCAAAACTTATGGCAACAAACATGATGAATTATCTTTAGACATTTTGAATAAAAGAGCAAAACTGGAAGAGGCTGCTTGTTATGAAAAATACTTGCTGAATTCTGAAAGACTAGTATCAAGTAATCCAAAACACCTTTGGACTTATGTTAAGTCAAAAACAAAAAAAATTCACTTCTCTCTACAATGGGACATGGTTCTTCAACATCTAGCAACGGGGCTGAAATTCGTGAGTTTTTTTCGAGTTATTTTCATTCTACTTTTCTTCAGCCTGACTCTAATATCAACGCTGGTTTAAGTGATCATCCAGATCCATTTCCCTTTGACGTTGACATTTCCACAATTGAAGTGAATGTTGACTTGGTTCAAGAACAGTTGCGTAAACTTGACCTTAACAAACCAGCAGGCCCAGACGGCATTCCCTCAATATTTTTGTATAAGTGTATAGACACCTTGTCCATCCCCTTGACAATCCTTTTCATAAAGCCATAGCTGAAGGTATTGTACCGAATGTATGGAAATCAGCTTTTATATCCCCTGTACACAAAAACGGTCCCAAAACAAACGTATGTAACTATCGTCCCATTTCTAAATTGTGTATTATTGCTAAAATAGTTGAAAAATTAGTCTATAATGAGCTGTATTCTTTAATAAAAAACAAAATTACTAACTCTCAGCATGGCTTCTTGAAAGGGCGTTCAACTGTGACCAACCTAATACTTCTAAATGAACACCTGATAGACAACATGGAGCTTGGGGTTCAAACTGATGTCATCCATACAGATTACAGCAAAGCATATGATCGCATTGACAGTAATATTTTAACAAGTTGGGTAGACAGACCTATGCTCATGTCAGAAGGGTTTTGTACTCAACTTACAAAATGCCGTTACCAGCAACGAATAAAATTAAGAAACACGTCACGTTCGAGGATTATACTATTATTAACGAAGTTGAAAGAATATTGACTTCTGAGGTATTTGCTAAAGTTATACCCATAAATATCTCGCTTGATAATTTTTTCAGATTTTTTTCGATCACGGGTGTCCATTCGCGAGGGAGGAAACACATTTTTCATGTATTCCCCCCCCCCCCCCCCCCCCCACGGTGCCCCATTGAAGCAAAAACTGTCAGTTTAAGAACTGTTTTGAAAAGCTCTCATAGAGAACTTTCATTTGATACTCATATCGGCTACCTTTCATGAAATTTTTTTCAGGGGCCACTCCTTTGTACTGTAAGCATCGATTCATGGCCTATTTTTTCGAATCCTAGAATGGCTACAAAGCCCTTTTGCTAGGAGCTCTCTCCTGCCTTCTCGACTTGTTTCAATTGTATGTACTCATCCTCATGAACCTATCATTCCTGAAATTTTCATCCAAATTCTAGCAAAGCTGTAGTGTCTAAGGCGGTAAAAAGCGCATATGGCTCCATAGCCATGAGGAAAATTCAAATCGCTATAACTTCGTTAAATACTATTCGATCTTTATGAAACTTTCAAAAAAAATCAATCTTATAGTCATCCGTTTGCAAAATTTTATTGAATTTAAGGGTACCGTTTAGATTTTATTCAAGAAAACATAAAATCGATAAATCATACTATTACTAACAAAGTTGAGGGAATTTTGACTTCTTATGTATTTGTTGTTGTTGTACTCATTAAGGCCTACATTCATGATTTTTTTCAGATTTTTCGGATGGAAGGTGTCCAATCGCGAGGGGGGGGGGGGTTCGCGAAAAGTTCGTACATTTCCCCTTCCTCTGCCCCCCTCGGTACTTCTAAGGCAATTTCAAGACCTGTTTTGAAAAGATCTCATTAAGACCTTTCTAATGACACCCTACTCGACTACCAATGGTGAAATTTTTTTTTGAGGGGTCAACTCCCTATATGGGGAGACACCCTTTAAACCCCTTTGAAAAATTTTTTGACCCTTGAACTTTCAAGAAGTCGCCACTTCTGACCTTTTCACAAAGTTTCATGGCTGTAGCCCCTATAGTTTCGGAGCAAAAGTGCTGTGACATACAGACGGACGGACGGACGGACGGACAGACGGACACAGGTTGTGATTGCAATAGGGTTTTGTATTTTAGTACAAAACCCTAATAAAGAAGCTTCATAGTGCGGGTATCAAGGGCAATTTGTTTCGCTGGTTCGACTCCTATATTCGTAATAGGTCTCAGGTCGTGGTTTGCAGCAATTTCATGTCTGGTTGGATGAACGTACCTAGTGGCGTTCCACAAGGTTCGCTGCTTGGTCCATTGTCATTTATCATTTTTATCTCAGATATTGACATGTGCTTTCAAAACTCAACTGTTTTATCAACTGCCGATGATATGAAAATATTTCGATCTATTTCTTCCCTTAATGACGCTGAACTCCTACAAGAAGACCTAAATAGACTTGATGCTTATTGTGTTTGCAACAAATTAGACCTGAATCCCATGAAATGCACTTGTCTATCGTTCACACGCAAGCGAGATCCAATAAAATTTACGTATTTAATTAAGAATCAACCTGTTACAAGATCCTCGTCAGTGAAAGATCTTGGAGTTCAACATGACTCTAAACTTTTGTTCGATGAACATATAAATAAAATTGTTAACAAAGCAAGCAGATCACTCGGTTTTGTTATAAGAGCAGCATCAGAATTTAACAATATTGCTACACTGAAAATCTTATACAATACGTTTGTTAGGAGTAACTTAGAGTATGCATCGCAGGTCTGGAATCCAAGGTACGGCGTATATATCGATCGAATTGAAAAAATTCCAAAAAAATTTATTCGTTATCTTAATTTCCGCTTTAGGGCAGGCAATCGTAGTTACATTGATTCCTGTAAAGTTTTTCATATACTACCTCTAAAACAAAGACGTGACATGGCTGATTTAATATTCCTTTTCAAAATTGTTAATGGTTTACTAAAAAGTCCTCATTTGTTATCTAAGATCTCATTTGCAATTCCTAGACTATCATCTAGAGCACCAGCTGTCTTCAACCTACCTCTTGTATCCTCAAACTATAAGCAAAATGCATATGTTTACAGAGTCACTAGTGCCTATAATGCCTTGGCGCGTAAATATTTGGAACTTGACATATTTTCCACAAGCATATATTCAATCAGAGTACCTTTGAATGATGAATTATTTTTATCCAGTTAGTATACTGTCTTATCATCTTAATTGCAAGTACATTTCATAATCATTATCTTATTACTTTATCATAATATCTTTATATTTAATATTTCACAATCTTTTTGTTACTATTATTAACTGTATTTCTTTCTTGTTGTTTTCTATCTCTTTCCAGATTTGTATTTATATGATTCATACCATTACTATTTGTAGAAACTTTTTAATGACTTTCTGCTTTTATTACATAATTTGTTGTTAATTTGTAATGTCGATAGTTTTTTTTAAAATAAATAAAATAAAAAAAATAACAAATAAAATGAAAATATATAAAATATTTCGGCAATCAGTCTCAAAGAATAATTTTACATTAAAATTAAAAAATTAACCAGTAACAGTTAACTAACCCCACATAAGTAATTTTCCTTTTATCGCGGAATATAAATATTTCACTAGGGGGGAAGTTCTGTGGCGGTTATATAATATATAATTCAAAATAACTCAAAAATATTCATTCCATACATAAAATATACTTTACATAAAAATACTTTACTTTTGAAATATAAAACATATTGTAAAAAAAAATGGAAACGTCGCAGTGAGTCGGAGATTTTGCTGATGATCGCTGTGAAGTTAGTCATCGATTCGCTTTCTTCCCAACGAGATCAAATCAACCGAACCACGTTTTGATAACTAAATTAATGTAATACTGTGTATAGATGTAAATATATAGACTAATCAGTTACTTGAATCGTGTTTCAATTACATCCCTAAGAACGAAATTATTACATGTTGCCGAAACCCAGGAAGAAGTGATTAACGAAAAAATGGAAATCGCGCAGAGAGCCACGTGCCGCGGACAAGTTACGCGTTTAGTGAAACAAATTGAAGAATTTGTTAAAGCAATTAACGTGCAAACAAACGATATAAACGAAATTGAAAACGCAATTGAGGAACTTTCTATATTATACGATCATGTAAATGCTGCGCTAGAAAATCTACGTGAAGTGAACAAAGCTGTAAAAAATACCGTTAACGCAAAAGACTGCGAGAAAGAGTGCAGAACGATTACCGAGTATGAGGACTCCGCCACAATGGCTTTAACTCGAGCTAAATATCGAATCGATAGATTACAAAGAATGCTACCACAGCAGGATGAACGAACGAGTAATCCTAATTCAACGGATATACAAAGAAAAGAAAACAAAGCTATAAAATTGCCCAAATTGCAACTAAAGAAGTTTAGCGGTGGCATACGGGAGTGGATACAGTTCTGGGAACAGTTCAAGAGTACTGTGCACGAGAATGCATATCTCAATTCGAGTGAAAAGTTCAACTGTCTACAAGCTGCTCTTAGCGGTAAAGCCGCAGAAACAATATCTGGTTTTACTCCATCAGAAGCTTGTTACAGTGCGGCTGTCTCTCTTCTGCAAGAAGAATACGGTGACACAGAGCGAATAGTTAATCATACCATCACACAATTGATGACGCTTTCTCCAATTTCATCTAGAAATGATGCAAAGGGACTAAGACATTTATATAATACAGTTACGGCGGCCATACGATCACTAACAGCATTAGGTGTAAACTCTAACCAGTATAACATTATGTTAAAAACTGCGATTTTACGTTCATTGCCACAAGAACTAAGAGTGCAGTATCATCGCAATATAACGGCGAGTGATTATTCAGCCGAACGCGGTTTAGAGGGAGAAGCCGAGTCAGCATCATCTGTAAGTCTTGATGTGGAAACTGGTGGCGGCAAACGTGTAACAAAGCTACTCTATTTTATCAAACGAGAGGCAGAGTCGCTAGAAAAGGCTGTTGAAATGGTGATGCTGCATCATGGCGATGCCAGTAAAGGTAAATGTAACAGCTGCTGCTGTCTTCACAAGTGGAAATGTAATCAATTGCATATTCCACAATTCAAGACATCATAGCACGGCTGAATGTAATTCAACATTAGGAATTGCAGAAAAGAAGAAGATTTTAAGAAGTCAAGGCCGATGCTATCGTTGCACGAAACGAAACCACACTTCAACAAAATGTTCACGAAAGGGAGTAAAGTGCAATAAATGCAAAGGTTGCCACGCTTCTTCCATGTGCGATCCCTGCTACAAAGAAAAAAACGCAGGTGATGAATCAACGAAAACAGAAAGAGGTGATGAAATGAAACGAACCAACGTCGTTAATTTATATGTTTTAAATCAAGGCTCAGCAGTTTTCTTACAAACGGCTTGTGTGTTTTTTGTCTTCTACTGTAAATAACAAGAAAACCTTTGTGCGCATTGTATTAGATGGGGGTATCCAAACACCATTTGTAAGGGAGGATATCGTGAGAAAATTAAATTTACCCATAATTGGAACACAAAATATAAGTGTGACTCCATTTGGTGCGACAAAAAGTTTGCCGAAAAGGAACAATAGACGTATTAGATTTTGGTTGGAGAACCAATACAATCGTAAACGATATGAGTTAGAGGCTGTTGAAAGACCACTAGTGTGCATGGATATGATGCCAGCTCCCTCATCTGAAATATGTGACAAATTACAGGGAATGCAATTAGCCGATGCTACCAGAGAAGACATAGAGTTGGAGAATGGAATAGCTGTGTTGATTGTAGCAGATAATTATTGGAATTTCGTTACTAATCAAACGAAGCATCGATCAAAGAATCTAGTAGCGATTAAAACAAAATTAGTGTGGACATTACAGGGACCCTACAAAGATGTTAGTCAAATGAACTCCGTCGTAACTAATTTGCTTGTTAAAGATCATAGCGATTGCGAAATACGAAAATTTTGGAGTCTGGAAGTGCAAGGAATTGGAGCAGACCTCGATAAGAATGTTAATTTTGCAGCATATTTCTCGCAACATTCAGTCATTAAGAAGGAAAAAAGGTACGAGGTAAAATTACCCTGGAAACACATCAACGAGATTCTTGATGACAATCGATCAAATGCAATGTCGCGGTTGCAATATTTATTGCGAAAACTACAAGGAGATCTAACGAGATTGCGCGAATATAATGAAGTAATGAGACAAATGATCACAGCTGGTATAGCAGAGCATGTAACAAACACAACATCAAACATTAAATACTACATGCCCCATCAACCGGTTTATCGCCTTGATAAGCAGACAACGAAGCTTCGTATTGTCTTCGATGCTTCATCTCATTCACTCGGTAAACTTTCGCTAAACGATTGTTTGCTATCAGGAGATAATCTTTCACAAAATCTGTTATAGGTCCTATTGAGATTTCGAATTAGCATTATTGCGCTTGTTGCTGACATAGAGAAAGCTTTCCTGCAGATATCTTTAGCAGAAGAAGACCGTCATGCTCACCGTTTTATATGGCTTGAAGAGCCTATTTCAACTACAAGTAATATACCACGTTGTAAAGAATACCGTATGACCAGAGTAACCTTTGGTGTTACAAGCAGTCCATTTTTTCTGCCCGTTACGCTTCAAAAGCATTTTAAAGAAAACGCAAAAGAGTGTCCGGAAAGTGCAAGTATTCTTTCTAAATGTTTCTATGTCGATGATTTAGTCGTTAGTTTGAACGACATCGATACCGCTAGGCGTCTTTATAAAGAACCAATGATGATAATGAATAAGGCAAACATGAATCTACGAAAACGGGTATCAAATGATATGCGCATGAATCGATTATTCAATCAAACAGAAGACGTCACACCAATCGTACAGAAGGTGCTTGGAGTTAATTGGTTTCCAAACTCTGATGACATTGCTGTGGACTTAAATCCTATGCTTGATTTTATTGGGTCGGAACGAGAGCCTACTAAGAGAAGTATTCTTCAAACATTATCGAGAATTAATGATCCTATAGGTTTTCTAGGTCCGTTTGTGGTGAAACTGAAAATCTTATTGCAGAATTTATGGTGAAAGAAATATGATTGGGATGAAATTATTCCGGAGGAATTGCAGAAGGAATGGAATAAATGCTGCAAAGGCTTACGGAAGTTAGACGTCTTTAGCGTATCAAGATGTATTTTTCTGAAACCTTGCCCAACTACAATTCAACTTCACGTATATGCGGACGCTAGCCTACAAGCATATGGATGTGTAGCTTACCTACATACTACTTACAACGAAGCATGTATGCACACCGAATTGATCTGTGCGAAAAATCGGATAGCACCAATCAAGGAAACTGGTGAAGGAGAGTTAACGCTCCCTAAGTTGGAGTTGACAGCTGCTTTAATGGCTGCGAGGCTAAGTAAATTCTTAATTAATCTATTGCACTTGGAAGTAGATTCGGTTTAGATTTGGTCTGACTCAAAGATCGCCTTGTACTGGATAGCTGGTGATTCTGATCGATGGAAACCATATGTTTCACAACGTGTTGAGGAAATCAACGTGATTACAAAGGGTTTTTCGTTTAAGCATTGTAGCAGTAAAGATAACCCAGCAGATCTCCTAACAAAAGGTATAGATGCTGACGAGCTAATACGGTCTGAAAAATGGGGATGGGGCTCCGCTTGGCTACGAGAGGCTGCTTTCAATTGGCCAATTGAAAATGATAATGACAAAGAATTAACAGCGATTGTATCTTTATCAGCACAGGCTGCCGAAAACGAAATTCACGTAATTAATGCAAACGGGCGAATATTTTCAATTTTTAAATTCAACGAGTATGGTAAATTAATAGGAATCACAGCGCTAGCACTAAAATTCATTCGTAAACTACAACGACAGAAGGTCGACAACGAGTACATATCCGCAGCGGATTATAAATATGCCGAAGAATATTGAACTAAAGTCACGCAAATGCAATTTTGTAATGCAGAAATAATAAATTTACAGCGAGGTAATCCTATTCCTTCCTCGTCTGAGCTTTGAACTCTTTCACCGACACTAAAGGAAGGCATTCTTCGAATTGGTGGAAGATTGCAACTCATGGACGGTGATGAATGTGCCAGCCACCCTATAATCCTGCCAAAATCAGCACATTTAAGCAAATTAATAATTCAGCGGCTTCACAAGGATTCATTTCATGGTGGTACTGAGACAGTTCTGACATTGCTGCGAAAACACTATTGGATCCCCAGAGGTCGGCAGCTAGTAAAGCCGGTTATACGAAGCTGTATTGTTCGCAAACGGATTTTTAGCAAAGCTCTAACTCAACCAACGGCTCCGCTATCATATGAAAGAATAAACGCAACAAGACCTTTTAATACAACGGGGGTAGACTTTGCGGGTCCACTGTACATTATACTTAGAGGAGAGGAACGGTAAAAGGTATACTTGATGATTTTCACATGTGCTGAAATAAGAGCAATACAACTGGAGATGACACTGGATCTTTCGACTGAAAGCTGTTTATCTGCTCTACGGCGTTTTATAGCACGTAGAGGACCTCCGAGTATTATAATGTCGGATAATGCAAAATCCTACAAACGAGCGGCTCTTGAACTTGCAACCTTGGGAAAATTTATATGTTCCACGAATCTTCAAGATTTTATGAATCAGAGAGGGATTAAGTGGAGATTCATCGCCGAAAGAGCACCATGGTGGGGCGGCTTCTGGGAGCGCCTAATCAGGAGCATAAAAAACGCTCTAAAGGTTTCTATTGGTCGAGCTACATTAAATGGAGAACAGTTAAGAACGCTTTTAACTGAAATCGAAGCGGTGGTGAACTCAAAGCCCCGAACATATCTTAGTGATGATCATCGGGATATTCAACCTCTGACGCCTAACCATTTTTTGCTTGGAGTTCAGACGGAGACAGCACTGACTTCTAATGAAACAGGAAGCAATCCTAGCAGATCTACATTACTGAAGCTTTGGAATATCAGACAACAAGTTTTAAATCGGTTCTGGAACAGATGGAAAAATGAGTATATCCAACTCCTCCGTAGTGCACATCATACGAAACAAGTAAAACCAAGTTGTGTTAAGGTTTGTGACGTAGTTATCGTTCGGGACGACTCTCTACCAAGGCTACTTTGGAAATTGGCACGAATAAAGGAAGTTTATCTGGGGAGTGACAATCAAATAAGGTCATGCGAGCTACAGTTATCAAATGGAGTTATCAGGGCTGCCAGATCGAATTGGCTGAAAAACGTACAGTGAGGGAAAAGGATGGGGAGAGCTAGTCAGAAAAAACGTATAGTCCTTTCTCTCTCTCGCACTCATGTAACACCCGGTAGTAGTAGTATATATATGTAGGATGTACTCTATAGAATAGTTTATCATCTCTCTCAGCCGATTATGTCTGCGAAATAAACTACATTTGAAACCACGGTTCTATTGTACTCACGCATTACATACATTATTTATCTTAAATAGACGACAAAATGTATTAATAACGACAATCAATTACTAAAACTTGACGTGAAAAAAATTTATCACAAAATACTCAACAAATAAATAAGACTATTGATTACAATTACCCCTAGTAAAACAAAAGCTTTGAATTACCGGGTAATGTTATTAAATCACGTTTACTATAAAAATATATGGTTGTAAAATATGTAAATAAAAAAATATATATACATTTACATGTTGGTCAAAAAAGCTCTTCCAGCAAAACTTGAGGATTGCATTTTATTTTAATTTTCTCAGAAATATCATATTTAAAAATATAATCGAGTAATTTTAATAAATCGGAGGGTTGTGGTGCAAACCATAAGCAATTGTTGCAATCCGATTTGTCAAAAGTGCTTTTTCACAAAAATTCAAGGATTATGTGGATATATAATCAAGAATGGATGTATGTCTATTGAGGATTTGTATGATGATTGATTGAGAGCCTCATTCTAGGCACTATTCGAAAAACCTGAAACGAGTGAATCATTCAATGTTATTGTACATTCATCATTATTCAATTAAAATTGAAATAAATTTATTCAAATTTTCAACAAAAAAAGTGTTTTTGTAGTCAAAAAGTTTTATTTTCAACAAAAATATCGACAGTAATACAATAATTTGTTATACATCGTTTTGCCAACTTTCTTGGAGAGTTCTTTGAAATTGAATTCATGCGCTTTTTTGTTTTTCAACAAGGCAGACGTATGCAGTATACCTGTCAAAGTTTCCATTGCAAGGGCGTTGCGTGTTTTGGTCTTGTTGAAGTTGATATGGCTGAAGATTTTCTCGCAATTCGCTGAGGAATGAGGCAAAACACGAACTCTTCGGACAATGTCTGTTATCTTGGGGAATTCAAGTGTTCCATCGTGCAATTTGGAATTTGCAACTTTTTTCCCGAATTCTTCAAGGCTGATGCCGTGGTTGAGCTCTGCGTCGAATGTCACCAAAAGTAGGAGAAACTCCTCGTGAACTGCTTCGACGTCCATTTGAAAAAAACTTGCCACATCTGAGAGATTATTGAGATTCTTCAAAACGGATGGCTCCATGAAACCCAGGTGTTTCAGCATCAGGACACTTGTTTCTTTGAATGGAAATCTTTTGTAGATTTCTCTTCCCAGGCCAATCAAAAATGCTCTGCATGTCATTCTGAATTCGTCATTTTTTTTAACTGGATAATTCGGATTCTCTTTTAACCATTTTTTGATTTCGCAAGGCAGCACTGGACCAAGATCCAATTCTCTGAGTGGGACCCAATGTTTTCGATTTTTTTCAGTTTGCGTGAAAAAGTGCGATTCTGGGTCTTGGATTTACTCCAAATACATTCCTCTGACGTACTCTTTGTCCAAGTAGCAACTAATGATTGCTTTGAAAAGAATCTCAATTTTTTTGTACGGTTCGTGAATTTTGGGCTTCTCTGCCTGGAATTCTTTGCTTTTCGCACATACAAGTGTCAGTGCAAATTTCAAAAATTACAAAAACCCCTTTGTGAAGGTTTTGCTCAAAACATTGAAAATGCGCTGAGCTTCCGTGTTTTTGGGGTTCCGTGCTTCAATCCGGAAGTACTCAAAAAGACCATCGTATTTTAAGATGGTAACTTCAACAGCAGGCAGTAGGGATAGCCATCTAATTGCGAAAATTCGGAGTAACTTCCGTTTGGGAATATCCAGCAGTTTTTCAATTTCCCTCAGTTCATATTGGCGTTTGCTGCTGTGTTTAAAATAGTTGTATAATTGAGACAAAAGCTCTTGAACTTCCCGAGGAAATAACTCAGAAGCCACGGAGACAGCTCGGGCCAGGGAACGACAGATGCATTTCATTGTGAAGAGACAGGAGATCTCTTTGCGTAACAAGGCGGCGACTGACCTGTTGATGCCAAACATGACACTTGCCCCGTCGCTGGCGGAGCCCACCATATTTTGATGATAGTTGACACCGTTGTCTTCAAAAAATTTTACAATGATGATGATCAGCTTGTGTGACCTGCCAAAAATAAAATAACTTGATAGAATAGATCGTTAACAAATTGACTTTTTTTTCCATTTATTAAAAACCAATTTCTCTAATAATGTAATCAGAAGCTTTTTTGTTTTTCAAAAAATTGTTCGTATATTTACGTCTATCGTGTGAGAATTTTATGTAATTGCATATTTTTTTATTTTTTCGATATTTATTTTGTTTTCATAAATTAATAAAAACAGAGTAAAATTCAAATAAATAAGAAACAATAAAATATTGAAAATGTTATTTCATTGTCCATTATTATCTTTTATTTTTCTAGGATTTTTTATCCTAAATACCTATTTTGTTTTCATACATTCATAAACATAGACTTGATTTAACAACAAAAAAAACCATAAAATATTTAAGATATTTTTTCATTTTACATTATTTTCTTTCATTTTTCTAGCATTTTTTTTCCTCAATATTTTCAATGCGTTAAATTAATTTTTTCATTAATGCACAGCAATCTCTTACTATGAGAATTCACACGATTGTCTTTCTTAAAATTAGCATTTTTATTACACCACAAAAAAGTCAAACATTGAATGAAACTCACCTCTAAAAGCGCCAGAAATTCATCAGTTACTCCTTCTTCACTGCTGTCCAAACGCACGCAGAGGACAAGGTGTTTGGAAGAGGAGATGTCTGTAGACTCGTCAATAATGAGAGAAAAGTAACTCTCTTTCATTTTGACGAGTAAAAGCTCCAGGTTCTGCTGGCCCATGACATTGGGGATGAGATGAGTGCATTTAGTGCGATCGCAAGTAACCTGCCTCAAAGTTTCAGGTTTGCACTTGATGCTTTTGATGAGCTCTGTCAACTCATCCGAGATCGCTATTGGCAGGTTTTTGCAAAAATGAAGGCAGCAATTTTGAGCGACACTTCGTAAGCCTCAAGGTTAGAGTCGGCCACGTCTTGAAAAAATGTTGCCACATTACCCGCAGTTGCTTTGGTTTTTGCAGCAGCAATGTGGCTCTCAGTTTTAGCGTGATTAGCTAGAGCTGTGCGTCCTGCATGTGCGCAAGTTCGAGGTTTCTCGGCTGGCTTGCACCATTTGCAGCAAAAAAAAGAGAGCCTGCAAAACAAATTTATATTTCAAAATTAGACGTAAAAACTCAAACATTTATTTATCAAAATTTTTTTGAAGAACGAACCTGCTGTAGATTTCGTACACCAAGGAAAATCTGCCTCCCAATTTGACGTATAATGCTGAAGATTTCTGACACATTTATGAGTATGAGAATGTCATATTTCAGAAAAAATTGATAATTTGGAAAAAAAAAATATTTCTCAATACCTTTTCCCTAATGTTTTTCGTTTGGACCTGTCAACACAAAAATTATCAACTTTTTAAACTGACAAGGAAACCAAAACAGATAATACGAAATACAGAATTTTGACTTACGTTCCCGTAGAAATTTCTTCTCTATCTGATTCTTCAGAATTTTCTTCGTCGTGATCATTTTCCATCTTGCACTTGAGTTTCTAGAATTTCGAGTGAAAATATGTATTCTCGACACTTGACAATGTAAAGTAAACAAAAACATATGAAACGATGTGAAGCAATGTGTGAACGATTGTGAATTAAACACTGCAAACACTCGATATAAAGCTGTATTATCACTAAAACCACAAAACCATAACTTGTGAAGCCGCCGGTGTCTGGTATGTCAGGCTCAAATCAGGCATATATATTATATGTATGCGAAATGTGAGAGGGAGAGAGAGAGGGAGTACCTTGGTTACATATCGCACCTTGGCAATAGTCGTCGGTGGTGAGAAAAGTCCGAAAATCCCTAGGAGATGTAAACAAGTTGGGTAGACAGACCTATGCTCATGTCAGAAGGGTTTTGTACTTAACTTACAAAATGCAGTAACCAGCAACGAATAAAATCAAGAAACATGTCAAAGACGATTTTATTGGAGAGAGAAACATGTCAAAGGAGATTTTATTGGAGAAAATGTGAAATTCGAGGATCATACTATTATTAATAAAGTTGAACGAATTTTGACTTCTCAGGTATTTTTTATAGTTATACCCATGAATATCTCCTTTGATAATTTCTTCAGATTTTTCAGATCACGGGTGTCCATTCGCGAGGGAGGAAACACATTTTTCATGAAGCTGTTTTGAAAAGCTCTCATAGAGAACTTTCAGTTGATACTCATATCGGCTACCTTTCATGAAATTTTTTTTCAGGGGCCACTCTTCTATACTGTAATCATCGATTCATGGTCTATTTTTTCGAATCCTAGAATGGTTACAAAGCCCTTTTGCTAGGAGCTCTCTCCTGCCTCTTCGACTTGTTTCAATTGTATGTACTCATTTTCATGATACCTATCACTTTTGATATTTTCATGCAAATTCTAGCATAGTTGTAGTGTCTAAGTCGGTAAAAAGCGCATATGGCTCCATAGCCATATGTTTCCATAGTAATACAGGGCATATTGCTCCATAGTAATACAGGAAAATTCAAATCGCTATAACTTCGGTAAATACTATTCGATCTCTATCAAACTTTCAAAAAAGATCAATCTTATAAATAGTCATCTTTTTGCAAAATTTTATTGAGTTTAAAGGTACCGTTTGGATTTTATTCAAGAAAACACAAAATCGATAAATCATACTATTACTAACAAAGTTGAGTGAATTTCGACTTCTCATGTATTTGTTGTTGTTGTGCTCATAAAGGCCTACATTCGTGATTTTTTTCAGGTTTTTCGGATGGAAGGTGTCCAATCGCGAGGGGGGGTACGCGAAAAGTTCGAACATTTCCCCTTCCCCTGTCCCCCTAGGTAACAATAAGGCAGTTTTAAGACTAGTTTTGAAAAGATCTCATTGAGACCTTTCCAACGATACCCTACTCGACTACCAATGGTGAAAAAATTTTTTTGAGGGGTAACCTCCCTATATGGGGAGACCCCCCTTAAACGCCTTTGAAAAAAATTTTCACCCTTGAACTTTCAAGAGGTCATCACTTCTGACCTTTCTACAAAGTTTAATTGCAGTAGCCTCTATAGTTTCGGAGAAAAAGTGCTGTGACATACAGACGGACGGACGGACGGACGGACGGACGGACAGATCGACACAGGTCGTGATTGCAATAGGGTTTTGTATTTTAAGAACAGTTTTGTACCAAAAACGCATAAAAAACGTTTTTGTCTGAAAAACGTATAAAAAAACGTAGCGCTCTCGGAAACGTTAACAAACGTATATCTGGCAGCCCTGGGCGTTATACGGAGACCTATCCAACACCTTTATCCATTGGAAATACCTGGAACGGATCAAGCCCGGCCGGAGGATGTAAAAAATATGGCAACGTCGCAGTAAGTCGGAGATTCCGCTGATGATCGCTGAGAAGTTAGTCATCGATTCGCTTTCTTCCCAACGAGATCAAATCAACCGAACCACGTTTTGATAATTAAATTAATGTAATACTGTGTATAGATGTAAATATATTAGTCGGTTACTTGAATCGTGTTTCAATTACATCCCTAAGAACGAAATTATTACACATATAATGTAAATCTAGATATGAATATTGTTTTTGAAGTTCAAAAATATATATATATATATATATATATATATATATATATATATATATATATATATATATATATATATTTTTTTTTTTTTTTTTGAATTGTATATACAGAGTCAATTAATGAATATGATTCAGTTCGTTCTCAAATATTATAAATTATTTTGAAAAATGAAATATGGTAGAAAAAGTTTATCATTATATACATCATTATAAACAATAACGAACAATTACGATCAAGTACATGCACCATATTAAATATACGAGACCAACTTTTTTGACATTTGCTTATGTTCATTTTAGCCCAGGCATAAGAAATGAAAGGTCATAAGTTAAAGGTCTATGTTAAGCAGTGGTTTATTCAAAGATAGCTGAAATAATAAATCCCAAGAACAAAAATAAACTGCATAATAAAATTATACATTGATCAATTGGCTTCGAAAATTTTACTACATCCAAATCCTTAATTATTAGACTGGCATAATTTGGTTAAAGTATGTACTTTACATCTGTTTCTTCATTGGAGGTATTACTATCTTTTTATTGTACGAAAAATAAAATCATTAAATATTCCCACTGGATTTTAATATAATTTGAGGCATTGTTTAGTTCATTATCACTTCAGAAGCCTAGACATGAGACTTGATTGCAGTATTCTTGTGGAAATTACTTTAACTCCATTCTCTTTTCTGCATAGTTTTCGCGGAGGGCAGCATCAAATCGTTCGGCAATGAATAGTAAAACGGACAACTTACTTTCGTCTAGAATGCTTCGAGTAAGGCAAAAAGGACGCTATTCGTAAATAGATGCAAGAGTTACATTGCGATTAAACTGAAAGTTTTAATCTTCCTTGAAGGAGGAAATACTTGATCCCGAGATATAAAGAGCCTCGCCGAAATGAAAAAAGAAATGAAAGATAGGAAAAAGGTTAAGGAATCTAGAAACAAATGCACAAGCACAAAACTGTTGTCGAGATTAACTATTCCGTGAATTGCGACGAAAAGAAAAGATATTGCTGAGGAAAACTCGTAATGGAATTATTTCTGAAGTACTTGTAAAATTGGGCGATTGTCCTGCTTTTGTATTAAGTAGATTAGGAACATACAATTGTAGATTGTTAAAAGGAGCTTTTAAGGAGATTGCTTCATCAGCTGAGTGAAATAAGCCGCTTTAGTGCAAAGGACTTGCACAGCTTAGTGGGAAGCACTGTTGGTCGGTCCTTGAGTAGAGTTGCAAGAATTCAATTACTCTAATTTATTTCATTCCTCTGATTTCACTTGAATCTGCTCTAAATTTATTAGATCAAACCAGCAAAGGCTTCTAGAAAGTAATTTTAGTAGGTGCTGGCAAAGGAATTGCATTTCTGCAGATAAAATATCCGTGGATGAACCCAAAACAAATTTTCAAATTGTAAGTAGCTTATCAATGAAATCTGAAACAAATTGCGTCCCAGCAATCAATAGAAATCACTGGAAAAATTCTGGGAAAGGCTGAAAACATTTGAAAATTCATCGAATTGAAATGACTTTTATTCAGCTGTAAGGTTCTTTTCGTAGAAATCATTCATTGAGCCATTCGCCCATTATTAACTTTAAGCCACGCTCCACTTAACAACCAGCAAATACGCTAATTGTGGCGTGGCTGCCTGAGCCCATGCCAATTACAACACGAATCCTGATGGCCCGGCACAAGACTTCGTCATTCCGTCAATCTATGTTAGTAATATTCTATTGTTCGTTTCTTTTGTTTGTGGCTTAGATATTTCCCTCATTGCGCGAGTTCACAGCAAAGTATGGTGCTTGTCGTCAACTTGGTACTGGTGCTATTTTGGTCGTGTCGCGTCTAATAACACAAATGTCCGCGACTGAAACTCTTGAAATTAATTACAATTTTAATTAATTTGCAGAAATGGATGAATACAAGCACCTAATTAACATTTATGCCGTTCTATTCTTTTCTTTTGTCGTACACGCAATATAGTCAAGAGGAGCTAGAGCTGTTACCATTTCGCGAAAAAGGATAAAAACCATTCACAGTGCTTCGATGGCGCTGTAATGTTTAAAATGTTTGAATTGTATTCGAGTCTTTGCACTTTTGTCCTGATATATCTTACAAGGAAGTCGAGTTTGATGCGGTTGGCTCAGTTTTGCGATAGAATAGGAACATTCGTCAAGCTATTAATAAGTATTTGTAATGATATCATTCCACAGCGACCACGTCCGCAGACAAAACATTCCTTGCATTTGTCTTGGGAAATACTTGCAAAATTAATGCTTCGAGCAGAGTAACTGACACGCGCTTCGATTTTTGTCTTGGTTTTAGTTTTGAATAAGTTCAAGCTTTCAGGAATTGGTTTTCTGTAGTTTTTCTATGCTTTTCTTTTAATAGTGATCCATTGTACAAGCTGTTCGAGTCCGAAAAGAAATTTCCAATAAAGGAGTCTGCTGAAGCGATGAATGGTGCTTTCAAATACGAGTAGCTCCAGGGTATTTTGTAGTTTTTCTCAGTTAACAGCAAAAATTGGTGATTGAAATTTATCTGCGTCACTACGTTAGGGGAATATTGGTAAGTCTAAAAAGTATTGTTTTTTTTTGTCATTTTTCGATTGAATATTTCTTTTATTTAAAATGGATTTTATTTGAATACATATTGTTCATTATTATCTATGACATTTTTCCATTTTTTGTGTAGAGCTATAATTTCATCTGTGTAGAACTTCTATGGTCTATCGGCGAACAACTTGGCCAAGGGATTTTCACAGGGCCTTTTTGAAGTGAATTTCTTTTCATTAAAGAAGTTTTGCAGAGATGATTGTGATGGTGTAAGGCAGGGGTGCTCAAACTTGAACTGCTGGCGATCTACCTCAATATTTTTAGACTACTTACGATCGACTCTGAGAGACTGCAAGTGTGTGTGATGCAGGGTTGTCGTACATACACGACACACCCTACCTACCTAGGTAGGGCGTACCGTAGCATATATAGATATTAGCTTTCTGCACAATATAGGTACATTATTTTAGTCAAGGTTTGGGTTAGGTTTAGTTAGGTTCTTCTCTACAATATCAATGAAAAAACTCATAGTTATTCAAAATTGCGAGTTTATTGGTTGTTACAAAACAAAAGAGTTACATATGGTGTTAAACTTAACTAAAGAGTGGCTTTGGATGTTGAAACGTGGCACTGCATGTCCTCAGCATACTTTTCATAAAATGGTACGTAACCACTGAGTGCTAATCGCAAGCATGATGACATATGATCGTCAGTTAGTCGATTGCGATATTTTGACTTAATTATCTTTATTTCAGAGAATGCAAGCTCGCACAAGTAAGTTGACCCAAAAAATGCCGTCAGTTGAAGGGCGATTTGCCTTACATTCGGATATTTATCTTCAGATATAAAACACCAGAAATTTGTATCAGATGCTGTAGCTTTGAGATGTATATCTGATATAATCTGCAGCAACTCATTTTCAACAGAACATGAGTTCATATTAAACTGACTTGCTATTTCAGTAGCTAATTCCTCAATGTTTTTACATGAAAAAGGATAACTCATAAATGATGCGATATTTTCCAATTTACTGCAATCATAAAAACGCATTTCGAATTGTCCCAAAATATTTGATAATTCAGCCTCATACGTATCATAATTCAACTGAGGAATCCTTGCCTTCAAAGACGGAAAGTGTTTCAGATCCTTTCTTTTCAGTTGATCATAAGTTGCAATTTACTTTTGAATGCGTTTACTGCGCTAATCATCTCAATAATAGTTTTTCCTTTACCTTGAAGCTCCAAGTTAACGGTGTTAAAGTGCATTGTGATGTCAGTCAAAAATGCCAAATCAATAACCATTTTTCGTTTTTCAAAATCTGATTGTCATTACCTCTTTCGTCTAGAAAAGCTGTTATTTCGGGCAATAATTCTTGAAACCTTTTTCCGCGACTCAACCACCTGACGTCCTTGTGAAGAACTGAATTAGTGTGTTCAGCTGATTCCCTATCTTCCAACTGCAACTGAAAGAGCCACCGTTGCAAGCTACGTGCACGGATGGAATTCACAATTTTTGTTGCAATGCCCACAATTTCCTCCGTGTTTAAAACTTTTGAACACAAAACTTGTTGATGTATAATGCAATGGAATGAAAAAAATGAAGGGAATTCTTCATTAGCTCGACACAATGCCACAAAACCGTTTTTGTTTCCAGTCATTGCTGGTGCTCCATCGGTTGTAATGCAAACTAATTTATATATTGGTAGCTCGTAGTTTTTTACAATATTGAAGAAAACGTCATATATATCTTCGCAACGGGTCTTCCCCTTCAGAGGAATGATTGTCAAAAATTCTTCCTTAGCCAACATGTCATTGAATACCATCCGAATAAAAATACACAGCTGGGCAGTGTCTGTCATATCAGTGTCGTCGAACTGTAAAGAAAAGTATGTACATTCCATGATATCATGTTTTAGTTTATCTGCGATGTCCTGACTCATGACTTCAATACGCCTTGTGACAGTCGGACAAGATAACTGAAGTTCTCTAATAGCAGACATGATTTCTGTTTTATTTTTAAAATCTCCAAATAAAGTCTCACCCGCTTCAATAAATGCTTCCTTCACTACCGATCTACCTTCGAATGGTTTCTTGTGTTTCTCCAATATATGAGATATTCTAAATGACGCGATCGTAGCAGTTTTTGATTGTTTGGCTGGTCTTGTGAACATGGTTTGTTCTTTTTTCGAACAAGATATCAAATCACTTACTTTCCTTTTTCTTAATTCACTCTGTGGCGAAAAATCCTTTCCATAGTTTTTATGAACCGTTTTATGATGCCTCTCTAAGTTACCACGCTTAGGTATTGCAACTGACGCACGACAAATAACACAAATGCACTTATCCTTCACCATACAAAAGAAAAATTCTTCCTCCCAATCCTTGTTAAAATGATACGTTTTAGATTTCTTCACTGCACTCATTTTCCACTATTTAATAATAAACTTTGTATCGACGTAGGATCGCCATCAAGTTACAATTCAGAATGACTCCAATTCCTGCAAGCGCAACATTTATATCGGCGTGAACGAATGTCTCGAATGTTCCCGTCAAACGCGCCGCCCGAAACTAGACTGTACTGTCTCTCGTTGTTTTTAGACTAGACTGTACTGTGTACTGTCTAGTCTAGAAACAACACGGCTTTTCTTTGAAAAGTGCCGCACATTCCTTTGATAAAGCCACCTTTTGCCGCAAGCAGTGTTATTTTATTACGTAATACATTTTTGTAGTTTAGTTACCTACCTACTTATAAAAATTTTTTTTCTTCTCGAGATCTACCCAAAAAGCACTCGCGATCGACTAGCCGATCGCGATCGACCGTTTGAGCACCCCTGGTGTAAGGTCTGAGCTATATGGTGGATGCATCAAAACTTCCCAGCCAAGCTCTGTCAATTTTTGAAGGGTCATCTAAGATGTGTGTGGTCTGGCGTTGTCAAGATGGAAGACAACACCCTTTCTTTTGATCAATTCTGGCCGGTTTTTTTGGAATTGCTGGTTAATTGCTGACAGTACAGAGCCAAATTGAGTGATTGGTCAGATTCTAGCACCTCATGTTGAACAGTTTCCTTCCAATCCCACCATACACACAGCATATCCTTATTTGGTGTCAATCCTGGCTTTGAAGTCGCTTGTGATGATGTTTCACACTTTTTTGCCATGGTCTTTTTCGAACAACGTTCTCGTATCTCACCCATTTTTCATCTCCCGTAATGATTTACTTCAAAAATGACTCGGTTTCGTTGCATTTTATTAGCATTTCGCAAATGGAAATTCGGTTGATCAAATTGTTTTGTGTTAATTAAACGTCGACCTTCTATGTGTATCCAGCCTTACGCAAATGGTTCCAAACTGTTTGGTGATGGATATTCAGTTCCTCAGCAATGTCATGGCTGCTTATGTGTCGGTCTTCTTCAATTTTTTGTAAGTTTTCATCGACTTTTTCAGTGATTGGTCGACCTGAGGAAGCTGCATCTTTGACATCAAAATTTCCAGAACGAAAGCGAATGACCCATCTCTTTGCTGTGGCTTTTGATAAAGTATCTGGACCGAAGACACCACAAATGTTTCCACGAGCCTGCGATGCACTCTCACCTTGATCCTAGTGATATTGCAAAATTTAACGAATTTTTCCAGAATTTTCACTCATTTTTAAATGAATACAATTTTTGACCCGGATGATGAAATACAAAGTTGCCCAGATGAAAATTTTCGACTAGAATGTCACATTTCAAACGCGTTTCAGTTTGACTCAATCTGATTAATGTTGCCCGATATATGACAATGAACACAATCTTTTGACAAAAGAGGCTCAGTGCTTTTTGGACTATCCAATATATTGTCGCGCGTTATGGTTCGAAGCCAATAATTTTAATGTTCTGAGAAATTGAAAACGCACTGTCTTTTAAATTAAGTTAAAAGAGTTTATTTACAAAGAATGCACAATCATGAATTTCACTATTTCATAAATCGCATTTATATCTAATTTTTACTGTCTATCAACTTTATATTTCAACTGTCTAAACTATCAACGAAAACCACTTCACTATTATTCACTCAATATCGCCTTTACTTCACGCTCCACTCTATCGGAGTTTTAGTACCGTGGTTCTTACTATCTCCCCCATTCATTCAGCTCGGCTTTATATAGGGTATTTAGTCATTTAATCCATTTCTCGTACATTGGCGAACTACCTGGAATATTTGAGCAATTCTGAATGGAAGCAGCGACGTCACTTTCAGATGTTGATCATGCTTGGTGGATTCTTATGCTTTCGAGTACATTCATTTGTTGATCATGATGTTGCAAAAACATTGCGCCAGTAGCTCACAGAATTATTTGCACATGTAACACTGCCTCCACCTCAGTTCTCTGCGCCTCGAAAAGATGTGCGGCCAGTTGTAGTCAATTCTCCCTAGATGTAATATGAGGCAAGACGGTCCGGGTGCACGATTTTCATTTTGGCTCTCAGCTTAGGGTGTTCCTGTAGGCGGTATACGACGTCGTTGATTCGTTTTGTAACTCGGTATGGTCCCTCCCAATTATGCTGCAACTTTGGAGACCTACCCTTCCGCCGCTGTGGGCTATATAGCCACACCAAGTCATCTTGTTGGAAGCCAGTAGAATTTGCCTTAAGATCATACCTGGTCTTCATGCGGTCAGTAGCCGATTCGATGTGTTTTCGCACTGTCCGATGTATCTGTTCCAACCGTTGCCTAAGCTCACTTGCGTACTCCGAGATCGTTTGGGGTTTCTCAGGGCATGTTCTGTACCCTATATCAGCTGGCAGACGAATATTTTTCCAAAAATGACTTTGGCTGGCTCTTGGCCTGTCGGTGCTTGTCGGCAACTCTGTACACCATCAAAAATAGTGGGATGTGACGGTCCCAGTCCCTTCGGTCCTCGTCAACCAACTTGGCCAGGTGTTTATAGAGTGTTCCGTTAAAACGTTCGACCATTCCATCGGATTGGGAATGCAGCGGTGTTGTCCTCGTTTTCCGTATTTCCAGCAGCTCGCACATTTTGCCGAAAACCAGTGACTCAAAGTTTCGGTCTTGATCCGAATACAGCTCACAAGGCTCGCCGTACGTACTGACCAATCTGCTGTTTGCACTAGCTGTTCGGCTACAGTAGTTGCTTCCTGGTTGAGAATGTGGTAGATCTCGGGCCACTTGCTGAAATAATCGGCCACAACCAGCGTGTATCGATTTCCCCACTTGGATTCAGGAAAAGGTCCTGCGATGTTAACAACAATCCTTTCAAACGGTACACCCACGTTGTAGGTTTGCATTTGTCCTCTCAGTCGTCGCTTTGGATCTATGACGGAAGCGCAAACCGTGCATCTGCGACACCAGTCCTCTACATCTTCTCGAGCGTGGAGCCAGTAAAATCTTTCTCGCAATTTCGCTAAGGTCTTGTTAACACCAAGGTGGCCTCGCGAGGATCCTTCATGCATTTCCTTAACCATATCGTAGGTTCGGCTTTGGAGGAGCATAGTTTGCATTCTATAGGAGCTGCCATCCGCCGTTTCCCATTTCCGCTTGAGTATGCCACCCTCGACCTAAATGGAGTTCCATTGTGCCCAATAACTTTTCAGGGTGGCGCTATGCATCGAAACGTGCTTCCACTCAGATCGTTCAGTTGTCTCCTTCCTTTCGAGCAATGGTCCGATGTCTTCATCGGCTAACTAGGCATTTTGAATCTCCTCCGATGACCGACCTTCATTGAATTCGGCCGTTATCACTTGCAGATCAACGGGCGGTTCCTTTTCTTCAATCCGTTGGCAATGCTTGCAGTTACCTGCACATAGACGACGAGATAGGGTATCAGCATTTCAATGAACCCCGCCCTTCCGATGAACAATTTTGTAGTCGTATGATTGCAATCTTTTGATCCATCTCGCAACTTGTCCCTCGGGGTTTTTGAAGTTAAGCAGCCATCTCAGTGATGCATAGTGTATTCGAAGAACAAATTTCTGGCAATAAGTACTTGTGAAACTGTTTGGTGGCCTCTATTATAGCCAATAGCTCCTTCCTGGTCACGCAGTAGTTCCTCTCATTTTTTGAAAGAACTCGACTGTAATACAAGAGGACCCTTTCTTCGCCATCGATCTGCTGGAATATTACAGCTCCAATCCCGCATTGCTGTCAACTACAAACATTTTTCCGGGTCTTGGAGATGCCAGCGTGGGTGATTCGCACAGCTTCTCCTTCAAGGTCTAAAAGGCTGCCTGGCATTATTTGTTCGGACGATTTTACTCGGTTGACTGATGGAGTTACTTGGCGATTTTGGCAAAGTCCTTGCCGAAACTTCGATAGTAGGTTGCCAGACCCATAAAACTTCGTCATTGGCGCTTGTTGTTTGGTGTTGGCCAGTTTTTCACGGCTTCAATTTTCTCAGGGTCCGTTTTGACCCCTTCTGCTGATACGACGTGCCCCAGGTATTTTACTTCAGTTGCAAAAAGGGTACACTTGTCTGGACTAAGTCGCAATCCTGAAAATCCCTCCTCTAAGTTCCGCACATGTTCTTCAAATGTTCTCCCGATAACAAAGATACCATCAAGGTACACCAAGTAGGTTTTCCAGTTTTGGCCTCGTAGCACGTATTTCATCAGGCGTTCGAAGGTGGCTGGAGCATTGCAAAGCCCAAATAGCATCAGCACAAATCGCCACAATCCGGTCCCAACTGAAAATGCGGTCTTCTCTCGGTCCTTCTTGTCGATTTCTACCTACCAGTAGACTTATGATCGAGTGTAGAGGACAATTTTGCGTAAGCCAAAGTGTCCATAATGTCATCAATGCATGGAAGCGGGTAACTTTCCTTCTTAGTGACGTCGTCAAGCTGCCTATAGTCGATACAAAAACGACTGCTACCATCCTTTTTCTTTACTAGAACTACTGGCACAGCCCATGAACTGACGTTCACTTCACCTTGTTTGGCTATAGGAAGATGTCTTGGTGCTTGTCAAATCGGCTTGGCTCCCTGTGTATCTATAACGTGAGTTACCATACTCGTTCGGCCTTGATCATCCGGGCTTGTTGAGAAGATGTCACTGTACTTGGTGACTAGATCAGAGGCTCGCTTGAATAGCTGTGCTGGCAGATCCCTTGCTGTGTCTGTGGTTGCCTCCTCTTCCCACGTGATAATGAGTAGCTTCCAAAGAGGTGATGGCAGAAGCAGGCTGGCAACTGCCGATGACTTCTCCCGCTTTGTCGCTCCCTGTTGAGTCTGCGGTGTTAAGGACTTGAGCCAGTACGCATCCGTTCCTTAAAGATCTTACAAGGCTTCGTCCTACAATCAAGCTGTGCAATGCTGATGTCTCCGTTGGCTCTATCAGATAAGATCCGTGGTCTCCAGAATCACCATCAAGCTTGGCCCATACAATGCTGTCGGAAGAATTTGGTACATCGGTGTTGGTACATACTACCACATTCATCTTGGGTATTTGGACGCTGGCATCCTCCATCAATACTTCGACGTTCTGCTATTTCAATACCCGTTTGCCCAAATCCAACGTGATTCCATGTGGTCGCAGAAAATCCATTCCAAGAATGCAGTCATCCATAATGTTCGCGACCAGAAAATTATGTCGGAAAGCAAGGTCTCCCAACTGTACCTGGAGTTTGACCTCTCAGGGAAAGGTGCCCTTGTGAAGTAGTTGCTTTCTCATTTTTTCAATCTCAAGGTTGGCTCTTTCCTCGACCTGGCTGACCTTCTCCCCGACCTGGCTGACCTTCCCCCCGACCTGGCTGAACTTTTCCTCGACCTGGCAAACCTTTTCCTTGACGCATTTGATATGCTTGTTTAAACTACTGGGCTCCGCTTTTATTACGGTTGATTGTTTTTGCAAGTCTGCCTTGATTTCGATTGCCTGTTAGTCTAGCTTCGTCGATTGCTCCTCCAGCTTCTGTATGATGTCCGCCTTGATTACGAATGCTTGTTGGTCTAGCTTCTGGTCTAGCTTCGTAGTTATATTAGATGACTGTTTATTTAGCTTCGCAGTTAAGTTGGATAAACTTGCTGCATCAGCATATACATTTGCATCAGCGCATTTTCTGGTCCCATTGATTTTGGTGTTTCTGCTTTTCCAGCTTCTGTGCCATTTCCCGCATCTGAGGAATCACCCGAGTCCAGGTTCACGCCTTACGACTCGATCGCGTCACGCAAGCGTGCAATGAGTATGGCCTTTGTACCTTGTGTAGCCAGATTTGTCTGTTTCAAGTCTTCCCTGGGCTCCTATATGGTCAATTCATTAATTTTTAGATGCAAGTTTCGTGGCATTTGTATTGCTTTGGCTTTTCGTTTTTTTTCACCAGTTCTACGTTAAATTTCACTATTGTACACTTTAAGAAGGTTTAAAAGTTTTCACTTTCGAAGTTTTCTATCCCACTTCTGACACCATTGTCAAGCATCATGATTCGCGGCCAATAATTTTAATTTTCCGGGAAAATGAAAATGCACTGTCTTTTAAATTAAGTTAAAAGAGTTTATTTGCAAAGTATGCACAAGCATGAATTCACTATTTCACAAATCGCATTTAAATCTAAGATTTACTGTCTATCAACTTTATATTTCAACTGTCTTAATTATCAACGAAAACCACTTCACTATTACTCTATCAATATTGCCTTTACTTCACGCTCCGCTCTATCGTAGTTTTATCATCGCGATTTTACTATCGCGGTTTTTACTTTCTCCCCCATTCATTCAGCTCGGCTTTATATAGGGTCTCTAGTCATTCAATCCATTTCTCGTACATTGGTGAACTACCTGGAATATTCGAGCAATCCTGAATGGAAGCAGTGTCGTCACTTTCAGATGTTGATCATGCTTGGTCGGTTCTTGTGCTTTCGAGTACATTCATTTGTTGATCATGATGTCATTGATAGTTGTGACAGTAGCACGCAGAAATGTTTGGACATGTAACAATATGCTCGAATCATATACATTGAATTTCATAGAAAAGGTCAAATGAAGTTCTAGTATCTTTGTACTTAAAAGATCGAATAAGTTATTGGATGTATCGTTCTGCTAGTTCAAACTATGTGTCTTACGTTTCTATGTAAAAAATAAATGTGTTGCTGAGTGCTGCATTGATAAAAGCAGTCGTAAAATTGAGACGGAATTTCGGGAAAATCAACCCAAAGTTCAAGAAAATCAACATACATACTAAAGATCCATTTTTCAAATTCAAGAATGTGAAGAAACCGCAAGTTTGTATAAGTATCACTAATTTTCCAAAAAGAGTAAACTACCAAATTATTGACACTTAAGGGGATTGCTCCAATAAATTGCCCACACTCCAAAAACATAGAAAGTATTCCCGTGTAAATTTGACACGGGAAAAAATTTTCCCGTTTTTATATAACACGGGCAATGCAAGCTACCATGCAACTGTGTTTAAATGACACGGTTTCAAACTGAAGCAAAGGAAAACAAGTTGGGTAGACAGACCTATGCTCATGTCAGAAGGGTTTTGTACTCAACTTACAAAATGCAGTAACCAGCAACGAATAAAATCAAGAAACATGTCAAAGACGATTTTATTGGAGAAAATGTGAAATTTGAGGATCATACTATTATTAACAAAGTTGAAAGAATTGTGACTTCTGAGGTATTTGTTTTACTTATATCCATAGATATCTCCCTTGATAATTTTTCCAGATTTTTTAGAAACACCCTATTCATGTATTTCCATCCCCCCCTGTGCCCCCACTGAAGCGAAAACTGTCAGTTTAAGAACTGTTTTCAAAAGCTCTAATAGGGAACTTTCTGTTGATGTTCATATCGGCTACCTTTTATGAAATTTTTTTCAGGGCCCACTCCTCTGTACTGTAATCATCGATTCATGGCCTATTTTTTCGAATCCTAGAATGGTTACAAAGCCCTTTTGCTAGGAGTTCTCTCCTGCCTTTTTGACTTATTTCAATTGTATGTACTCATTTTCATGAAACCTATCATTCCTGAAATTTTCATGCAAATCCTAGCAAAGCTGTAGTGTCTAAATCGATAAAAAGCGCATATGGCTCCATAGCCATGTTTCCATAGTAATACAGGGCATATTGTTCCATAGTAATACAGGAAAATTCAAATCGCTATAACTTCATTAAATACTATTCAATCTTTATGAAACTTTCAGAAAAGATTAATCTTATAGAAAGTCATCTATTTGCTAAATTTTATTGAATTTAAGGGTACCGTTTAGATTTTATTCAAGAAAACATAAAATCGATAAATCATACTATTACTAACAAAGTTGAGTGAATTTCGACTTCTCATGTATTTTTTGTTGTTGTACTCATAAAGGCCTACATTCATGATTTTTTTCAGATTTTTCGGATGGAAGGTTTCCAATCACGAGGGGGGGGTACGCGAAAAGTTCGTACATTTCCCCTTCCCCTGCCCCCCTCAGTATTCAGAAGGCAATTTTAAGACTTGTTTTGAAAAGATCTCATTGAGACCTTACCAATGACACCCTACTCGACTACCAATGGTGAAATTTTTTTTTTGAGGGGTCAACTCCCTGTACGGGGTGACCCCCCTTAAACCCCTTTGAAAAATTTTTCCACCCTTGAACTTTCAAGAGGTCACCATTTCTGACCTTTTCACAAAGTTTCATGGCTGTAGCCTCTATAGTTTTGGAGAAAAAGTGCTGTGACATACAGACGGACGGACGGACGGACAGACGGACACAGGTCGTGATTGCAATAGGGTTTTGTATTTTAGTACAAAACCCTAAAAAACATAGATGAAAAATAACCAGTGTGAAAATAACACGGATAAATCGTGTTCAGCTGTCGACACGGTATGCCCGTGTTCACAATTTACCGTCTCGCGCTAAACACTTGTGAAAAAACATAGCTCCTACAGATTCGCACAGGAAACTAAATTAACAAGCAAAAGGGTGAAACTGTAGTAATCGAGCAGTCACACAAGCAAACTGCTCAAAAACCTTCCTAACCCTTATCCGAAATTTTATTTGCAGGTTCAGAAAAAAAGATTTCATTACCTCTATTCATAGTTGTAATTTATAAAATAATTTTTTCTTATTATTAGTATTAAGTGTAATTTTATATAAACTCTCCTTTATATTAAATTTGAAAGTTTCTCTCGCATTCTGTGACGCAGTAAAGAAAGCCCTCGGCAAAACCGCAACCATAGCCCCGCTTGGAACGATGGCAACGATCGAAATACGAGATATTGACTGCGTCACGGACCTGGCCGAGGTAGAAGGGGCCATCAAAAGCGAGTTCGCTAGCGTGGGAAGAATCAAAGCGAGACTGACACCAAAAAACAACAGCGGACAATGCATGGCCATAGTTGACTCGACCAAAAAGGATGCCGAACAATTCCTGAACAAGGGTCAAGTGCGAATAGGGTGGGTTGCCTGTAGGATCCGGCAAAGAGCAACGCCTCTCTAATGTTTCAAATGCTTTGGTTATGGTCACATAACACAAGTATGCAAAGGACCCGATAGGATTTCCCTATATTACAAATGCGGTGAAATGGGACATGAAAGAAAAAAGTGTACGAAAGTGGCACACTGTATTCTTTGCAAGGATGCTGATCCAAAACGTGATTTTGGACACGTCTTGGGATCAGGAATATGGCGCGTGTTCCAGGAAATCCTAGTCAAGGCAAAATCAGAACTCCAATGACTCGCATCCTGCAGCTAAACCTACACCGCGGTTCAACCGCCCAAAGTCTGCTTGAGCAGTTTGCGAGGGACATGAAAGCCGACTTCTCGCTGCTGAGTGAGCAACACTATAATAAATGTCTTGTATTATGGTATTCTGATGAAACCGGTACTGCCGCCATCTGAGTTAAGAACAGTGACTTTCAAGTGGAGAGTTGTGGACGGGGGGATGGTTTTGTGTGGTTCGGTGCTCAAGGACGACCTTCTTTAGTGTGTATCTAACGCCAAACGAATCGATATCATTTTTCAAAGCCAAGCTTCAGGCTTTGGAGGGCTCGGAAGTTTGGTGCCCTACGGAAGCCTCGTATATATGACGCGGAAAAGATGGACGCGATAGTGTGGGGACTCTTCGCCGTCCATCCCGTCCGTGCTGACGCTGTCCATGGTGAAACAGCAGTCGAGTGCTCGCTACACACAGCTGGAACTGGAGGAGGCAGTCCTCTCATTGAAAACGAGGAGGGCTCTAGGTCCAGATGGTGTTCCAGCTGAGGTATTACGGCTCATCTATCACCATTGTCCTGACTTGCTGCTCAACACATTCAACGCTTGCCTACGGGACGGGGTTTTCCCGGTACGATGGAAGGTGGCGAGGCTCATGCTGATCAGCAAGGGGAAGGGAAATCTTGAATCGCCGTCTAAATACCGCCCGTTATGCATGCTAGACACTGCTGGGAAAGTGCTAGAGAAACTCATCAAGGGAAGACTCACTGACGTGATTCGTGCTGCTGGGGACCTTTTTCCTCGGCAGTACGGCTTTAGAGCAAGACATTCTACTATTGATGCGATTGCGGAGGTGGTGAATGCGGTCCAAAACGCAGAGGCATATAATCGCACCAAGCGACGGATATTCCTTTTAGTGACACTCGACATCAGGAATGCCTTCAACTCCACTAGATGGGTGGACATTCTAGATACGCTGGAAAACTTTTTTCATGTTCCAGAATATCTAATGCGGCTTTTGAGGAACTACCTAAAGGACCGAAGTTTGCTCTACGACACGACACAGGGCCAACGAAGGATGGGAATTGCATTGGGTGTTGCCCAGGGATCTATCCTTGGTCCAAACCTGTGGAACGCATCTTACGACGGGCTACTGAGACTGGAGATGCCAGATGAGTCGCGCTTGGTCGGCCATGCGGATGGTGTTGCGGGTTTGGTCGCTGGACGCACCATTGAACAAGCGCAACTTAGGCTAGGTATGCTAATGTGCCGAGTGAGGGACTGGATGACTGCTCGTGGGCTCAGTTTAGCACTAGAAAAAACCGAAGTGGTCATTTTGACAAAAAAGAGAATCCCTAGAGTAAGGATGATCAGTATTGGAGACACACAAATCAAATCGAAACCAGCGGTGAAGTACCCGAGGCTACTGATCGACTCGAAGATGAGTTTCTCTGAGCAAATCAGGGCAACGGCTGAGAAGGCTGCTTCGGGAGTATCGGCTCTGGGTCGACTTATGGCCAACGAAGGGGGCCCGGCTCATCAAGAAGACGCCTCTTGATGAGTGCTGTAGGGTCAGTGCTAAGGTACGGAGCAGAGGTATTGGGCAACGCTCTCAGCAAGGAGGTATAACGAAAACATTTGGCACAGGTACAGAGAAGAGGAGCACTGAGAATTGCATCTTCGTATCCAACAGTCTCTGACTCGGCGGTGAGAATTATTACAGGCGTGATACCTGTGGCCCTCCTTGCTAGAGAGCGCCGCGCTTTATACCTGCGCCGAAACGAGGATATGAGGAAGATCGTTGTTCGTGAGGAGAGACAGCACTCGCTCAACGATTGTCAGCAGTCTTGGGTGAATTGCACGAAGGGAAGGTGGACTGCGCGCCTCATTCCGGATGTTAGACAGTGGCTGAATCGAAGGCTTGGTGAGACTGACTTCTATCCGACCCAGTTTGTTAGCGGGCACTGGTGTTTTCAGTCTTACCTGCACAAGATCGGTAAGTCACGGTCCCCTGATTTTCGGTTTTGCCCAGGAGAGGAGGACAATGCCTGTCACACATTTTTTGCGTGTACAAAATGGGTCAGGCTGCAAACGACACTCTACAGGGAGACGGGAGAGCTCACCCCGGATAATATAGTTGTGGTGATGCTCGAATTGGTTGACAAATGGAACCAGGTGTCACAGTATGCTCGGGCAGTCCTAAAATATAAAAGGGACTCAAAGCAGCCGGGAGCGCTAGGCTGGGGGATCGCTTTTCTTGCACTTCCTCTTCCCGCTAGGAAAGGGATCCCCCAGCTTGAAGGTACCTCACGGGGTAACGAAACAAGACCTGGCCCGAAATAATGTGTCAAACGGTTCCAGGCTGGGTTCTCAGGTTGACAGGAGAGGTGTTTAGTGGGTAGTCCAGTCGCGCATGGGAATCCCACACTCTGTGCAGAAACGGCATTCACCTCCCTACCACAAAAAGAAAAAAAAACGTTTCGCTTTGTTTATATTCTTCCTGATATTTAAATTTTATTATTATTTAAAATCTTTTTCATTTTTTCTTTACTTCTGTAAATTTCTGAATAAGGTTAATTCTGCAAATTATAATTTTGTACGTGGGAACATGGATTTAGTCCATCCCAACTTTGTATTGCATTGCCGAATGCATTTAAACTTAGCTGCGCGAGCAGCCAATGCGATTTACTGGGGCAACACGGGGAAGGAAGTAGAAAGAACCGAACAAATGACGCCGGTCAATGTGAATGTTGGGTGGAAAGTTTGAAGTAAGGTGCTATTCTCAATTTTTACGCTGCTGTTGCTGGAAGAGTCTCTTCAAACACAGGCGTTGTGGAAGGCGAGAAGCTAGCTATGCACTATACAGTTGTTGGTACAGATCCAACAGTTACTTAGGTAAACGGCAACAAAACTATCAAGGAAACAACAGGCAGAAACATTCTTACTGAAGATGAGCTGGGTCTTAAAAATGCTATCCTGAGTATCGAAAACATTTCAATGCATGATAGAGGGGAATTCAAATGAGTTGCTACAAACCCAGCAACTGAATATGAGCACGCAGACCCTGCCTCGGATATATCGCTTGTCCGAGTGAATGGAAAACTTGCCGTTCTCGGACCATTCCTAGGAAACTGTGCAGAAGTACTGGTACTCTGTGCTATCATTTTACTTTACGAAAAAAAAAAGACGCAACAAAACAGAGCTCGAAGAAAGTGACACTGATCCAAATACTGAGCAGTAAGTATTTCGCCAAAACGTGAACAAGTTTTTAGCCAAAAAAACGTTTGCATTCTGTTTGTATAAATATGTATGTATGTATTTTTTCGATTGGCAAATTGATTATATTAATATATATATATATATATATATATATATATATATATATATATATATATATATATATATATATATATAGATATATATATATATATCAATATATATATATATATATATATATATATATATATATATATATATATATATATATATATATATATATATTGTTACATGTACAAATAATTACATGTACAAATAATTCTGCGAGCTGCTGTCGCAATTGTTTTCATAATCATTAAGAACGTCAACAAATGAATTTACTCGAACCCACGAGAACCCAACCAGCATGATCAACATCTGCAAGTGACGTCACTCCATTCATTAATTTGCTCGAATCTACCAGGTACCTTTCGGTAGAACATTCGCCAATGTACGAGAAATGGGTGAATAGGTAGAGACCCTATATAAAGGCGAGCTGAATGAATGGGGGGATTAATTCATTACAACCGCGATAGAAAACTGCGATATAGTGGAACGTGAAGTAAAGACGATTGATTGTTTGAGTGCGAAGTGATTTTAAGTGATTTTAAGTGACAAATTTATAGACTTAGTGAAAATTAAAATTGTGAAATACTAAAATAAGTAATTGTGCATTTTTGTGATTAATTGAATAAACTCTTTTAAGTTAATTTAAAAGACATTGCGTTTTCACTTCCCTGGAACATTAAAATTATTGGCCGCGAACCGAAAACACGCGACAGTGGTGTCAAGAAGTGCGAAAGAAAAATTTTGAAAGTGAACATTTGACCATTTTTATAGTGCACAATAGGAAAATTTACAGAAACATTAAAAATGCCGCGAAGCTTAAACTTAAAAATTAATGAATTGACCATGTCGGAGCTTAAGGAAGAGTTGGAACAGCGAAACCTGGCTACGCGAGGTACAAAGGCTACACTGAGTGCACGCTTGCGTGACGCAATTGAATCGGAAGGCGCGTATCTGGATTCGGGTGAGCCCTCAGATGCAGAAAAAGGCGCAGAAGGTGGTGAAGCAGAAACAAAAAAACCAAAGGAACCAGAAAATGCGCTGATGCAAATGTTAATGCTGATGCAGCAAGAGCAGCGACAACAGTCATCCAATTTAACTGCGAAGCTCAATGAACAGTCATCCAATTTAACTGCGAAGCTCAATGCACAGTCGTCCAAATTAACCACGAAGCTAGATGAGCAATCAGCGAAGTTAAATGAACAAATAACGAAACTAAGTGAACAATCAGCGCAGCTAAATGAACAGGCATCCAGTTTAGCTGCGAAGCTAAATGAACAATCAGCAAAAATGGACCAACAAGCGGTCGAAATCAAGGCAGACATCGCACAGAAGCTGGAAAAACAGTCAACCGAAATAAAAGCGGAGCTCAGTAGTCTCAACAGCCAAATTAAATGCGTCGAGGAGAAGGTATACCAGGTCGAGGAGAGAATCAACCTTGAGATCAGCCAGGTAAACCATGAGATGGAAAAAGTGAAAAGGACTTGGAAGCAGCGAAGGCAGTAGTAACCGCCTCACCAGCCCCACTCCTAACCGCAGCGCAAAGCTCATCTAGAAATGTGCAAGCACCAATATTCGATGGGCAAACGGTCTGGACTATTTACAAAACCCAGTTCGAAGCAGCCGCTCGCATAAATCACTGGAATGAGCAAGAACGAGCAACTGCATTGATTCTTTCTCTAAGAGGCCCAGCTGCCGAGCTGTTGCAGACGATCCCCGTTGGATTGCACTCAAACCCGAATGCTATAATAAATGCGCTCAACATGCATTATGGAGACGATCATCTGAAGCAGATTTATCGGTCACAGCTAGCCCAAGACATTGAGCGACTGGCACTTTTAGCTTATCCAGCCTACGACCCAGAACATCGAGATGATGTAGCAACAGAAGCATTCATCAGCGCACTAAAGGACCCGAAATTGCAACAAGCCGTGCGTTTAGCTCAAAAGCAAATGGTTAAGAACGCACTGGCTTATAGTCTGAACTTTGAGGCAGCGAAAAATGTGACTCGTACCACTGCCCGGGTTCATGAGGTAGTGACAGACGAGTGCAGGTGTGAGCGCATGGAAATTGAGTGAGACCCGCATGTAAATGGTGCGCCTAGATGCTGGAATTGCGGAGAGAAGGGGCACCTGCAAAGAGACTGCAAGAAGCGAAGAAAACCGAGCTTTTGTCCAGGGTGTGCAGCTAGGAGGAGATCCAGACCGAGTCAGGAGCCCAGAATGGAAGCCCTTCAAACAGAGGGGTCGGGAAACATGTAAGAGCCAACTTCGTGGGGCAGAGGTTGGCGAGGAGGATTGACGTCCCCAGCACCACCATCATCGTGTCAAGACTACATCGTGGAGAAGCGGACTTATGCCTTCCGGGTCAAGTTGACGGAGAACACTGCACCATAACAATCGACACTGGTGCAACCCGATCGATTATCTGACCAGACCCAGTTAGACAGCAACAACTTCACGAGGGCAGAATTTTCTCACTACGGACAGCTACGGGAGAAACTGCACCTGTTCATGGAGAGGTCAACCTCCAGATACAGATGGGAGACCTTGTGTTCCGACATAACATTATGGATGACTGCATTCTCGGAATGGATTTTCTGTGACCACATGGAATCACGTTGGATTTGGGCAAACGTGTATTGAAATGGCAGAATGTAGAAGTACTGATGGAGGATCCCAGCGTCCAAATTCCCAAGATGAATGTAGTGGTATGTACTGACACTGATGTACCGAATTCTTCCGAAAGCATTGTATGGGCCAAGCTTGATGGTGATTCTGGAGACCACCGATCTTATCTGATAGAGCCAACGAAGACGTCCGCATTACGCAGTTTGATTGTAGGACGATGCCTTGTAAGATCTTTAAGGAACGGATATGTGCTGGTTAGAGTCCTTAACACCACAGACTCAATCACGAGCATCAAAGCGGGAGAAGTCATCGGCAGCTGCCAGCCTGTTTCCACCATCACCTCTTTGGAAGCTACTCACGACCATCATTGGAGAAGGTGGCAAGACACAGACAAAGCCCGGGAATCCACGTCTGCAATATTGAAGCAGGTCAAATTGCCAGCGCAGCTATTCAAACGAGCCTCTGATCTGGTCACCAAGTACAGTGACATCTTCTCAACAAGCCCGAATGACCAAGGCCGAACGAGTATGGTAACTCACGTCATAGATACACAGGGAGCCAAGCCGATTCAACAAGCACCGAGACGTCTCCCTATAGCCAAACAAGGAGAAGTGAGCGCGCTGATCTCGGACATGGAAAAACAAGGCGTTATTGAACCTTCTGTAAGTCCATGGGCCGCGCCTGTAGTTTTAGTGAAGAAAAAGGATGGTAGCACTCGTTTTTGTGTCGACTATAGGCAGCTTAACGACGTCACTAAAAAAGATAGTTACCCACTCCCACGCATCGATGACATCATGGACACTTTAGCCGACGCAAAATGGTTTTCTACACTCGATCTCAAGAGTGGCTACTGGCAGGTAGAAATTGACAAGAAGGACCAAGAGAAGACCGCATTTTCAGTTGGGACCGGATTGTGGCAATTTGTGGTGATGCCGTTTGGGCTTTGCAATGCTCCAGCCACTTTCGAACGCTTGATGGAATACGTGCTACGTGGCCTAACCTGGAAAACCTGCTTGGTATACCTAGATGACATCATCGTCATCGGTAGAACGTTCGAAGAGCATGTGCGGAACTTAGAAGAGGTTTTCTCCCGACTACGACTGGCAAATTTGAAACTTAGTCCCGAGAAGTGTACTCTTTTCGCAGATGAAGTAAAATACCTGGGACACGTCGTATCAGCAGAAGGGGTCAAAACGGACCCTGAGAAAATTGAAGCCGTGAAAAGCTGGCCAACACCAAACAACAAGCGCCAACTACGAAGTTTCCTGGGCCTGGCAACCTACTATCGAAGATTCGTCAAAGACTTTGCCAAAAAAGCTAAGTGTCTTCATCAGCTAACCGAGTAAAATCGTCCGTATGTTTGAAATTAACAATGCCAGACAGCCTTTGAGACCCTGAAGGAAGAGCTGTGTGAATCACCCGTGCTGGCGTATTCGAAACCCGGAAAAATGTTTGTAGTTGACACCGATGCAAGCAACGGCGGTATTGGAGCTGTACTCTCCCAGCAGATCAATGGCGAAGAAAGAACCCTCTCTTATTACAGTCGAGTTCTCTCAAAAAATGAGAGGAATTACTGCGTGACCAGGAAGGAGCTATTGGCTATAATAGAGGCCACCAAGCAGTTCCACAAGTATCTATATGGCCAGAAATTTGTTCTTCGAACGGACCATGCATCACTGAGATGGTTGCTCAACTTCAAAAACCCCGAGGGACAAGTTGCGAGATGGATCGGAAGATTGCAGTCATACGACTGCGAAATTGTTCATCGGAAGGACGGAGTTCATGGAAATGCTGACGCCCTATCCCGCCGTCCATGTCCAGCTAACTGCAAGCATTGCCAACGGATTGAGGAAAAGGAACCGCTCGTTGATCTGCGAGTGATAACGACGGAATTCGATGAAGGTTGGTCATCGGAGGAGATTCGAAACGCCCAGTTAGCCGATGAAGACATCGGACCATTGCTCGTATGGAAGGAGACGACTGGGCGACCTGAGTGGAAAGACGTTTCAATGCATGGCGCAACCCTGAAAAGCTATTGGGCACAATGGAACTCCCTTCAGGTGGAGGGTGGTGTACTCAAGCGGAAATGGGAAACGGCAGATGGTAGCTCGTATAGGATGCAAACTATAATTCCCAAAAGCCAAATCCACGATGTGGTTAAGGAAATGCATGAAGGATCCTCGGGAGGCCACCTTGGTGTTAACAAGACCTTAGCGAAATTGCGGGAACGGTTCTACTGGCTCCACGCTCGAGAAGACGTAGAGGACTGGTGTCGCTGATGCACAAAATGGCGAAAGGGTAGGTCTCCAAAGTTGCAACATAATTGGGAGGGACCATACCGAGTTACAAAGCGAATCAACGACGTCGTATACCGAATACAGGAACATCGTAAGCCGAGAGCTAAAATGAAAACCGTGCATCTGGACCGTCTTGCCCCATATTACACCCAGGGAGAATTGACTACAACTGGCGACACATCTTTTCGGGGCGAAAAGAACTGAGGTGGGGGCAGTGTTACATGTACAAATAATTACATGTACAAATAATTCTGCGAGCTGCTGTCGCAATTGTTTTCATAATCATTAAGAACGTCAACAAATGAATTTACTCGAACCCACGAGAACCCAACAAGCATGATCAACATCTGCAAGTGACGTCACTCCATTCATTAATTTGCTCGAATCTACCAGGTACCTTTCGGTAGAACATTCGCCAATGTACGAGAAATGGGTGAATAGGTAGAGACCCTATATAAAGGCGAGCCGAATGAATGGGGGATTCATTCATTACAACCGCGATAGAAAACTGCGATATAGTGGAACGCGAAGTAAAGACGATTGATTGTTTGAGTGCGAAGTGATTTGAAGTGGACAGTTGAATGACAAATTTATAGACTTAGTGAAAATTAAAATTGTGAAATACTAAAATAAGTAATTGTGCATTTTTGTGATTAATTGAATAAACTCTTTTAAGTTAATTTAAAAGACATTGCGTTTTCACTTCCCCGGAACATTAAAATTATTGGCCGCGAACCGAAAACACGCGACAATATATATATATGTATATATATGTATATATATATCTATATATATATATATATATATATATATATATATATATAGATATATATATATATATTTATATATATATATATATATATATATATATATATATATATATATATATATATACTCGTATATATATACATTATAAGTTTATTATTGTTTCGTTTTATGAATTCGTATTACACATTGAAATCACTATATTGATCATAAGATTTTTGGAATCGTTTTATGTATCTTTCTTCTGTTCTAACTATTCATTTTTAGGTCTCAAAAGTTAAGGCCTTTACAAAAATTTAAAAAATTTTCAAGGGGGTCCCCCCTAATAACGAATTGGCCCTTAAACGTTTTTTTTAATCAAAGGTAGTCGAATGGGGTATCAAATGAAAGGTCTTAGTTAGAGCTTTTAGAATCGGAAATTAAAAAACCATTGGATGAATTAGGGGGTCCAGGGGAAGGCAAAATGTACCAAAAATTTGTGTCCCCCCCCCTCGCGATTGGACACCTTTCAGCCGAAAAATCTGAAAATTATCACGAACGTGGGCCTTTATGAATGCAAGGGCAACAAATACCTTAGAGATCGAAATTCGCTCAACTTTGTTAATAATAGTATGATTTGTAGATTTTACATTTTCGCCCATAAAATCAAAACGGTACCTTTAAACTTCTTGAAATTTTGCAATTATATAGACTGATATAAGATATATACGTTCACAAAATTTAATTGAGATTGAATCATAATAAAGTGAGTTATAGCCATTTCAATTGTATGTAGTTACAACAACAATAACACGTGTTTATAGTTGATATAGGGTTTTCCAATAAGAGGTGTTATTTTGATATCAGAAGAAAAATGCCATTTTTCAATATGATTGATCGGATTTTTATTTGATTATAAAGAAAATAATAATAATAGAATAAATAACATCAGGCAAATAACCACCATGACACGCTTCCTGAACCATATCTTTTTCATGAAATTTTCCATAACCAAATCGCAAAGTGGCAGCCCTGTGTCCTCGGTAGCCTCACGAATTCCATCTTTGAGGTCTTGAATCGATGCTGGGTTGTTGGCGTAGGCCTCCTCTTTCACGTGGCCTCAAAGGAAGAAGTCGCAAGGTGTTAAATCAGAAGATCTATTCAAAATAACACCTCTTATTGGAAACCCCTATATATACTCAAAATATCCTTAGGCACTTTTATTTTCTTTCAATATTCATGAAAATTTAAGGAACATGTTCAATCGGTCGAAAATTCAGAAAAATCATTTAAGCTAGATCAAAATGGCGGCTGCACTGTGCTTATGGAAGAAACTGTGCATCTTTTGCATAAATTTAAACGATTTCATATCCAAGTATTGGACGAATAATTCTAATTATCGATTCACGCAATTAGAAAACTTGTTTCTAACCCTATGATGTTTACAAAGACCTTCTGGTAGGAGCACTCTCCTGCTTACTCAATTTGTTAAATGTAAATTTTGTAACCAGAGTAAACTCAAATTTAATCTAATAGTTTGTATACAATATTAAAAGAAACATTACGATAATACTTTAATGTCAAGCCAATTCGTTTGAAATGTGTTAAAAAATACAGTTAAAAGAAAATAAGGAATTAAGAAAATATTCAACTTGTTGGCGGATATATTCACGAGATGATAAAAGAGCGGGAAGAATAAAAGAATAAAAACTCATGCATTTACTACTGTGACCGAAAAATAAGGTGAGATTTGAATTGAAACTGCGCGCGTCCAAGAATTTGGAGAATTATTTTTTTTAGGTTGGTAGTACTGTCAGTGACACCTATGTCAAATTCACATGTTAAAATATTCATTAGTGTTTGATATACGCGTCGTTTCCGGGATGGCCTTCAGTTCCGTCTTTGCTGCGGCTTGAATCTCCTCTATCGTATCAAAATACGGTGGTTGCGAAACGATATGGGTTGAGTTTTGGCGAAATGATCACGAATTACGAGTGCAGTATGGGATGGTGCATGATAGTGGTGTACAAACCATGAATTGTCTTTCCACAATTCCGGCCTTTTTAGACGGATAGCGTTACGCAAACGACGCATAACGTTCAAATAATATTCCTTGTTGACTGTTTGGCCCGGCGGAAGAAATTCATAATGCACAACACCACGATAATCGAAGAAGAGAAGACGATGATGGTCGCCCAGGACGCTCTTTGTCTCCGACACGTTCACGGCCGGCTTGGAACTCACTATACCACTTGTAAATATTTTTTTAGACATAGCCTCATCAACAAAGGCTTTCTGCACCATCTTCAATGGCTCCGCAGCAGAAAATTGATTCCGCAAACAAAATTTAATGCAAATTCTACAAATTCCGACATCGCAAAAAACTACGAACTCACTTTTAGCAGCTCACAAAACGACGCGTATCTCAAACACTGATGAATATTTTGACATGTAAATTTGACATAGATGTCACTGACAGTATTACCAAAGTAAAAAAAATTCTTCAAATACTTCGACGCGCGCAGTTTAAATTCAAATATCACCTTATTTTTTGGACACAGTAGTATATGTGAATAAATAGTTGTTGTTAAATATGAGCAAAGTCAATTAAGTAAGAAAAACGTTTTTCTTATCGTACATAATAGCGATTACATTTCATATTCACATTATTTAATGTCAGGTCAGGTCAGGTCAAATATCGAAAAATTGTAAATCTTCTTGTGTTAATATTAGTTGCAATGAAAAAAGACATGAATACAATGAATTATTAAATTTACATCTTCGGTCTTCCCATTACGTTCTACTTCTATAGGACTCGCAACAATGGCAGGCTCCTCCTCTACAATGGGCTAGCCATCAGGTGCGCTCTTTCCTACTTTTTGCTTAACAGGGGCTCTTGCCCGAGTAGAGTGGCCTTTCACTCACGTGCTCTTTTATGGTATAGAGTTATGTGATTCCATCGCATAATGCTATAACATAAATTAGCCACGCTTGTATTTCTCATTTGATGGGAAAAGTCATACAAATTCACTGGGGAACAATTTTGAACTTTTTTGTGCCACACGAACTTCAATTATATTTTTTTGATTGCTATTAAAAATAAGTAGCTTAAAAAAATTGTTGGCCAGGAATTTTATTGATTAATGTAATTTAAATATTTTGACAAATAATGACCATCCGGAACAAAAAAAGTAAAAAAGTGATTTTATGAATTTACAATTTAGAATTTTCTGTCCAATTTAACTCATAGATGGTCCCTTTTTAACGTCCAACATCCTCCTTGATAGCGCTTTTCCATCTGTGAAATAGCCTGATGGAACCTCTTCCCATGCTCATTGCTCACAGCTCCCAAATTCTCAGGAAAAAAATCCAAATTTGAGCCTAAAAAATGAACCTTGAGTGAAATGTTGCAACCCAATGCTTGACAAGCCAACAACAACTCGCTAACAAACACTTTGTACTTCTCACTCTTATGAATACCTAGAAAATTTGCAACAATCTTTTTAAAAGATAGCCGTGCTCCTTTTTCTAGATCGTTCAATTTTCCTTCAAGTACACGATCATTTATTAACTTTCTGATTTGAGGTCCAACGAAAAAACCCTCTTATATGTTTGCATCACTTATTTTATGGAAATTTTTCTTTTATATACAAAAATCTGCTCCAATTGCGATCCATTCCAGCTGAAGTCCGAATAATAGAGGGACAACTTTGAAATCACTACAGGTTTTGAAAGAATATTTACTATCTTTGATTCTTTCCAGTCAAAACCTCATGTTTTCATAGGTTTCTTTCATATTCGTATCATGGGCTAGATGTAAAGAAGGAAATACATTTCCGTTATGCAGTATAACTGCCTATAAGCTAGCTTTAGAAGCGTCAATGAGGGGGTTTTAATTCGATTTTCGAATTCTTCATCACGCCATTTATATCATTACAATACTCGTACACCAAGTGTCTATCTTGAGAATTGTATTCATGACGATTCCTTATTTTAGTTTCATGATGTTGCAAATTCGATTCTTTTAAACGAGATTCCAAGAGTTCTGACTGCTTTTTTGAAAAATTCAAGTCGTGAACCAAGTCGTTTAGGTCTTCTTGAGCTTTCAAGTGTGGCTTGTTTGAGATTTCTTCAAAATCAGATTCATCGTCATCAATGGTCCGCGATTTGCTCGAATAGGAAGGCTGTGAATCGTTAATCGTAATAGACGCAGATGTAACTGGTATAGGCAAATTGTCACTATGAAGTACTGGTCTCTAAATTGACAGTAAACGAGGGTACCTCACTGAGTGTTTTTTTTTTAGTATTAATACCTTTTATATCTATAAGACAAAAATAGCAGTCCGAAACGTGATCTTTTGGTTCGGTCCAAATCATGGGTATGGCAAACAGCATGATGCAACAAATATGGGGAGCCCAAGATTTGTCTTAATAAGCCACAGGGAAACCAAAATACTGAGAATAGCTCTCCATCACTTTTTTAGTGAAATTTTGCCTTTGTTTTTTGAAAGTTAATTCTCCACAAATATTGTATAACAAAAAGAGTCAGGATCGTTATAACACTTTCTCGGCATATTTAAACAATCACGGCAATTACTTATAAATCACCAAATTTAAACTAATATGAAAATAATTATTTTTGTTAGTGTTAATCACCGTAGTACTGGTTATACGAATTAACACATCACAAGAAATCTAAGGCCAATCGAAATAAAGCAATTGTTGTTTATTAATGAGTGTAGGTGGCGAAAAAAGTATTAGTCATTAGAGCTCGTGTTATGTTTGTATGAATTTTTCACTCAATACATGGCCACGTGTACGTTTGGATCTTAATCCGGTTAGGAGGGTGCGAGGGGGCATCGCTCTCACCTGGATGCCTACTGTTATTTGTGAGCCATAAGTATCGTCGGTAACGACGAAGTCTCTGTAAGTCCGTCCGTTGTTGCCGGCGCAATTAGTTCTTCGAACAAACATTGCAACCCTTGGTGGGTACCTTGGCCTCGACACTAGTCGATTGGCATTTTTACCTGTTTAATTCGTGAATGCGAAAATTTTTTGCAGTCGGTTAGGGGTGCTAGGGGGAAAGAACCCACCCCACGACACCGCAACGCTAGCCTGCCAGCGTGTTCACGCGTCCCCAGACAAGGTCAATCTCGGCGGTCTGCTACCTTGGCGGAAGAGGATGGTGAAATCACCATCCTCTTCCGCCAAGGTAGCACACAATCGCTGCAGTCCTGCACGGACATATTTATCTACTTACAATCACTACAAAACGAATGTGAAGGCAGCACGGAAGGTGTCAAATATTTTTCTGAAGAAAGTCGTAAGTGCCCGTGTACGTTTGTTAAAGCTTTTGAGTATCCATTTGTCCATTGATTATTGTATTTATACGTATTCTCGTAAAATATAATTAAAAAAGCAGTTTTGTTTGTGAAGCTGAGAAAATCAAATTCATCAATCATGTTAGTGTGATAGCAGATGAAATGAAAGGTATAGTTTCATAATTTATAAATTTCATTTATTTTCATAAAAAAGTTACATAAATTTATTGAGCCATAGAACTCATTCCTTTCGTGATTGGGCAAGAAAATTACCTATTGGTTGCGGAAATATTACTAACCATAGGTTATAATATTATATTTTCTACTCAGTGCAAGCTTTGCTAGAAAATAAGCGTTGAACTCGTTATCAAATGATAATATTGGTAAGTGCCAGTATACGAAATATATGCATATTATCATTAATGACAAACATTTTCGTGATTACCCCAAAAACTGGTAACCCATCATAATCACATCCTCAAAATATTATATAATTTTTCTTTAAACTCTTTATCTTACGTATTGACAGGTAAAATAAATAATCATGTGGTAAATGGGTCAAAAAATAAAATCCTGCTGGCACCACCAGTCGGAAAGGAAAATTTCTTGAAGGTACCCGTATTTTTAAAAACAATTAATCATTTTATTTGCCCCCACTTTGAAAGTCAAAAACTGTTTAAGAAGAAGTAAAAGTGGCAGGAGAGCCCTCTTACCAGAAGGGTTTTATCAAATAATTAGTAAATCAATCAACGTTTTCTGAATATCAAAATTGATCGCGAAAAAATTATTTATAGTTATTATGCATTTTAATTTGCCACTGTTTTTTTTTCAGCCCATTGACATAAACGTCTGAGCAGTTATAGCAACATATCAATGTTTTAAAATATTTCTGAAATTTTCATCAAAACTTTCACATATTTGTAGTGTTTGCGTCCTTTGCAAGCGTGTATTTATACAGTATTACGGTTGAAGATTGCTGTAATTGATAAATTTCAATCGTCTATAACTTAGCTGTCTACGGCTTGATTTTTATGAAATTTTCAGAAACATTTTATATCAGAAAATTGAGATACGAATTTTCGACGAATTAAAGAGTTATCCTTCGAATTGGTAGATGAAATAGTAAAATTCATAAAATGTACTATTCTCAAAAACGTTGATCGAATTTTGACTTCTGAGGTATTTGTTCACATTGTACTCATAAAGACCTACTTTCGTGATTTTTTTGTCCAAAGATTTCCAATCATACATTCCCGTCACCCTGCACCCCTTCTTGCAAATACCTCTTGCCAAGGACCTGTTTTGAAAAGTTCTTACCAAAACCACCCATTTCGGCTACCTTCGGTAAAAAAAATGTTTAATTGTCAACCCCCTTTACAGAGACACCCTTCTAAAGCATCCTAAAATATTGTTTTTTGCACTGAAACTTTTGAGAGGGTAACAGTTTTGACCTACAAAGAAAATTTTATCACTCTACCTTATATGGTTTGCGAGGAAACTTGCTATGATGCACCTACAGACGGACAGGCAGGTCGCGATCTTAGTAGGGTATTATAAAAATATTTTGCAATACCCTTGAAATGGTCTGTTATATGCAATCATTTTGGAAATAATGTTAATAGTTAAAGATATTCCGCCTTTAGTAGAACTTTCAAATATAAAAACTGAAAGAAAGTAAACTCCCTTTAATTTTACTATTTTTATTTTTATTACGTATACAAGTTTTTCGTTCTCTACTTGAGAACTTCTTCAGTACAAACTAAACTACAAATGTCCTAATATTTATACTAAACTCTTTAAACTATTAAAGTGAATCTCTAATTACACCTAACAGGTCTCAAATCCCTCAAAGTTCTTTTACTTAATCACTAATTAACTGATCCTTTTACCATTCAAAAATTTTGTTTTTCCTTAATTATTAATTTCTAGTTGCGCAGTTGGTTTGTCTACGTCACATTTTTGAGGCAGATAAGGCTTCGTTGATATTTGAATGGCGAGAGGGATGTCCTAGTCGGCGTTGTCTTAGGCTCCAATTTATAGTCTCGACCAATAATAAGCTTTAATTTGATTTCTATCTGGAATGGACTCATTACGGACGCCAGAACAATAATGCTAACGGCTCAAACCAGGCACCACTGAGGGAATTTTTAAAAGCAGAGTCCCCTTCAGAATCATTGAATCCTAAGTAAATTCTTTCATTGTCGTCCCAAGATTGCTGGTCACTTCCGAAAAGTATTAGTCAGCATGAATGATTTCTTGCAGTTTTGCTGTTATTGTTTTTTTTTAATCACGAGTTATTGATAATAACATTTTACTATCTTTTTCTATCTTTTTGTACACATCAGCATTTCAATACAATGTATGTATAATGAATGGAGTAGGCATGGTGTTTAATTACCTTTTTGACTACGTAACGTCTGTGCATAATACTTGTGCACAAACGAAATTTGCTTGGATTAGCATGCGATGCATCGTATGATGTTTGGTAGATGCATAGATTATAAGTAGGATTAAGAATTTTAAGTCACTTGAATTCCAACCGCCATGGAATAAAGTCTGTACAATAAAAGAAAAACGTCTTTTATTAACTGGCGCAGCCGGAAACGGAAAGTATACTCGTAAGTGGAATATTTTTCGCAATAATTGCATCGGTGTATACCAAATTGTACAATTGTGATTTATACTATATCATGTGACCAGTGCTTAGCAATTATATACAGTTTAATGCGAAAAACTTATAATTTGCTCCGACATAAATAATTCAATTTAAAGTGGAAATATCGGAAAGAATTAATACAATAACCCGATTTCTAAATTTCCCTATTAACTTTATCCCATCTATAATCGGTGTAAAATTACTTACCTAAAATCGAAGTAAACCGCAGACACGGGACTAATAATAACAACTATATATAAATAACCCTAACAAGAGTAAAACTAACTAACCCGAAGTGAACGTTGTACGTCATACAAGACATTCAGAATTAGAGAGCATTCATTACTATCAGGAAATGTACAAAAACCTGGTAAGTACACACAAATTCTAAATGCTAGAAGTAAGCGATGAGCTAGAAACAATCAACGAAAGTGATTGCAGTGAGGACTAAGTAGAGAAACTCATCAAATCATTTGAGCAGAAATTTGTGGTACAAAGACCAGAAAATCATTCTGGAAACGCAATGATGACAGCTGGACCAAGTAGTGAAATGTCTACAGTGGAGAAAAAGGCGAGATTCGAATACATTTTAAAGAAAATAGAAAAACTTCCTAATTTCAACGGAGATCCAGAAAAAATCGAAGTGCAACAATGGGTTGAAATCGTCGACAAGTTATTCGCAGAGGCAGAAGGACTCGAACAAATCGACATCGCCATTTTGGGATACAAAATTTCAACACACGTTCTAGGTAGAGCACAAAAAGTGGTTCGCAGAGGAGGTAAAGATTGGTTGAGGGTGCGTAAGGCATTACTCCAAGAATACGGAATTCAACAGGAACACGTGGCAATAATGGCAAATGTAGTTAAAAGTAGCGTAAAAGACTTCAAGAATTTACGTGACTACTGCGATTATTTAATGGACCAATTAGATGATCGAAATATTAGATAATCTATGGAACCAGATTCCGGTTATACAATAAAACAGAATGAACAATTTGTTTATAATCAATTCAGAAACCAACTGTAGTAATTGAGCACGTTCTCGAAAAGGAAAACAGAGCCCCGGATGGTTGGTATCGTGTGAAGCACTTAATTTTTAAATATCCTTTTCATCAATAATGGATTTAGAACTATTAACTAATAAGCTGAATGGAGATTGCGCTGTAAATTTAAAATATCAGAGTAGAGTAGTAAAAGAACTTTAACTTAATTCTAATGGTGATTATCCAATGCAAGTTATTTAACATAACAAGGCAAATATAAAAGGGAAAATGTGAAAAATTATGAAGCAGTATGTACTCTTAGTAAGTTTAAGGAATAAGTTAAAAACAACCGCAAAGTAATATTTATATGTATGTACCAAATCAAGTAAATAGACATACATATGCGTATTATTTTTGTAAACAACTAGCGAAAAAAAAAAACATTTCTTCTATTCTGCGTAACTCTCCTTCCATTACAATTTAGTTTATTTAAACATTCCCTCATTTAAATGTACATCGCGCGTTTTCGCTCTCTATTTTCAGCCTACATTTGGTACTAAAAATCTTAATACAATTCGCGTGGAACAAGATCAGGAATTCTATAAATTCATTGTTTATAACAACACAGTAGCATTAGTAAAATATTAAATTGGTCTTGTATAGTGAATTCTTTTCAAAAAATCTATGAATTAAAATAAAAACAGTTCTCATTTTTTACAAGAAAAAAAAAACGAACAGAGGTACGTTAAGTTTAAATGATTTTGTCTTAATATTAATGATATAGAATGAAAGAGAAGAAAATTCAAGCTAAAATAGGAATTATTGAAAATACTATTGATAACAATAGTGAACATGCATCTATATCATCACCGCGACCTGCTCATTTCCAAACACTAAATTTAAGTTATAGCAAACTCGAGAATAATAATACGCGGTTAATTGTAAAAGGAGAAAAATGCAGGAGAAAAATGCTTTAAACAAAATCCAAATAGCCTATGCCGTGTAAATGACAAATTACAAATTCCGAAACAATCAGCGATTGAGCGAAGGAAGAGCGGTGGCGGTAGCGGCGGTATGACCGGTTGGTGCTGCTGGTGCTGTCGCCGAAAGATTTCGAGGAGTCTGCTCGAAACCACCACACAGCGCGGACGCCGCGTAGAGGAAGAAAGAAAAGAACGGTAAAAATATTAGAGTAGAAATAGCGCATTCTTAGTCATTCGCGCCTATATATTTTTCCGTGAAAAGTGCTAATAATCGCAATAAGTATCGAAACCCCATGCAAAGTGAATTACCAAATGTGTAAACAACTTGTTAGCGCGCATGCAGTGATTAATACGGCATTGGTGAAAGTACAGCGATCACCAAACAAACCGTGCTCATTACAAATGCTCTATTGCGGTGATGTTTGAGAAAAAATAACGTTTGTGTGAATAGCGGTTGCATTATTTTTGCCCGAAACGCTTGCAAAGCCCTACGAAATAAGATTGTGTAGCTTGCTTGCGAAGTGAAGGATGCAATTTTGTGTTTTGTGGTGCTCGTCTGTTTTGTGGGTGGAAATTGCGAGGTTTCGAAGTATATGCTCCGCTTGTGGCTGTTTTGTTGCCAATTAATGTAGAAAAATCATCTCCACGCGCTTTGTGCTTTATTAGCCATACACATTTTGTGAAGTTTGCATGGATGTTGCAACCACTTTTTCTTTCTCAGTGCCTACAATACGCCCTATGCTTGCTTTCGCAGCCTTGGGAATACTACACCAAACTACACCAAAATCTCGGTTCTTTCTCATTTAGCAAGGACTTTGGTGTATTTGATTGTCTGCTTGGCAATTTGTTGGTTTGGGCTTCATTGCGTTACAACGGCCTGTGCTAAACGATGAAAGCCAGTTGGAATTTGGTGCGTACGCTCAAGTCAAGGACGTGACGAATTATAAGCTGGGATAAAAGAAAATAAAAAGTAGAAATAGAACGGATTCAGGTTAACCGAGTACACAATCAGTATTGGACGTTGCTACGAGTGAAATTCTGTGTATCCCCCTAAATAAGTGAACTTGTATGGAAATATTTAAGTCCTTTGAAAATCAGATGTCAAAGAAAGATTATATTGCCTTATTAAATGTTCGTATGACGCAAGATTTTGTTACAGTTTGTATTCATATAGGAGAAAAGTACCCGCATCGTCATCGAGCGCTCGACAGACCATGTGGGGTAAGTACCCTTTTATTGCCGTAATTTTTCATATATATTTCAAATTTTGCATTTTATTCTTTTTTTCATGTATATTTCAAACTTTGTTTTTAATTTTTCTTTCATATATATTTCAAATTTTTGCCTCATGTTTTTTTAAATTGCTTTCTTTTCTTTTTTTTAAATTAGTATTTTTTTCTATTTTTGTAGTAACTGATTTTTTTGTAAAAATATTAGTATATTGAACTAACCAACTTTCTTGCTTCAATTATGTTGAGATTTTCCCTTGAAGTTTAAAAATTATTTAAATTATAAGAACAAAATGAAAATAATGAATCGCTAAAATCTAAAAACCTTCAGTCTTTTCATTTCTTGGAACTCTAACCGGGTATACGACCCGGTACGGTGGCAGGCTTCCACCTCAAAACATGAGCCAGCCGCCGGGTACTCTATAATCCTTCTTCTATTTCAGGTGACGTCGCGGGTTGAGTGGCCCAAGCAGAGTGCCTCTTTATGACATAGAGTTATGCTATCGAATTGCATAATTCTATGGCATAAATTGGTCACCGGGGTACTCCTCTTCTGATGGGAAAGTTTATACAAGTCAAGTTGTATGAGTTTTCCACTCAGAAGAGGAATACCTGGCCACTGCAACAAATATGGATTTAAATCCGGTTGGGTGGGTGCACATGTTTCATTTGTTCTCGGAACAAGTCCTTTTTCTCTCGGTGTAGTTACCTACACTTTTTGCGACTTCGGTCGCCTCGTTTTAGTTTGACCAGGAGAAATTCGTGAGTGCGAAATTTTTTGTAGTGGGTCCTCGTGCTGGGGAAATGAACCCGCCCCACGACACCGCAATGCTAGCCTGCCCGCGCATTCATGCGTCCCCAGACGAAAGCATTCTAGGCAAATATCTCCATCTTCTTCTGCCGAGGCAGCAGAACATCGCTGCAGTCCTTTACGGACTTTTAAAACACTTCTAAATTCACTATACAACTAAGTGCAGGACAGCACGCACTAGTAATGGCTTGTAACGACATTTATTCAGCATTTGACACCTTAATGAAGAGACCAGATATTTTGAATAAAATAGAGTGAAGTCGTAATTCAAACGATAAAAATGAAAACAGTCACCATTGCAAAAAATATAACAACAACAATAAAAACTATTCAAACAATCAGTCCAACGACAATTAATAACAAATATAATAACCAAGATAAAGGATACAACCCAAATTATAAACGCAAAGGACATTATAACAAAGGAAATAATTCCGACAAAAAAGAATATAAGCCGCGGGAAAACGGGGATAATAAACATAATAATAAATACAAACCAAATGGATGTAGATAAATCACACCTAACTCGCAAATCAAATAACCAAAACTCGCACATATTGCGAATGTCAGTGGACAATATCAATATAACACAGGAAGAAATACAAAAACAAATACATGACTTACAAATATTGTTACACAAGTTACCAAACGAGAGTAACCACATTAATATTGAAAACTATAACACTTTGGATACTGACTTATAAAATAAACTACCCATAATCAAAACCCGTATCGTCAAAAATAAGAATTCTATTTGAAACTGGAGCAGTGGTATCTACAATGAAATACCCTCTCGATTTGCCGATACGTGATTCAAAATGTGTAAAATTGACAACCATAAGTGAGGATACATATTCTTCATGTTCAGGGTCATTTACTATTCCTGAAGTTACGGAAAAAATAACCTTCAAAATAATTGATACATTTAGCCGACATTACGATGCTATAATACGTATGGACATAATCCATAAACTGCAACTAGCGTTTCATCCGAGCAAAGGTGTTCTGATACCAAAGGAACAGGAACCAGAACCGGCGAAGGAAAATACGTTAACGGAGGAAGAAATCAACCAGTTTGCGCCAACGGAGACTCAAGAGGAAGCAAAATTTGTATCAAAATTTGTATCAAAACCTCAACACAGAAGAAATTCATGAAGTGAAGAAACTACTGAAAGAATTTGAGGACGTAGTCTACGACAAGAATGAACCAATTACGGTTATAGATATTATGCAACATGAAATTAAACTCACGAGCGATGATCCAATCTACATAAAACCATACAGAACACCTACCTCACTACAGGGCGAATTGAAAAAAAAGTACAAGAGTTACTAGACTTGGGGATCATAGTTAACTCAAAATCACCGTATAGTGCACCTTGCTGCCTCGTTAGCAAAAAACCAGGTTTAGATGGGAAACCTAGAAACCGTTTAGTAATCGACTTTAGGAAGCTAAATAACATAACAGTGCAAGACCGTTATCCTATACCAAATATGGAGGAAACCTTCACGCAATGGGAAATTGCACGTACTTCACATCGTTAGACCTTGCACGTGGGTATCACCAGATTAATATCAGGAAAGAAGACCAGGAAAAAACAGCGTTTTCAACACCCTTCAGGCATAATCATTTCACACGCATGCCATTTGGCTTGTGCACAGCATCTGCAACCTTCCAGAGAGCGGTCAATTATATGTTGAACGAACTTATACCGGACAAATGCGTGGTGTATTTAGACGACATGCTTATATTTGGACATAGCCTACGAGAAATAGTCGACAACACAAAAACAAGCGCTAAAAATCATACGCAAACACGGATTTTGCATTCAGCTAGAGAAATGCAAGTTTTTCTAACACGAAACGATTTTTTTAGGACACAAAGTAACAAAAAAAGGACTCAAACCAGATGAAAAATGTCTGAAGAAAATAAAGGAGGCGCAAATACCCAAGAACATAAAACAATTGCGATCGTTTTTAGGGCTAAGCGAATATTATAGGAAATTCATCCGAAACTATGCCAAAAAGCAGAGCCGTTAACCAATGCGTTACGGTAAAACCAAGAGGTAGACTACTTAAATCCGAGATATATACAGTCCTTTAACAAACTAAAAAGTATATTGACTGAGGACATAGTTCTCAAGACACCCGACTACAACATTAAATTCGAGATAGCAACAGATGCATCAGACTATGCAATAGGGGGAGTTCTGGAGCAGGAAGGGCGACCCATAAGCTACGTATCAAGAACGTTAAGCAAAGCTGAAAGAAACTACTCGACGATTGAGAAGGAGCTGCTCACGATAATATGGGCTTTAAAACAGTTTCGTCATTATATTTATGGACGTCAAATTGTCATCAAAACCGATCACAAGCCTCTTCGATGGCTAGAAAACCATAACGACCAACATTCTAAATTATTTCGTTGGAAGCAGCAGCTAACAGACTTTGATTATGAAATTAAATACCTCAAAGGTAAAACGAACGTTGTGGCAGATTATCTATCAAGACCACCCAGATCAGAAATGAATACAATGGAAATCGATAACATTTCAGGACAAGCAACGAGACACACTAACGTTGAAAATCCTAATCCAGTAAACCAATACAAAAACCAAATAATATGGGGACGCGTACTAACCAAAACTAAACAATTTGACAATAATGTGTACACATTTAATAATGAACTAATAAACGACGAAAATAAACTTACAGGATGGGTAAAAGAGAACGTCAATCCGAACCAAAAGCATGGAATATATATAGAACAGGATAATCAATTTTGTAAATTACAAAACATTATTGTAAACCTATTACCAAACAAAGTTAAAAATTTTACAAGAAATAATATCCTGAAACAAACAATAACAAACAGAACCAAGTTTGATAAAATCATCACCGAAAACCATATTGAAGGATACCATAGAGGATGTTGGGAAAATCTTCAACATTTCTACAAAAACGACTATTTCCCGAAGCCCAGGAAACATATTGTTACATGTACAAATAATTCTGCGAGCTACTGTCGCAATTGTTTTCACAACAATGAAGAACACGAATTCACTCGAAACCACGAGAACCCAACAAGCATGATCAACATCTGCAAGTGACGTCACTCCATTCATTAATTTGCTCGAACCTACCAGGTACCTCTCGGTAGAACATTCGCCAATGTACGAGAAATGGGTGAAGAGGTAGAGACCCTATATAAAGGCGAGCTGAATGAATGGGGGGATCATCATTCATTCAACCGCGATAAGAACTGCGATAGTATGTGGGAAGTGATTTTCGTAATAGTGAAGTGATTTAGAAGACAATTGCGATAGTAAATTTATGGACAAGTGTTAGAATCTTAATAGTGAAAATTAAAATTAGTGAAAGTGTTAACCGATTATTGTGCATTTTATTTAATTAAATAAACTCTTCTAACTTAAATTAAAAGACATTGCGTTTTCACTTTCCCGGAACGTTAGAATTATAGGCCGCGAACCAATAACACGCGACAGTGGTGTCGAGAAGTGAAATTTGGAAGTGAAAACGTTTAAACAGTTTTAAAGTGCACAATTGTGAAAATTAACGTGGAAAAATAGCAGAAACAATAAAAATGCCAGGAAATTTACATCTCAAAATTAATCAATTGAGCATATCGGAGCTCAAAGAGGAGTTGGAACAACGAAATCTGGCTACACAAGGTACAAAGGCCATACTGATTGCACGCTTGCGTGACGCGATCGAGTCGGAAGGCGGGAATCTGGATTCGGGTGAGTTCTCAGATGCGGAAAAAGGCGCAGAAGGTGGAGAAGTAGAAACACCAAAATCAAAGGCGCCAGAAAATGCGCTAATGCAAATGTTAATGCTGATGTCATCGAGTCTGACTGCGAAGCTAGATGAACAATCAACGAAGCTTAATGAACAATCAGCAAAGCTAAATGAACAGACATCCAGTTTAGCTGCGAAGTTAAATGAACAATCAGCGCAGCTAAATGAACAGACATCCAGTTTAGCTGCGAAGCTAAATGAACAATCAGCGAAGCTAGACCAACAAGCGATCGAAATCAAGGCAGATTTTCAAAAACAGTCCACCGAAATAAAAGCGGAGCTCGGCAGCCTGAACATACAAATTAAAGGCGTCGAAGAAAAGGTTTACCAGGTCGAGGAAAAGGTCAGCCAGGTCGAAGAGAGAATGAACCATGAGATGGAAAAAGTGAAAAAAGAATTGGAAGCAGCGAAGGCAGTAGTAACTACTTCACCAGCCCCGCTTATAACCGCAGCGCAAAGCACATCCAGAAATGTGCAAGCACCAATATTCGATGGGCAAACGGTCTGGAGTATTTACAAGACCCAGTTTAAAGCTGCCGCAACGGCAAATCGCTGGAATGAGCAGGAACGAGCAACTGCATTAATTCTTGCTCTAAGAGGCCCAGCTGGCGAGCTTTTGCAGACGATCCCCGATGAATTGCACTCAAACCCGAATGCTATAATGAATGCGCTCGACATGCGTTATGGAGACGATCATCTAAAGCAGATTTATCGGTCACAGCTAAGGCATCGGATGCAGAAGTCTGGTGAAACCCTACAGCAGCTAGCCCAAGACATTGAGCGACTAGCACTTTTGGCTTACCCAGCCTACGACCCAGAACATCGAGATGATGCAGTAACAGAAGCATTCATCAGCGCACTAAAAGACCCGGAATTGCAACAAGCCGTGCGTTTAGCTCAAAAGCAAATGGTTAAGGACGCATTGGCTTACAGTCTGAACTTTGAGGCAGCGAAAAACATGACTCGTACCACTGCCCGGGTTCGTGAGGTAGTGACAGACGAGTGCAGGTGTGAGCGCGTCGAAATTGAGCGAGACCCGCATGTAAATGGTGCGCCTATATGCTGGAATTGCGGAGAGAAGGGGCACCTACAAAGAGACTGCAAGAAGCAAAGAAAACCGAGCTATTGTCCAGGGTGTGCAGCTAGAAGGAGATTCAGACCGAGTCAGGAGCCCAGAATGGAAGCCCTTCAAACAGAGGGGTCGGGAAACATGTAAGAGCCAACTTCGTGGGGCAGAGGTTGGCTAGGAGGATCGACGTCCCCAGCACCACCATCACCGTGTCAAGACTACATCGTGGAGAAGCGGACTTATGCCTTCCGGGTCAGGTTAATGGAGAACACTGCACCATAACAATCGACACTGGTGCAACCCGATCGATTATCCGACAAGACCTAGTTAGACAGCAACAACTTCACAAGGGCAGAATTTTCTCACTACGTACAGCTACGGGAGAAACTGCACCTGTTCATGGAGAGGTCAACCTCCAGATACAGTTGGGAGACCTTGTGTTCCGACACAATTTTCTGGTTGCGAATATTATGGATGACTGCATTCTCGGAATGGATTTTCTGCGACCACATGGAATCACGTTGGATTTGGGCAAACGTGTATTGAAATGGCAGAATGTCGAAGTACTGATGGAGGATCCCAGCGTCCAAACTCCCAAGATGAATGTAGTGGTATGAACTGACACTGATGTACCGAATTCTTCCGAAAGCATTGTATGGGCCAAGCTTGATGGTGATTCTGGAGACCACCGATCTTATCTGATAGAGCCAACGAAGACGTCCGCATTGCGCAGTTTGATTGTAGGACGAAGCCTTGTAAGATCTTTAAGGAACGGATATGTGCCGGTCAGAGTCTTTAATACCGCAGATTCAACCACGAGCATCAAAGCAGGAGAAGTCATCGGCAGCTGCCAGCCTGTTTCCACCATCACCTCTTTGGGAGCTACTCACGACCATCATTGCAAAAGGAGGCAAGACACAGACAAAGCCCGGGAATCAACGTCTGCAATATTGAAGCAGGTCAAATTGCCAGTGCAGCTATTCAAACGAGCCTCTGATCTGGTCACCAAGTACAGTGACATCTTCTCAACATGCCCGGATGACCAAGGCCGAACGAGTCTGGTAACTCACGTCATAGATACACAGGGAGCCAAGCCGATTCGACAAGCACCCAGACGCCTCCCTATAGCCAAACAAGGAGAAGTGAGCGCGCTGATCTCGGACATGGAAAAACAAGGCGTTATTGAACCTTCTGTCAGTCCATGGGCCGCGCCTGTAGTTCTAGTAAAGAAAAAGGATGGTAGCACTCGTTTTTGTGTCGACTATAGGCAGCTTAACGACGTCACTAAGAAAGATAGTTACCCACTCCCACGCATCGATGACATCATGGACACTTTAGCCGACGCAAAATGGTTTTCTACACTCGATCTCAAGAGTGGCTACTGCCAGGTAGAAATCGACAAGAAGGACCGAGAGAAGACCGCATTTTCAGTTGGGACCGGATTGTGGCAATTTGTGGTGATGCCGTTTGGGCTTTGCAATGCTCCAGCCACTTTCGAACGCTTGATGGAATACGTGCTACGTGGTCTAACCTGGAAAACCTGCTTGGTGTACCTAGATGACATCATTGTCATCGGGAGAACGTTCGAAGAGCATTTGTGGAACTTAGAAGAGGTTTTCTCCAGGCTGCGACTGGCAAATTTGAAACTTAGTCCCGACAAGTGTACCCTTTTCGCAGCTGAAGTAAAATACCTGGGACACGTCGTATCAGCAGAAGGGGTCAAAACAGACCCTGAGAAGATTGAATCCGTGAAAAGCTGGCCAACACCAAACAACAAGCGCCAACTACGAAGTTTCCTTGGTCTGGCAACCTACTATCGAAGATTCGTCAAAGACTTTGCCAAAATAGCTAAGTGTCTCCATCAGCTAACCGAGAAAAATCATCCGTTTGTCTGGAACGAACAATGCCAGACAGCCTTTGAGACCCTGAAGGAAAAGCTGTGTGAATCACCCGTGCTGGCGTATCCGAAACCCGGAAAAATGTTTGTAGTTGACACTGATGCAAGCAACGGCGGTATTGGAGCTGTACTCTCCCAGCAGATCAATGGCGAAGAAAGAGTCCTCTCGTATTACAGTCGAGTTCTTTCAAAAAGTGAGAGGAACTACTGTGTGACCAGGAAGGAGCTATTGGCTATAATAGAGGCCACCAAGCAGTTCCACAAATACCTATATGGCCAGGAATTTGTTCTTCAAACGGACCATGCATCGCTGAGATGGTTGCTTAACTTCAAAAACCCCGAAGCACAAGTTGCGAGATGGATCGAAAGATTGCAGTCATACGACTACGAAATTGTTCATCGAAAGGGCGGAGTTCATGGAAATGCTGACGCCCTATCTCGTCGCCCATGTCCAGCTAACTGCAAGCATTGCCGACGGGTTGAAGAAAAGGAACCGCCCGTTGATTTGCGACTGATAACGGCCGAATTCGATGAAGGTTGGTCATCGGAGGAGATTTGAAATGCCCAGCTAGCCGATGAAGACATCGGACCATTGCTCGTATGGAATGAGACGACTGGGCGACCTGAGTGAGGACGTTTCAACGCATGGCGCAACCCTGAAAAGCTATTGGGCACAATGGAACTCCCTTCAGGTGGAGGGTGGTGTACTCAAGCGGAAATGGGAAACGGCGGATGGCAGCTTCTATAGGATGCAAACTATACTAGCCAAAAGCCGAATCCACGATGTGGTAAAGGAAATGCATGAAGGATCCTCGGGAGGCCATCTTGGTGTTAACAAGACCTTAGCGAAATTGCGGGAAAGATTCTACTGGCTCCACGCTCGAGAAGACGTAGAGGACTGGTGTCGCAGATGCACAATTTGCGCTTCCGTCAAAGGTCCAAAACGACGACTGAGAGGACAAATGCAAACCTATAACGTGGGGGTACCGTTTGAAAGGATTGCTGTTGACATCGCAGGACCCTTTCCTGAATCTGAATGGGGAAATCGATACACGCTCGTTGTAGCCGATTATTTCAGCAAGTGGCCCGAGGTCTACCCCATTCCCAACCAGGAAGCAACTACTCTAGCCGAACAGCTAGTGTTAAATTGGGTCAGTAGGTATGGTGTGCCTTGCGAACTACATTCGGATCAAGGCCGAAACTTTGAGTCACTAGTTTTTGGCGAAATGTGTGAACTACTGGGAATACGGAAAACGAGGACAACACCGCTGCATCCCCAATCCGATGGAATGGTCGAACGTTTCAACGGCACGCTCAATAAACACCTTGCCAAGATGGTTGACGAGAACCAAAGGGACTGGGACCGACATATCCCACTATTTTTGATGGCGTACAGAGCTGCCGAACATGCATCGACGGGCCAAGCCCCAGCCAAAGTCATTTTTGGAAAGACTATTCGTCTGCCAGCTGATATAAAGTTTGGAACACCCCCCGAGAAACCCCAAACGATCTCGGAGTACGCAAGTGATCTAAGAGAACGGTTGAACCAGATACATCGGACAGTGCGAAAACACCTCGAATCGGCTACTGACCGCATGAAGACCAGGTATGATCTAAAGGCTAATTCTACTGGCTTCCAGCAAGATGACTTGGTGTGGCTATATAACCCGCAACGGCGAAAGGGTAGGTCTCCAAAGTTGCAACATAACTGGGAGGGACCATACCGAGTCACAAAGCGAATCAACGACGTCGTATATCGCATACAGGAACACCGTAAACCGAGAGCCAAAATGAAAATCGTGCATCTAGACCGTCTTGCTCCATATTACATCCAGGGAGAATTGACTACAACTGGCGACACATCTTTTCGGGGCGAAAAGAACTGAGGTGGGGGCAGTGTTACATGTACAAATAATTCTGCGAGCTACTGTCGCAATTGTTTTCACAACAATGAAGAACACGAATTTACTCGAACCCACGAGAACCCAACAAGCATGATCAACATCTGCAAGTGACGTCACTCCATTCATTAATTTGCTCGAATCTACCAGGTACCTCTCGGTAGAACATTCGCCAATGTACGAGAAATGGGTGAAGAGGTAGAGACCCTATATAAAGGCGAGCTGAATGAATGGAGGGATCATCATTCATTCAACCGCGATAAGAACTGCGATAGTATATGGGAAGTGATTTTCGTAATAGTGAAGTGATTTAGAAGACAATTGCGATAATAAATTTATGGACAAGTGTTAGAATCTTAATAGTGAAAATTAAAATTAGTGATAGTGTTAACCGATTATTGTGCATTTTATTTAATTAAATAAACTCTTTTAACTTAAATTAAAAGACATTGCGTTTTCACTTTTCCGGAACGTTAAAATTATAGGCCGCGAACCAATAACACGCGACAATATACAAGAGATGATCAACAATTGCATTTTTTTCCAGAAAAATAAATACGGAAGGAATAGAGCTAATACGAATACATCTCATTAACCATCCCAAAACAACCGAAACAAGAAATCGTTTTCGATATATTTACGATTGATCAAAACATGTACCTCACCATCATGGACAGATTCTCAAAATTCCTATTATCACACTACATAGAGGACATGAACACGACGACGAAAATTGCAGTATTGCAAAAAATATTCGACACATGGGCAAAACCCGTACATGTATGTATGGAAAACGACTATGACTACCATATCTTCATCAAATTTTTGCAACAACAGTAAATAACTTATCATATTACGTCTCCGAATAACTACAATTGAGCTGCGGATATCACCGCTGCCCATAGAACCTTAAGCGAAATAATAAGAATAATGAGAGCCCAAGACACACACTTGTCTGCAGAAGGAATAATGCGCATAGCAACGAATGCCTACAATAGAGCGTATCATGTATCGCATAAGTGTACACCAGCGGAAGCCGAACACCACACAGTCAATTGGATCACGGAGAAGAAATATAAACAACAGTGTGCAAGGAAATATAATAAAAACAGAGTGCAACTACCAAATCTAAGTGGAATTCAATTAGTGTTAAATAAACTGGACAAAGTGCACAGAAATAAGAGACAACCTAATAGATATATAGTGAATTAAATAAAAAATAACTTTAAAATAACTGAACAAGAAAAAGTGCATCCTAAACTTATTAAGCAATATAAGGGTACCAAGACACTAAAACAAGACATTTCGTACCATTACTTGAAAGGCATACACCCATCTGCAAAAAAATTGATACAAAACATAATAAGTAAACTTAAGAGTGAAAAGGAAAGGAAATTCGCGAAAAACTTCGTAAGCGAAGAAATAAAAACAATTAAAAACCCAACTAATCAAAGCAAAGGAGCTCAAGAAACAGTTATTCTCATAATGAAAATATTTCAAAATTTAATATATCTTTTTAGTATAGTTACAGTTAAACCACAACTTATTGAAGTACAGCCAATAGACAACTCGAAAGGATATGCGATCATCAAATGGAGGGAAGTACAGATAATATTTATTTATTTATTTATTCCATCTTACAGACAAAACACTCCAATAACAAAATGGAACACAAGGAACAATTACAGCAATATTTAAATGAAAAAGAATAATAAAATGTCGATAATTAAAAGTAAAACTAGAAGTAAGTCTCTTAGTTTTTTCTTAAATGCTATGTAAGAAGAGGGTGAAGGACCAAGCTCGAGATTATTATGATTTCGTACGATTCTTAAGATTGGTGAATAGAAATATAAATCAGTTCTAGCATATGGTATAACGAAATAAGAATTCATCCAAGATGAACGAGATGTTTGTCGGAAACGCAGCTCAGAAAAAATATTTAATGGGACTTGATGGTAGCAGAGTTTGTAGAAATAACATTGGTCTAAATAAGTTCGTCGGGATATTAGGGATGGAAGAGATAGGAAAGATAAACGGCTTTCATAAGGCTGATACGGCAAATTAAACTTAAGGAAAAGAAAACGCGTGAACTTTCTTTGGACAGTTTCTAAAGAAGACACGAGATAGAAATATCTCGTGTATCAAAGGATACAAAATGGTTTACCACGTAATCGAGCCCCCGCCATCGAAAAAATATTCAACAGCATCGTTGAAACAATTAGCAAGTGCTCAACAGCAGCCTTCATGAAACAGCTAGCAGCCAAATTAAATCAAATTGAACGGGAAATCAATACCATCAAACACTTGAACAACGCAAACCACAAACCATCTAAGCACAGCGTATGGGACATGGAATTATTTCCAGTAATTGGCAAGCTATCCAAACAAATGTTCGGTACTATGGGGTACGACGACTAAATTCGAATTGAGGCACATATCCAGGCAATTGAGGAGAACCAAAAAAAATTCCTACAACAAATGGAGCAACAAATCCAAGTCAACCTAGACGTACAGAAAATTCTATTCGAATTAGGGAATCAAACTGTGGCCCTCAACAGAATTCTTTCAGCCAACATGTCAGCAATAGCAACATCAGTAGGCAAACTCAGCTTTACTGGACAACATTCAATCTGCACGAGTAGGCTTAATGGTGAGAAGCATGCTAACAACAGCAGAACTTTTAAACTTGCAACCAACGTAAAGCCAATAACGACCAATCGAAACCTAGTGCTTGATATACCTAAGGGAATTGCAATAAAAAAAATGGACTAATAATCGTAGAAAGATTTTCCGGAACATTAAATCATATTTGCAACGAAAGAAAATACGCTTACAAAAATCAAACAATATTAATATGTTTCTCAAATTGTTTCATATATGTAGAAAATGCCATGTACAGTAATTTGATTACAGAATTCGCAAACTCAATCATACTTTACCCAGATACTAAAGTAAATCATTCATTTCCGATTCTACATAATTTAACAATAAAAGATATAGAAAATATAAAAGACATTGAATTAGTAGACTGGTATAAATACTTAAAAAATTATACAGGAATCGCATCATTGTTAACAACCATATCAATTGTAATAGCATTCGTAATAATTTACTGTTACTACTGTAAATTAAAATCCCAAAAATTAATCAATATTTTCAAAAACAAGATGGAAGAGAAACAATAATAGACCTAGAAATACAAAACGAACAAGAAACAGAAGAACCGCAAATTGGGAAATCGCTCAAAAAGAAAATTCATACACCATTTGGATAACTTTTTCAGGAGTAAAGGTAATAACTAGGAAGGGCGAGTTATTGATAATAACATTTTACTATCTTATACTATCTTTTTGTACACATCAGCATTTCCATACAATGTATGTATAATGCATGGAATATGTACTCGTATGGTGTTTAATTACCTTTTTGACTGCGTAATACTTGTGCACAAACGAAATTTGCTTCGATAAGCATGCGATGCATCGTATGATGTTTGGTAGATGCATAGATTATAAGTAGAATTAAGAATTTTAAGTCACTTGAATTCCAAGCGTCATGGAATAAAGTCTGTACAATAAAAGAAAAAAGATATCAAAACTACAAAAATATCCAATTAAATCAATCCAATGAACTTCATTCAACTTTAATCAAGCCAAAACTTGACTCAGGGAAGGTTTTATTAATTTTTTTAATAACTAAATATTATGCACGTAAAACGGATTAGGTTCCACTTTGATTCAGAAGAAATAAGCGGTGACATCTATATGAGAGGCCCTTTTCATCCACTTATGCGTCACAGAAATTAAATTCATTAAGTATTTTATTTAGTAAAGGGTCCAACCAAAATGCACAATGTCAATTGTCAATAAAATCTATGACGATTAGGCGTAAAACAAAATATCGCCCAAATGCTCACCACGGCTACGGTGGCATACTTCTATCCGATAGTTCATATTTTTACTGACTCTGAGACTTAATGCGGTCCAATGTCGTTAATGGGCTGAATTATCTCGTCCTTTAGCTCTTGAATTGTTTTTGGCTGATTGACGAACATTTTTTCTCTTAAATATCTTCAGAGAAAGAAGTCAAACGGTGTCAAATCACATGATCATGGCGGCCAATTGACATCGCCACAACGTGAGATAACATGGCCATTGAATTTCTCGCGGAAAAGAGCCATTGTTTCGTTGGCTGTGTGGCAAGTGGCACCATTCTGTTGGAAACACATATCGTCCAGGTCCATGACCTCAAGTTCTGGCCACAAAAAGTCCATTATCATCTCGCAATAGCAAACACCATTCACGGTAACTGCTTGGTTGTTCTCATTTTCGAAGAAGTAAGGCCCGATGACGCCGCCAGCCCATAAACTGCACCAAACAGTCACTCTTTGCGGATGCATCGGCTTTTCAACAATCACATGTGGATTCTCATTTGCCCAAATGTGGCAATGCTGCTTGCTAACGAATGCACTGAGGTGAAAAAGTGCCTCGTCGCTGAAGATGATTTTCTTTGTAAAGTAACCATTTCCTTCTGTCTGTTCAACCAATCATTCCGCGTATTGCTGACGCTTGAAATAGTCAGTAGGCTTCTGCTCTTGACTCAATTGAACCTCGCAAGCGTGTAGATTCAAATCCTCATTCAAAATTCGCATCAGTGATGTTCCTGAGATGTTCAACTGTGGGGAACGACAACGAGTCGAGGTTGACGGCTCTTCTGCCACACAATCGCGAACAACAGCAATGTTTTCCGCAAATCGAACTAGGTGAGCATGCACAGGTGATTTCTCATTTCCTGCAGACCCGGTTTGCTGAAATTTGCGCAAAATTCTCCCGATTGTGGACACATTTGGTCGATTATGCTGACCAAAAAAATCACGATGTATGGTGCACGAAATATCCCGTTGGACGAGATGATATATCACACACAATTATCTCGACGGACCATGAATTTGTATGGATTAATGAAATTGAAATATCTAATGGATTAGTTGAAAGCCTGATGGCTCCTACCTTTGATTGAACAATTTCCAATTTTCACAATGCACGTCTTAAAACGAATTCACACTTCACTATATTTTTGTACTTTCAAACTTTATACTTTATACTATTTCCAAATATATATTATTCCAAATTCTACTTTTTACTATTTCCAAATTCAATTTTTAGGGTATTGTAAAATTATTTTACAATACCCTATTAGTTTCGCGTCCTGTCTGTCCGTCTGTCCGTCCGTCCGTCCGTCCGTGTGTCACACCACTTTTTCTCGCAAACTACATAAGCTAGAAACATAAGATTTTGTAGGTAGGTGCAAAGTGACGCCCTCTTCAAAGTTTCAATACGAAAAAAAATTTATAAGGTCTTTAAGGGGGGTCTCCCCATATAGGGGAGTTGACCCTGAAAAAAAAGTTTTCATCGCATGTAGGCAATATGGGTATCAAATGAAAGGTCTTAATGAGCACTTTTCAAAACAGGTCTTAAAATGACAAATTTTGCTTCGAGGGGTGCAGGGGAAGGGGAAATGTACGAAAATTTTGTCGCTTTGACCCGAAAAATCTGAAAAAAAATCATGAATATAGGCCCTTATGAGTGCAACAACAACAAATACGTGAGAAGTCGAAATTTACTCAACTTTGTTAGTAATAGTATGATTTATCGATTTTATATTTTCTTGAATAAAATGTTAACGGTACCTTTAAATTTAATAAAATTCAGTACACAGATGACTTTCGATAAGATTAATCTGTCCTGAAGTTTCATAAAGATCGAGTGGTATTTAATGAAGTTATAGCGATTTGAATTTTCCTGTATTACTATGGAACAATATGCGCTGTAAAACATATGGCTATGGAACAATATGCGCTTTTTACTGACTCAGATACTACAGCTTTGTTAGGATTTGCATGAAAGTTTCAGGAATGATAGGTATCATGAATTCCTTTGAGAATTGGCTCAGCTAGTGGTAGTAGTAATCGTAAGCAAAATAGTGGCTGTTTTAAATGCGAAGATTGAATAATTTTGAGTTATTTTGCCCCAACTTCAACGTTTAAGCCGCATGCTTTTAACACTTGATTCAATTTAATGAATGACTGAAGATGAGTACCTACAATTAAAACTCATATGTGAAACAAGTCGAGGAGGCAGGAGAGAGCTCCTAGCAAAAGGGCTTTGTAACCATTCTAGGATTCGAAAAAATAGGCCATGAATCGATGATAACAGTACAGGGGAGTGGCCGCTGAAGAAAAAAATGTCATCAAAGGTAGCCAATATGAATATCAAATGAAAGTTCTTTATAAGAGCTTTTCAAAACAGTAATTGAACTGACAATTTTTCCTTCACAAGGGTAACAAATACCTTAGAAGTCGAAATTCGATCAACTTTGTTAATAATAGTACATTTTATAAATTTTGCTTTTTTGTCTATAAAATCAAGGAGTGACCCTTAGATTTCCGAAAATCTATAATTTAAATTTTCTGAAAATGATTGTATATGGTTCGAAAATTTCACAATAATTGAACTATAAACAGCTAAGTTACAGCCGATTGAATATTTATCAATTACAACAACATTTACACGTGATACTAGGAAGATACGTGCTTGCAACGGACCGAGACACTACAAATATATAGGAATTTTGATAAAATTTTTAGAAATGGTTTGTAATATCTATCATGACTAATCAAACGACGAGGTCAAACCACTTGAACCAAAATGGTGGCGAGTTTAAAATCATAATTACCATAATAATTTTTCGAACTCAATTTATGGAATCTATTATATTAGTCAAGTTTTGATATGCAGAATATATTGTTTGATTCACTAATTGTTTTACAATACCCTTCTGGCAGGAGCATTCTCCTGCTACTTCAACTTGTTTGTAGCTAGCAGCTAACCTTTAGCTAGCAATTAACCGGTACTTTTTCCTCTAACATTCCAATTCAATCTTGCTAAAAATTTCAACTAAATAATAATCTATTACTTTTTTACAATTACATATTATGTTTTGTTATTAAATTCTCATTGGTGCAACCCATCACATGAGAATTGTCAGATTGACAATAATAGTAAACAAGTATGATGATTCTTGTCATACAATTACGTGTTGTGATTTAAATTTTTGAAATGCTGCATCGCTTCCGTCAGATAAGTGCCAATATATATCTTTAATATCTCCTTTTCCTTTGTTGTAGATCTTGTAGCAGCTTCGGAAAACGATAGACACGACATCCACATCTTGTTGACAGGAACATCCCAAATCCACCATACGACATGCAACATACTCCCCCGGATGAGATGTGTCAGGACATCTCATAAAGCTTAGGTTGATAGTTTAGTAGCTATCTGTAAATATAGCGATTAGTATAAGTTAATGATAAATATATTACTTTTAACCATGGTTGAGTCCGATTCGTAGTGTCATTCCAGCAAGTTAGTTGATCTTCTTTCTGCATGTACTTTGACCAGTTGAGGCTACTTCGTTTTATTGAGATGGTAGTGTCGATAGGGTGAAGTTATCCCACCTTATGCTGGGCGTTCCCCTCTATCTTCACGGATCTCTTGTGTTCTGTTTAATGTATGACGTCGTTTACTCAGTTTTGGGTCTTGTGATCTTGTGTTTCGCTTACTATGTGACATCGTTTAGTCAATTTTGGGCATTGTGATAAGCTCAGTAAAGGTGAGAGAGAGGGACGGATAATTTTTATTACTAATTTCAATCAAAGGGTGAGGTATTTGGTAGGCGGATAGCATTTTTTACGCGCAACTCGTTAAATATGATCAATATCTGGTGAATTTTGTGTCGGTAATGGGGCAATGTTTGAGATGGCTCTTTTATAAAGTTTTCCATTTCTTAATACAGATACTACGCGTACTATACAATCTTCACCTGGATGCACGTCAACAATTTTTGCTAATGCCCATCGATAGGATGGTAATCTTTCGTCTTTCAGAAGGCACAGATCTCCGATCTTTACATTATTTTCTATACTAAGCCATTTTGGTCTTCGTTGTAGTCGACTCAAATATTCACCTTTCCACTGCTTCCGAAAATCTTGTGACATCTTTTGCACTAATTGCCATCGATCCAATCTACCAATATTTACATCTTGTAATTCCATTTCTGGTGGTGCGATTAACGTGTCTACAATTAGAAAATGTGCTGGCGTTAAGGCTGTAGCATCTGCGGGGTCATTAGTGAGTGGACACAGTGGGCGCGAATTAAGGCAAGCTTCAATTCTAATAAGGACAGTGGCTTATTCTTCATATGTCAGCGATGTGCATCCGATTACTCGCCGTAGATGGGATTTTATCGATTTAACTCCCACCTCCCAGAGTCCGCCAAAATGTGGTGAAGCCAGGGGGTTGAATTGCCATGTGACTCCTTCGTTTGCAAAAATCGAGCTGTATCGTTGTTTAATTTGACTATTCTTTTGAGCTCCACATTAGCCCCTACAAAATATATACCGCAATCTGTGTAAATGTGGGAACTAAAGCCTCTTCGTCCTATAAACCCACGCAAAGTTGCAATGAATGCTTGGGTGGACAGATCGCTGACTACCTCTTTAACAGTTAGACAAATGAATATGGCAACATAGTCTGTTGAAATTTTGCTTCCTCTGCCTCGTCTGTCCTTTACGTCAAAGGGTCCACAAAAATCAATGCCAGTGTGGGTGAAAGGACGTGAAATAGTTACCCATTCTGCTGGCAGGTCTCCCATGAGCTGAGTTGCAGCTTTAGTCTTCTCTTTGAAGCATCGAATACATTTATGTACGAAGTATTTTATTGCATTACGCTCATCTATTAGCCAATAAGTTTTACGCAATGTAGTTAACATTAACTGTGTCTGTTCGTGCAGGGTTTATGGTGGATTGGCTGTAGGATCAATTGAGTAGGCTTTCCAACTCGTGGTTAAATTATGGGATGTTTCTCATCTAAAGGTAAGGATACGTTGTGCAAACGTCCACCTACATGGATTATGCCTTTGTTGTCGAGAAAAGGATGCAGACTGCACAATTTGCTTTTCTTCTCCACTGATCTATCTTTTTTCAAACAGTCAAGCTCGGATTGAAACTCTTTTCCCTGTGCATATTTTATCCAAAATTCTAATGATTCACGTAACTCTGTAACACTCAAATAGGATTGGTTTGTTTTATGATTTGTTCTCCATCGGATAAAATGAAAACAATATGCAGTAACCCTAAGCAGTTTCGTGAGTGTCGAATATTTTCCGATAAGGTGGTCTAACTGAGATGTTGCGTTAAGTCCAACGTTAACTGCTACACATTTTTTTTGTTCGGTTTCTACTAGTGAGCATCAGATTCTTGAGTTAACCAGCTAGGCCCATGCCAACAGAGATTATGATTGCTCAAATCTTGAGCTTTGATTCTCCGTGACGCAAGGTCCGCTTGGTTAGATTTGGAGGGCACGTAACGCCATGGTATGTTTTCCGTTTTTTCGATGATAAAAGATGTTCGATTTGCGACAAAAATGCTCCAGCGTGTTCTTCCCATGTTGATCTAAATTGGGATCAGCCAATTCTACATTTTTGAGATGTTCCCAAAGACTGTTTGAAATGGGAGCAAGTTTGTTATTTTTGCCAGAATAATTGTATCTATTGTTAAGTATTCTTTTGTCCTTTGTCAAAATTTTAATTTTCAAGTTTCCATTTGCGATTATTCCTTTTGTCCTCCCAATTCCTCTCACTGTAACATTGGTGGATTTCCTTTTTATTCCAAGTGGTTGAACTGCATGTTCCGCAATGATTGAAGCTTGCGATCCCTGATCCAATAAAGCTCGTAAAACTATGTATCTATTCGATCATTCTACTTGTACAATGACTATTGCCAATAATACTACTTGCGTTGAGAAAGTTAAAGAGTTGACGTTTGGAGTCGTGGCTGATGAAGTCGAAGGTCTAGATTTGAAGAGTGTCAAAGGTCGAGAATGCGGGTTTCTGAATGACCAAGTAGCTGGTGATTGTTGACTAACATTTTCAGGATTGACAGAATCAGGTTTTTGAAGAAGCGTATGATGCGGTTTTTTACATTTAAAACATCTTGATATACTGGGACATGCTCCTACTAAATGTCCTTTGCCCAAACAATTCAGGTACAAAGCGTTCCTTTTAATTATTCCAAATCTCGTTATATGATCTGTGCCTAGAAAATCCGAACAATGCCTCAAACGGTGAGCTCCTTTGCACATACTGCAGAAAAGCTGTTTGTTCTGTATAACGTTCACATGTTAAATCGATTGAATTTCTGGCTCTTTCCACCCCAGCAGCTTCTAGAGCTCTGAACCGACACTGTAAAAATTCCTTTAAGGCTTGAAATTATGTCGCTTCATTAGTCCCTGACTGCTGTTGTTCCCAAATTTGCCTCGTTTCTGTTGGAAGCCGTTGTGTGGTTATGTGTACCAGCATTGCATCCCAAGTGTTTTCTATTTTTAAGTTTTCAATGGCTTGTACGCAGTCCACCGTTCTGTCAAATAATGCCCCAATTGCTGACGCGGATTCGTTAGCGCTGTTGAGTGAAAGTAATTTCTTAAATTGAGTACCTAACAAAACATGTTTGTCATCATGACGTTCTACCAATAAATTCCAAGCGGCTTCATAATTGGAATCAGTGATCGAATAACGTCGTAACAATTGTTCCGCATCACCCACCAAATTCCCTTTTAAGTAGTGCAACTTCTCTACTCGAGACAAATGAGATTTTGTATGTATAAGTGATGCATACAAATCTTTAAAAGCGGTTCACTCACTGTATTTCCCATTGAATTTCGGAAGGTTTATTTGTGGCAATCCTACATCTCCCTCTTCAGTAGGTCGGGAGGAAGGATTTGAAAAACCTTCCTCTACTATTGGTTGAGCTATTTGTGCCTTCAACTCATTCTGGAGATCCGTTAATTCGATCTCAAAGTTCAAATCTAACTCTTGAAACAGCGAATAAGGATTTTTTTTAAATATTCATGCCCTAACTCCTCTTCCCCTTCCACTAAGCTGAGTATCCCTTGATGCCTTGCCATAAAAACTTGACGGATTTCTTGTACCCGTTGTAGCAATTTGGTGGCATATGCCGAAGTTTTTCATACTTTCGAATCTTTGCGGAAATTCGAATACATGCGGTTAAGTTGCTCATTCAACAACCGCTGTTATACCGCTAATGCTTCCATTACATGTATCGTATTTATCTTTCCTTGTATGTAAGATTACGGTACGTTATTATCAATGGATCACATTAGATATACGGCAAACTTCTTGTATGTTTCAAATATTGCCGTAAATTAATAAAATCGGCGTATATGAGTATAATTATCGTATATGAATATAATTTGCCGTATATGAATATAAATTGCGGTCCCTCTGAATAATTCTTATGTTGAGGGGCCCCAAAATTGGTACGCGGAATGTGTGTTTAAAATTGCTGAACTGTTGTATTTTTGAATAATTGCGGCGTCACAAGAATTTTATACGGATATATATTTAAAAATTGTCGTACTCTATAAGAACTGTCGTATTCGAATGTTACAATAGATATGCAGTGAAATTGAATTTGTATGGATTAATGAAATCAAAATATCTGATGGGTAAGTTGAAAGCCTTATGGCTACTACTTTTATCGAACAATTTTCAATTTTCACAATGCACGTCTTAAAACAAATTCACACTTCACTATATTTTTGTACTTTCAAACTTTATACTTTATACTATTTCCAAATATATACTATTCCAAATTCTACTTTTTACTATTTCCAAATTCAATTTTTTTAGCTAGCAGCTGACCTTTAGCTTACAATTAACCGGTACTTTTTCCTCTAACATTCCAATTCAATCTTGCTAGAAATTTCAACTAAATAATAATCTATTACTTTTTTACAATGACATATTATGTTTTGTTATTTAATTCTCATTGGTGCAGCCCATCACACGAGAATTGTCAGATTGACAATAATAGTAAACAAGTATGACGATTCTTGTCATCCAAGTACGTGTTGTGATTTAAATTTTTGATATGCTGCATCGCTCCCGTCAGATAAGTGCCAATATATATTTTTATAAATAATTTGGTTCTTTGTGTCTCCTTTTCCTTTGTTGTAGGTCTTGTAGCAGATTCGGAAAACGATGGACACGACATCCACAACTTGTTGGCAGGAACATCCCAAATCCACCATACGATATGCAACACATGAAGTGGACGAAATGCATTTTGATTTGAACGCCCATTTTCGTAGAAGGCTTCAACAACCTTAACGCGCTGCTCAATTGTGTACCTTTCCATTGCTGAATTTGTCAAACACTGAAGCAAAGAAATGTCAAATTAAGTTGGGCGAAGAACTTAAGGTGTGACTCATAATTAACATCGTGCATCGTTACTACCACTACTTTTTGCTGGATCAACACAAAAACCGTGTTTTAAAAACCTCTAGTGGGTAGTTTATGTAGCTGAAAAAAAAGATATTGTTTATTGGCAGCGTTATTCTCCTGGCTTAAAGACATTTTATAATTTTTTTTGCTTGAAAATACCATTACGTATACCATCATATTGAATGCAACCAAGCAAACGCTTATTAAATCCATTACAACTGCCAAAATACAGCGTATTTTACAGAAAAATTGATGATTCAGAAAAATTATCCTGATCAGACCACATTTTTATAAAAGACATTAAATTGGAATCAAAGGTTTTCGCTCAAAGCAAAGAACTCTTTTATTTTGAATGAGAAACGCGTTACTAGAACGTGAAAATGTATTTCTGACATGCTTATATTCAGATAAAAACGGTTCCATTTCAAAGATATTTTTATTCGTTTTGCAACATAGAGAACAAACTCACACAAAGCTACAAGTAAGGTGTCTTTAAAATGAATTACTGCAAATAAGGTTGGTAAGATTCAGATCTAAGGCTTATAAAACATTTTTAAGGTTGAAATAAAAGGAAAGTTACTTCATAAAGAAAACCTTTTTGGATTAGATCAATATCTTCCAAGGCCCAAAAACATAAATATACCCAAAAATCTTGGCTTACCTTCCTCAACTGACTGGGAAGTTAACGTTTTGTAGGTTTGGCAATATTCAATGTTATTTTCTAATTGGTATACTCTTCCACCCCAACGTTCTATACCCTCACTATATTAAAGTTTCAACAGGCGAAATTCATCTCCGTCACTTTCAGAAAAGGATACTTTCATTGATGCTTTGTAATTTTATCTCTTCTTACATCGTGTACAAAGGCAAAAAGGATTAGACTTCAATATGACTTTATCAAAACGACATTAGAAACCCTCGCACGGCGTATGCATCGTCGCACCCTTTCCCAGCGGCAACCAAAAATACATTCTTGGCACACTCTCGGGGTGGGAGCAAGTGCAAAGAGGCTTCTCAAGAGATCATTTCAAACACTTGGCCCGAGATAAAAACGGAAAACTTTTTCATTCTGACACCGGGGTAGGGTCACAGGTCGTCCCGGATGCAAACACTTGATTAAAAGGCTCGAGGGTTTTTCTCTTTTTTCAACATTCCTTGCACATTTTCCCGCGCCATGCTCCTTTTGAACCCAAGACTTTGGAGTCTTTCACTCTGCTCACTTAAATAAAAAATATATAAGTATGGGATGCAAAGTGTTCACAGCCTTTGTCTTATAAAATTGTGCTTCCTTTATGATTTATAATGGATGTAAATGTATTTAAAAAAATATGAGGATGTTAAGCATTTTCTCGAGCATTTCAATACACCCAGGATGATGACGGTGCGGCTGAAATGGCCTTTTGTCCCGAACTGTTTGCATTAATTTTTTCTTCGCATTTTTCATTCTCACAGCTTAGGAAATAAGAAAAGCAAGCGTTTATTCAATGGCAAGCTGACTGCCAGGATCACTGGCTGACTGGCTGTGGAGAATTATTATCATGGGAGAGAAATTCACAGCTTAATTATAATCAGAGACTTTTTTCGAATCAATAACCTCGGAGATTTTTAATAATAGTTTGCATTAATGAGAACACGTAATATGGCAGAAGAGGATTACTAACGAATAGTCGGGGATGAGTTATTACCACGCAATGCCATATAATAAACGATAGTTTTAATAAAAGCCATACATTTAAGTGGAAATTCATATCAAATGGATAATCTAGATAAGTCATGGGCTTAACGTATGATAAATTACAATTCAGGCAAGGGATTAATTTATTGGACCGCATTCTACGTATGTATGCGTATTAGTCTAAATGGGCAATCTAACGAAAAACTAACCTTGCTATAAAATAACATTTACTAGACTTTGTTTAAAACGAAACATAATTTAAGGGAAGCTGAAATGATATCTCCTCTATTTTTCTCTACACAATCAAAGTGAAATTCAAAATAACACAAAGCTGTATCTTTTAGTATAACATGCGTAAAGCATTAAAATATAAATCCGAGGTGTGACAGGGAAGTAACAAGACTAATTTTATTGCCGCGCATGTGGTAAACTTACGATCTTGAAATTCCCTTCCCCTTCCTCGGCATCCTTCCCCTCTCCATTGATATATTTACCATTGCTCTAGCTTGTGTAGTTTGCCTGCTGTGTCGTGTTGAGTAGACACCGCCCTCAATGTGTCCCAGTATTTGGACTCTAAAGGGATCGCCGTGCTACAACAGCCATCTTATTCTCCCGATATGTTACATTGTGACTTTTTTCTTTTTGTTCCCTAGAGCAAAATCAGTGGTCAAAGGAACCCATTTTGAGTCAATTAGGGACATCCAGGTGGCCGTGACAACGGTACTCGAAGACATCCCAGTCGAAGCGTTCCAGAAATGTTACGAAGCATGGAAAACTCGCTGGAGTTGTTGCATAGCTGCCCAAGGAACTATTTTGATGGGGATGGCAAAGCTGTAGAATAATTTTTAAATCTACGGTTATCATGGAATCAGTCTCATTACTTAATTGGCACACCTCATATAGAGATTTCTATTATACAAATGTAATATATTCTTCTTCTTCTTCTTAGCAGTGCAGCCTCTCTCGGGCCTTCGCTTCCTGCAAACAGCGCCTCCAACTGTCTCGGTCCATTGACCGCGTCCTCCAATTTCGAGATCCGAGCTGCGATGAGCTGTCTTCGTCAACCGGGTCAGACCAGCGCTCCTCGGTTTCCCCACTGGCCGGCGGCCTTCAGTTCTCCCAACGAAAACCTTTTTGGGTATCGGTTGTTCGTTCATACGATTCATGTGGCCAGCCCATTGCAGCTTTCTCAGTCTTATAATCGTTGAGGCCTCCGGCTCGTCAAAAATTTCGTAAAGCTCATGGATGTATTGAATTCGCCATTGGTCCTTGTCTAGCTTCACTTAGATTATTCGCCACAGGAACCGTCGCTCAAAGGCGTTCAATATATTTGCGGATGCTTGGGTTAGGGTCCATGTTTCACACCCATAGCATAACACAGGTCTTATCAAAGATTTGTATACTTGGAGCTTTGTTTTCCTGTGTATGCAGCTGGTCTTCAAGATCGTCAAAACTGAATAAAATATTTAATTTGCGAGTTGTATTCTTCGACGTATTTCATCTCTTTCATTGCCTGTTCTCGTTATTTTGGCTAAATACACAAATTTGCTAACATTCTCGATACTGTACTCGCTAAGTATGATATTTTGTGTATTTGAGGTATTTTTCCTCGAGCTTTTTTTTTTGTAATTTCATTGATTTGTACCCCTACTAGTTTTGCTTCGCTGTCGAGTTTCAGGAAGAGTTCTTTGGTAGTTGTTAGTGACCGCATAGGTTACTACTTGCCTCGACATGTATAATAATGTTCCTTGCATGCCGATAAATAGCTAAATTATGACGTAATCCAGAGCATAATTGAATAGCAATGGGGCCAGCCCATCTCCCTGGTTTAGTCCAGTATTTGTGTCAAAGGCATCGGTGAGTTGGTTATTGATGCGGACTTGGGACGTCGTCGACGGCATTGTCATTTTGGTGAGACGGACTAATTTGGCTGGGATGCCAAAGCAAAGCATTATTTGGTACAGTACGTTACGATCAATACTGTCGTATGCTTGCTTGAAGTCAACGAAAATTTGGTGTACGTCTATGTTGAACTCCCAGCATTTTTCAAGTACCTGCTTGACTGTGAACAATTGGTCTGTTGTTGATCTACCTGCCCTAAAACTACCATGATACTCCCCAATAATGCTTTTGGCGTATGATCCGATTTTATTTTTTAAGATTTCAGAAAATATTTTGTACGCCATGCCTCTATAATTTTCGCACTGTAGCTTGTCAACTTTTTGTGGTTAGGGAATATAATTGATTGGCTCCACCCCTTGGGCATATGTTCTTGTTGCCAAATGTACCGGATGACTTTGTGAAAAGCTTGATGAACACTACTGCCACCATATTTGATGATCTCTACTGAAATCTCATCGATGCCTGTGGCTTTATTATTCTTTGATGATGGAACAAACTTCATTCAGAGTAGGTGGAGCCAATAGGAGCTCTCCGCAGATATCTATCGGCTCCGATGTTCTGGAGCTGTGCGGAGGGTTAAGGAGGTTCTTGAAATATGATGCCCATCTTTCCTAAATCTATGTTTGATCAGCGATGATATTGCCGATGTCATCACGACAAAGTGTGGTTTTGGGCTGATAGCCACGTTTCAGGCTTCTCACTTCTTTGTGTGCTTGTCTTGTGTTGTTGCTCGCTAAACTTACATCTATACTTCTCAATTGGTCGTCATAGTATTTTCTTTTCTTAATTGTAACTATCTTGTTCGCTACTCTTCTGAGATTTTCATAGTGTTCTCTCTTTGTCCTGGTTCTCCTACCTACATATTCTTTGTTCGCCTGATTCTTTTTATCCAACGCATTCTCGCACTCATCATGGAACCAATCATTCCTGTTGCGTCGGGCTTGATGTCTAATCGTCTATTCTGCCACGGTCTTGATAGGCGCTTTCACTTCCATCCAGAGCTCGTGGCTCGTCCTTAACGATGCGTCTGATAAGCTGGGAGCCAGCTGGTTGTCGAGGGTCTCCGTGAAATGTTTGCCCACAGACGCCGTTTGGAGCCTTTTGGTGTCAAATTTTTGTAGCGGGCTGGTCTTCGCTGAATATGCCTTTGGCATACGACATCGAAACGTTAATTTGATCAAGTAATGATCTGATTTATAATTGGCTCCTCGATACGTACAGACGTCAAGTATGCTCGAGACCCAACGTTGTTGGACCAGAACATGATCGATCTGGTTTTGTGTGTCGCCATCCGGTGATACCCAGGTCATTTTATGAATGCGTCGATGTGGGAAGCAAGTCGAACGTATGACTAGATTTCTGCTACATGCAAAGTCAATCAGGCGCTGGCCGTTGTCATTTGTTTCATTGTGGAGGCTATATCCTCCAGTCATTCCCCGATGAGATATCTCATTGCCAACCTTAGTGGTGAAATCAACCAGAGTTATTTTTGTGTCGTTTGTGGGCAATGAGTCGACCAGTCTTTCCAGGTAATTGTAAAATGTTTCCTTCATTTCTTCGTCCTTTTCTTTGGTCGGGGCGTGAACATTAATCAGCCAGATTTTGAAGAATGTCGCTTTCATACGGACCGCACACAACCGTTCATTGACTGCCTTGCACACAATATTCAAAAGTGGGAAGCCTACTGGAAAAAGAGAGCTCAGAGTTGCCTTGGTTGTGGATAGGGTGTTCAAATCGCACGTTATTGATTTTATGGCAGTCTTATTATCATTATTAAATTTAATTTCATATCAATTTTCGTTTATATGAAATTTAAATGTTTCCCTTTAATTATGTTCGTTATGAGATTTAACTTTTATTACTATTTCAAATCGTCTTCATTTTTGTTTACTACACTTAAATCTAGTTTTAAAAATTTCAAGTCTGCCACATAAAATTTAGAGTATGGAAGTGCTGATCTAGTACACCCCAACGGTGTATTATATCGGCGAATGCAATTGAATACAGCTGATGGATTTACCGTGTACACGGTAACAAAGAAAGGGAGACAGATTTTGGACGGATCGTGGCGCCGAAAGAAAACCGCCGTGACGAGACCACGCATTGCGGACGAGATACATGCGTGCGGGAAAATAAATAGAGATTGCCAGGGAAGTGGTGCGTGAACGTCGGTCGAGTATTCTGGAGTTTCAATTGCCACGGATATTTTGGCGCTTAATTGCAAAACGTCGCCTACGCAATTCGCCATTCGTCGGCGTGGAAAGTTATGCGGAAGGCGCGAGAACGTCAGCTTTTACCACGTGGAGCAAGATCATGTCTGAAGTGGATGTTTTGCACAGTGGCGGGCGGTGTGATTGGCAATAAATTATTTTGGAAAAGACCATAAAGCGTGCAAATTTTGGGCGCTAGAGGCCATTATTGCAAGGAACAGTTTCTTTGCAGAGAGAATTACTTGAACTCGTAATGTTCCGGGAAAATAATTGTCATGTGGCCGTGTTTATATGAGGAAGAGGGGGGGGGAAGAGATAGAAGAGCAGAAGGAATCTGCTCTGTTGCCATTCATGCTATTTGGGAAAGAGACAAGTGCAGTGTACGATTAACAATTCATAGAGAATGAAGATGGCAGATGAAGAGATGATAAAGAATGAGTTTTGTAACAAGACAAACAGCAACAATCCGCACAGTCCTTTGCTACGATTTGATATTCTGACCGGGTGCTAATCGTGTATTGCTTTGCTGCATTTCATGAAATTGCAGTTTATGATCGGTGTCAACATTCAGGTTTCAACGAGCTTAGAAGTACCCGGCCCAAATATTAAGTTTAGAGGTTTTTTCCCTTTCATTGCTGGGGCAATTGTCCACCCAAGGTGTACTGGCTTGTTAAAATTACTAATTTCATCCAATTTTCGTTGTAGATTATCCCCTTGCTTGCATGGATATCGTCCCGACCAAAGTTACTTAAAGTGTTATCAGGATTTGATATGGCATAAGTGATAGGGCATCGCAACTGTTTTGTGCGATTAATAAAAAGCGAACTATTTCGAATTCACTTAAATGTTCAAATGATCGTGAAGAGACTCTTACTTGGATGAAGTTATATAACAAGTGGTGTAAATGTTGACTGTCCTGCCGTCAGTATTTATTGGAACTGTTGAATTTGTTCTGTGAACACTGGCAGTGAAGTAACAAAACAAATCGAACTTAGTTTCTTAGTAAACTTGAATTTTAATTTTTTCCTCTAATGAACGGAGTGCCGTACTGTGGTTGCTGCGATTAAGACAGGGATACCAAAATTAAAGTGTCCGAGTATACAGCGCTGCAGGGCAACTCATTAGGATCTTTGGACGGAACCCTATTAAGTTCCTTTATAAATAGCTCTGCAAATCCGGTGAGTCTTGACGTAAATTGTGATACGAGGTAATGCATCGTAGACACAGTCACACTTATAACAAAAACTGGTGAGCGATCGCTTTTAATTCAATTTTGCTGTAGAATATCAATAAAAGAAGTCCTTTGCTAAAAACGATCATATTCAAAATCGTCAATCCGGAAGGCGAACTGCACTTTATTAATTTCAACGTGATTGGACTGGCCCGCATGAGTAAGGAAAAAGATCGATATCAACGTCCAATGGATTTTTCACCTTTGGCTGAGGACATGGTCTGCTCAAAATCAAACATGGCACAGCAACGCAATTAGTGAGAAAGGAGTAGTCAACAATAATTGTATAACCTTGCTATGTACATGTATTAGAGTGAAGCGTTTGCTGGAATCCATCAGTGTAACTGGCCTTCCATTTTATTATAAAACCATTATAATTTTGGTGATGCGTGGTTGCTCAGTCCTCAGATCCCGGAAGCGTGTATTTGCGTATATGTGATGGTGCCTGAAAAACTTATTCTTAAATGAAATATAGTGGCGTTAAGACCATGGTTTGCAAAAATTTATATTTCAGATTGTTAAAAGTCAACTCTTGGGCAGTGAATCGCTAATTATACATTCGAATTGTATTTGTGTTTTCTTTTGTCTATCATTGCATGAGAGGATCGAAGTAGATAAATGCTCAATTAGATAGAAAGAAATCAAAACAAAACTTAGTAAGCCTTTTCCTTTTTTCTTATGCTCCGCAACATAACATCCATATGTGTTCAACTTGTGAATGCTTTTAATTTAACCCAGCGGTCGAAAATGCAATTAGGCGACATTTCAGCTGACAATTTTCTAGTATCGATGATGTGATCTGTCTACACTGAAATACTTCTAGCTTTTTCATTGATCATTTTGATAAAATACTTTGGCTGCAACTGAGGGTTTTGGTGAGAAAAAACTAACAAAAAATATATTATTTGCAATTACTGGAGCTAGTAAAAATAACCGTAGTAAATTCTTCAGGAGCAGAAAAAGTAGGCAAGCCTTTTACTTTTTGGCCTAAAAGCATACGTAGCATTCTCTAAATGCGAAGATTTACATTTTTCAACACTGCAGGAGAGTTATGAACAATTTCAATTAAATCTTTTGAAACAAGTTAAAATAATGTACACATCGTCCATAATAGCGATTGTATCGCATGTTCACTAATTTAATGTCATATCAAATAATTAAAGTCTTGTAAATCGTCTTTTGTTAATATTAGTTACAATTGAAGTCAAAAGAATAAAAATGAATTGTTAAACATTAAAAACTTGGTCTTTCCATTCCGTTTTACCTGACCGGGTATAGGGCCCGCAACGATGGTAGACTCCTCCGCTCATATAGGCTAGCCACAGGGCGCAATCCTTCGTTTTTTATGGTTTTGTACTAAAATACAAAACCCTATTGCATTCACGACCTGTGTCCGTCTCTCCGTCCGTCCGTCCGTCTGTATGTCACAGCACTTTTTCTCCGAAACTATAGAAGTTACAGCAATGAAACATTATGAAAAGATCAGAAGTGGTGACTTCTTGAAAGTTTTGGGGTGGAAAATTTTTCAAAGGGGTTTAAGGGGGCCTCTTGATATAGGGAGGCGACCCTTCAAAATAATTTGTTCACCATTGGTAGTCGTGTAGGGTATCATTCGAAAGGCCTTAATGTGATCTTAAAATAACCTTGTCGGTACCCAGGAGGGCAGGGGAAGGGGAAATGTACGAACTTTTCGCGTATCCCCCTCGCGATTGGATACCTTTCAACCGAAAAACCTGAAAAAACATGAATGTAGGCCTCTATGAGTACAACAACAACAAATACGTGAGAAGTCAAAATTTACTCGACCTTGTTAGCAATAGTTTGATTTATCGATTTTACGTTTTATTGAATAAAAATCTTAACGGTACCCTTAAATTCAATGAAATTCAGTTCACAGATGACTATTTATAAGATTGATTTGCCCTGAAAGTTACATAAAGATCGAGTGGTATTCAACGAAGGTATAGCGATTGGAATTTTCCTGTATTACTATGGAACAGTATGCGCTGTATTACTATGGAAACATATGGCTATAGAACAATATGCGCTTTTTACCGATTCAGACACTACAGCTTTGCTAGGATTTGCAAGAAAATTTCAGTAATGATAGGGTATCATGAATATCTTTGAGATTGGGATTGAGTGAAAAAGTGGCTGTTTTAAATGCGAAGCTTGAATAGTTTTCAGTTAATGTTCCCCAACTTCAGCGTTTAAGGTGCATGCTTTGAATACTTGATTCAATTTAATGAATGACTGAAGATGAGTACCTACAATTAATGCTCATATGTGAAACGATTCGAGGAGGTAGGAGGGAGTTCCTAGCAAAAGGGCTTTATAACCATTCTAGGATTTGAAAAAATTGGGCGTGAATCGATGATTACAGTACGGGGGAGTGGCCTCTGAAAAAAAAATTTCATCAAAGATAGTCGATATGAGTATCAAATGAAAATTCTTTATAGGAGCTTTTCAAAACAGTTCTTAAACTGTAAATTTTTGCTTCAGTTGGCACAGATGGGGGGGGGGGGGGGGGGGTGGGGGAACATGAAAAATGTTTTTCCTCCCTCGTGAATGGACACTTGTGATCTAAAAAATCTGAAATAATTATCAAGGGAGCTATTTATGAGTATAACAATAACAAATACCTCAGAAGTCAAAATTCGTTCAACTTTGTTAATAATAGTAGGATCTTTGCATTTCATATTTTCTCCAATAAAATCGTCCTTGACATGTTTCTTGGTTTTATTCGTTACTGGGGACTGCGTTTTGTACGTAGGGTACAAAACCCTTCTGACATGAGCGTATGTCTGTCTACCCAACTTGTTGCTGCTTAACAACGAGTGGCCTTCCGCTCGCGTGCCCTTTTATAGTATAGAATAATGTAATTCGATCACATGATTCTATACCATAAATTGGTGTTTGTATGAGGTTTCCACTCAAATGGGAAATAAATGGCCACGTCTTCGTTTGGATCTTCATCCGGTTGGGAGGGGGAACCGCTTCCATCTGGATGCCCCACTCTTATTTGTGGACCATGAGAACCATCGGTAACGACGAAGTCTCTGTAAGTCCGTCAAATTTTGCCCGGCACAATATGTTCCTGGTACAAACATAGCAGCCCTTAGTAGGTTACCTCGGCATACGACCCTTTAATTCGTGAATACGAAATATTTTTGTAGTGTGTCCTTGTGTTGGGGGAAAGAACCCTCCCCACGATACCGCATCGCTAGCCTGCCAGCACATTCACGCGTCCCCAGACAAGGCCAATCTCGGCAGATCTTAACATCCTTTTCCGCCGCGGCAGCAAGCCATTGCTGTAGTCCTTTACGGACATTTAATCAACCTACTTTCACTATACATCCGTGGTGCAACTTATAGGTGGAACCAATTTTGCATACATGGACTTGCGAAATTTGCAGTTTGAGACAAATCCACCAGACTTGCGAAATTTGCAATCGGGAGCAAATTATATGCATTAGATTTATGACCATCATCCATAGTTCGTCTTGTAGGAGTTGGACTTGCTGGTGGAACCAATTTTCTGGCAAATCAGTAAAATTCTACGAGCAACTAGCATTGTTACACCATCTCAGTAGTAGGGCTTGCATATGGGGGAATTTTGCATACTTGGAATCGCGAAGTTTCCATTTAGGAACAAGTTGTCAAACTTTTACCTGTAATAATCAGCATTGGTGGTGCATCTTACAAAAGTTAGACTTGTAGTTCATGTCAATTTCGATCGGAAAACGTTAAATGCGGGATAAATAAGCAAAGTTGGACGAGCATCAAATAGAGGCGGTGCATCATCACAGCGTTTGGCATTGCATTCGATGAACATTGCATCTAAAAACAACTCCGCATAATTGGACGTGTGAAATTGGCAAATTTAAATAAGCGACATCATTTGTACCTAAGCAAGATTACATTGAGGCTAAACCAGCAATCTGAGCAAGGTTAAGGTTTGTTCATTTCTAGCAGCAAGATGAGTAGCCAAGAAACGGCCTTTAAATAAATATAGAGGCTTATTTCAAACTTCAAGAAAGATAACGAGTCGAGACACAGCCTTGCATACTTTCAAACAAGCCTGAAAAGGTTGAAATCATTACGAGCAATGTAGGAAGACCAGCATGAGGAGGAATACCAATGTCTGAAAGGGGAGAGCAAAACAATATGGAATTTGAGAGGTTAGAAGATCTTATCATGGACTTTCTTTCATTATTCCAGTCCGAAATAAATGGTTATTCACCAGATGATATAGCTCCAGCAACAGGTAACACTTTTGCGCCTGCTGACGCTGTTAAATTAGAAAAGGTGAGAATACCATCATACAATGGTAGCTATGCGGACTGGTTTGCATTCCATCATCTTTTCCAAAGCATGGTGCACAAGAATCCCCAGCTAACAAAAGTTCAGAAACTTCAATACCTTACGAGTGCTCTCCGCGGAGAAGCTGAACAGCTCATCCGTTATCTAAGTATAACAGAGGTAAATTACGAGCTGGCATGGGCCTTACTTTCCAAGAGGTATGACAACCACCGAGTCATGGCTCACGAAATGATGCATTGATCCTTTTACATTGAACCCTGCACGCTCAACGACCCATCCGGACTAAGGCGAATGCTATATACCATGAATCAATAACTGGGATCATTTGCACTTACAACAATTATTCTGCTAAACCAAAAACTTGATGAAGAATTCAGAAGGGAATGGCAATGAGATATTTCGGATATAACTGAGATTCCCAACTTATAAAGGTCTTTAATTAGACTTTCATGAACAACGGTTCTCAATGCTAAAAGCGTTGTCACCAATAAAACTGAAAACAAAAGCAATCAAAGTGAACACCATTCAAGTCAACGTAAAAATTTCATGTCCAATGTGCAAAGCCAAACATAAGCTTTTTGATTGCAACTCATTTAAACAACCCACTCTGCAAGCACGATGTGAAGTGATTGAAAAACCCAATCCATGCTTCAACTGTTTTGAACAACATCGAGCAAATAAATGCACTTCTAGCCACAGTTGAAAATTTGCAGTAAGAAACAGACCAACCTTTTGAACTTACCGTTGGCAGAATCTCCCTTTCAACCTAAGGCTGCAGCTTCATCAGTGGTACAAGGTCAAAGTGTTTCCACCAAGTAAAATTACGTGTGCTGCTTGCAACGGATCAAATATCAGTATGCCGTCCTGATGGAAGGTGCTGAGCATTTCGAGTATTTTTAGATTTTTTTTTTTAGATTCCAGAGAGCGCCGCGCTATTTACCTGCGCCGAAACGAGGATGCGAGGGAGATGGTTGTCCGCGAGGAGAGACAACGCTCGCTCAACGATTGGCAGCAGTCTTGGAGGAATTGCACGAAGGGAAGGTGGACTGCGCGCCTCATCCCGGATGTGAGACCGTGGCTAAATCGAAGGCATGGTGAGACTGACTTTTATCTGACCCAGCTTTTGAGCGGGCACGGGTGTTTTCAGTCTTACCTGCACAAGATCGGCAAGTCACGGTCTCCCGATTGTCGGTTTTGCCCAGGAGAGGAGGACAATGCCTGTCACACATTTTTTGGGTGTACCAAATGGGCCAGGCTGCGAAGGGAACTCTACAGGGAGACGGGAGAGCTCACCCCGGATAATATAGTAGCGGTGATGCTCGAATCGGTTGACAAATGGAACCAGGTGGCACATTATGCTCGGGCAGTCCTAAAATATAAAAGGGACTCACAGCAGCCGGAGGCACTGGGGCTGGGGGATCGCTCTTTTGGCAATTCTTCTTCCTTTCTCCCCTTCCGCTAGGAAAGGGACTCCCCAGCTTGAAGGCGCCCCACGGCGTAACAAAACGAGACCTGGCCCGAAGTAATGTGCCAAACGGTTCCAGGCTAGGTCCTCAGATTGACAGGGGAGGTGTTTAGTGGGTAGTCCAAGGGTATCCTCCATGGGAGTCCCACACTGCCAGACTCGGCGGGCATAAATGCCTTCACCTCCCTACCACAAAAAAAAAAAAAAAAAATTTAGATTCCGGAGGACAGCGATCATTTATAAGTGAATCAGTAGTTCAATTATTACAGGCGAAACGCAACGGCTCCAAACTCAAGATCAGTGAAATTGAAGCGGTTGAAAATGTCACGTCCAGAGGAGAAACCAATTTTTGTGTATTATTCAAGATGAAAGTGGAAACAGGGAAGAGTTCACTTTTGTACCACTTATTCTCACAACAATAACCGCACGGTTGCCATGCGCTGAAATCCCTCTAGTTATTCCACAGGGGTTAACAATTCATGATTAAGTGGACCCGAGATTAAATGAACCGTCAACCGTGGACATCCTTATTGGAGCAGATCTCTATGGTAAGTTATTGCTGCCAGGACTTCTGGCTGTTCAACCACGTGCCCAGAAGACGAAACTTGGTTGGGTGCTCTCTGAAACAGTTCCATGCAAACCATCTACTGGAGTAAGGTGATTTGTATCTTATCAAGGTTTGGAAGAAAACTTTGCGTCAATTTCGGGAGACCGAAGAGTTTCCAGCAATAAAACACTTGGCCGATGAAGAAAGAGAAAATAAGGATCACTATGTGCAACCAGTGTTTCGACAACCAACAGGAAAATACATTGTTAACATACCGTTCAAGGATGAAATGGTGGTGTTTAACGTATCTCAAAAGGGCTCGAAAGGAAACTCGTTAAACGATCTTCTTTACGCCGGTCATGCAATACAAGGAAACTTATTACACCTTTTGATGCGATGGAGGTAACATATGTTTATCATTGCAGCTGACATCAAGAAGATGTACCGACAGATATCTGTCCATAAAAAGGACCAGCATTTTCAAAGCATATTATGGCGATTCAATCAAAGTGAACCCATCCAGCACTTGCAATTGGGAACAGTAACTTATGAGACAGCATGCGCTTCATATCTTGCAATCCGTACACTACATCAACTAGCCGCAAATGAGATCAAATAATATCCAAATGTAGCACAAACGTTAGTCACAGACTTTTACGTTGACAACGTGCTAACTGGATCTGATAAGCTGGGCGATCTTGTCAAAACACATCCGAACATCGGAAAGGGAAACCCAACTTCCCCTGAATATTGCAGTAACAGAGAACATCAAAACCTTCAGTATTCAATGGTATGCTTTGAGGATAAAGCGGGGGATAAATTTTAGCCCACCTTGATGATTCGAATTTCACGGGTTTTATGACTCATCGTCCACCGCGTACGATGTTGCAGTATACATCCGAGTAGGGTCACCCTGATTGTGGCCAAATTAAAAGTTGCTCCAGTTAAAGTTCATTCAATACCAAGATTAGAACTCAATTGAGCAGTTATGTTAGTGAAACTCAGGGATGAAGCTGTCAACGCGCACAATTAGAATAATATTCCCCGATTTTATTGGACAGATTCTACGGTCGTACTTTCATGGATTTGCAGCCCAGCTACTATGTGGAAAAATTATGTCGCTAACTGTGTGAGCGTCGCATCATTCAACAGAATAGCTCCAAAGAACGCTGCAATCATGTCAGCACTCATGGCAACCCAGCTGTAATTGCCACAAGAGAAATGAGTTGATTAGCTCAGCGCATGCATTATACGCATGTTTCCAGCAATATTGTTAACAAACTGTGCGGAAAAGGAGGAAAAGCTAGCATCATTAACTGTCACTACATAAGAGCCACCAACAATCCTAACAATGTACTCATCCTTTCACAAACTATATAGGACTGTTGTGCTATGCCATCGATTCACCTTTAACACCAAGCACTACAAGATGAAACGCCTAGGATACTTGCCCGAGTTAGAACTCAGAGAAAAGCTACCAACAAATGCATGGAGATATCGCAAAAGTACGCGTTCAAAGAAGAAATCCTGCACATATTTAAAAATGACGGAGTTCAGACAAATAGCCACAATAAATCCTTATCTCCCTCCATGGGTCGATAGGGAAGAATCCTCAATGTAAGCAGTCTTATTCACAATGCACTTTTTAAAAAGACAGCAAAAACCCAGCTATTATCCGAAAAGGTCACCTAGCAACTCATTTGGTAAGACAGGCACAATAACAAATGCTACATGGTGGGAGTCAACTAACTTTAGCTACGTTACGACTCAAATATTAGATACTCTCAGGACAAACATTGGTGAAGAAGGTTTTGCGAGAGTTTATGGCATGCTTTAAAATCACAGGTAGACCTAGGAATCAACTTATGGGAAATTTACCATCCTCCAGAGTGCAATTAGGAAACCCTTTCTACAAACAGTATTGACTACGCAGGAGCTATCACTATAAAATTGAATAGAGGAAGAGGAGCCAAAGCTACAAAGGTATACATAGCAATCTTTATATGCATGGCAACAAAGGCCTTTCACTTAGAACTGGTGTCTGATGTGACAACAAATGCATATGTTGCAGCTCTCAAGCGATTCATCGCAAGATGTAAAAAGTGCCAAATAATATTCAAAGACTGTGGCTATAATTTTTTAGGAGCCAACAAACAGCTACAGGCAATCCACAAAGCATCTCTTCAAGCATGTTGCTCTGTAATTGCTAACCAAGGCAAATTCATCGCTCCTAGTAGTCCACATTTTGGTAGACTCTGGGATTCTGGCGTAAAACTAATGAATGCTCATTTTTACAAGACAATTTGGCATCAAATTCTCAATGAAAAGGAGATGAATACGTTTCTAGCCCAAATTGAAGCTTGTATGAATTCACGTCCACTAACGTAAGTGAATGATGAGCCGAACGATTTGGCTGGATTAACACCGGGCCATTTTTTAACTGGAGATAACCTGTTCAAAATCAAGGATGACCTTAGTGAAGATAATTGTACTTTATTGGAAAGGTGGCAGCTGGTTCAGCAAATGAAGAACTCTTTTTGGTGAAGATTGACAGAAGGATATTTGCAACGTCTTCAGCAGAGATCAAAGTGGTTGGAGAAACAAAATAACAAGATAGAGTAACTAGTGCTTGTGAAGATGGACAACATTCCGTTGATGAAATGGCCGCTAGCAAGGATCATAGCAACACACCTTGGACAAGACGCTCTAGTTCGAATCGTATCCATGTAGATGAACGGAAATATAAAAAAACGACCCATTGTTAAAATCTGCAAATTGCCCTTTAATGTCATGAAAGAACAGTCACCAGAAGCAAGGGTAGAAGCACCCATAACAAAGAATCGATAGCAATCCAATATGGCATTAAATATCTGACAGCGTAAACTGATGACATAAAAAAGAGACAAAAGAAAACCCTACCCAGCATCTCAACAGTTTTGTTAACCACGCTTTTAATGCTTGAAATTTTGCCACCTTCCACGGTGTCAGAAGCGGTGGTCTCTACATAGAAGAGGTTGGAAAAAGAAATATCAACCGAGGAACTTTACAACTCAACATTGAACTTCCATTATCTGATCTGGCCACCAATTTGAATAATATGCCAAGTATCAATGCAAGTTTACACTTTATTTGCTCCTAGGACAAGCAAACAACTGAAAACGTGCTTTGCTGAGATTTAGTCCAGAACATATCGGAGATGATCGGTGACACAACATAAAATGCATTTATTGCGTTTTATGCACCATCACACGAAACGGGCAATATTTGGCCAAATGCTTACAGCAGTTTTTGAAGTCAACGATGAAATCATCGCAGACGTAAAAACCTTACCTACAAACCAGGAAACTATCAAAAATCTGATCAACCACCAAAGGAAGATTTTACTTCAAGCCACAAAGAAACTTAACACAACATGCAGCAGAATCGACCACCAACTTCGACGATTCTCCAATCAACTGAACAAAGGCCTCGAACAAATCAACAAACCGAAAAACTGGTACTCTAAGATAGATGCAAACCAATTAACTACCCAGTTCTTAGCAACATATCAACGCGCCACTAATTTCATCGAAGAACAGTTTTTTATTTACAACAGTATTTTGATAGCAATCCATAGCAAGGTAGGAATACTAGATTGCATTAAACTCACAGACCTTGAAGTAATCATTCAAAGTACACAAGCCCTTTTGCCAGCTGACCTTACTATTCTGCATTCCGCAACGTCAAGACTCGTAACAGAATCAACCGAGTATAGTATCAAACGTCACGGTGTTGTGGTGATCTAATATAACATCGAGACATGAGGCTCGGCCAATGTCTCGAGCATTACTAACGCTTCATACATTGGTTTTCATTGGTATACTGCATCATGCGCAAAAGCGTGTATGCGTGAGTATGCCATATCCTTCGTGCTTGTCCAGTTAGCTTGGCATTCAACAACCGAGAAAACTGGGTAAATCGAAATAAAAGATATATAAAATCACCAACAGCGCCGATTTTGTTAAGCTAATTTTAAATGCCTAGCCACCCGGGGCAAGTTTCGTTGGGGGTAGCACCAATATACCCACTTGTACATCTTTGGTGCGTACGCGAATCCACTCGATTGGCCTGAAATACCTAAAAACTCCACTGTAGAGCTTCCCCAATGAAACGCACAAATTCCTTATTAAATATATTTATCAGTACTTCAGATCACATTCAGTTATCATGATTTTTGATGGTTACGGATGCTCCCCGTTTACGGTGCTGCTCTGCCTTAAAATCTAATTCTAGCACTTTAATTTGCCTTTTAAATGACTCCCGCTCCGCTTTGGTTACAGCAAGACGTGCCAATCGGCGCAGGTTACTGCTCTTGTGGCGATATTCTGCAATGCGCCCGCCTCTTTGCCACTTCTCTTCCGCCTCGACCACAGACGTATCAAGCGGCTTGACCAAGCAGAACCAGATTTCCTCGATAGTGATTGACATGAAAAATGTTTTTCCTCCCTCGTGAATGGACACTTGTGATCTAAAAAATCTGAAATAATTATCAAGGGAGCTATTTATGAGTATAACAATAACAAATACCTCAGAAGTCAAAATTCGTTCAACTTTGTTAATAATAGTAGGATCTTTGCATTTCATATTTTCTCCAATAAAATCGTCCTTGACATGTTTCTTGGTTTTATTCGTTACTGGGGACTGCGTTTTGTACGTAGGGTACAAAACCCTTCTGACATGAGCGTATGTCTGTCTACCCAACTTGTTGCTGCTTAACAACGAGTGGCCTTCCGCTCGCGTGCCCTTTTATAGTATAGAATAATGTAATTCGATCACATGATTCTATACCATAAATTGGTGTTTGTATGAGGTTTCCACTCAAATGGGAAATAAATGGCCACGTCTTCGTTTGGATCTTCATCCGGTTGGGAGGGGGAACCGCTTCCATCTGGATGCCCCACTCTTATTTGTGGACCATGAGAACCATCGGTAACGACGAAGTCTCTGTAAGTCCGTCAAATTTTGCCCGGCACAATATGTTCCTGGTACAAACATAGCAGCCCTTAGTAGGTTACCTCGGCATACGACCCTTTAATTCGTGAATACGAAATATTTTTGTAGTGTGTCCTTGTGTTGGGGGAAAGAACCCTCCCCACGATACCGCATCGCTAGCCTGCCAGCACATTCACGCGTCCCCAGACAAGGCCAATCTCGGCAGATCTTAACATCCTTTTCCGCCGCGGCAGCAAGCCATTGCTGTAGTCCTTTACGGACATTTAATCAACCTACTTTCACTATACATCCGTGGTGCAACTTATAGGTGGAACCAATTTTGCATACATGGACTTGCGAAATTTGCAGTTTGAGACAAATCCACCAGACTTGCGAAATTTGCAATCGGGAGCAAATTATATGCATTAGATTTATGACCATCATCCATAGTTCGTCTTGTAGGAGTTGGACTTGCTGGTGGAACCAATTTTCTGGCAAATCAGTAAAATTCTACGAGCAACTAGCATTGTTACACCATCTCAGTAGTAGGGCTTGCATATGGGGGAATTTTGCATACTTGGAATCGCGAAGTTTCCATTTAGGAACAAGTTGTCAAACTTTTACCTGTAATAATCAGCATTGGTGGTGCATCTTACAAAAGTTAGACTTGTAGTTCATGTCAATTTCGATCGGAAAACGTTAAATGCGGGATAAATAAGCAAAGTTGGACGAGCATCAAATAGAGGCGGTGCATCATCACAGCGTTTGGCATTGCATTCGATGAACATTGCATCTAAAAACAACTCCGCATAATTGGACGTGTGAAATTGGCAAATTTAAATAAGCGACATCATTTGTACCTAAGCAAGATTACATTGAGGCTAAACCAGCAATCTGAGCAAGGTTAAGGTTTGTTCATTTCTAGCAGCAAGATGAGTAGCCAAGAAACGGCCTTTAAATAAATATAGAGGCTTATTTCAAACTTCAAGAAAGATAACGAGTCGAGACACAGCCTTGCATACTTTCAAACAAGCCTGAAAAGGTTGAAATCATTACGAGCAATGTAGGAAGACCAGCATGAGGAGGAATACCAATGTCTGAAAGGGGAGAGCAAAACAATATGGAATTTGAGAGGTTAGAAGATCTTATCATGGACTTTCTTTCATTATTCCAGTCCGAAATAAATGGTTATTCACCAGATGATATAGCTCCAGCAACAGGTAACACTTTTGCGCCTGCTGACGCTGTTAAATTAGAAAAGGTGAGAATACCATCATACAATGGTAGCTATGCGGACTGGTTTGCATTCCATCATCTTTTCCAAAGCATGGTGCACAAGAATCCCCAGCTAACAAAAGTTCAGAAACTTCAATACCTTACGAGTGCTCTCCGCGGAGAAGCTGAACAGCTCATCCGTTATCTAAGTATAACAGAGGTAAATTACGAGCTGGCATGGGCCTTACTTTCCAAGAGGTATGACAACCACCGAGTCATGGCTCACGAAATGATGCATTGATCCTTTTACATTGAACCCTGCACGCTCAACGACCCATCCGGACTAAGGCGAATGCTATATACCATGAATCAATAACTGGGATCATTTGCACTTACAACAATTATTCTGCTAAACCAAAAACTTGATGAAGAATTCAGAAGGGAATGGCAATGAGATATTTCGGATATAACTGAGATTCCCAACTTATAAAGGTCTTTAATTAGACTTTCATGAACAACGGTTCTCAATGCTAAAAGCGTTGTCACCAATAAAACTGAAAACAAAAGCAATCAAAGTGAACACCATTCAAGTCAACGTAAAAATTTCATGTCCAATGTGCAAAGCCAAACATAAGCTTTTTGATTGCAACTCATTTAAACAACCCACTCTGCAAGCACGATGTGAAGTGATTGAAAAACCCAATCCATGCTTCAACTGTTTTGAACAACATCGAGCAAATAAATGCACTTCTAGCCACAGTTGAAAATTTGCAGTAAGAAACAGACCAACCTTTTGAACTTACCGTTGGCAGAATCTCCCTTTCAACCTAAGGCTGCAGCTTCATCAGTGGTACAAGGTCAAAGTGTTTCCACCAAGTAAAATTACGTGTGCTGCTTGCAACGGATCAAATATCAGTATGCCGTCCTGATGGAAGGTGCTGAGCATTTCGAGTATTTTTAGATTTTTTTTTTTAGATTCCAGAGAGCGCCGCGCTATTTACCTGCGCCGAAACGAGGATGCGAGGGAGATGGTTGTCCGCGAGGAGAGACAACGCTCGCTCAACGATTGGCAGCAGTCTTGGAGGAATTGCACGAAGGGAAGGTGGACTGCGCGCCTCATCCCGGATGTGAGACCGTGGCTAAATCGAAGGCATGGTGAGACTGACTTTTATCTGACCCAGCTTTTGAGCGGGCACGGGTGTTTTCAGTCTTACCTGCACAAGATCGGCAAGTCACGGTCTCCCGATTGTCGGTTTTGCCCAGGAGAGGAGGACAATGCCTGTCACACATTTTTTGGGTGTACCAAATGGGCCAGGCTGCGAAGGGAACTCTACAGGGAGACGGGAGAGCTCACCCCGGATAATATAGTAGCGGTGATGCTCGAATCGGTTGACAAATGGAACCAGGTGGCACATTATGCTCGGGCAGTCCTAAAATATAAAAGGGACTCACAGCAGCCGGAGGCACTGGGGCTGGGGGATCGCTCTTTTGGCAATTCTTCTTCCTTTCTCCCCTTCCGCTAGGAAAGGGACTCCCCAGCTTGAAGGCGCCCCACGGCGTAACAAAACGAGACCTGGCCCGAAGTAATGTGCCAAACGGTTCCAGGCTAGGTCCTCAGATTGACAGGGGAGGTGTTTAGTGGGTAGTCCAAGGGTATCCTCCATGGGAGTCCCACACTGCCAGACTCGGCGGGCATAAATGCCTTCACCTCCCTACCACAAAAAAAAAAAAAAAAAATTTAGATTCCGGAGGACAGCGATCATTTATAAGTGAATCAGTAGTTCAATTATTACAGGCGAAACGCAACGGCTCCAAACTCAAGATCAGTGAAATTGAAGCGGTTGAAAATGTCACGTCCAGAGGAGAAACCAATTTTTGTGTATTATTCAAGATGAAAGTGGAAACAGGGAAGAGTTCACTTTTGTACCACTTATTCTCACAACAATAACCGCACGGTTGCCATGCGCTGAAATCCCTCTAGTTATTCCACAGGGGTTAACAATTCATGATTAAGTGGACCCGAGATTAAATGAACCGTCAACCGTGGACATCCTTATTGGAGCAGATCTCTATGGTAAGTTATTGCTGCCAGGACTTCTGGCTGTTCAACCACGTGCCCAGAAGACGAAACTTGGTTGGGTGCTCTCTGAAACAGTTCCATGCAAACCATCTACTGGAGTAAGGTGATTTGTATCTTATCAAGGTTTGGAAGAAAACTTTGCGTCAATTTCGGGAGACCGAAGAGTTTCCAGCAATAAAACACTTGGCCGATGAAGAAAGAGAAAATAAGGATCACTATGTGCAACCAGTGTTTCGACAACCAACAGGAAAATACATTGTTAACATACCGTTCAAGGATGAAATGGTGGTGTTTAACGTATCTCAAAAGGGCTCGAAAGGAAACTCGTTAAACGATCTTCTTTACGCCGGTCATGCAATACAAGGAAACTTATTACACCTTTTGATGCGATGGAGGTAACATATGTTTATCATTGCAGCTGACATCAAGAAGATGTACCGACAGATATCTGTCCATAAAAAGGACCAGCATTTTCAAAGCATATTATGGCGATTCAATCAAAGTGAACCCATCCAGCACTTGCAATTGGGAACAGTAACTTATGAGACAGCATGCGCTTCATATCTTGCAATCCGTACACTACATCAACTAGCCGCAAATGAGATCAAATAATATCCAAATGTAGCACAAACGTTAGTCACAGACTTTTACGTTGACAACGTGCTAACTGGATCTGATAAGCTGGGCGATCTTGTCAAAACACATCCGAACATCGGAAAGGGAAACCCAACTTCCCCTGAATATTGCAGTAACAGAGAACATCAAAACCTTCAGTATTCAATGGTATGCTTTGAGGATAAAGCGGGGGATAAATTTTAGCCCACCTTGATGATTCGAATTTCACGGGTTTTATGACTCATCGTCCACCGCGTACGATGTTGCAGTATACATCCGAGTAGGGTCACCCTGATTGTGGCCAAATTAAAAGTTGCTCCAGTTAAAGTTCATTCAATACCAAGATTAGAACTCAATTGAGCAGTTATGTTAGTGAAACTCAGGGATGAAGCTGTCAACGCGCACAATTAGAATAATATTCCCCGATTTTATTGGACAGATTCTACGGTCGTACTTTCATGGATTTGCAGCCCAGCTACTATGTGGAAAAATTATGTCGCTAACTGTGTGAGCGTCGCATCATTCAACAGAATAGCTCCAAAGAACGCTGCAATCATGTCAGCACTCATGGCAACCCAGCTGTAATTGCCACAAGAGAAATGAGTTGATTAGCTCAGCGCATGCATTATACGCATGTTTCCAGCAATATTGTTAACAAACTGTGCGGAAAAGGAGGAAAAGCTAGCATCATTAACTGTCACTACAGAAGAGCCACCAACAATCCTAACAATGTACTCATCCTTTCACAAACTATATAGGACTGTTGTGCTATGCCATCGATTCACCTTTAACACCAAGCACTACAAGATGAAACGCCTAGGATACTTGCCCGAGTTAGAACTCAGAGAAAAGCTACCAACAAATGCATGGAGATATCGCAAAAGTACGCGTTCAAAGAAGAAATCCTGCACATATTTAAAAATGACGGAGTTCAGACAAATAGCCACAATAAATCCTTATCTCCCTCCATGGGTCGATAGGGAAGAATCCTCAATGTAAGCAGTCTTATTCACAATGCACTTTTTAAAAAGACAGCAAAAACCCAGCTATTATCCGAAAAGGTCACCTAGCAACTCATTTGGTAAGACAGGCACAATAACAAATGCTACATGGTGGGAGTCAACTAACTTTAGCTACGTTACGACTCAAATATTAGATACTCTCAGGACAAACATTGGTGAAGAAGGTTTTGCGAGAGTTTATGGCATGCTTTAAAATCACAGGTAGACCTAGGAATCAACTTATGGGAAATTTACCATCCTCCAGAGTGCAATTAGGAAACCCTTTCTACAAACAGTATTGACTACGCAGGAGCTATCACTATAAAATTGAATAGAGGAAGAGGAGCCAAAGCTACAAAGGTATACATAGCAATCTTTATATGCATGGCAACAAAGGCCTTTCACTTAGAACTGGTGTCTGATGTGACAACAAATGCATATGTTGCAGCTCTCAAGCGATTCATCGCAAGATGTAAAAAGTGCCAAATAATATTCAAAGACTGTGGCTATAATTTTTTAGGAGCCAACAAACAGCTACAGGCAATCCACAAAGCATCTCTTCAAGCATGTTGCTCTGTAATTGCTAACCAAGGCAAATTCATCGCTCCTAGTAGTCCACATTTTGGTAGACTCTGGGATTCTGGCGTAAAACTAATGAATGCTCATTTTTACAAGACAATTGGGCATCAAATTCTCAATGAAAAGGAGATGAATACGTTTCTAGCCCAAATTGAAGCTTGTATGAATTCACGTCCACTAACGTAAGTGAATGATGAGCCGAACGATTTGGCTGGATTAACACCGGGCCATTTTTTAACTGGAGATAACCTGTTCAAAATCAAGGATGACCTTAGTGAAGATAATTGTACTTTATTGGAAAGGTGGCAGCTGGTTCAGCAAATGAAGAACTCTTTTTGGTGAAGATTGACAGAAGGATATTTGCAACGTCTTCAGCAGAGATCAAAGTGGTTGGAGAAACAAAATAACAAGATAGAGTAACTAGTGCTTGTGAAGATGGACAACATTCCGTTGATGAAATGGCCGCTAGCAAGGATCATAGCAACACACCTTGGACAAGACGCTCTAGTTCGAATCGTATCCATGTAGATGAACGGAAATATAAAAAAACGACCCATTGTTAAAATCTGCAAATTGCCCTTTAATGTCATGAAAGAACAGTCACCAGAAGCAAGGGTAGAAGCACCCATAACAAAGAATCGATAGCAATCCAATATGGCATTAAATATCTGACAGCGTAAACTGATGACATAAAAAAGAGACAAAAGAAAACCCTACCCAGCATCTCAACAGTTTTGTTAACCACGCTTTTAATGCTTGAAATTTTGCCACCTTCCACGGTGTCAGAAGCGGTGGTCTCTACATAGAAGAGGTTGGAAAAAGAAATATCAACCGAGGAACTTTACAACTCAACATTGAACTTCCATTATCTGATCTGGCCACCAATTTGAATAATATGCCAAGTATCAATGCAAGTTTACACTTTATTTGCTCCTAGGACAAGCAAACAACTGAAAACGTGCTTTGCTGAGATTTAGTCCAGAACATATCGGAGATGATCGGTGACACAACATAAAATGCATTTATTGCGTTTTATGCACCATCACACGAAACGGGCAATATTTGGCCAAATGCTTACAGCAGTTTTTGAAGTCAACGATGAAATCATCGCAGACGTAAAAACCTTACCTACAAACCAGGAAACTATCAAAAATCTGATCAACCACCAAAGGAAGATTTTACTTCAAGCCACAAAGAAACTTAACACAACATGCAGCAGAATCGACCACCAACTTCGACGATTCTCCAATCAACTGAACAAAGGCCTCGAACAAATCAACAAACCGAAAAACTGGTACTCTAAGATAGATGCAAACCAATTAACTACCCAGTTCTTAGCAACATATCAACGCGCCACTAATTTCATCGAAGAACAGTTTTTTATTTACAACAGTATTTTGATAGCAATCCATAGCAAGGTAGGAATACTAGATTGCATTAAACTCACAGACCTTGAAGTAATCATTCAAAGTACACAAGCCCTTTTGCCAGCTGACCTTACTATTCTGCATTCCGCAACGTCAAGACTCGTAACAGAATCAACCGAGTATAGTATCAAACGTCACGGTGTTGTGGTGATCTAATATAACATCGAGACATGAGGCTCGGCCAATGTCTCGAGCATTACTAACGCTTCATACATTGGTTTTCATTGGTATACTGCATCATGCGCAAAAGCGTGTATGCGTGAGTATGCCATATCCTTCGTGCTTGTCCAGTTAGCTTGGCATTCAACAACCGAGAAAACTGGGTAAATCGAAATAAAAGATATATAAAATCACCAACAGCGCCGATTTTGTTAAGCTAATTTTAAATGCCTAGCCACCCGGGGCAAGTTTCGTTGGGGGTAGCACCAATATACCCACTTGTACATCTTTGGTGCGTACGCGAATCCACTCGATTGGCCTGAAATACCTAAAAACTCCACTGTAGAGCTTCCCCAATGAAACGCACAAATTCCTTATTAAATATATTTATCAGTACTTCAGACCACATTCAGTTATCATGATTTTTGATGGTTACGGATGCTCCCCGTTTACGGTGCTGCTCTGCCTTAAAATCTAATTCTAGCACTTTAATTTGCCTTTTAAATGACTCCCGCTCCGCTTTGGTTACAGCAAGACGTGCCAATCGGCGCAGGTTACTGCTCTTGTGGCGATATTCTGCAATGCGCCCGCCTCTTTGCCACTTCTCTTCCGCCTCGACCACAGACGTATCAAGCGGCTTGACCAAGCAGAACCAGATTTCCTCGATAGTGATTGACTTTGGATCCACTCTGGGCATCGCAGCAATTGCTTCCTCAAGCGGCGGATGGGGTTGAGATGTCACCACAGGTTGCCGGTGGTTAGTTAGTGGCTGACCAGCCGCCCCTCACGTATGTCGATCGTGGTGATTGCTGGCAGTGCGAGCTGGTCGTTTGGTTGCCGGTGGCGATTTGGCCCAAATTGTAATATCTGCATGATCGCTGATGTTGCGTGGTGCCTGTAAGGTCGCTGGTGATGCGTGGTGGCCATACAGCTGCCGACGGTTAGATGGTGGCAATCCAGTCGACGCTCATTTATGTTGGTCATGGTGGTTGCTGGTGATGCAAGCTGGTCGTTTAGTTGCCGGTGCTGATTTGGCCTAAATTTCAATCTGCGCACGGTAGTTAAATTGAGTTCGCATTAAATTGCTCGTTCCTGGGCAAAATGCCTAAGAAAAACTACTGCTCGGACAAGAACCTTGAGCAGGGCAAGTAACACTGCTTAGGTCCCGTCTTGTTGACTAGCTGGCTGATGTACGTACGGGCTGGTTAACTAGCTGGCTAATGTGCGTAATGTTATCCGTACGTCCTCTTGGATCCAGGCTGGTGGTTGCCTAGCTTGCTGATGTGCGTAAGGTTATCCGTACGGCTACTTGGATCCGGGCTGGTTGACTAGCTGGCTGATGTGCGTAAGATTACTCGTATGGCTACTTGGGTCCGGGATGGAACCCTCTTGAGGGCTTTCAGTCTCGGGCGACATACCTTGAGATAGTTCTACTTGGGCAAAGGCCTTGAGTAGGACAAGCGTAGTATCAAGAGTGATTGATTTGTTCATGGCCATGTACATTTATACGAAAATAATGCTTACCTCAAGTTTACCTTTTTTGCATTTATTTCTTTGCTTAGTCAATTAAAATAACGATTAATTTTAATAATAAATCCGGTCAATGGATTGTTTGGGTAATTTTCACTTGGCCATTTATCGGTGACTAGTAACAATACTTAAGCTTTTCGAGAAGTGATTTTTTATAGGTATTACTTCGATTTACCCCAGCTTTGTGAGTTAGTCAATGCCAAGCTAACTGGACGAGCACGTAGTATATGGCATACTCACGTATACACTTACTTCTCAAGCTTTTGCACATGATGCAGTATACCTACGAGAACCAATGTGTGAAGCGTTAGTAATGCTCGCCGAATGTCTTGAGGTTATATTAGATCACCACAACAATGGCTTTTTACCGATCATCGACAATCGAAGTCCAACCTCATCAAGGCTGCACCATGTCCCTTCCACCAGAACCGCACGCTTTTTACAACATTTAACATTTCCAGCTCAACTATAGGAGTCAATTACAACGACCAAGTATACTTTGAGACAACAAGCAACAAGCTAGCAACGGGCTTACGACTTCAAATTATCTTCTGTCCAGCACAATTCTAATCGACATGAAAGGCAAGGTAAACTGTGTAATACAGGAGCTGTACAATCTACACAATCAACCTACATGTCCCCAAATACCATTTCGAACGTCTTCGCTCATTTTCCGACAAATGATGTCGATTAACGCATGGTTATTCTTCACCTCGCAACCAGTTTATGCTCAGACAGTTTGCCGGGGAGTACGCAAAGATATTCTCATCAATGGAACAGGAATTATCAAACTCACACAGGATTGCCAATTGCAAGCCCAAGAATTTATCCTCGGAGCTGATCAGAGCCAAGCGGGACACTCCTTTCCAATATACATCTCACCAACGATGCTGGATTTAAATACCACACTACATTATACTCATATCAAGCAGCTAAACATTTCAACCATCATCGGGACAGAGGAGTCCTTCACAGCACTTAGAACAGAGCAGGAAGAACTAGCAGCAGAAATTGACAATGTCGAATGGAAAACGGTCCAGCATCATAAAACGTTGTCAACAATTTCCATAATATTTTCTGGGCTGATCCTTGCCAGTCCGGGTATCACTTTCATTTACCGATGTTTACAGAATATACCCAGAGGAACTCACTGCCTATCAAAACCATCCTCATTGGTGCAACAAACACCAACTTTATTACCCTGAAGGCTCTTGGTGGGCGGCTATGTAAACTAATTAGTTTTAATGAGAGTAATTCCTTATTATATTAGGCTAAAAATAGTATTTTTTATCATTCAATGTTAGTAACATAGTTCTAACAAATAATTCAATTCAATCAATATTTTAAAAGTTTACTTGAAGTTGCATGGGCAGCAAAATCAATAAAAATCATGATTCTAAATTAATCCATCTATCCGGCATGCACCCGAACAAATTTATTCACCTTCTTCTTCTTAGCACTACAGCCCCTTTCGGGCCTTCGCTTCCTGCAAACAGCGCCTCCAACTGTCTTGGTATGTTGACCGCGTCCTCCAATTCCGAAATCTGAACAGCGATAGACTGTCTTCGTCGACTAAGTCAGACCAGCGTTTCCTCGGTTTCCCCACAAGCCGCCGGCCTTCAGTTCTCCCAGCAAATACCTTCTTGGGTATCCTTGTTCGTCCATACGATTCATGTGTCCAGCCCATTGCAGCTTCCGCACTCCTACATTCCTTGAGACCTCCGGGTCGTCAAAAATTTCATACAGCTCATGGTTGTTTCGAATTCGCCATTGGTCCCCGTCTAGTTTCACTCCGATTATTTGACTCAGGACCCGACGCTCAAAGGCGTTCAATATATTGGCGGATGCTTGGGTTAGGGTCCATGTTTCACACCCATAGCATAACAAAGGTTTTATCACAGATTTGTATACTTGGAGCTTTGTTCCCTGTGTATGCAGCTGGTCTTCAAGATCGTCAATACTGAATAGAATATTTTATTTGCGAGCTGCATTCGTCGGCGTATTTCGTCTCTTTCATCGCCCGTTTTCGTTACTTTGGCACCTAAATACACAAATTCGCTAACGTTCTCGATACTGCATTTGCCAAGTGTGATATTTTGTGTATTTGAGGGTTTTTTTCTCGACTGCGTCATTAACTTTGTTTTATTTTCCTTGATTTGTAGCCCTACTAGTTTTGCTTCGCTGTCGAGTTTCAGGAAGAGTTCTTTGGCAGTTGTTAATGACCGTGACAGATTGTTGATGTCATCCGCATAGACCACTAGTTGGCTCGACTTGTATAGTAATGTACCTCGCGTATCGATACGCAGCTTCCGTATGACGTAATCCAGAGCCAAATTGAATAGCAATGGGGCCAGCCCATCTCCCTGCTTTAGTCCGATATTTGTGTCAAAGACATCGGTGAGTTGGTTATTGATGCGGACTTTGGAGGTCGTCGACGGCATTGTCATGTTGGATGGGACGCCAAAACCAAGCATTATTTGGTACAGTACGTTACGATCAATACTGTCGTATGCTTGCTTGAAGTCAACGAAAATTTGGTGTACGTCGATGTTGAACTCCCAGCATTTTTCAAGTCCCTGCTTGACTGTGAACAATTGGTCTGTTGTTGATCTACCTGGCCTAAAACTACCTTGATATTCCCCAATAATACTGTTGGCGTATGATCCGATTTAATTTTCTAAAATTTTAGAAACTATTTTGTACGCCGTACAAAGTAGTGATATGCCTCTATAATTTTCGCACTGTAGCTTGTCACCTTTTTTGTGGATAGGGAATATAATTGATTGATTCACGTATGTGAAATTAATGCCATCTTGATCAATTTCAGCAAAGACAATCAATTCTAAAGTTCAAACCACGTATATTAAACTTGCTTGAGGTGGCGATAATTTCCAACAAGCGCTACAAAGTAAAATTGGTATATTAGCAAAATTGGACAGTAAAATCTAAATGGGTAACGGATATAAAGCATTATTTTGTAGAACTTTGACTAACACCTTTCAATTTAAGTTTACGCAGGAAACAACATCAACGTACCATATTCTACTGTTAATATCAACAGAGTCCTTGAAAGGATCACAATTCTGTGCCGATGTATTTTAGTTCAGTATATTGTCCTCTATTTGAGACCCCTATAATCAATCATGCTGAAAAACCGAGGTGAAAACCGGAAATTTTCTAATTTTAATGGTAAAAGTCGTTTACCGTGACTTAGTTTTCTTGAACTTTTTTTTTTCTTTGTGTTTGGGAGGTGAATGTCATTTATGTACAGAGTGTGGGACTCTCATGCTCGCAAGAAGGCGACTGAACTACCCACTAAACACCTCATCTGTCAACTTGAGAACCTAGTCTGGAACTGTTTGACACATTGCTTCGGCCCAGGTTCTGATTGAAAGTATCACGTAACATTTGCGGAAGCAGGATCCTTCTATCCATCTTCGTTCAAAAGTTATGCGTGAGCATCCATAAAACAAGTTGGGTAAACAGACCTATGCTCATGTCAGCAGGGTTTTGTACCCAACTGCTCAGAAATGTAGTCACCAGCAACGAATAAAGTCAAGGAATATGCCAAAGTGATGTGCAAGTTGAAAAAAAAATCCATTGTTTTTCTATTTTCAACGGTCACCATTTTGTTGCAAACCAACAAAAATCACTCAAATCATGAATTAGCAAAAATATTAACGTTATTGACCTTATTTGAAAATTAGAAGAAAATCAAATCAAAACTGCATTGACTGATTCGATGGAAAGTCCATAAAATATCAAAACCTGTGTTACTGTTCTTGTAATTGGAGAAATTTCAAATGGCTATAAATTCCGTGTATATCATTCGATTTTCATCACAGTTACAAAGTTTAAGGACCTTTTATAGGATTACTCAAACGTCGAATTTCGTTCGGTTTAAGGGTACCTATACGATTTTATTGGGGAAAATGTGAAATCCGAAGATCATACTACGATTGATGAAGTTGAGCGAATTTTGACTTCTAAGGTATTTTCTGTTCTTGTACTCATAAACATCTACCTCCATATTTTTTTCCGATTTTTTGGATCACGGGTGTCTAATCGCGAGGGGGGACCCAAATTGTTCGTGTATTTCCCCTCTCTGTGCGCCCCTTGAAGCAAAAAGTGTCAAATTAAAACCTGTTTTGAAATGTTCTCATTAAGACCTTTTATTTGCTAACCATATCAGCTACCTTTGTATAATTTTTTTTTGGCGACCACTCCCCTATATGGGGAGACCACTAAAATACCTTATAAAAATTTGTTTGAGCTGAACTAAAAGAAAGCACCACTTTACTACTGCATATAAAATTTGATGTTTCTAGCTTAAATAGTTTACGAAAAAAAGTTCTGTGACACTCGGACGGACAGACAGACGGACAGACAGGACGCAAAAATAATTTAACATGATCGTAAAAAGCAGCAAAAAATATATAATTTGGTAAGTCTAAAAAGTATTTTTGTCATTTTTCAATAGAATATTTCTTTGCCATTTTTGGGGTAGAGTCATATTCCATCGGTGTAAAATTTTGTGGTTTATCGGCAAAAAACTTGGCCAAGTGATTTTCACAGTCCCTTTTTGAAGTGAATTTCTTTTCATTAAGGAAGTTTTGCAGAGAAACATATGGTAGTCTGATGGTGCAAGGTTTGTCCTATACGGTGGATGCATAAAAACTTTCTAGCGAAGCTCTGTCAATTTTTGCCGGGTGATCAAAGATATGTGTGGTCTGGCATTGTCATGATGGAACACAACGCCCTTTCTTTTGATCAATTCTGGCCAATTTTTTGAATTGCTTGTTGCAAACTGGTTAATTGCTGACAGTACAGAGCTGCTTATGTGTCGGTCTTCTACAATGTTTTGTAAGATTTCATCAACTTTTTCAGTGATTGGCCAACCTGAGCGAGGTGCATCATTGAAATCAAAATTTCCAGAACGAGAGCGAGTGAACCATCTTTTGGCTGTGGTTTTGGATAAAGTATCCCGATCGCAAACACCACAAATTTTTTCACGAGCCTGCGATGTATTTTCACCTTGATCGTAGTGATATTGTAAAATATAACCAGTTTTTTCAGAAATTTCACTCATTTTTAAATGATTACAACTTTTGACACCAACTACGAAACACAAAACTGTTCCTAGGAAAATTGTAGACTGGAATGTCATCTTTCAAACGCATGTCATTTTGGATCAATCTCATTAGTACTGTCCGATATATGAAAACGAACACCATTTAGTGAAAAACAAGTTGAGTAAGCGGGAGAGTGCTCCTACCAGAAGGTCTTTGTAAATATCCTAGGGTAAGAAACAAGTTTTCTAAGAGCGTGAATCGATAACTTGAAGTATTTATCCGATACTTTGAGTGGAAATCGTTCAAATTTCTGCAAAAGATGTACAGTTTCTTTCATAAGCACAATTCAGCCGCCATTTTGATCCAGCTGAATGCTCAGCCGATTGAACATATTGAAATTTTTGGTATATTTTGCCTTCCCTTGAGCCCCTAATTCATAAAATTACTTTTTTATTTCAGATTCTAAAAGTTTTTATTAAGACCTTTCATTTGATACCCCACTCGACTACCTTTGATTAAAAAAGTGTTTTAAGGGCTCATTCTTTATAAGGGGGAAGACCCCTTAAAAAGCTTTTAAATTTTTGGTAAGGCCTAAGCTTTTGTTAGACCATCACTTCTGACCTTTTCACAAAGCTTGAGCATTCTAGCTTCTATGGTTGCTGAGGAAACTTGCTGTGACGCACGGGCAGACGGACAGACAGACAGACGGACGGACAGGTCGCGAAACTAGTAGGTCTTTGTAAAAAAAATTTCTACAAAGACCTAAAAATGCTCAATACTTTTGAGACTATCCAATATATATAAAGAGATATATATATATATATATATATATATATATATATATATATATATATATATATATATATATATATATATATATATATATATATATATATATATAAATTTATATTTATACATGACAATAGATAAATACATATATATATATATGTATATATATATATATATATATATATATATATATATATATATGTATATATATATATATATATATATATATATATATATATATATATATATATATATATATATACATGTATATATATATATATATATATATATATATATATATATATATATATACATATATGTATATATGTATCTTTTGTCGCGTGTTATGGTTCGTGGGTAATAATGTTAATGCTCCGGGAAAGTGAAAATGCACTGTCTTTTAAATTAAGTTAAAAGAGTTTCACTATTTTACAATTTTACTTTTCACTTGCCTATCAATTTTTGTTTCAACTGTCTGTATCATGAAAATCACTCCACTTTATCAACCAATATCGCCTTTACTTCACGTTACACTCTATCGCAGTTTTACTATTCCCCATTCATTCAACTTGGCTTTATATAGGGTCTCTAGTTATTCAATCCATTTCTCTTACATTGGCGAATGTTCTGACGAGAACTACCTGGAATCTTCGAGCAATTCTGAGTGGCCGCAGTGACGTCACTTTCGGATGTTGATCAGGAATTTACTTGGTCCATTCTTGTGCTTTGGAGAACATTCGCTTCTTGGTCATGATTTTATTAATAGTTGCGAAAACAATTGGGACAGTAGCTCATAGAACTATTTGCACATGTAACACTGCCCCCACCTCAGTTCTTTTCGCCCCGAAAAGATGTGTCTTCCTCGATGTAATATGGGGCAAGACGATCCAAGTGCACGATTTTCAGTTTGGCTCTTTGCTTATAGTGTTCCTGCATGCGATATACCACGTAGTTGATTCGCTTCATAACCCAGTATGGTCCCTCCTAATTATGCTGCAACTTTGGAGACCTACCCTTCCGTCGCTGTGGGTTATATAGCCACACCAATTTATCTTGCTGGAAGCCAGTAGAATTTGCCTTTAGATCATACCTGGTCTTCATGTGGTCAGTAGCTGATTCGAGGTGATTTGGCACTGTCCGATTTATTTGATTCAATCATTGCCTTAGTTCACTTGCATACTCCGAGATAGTTTGGGGTTTCTCAGAGGGTGTTCCGAACTTTTTTATCAGTCGGCAGACGAATATCTTTCCAGAAATGATTTTGGCTGGGGCTTGGCCCGTCGATGCATGTTTGGCAGTTCTATACGCCATCAAAAATAATGGAATGTGCCAGTCCCTTTAGTTCTCGTCATCCATCTTCGCCAGGTATTTATTAAGTGTGCCGTTGAAATGTTCGACCATTCCATTGGATTGGAGATGCAGCGGTGTTGTCTTCGTTTCCCGTATCCCCAGCAGCTCGTACATTTCGCTAAAAACTAGTGACTCAAAGTGCCGGCCTTGATCCGAATGAAGTTCGCAAGGTACGCCGTACCTACTGACCCAACTTAACACTAGCTGTTCGGCTACAGTAGTTGCTTCCTGGTTGGGAATGGGGTAGACCTCGGGCCACTTGCTGAAATAATCGACCACAACCAGCGTGTATCGATTTCCCCAGTCAGATTCAGGGAAGGGTCCTGCGATGTCAACAGCAATCCTTTCAAATAGTACCTAAAGGTTCGCATTTGTCCCCTCAGTCGTCACTTTGGACCTTTGACGGAAGTGCAAATTCTGCAACTACGGCACCAGACCTCTACGTCTTCTCGAGCGTAGAGCCAGTAAAACCTCTCCTGCGATTTCGCTTAGGTCTTGTTAACACCAAGGTGGCCTCCCGAGGATCTTTCGTGCATTTTCTTAACCACATCGTGGATTCGGCTTTTGAGAAGTATAGTTTGCATCGTATAGGAGCTGACATCCGCCGTTTCCCATTTCCACTTGAGAACGCCACCCTCGACCTGGAGGGAGTTCCATTGTGCCCAATAGCTTTTCAGGGTTGAGCCATGCATCGAAACGTCCTTCAAATCCGGTTGCCCAGTTGTCTCCTTCCATACGAGCAACGGTCCGATGTCTCCATCGGCTAGGTGGGCGTTTTGAATCTTCTCCGATAACCAACCTTCATCGAATTCGGCCGTTATCAATCGCAGATCAACGGGCAGCTTCTTTTGCTCAGTCCGTCGGCAATGCTTGCAATTTGGTGGACATGGACGACGTGATAGGGCGCCAGCATTTCCATAAACTCTGCCCTTTTGATGAACAGTTTTGTAATCGTATGGTTGCAATCTATTGATACATCTCGCAACTTTTCCCTCGAGACTTTCAAGTGAAGCAGTAAACTCAGCGATGCATGGTGTGTTCAGCGAACAAATTTCTGGCCATATATGTACTTGTGGAACTGCTTTGTGGCCTCAATTATAGCCAATAGCTCTTTCCTAGTCACGCAGTAGTTCCTCTTAATTTTTGGGAGAAGTCGACTGTAATACCAGAGGACTCTGTCTTCGCCTTCGATCTGCTGGGAGATTACAGCTCCAATTGCGCCGTTGCTCGCATTGGTGTCAACTACAAACATTCTTCCAGGTTTTGAATATGCCAGCACGGGCGATTCACACAAATCCTTCTTGCAGGTCACAAAGGCTGTCTGGCATTGTTCATTCTAGACATACGGAAAATTTTTCTCGCGATTCCAGCATCGGTTAACTGATGGAGACTTTTGGCTTTTTTGGCAAAGTCTTCAATGAATCTTCAATAGTAGGTCACCAGGCCCAGAAAACTTCGTAGTTGGCGCTTGTAGTTTGGTGTTGGCCAGCTTTTCATGGCTTCAATTTTCTCAGGGTCTGTTTTGACCCCTTCTGCTTATACGACGTGTCCCAGGTATTTTACTTCACCTGCAAAAAGGGTACACTTGTCAGGACTGAGTTTCAAATTCGCCAGCCACAATGGGAGAACACCTCTTATAAGTTCCACACATGCTCTTCGAACATTCTCCCGATAACAATGATGTCATCTAGGTACACTAAGCAAGTTTTCCAAGTTAGGCCTCATAACACGTATTCCATCAACCGTTCGAAAGTGGCTGGAGCAATGCAAAGCCCAAATGACATCACTACAAATTGCCACAATCCGATTCCAACTGAAAATGCGGTCTTCTCTCGGTCCTTCTTTTCCTGCCAGTAGCCACTCTTCAGATCGAGTATAGCAAACCATTTTGTGTCGGCTAAAGTGTCCATGATGTCGTCAATGCATGGAAGCGGGTAAGTATCTTTCTTGGTGACGTCGTTAAGCTGCCTACAATTGACACAAAAACGAGTGCTACCATCCTTTTTTTTACTAGTACTACTGGCGCGGCCCATGCACTGACAGAAGCTTCGATAACACCTTGTTTTTCCATGTCCGATATCAATGCGCTCACTTTTTCTTGTTTGGCTATAGGAAGATGTCTTGGTGCTTGTCAAATTGGCTTGGCTCCCTGTGTATCTATGACGTGAGTTACCTACTTGTTCGGCCTTGGTCATCCGGGTTTGTTGAGGGGATGTCATTATACTTGGTTATCAGATCATTGGCTCGAATAGTTGCACTGGCAACTTGGTCTGCTTCAATATTGTTGATGTGAGTTCCCGGGCTTTGTCTGTGCCTTGCCCCCTTTTATTATGGTGGTCGTGAGTAGCTTCCAAAGAGCTGATGGTGGAAACAGGCTGGCAGCTGCCGATGACTTCTCCCGCTTTGATGCTTGTGGTTGAGTCTGCGGTGTTAAGGACTCTAACCGGCACGTATCCGTTCCTTATAGAGCTTACAAAGCTTCGTCCTACAAGCAAACTGCGCAATGCCGATGTCTTCGTTGGCTCTATCAGATAAGATCCGTGGTCTCCAGAATCACCATCGAGCTTGGCCCATACAATGCGCTCAGAAGATTTCGTTACATAAGTGTCCGCACATACTACCACATTCATCTTGGGAAATTGGACGCTTGGATCTTCCACCAATATTCCGATATTTCGCCATTTCAATACCCGTTTGCCCAAACCCAACGTGATTCCATGTGGGTGCAATAATCACTTCCGAGGATGCAGTCATCCATAATGCTCACGACCAGAAAATTATGTTGGAACGCAAGATCTCCCAACTGTATCTGGAGGTTGACCTCTCTATGGACCGGTGCAGTTTCTCCCGTAGCTGTCCGTAGTGAGTGAATCCTGCCGTTGTGAAAAAGTTGTTGCCTCACTAGGTCTGGTCGGATAATCGATCGACTTGCACCAGTGTCGATTGTTATGGTGCAATGTTCTCCGTCAACTTGACCCGGAAGGTATGTCTGTTTCTCCATGATGCAGTCTTGACACGGTGATGGTGGTGCTGGGGACGTCGATCCTCCTAGCCAACCTCTGCCCCACAAAGTTGGCCCTTACATGTTTCCCGACCCCTCTGTTTGAATGGCTTCCATTCTGAGCTCCTGACTCAGTCTAGATCTTTTCCTAGCTGCACACCCAGGACAATAGCTCGGTTTTCTTCGCCTTTTGCAGTCTCTTTGCAGGTGCGCCTTCTCGCCGTTATTCTAGCATCTAGGCTACGTCCTCGCGAATCCGGGCAGTGGTACGAGTCACATTTTTCGCTGCCTGAAAGTTCAGACTATAAGCCAATGTATCCTTAACCGTTTGCTTTTGAGCTAAATGCACAGCTTGTTGCAATTCCTTGTCCTTGGATGCATTGATGAATGCTTCTGTTGCTGCGTCATCTCGATGTTCTGGGTCATAAGCTGGGTAAGCCAAAAGTGCCAGTCGCTCAATGTTTGGGCTAGCTGCAGTAAGGTTTCACCAGACTTCTGCATACGATGCCGTAGCTGTGACCGATAAATCTGCTTCAGATGATCGTCTCCATAATGCATGTCAAGCGCATTCATTATAGCAGCCGGGTTTGAGTGTAACTCAATGGGGATAGCCTGCAGAAGCTCGGCAGCTGGGCCTCTTAGAGCAAGAACTAATGCAGTTGCTGGTTCCTGCTCATTCCAGTGAACTGGGTTCAAACTGGGTTTGGTAAATACTCCAGACCGTTTACCCGTCGAATATTGGTGCTTTCACATTTCTGGATGAGCTTTGCGCTGTGGTTGTAAGCCGGGCTGGTGAGGTGGTTACTACTGTCTTCGCTACTTCTAATGCTTTTTTCACTTTTTCCATTTCATGGTTGATTCTCTCTTCGACCTGGCTGACCTTTTCCTCGACTTGGTAAATCTTTTTCTCGACGCCTTTAATTTGCTTGTTCAGACTAACGAGCTCCGCTTTTATTTCAGTTGACTGTTTTTGAAAATTTGCCTTGATTTCGATCGCTTGTTGGTCCAGCTTCGCTGATAGCTCATTTAGCTTCGCTGTCAAACTAGATGACTGTTGTTGCTACTTTTGCTGCATCAGCGTCAACATTTACATCAGCGCATCTTCTTGTTTCTTTGATTTTGGTGTTTCTTCTTCTTCCTTAAGCTCCGACATGGTAAATTCATTTATTTTAAATTGTTAGCTTCATTGTATTTTTAATTAGCTCGGCAATTAATTTTTTCCACCAGTTCCCACGTTACATTTCACTATTGTGCATTTAAAAAAATGCTTATAAGTTTTCACTTTCGAAGTTTTCTTTCTCACTTCTCGACACCACTGTCACGTGTTATGGTTCGCGGCCGATAATTTTAATCTTCCGGGAAAGTAACAACGTACTGTATTTTAAATTAAGTTAAAAGAGTTTATTTACTAAGAATGTACAATAATTAATTTCACTATTTTATAATTTTACTTTTCACTTGTCTATCAATTTTTATTTCAACTGTCTGTATCACGAAAATCACTCCACTTTATTAACCAATATCGCCTTTACTTCCCGCTCCACTCCATCGCAGTTTTAATATTGCGGTTTTACTATTCCCCATGTTATGAATGGTTGCGAAAACCATTGCGACAGTAGCTCGCAGCATTATTTGAACATGTAACAATATATATTAATATATATATATATATATATATATATATATATATATATATATATATATATATATATACATATATATATATATATATATATATATATGTATATATATATATATATATATATATATATATATATATATATATATATATATATATATATATATATGTATATATATAGACTTATATATACATATATATATATATATATATATATATTTATATATATATATATATATATATATATATATATATATATATATATATCTATCTATATATATATGTATATATATATATATATATATATATATATATATATATATATATATATATATATATATAACAGGCCAGTTTCAAAGTACCCAGTGTGATACACAGATGGCGGGGCTAGTATTAAATCCGTATGATTTTTAGTTAGTACCAACCTTCAAGCGATACGTGTCAAAATTTGACAGCAGTCCGACCATTAGTTTAAGAGAAATTGCGTTGAGTGTAGCTACTTTTGTTATTTGAAAAAACATGAAAAAAAAAGAATTTCGTGTGCTGATAAAATATTGCTTTTTGAAGGGAAAAAATACAGTTTAAGCAAAATAAAGAGTTTCCGGAGTCTGCACCAGGAAAATCAACCATCATCGACTGGAATGCTGAGTTTCAACGTGGTGAAATGAGCACAGAAGACGACGAACGTAGTGGAAGCCCAAAAGAGGCTGTCACCGACGAAAACATCCAAAAAGTTCACAAAATAATTTTGAATAATCATAAAGTGAAGTTGATCGAGATAGCAGACATTGTGAAGATATCATCTGAACGTGTACATCATATCATTCACGAATATTTGTACATGAGAAAGTTGTGTGCAAAATGGGTGCCGCGCGAGCTCACAATCGATCAAAAGCAACAACGTGTTAACGATTCTGAGCAGTGTTTGAAGCTATTTAAGCGCAATAAACCGTCGATATGTGACAATGGATGAAACATGGCTCCATTATTACACTCCGGAGTCCAATCGACAGTCAGCTGAGTGGACTGCACACAATGAACCGAGTCCAAAGCGCGGAAAAACACAACAGTCAGCTGGCAAGGTCAGTATTCTGGGATTCGCAAGGTATAATATTCATTGATTACCTCCAAATGGGCCAGACCATCAACAGCGATTATTATATAGCTTTATTGGATCGTTTAAAGGATGAAATCATTAAAAAACGGCCCCATTTGACCGGGGACTTTTCAATTGGCCTGTTATATATATATATATATATATATATATATATATATATATATATATATATATATATATATATTTATATATATATATACATATATATATATATATATATATATATATATATATATATATATATATATATAAATATATATATATATATATATATATATATATATATATATATATATATATATATATACGGGGCAAACTGACAGCATTCTTTCTTTTGGAGATCGATTCAAAATAATAAATATTTAAATTGGTATGTTCAATACATTTGCTTCGCTAACGATTATATTGATTTGAAAATTATGTAAAAAACCTTCAAATGACACTGTGGCCATTTGTTTCTGATGCAATACCAGTAATGTTTATATCACATAGCTGACAGTCAAACATAAATTCAACTTTATGCAAGTAAATTGTACGTGCATCCAGGGCACCTTTAGCTTAAGGATAATCTCCTCTGAATGGCTTAAATTTTCACATTGTTGACTTCCACTTTGGTGTGTATGATTTTTGCTAGGGTAGGAGTGTACCGTTCATGAGCACAAGTATTCGTCTGTATATGATCATATTTCTTGGATATATTTCCATCCGAATGTGTTTGTGCAGACACAAATCATAAATGTACAAAACAAACTGCACCTGCACTTTCTTATCAGTATTTACTTGGTGCATTATTTGCATACGAAGATAAATGTTCGGGTTTCTCACAAGCTTTTAGGGTTGGCCTCATTTGTAAATATCAAACACAGAAAACGTTATGTTTGCTAGAAGCCAACCATCAGCTAGCAGTTTTCAAATGCGAACATTTTAACTGCAAATGCATATTAGAGCATGCATACATATGTATTTGCAGGAATGAATATTCACATGAAGTTTTTCTTCGAGAATCCCAAATTTTTTGGAGATGGGAACCATGTTGACGAAAGTCCGCTTTTTCACTGGAAATCCCATTCTTATTATACTTTGAAGATGCCAGTTTTGGTCCTGTTATAACTAGATTCCGAATACTAGTATGCTCATTTCTAATAACCAACCAGATAAACCGGAAAGAATGCATGCAATTTTCTTCGCTCATTCACAAAATGAAGACAATTATCATAATCAAAGTTCAAATTAAACGAACGTCTCTCCGTAGGAGTCCTTGTGCACTCAAGGGCACGAGAAGAAAGCACACCGTGTCTGATCCCATTCATTACATTCATTCCATCCTCACCAAGGATGTTTGTTGAAGTTATTATTGTGGACGATTCGAGTTGATGTGTTGGTGCGGTTACATTCGCAATCCCAACTGTCGGCATATTACATTTTTCCTCGGGAACGCAAGACGCCTTTGTACACGAGGATCTTAATGTCCTACTTTTCTCTCTCTCAGCAAGGCTTTACGGGAAAAAAGATAAAACGCGCCCATAAGCAACTCAAGCACTCCACATTAATACCGTCTTATGGTTGTTCAACATAATGGGGTCGCACCGCAGTGGGAATCTGCCGGTGAATCCTATCTTCAGCCTGCATAGGCCAGGACGAGTGAACGAAGGACCCCCAGCAATAGTGTGTTTTCGTTTATCTTCCACAATATTATCGCGCATTGGTAGTCTCCCAGGTGGCTGAGAATATCCAGTTAGCAATTTTTGTGCCTCTTCAAATGGAGATGCCTTCAATACGGACGTCATTGTGAATATTGAATGTATATAAAGGGATTCACGCAGAATTGTTTCATTCACTTAATAGACGTATATCCGTTCGGAGAACATTTTAAAGAAAGAAGGGTTTCCCTTTATGATGATTTTTATTACATGCTTACAATGCATACATTTTGGGTGGAGAATAATTGGCAGATAAGCTGTGTGAAACGTTTTCTTTTGTGGTTTTGTTTTTCCGATTTATGTTCTCCAAAAGAAGTTTAAAGTTTATTATCCTTTAATTCGGGGAGCTCAAATGTAAAATCTCAGATTGACCATTAATGGCAAATCTCTTTTCAAATTGTCTTCACAAAGTTTGGATATATTTTACGTCTTCTTTTATACTACGGTCACAATGCACATTAATAGAAAGTTTGATTTTATAACTCCTGCATATTTATTACCTACAGACTATCTCTCTACCTACTTATCACTCCTCTAGGGTCATTGACTTTTGGTACTATCCTCATTTTGTTGGGGTTTTGTAAAAGATTTTTTTACAATACGCTGTTAATATTGATATCTGTCAGTTCGTCACAGCAAGTTTTCTCATGAACTAGAGAAGCTGGAAGCAGCAAATCTTGTATGCAGCTCAGAAGTTCCTGGCTAAAGAAAACCAAACAATCGAAAAAAATTTCAAAGAATATTAGGAAATAACAATAAAAACCTCAACAGTCCAAATTCGCTAAAATTTGCTATTAATGATATGATTTATAAGTGTTACACTTTCTTTAATAAAATCGTGAGAATGCGGTTAAAATCAATCCATTAATCAATTTGATATCCAAATTGTCACTTTTAAGACTCATAAATTATGCAAACTTTAAAAGGAGTGCCGAGTCTCTAACGAAATTATGGTGGTTTGTGTTCCTGCGTGAAAAAAGCATATAAACACAATTAGCAATTGATTGACTAGCAATGGTTTATTGTTACCGCTCTGTCTTAATTCATACCTGCATTTCGCTTTAACTGCTTAAATTCTTAGCTGACGCGAGTTATCAGTAATAAACATAAGCATATCCGAATATTCGATCCAGAACCAAATCATTCCTATAACCACTTGAGATTCTTCTAATGATTCATTGGATTCCAATAGTTATGATTACTCATTTCCATTACGATATAATGTTTACAAAATCATTTCAGTCAAAAGATTAAGTTACAGAAGTTGCATTCTGCAAATTCAGCATATCTTCAAACTCTTTGTTAAAGATCGTTTCAATAGAAACCAATGTTTAGATTCAAATCCAAAAGATTAAGTTACAGAAATTGCATTCTGCAATTTCAGCAGTTCTCCGGATTCTTTGTTTGAGAATAGTACTTAAGTCTTTGATATGTTTAGGATTAAGCCAGTCTTTAGTGAACTCAGTTAAGTGAGATTCAAATTGTACTCCAGTGTTTTAAAATAATAAAAGTTTCAGTTAAATAAAATTCAATTGTTTTTTAAAAACCTTAATATAAGTTAAGGTTTTATAACTGGCGCAGTCGTCATTCTAAGGAGGGAGGATCCCCTTGGAATTTGAACCTACAGTGAAAAGTGTAAAAGTGCAAAGTGTAAAGTTCGAATCACCGCTAAGCACATTGTACAAGGTGTATATTGCGAGGCATACGGAGTAAAACGGGCTTATACCTAATAGTGAAATACACTTCATAAAAACTGAACAAGTGTCTAGTGAAATAGAAACTTTAAGTATTCAGTTAAACTGAATACCCATTTAAATACAAGTGAACACCTGAATCTCAAGAAAATTGAGAGTTAACGAAGCATTGGCATTCAGTTAATTGAATACCCTTTCAATACAATTTCTCAAGAAAATTGAGAATTGTCAAAGTACTGGCGTTCAGTCAATTGAACACCTTTTACATACAATTTCTCAAGGAAATTGAGAATATACAAAGCTTCGGCGTTCGGTCAATCGAACACCTTCTAATTACAATTACTCAAGAAAATTGAAAATTGAAAGCATTGCAGATCAGGTTATTGAACAGCATTTTGTTCCAGATTGAATATCAAATTGTTCCTGATCATTTAAGCGCATCAATCAAGTCACCTAGTAATCGTTCCAGCTTTTGTTCCGGTATCAAGATCAAGTAAGTCATCTCAACTGTTACTCTTAAATAAACGCTAGAATGGCAAATGCAGGTCAACTCCCACCATTACCCTTGAAATTATCCTTCGAGGAAATAATTAAGGAAGCACGTAGATTACCTACATACACAGGGAATGACAGTGAAATCGCACTCAATACGTGGATAGACGAAGCGGACTTACTTTTATCCTTAACCCGAGATAATCAGCAACTATATATATTCAGGTTAATATTACATAAACTTCAAGGCCCAGCTAGAGAAGCACTACAAAAATTGAGAAATCCTGATTGGTCAAATGTTAAATCCTTGTTAATTTTTACATTCGGAATTAATGAAAGTTATAACAGTATTGTAAATAATATTCATAAAGTTAATATCAATAATGGGAATATTGATGACATTTATAGTGCATTTAATAATCTTCTGAATAAGTTAAATACAAAATACATTCAAGATCCGCGACAATTACATATAAAATTTTCTCCAATTAGAAATGAAAACCTTGTCCTTAACAAATTTAAATCGTTAATACCCGAATAAAAATCATATTTATTACAAATGAGGAATTGTAGTGCCCTTAACGAAGCGTATAAAGTACTCTCTGAAATTAGAGAAAACACACAAGATCAACAAAATCAGAATAATAATACTTATAAATCTAATAAAAATAACCCCCACCATAAAAATAATCCTCAAAAATTTAATAATAATGCATATAATAACCACAATAATTACAATAATTGTAACAATAATCAATTTAATAGAAATAACCGTTTACATAACAATCGATACCCACCTAATAATAATCACCAATACTTTAGACATAACAATAATTATAATCGAAACCAAAATCCACCCGAAAGGATGCAAACCGACAACTCAGACAGACACAGACAACAAAATAACAGACAACAATATCCAGAACAAATGGATATGACAATTGAAAACCATACTATTCCTGTGCTCATTGACACTGGCACTTCTACGTCTAGCATAGATCCTGATTGTTTACCAAAATCTAACAAATTTATTTTGCCTAAACCAATTCCTATTAATAGTCTAACTGGTCAATATCATGTAACAGAAAAAATTAAAACAAATATGCCGAGCGAATTTAAATTACCCAAATCACATAAAATCCTTTGGAATTCAGTTAAATTTCAAAATCAAAACTTCAAAGCACTAATCGGACAAAACTTGGTATATCCTTTAAATACGAAAATAAATATCGGAGAAGGAAGTCTCGAACTAAATGGTCAAAAATTATATTTTAATTATGCCATTCCACTAGAAATGAATGTACAAAGTGAGTTGGAATGCGAGAATTCTCACATACAAAAATTGTTTAATAGATTAAACAATGAAGAGTCGATTTCGTTAAGAAAGTTACTCAAGAAATATGACAATATATTCTATAAGGAAGGGGATATTCTTACCTGGACGATTCAAACCAAACATGAAGTCATAACAGGGTCAAACAAACCTCTGTACTCAAAAATATACCGATTTCCTCATGTCCATGAAGAGGAAGTTAAACAAGTTGGGTAGACAGACCTACGCTCATGTCAGAAGGGTTTTGTATTCAATTTTCAAAATGCAGTCACCAGAACGAATTAAAATCAAGAAACATGTCAAAGATGATTTTATTGGAGAAAATGTGGAATTCGAAGATCATACTATTATTAACAAAGTTGAACAAATTTCGACTTCTGAGGTTTTTACTAATGTTATACTCATAAATATCTCCCTTGATAATTATTTCAGATATCCATTCGCGAGGGAGGAAACACATTTTTCATGTATTTCCCCCCTGTGCCCCCACTGAAGCAAAAACTGACAGTTTGAGAACAGTTTTGAAAAGCTCCCATGAAAACTTTCATTTTATACTCATATCGGCTACGTTTGATGAATTTTTTTTTTCAGTGGCCACTCTCCTGTACTGTTGTCATCGATTAATGGGCAATTTTTTCGAATTCTAGGATGGTTACAAAGCATGTTTGCTAGGAGCTCTCTCCCGCCTCCTTGACTTTTTTCACTTATGAGTATTAATTGTAGGTACTCATCTTCAGTCATTCATAAAATGAATCAAGTGTTCAAAGCATGCACCTTAAACGTTGAAGTTGGGAAAAAATAACTCAAAATTATTCATTCCTCGCATTTAAAACAACCACTATTTTGTTTTACAATTACTGATACCACTTACTGAACCGATTCTCAAAGATATACATGACACCTATCATTCCTGAAATTTTCATGCAAATCCCAGCAAAGCTGTAGTGTCTGAGTCGGTAAAAAGCGCATGTTGTTCCATAGCCATATGTTGCCATAGTAATAAATGCAGCGCATATTGTTCCATAGTAATACAGGAAAATTCAAACCGCTATAAATTCGCTAAATATGATTCAATCTTTATGAAACTTTCAGGATAGATTAATCTTACAAGTAGTCATCTGTGTACCGAATTTCGTTGAATTTAAGGGTACCGTTAAGATTTTATACAAGAAAACATAAAATCGATAAATCATACTATTACTAACAAAGTTGAGTGAATTGCGACTTCTCACGTATTTGTTGTTGTTGTACTCATTACGGCCTACATTCGTGTTTTTTTTCAGATTTTTCGGATGAAAGGTGTCCAATCACGAGGGGAGGGACACAAATTTTTCGGGGTTTTCCCCTCCCTGTAAGCCCCTCGAGGCAAACTTTGTCAAACCAAGAACTGTTTTGAAAAGTTTTAACCAAGACCTTTCATTTGATACCCATATCGGCTACCTACAAGGATATTTTTTTCTCGGGGGGTCACTCCCCTATATGGGGAGACCCCCCTTAAATACCTTATAAAATTTTTTTTGTTGCTAAACTTTAAAGAAAACACCACTTTACACCTACATACAAAATTTGATGTTTCTAGCTCAAGTAGTTTCCGAGAAAAACTGCTGTGACACACGGACGGATGGACGGACGGACAGACAGACGGGCAGACGGACAGACAGGACGCGATTTTAGTAGGGTTTTGTAAAATAATTTTACAAAACCCTAAAAACAGATAAGCGAAACATTGCATAATACAGCATTCAACGTCTCCTTACAATGCTCCCATATGGGTTGTCCCTAAGAAAATGGACAATTCAGGGAAAACAAAAAGAAGAATCGTCATAGATTATAGAAAACTCAATGACGAAACTATTGAGGATAAATATCCTATACCAAATATTGAAGGTATATTCGATAAATTTGGGAAATCTCAGTACTTTACCACCTTAGATCTTGCCAAGGGCTTTCACCAAATAGAAGTGAAAGAAAGTGATCGTCCTAAAACAGCATTTTCTACGCCACAAGATCATTACGAATTTATACGAATGCCTTTTGGTTTAAAAAATGCTCCATCTACATTCCAGAGAATGATGAATGAGGTCCTTTGAGACTATATCAATAAAATCTGCATCGTATACTTGGACGATATTCTAATATTCGCTACGCCCCTACAGGAAATGGAGGATAAAATAAACAAGTTGGGTAAACAGACCTACGCTCATGTCAGAAGGGTTTTGTATTCAATTTTCAAAACGCAGTCACCAGATTGAATAAAGTCAAGAAGCATGTCAATGACGATTTTATTGGAGAAACTATGAAATTCGAAGATCATACTATTATTAACAAAGTTGAAAGAATTTAGACTTCTGAGGTTTTTGTTATTGTTATACTCATAAATATCTCCCTTGATAATTATTTCAGATGTCCATTCGCGAGGGAGGAAACACATTTTTCATGTGTTTCTCCCCTGTGCCCCCACTGAAGCAAAAACTGACAGTTTAAGAACTGTTTTGAAAAGCTCCCATGAAAACTTTAATTTCATACTCATATCGGCTACGTTTGATGAATTTTTTTTCAGGGGCCACTCTCCTGTACTGTTATCATCGATTAATAGCCAATTTTTTCGAATCCTAGAGTTGTTACAAGGCCCTTTTGTTAGAAGCTCCCTCCCGCCCCCTTGACTTGTTTCACTTATGAGTATTAGTTGTAGGTACTCAGCTTCAGTCATTCATTAAATTGAATCAAGTGTTCAATGCATGTACCTTAAACGTTGAAGTTGGGAAAAAATAACTCAACATTATTCAATCTTCGCAATTAAAACAGCCACTATTTTGTTTTACGATTACTGATACCACTAGCTGAACTGATTCTCAAAGTTATTCATGGCACCTTTCATTCCTGAAATTTTCATGCAAATCCTAGCAAAACTGTAGTGTCTGAGTCGGTAAAAAGCGCATGTTGTTCCATAGCCATATGTTGCAATAGTAATAAATGCAGCGCATATTGTTCCATAGTAATACAGGAAAATTCAAACCGCTATAACTTCGCTAAATATGATTCAATCTTTATGGAACTTTCAGGATAGATCAATCATCTACGTACTGAATTTCAATGAATTTAAGGGTACCGTTAAGATTTTATTCAAGAAAACATAAAATCGATAAATCATACTATTACTAACAAAGTTGAGTGAATTGCGACTTTTCACGTATTTGTTGTTGTTGTACTCATCAAGGTCTACGTTCTTGAATTTTTTTCAGATTTTTCGGATCACAGGTGTCCAATCGCGAGGGGGGGGACAAACATTTTTCGTGTATTTCCCCTCCCTGTGCGCCCCTCGAAGCAAATTTTGCCAAACGAAGACCTGTTTTGAAAAATTCTCATCAAGACCTTTCATTTGATATCCATATCGGCTACCTTCAATGAAATTTTTTTTCGGGGGGTCACTCCCCTATATGGGGAGACCCCCCTTAAATACCTTATAAAATTTTTTGTAGTTGAACTTTGAAGAGATCACCAATTTACACCTACGTACAAAATTTGATGTTCTAGCTTAAGTAGTTTCCGAGAAAAACTGCTGTGACACACGGACGGACGGACAGACGGACAGACCGGTCGTGAAACTAGTAGGGTTTTGTGAAATTATTTTACAAAACCCTAAAAAGGTTCGTTTTCATTTTAATTTCGTCGTACAATTTATCAGAAGTGGGATAGGATGTCACTAGTTGGATGGTTGTGATCGGCGGTCTAAGTGAGCCTTGCATATTGCGTACACATGTCATGCTCATTGTGTGTATACATTACAGATTTTCCCCGAATCATCCTTTATAACCGTAAAATGCAAATGCGGTCCTTTGTAGAATGGTCACATTGGAATTTTTGACTGCTCACGATATTCCTTTGTTTTGCGTATATTGCACCAATAAACATGTGATATGCATGGCTCCTATAGCATATGCATACATATCATGTTAGTACCTTTAGATGAAATCTGTTTCATGTCTCGTATCACAATCTACCGTATGTTTACATAGGTATCTTCGGATATGTTTTGAGTCTGGATATCTTCATGGTCAACGAAGACGGACCAACGCTGATATGCATTAGCGTTGGTGTTGACATATACATATGTGGCACCCACGTGTAATTTGATATGCATGTTGGTTGATGTGTGGCCCTCTTGAGATTCTTGTCTTCTTTGCTTCTGAAAGACTTTTGCGCGTTGATTTATAATATAAACAAAGGTACACCGTAATATTATATGTATCCTATGCGATTTCTTAGCCGTAATCATAATTATAAGATAAGCAAACCATAGTTTAAGCAGAAAATAGAAACTAAGTTCACTCGTATTTTTGAGCTCGAGCCGAGCAGTCAATTTTTAAAATCACACAATTGTTAAAGTCGTACTATTTTTAATAATAAACTTATATATATTTTATTTTAAAATTCGCTTCGTAATTTCAATAATTTTCTCTCCGAGGGCATATCATTTGGTGGCAGCGGTGACGGATATATCAATTTGCTATTTAATTGGCAAGTTCCAAGGATCAGATGTAGCTGAAGGAGTCAGCCCAAGTGAAGAAAGCGAGACTTTTGCAACAATTGCACTGATTTTGACTGCGCAAGCGAGGCACCAAAGCTCCAATTTAGTACGAGACCAGAGGAAGCGAGCCATTAGAACATTTCAGCACGAGCCCATTGGGTCGTCGTAAAATTATTAATTTTGGCATCGACCACGAAGGAGACTTCAAGGAAGCATATTATCAATTCACCTCATCCTGCACTAACGGCGAAACATCAATTTCATCGATTCACCTCATCCTGCACTAACGGCGAGACACCAATTTTATCAGTTCACCTCATCTTACACTAACGGCGAGACGTAATTTTTTTTTTATCAATTCACCTTATCCTGCACTAACGGCGGTAAAGAGATGAAATCTGCACTCTACAAGAAGGATTTCGAGTCAACAACTATTGGTTCATCTTTTGCAACTTGGACAACATGATCCTGTTTTATTACACTTGGATATTCACGTAAAAAATATTTTAACTTTTAAACATTAAATATTTCTTTTTGCATGCGAAAATTTTGTGATTCTTGTGCTATCGATTAAGTGATTTCTAAACGGGGTTTATGATTGAAAAGCAACCATTTAAAAGTGTATGTGAACTTGATAACCTGTAGGCATTTGTGAAAAGAATTTTTAGTAACGTTTTTGCATTGTCACAATTTAACATTTTGGGTATTGACCAGTTCTTGATAACTTGTAGGCGTTTGTGAAAAGAATTTTTAGTAACGTTTTTGCATTGTCACAATTTAAAAATTTTGGTTATTGACCAGTTCTTGATAACCTGTAGGCGTTTTTGAAAACAATTTTTAGTGACATTCTTGCATTGTCACAATTTTATATTTTGGTTGTCTACCAGTTTTGATAACGTGTAGGTGTTTTTGAAGAGGATTTCTAGTGACGTAGTACTAACTACATATATCGCAATATGTATGATCAAGATAATGAAATATTCTATTTTTATTTAAGCGAAGGTCCAGAGTCCCTTCTGGATTGCTGAAAAAACATAGCAAAAATAAAAACAATTAATAACGGATTATCAGTATTGGGGAAAAAATTGGTGAATCAAAACTAGCAGTGAATACCTGAGCGTACGGATAGCATCAAAGTTGAAATTTTCTGAGCAAATCAGGACTATAGCTGGTGAGGCTGCAGCATGTGTAACGGGACTTCCTCTACTGATGGCCAATTGTAATGGTTTTTCATCATCCTTGTCCGTTGGACAGATTCCCAGAAGGAAATCTAAACCGACCTTTCATCGGTTATAGACGTGAAGTCTCGGAACGTCCCAATGAATTGTACCTATCAGGTCAACAAGCTCGGACACCTTTAGTCGACTCCGAGGTAGCTGCTAGCAGGCTAGCTAGTTCGAAGAGGGATTTTGGTCGTACGTCTTCCGCAAGCAGACTAAGTACAAAATACAATTATCAGCTTCCAATACAAATACCCGATTTAAAACGCTACTAACAACCTGGAGGTTGATAGAAGTATTTTAAACCGGGCATTTGAATCAGCGGCTGATACTTATATTTTAGAGTTTGGTCGCAAGTCTTTCGTGAGCAGACTAAGTCCAAAATACAAGTATCAGCCACCGATTCAAATGCCCGATTTAAAACGCTTCTATCAGCCTCCAAAAACTTGACTTTACTTCACTTTACCTTCCCTTCTTTCGGACCGTACGTCCAGTCCAAAAGAGAGAAATCCAAAAAAGACAAACTCTTTCAAAATCACGCGTTCCCGGAAATTCACCAACGTGGTATCCAAAATAAGCTACTCGAATGTATTCTAATTAAAAATTTAAAGCCAAATTACGGCACCCCGTACTGTACCACAACATGAAATTGACCATTCACGGATTATTTCAACCGTCCCCGTTGGCGGCATACTCACCTTTGGCATCACTTCCCTCTGAAAAAGAACGGGTGCTTACTGAAAAGGAAAGGTTTTGTATGATTAATACTTATTATTAAGATTCCAAGATCGATCATAGCAACATTCAATATATGGCTATAAACAATATCTAGTAATAAATTTCGTATTCTCTTTTACTTTGTGGTATATCTTAAGCTATAGCTAGCGGCAGCAGATGTAGCTATAAAGTAATGACTCATATAAATATAAATTTATTAGCATTCGTTTAGATAAAGTAAACAATTAGTACAGCAATTGTCATTGGAACTTATAGGTAGTTGGATTTGTGATATAATTAACGACTGCAAATGAAACCATCATTTTACAAAGAGTGAAGAAGATCTTTTTCATCCTCAAATAAATAAATCTCAATTCTTATATGCCTCTGAAAATTTGTCGTATGTGTTTCTATACGTTTTTTAGGGTTTTGTAAAATAATTTTACAAAACCCAACGAAAATCGCGCCCTGTCTGCCCGTCCGTCCGTCCGTGTGTCACAGCACTTTTTCTCGTAAACTACTGAGGCTAGAAAACATCAAATTTTCCGTGCAGGTGTAAACGGGCGCTCTCTTCAAAGTTAAACTTTAAAAATGTTTATAAGGTGTTTCAGGGGGGTCTCCCCATATAGGGGGGTAACCCCCGAAAAAAAATTTCATCCGAGGTAGCCGATATGGGCATCAAATAAAAGGTATTGATCAGAACTTTTCAAAACAGGTCTTAATTTGACACTTTCGCTTCGAGGGCGCACAGGGAGGGGATATACACGAAAAATTTGTGTCCCCACCTTGCGATTGGACACCTGTGATCCGAAAAATCTGAAAAAAATTATGGAGGTAGGTGTTTATGAGTACAACAACAGCAAATGCCTTTGAAGTCAAAATTCGCTCAACTTTGTTAATAATAGTATGATCTTCGAATTTCACATTTTCCCCGATAAAATCGTATAGGTTCCCTTAAACTAAGCAAAATTCGATATTTAAGTAGCCCTAGAAAGGATTCTTAAACTTTGTAAGTTTGGTGAAAAACGATTTTTATACACGGAAGTTATAGCCATTTGAAATTCCTCCAATTGCAACAGCAATAACACACAACTTTGGTGTTTTATGGACTTTTAAATCAGTCACTGCAGTTTTCATTTGATCTTCTTGAAATTTGCAAATAAGATCAATAATATTAATATTTATGAGAATTCATGATTTGAGTGATTTTAGTCGGTTTGCAACAAAATGGCGACCGTTGAAAATAGAAAAACAATGGATTTTCTTTTAAACGTGCACATCTCTTTGATATATTTCTTGACTTTATTCGTTGCTGGTGATTGCATTTCTGAGAAATTGGATACAAAACCCTTCTGACATAAGCGTAGGTCTGTCTACCCAACTTGTTTATATTCCATTTCTTTTTCATTAATGTATCGTTACATGATTAGTCTTTATGTTTAAATTTTTTGTCATTCCCGTTTATTTGAAATTATTAGATGTTATTTGTAAATTATTTACAGCTGTGATTGATAATTAAGATGGCATTTGCATTTTCTCGCTATCTTCAATTAAAATATCATGAAACCTTGTCTAGCACTTTTCCGACGCGGTTATTGCTGTTCGGAAATTACTTTTCAGTTCGTTTTTCACCTCAAGAGACTTTTGCCATACAATTTTTTTTGGTTGCTGTATCTGTAAATGATATAGTGCGTTAAAAAGTTACATCCCTTTCTGTTTTTCAGTGAAAGTTTGGTGACATTCCATTCAGTGGAGCAAAGTTAATGCATCTAAAATGACAGTATGTTTGTGCCATCGGTACAAAAATGAGTTTCGAATAAAGAGCTAACATCAGATTTTGCATTAAAATCAGTAAAACGTTTACCGAAACATTTGGATTGATGGAAAAAGTTTATGGCGATGATTGTCTACCTCATGGCAGAGATCACGAATGGTTTACACGTTATAAAGATGGTCCTGACGATATATATGACAATGAACATACGTGCCACCCAAAATCAATGATCACCGAAAACTCCATCGAAATTGTGAGTGAATTTATCAAAAATGAGCCAAAATCATCATTGAAATTCATGGAATTGGAGTTGAATATCTCAAAAACATTGATTTATCGCATTTTAACCGATCATTTGGGCTTACAAAAGGTCGGTGCACGTTTTGTTCCGAACAAGTTAACTGATGACCAAAATTGCTCTGAATTCAACATTCGAAAGGCATTATTAAAGAGGTGAGAAAACACGAGAACTTCCTTTACAAAATTGTAACTGGTGGTGAAATGTGATGTTTTGAATGTGAACCCAAAACCAAGCGTCAAAGTGCCGAATGGAAGGCCCCAGACGAGCCACCACCCAAAAAGTAGCGTTTGGAGAAGTCAAAAATCAAGTGGATGCTCATTTGTTTTTACAATTTCAAAGGAATTGTCCACAAGGAGTTCATGCCAACGGGCCAAACCGTCAATGCAATTTTCTATCTTGGTGTTTTGAAGCATTTGTTGCATCGCATTCATCGAATTCGGCCTGAATACCACGAAAGATTAAGCTGGCGCTTATTTCGCATTTTAACCATCAACTACGCACCGTATTCACCTGATATGGCTCCTTACCTGCGGAAAATCGCATTTGGACTTGAAAGAAAAACGTTTTGCGTCCGTAGAGTCTACCCAAAAGGCTTGTACCGATATCCTAAAGGACATTCCGGTCAATGACCTTAAAGGCTATTTCGAAAAGCTTTTGGATCGCGCAAAACAGTGTATCGAGGCTGGAAGAGACAATTTTGAATAAATAAACTCGAATTTATCAGAACAAAGCTCCTGTCGTTTCCATTTTAGCTCAGTCTCGTTTATTTTGGAATGCTCCTTGTATACGCAAGAAAACACAATATAATACTATTTGAAAGAAATGAAGAAATGAAAAGCCAAAACATAGAATATAAGTCACAGAATAGAAAAATAGATTGAGAATTTCCAAAACATATAGAATGGAGGTCACAGAACAGAAAACACAAAATATGTGTCAATATGTTAGATATCAAAAATAATTTTGAGATAAGTAAAGTTAAATTTCCAAGTGATTCAGAATATAAAATCAGGAACTGAAAAGCCAAAGCGTAGAATGAAAGTTACAAAATAGAAAATACAAAATATGAAATAAGTAATGTTAAATTCAGAGAGAGATTTAAAATATTAAGTAAAAAACTAAATTTAGATCGCACTTAGTAAACAAAAATATGTTTGTTAGTTTATGATATCATCACAAATTGAATAAGCATACACTGCAACCAATTGTAATATCTAAATTAGCAGAATAAAATCAAATAAAAATGCCTTAAGTCTAAGTAAACAATTATTTAAAGTTTTAAAAATAAGGCAACCCGAAATAGAAAATTAAGTATTACTCCAGAACATTTTAATTCAAGATTGTAAACTGAAATAAATATTGAAGCATAACATGTCAAGGAATAATAGGTTCAAATAAAATCAATTCAAATAGTAGATGTTAAATCCATGATAATGATAATCCTAAGAAACAATAGTTAGTAGAGTATATTAAAAGGGATATGGAATAACCTAATAATTCAAAGCAAAAAACATCAATAATAACGCTCACGCAAACCATTGTATACACATTGTCATCTCCAATCAAAAAATAAAAATAATATGACGAACCGCACAACCCATTCGATACAAATTGTCATCTCCAATCAAAAATAAAAATAATATGGCGAACCGCACCCCATGGAATATACATTGTCAACTAGGCTCAAAAATAAAAATAATATGGCAAATTGCACAACCCATTGGATACACATTGTCGTCTCTAAGCAAAATAAAAAAAAAACATCACACCAGGTACATGACCAACTCAAGCGAGCACAAGATATCGATCATATGGCGCATGATATGGTACATCGCTAAATTAAATAAACAATAACATGATAAATCTTCAACTGGTCAAAGCAGCCAATAACGTTTGCAGGTATCGCCAGCGCTTCAACTAAGTCAGTTAGTGATAATCTGATACGCTTATCTTAAGGAACAATGATTTACTGTTCTCTTCAAGAAAACTAAATCCTATTATCAATTGCTGGAAGAAATGTTGCGAACGTGCTAACGCGTCGCCTCGTGTCATCACTAGCCAAAGGCATCAATACAAAACAGTATGAGCAGCGAAGTAGAAGAAGAAGAAAATGGGAAAGGCAGTAGCTCACAAGCAAGCCAGGTAAAAGCTCCAGAAAGGAGAATGCCGAAAAAGAAGAAATAAAAAGAGGAAAAGACTGCAGCTCACGAGCGAGCCGGACAAAAGCTCCAGAGAGAAGAAAGCTGTGATTGGCTCAAAAGCTCTTCTCACCCTGCTGCAAGTCTGTTTCCCCTAGAAGAATATCGTTTATTGGCTCTCTCAATTTACGTACAAATGAGACAAGACAAGGATGAAGAGCTTCCGTGGAATTTGAGCTCACGTGGTTGCATATTCCGCAAATTCCAATGCGACCAAAGATAAACACTTGGTGAAGTACAGGTAGTTCAGTTCATGATCGAGTCTAGTAGGGAGCATGCTGCTCCCCAATCGTTAATTTCAACGTTCGAGTAATGACGCGACATTCGCTTTTAAAGTTTTAGGCGAAGGTGTTGTGATCAACTAAATAGTGAAGGGTGAGGTTTTGGTTTAAGCTGTGAGCCACAATTGACCTTTTCGCGTTCCACGCCAAGTGGGAACCCAGATCCACAAGCTCATCTTCTTGATTCCCTCTACAGGTAATGGTCACAAGAGAAACGCGACAAGTACCACCAACATCAAGGAACATCAAGCCAAAGTCAATAGCGCTTCAGTCAATACCGATCGTTATAAGTTTTCAAAGAATACACAGAAACTTAAACAATGTACAAATGCGTAGCGCAGTTAACAAATAAATAAAATTAATTCCTTAAATTAAACTCTCATATTTGTGAAATCGTCAATAGTAGCAGATAGGTGTCATGCAGTGGGATCTATCCTCCGGAACTACTTTCAAAACTCAGCGAAGAAAATTAACTTTACTAGTAACTAAGTCATATGAACAGTATTTTGGCTTTGCCATCGGACAACAAGACAAAGCGTGGGTTCCACAAATCAGTTGTGTTACATTTGTGGGTCTTCTCACTGGATGGGTGAAAAGATCTCGATCTGTGCCTTTTGCAATCCCTATAACTTGGACGGAATCACTCATCAGATTGTTATTTTTGTCTTCCTGATACAAAAGGTATTACAATTAAAACCAAAAGTAAAATTAAGCATCCTGACCTGCCATCAGCTAAAAGATCGATCCCTCATAGTGAAGATCTACCTGTACTGGGATAGCAGAGACCGAAAAAATTATTATGTTAAGCAAGACTGACCCAAAAGGCAATCTCTTACACCAGGACAAAAAATATTAAAAACCTCCATTGGTACAGGCAGAGAATGTATTTTTATCACCTTTACACATAAAGCTTGGCCTTATGAAGAACCTCATGAAAGGCATGGACAAAAGTGGTGACGGTTTTTAGGTAAATTTCTCGAGAGAAATTTACCTATTGCGGAGAGCATCATATATATATATATATATATATATATATATATATATATATATATATATATATATATATATATATATATATATATATATATATATATATATATATATATATATATGGGATATAACGAAATTTGTGACCACGATAGAGGTCGCAATTTTGCTTGATTTTCACCAAATTTTTAGGAAAGGTGTATTGGGTAATTATCTCGGTTAAGTTTGTTAACCAGCTATATCGGCCCGGCAAAAACAAAATGGCGGCCATTTTAGACGAAAAATCGTGATTTCTGTTCTGACCAAAGTATAGCTCCGATTTGGATGAAATTTGGTACAAAGGTTCATTGCTGTATGTGATGAATCTCACAATAAAAAATCCAAAGTCGGTACGGCAAAAACAAAATGGCGGCCGCTCAAAAGTCGAAAAACGTGCAAAATTTTGTTGTTGTAATAGTGGTCAAACTTTCAACAGATTTTTATGAAATTTGATAACTTGATAGAAATTATAAGTATCTAAAGAATTACGTAAAAAAACTGGAGGTCAGGTTGCAAAAAACAAAATGGCGGCCAGTTAAAGGGCAAAATTTCAAAGGCTTTTTAAAGTTGCAATTTTGATCCGACATATATGAAACTTGGTTTCAAGATAGACATTATTTAGGCCTACAGTCTTTGATATTTTGGTGATCATGCATGAGCAAATTTCAAAATGGCGGCCGTTTAAATATGCGTTTTTTCATGTTTTTGTGGCCCTCTAGCGGTCACATTTTCCAACGGATTTTGATGAAACTTGAGATTATGAATCTCTGTACTATGTTCTTGTATTTTGCAGGAAATTATTCAAATTGAATGAAAAATAAAAAAGTCGAAAATTTAAAGCCTAATATTTTTAGCTGCCATTTTCTTAAAAATTGAATTATTTTGCCCTGTCTAGACTGAAACTCCTATTTGAACGAGATAGTACATTAATTGGTGAGGTCCTAGCATACAAAGATTTAAAATAATCCAAAATCAAATGCATGCATTCAAAATGGCGGCCCCCAAAGGTCTGAAGGCAAGCGCAATTCGCTATTTTAGTGCCAACTGAAATAATGAATATTTTTCATTGAAACGTTTTAAATGACTTTACTTGAAAGAACTTATAAACCAGATCATTTTTGAGATATTTTTAACAATACCCTAAAAAATTATTAAATCGCGACTTGTCTGTCTGCCCGTCCGTCCGCCCGTTTGTTCGTGCGTCATAACAAGTTTTCTCGCAAACCACATGAGCTAGAATGAGGAAATTTTCTACGTAGGTCAAAAGTGGTGCCTCTTGAAATTTGCAGTGCAAGAAAATATTTTAAGGTATTTAAGGGGGGTCTCTCCATACAGGCGGGTCTTCCCATACAGGGGGGCGGCAAGCAATTTTTTCTATTTCTGTAGCCCTCTAGCAGCCAAGATTCTCAACAGATTCCTTTGAAACTTGAAATTATAAGTTATAAAGGCAAGTTAATTTAATTTAATTATGCAAATCGAATGACAAATATAAAAGTTAAAAATTTACAGCTTAATATTCTTAGCAGCCGATTTCAATAAAAATCGAAATGACGGCCCTCATAGTTCAGAAAAAAATTGAAAATGTATATATTAATGGCAATGCAAGTGCTGATTAAACTTTTATGGAAATCTTTTGAAATTAACTATTTGAGCTATTAAAGCCGACAAGTTATCACCTTTGTGTGGTAGCCACTATGAAATGTATTAACAGCAAATGTGAGAAGGGCGAAACGAGTATAAATATGTTTATAACAATTTACTACCCGCCGATTTTCAATATGTGATCCATACGTGTGTAACTCAATTTAATTGGCAAAATATTTGCGCCTCTATGGGGTGTCTCCATACACAAACGGCGGCAGATCCTTTTTGTTACTAAAAACCCATGTAGTGCTACCGAAATTGCAGTAAGAAGTTAAGTAGTAGGCAAGCCAAATTTTTTTTCCGAAACCTTACGCTACATACGAGAAATTTACCTTTCCGACTGGTGCTGCCAACGGGGATTTTTTATATTTGAAGCTGAGTGAAGCAAACATTAAAAAGGGCAATGTTGTTGGCCCTGAAATCAGGCAATTGTTGAAAGATGATATATTCAAAGAAAGGCTTAGTAATTTAGAAAAATCAGCTTGGGAATCTTTCATCAAAGTAACTTCTAGTTTTCAAGTGACTATAAATGTATTATCGCGGAGCTTTTATCTACTTATAAGGCTTTGGGCTGTGATATGTCGTTGAAAATATATTTTCTTCATTCACATTTAGACTTCTTCCTGAAAATTTGGGCACTGTCAGCGATGAACACGGTGAAAGATTCCATCAAGACATTTTTACCATAGAAAAACGATATCAGGGCAAGTGGAGCCCACGTATGTTAGCGGATTACTGTTGGACATTAAAACGAGACGTTTCTGAAGCAAAAAAATCCCCGTTGGCAGCACCAGCCGGAAAGGTAAATTTCTCATATGTAGCATAAAGCTTCGAAAAAAAATTTGGCTTGCCTACTACTCAACTTCTTTCTGCAATTTTCGTAGTACCACATGGGTATTTATTAACATAAAAAAAATCTGGCCACGTTCGTTCTTAGAGACCTTTTATCGGGGCGCAAATATTTTGCTAATTAAATTGAGTTGCATACGTATGGATTACATATTGAAAATCAGCGGATCATAAATTGTTTTAAACATATAAATACCGGTTTCGCCCTTCTCGCATTTGCTGTTTACACAGTTCACAGTGGTAACCACACAAAGGCTTAAATAGCTCGAATAGTTAATTTCAAAAGATTTCCATGAAAGTTTAATCAGCACTTGCGTTGCCATTAATATATACATTTTCAATTTTTTTCTGAACTATGAGGGCCGTGATTTCAATTTTTATTGAAATCGGCTGCTAAAAATATTAAGCTGTAAATTTTCGACTTTTTCATTTGTCATTCGATTTGCATAATTCAATTAAATTAACTTGCGTTAATAACTTATAACTTCAAGTTTCAACGGAATCTGTTGAGAATCTTGGCTGCTACAGAAATAAAAAAAATTGTATGCCACCCCCTGTATGGGGAGACCCCCCTTAAAATACCTTAAAATATTTTCTTGCACTGCAAATTTCAAGAGGCACCACTTTTGACCTACGTAGAAAATTTCCTCATTCTAGCTCATGTGGTTTGCGAGAAAACTTGTTTTGACGCACGAACAAACGGACGGAAAGACAGACAAGTCGCGATTTTATAATTTTTTAGGGGATTGTTAAAAAGATTTTACAATATCTTAAAAATGGTCTGGTTTATAAATTCTATCAAGTAAAGTCATTTAAAACGTTATCATGAAAAATATTCATTATTTCAGTTGGCACTAAAATAGCGAATTGCGCTTGCCTTCTGACCTTTGGGGGCCGCCATTTTGAATGCATGCATTTTATTTTGGATTATTTTAAATCTTTGTATGCTAGGAACTCATCAATCAATGTACTATCTCGTTCAAATAGAAGTTTCACTCTAGACAGGGCAAAATAATTCAATTTTTAAGAAAATGGCAGCTAAAAATATTAGGCTTTAAATTTTCGACTTTTTTATTTTTCATTCAATTTTAATAATTTCCTGCATAATACAAGAACATAGTACAGAGATCCATAATCTCAAGTTTCATCAAAATCCGCCGGAAAATGTGGCCGCTAGAGGGCCACAAAAACATGAAAAAAACGCATATTTAAACGGCCGCCATTTTGAAATTTGCTCATGCATGATCACCAAAATATCAAAGACTGTAGGCCTAAATAATGTCTATCTTGAAACCGAATTTCGTATATGTCGGATTAAAATTGCGACTTTAAAAAGCCTTTGAAGTTTTGCCCTTTAACTGGCCGCCATTTTGTTTTTTGCAACCTGACCTCCAATTTTTTTACGTAATTCTTTAGATACTTATAATTTCTATCAAGTTATCAAATTTCATAAAAATCTGTTGAAAGCTTTGACCACTATTACAACAACAAAATTTTGCACGTTTTTCGACTTTTGAGCGGCCGCCATTTTGTTTCTGCCGTACCAACTTTGGATTTTTTATTGTGAGATTCATCACATACAGCAATGAACCTTTGTACCAAATTTCATCCAAATCGGAGCTATACTTTGGTCAGAACAGAAATCACGATTTTTCGTCTAAAATGGCCGCCATTTTGTTTTTGCCGGGCCGATATAGCTGGTTCACGAACTTAACCGAGATAATTACCCAGTACACCTTTCCTAAAAATTTGGTGAAAATCGAAGCAAAATTGCGACCTCTATCGTGGTCACAAATTTCGTTATATCCCATATATATATATATATATATATATATATATATATATATATATATATATATATATATATATATATATATATATATATATATATATATATATATATATATATATATATATGATGCTCTCCGCAATAGGTAAATTTCTCTCGAGAAATTTACCTAATACAGACGAAAATCATAAAAGTGAATTCACATTAATGTTGCAATAAATCGAAATAACTTTTATTTGTTGATAAAAAATCAAAATTTCTAAAATGTTATAAAATGGTATTACAAAGAAAACCATTTGTACGAGTATTTAAAGCATTTTAGTTTTATTTCTAGTATCCTTATCCTTGTCCTAAACATAACTAGACAAAAGTTTGCATGTTACATGCAAAAAATGGTTTTTTGTTGACTAGTGAATCAAGGAGATGATTCCTGGTTAGCACTGCGCAGTCTGTATCATTGTAAGAATTGGAGCTATAGGGCTACGCTCTAAGCAAAGAGTTGAATCGAAAGCCGTTACCACACCTGCAGACACAGGAGATGTGAAAAATTGCACCCGCGTCAGTGGTATTGATGATTGCAGAGGAAGGTAGAAGCAAAAGCGGCAGGTAGGCTATCGTTTGGGAAGAGAAACAATGCTCTCTCTGTGACTGGTAACATTCTTAGGGGAGCGACACGAAAGGAAGATAGACTGCATGCCTGATCTCTGACTTGAGGCTTTGGCTCAATCAAATCAACAGAGGCTGATTTTTATGTGACCCAGCTCTTGAGCGGGCACGGATGTTTTCTATCTTATCTGGACAAGATTGTTAAATTCTAGTCTCCCGACTATTTGTTTTACACAAGAGAGGTGGATAATGCCTACCACAAACTTTTTGCCTATAAAAGATGGAATAAGCAGCCCGGCAACCTCTTCAACAAAATTAGAGAGCTCTCCCTGGGAACTTCTATCAGGAAGAATCTATATCAGTTAGCAAATAGAAACACTAGGCATATTATCCTCAGGACGTCCTGATAGCTAAAAAAGGCATACAAGAGCGTCGGGAAGCATCAACAGTCGAGAAGTTTCTGTTCCAGCAATCCCTTTCATCCCACCAGAGAAGAGATATCTGTGACCTGAAGGTACCTCTAGGTGTTGGAACATGAGCCCTAGCCCAATGTAACGCGTCAAATTGTAACAGGTGAGGCTATTAGGTTGACATGGAAAACATTTAGTCGATAGACCAGAAGCATTACATGCTTGGAAGTTCAACTTTTAGGTGTAAACAGCCTTTACCTCACTACCGCAAATAAAAAGATGAAAACACGGGTTGTTTTGACTGATATATGATTTGCTGAGAAGTATTGAAATATATATCTGTGTAGCTAGTAAATTTTCCAACAAGCTCATTTGAGGGAATCCGAGCGAGTAGTTAACGAGTGGTTACTGTAGTGTTCGCACGTTAATTGAAAGACGACCGATCTTAATGAGTTCAGTTTATTGACTGCCCTCTTTCTTAACACTCTGTGTTACATTACGAATAATGTGTATGTATATACTATGGGAAAGAGCGGGACAGAACGATACAGCACATCTCCCCCCGTAAATTATTAATGTTAACATAACTTTAATTCATTTATTTTCTTTCCTCATAATATAAAGATCAATATAGAGTTATAATGTATTCATGGTATGTATATAAAAAGATGAAAATAATATTATATTTTGGTTTGAAACAATTACATAGCTACATATTAATTCATAAGTAATTTTTTTTAAGTATGTCAAACGGTCGGGTTGTCTTGATATTCTTCTTGACCTTGTCGTGTAGTGGCCTTCATCTCCCCCTCCGAAGGTTTTGAACTTGAAGCTCCGAGCTCTCCTTCAGTTACTTCTTCGGGAATATATGGCACGTTCTTCCTGTGGGCGTTGTTAAGATGAAACACATTTCTTCGGTAAACCCCAGAATTGGTTTTTATATAGAAAGAACGGGGGGTATTGGCTTTGGCTGCAATGCGACCCCACTGATGTATGTCTCTAATCCAGACAACGCTACCGATTTTAAAGTTTCTTCCGCTGCATACACCATGGCGTCTATCGTAGTTATTTGTTTGTTGTTGTCTTCGTTGTTCCTCAGCCATTGTTATTTTGTCCATATTGAGAGAATTTGGCTCATATCGTTCACTCGTCATCGGGATGGTTGATCGAATTTTCCGACCCACTAAAAGTTCTGCTGGACTGTAACCGTTATTAAGTGGTATGGCTCAGTACTCCAATAGCGCTACTTCAGGATTTTCTTTATTTTTTCCTTTAAAAGCGTTTTAACAATTTTAACCGCCGACTCAGTGAATCCATTGCTTTGAGGAAAATGAGGGCTGGATGTAATGTGCTTAAATCCCCAGGAATGTGCAAATTGTCGAAACTCTGATATGTGGACCGTTGCAAACTGGGGCCCGTTATCAGTTCTAACAATTTCCAGAATGCCAAATCTCGCAAAAATCGATTTTAAGTGTGTGATGACGCATCTGGCAGTCTGTGATTCCAAACGTACTATCTCCGGGAACCTGGAAAAGAAGTCACTTATAAAAAGTAACGTCTTACCATGACATACGCACAGGTCCATTGCTATGGTGTGCCAAGAGCGCTCTGGCATTTCATAACTGATGAGCGTATCATGTCTTGGAACTTAAAACTGTATACAGGTAGTACACCGCCAAATATATTCTTCCATCTGTTTTGACGAGCCAAGCCACCAGACAAACTGGCGCATCCTGCTTTTGCACTTTACGATTCTCAAATGCCCGGTATGCATCGTTTCTAACATCCCGTGTTGCGAATTCCGGCGTACCGACTTTCTCCCATTCGCAACTTCTAATTGCCGCCGTAACATTTCCACCTTCCTTTGGGCACTCCTACCTTTTCCTCTGTGTATTCATTTAATTTTATTAACATTCTTCCAATTTCCCTTCAATTTTTATTTCTTCATCATCACAATCCTACCCTTATTTCCAACTAAAATCATATAACATATACTAATAATTTCAATTTTCCCACTAACAATATTCCATTTATTAATTCCCACTAACAAACTTCATTCAATACCTTTTTCCTAACAAAACCTAATTCCTTTCCTTCATACTAACTCATTCTATTTACTAATTCCCACAAACAAATTTTATTTTTTTATACTAACAAAAATTAATTCACGTTCCCCTACTAACCAAATTCAATGTCATGCCCAAATGCATCTTTGAAGTTGCTTATGAGATGAATGGGAGATCGACCATCCATGGCACCATTAGCTGCGTCGTGAGTTCTCGATCGAGGGTCTGCTGGAACCTTGAGTTCAAGTTCTCCCGGGCGCACGGAAGCGCTCTTTTTGGGGTATCGGCAAAACCAATAGCTTCCGAAATGTGTATACGAGTATGTGACACTTTGAATTCAACCAAGCGCTTCTTGGAGTGTTCAAATTGCCATATGTAAGACAATGGATACTATTGAGTTTGTCAATATGGACGAAAAGATGTGTGGGTAGCGGAATCGAAGTGTAATGAACTTCGATTACGTTACCCAGATGCGACAGCGGTAATTGGAGAAGAATTTGGATTGCGGGATCGGATTGGTAAAGGTGAAAAGTGAAATTAAGTGGTGAGGATTGAGGCAGTCAGATTTTGATTTGGGAAAGAAGAGGGAGTTTTTTCGTGGAATTGGTATTTTGGCTGTTTTTAAGTGACGAAGGAGAAGAGTGAAAGAATTAGAAAAGTGAAGGAATTTTTAATTTGGAGGATGGAATTTTTGTTTTGGAAATTGACTTCAGTGACAGGATCAAAGTAGGAAAAGTGGAAAAGTGAATTCAAGTTGGAATGTGAGGATTATATTGATAATTTGAAGTGCGGGACCGCCTCAATACTAAATATATGAAAAAGATTGAATAAGTGAGAGTTTGAAGTTGAAGTTTGAGAACTATATTGCTAATTTGAAGTGCGGGACCGTCTCAATCTGATGAAATTAGTGAAATTGACGTCATTGAAATAGAACAAAGTGCGAGAGTAATTCTTCCGTTAAAAAAAAAATTAGAGAAAGCAAGAAAAAGGACCCGTTTGGTTGGGTTTTGAAGAAGGCCAAGTGCCTGAATTAAGGTTTCGTGTTTGCGAGTATACCATATTGACGGATCGTGGAGAGCGATAATTGGCCGTTCTATTAGTGATTGAATTTTAAAATTAGTTTAAAGTTAATTTAAAATTTGGTTTTCAGTGGCCCCACACCCCTTTTTTTTGTCTTCGCCGAGCGCTCGGAGATCAACGAGGAAAAGGAGTGAGTATTTATCTATTGCTGTAAAATCACATCAACAAATACTTATTTTTCTTTTGTGTTTTCCTTTATATGAACTATTTGATTGGATTGTTTTTCCTCCGTACTTAGAATTATTGAGGGGCCTGTTTGTTTTGTTTGGATTGACAAATTTTTGTTGAATTTGTAAATTTCTTTTTTTGAATTCAATAAAAGGCCATGTGTTATTAAGTTTTTTTGAATTTTTCATTTCTCAAAATGACCTCTCCCTTTCCCATCCTAGTTTTTATGTAAGGTGGCTCAGCACAAGCAGAGGGTGTCCCGGAAGACCCACGACACGACTGAGTGCTAGCCGGCCTCAGTATGCCACCCCGGGCTACGCACCCCTCTGCCAAAACTTAATGTCTGCAACTGCGGTGACTTCCGTGGTTGCTACAGCCGTTGGGATGACAAGTCGTTATAGAATAACCTTGCTTTTTGTGATAGTTTCGAACGATGCAGCCATCCGTCTTGGCAATACTCCTTTACTTCTCTGATGATGGGATCATCTTGCTGGGCTTTCCGAATAGTGTTTAGTTTGTCGGTTGATGCTGGTAGCTCTTCGATAATGCTGTTGATGAATGTTTCGATTTCATCCTCATCGTCCGGTCCTGTTCCTTGGGTAGGATGGCGAGATAGCGTATCAGCTGCTATAAGATCTTTTCCAGGAGTATAGATTATGCTAAAAGTAAGACCCATCATTTTCATACGGAATCTTTGGATCCTTAACGTCAAGTCATCGAGGTTTTTCGTAGTAAAAATTGGAATCAACGGCTTGTGATCCGTCTCAATTGTAAAATGGATGCCAACGATGTAGTCCCGGAATTTTTCACATGCCCATTTGATGCCTAAAGCTTCCTTTTCTATCTGCGCATATTTCTTTTCGCTGTCAGACATCTTTCGCGAAGCGTATGCTACGGGCTTCCGTATACCGTCCACATCTGTCTGAAGGAGCAACGCTCCCAATCCGAAAGAAGATGCATCAGACGACACAAGGGTTTTATGTGTAGGATCGTATGTCTACAATACCGGAGCCGTTGCTAGTGCTCGTTTCAGTTTTAAGAAAGCCTCCTCCTGAACTGGCGTCCATAGAAAATCAGCGTGGGGTTTTAAAAGCTCATTAAGGGGATAGCTTACTGAAGAGAGATATGAAATGAACTTACCCAGGTAATTTACTAATCCCAGAAACTGGCGCAGTTCCCTTACATTTTGCGGATGGGAAAATTCATCAATTGCCTTGATTTTTAATGGGCAAGGGTATCTACCCTCCTGGTCAATTTTGTGTCCCAAAAATGTAATGGGTTTGATACCTATATGACGCTTAGATTTATTTAAAGTTACTCCATTCTCTTCTAGCTTTTTAAGTACAGCACGAAAATTTAGATCATGCTCTTGTATATCCTTCCCTTTCACCAATATGTCATCCATTTGGCAGATGACTCCATTAAGGCCTTCGAGAATCAACTGCATTCGTTTTTGGAACAACTCTGGGGCCGTGCAAATACCAAAAGGCAGCCTTTGGAAGCAGAATCTTCCTAATGGAGTTAGAAAAGTTGTAAAAAGCTGTGATTTCGGAGATAGCTTTATCTGCAAAAATCCATACTTCGCGTCTAACTTGGTGAAGTACTTTGCACCTTCCAATTGCGCCAGTGCATGGTCAGCAACTGGCATCGGGTGTATACTTCATTGAATGGCTAAGTTGAGTTTCGCGAGATCAACGCAAGGACGAATATCACCGCCGAGTTTGTTAACGATTACCATCAGAGCGCACCAATCTGTTGGCTCATCTACATGTCTGATTACACCCAACTGAAGCATTTCATCAAGTTTTGCCTTGAGCTTTTCTTTTAATGGAATCGGGACTCGTCGAGCTGTTGCAATTGCATAAGGTTTCGCGTTTGGTTGCAATTTGATTTCGTAATCCTCTTTAAGACAACCGAGTTTGTTAAATAATTTTGGATATTCCGTCTCGGTATTTACCAACGATTTTTGAATTGTTTTGACACTCGAATTATCAAAGGTGTTAATTCGTTGTATAATTTTCAAATTTTTGCAAGATTTTAAACCCAAAAGTGGTGATTTTAAATTGTTCACAATGTAAAGTTCAGATTTACAAAATATGTTTCTATATTTAAGCACGCAGTTCATTATTCCCGTAACGTCGAGACGTTCACCAGAAGGGCCACATCATTTTTTATTCGATTTATTAATTTTCGCGTCGGGGAAATTTATTTTAAATTCTTTAAGTGGTAAGACATCTGCCGGAGCTCTCGTATCTAGCAGAAAATTAATTTGCTTTTCGTTGACCGTTACTTTAGCGGTCCACCGTTCATCGTTATTGTTTTCATCTGTCATCGTGCCTATGAAGAGTGTCTCGTCTTCTTCTTCGAGATGAAATATCTTGTTGTTGTTGATTTTTATTTTCTTTTGACAAGCCTTGCTAAAGTGGTTCCATTTCTTACAGAAACGGCATTGCTTGCCTCTAGCGGGACAGTTATGTTTGTTGTGCTGCTCTTTCGCACCGCACCATGAGCATTGAAACTCTCTAGTCTTTGTAGTCTCTCGTACGCTTCGTCTGAAGTTGTGTGAAGGTGATGATGATGACGTCTATGGTTTATGAGAACGCAAACTATTAACGGTTGTTGCATTTGCACTAAAAGATGTTGTTGCCAAATCTACTTGCTGCTGTCTCACTGCCTCGTGTTGCCTTACCGTTTGTATCGCTTTTTCAAGCGTTAGGTCTGCTTCTAGTTGCAACCTTTCTGACAACCTTCTGTCTCGTACACCTACCACCAACCGATCCCGTATCATCTCTTCACGCAAGCTTGAGTATGAAAAGTTCTCAGAAAGCAAATATAATGATGTTATAAAGTCCTCATTGCTTTCTCCTTCTGATTGGCATCGAGAATTAAACTTTGCCCGCTCGTAAATCACGTTGTGTTTCAACACGAAAAATTCTCGGATTTACTTATGACGGAATTGTATTTCTTTTGGTCGGGAGGAGAAAGATTGAATGACAGAAATATATCATCTGCCTGATCACCCATTAGGTAGACTAAGGTGTTAACCTTCTCCTCTTCATTTCTTTTGTTTAGCCCGGAAGCAATTCTTAAACGATCAAACCGCCGTTTCCCACGTGGCCAATCCGAAGGGTTAAATGTTAATTGTTCCGGCGCTTGAACAGTGAAGTTATTACCCGGTAAACCCGCCGCCGCAGGCTGTTGTTCCGAATCGTTTACCATTTTATTGATTTAAATATTTAGCTAACGACCTAATTTTTCTTTTCTCTACTTTCCGACACCGCTGCCACCATGTAGTGTTCGCACGTTAATTAAAAGACGACCGATCTTAATGAGTTCAGTTTATTGACTGCCCTCTTTCTTAACACTCTGTGTTACATTACAAATAATGTGTATGTATACACTATGGGATAGAGCGGGACAGAACGATACACCACTTCTTCATAGTAAAACCCATTATTTTCAGGCAAAAACCTTATTAATCAGTATTTATATTCGTTAATAATGCTTTAACTGAAAAAACTCAGCCACAAAGGGCGACTGTCAGAATTTGATTCGGCAGATGAATAAAATTATGCATGTAACTTTTCATTACTTCTGAAAATATCAAAGTAAAAACTTTCCTAGCTCTTGATCTATAAGGCTTAAAGATCAACATGAAATAAAATCTTAATAAATTTAAAATTTCCCTGCACTTGAGGCCTTGATATTAATATTTTACAACTATTGTTGCAAAATCAAATTTACCGAGGGTGTCATAACAACACATTTCAAAGATGAATCAGAACTCACTAAACTCCCCTAAAATCATGAAATTAATTTTCTGCAATTCATGTGTCATAGTGATAAAATCTTGGAAACTTATTCTCCATTGTAGTAACTTTTAATCCACTATTCAATTCAAACTATGAAACCGCAGATTGACAAATGTACAAAACCCTACAAAACTTTTGAATACGACAATAGCGTACATTTTCCACACAACAATGTCGCACTCAAGTGGAAAATCCTTCGCAAGCAATTGATTTAGCGCTATTCAATGGCTTGTGCGTTAGCTTCCACAACCGCTATTGTACGCAAATGTGTGTGGCATCTTACATACATGCATATGTACATACTTTATGCGCGGATTGAGGATCCTTGTTCACAAGAAGACGATTCGAAGGAAAGTACAAGTTTCTAGGGCTGCTGAAAGATGACGATTTGATTCTTCGCTCAACTTTAGATCCTTACAACACACGAGTATGATGGAAGCCTTCCCAATTAAACTGTAAACTTTCACAATAACTTGCATTTCTAAGGACACGCCGAATTAGAACAAGTTTCCTTGAAGAGAGTGCGTTCATTGGAATCGTTCAGATATTCGGGATGTCAATGTTGAATCCGATTAGACAATTCTTGTACATTTTAACGTAATTGCTGAGAATATGTACATACGAAATTATTTTTTTAGATAATTGACTTGAATTTGAATTTTAAGATGAAACAGTCAAAAGGACTCGAAAGTATTCGCGCACATAAATTTGACGCTCCTTAAAATAACGCCATTAAAACATATTTAAAGTATTTCGCCGAATCAATAAAACTGATTACTGAAAATTCAATATAATTTATGGTTTTCGCTTTTACCGCTGCTCCGAAAATATTTCCATGCTGTTAATAATTAGTATTTATAGATCCATTTATATTAAGTAATTTTCGTGCTGTCATTTTTTGCTGAAAATATAAAAGAGAAAATAGAGTACGTTGCGGAGGTCATGGTTTCGTGCGTTTTTGGCATTTTTCCACATTTCGCTGTCGTAGACCTCATAAATTTTGTTCACATTTCAATTTTTTCTTCCCTTTACTTGTCGTTGATTTCACAACCGTGACGACCATTCTCTGGGTTTAACGCAATTGTAAATATTTTGCATATTTACGCGACACGCAAGAAAACAGGAAAATATTCTGATGTAATGGCCGAGTGCTGAGGAAGTGAACAAATTGGACGAAAGTCTATCCGAGCATTTCAAATGTGTCATTTCTCATTTTCCATCAGTTTCAGGAAAAGCCATGGATTTTTGTAAAACGATATTTCACGGCAAATGCTGTTCTTTTGCGTGATTATGTTTGGCGTGCAACAGTTAATGGTGGTTTATGTGTCGAACATATGTTCTTGGTTTGTCTGTCTGAATAGTTCCTTGTAAATGAGAAATGGGAGCAATAGAGGAATATTTGAGACTACACGTGGCGGTTAGAAGTGAGATGAGTACATCATCTATTTCATTCCGAAGTCAAGCCAGGACAGTTAAGCTGACAATTTGTGTAGGCTGGAGCACGGTTTAACCTATAAGGTTATAAACCTAAACTTTGAAACACCCATTTATCCCCCTGGGAAATTTCTTAGGACCTACCTACGAGTATACTCACAAGCAAAAAGTTATTGTTGTGGCCCTGAGTATGGGAATTTCAAACGCGCAATGTTTCTGGGCTACCGATTAAACACTTCTTATGAGACCGTAGCTTCAAAGCTTTCAATCAAGCACTTCTTTGGGATGGGACACGTTCAATCTCAAAGATTAAAAACAAAAATATTAAAACTAACTTCAATATGCCCCAAAATGTTTCAATAAATTTCATGGAAGCAGTACCATATCAATTTTTCCCCTAAATGCGGTTGAAAACACAATCACCACAGTACACTATATTTCGTACTTCATGTTGAAATTAATTCTCAACGTTTGGGCCAACATGCTTCAAAATAGTTTGGCATCCAGTCACATTTCCATGGATGAGCTTCATCTCATCTCGATCAACGTCAACTCCATTGTTACTCTAAGGGAGAGAGGGAGAAGAGGAGTAAGTCTATCCGTGTAAAACCCTGTATGTGAATTCCGATATTTTGCTTTTAGAGGCGGTTTTTGCGAGAGAAGGGTAAATCATTACAAACGTCAAAAGTTTGTTTCGTGTAATCATCGTTACCAATATGCGGAAAGTATTATTTTCTCGCGTTTTTCTTGAAAACGGAAGTGAATATGTAAGTGGTGAACGTAATATATACTGCTACGATTAGTTTCATGCGATATATAGTGAAATTTTATTGAATCAAGAGACAAACATTGGAAAACGATAACGCGCTGTTCGGTTCCATACTGCCCAAATTTCAATCGGGGCTCGAGCGGAAAGTACTACTTTAAGTAAAAATTAATAGTTTCATTGATTTATAATTATGAGAAAGTTTAGTTTCAATAGTTTCAAGTTGTGAATCGAAAGAAAACTGTTCAAAAATATTTGCAATTTTTTACTACGATTGCTTCATATTTTGCCGCATATCCAGTGGCTCAAAGCGGATATTGTGAATTTTTTAAGGCGGCCATAATTGATTGTAACCTTTTCATCATTTAGAATTCCGAATAATGTTAGTGCAAAAATGGAGTGGTGCTGAATTCTCGGGATAAATCCGGAAATAAAACGTTCGCAAGATTGAGAAGAGCATTTCAAGGAAGACGACATCATTTATATGAATCAAAGCTGAAAGTGTAAGATAGCTATTCTTAAATTAATATTTGCACAAAATTCAAGTATCTCATATTTTTAGACTCGATGTGGAATTGATGATATTAACACCTTTACATCTACTTTTGCTTATTTATTTATTTATTTTGCCAAACAAGACATATCCTTATAATATAAAATTACTCCACAAAAAAAAAAAACTTGTAAACAATACATTTTCATGATACATTAATTTTTACGCACAATTATACAAATTATATTGAGGAATGAAAGGATTTTAGGATATTATTTTTATATGAGGGTTTGGGAATGGACGGGGAGTAATATTTACTAAACTTGTTGAATGCCTTACAACATCTGTTTATTGGCTCATTGTCCGCATAAGTAGTGTGATGGCGACCTACGGCAAGCATTGGTGAAAGTCTTGTGATTCTTAGGGGTTCATTCAGAATAATTTTTTTGTTATATACTGAACTTTAATATTGTCTCTGAGGACATCGAATGCTAAACATGCGGACATCATCATTCTCCTAGAATCTAGTGATGCCATATTTAGTACATCGAGCCGATAGTTATATGATGGTAGGCTGTTGAAGTTCCAAGGGTCGTAAAGGGATCTGAGGGCAAAGGAAGAAATTGTTTCTGGACTGATTCTAACCTGTCAGCGTGAATATCAATACAGGGCTCCAAATCAGGCTGGCATATTCGAGAATAGGGCGTACTAATGAGACGTATAGTGATTTGGTAATCCAAATATTCTTGAATTCCGTAGCTCTTCGTTTGATGAATCCTAGCATTTTATTAGCACTGGATACTACTCCATCGTACTGAAGTTTAAAACGAAGATTTTGGTCCAGAAAAACACCAAGGTCCGCAATGTTATCGACTCTATTAAGTGTTGTGTTATTGATGTGATAATCAAACAGAAGAATGCTCCGTTTTCTTGAAAAACTTATCACCTGGCATTTTTCCAAGTTTAAAGAGAGGTGGTTGTTGTAACACCATTCAGAGAGAACGTTAAGCTTGGACTGGAGAGACATCATATCGGATAGAGATGATATGACTTGGTAAACTTTAAGATCATCTGCACAAAAAAGATGATGTACATCATGTTAAAACTGCTGAGGGATCAGATATGAAAACATCAAATAGAAGAGGCCCAAGATGACTTCCTTGAGGAACCCCAGAGAGGACATGAATTTGTTTCGATAATCGTCCTTGAAATTTGACAACTTGAGTGCGGTCTTTAAAGTAAGAATGGATCCAACTGAGTAAACGGCCAGTAATTCCGAAATTATGGAGCTTGTTAATCAAAACTTCATGATTTACACGATCAAATGCTTTGCTAAAATCTGTATATATTACATCAATCTGGAGACCTTTTCCATCTCACACAGAATACTTGATGTCATGATGAGGAGATGGGTGGTAGTAGATCTATTTTTTCTGAACCCATGCTGCTCTTCATTAAGCTACGGCTCTATAATAGGGGAGATCTTGTTGCAAACTATTTGTTCAAAAAGCTTTGGAATGGATGATAATATAGCAATACCTCTATAATTTTGAATACACCTTTTATCATTCTTCTTATGTATTGGTATTAAGTAAGAAGATTTCCAGTAAGAAGGAAAGATGCCACTAGAAAGTGATTTGTTGAAAATGATGGAGAATGGCCTGGTTAATTGGTCTTTGCAATGGATGAGAAAACTAAGAGGAATAAGATCGGGGCCAGGTCCCTTATTGGCATCCAAATTGGCAATCGCATGAGCAATTTCTTCCGCAGAAATTGAAACTTCGTTAATCAATGTCGTTGGAGCCATTTCCGAAACGGGATTTAATGGGTTCTCAGGGTTACAATAAACTTCTTGAAAGTAATTTGCAAAAAACTCACAAATTTGCTCTGAGGAACAAGAAACTGAATCCTTGAAAAACATGATGAAGGGTAGCCTTGAGTCTTACGCTTGATATTTACAAAATCAAAGAACTTTTTTGGGTAATATTTTCACCGATCAAATTAACATATACTTCATATGCTTCTCGAGATTTTGTTTGAAATTCATTGGCAAGCTCATTATATTTTGATTTAATATCATTGCTGACATCTTTTTTGCTTTTGATCACTCTATAATATTTGTTCCTTTGATTTCGTTAATATCTAAGATCACCATTTAACCAAGGTTCAGACAGTTTATCTTTTTTCTTAATTTTAGGTACATACTTTTCGACGGCGTCAAGAGTTATTTGATAAAAAGAGGATAACGCTTCTTCAAGATCTAACGTTGAAAGTGTACCAGTCAAATCAACAGCGACAAGATGTTAATCGATACTTTTATAATCAGCATTGCGAAAGTCGTATACAATTGATTCATTGTATGAAATAGGGTTAGAAATGTCAGGAGTGGAAATATCAATATTAAGTGTAGAGTGATGAAGGCTGTTACAAAAAAGGTTCTCTTTGTCATCAGTTTGAGTGACCACTTCATCGTCATATGCGTTAGTAAAAATTAGGTCTAACCAATTTCCATTTTGGTTGGGTTTCGGAGCGATTTGCTGTAAATCGTTGCCATAAAAAGTGCTCATCAAATTAAAATCCTGACTGTCAAGAAGATTGATTGGGAAAAGACGATTATCGACTTCGTCATTTACGAATTTCAGACACGGTCGATTAAAGTCGCCAGTGATAATTAATATATCATCTTCTATAATAGATGCAGTTAGAGAAGAAATGGTTTCGATGACTTCGTTGTAGACGATTTCGGAAGAATTTGGAGGGACATAGTACACGCAAAGATAGAGGCTAAGCTTATTTGTAGATATATGAACCACTCTATGCTGGAATAATGTATATGAGGTGGTGCTTATGAGCTCACTTGATAGGGAGTTGTGAACTGCAACTAACACACCACCTCCTCTTGATTTTCTAGTGCTGCGAAGGTCTCGATCGTCTCTAAAGATGGTCGAATCACTGTCAAGAATCTTTCGCGACCAGTCTGTCCGTCTTTCCGTCTGTCCGTCCGTCCGTCCGTCCGTGTGTCGCAGCAGTTTTTCTCGGAAACTACTTAAGCTAGAAATATCAAATTTTGTGTGTAGGTGTAAAGTGGTGATCTCTTCAAAGTTCAACTACAAAAAATTTTATAAGGTATTTAAGGGGGGTCTCCCCATATAGGAGAGCGACCCCCGAAAAAAAAAGTTTAGGCGAATAACTCAATTATCCTGAATAGTGTAAGTGTCATTTAGTTACCCGAACATTACATTTAGCACCCCCAATTTCAGGACTCTTGGACCAGAAACGACGAAAGTGAGCATTAGTCATCTGAATAATTTAGTGGGTTCTAAATCAAATTTGAAGAACGCATGAATTTTTACATGAAATTTTAATCCTCTATTTTAGAACACATATGTTTTTTCCGAAGTCCATGGTAGATGAAATTATTTTAGAGCCAGTGCCTTTTGATTTTTTCCGTAATGTCATTATTAATTCTACAATTATAGATTAATGTTGAGTCAAGCCCTTCAGCTATAGCGATGTGTATGGGAGGCCTGGAGAAGGCAATTTTTAATATACGAGTATGGTATGCAACATCAATTATAACAGTTTTTTTCAGGATTGAATCGAACCAAACAGCGAGAGATAATTCATACAGCTTGCAGTATTGATGTGATGCCAGATTCAGGGGATGTATGTAATGGCTACATGAAAATTTTGCGCATATTTTGTAGCAATATTTGATTTCAGAATTTGTATACTTTAAATACCGATCACGCAGCCATTAATGATTCGTCAAATTGTATGGTTTTAAGGTCAGATACCAGAAATTTAGATGAATTTTATATATTATTTTGACAATTATAAACATCGTGGTTTTTAGGACTTGTTCAAGGTGGACTTGGCGAGTGAACAAATATTTTCGAGGCAATAGAATCAATATCTAAATCCTATATGGAAAATGTAAAATTTGAGTTTGAATTTTATATTTAATTTTATTAGACACTTTTTGCAGTACAACACCAATGAAAATTTGACAACGGCTCCATTGCTTGCGAACAGTTGTGAGAGCGTAAATTTCCACTATATTTCATGCTTCGTTGATTTTGGCATTTTATTGTTTGAGGATTCAGCTTTATTGAATGCTGCCCCGAATATGATGATGGCCGTAAAGCCGAATTTAGCGAGTGTAAGTCTCTCCTGCGTTATATTTGAATACCAATCTAAACATTTTCGTTCTAGATTTTCATTGAAACTGGCTGCGTAATCATAATTTCCGGCAAGATAAGCTATTTTTTTAGATTTAATTTCGATGTGCTGTCATAGTTTTATGTTAGTATTAACATTTATGTGTAGTCTTAGGTAAATGTTTGGACGTTAATAGATTCGTTCTCAAATCGTATTGAGAACAAACCTCTTTCCTCACAAATCTGCCTTCAAATAAACTTAAATTAGAACATAACAAACAAAAATATGGAAGTTAGAAGCACGATTTTATCTTTCATTATTTTAATGCTGCCATCTGCAATACAATATGAGTAATTGAATCAAAACGATCAAAGGTTAGTTTTATCAGATATAATTATTTGGATTCTCTTTCCAGTTTAGACAAACGTGAGAAAACTGTCACAGGATTTAAATTTATATATGAGAAAAATCGGTGTACTTTTGGAATGTTCTTCTTTTGGGGTAAAGCAATTCATAATGGAACATAGCTATGCCAATTATCCAACAAAATTAAATGAATATGTTTTCTATTACGTAGATTACATCGCTGGTTTTGTCGTCTTTAAAATAGAAAAACCTTAAAATTCACGGAGTTTTTAGTTTCCATTGAAGACGAATTTACGGAAAGATCACGTATGGCCTACAAAACGAAAGGCTACATAAAATCACCTTCGGAAAGTGTAAAACAAATTTGCCAAGAGGCGGAAAGCATACTTCAACGAAATATCAAACAAGTGACAAATGATGAAAATATATTGGTAAGAAAATTATATTTTAAAATCATAATAGAGGTCCAAAATAATTTTTTAGAAAAGGAATTATTCAGTGATTACAAACAACATTTGATCTGAAGTGGTAGCTATTGCTCCCCTTTAAGTTTGATAATGAAAAAGTTCCTGAAATCAGGTATTATTGTATATCAAAAAAAGTCATAAAGATGTTCTATTTTCCAAAAACTGAATAAAATAATTCACAGCTCAATATATAAAGAAAAAATATTGAATAGGCCTTCGCTTCCTTCATGTGTCTAGTCCATTGCAGCTTCCGCAGTCTTACAATCCTTGAGACCTCCGGTTCGTCAAAAATTTCATTCAGTTCATGGTTGTATCGAATTCACCATTGGTCCCCGTAAAGCTACGCTCCGATTATTCACCTCAGGACCCGTTGTTCGAAGGCGTTCAATATATTTGCGGATGCTTGGGTTAGGGTCCATGTTTCACACCCAAAGCATAACATAGGTCTTATCACAGATTTGTATACTTGGAGCTTTGTTTTCCTGTGTATGCAGCTGGCCTTCAAGATCGTCAATACTGAATAAAATATTTTATTTGCGAGCTGTATTATTCGGCGTATTTCGTCTCTTTCATTGCCCGTTTTCGTTATTTTGGCGCCTAAATACACAAATTTGCTAACATTTTCGATACTGTATTCGCCAAGTGTGATATTTTGTGTATTTGGGTAATTTTTCCTGGACTGCGTCATGAGCTTTGTTTTATTTTCGTTGATTTGTAGCCCTACTAGTTTTGCTTCGCTGTCGAGTTTCAGGAAGAGTTCTTTGGCAGTTGTTAATGACCGTGACAGAATATTGATGTCGTCCGCATAGGCCACTACTTGGCTCAACTTATATAGTAATGTACCTCGCGTATCGACAGGTAGCTTTTGTATGATGTACTCCAGAGCCAAATTGAATGGGAATGCGGCCAGTCCATCTCCCTGCTTTAGTCCGATATTTGTGTCAAAGGCATCGGTGAGTTGGTTATTGATGCGGACTTGTGAGTTCGTCGATGTCGTTGTCATTTTGGCAAGATGGAGAAATTTGGCTGGGATGCCAAAGCCAAGCATTATTTGGTACAGTACGTTACGATCAATACTGTCGTATGCTTGCTTGAAGTCAACGAAAACTTGGTGTACGTCTATGTTGAACTCCCAGCATTTTTCAAGTACCTGCTTGACTGTGAACAATTGGTCTGTTGTTGATCTATCAGCCCGAAAATCACCTTGATACTCCCCAATAATACTGTTGGCGTATGATCCGATTTTATTTTCCAAGATTTTAGAAAATATTTCGTACGCCGTACAAAGTAGTGATATGGCTCTATAATTTTCGCACTGTAGTTTGTCACTTTTTTTGTGGATGGGGAATATAATTGATTGGCTCCACTCTTTCGGCATATGTTCTTGTTGCCAAATGTACTGGATGACTTTGTGAATAGCTTTATCAACACTACTGCCACCATATTTGATGAGCTCCACTGGAATCTTATCAATGCCTGGCGCTTTATTATTCTTTTGGGCTTTGATGATGGAACAAACTTCATCCAGAGTTGATGGGACCTAAAGAAGCTCTCCGCAGACATCTATAGGCTCCAATGTTCTGGAGCTGTGCGGAGGATTAAGGAGGTGCTTGAAATATGTTTCCTATCTTTCCTTAATCTTGATTTCATCAGCGATTATATTGTCGCTGTCATCACGACAGAGCGTGGTTTTGTGCTGATACCCCCGTTTCAGGCTTTCTACTACTTTGTATGCTTGTCTTGTGTTATTGCTCGCTAAACTTACATCTATACTTCTCAATTGGTTGTCATAGTATTTTCTTTTTTTAATCCTAATTATCTTATTCGCTACTCTTCTGAGATTTTCATAGTGTTCTCTCTTTGTCCTTGTTTTCCTGCCTACGTGTTCTTTGTACACCCGATTTGTTCTGGCACTCATCATCGAACCAATCATTCTTCTTGCGCCGGGCTTGATGTCCAATCGTCTGTCCTGCCACGGTTCTGATAGCCCGTTTCACTTCCATCCAGAGCTCGTGGCTCGTCTTTAACGATTTGTCTGATAAGATCAGAGGCAGCATGTTGTCGAGGGTCTCCGTGAAATTTTTGGCCACAGACGCCGTTTGGAGCCTTTTGATGTCAAATTTTTGTAGCGATCAAGTAATGATCTGAGTTACAATTGGCTCCTCGGTATGTACGGACGTCAAGTACGCTCGAGGCCCAACGTTGTTGGATCAGAACATGATCGATCTGGTTTTGTGTGTTGGCATCCGGTGATACCCAGGTCATTTTATGAATGCGTCGATGTAGGAAGCAAGTCGAACGTATGATTTGATTTCTGCTACATGCAATAGAAAAAATATTGCCATGAATATTATTACATAAAAAAAAAAATATCGTTATAAATTAAATTGCTTTCCAGACCTGGAAACGAAATGAAATACACACAACGTTATTTCTTTATCTGATTTATTTGTTTCAATATTTCATTCACGTTGTTCGTGTCTAAATCTCCTAACTCCTATATTCCTCGGAAGATTAAACAGTTGCTTTTCATTATCTCATTCGATTTTTATCAATAATCTCTAGAAATACATGTTCATTGATTGTATTAAATCCAAAGTTAAGTTACTTATCAAATATGCTTTAGAAACGTTGAACGAGAAACTAAAAAAATATGTAAAATCATTTAGAGTTGAATATTTTTATCATGGTGCTATTAATTTGAATTTTCCCGCCATTTGATTTAATTTGCCCCTGCTTTGCTGAGACTACCCTTGGTTTAAGCCACTACCAATGCAATTGAAGAAACCTTGCAAATACATAGCTGATATTCGGAATTTTTTTTGGCTATCATTTACTCCTTTTCTCCCTTCCCTACAGCCGAAAGCCGTTTAACAACAAAGGGACACGGGCAACCCAATCACTTGAACTTGTTCATAGCGATTTATGTGGACCTTTGTCGGTCAAATCATTTAGTGGTAATCGTTTTATTTTAACTTTTGTCGACGACTTTTTACATAATATATTCATGTACCTAATCAAAAAGAAAAGCGATGTGTACAAATGCTTCATCAAATTTCGAAAAATGGTTGAAAAACAGAGCGAGCATAAAATAAAAATTTTTTTCTGAAGCGACAACGGCACCGAATATTTTAGTAATGCGTTCAAACGGTACTGCAAAAATAGTGGTATTTTGCAGCAACGAACAACAGTGTACACTCTACAGCAAAACGAAGTGACTGAGCACATGAACAGGACGATTTTGGAGAAAATGCGCTGTATGTTAATTGATTCAGGTTTCACAAAACGGTTTTGGGCAGAAACAGTGATGACAGCGGCATATATTCTCAATCGTACACCGTGCAAACAAAGTGGTGTAAAATCGTCTGAGGAAGTGTGGGCAAAACACAAACCGGATTTGTCTATGATGTAAGTGTTTGGTTGTAAGGCGTTTGCACAGATTTCAGCAGTAAAAGGAAATAGTTGGATGACAAATCAAACTAGTGCATTTTTGTTGGGTATGCGGACGAAACCAAAGCTTATCGGCTTCACAACAAGCAAAAAATAAAAGCGATCATAACAAGCAGAGACGTCATTTTCTTAGAATCAAATGCACGCAATGAGGTAATTGATTCTGAGATTGAAGAAATCAATGAATTTTGTTTGTTATATTTCGAAGATGAGGAGGAGAAAAATGACAGTTTGGAATCAGAGGAGGATGTGCAGCAAAATCAAGCCGATTTGACATCAAATCTTTCGCAAACTGTAGCATCGAGTAGTTTATCGCCGAATTTAAATGTTTTAATTGCTCTAGTTGCAACTTCAACGCTAAACGCGATTAATGATGAAGAAGACGATTATAGCGATGATGACGATACAATGTTAACAGCGAGTCAATCGTCAAATGAGTCATCAAATAAAAGCGAAGAAAGTGGTTGGCAGCCGAGTGATCCAATAGAAAAGCGGATGATGAACGAGAATATTTTGACGCCAGTTGTTAGACAAAAATCATCAATAAATGCAAATAAACCGCCGCCAAATTATGCAACTTTTGCATATGCATTGCTGTCATGCGATCTGCCTACATTTAAGCAAGCAGTAGCAAGTGATAGCGTCGATTTGTGGAACGGTGCGATGAGAGAAGAGTTTGATTCATCGCAAGCGAATCAAACATGGAAATTGGGCGATTTGCCGCCGAATAAATTGCCAATCAAGTATAAATCGGTGTCTAAAACAAAGCGAGACACCCATGGAAAAGTCATACGTCATAAAGCGAGATTAGTTGTAAAAGGCTATACACAGATCGAAGGAGTTGATTATCATGAAACATTTTTACCAGTCGTTCGTTTTACAACCATTCGGTATTTACTGGCAGTTGCAGCTAAATACGATTTGAACATTCGACAGCTAGATGTTGTGACGGCTTTTCTTCATGGTACTCTTGATGAAGAAATTTACATGATCAGCCAGCGGGATTTAGCGATGGATCGAGTCGTGTGTGCAAGCTTGAAAAATCGATCTATGGGCTAAAACAATCGAGCAAAGAGTGGAACACAACGTTGAACCAAGTGTTGCTGAATTTTGGTTTGAAGTGTTCATCGACCGATCAATGTGTGTATTATTTCGTTGAGGGAAATAAAGTATTGATCGTTGCTGTTTACGTTGACGACGTTATAATATTTTCCAACAACAACGAAATGGAAAGAAATCTCACCAAGATGTTGTTCAAAGGGTTTAAAATGAAAGACGGAAGAGATTTCATTTGTGCTCGGCATTCGTGTGACGCGTAACAGAAAATCAGATACAATTTCTATTGATCGGACTCAATTTACAAAAGATCTTTTGTCTCTTTTTAACATGAGTAACTGCAATGCATTGGCCGCACCAATGGACGTGAATCAAAAGTTAACAAAGCAAATGTGTCCGAGCAAGGAAGAAGAAGCAATCGAGATGTTGAATGCGCCATATCGTCAATTAGTTGGTTCATTGTAATTTTGTGTACAAGTATCGAGGCCCGATATTTGTTTTGTCGTAAACGTATTGAATCGTTGCAACAGTAATCTAGGCAAAGCACATTGGGCAGCAGTAATCCGTGTCTTACGCTTAAAAAAAAAGCCACAATTGACAGGAAGATAGCATACACAAAGCAATCAACTGAAATTCAAGGGTATTGCGATGCTTTTTGGGCCAATGATGAGGATGAACGCAATTTCACCACTGATTATGTATTTACAATGCAAAACAGTGCAATTTCATGGTGTTCACGACCACAAAAACCGTAGCAATATCCACAACAGAAGCTAAATTTATGTCGATGACCGCAACAATACAAGAGTGTATTTGGTTAAAGAAAATTGAAAAAGAAATTTTTGTAAACTGTTCATGTATCACTCAATTGTATTGCAATAATTTAAGTGTTATTTATTTTGCCATAAATAACACGTATTCAGCTAGAATCAAACATATTGATATTAAACAAAATTTTGTGCACCAAAAGGTTCAAGAGAAAGTTGTCGAATTAATCCATTTAGCAACAAATGAAATGTCAGCTGATGCGCTCAGAAAGCCAGTGTCGTTAAATTTATTTTTAAAGACATTTGGATTGAATTCAACGATTTTTTTTGAATCACTCCATAAATTCCATTGCGTAAATAACTTAGAAACTTAGAGTAGTAATTTTGAACATTAGAATTTTTGTAAATAATATAAAATGAAAGCAATTTTCAATTCAGGGAGAGTATTGGATAAAATGGGTTTTGGTTAATTTGAGCATTGGCTAAATTGAGCATTGAATGAAATGACATACTTGCCGCAGGCAACACTATTGTATAAATGTCAGACGAAAATATACATTGTCAATCAAAGCATGAGATTCATTCTCTTTTACAGAAGCATTCATCGGATACAGACGTGTTTTATTCTATCCAGTAGATAAGCTAAATAGACATTCCACTGCAGTACAATATTTATCGGAATAAATCCTTTACGATTGGACATCTTTGAGCCAAAAATCTGGAAAAATCACGAAGGTAGGTCTTTATGAGTCCAAGGGCAACAAATACCTCAGAAATCAAAATTCACTCAACTCTATTAATAACAGTATGAGATTTGTAAATATAACATTCCCCTCAAAAATCGAAACGGTGCTCTTAGGCTTTTTAAAATTTTACAGTTATGTGGATTTATATAAAGCTCTTATGCCTAAGAAATTTCATGAAAATCAATCCATAATCAATTGAGTTACCACCATTTCAATTGCATGGAAATACAAAAACAATACCACATGTTGATAGGCACTCTTATTTTCTACATGGAACAAAATCTACATGGAACAAAATCGCAGCTGTCATGTGCTTATGAACGAAACTCTGCATCTTTTGGAAGGATTTGAACGATTTCTTAAACAAGTATTGGGTGAATAATACAAATCATTGATTCACGGCATCAAAAATTTTTTTCGAACCCTGGTATGGCTACAAATTCCTTATGTTAGGAGCTCTCTCCTACATACTCAACTTTTATTAATAGCATGTAGGTACTCATTTTCAGTCATTAATTAAATTGAATCAAGTTTTAAAAGCATGTTCCTTAAACGTTGAAATCAGGGAAAAATTTGTCAGAACTACTCAATCTTCCCATTCAACTCTTTCCTTAACTGTGGTTAGCAGCGCTAACCACTCATTTAATCACTTGTTTTATAATACAGTACCATCTGTTCGTCAAAATTTTTGCTATCATTCACGGTTTAAAAGTGAAACATTTGAATAGTGCCAATTGGAATTTTTTTGACAACCGGTAAGTAGTATAAACTTTAAACGTAAGTTGTAGAAATTTGGATTTGCGGTTTTGGAGTTTTTATTAGGTAAATTTCTCGAGAGAAATTTACCTATTGCGGAGAGCATCATATATATATATATATATATATATATATATATATATATATATATATATATATATATATATATATATATATATATATATATATATGGGATATAACGAAATTTCTGACCACGCTAGAGGTTGCAATTTTGCTTCGATTTTCACCAAATTTTCAGGAAAGGTGTATTGGGTAATTATCTCGGTTAAGTTCGTGAACCAGCTATATCGGCGGGGCAAAAACAAAATGGCGGCCATTTTAGACGAAAAATCGCGATTTCTGTTCTGACCAAAGTGTAGCTCCGATTTGGGTGAAATTTGGTACAAAGGTTCATTGATGTATGTGATGAATCTCACAATAAAAAATCCAAAGTCGGTACGGCAGAAACAAAATGGCGGCCGCTCAAAGGTCGAAAAACGTGCAAAATTTTGTTGCTGCAATAGTGGTCAAAGCTTTCAACAGATTTTCATGAAATTCGGTAGTTTGATAGAAATTATAAGTATCTAAAGAATTACGTAAAAAAACTGGAGGTCAGGTTGCAAAAAACAAAATGGCGGCCAGTTGAAGGTCGAAATTTCAAAGGCTTTTAAAAGTCGCAATTTTGACCCGACATATACGAAACTTGGTTTCAAGATAAACATTACTTACACCTACAGTATTTGATATTTTGGTGATCATGCATGTGAAAATTTCAAAATGGCGGCCGTTTAAATATGCGTTTTTTTCATGTTTTTGTGACCCTCTAGCGGTCACATTTTCCAACGGATTTTGATGAAACTTGAGATTATGAATCCCTGTACTATGTTCTTGTATTTTGCAGAAAATTATTAAAATTGAATGAAAAATAAAAAAGTCAAAAATTTAAAGCCTAATATTTTTAACTGCGATTTCCTTTAAAAATTGAATTATTTTGCCCTGTTTAGAGTGAAACTCCTATTTGAACGAGATAGTACATTGATTTATGAGGTCCTAGCATACAAAGATTTGAAATAATCCAAAATCAAATACATGCATTCAAAATGCCGGCCCCCAAAGGTCTGAAGGCAAGCGCAATTCGCTATTTTAGTGCCAACTGAAATAATGAATATTTTTCATTAAAACATTTTAAATGACTTTACTTGAAAGAACTTATAAACCATATCATTTTTAAGATATTGTTTAATATTTTTAACAATACCCTAAACAATTATAAAATCGCGACTTGTCTGTCTGTCCGTCCCTCCGCCCGTTTGTTCGTGCGTCATAACAAGTTTTCTCGCAAACCACATGAGCTAGAATGAGGAAATTTTCTACGTAGGTCAAAAGTGGTGCCTCTTGAAATTTGCAGTGCAAGAAAATATTTTAAGGTATTTAAGGGGGGTCTCCCCATACAGGCGGGTCTCCCCATACAGGCGGGTCTCCCCATACAGGCGGATGGCATACAATTTTTTTTATTTCTGTAGCCCTCTAGCAGCCAAGATTCTCAACAGATTCCGTGGAAACTTGAAATTATAAGTTATTAAGGCAAGTTAATTTAATTTGATTATGCAAATCGAATGACAAATAAAACAGTCGAAAATTTACAGCTTAAAATTTTTAGCAGCCGATTTCAATAAAAATCGAAATGACGGCCCTCACAGTTCAGAATAAAATTGAAATGTATATATTAATGGCAATGCAAGTGCTGATTAAACTTTCATGGAAATCTTTTGAAATTAACTATTCGAGCTATTTAAGCCTTTGTGTGGTTACCACTGTGAACTGTGTAAACAGCAGATGCGAGAAGGGCGAAACCGGTATTTATATGTTTACAACAATATGTAATCCATACGCATGCAACTCAATTTAATTAGCAAAATATTTGCGCCCCGATAAAAGGTTTCTAAAAACGAACGTGGCCAGATTTTTTTTATGTTAATAAATACCCATGTGGTACTACGAAAATTGCAGAAAGAAGTTTAGTAGTAGGTAAGCCAAATTCTTTTTCGAAACTTTACGCTTCATACGAGAAATTTACCTTTCCGGCTGGTGCTGCCAACGGGGATTTTTTTTATTGGTAAGTTATTATGGATAAATATGGATTATTTCGATGCCAAATTTCTTCAAATATAGTTAATTACGTATTATATATAGAAATGTGAGAGATACGCATAATCCCAGTACATTCTTCACAATAACGCTTAATTCAATATGGTTAGTAGTAGTGACCACTTTACTGTAATGGTTTAATTTTTCCAGTCAATGGAACGGAGAACGTTATCAAATTGGGAAATGGAGAATACCCTATCGAAATATGTGGATATACCTTCTGATGGTGAGAGTTACGTGGCTGGCGATGATTTGGATACCGAAGGTCAGGTCAATATCGTTGAAAATTCTACTAGAGGAATTCTCCTAGGAGAAGACTTCCAAGGTGAAACATAAAACCTAACTGTGAGCTTGAGTCTGAAGATGATAACCCCTGGCTTGACTGCCTTCTTCTCTATCGTTATCAACACCATCAATACCAGCACCACAACCAGGACCATCTACTCCGCGGGCTGAAATGTGAACTCCTGAATGGAAAAAAAGATACTCAATTTTATATTGAGAAAATTATGTCCCAACACGTCATACGAGTATACTTACTGACTAGTCATCTCTGACTGCCCACAATGAACCGTCTCCACTAAAAGTTTTTCAACTATTCTGGATAAAGGAGATTCTCCAACTTATCACATTTCAAACAAACTTTTATGCACAAAAAATAGAAGAATATTATAAACCTACCACAGAAGAAGAAATAGAAGTGGTCATTGCTCAAAATTTGGTGATGGGAATAAAAAAAAAGCCCAAGTTACCGAGACTACTGGTTTTCTGCATCTGATTTAAGAGATGAGTACATATCATCATTCATGCCTTTGATGAGATTTGCTTGGATTCTAGGCAACTTAAGTAGAACAGATCCTCATTATGACAAACTGTACAAAATCTGGCGTTTTATGGATAAAATCCGAGAATCATAAAAAAAAACAATGACCCTACAAAGAATGTTGGAATAGACGGGCCAGGGGTAAAATTCAAAGGAAGAAGTTCTCTTAAGCAGTATATAACCAAAAAGCCAACAAAGCGTGAATGCAAAGTTTTGACGAAGTGTGCGTAATCTGGCTATTGTCTCGGCTTTGAAATCTATTGTGAAAAAGTCGGAGATAAAGTGGAGACAGACTTTGGAGGCGAAATTGTTAGAAAGTTTTGTAATGGGGTTAAAGGAAAACATCACAACTATTTTAATAGTTTTTCTTAACAAGCAAATTTATGCTTGTGGTACTGTGAATGCTACCCGTAAACACCTGCCACAACTATAAGCTGACAATAAGTTGCAACGTGGTGAATACGATTATCGGGTTAGTGATAATCAATTGGTGACGTACATGATATGGAAGGATGAGCGGTGTATTCATTTGTTGAGGAATTTCCATGATCCTAAGATCACCGTTAAAATTCTTCTTCTTCTTCTTAGCAATACAGCCCCTTTCGGGCCTTCGCTTCCTGCAAACAGCGCCTCCAACTGTCTCGGTCCGTTGAACGCGTCTTCCAATTCTGAAATCCAAACAGCGATGAACTGTCTTCGTCAACTGAGTCAGACCAGCGTTTCCTCGGTTTTCCCACTGGCCGCCGGCCTTCAGTTCTCCCTACGAATACCTTTTTGGTTATCCGTTGCTCGTCCATACGATTCATGTGTCCACCCCATTGGAGCTTCCGCAGTCTTACAATCGTTGAGACATCCGGTTCGTCAAAAATGCCATACAGCTCATGGTTGGATCGAACTCGCCATTGGTCCCCATCTAGCTTCGCTCCAATTGTTTGCCTCTGGACCCGTCGCTCAAAGGCGTTCAATATATTTGTGGATGCTTGGGCTAGGGTCCATGTTTTACACCCATAGCGTAACACAGGTCTTATCACAGATTTGTATACTTGGGGCTTTGTTTTTCTGTGTATGCAGCTGGTCTTCAAGATCGTCAAAGCTGAATAGAATATATTATTTCTGAGCTGTATTCTTCGGCATATTTCGTCCCTTTCATCGCCCGTTTTTGTTATTTTGGCGCCTAAATACACAAATTCGCTAACATTTTCGATAGTGTATTCGCCAAGTGTGATATTTTGTGTATTTAAGGTATTTTTTTCCCGACTGCGTCATGAACTTTGTTTTATTTTCGTTGATTTGTCACCTTACTAGTTTTGCTTCGCTGTTGAGTTTCAGAAAGAGTTCGTTGGGAGTTGTTAATGACCGTGACAGTATATTGATGTTGTCTGCATAGACCACTACTTGGCTCGACTTGTATAGTAATGTACTTCATGTATCGACAGATAGCTTCCGTATGACGTACTCCAGAGCCAAATTGAATTGCAAAGGGGGCAGACCATCTCCCTGCTTTAGTCCGATATTTGTGTCAACGGCATCGGTGAGTTGGTTATTGATGCGGACTTGGGAGGTCGTCGACGTCGTTGTCATTTTGGTAAGACAGAGAAATTTGGCTGGGATGCCAAAAGCAGGCACTATTTGGTACAGTACGTTACGATCAATACTGTCGTATGCTTGCTTGAAGTCAACGAAAATTTGGTGTATGTCTATGTTGAACTCCCAGCATTTTTAAAGTACCTGCTTGACTGTGAACAATTGGTCTGTTGTTGATCTACCTGCTCTAAAACAACCTTGATACTCCCCGATAATACTGTTGGTGTATGATCCGATTTTATTTTCTAAGATTTTAGAAAATATTTTGTACGTCGTACAAGGTAGTGATATGCCTCTATAATTTTCGCACTGTAGCTGGTCACCTTTTTTGTGGACAGGAAATATAATTGATTGGCTCCACTCTTTCGGCATACGTTCTTGTTGCCAAATGTACTGGATGACTTTGTGAATAGCTTTATGAACACTATTGCCACCCTATTTGATGAGCTCCACTGGAATCTCATCAATGCTCGGCGTTTTATTATTCTTTTGGGCTTTGATGATGGAATAAACTTCATCCAGAGTTGATGGGGCCAATAGAAGCTCTCCGCAGACATCTATGAGCTCCAATGTTCTGGAGCTGTGCGGAGGATTGAGGACGTTCTTGAAATATGATGCCCGTCTTTCCTTAATCTTGATTTCATCAGCGATTATATTGCCGCTGTCATTACGACAGAGCATGGTTTTGGGCTGATAACCACGTTTCAGGCTTTTTACTACTTTGTATGCTTGTCTTGGGTTATTGCTCGCTAAGATTACATCTATACTTCTCAATTGGTCGTCATAGTATTTTCTTTTCTTAATCCTAGTTACCTTATTTGCTACTCTTCTGAGATTTTCATAGTGTTCACTGATCATCGAACCAATCATTCCTCTTGCGCCGGGCTTGATGTCCGATCGTCTGTGCTGCCACAGTCTTGATAGCCTGTTTCACTTCCATGCAGAGCTCGTTGCTCGTCTTTAACGTTGCATCTGATAAGATGGGAGCGAGCTGGTTGTCGAGAGTATCCGTGAAATTTTCGGCCACAGACACCGTTTGGAGCCTTTTGATGTCAAATTTTCGTAGCGGGCTGGTCTTCGCTGAATATGCCTTTGACATACGACATCGATAGGTTAATTTGATCAAGTAATGATCCGAGTTACAATTGGCTCCTCGGTATGTAAGAACTTCAAGTATGCTCGAGGTCCAACGTTGTTGGATCAAAACATGATCGATCTGGTTTTGTATGTTGCCATCCGGTGATACCCAAGCCATTTTATGAATGCATTGATGTGGGAAGCAAGTTCAACGTATGACTAGGTTTCTGCTACATGCAAAGTCAATCAGGCACTGACCATTGTCATTTGTTTCATCGTGGAGACTATATCCTCCAATCGTTCCCCGATGGGATAGCTCATTGCCAACCTTTGCGTTGAAATCACCCAGAATAATTTTTGTGTCGTGTGTAGGCAATAAGTTGACCAGTCTTTCCAGGTAATCGTGAAACGATTCCTTCGTTTCTCGGCCCTTTTCTTTGGTCGGGGCGTGAGCATTAATCGGCCAGATTTTGAAGCATTTCGCTTTCGTACGGATCGCACACAACCGTTCATTGACTGCCTTAAAATCAATAACTTGCGATTTGAACTCCCTATCCACAATGAAGGCTACTCCAAATTCTCGTTTTCCAGTAGGCTTCCCACTTTTAAATATTGTGTGCGATCTCATGTCTTGAATGTCGTTCCATTCCAATTCGTTTCCTGAACTGCCAGTATTTTTAATTGATATTGACTGGCCTGTTGGAAAAGGTCCTTGACAGCGCCAGGGTAATTGAGTGATCTGACCTTCCAGGGTCCAATACCATAGTCCTTTTTTCGTTTGCGAGGTCGTTGCCGTGAGTCCAATCCATTCCGAGGCCTATCTGCAGGTTACGAAGTAATTAAAGGTTTTCCAGGGACGAGGAGTTAGCCCGTCGCCCAATCTCCATTCCGACGGCATGATTATTACGTTGATTCTGTTATCAGGGGCGGAAGATTCACCTTCTCCCTCTTACGTCTTCACAAAGAAGGTGTAAGTAGGACTTAGTAGCAAAGTTGTAGATGTATTTACAGTTATTGGCATTTCTCGGCATTTAAGCTTAAATTATTGGGGTCCCAGTAAACCCAATGTGCACCCCAAGAGCATTTACTTTCATTTAATTGGGGGGTTTTGGATGAGGAATCATGGAAGCTATGGTTTGGAGAAACAAGGGGTTCCCTCTTATTTCCTCAAACGGGCTTGGGACCGTCTATCGCGTAAAACTTACTAGACGAGAAAGAAATGGTGATGTAGTGGATGCCCCTGTCTGGCAGCTATTAAAGATTAGAATGAAAATATAAACTTTGTCGACAAGTTTCATCAATTGAAGGGGAGCTACGCAATCGATAGAAAATCTAAAAAATAGTGGCACCGCTTATTCCTCCATTTTTTAGACTGCGCGGTGATAAGAGCGTTTGTCTTCAAGAAGATCCAAACTTATGTCCCAACAAAATTAACCTGAAAGTTTTTAGATGTAGAGTTTACCAAAACATGTTAGTACCTGCTTATGTTAGCAGTAAAATGCTAAACAAGGTAGGTAGACAGACCTACGCTCATGTCAGAAGAGTTTTGTACCCAACTTCTCAGAAATGCAGTCACCAGCAACGAATAAATTCAAGAAGTATGTCAAAGAGATGTGCACGTTTAGAAGAAATCCATTATTCTTCTATTTTCAATGGTCGCCATTTTGTTTCAAACCGCCAAAAATCACTCAAATCATGAATTCACAAAAAACATTAATGTTATTGATCTTATTTGAAAATTTCAAGAAGATCATATCAAAACTGCAGTGACTGGTTCGATGGAAATTCCAAAAAATATCAAAATCATGTGTTATTGTTGTTGTAATTGGAGAAATTTCAAATGCCTATAATTTCCGTGTATATCATTCGAATTTCATCAAACTTATAAAACTGAAGGAACTTTTGTGGAACTACTTAAATTTCGTTCAGTTTAAGGGTACCTATACGATTTTATTTGGGAAAATGTGAAATTCGAATATCATACTATTATTAACAAAGTTGAGCGAATTTAGGCTTTTAAGGTATTTGTTGTTGTTGTACTCATAAATACCTACCTCCATAATTTTTTTTCAGATTTTTCGGATCACAGGTGTCTCATCGCGAGGGAGGGGGGACACACATTTTACATGTATTTCCCCTCCCTGTGCGCCCGACGAAGCTAAAAGTGTCAAATTAAGACCTGTTTTGAAAATTTTTGGTCAAGATCTTTCATTTGATACCCATATCCGCTACCTTTGATGAAAGTTTTTTCTTTTGGGGGCCACTCTTCTATGTGGGGAGATCCCCCTTAAATACCTCATAAAATTTTGGTGTAGTTGAACTTTAAAGAGAGCACCACTTTACATCAGGATACGAAATTTGATGTTTCTACCTTAAGTATTGTAGTTTGCGAGAAAAAGTGCTGTGGCACACGGACGGGCGGACAGACAAGACGCGATTTTAGTAGAGTTTTGTAAAATTATTTTACAAAACCCTAAGAAATGGGGATTTAAAAGCTGTCCTCCATCATCAAGTCTAGTTTCCATAAAAAGAAACACACCTGAAGTTCCCCAATCTGTTTGACTAGCTATCGCCAACCATCAGCCAGCTAGAGGAACTTGCAGACGGTGCAGCAGATACAGTACCATAAAAGAGCCCGTGCGGACTATTTGGGGCTGTAAAATATGTAAAGTGCCTTTATGTTACCCTGAGGGAAAAATTATGCTTTGAAGATCACCACAAACGATAATTTATGATTAGGAACTGGTACCAAGTAAGAGTAGTGAAACTTTTTATTTGTATCTAGTATTTAAGCATTATTGATATGATTAACTTTCGCTAAGAAGCGCTTGTAAAAATTCCTAAATATGCTCGAAAAAATTGAATTTCAGAATAACTGGCTTTTTCATACAACACTTCGCTCTTTCCTTCACGGTGGTCACTAACATTAGCCAGCCCATATTTCACCCACCATTAACCAATATTTGAAAAAAATATGAAACGAGTTATAACTAACCATAAGTAACTCAGAATACACAAAACAAATTTGTTATCGCGGAAAATAAAAATCTGTGCCACAAAAAGTTAAAACAAGTAATCTAATAAATATCAGTAACCATCTGCACTGACTTTTATTGAATTTAAAGGTACCGTTAAGACACAACATTTTTTGTACATTTTGGCTCCTCCTGGACCCTCTGATTCAAATTGACTTTTTGATTTCAGATTCTTGAAGTGTTCACCAATACCTTAATTTTGATACTCCACTGGACTACTTTTAATGAAAATGACATTTTGAAGGGCCAGGTCGGCATATGGGGGACCTCATGATCCTTTGGAAATGTTTACTAGACCTGAACTTTTTATTGATCAAAAATTTCAACCTTCCCACAAAGATTGATGCTTGTAGCTCTAGAATTTCGGAGAAAACTTGCTGCGACGCACGGACGGATGAACAGACAGGATACGAAATGGGTAGATCTTTGTGAAATTCGTTTTATAAAACCTTAAAAATACGACAAACAATAGAGAAGGATTTTATTTGAATAAAACGCGCATGGAAATGAACTTGCTATTATAGGGATTGTTAATAAATGTATTTCAGAAGTAATTCTATTATGATATTACTAGTATACAAATTTTATGTAATAATTACAGCATCATAGAACAGAATCAGTTCCACGGAATTCGTTGCTTTCGTAGAAAGTGAAAGACGCTTTCAGCTGTGATCGTTTGAAACACAGAGATGACTCATTTGGTGTTCCTGTTCATACGAGCTCAGTCACTTTGATTTCTCGTGCTACTTTGCTTACATTGGCCGCATTGATACGAGGAGCTAAAAATGGGATTGTAAACAAGTTTGACGCTAATGCTCTTTCTTTTACACGTCGGCGTGGGGTTATGCGTGTAAACAGCCTGCTTGTCAAGCTACTAGTCGAGCTGCGTCGTGAGCATTGGAACACAGCATAATTATTTTCGCTCTTGCCTGCCACCGCATAGTGCTGGTACTCGCTGCTAGCAGAAATTTGGGTGTCACCTGAAATCCTCTACAGTCTTTGTGTCTAGTCTAGTCTGTTATTGTTTTTTAGTGTTCACGGGGCCCCTTGTCGCCTGTCAGGCCTTTTCGTTTCGCTAGCAAACAGTGTGTTAGTGTGTCTCCTTCTTCTTCTTCTTTTTAGCACTACAGCCCCTCTCGGGCCTTCGCTTAGAGATAGTTAGAGTAGTGTGTCTCAGTGATCATTCAATTGTGTATTTATGACTTAAATTTTTTTTTTGTATAGTAATACTCGTACAATCATGAAAAGATCTACAAAAATAACTACTTGCTTCTCAAAACAACAAAAAGTTTCAATAGTTAAGTTTAATGCTGCAATATTATTCTGTGTGATTCCTCGTACATTTCCAATGCAGTGCCACCACTGCTTATTGGGTTTCACGCAAAAGCTTTGAAAGTCTTGTAATATCCAATTGTACGAGTATGCCTATATTTTTGGTTAATAGTTTTCCCGAAAAGAAGTTGCAACTGCTTATAATCGTTTAAATATTGCAATGTATACTCGATTTTTATTTGTGCAACTGTGGTCTTGAAAATCACAACTGTTGGGCTCGATGGCAAACTTCTTTATTTAAATAATCCAAATAAATCCAACAATTAACTTTTTAGCTATTAATAATATTCCAGTATTCTGGCTGTCACTTTTTTACTTACTAGATCATTTACACATATTTCACGTGTATGTATCGCGATATAGACAAATGTTACAATCATACTGCAAAACCTTATTTCTATCGTACGAATAGGCCTAGACTTTAAGCCCGTTGCTCACTTTGGCTGGATGGCTGGATGCAAAAATTCGCATATTTCAAGCAAACACAAATGCCAAAAAACAACTTATTTCTTTACTGACAGCATGATCAAATAACTGTGTGAGCTGAGTTAGTTTGTACAGCTTGAGTGCTGGATGTATCAGCTTAGCCATCTCTCACAATGTCAACCAGCCAGTCCAGCTAGCTAAAGTATGCATCGTGCTCCATACATAAATATTTGCAGTTCATGTTTTTTTTTCTAGGGGATTCTTCATCATCAGAACTGCAAGAGTCTACAGAAACAATTCTCTCTGAAAGTTGTGATGAGATACTTTCGGGAAATACGCCGCTCGAGCCAGGCTTGCATTCGACACTTATGTTACCGAAAACTATAGTGACGTCTGTAAGCCAAGCGCAGTCAAAAGATATTCTGGTACTAGAGGGTTCTAGTGACTTCTTATGTTTCCAACCGGATACTTTCGACGTGGCAAGCATAAAGAAGCATGAAAAATTGGATGACAATTTGAGAAAGAATATTTTATCGGCCAAAATAATACCCAGTCACCCATTTAAGTATCCTTCAACGTAAGTCAATAAAAAACAATTAAAATTTCAGCCCTGCTGGGTAGATAGGTGGCCTTGGTTATCATACTCCAAAACCGAGGATGGTGCATACTGCAAAGTGTGCTTTGTATTTTATAATGAGGCCTGTGGAATGGGTAACGGCGACCACGAAAATCCTGGATCACTTGTTATCAGCCCATTCAGACGCTGGTAAAACACAATAGAAAAATTTGATAGCCACAGAAAACTTCAATACCATTGTAAGAGCATATTGAATGCAGATAATTTCCTTAAAGTCATGTCAGGGAACATTGAAGATGTGGCAACCCAGTTAAATAGTCAACGTGCCAAAGAACGTGAGGTAAATAGGAATGCTCTTAGACCTATTATAGAAACAATTCTTTTTTTGTGGAGAAAATGAGCTTCCTTTGAGAGGAGATGATGACAGTGGACCTCTCACTCTTCAAAAACCTGAGAAAAAAGATGGGAAGTTCAGGGCTTTATTGAGGTTCAGAGCCAACTCTGGTGATCACCATTTAAAAATGCACATTTTGAATTGTCGAAAAAATGCTTCGTATTTCAGCCCTGAAATACAAAATGAAGTAATCGAAATAAGTTCTACAATCATCCAAGAAAGCATTGTTAGAAAAATAAAAAAAAAACAGACTACTTTTCAATCTTGGCTGACGAGACAATGGATGTATCCACGATTGAACAACTATCATTGTGTATCAGGTGTGTTGATTTTGAAAACGAAAAACCAGTTCTGCGGGAGGACTTCATAGGATTTGTTCCAATTTTTTAATACGACTGGTGAAAATATTGCAAAATCTATTCTAGATCAAATTGATAAAATGGGACTAGATATGGCCAAATGTGTAGGTCAGGGGTATGATGGTGCTTCAAATATATGTGGCCATGCTAAGGGTATGCTATCTAGGATAAAAGAGCAGTACCCTAATGCAATATATGTTTGCATTGTGCCAGCCACAGACTTAATCTGGCATTGTCTGATTCTATGTCCACATCAAACGTCAGAAACTGTTTAGATCTCATTAGAGAAAAGGTTTATTTTTTTAGGAAGAATGCCCATGCCAGTCAGACGCTAAAAGATGCGATCCAGGTACACATATCCGAGCCTAAAAAGAAAAGGCTGCTTGGTATATGTGAAACCAGATTTATTGAACGTCACACAAGTTTGCTATGTTTTGTTGAATTGCTAGAACCCATTTGTATTAGTCTTGAAGAAATTTCTCAATGTGGCCGCCAAAATTCAGGAACATTTCTTTCAGCCACAGAAAAAAGTAGTTTCTTGATTTCTTTGTTGGTGTGTGAAAGCCTCTTAAGTGTCACGCTTCCGTTGTCAATATAACTTCAAAGTGTCTCTTATGATTTAGCTAGTGCTGTGAGATGTTCAAATGACATTATCTCTACTCTGCAGGAACTCCGCAATAACGCTGAAGTTGAGTTTAAACAAGTTGGGTAGACAGACCTGTGCTAATGTCAGAAGGGTTTTGTACTCAACTTACAAAATGCAGTAACCAGCAATGAATACCTGTAAAATTAAGAAACAGGTCATTTTCGAGGATCATACTATTATTAACAAAGTTGAAAGAATTTTGGCTTCTGAGGTATTTGTTAAATTTATACCCATAAATATCTCGCTTGCTAATTTTTTCAGATTTTTTAGATCACGGGTGTCCATTCGCGAGGGAGGAAACACATTTTTCATGTATTTCCCCCCCTGTGCCCCCACTGAAGCAAAAACGTTCAGTTTAAGAACTGTTTTGAAAAGCTCTCATAGAGAACTTTCATTTGATACTCATATCGGCTACCTTTCATGAAATTTTTTTCAGGGGCCACTCCTCTGTACTGTGATCATCGATTCATGGCCTATTTTTTCGAATCCTAGAATGGTTACAAAGCCCTTTTGCTGGGAGCTCTTTCCTGCCTCTTCGTCTTGTATGTACTCATCTTCATGATGCCTATCATTCCTGCAATTTTCATGCAAATCCTAGCAAAACTGTAGTGTCTAAGTCGGTAAAAAGCGCATATGGCTCCATAGCCATATGTTTCCATAGTTATACAGGGCACATTGTTCCATAGTAATACAGGAAAATTCAAATCACTATAACTTCGTCAAATACTATTCGATCTTTATGAAACTTTTAGAAAAAATTAATCTTATAAGTAGTCATTTGTTTGCAAAATTTAGATTTAGATTTTATTCAAGAAAACATAAAATCGATAAATCATACTATTACTAACAAAGTTGAATGAATTTCGACTTCTAATGTATTTGTTGTTGTTGTACTCATTAAGGCTTAAATTCATGATTTTTTTCAGATTTTTCGGATGGAAGGTGTCCAATCGCGAGGGGGGGTACGCGAAAAGTTCGTACATTTCCCCTTCCCCTGCCCCCCTCGGTACTCATAAGGCAATTTTAAGACTCGTTTTGAAAAGATCTCATTGAGACCTTTCCAATGACACCCTACTTGACTACCAATGGTGAAATTTTTTTTTGAGGGGTCACCTCCCTATACGGGGAGACCCCCCTTAAACCCCTTTGAAAAATTTTTCCACCCTTGAACTTTCAAGAGGTCAACACTTCTGACCTTTCCACAAGGTTTCATGGCTGTAGCCTCAATAGTTTCGGAGAAAAAGTGCTGTGGCATACAGACGGACGGACAGACGGACGGACGGACGGACAGACGGACACAGGTCGTTATTGCAATAGGGTTTTGTATTTTAGTATAAAACCCTAAAAAGTATTTGTTTCCGCCTCGAAGCTATCGAATGACCTTTTCGGTGTTGAAATCCAAGTTCCAAAGGTCAACAAAAGACAAACTTGCAGAGAAAATCCCCCAACAAGCTCAACTGAGGAGTACTACAGAGTTGCAATATGGATACCATGCTTGGACAATGTAGTTGCAAGTTTAAAAGAAAGGTTTACCAATGATGAAGACATTTGGCTGCCTTTCAAATACTTCTTCCTGGTTTTGCCCCACCTAATAAGGGCAACAAGCTAGCAGCCTTGTCACCATACTTTGACGACAAATGTTCTTTGGCGGCCCTATCAGGAGAGTATCAGATTTGGTGTCACAAAATAAAGGCAGTAAAGAGGGAAACTGAAGTTGTAGAGGTTTTAGAGCTGTGTGACAAACAATTTTTTCCTAGCATCAACAACCTTCTCGTGATTTTGGCAACGATTCCCGTCACAACATCAAGCATTGAGCGTACATTTTCCACAATGAAATAGAACCAGTAACAATAGGCTCAGTGCTCTAGCGCTCCTGTCTTGTCACTGAAATATTGCCGTTGATCCAAATAATGTGTTGGACATTATGGCAAGGAAAAAGGACCGGAGGTTGTGCTTATAAGTCTTGTTATCATATAAGTTTGATTTGACTTTTCTACATGTTTGATTTTTGATTACAACCAATAAGTGCTTTTTCCAAAGATTACGCTTTAAACTTAAATAGAATGATTTACTTGTTTTTGTATGTTGTTTATGATTTGATGTTTTCTGAATGTTATTAGTTTTATTTTCTGAATGTTATAAGTATTATAAGTATATTATTGAGTAATAAATATAACTTGAAATAAGTATAAAGTACAGGCAATATTTTAATTAGTTTATACAAAATATTACCATTTATGGAAATGTTCATATTTTGTGTATATAAGACGCAAATTTGAGTGGCGGGGCTTACTTTATACATATCAGTTAACATTCACTGCAATAGTTTTCTTTATAGGCATACAATTTAAAATATAAGTGAAAATGTGTGTGTCATTTTAAATTAAACATTTACTTTTTACGTTAAAGTTTCATAACAAAAAGCTCATCGCTGCTCGGTTTCTGAAACTGGAGGACGCAGTCTATGGACCGAGGCAGTTGAAGGCGCTGTTTGCACGAAGCAAAGGCTCGAAAGGGGCTGTAGTGCTACCAAAAATAAGAAGTCATAACAATTCCTATAAATTATATTACTTTTGTGCGAAAACTACACGTCTATAGTCGTCATTTTGTTCCTTACTTTTGAAAATTCCTGGTGTCTCCCTTACTGACACTTTTGGCATCAACCATCATTTAGACCCCCTCCGAAACAAAATCCTAGTTACGTCACTGGTACTCATAATAGAAATGTGTCCAAATGCGGGGGGGATACACAAAACTTCGTTTATTTCCCCTGCCCCGCAGCGTACCGGTAAGGTAATTTTATGACTTGTTTTGAAAAGGTCTGATTGATACCTTTCCAATGACTACCAATGGTGAACAAAAATGTTGAAGGGTCATTCCCTATATGGAAAGACCCCCCTTGAAATTCTTTGAAATTCTTAAAGTTTCAAGGCTGTGGCTTCCATAGTTTCGGAGAAAAACTGCTGTGAGATACAGACGGACGGACAAACGGACACTGGTCGTTATTTTGATAAGGTTTTGTGTTTCAGTACGAACCCCTAACAAACGAATTGAGGAAAATTTCAAAGGAAATTTAATTGGAATAACTATAAGCAATGCCTTCCTTCTGATGATGGCAACTGTTGCTCAATGGTTTCCAATGACAGAAATTTAACGAGCGATAAAATATATATCTATTTGTCGAAGTTAGAGAAGCTGACGTTGGAAACAATTGGGAAAGTAGTTCGCAAGATTGAGCATCAAAATAATATTGAATTATTGAAACACCAACCATTGCAAGGTTATAAAGATTGATAAGCCTTCTTCTCACACTCATCAACAATATTTATCGGTGATTTTTGAACTACAACCATCCCTTGTTGGCCAGTGAAAATATTGTATCTTTTAACGTAGAGTGTAAATAACCGTTAGCATTTGTGAAAAGGACTCGGTTAGTTTAAAAAGTAAGTTTTACTTATTAAGCACTGGGTGTGTTGAGTTACTCCACGCATCAGTCGATTAGGGTGAGAGCTTCACGTCCCGTTTAACCCACCGAAGAGGGGCTGTGAGCCCCACTTGTTTACCTGCTGGCAAATTTGGCACTACACTGTAGTTGCCGCATAAGGCTACGACTCACAGAATCACCAAACCTCATCCATAAAACTACATAAATGTAACTTAGAAAAAAAAAAAACAAAATATAACGGAGTAGTCTATGACGCCAAGAGACCACAAAAGAGCAGCAGCATTCCGTTCTCTATTCTTGTTCTAGTCTCTCAGCGAGTCGTTCACACTTGCACCAACGAATTAGAGCAAATATCGAGTTTAATATAAAATAATTTCGTTGTTATTCAAGCCATTGTTTAAAGTAATATATTGGTAAGTCTTAAAAGCATTGGGCCCTTTTTTGTCATTTCCCGATTGAATATTTCTTTTATTTAAAATAGATTTTATCTAAGTACATATTGCCCACTATTATTCATGACCTTCTGCTAATTTTTTGGGTGGAGCTATTATTCCATCTGTGTTGAAGTTTTGTGGTTTATCGGTGAAAAACTGGGCCAAGTGATTTTCATACTCCCTTTTTGAAGTGAATTTCTTTTCATTAAGAAAGTTTTGCAGAGACCGAAACAAATGGTCATATTATGGTGCAAGATCTGAACTATACGGTGGATGCATCAAAACTTCCCAGTCAAGCTCTGTCAATTTTTGCCAGGTTATCAAAGATGTGTGTGGTCTGGCATTGTCCTGATGGAAGACAACACCCTTTCTATTGACCAATTCTGACAGTTTTTTTTAATTGCTTGTTACAATCTGGTTAATTACTGACAGTACAGACCCGAATTGAGTGTTTGGCCAGGTTCCAGTACATCATGATAAACAATTTCCTTCCAATTCCACCATACACACAGCAAAACCTTATTTGGTGTCAATCCCGGCTTTGAAGTCGTTTGTGTTTTTCGACAATAATCTTTTTCGGGCGACATTCTCGTATATTACCCATTTTTTATCACCTGTAATGATTTGCTTCAAAAATGGCTCGATTTCGTTGCATGTTATTAGCATTTCGCAAATGGAAATTCGGTAAATCAAATTTTTTTGTGTTAATACATGCGGCACCCAAACGTCCAGTTCTTTGTGTATCCAGCCTTACGCAAATGGCTCAGAACTTTTTGGGGATAGATATGCAGTTCCTTAGTAATGTTATGGCTGCTTATTTGTCGGTCTTCTTCAATTTTTGTAAGATTTTATCGACTTTTTCAGTGATTGGTCGACCTGAGCGAGGTGCATTTTTGACATCGAAATTTTCAGAACGAAAGCGAGCGAACCATCTCTTGGCTGTGGTTTTTGATAAAGCATTTTAACCTTAGGCGACACAAATTTTTCCATGAGCTTCTTTTCTATATACGAACTAGTCGGGTAGACAAAGCTACACTCATATCAGAAGGGTATTGTAATCAGCCTACGATATGCTGACACAAATACAAACTCAAAAAAAAAACTTTAACGACATCTACAGTATTTACATACTTGTTCCAAAAGGGAAACTATTACCATACCATTTTAACTTACTGTCATTTTGTTGCAATATCCATAACAACCACTGATCGAATGAAAGCTTAAAGATATTTTTAATTATTCATTTTATTCAGAAATTAGAAGGTCCAATTGAACATGTACTGTCTGGTTCAAAGGAAAACCCGAATGGTAGAAAAACCGTACATTATTTTTCTTGTAATCGCAGAACTTTCAAAATTGCTATTACTTCTATGAATGTGATTTAATTTTATTGAAACTTTCAGACTATAAAGACATTTTCTTGAACTACAATACATTAATTTAAATTTGAAGGTACCCGTATGAATTCACAGAGAAAAATGTTATATTTATATATTCTAATATTAAAAAAATTGAGTGAATTTCAACTTCTAAGGTATTTGCTAGTGTTGTACTCATGAAACCTACCACCATGAATTTTTCACCTTCAAAATATATGTTCTCATCAAGAGTTCATACCTGTACTCTAAATGCTGAAGCTGAGGAATATTATTACCAATATTCTCGTTTAAAAAGATGGGTTTTTTTACGATAATCAATATCACTCGTTGAACAGATTCTCAAAGATGTGCACGATATGCATTTTTCCTGAAATTGTCATGCAAATCCTAAAAAGCCCATAGTGTCTGAGTTAATTGGAAGCACATATTGCTCAGCAGCCATATATTGTTGTACTTGCGACACCAAAGATTTAAACAACCGTAAATTCGTTTAGTAATCTCTGATTCTTCTGAAATTTTCACAGTTCATTAGCCTCATAAATGGCTATATACAGGTAAGGCTTAGTTGAATTCGCTAGCTATTTGTTGTTGTTTTACTCATAGAGAACTACTTCCATGACTTTTTTCTGATGTTTCGTTGCACAGGTGTCCAATCGCGAGGAGGAGAATACACACAATTTTTCGTGTTCCTCCCTTTCCCTCCTCTGATATTGCAATTTAGATAACATATATTAAAAGATCTTACCAAGACCTTTTATTCGTTACCCTACTCGACTATCTTTGATGAAACAAATTTTCAAAGGATCACATCCTTACGTGGGGAGACCCCCCTTAAAAGTGTTTGAATTTTTTTGATTATGGCAATTTCATCAACCGAAAACTTTTGAGCTATTCACAAAATTTGATCTCTATACCTCCTACAGTTCCTGAGAAAACCTGCTGTGACACACTGACGGATGGACAGGTATCGATACTAATAGAGTATTGTAAAAAAATGTTTTTAAAAACCCTGAAAAGTGGTTGCACTTACGTAAAACTAAAAGAGGGGCTCGTTTACTAGATAATTTCCTGCCAACCACGTTATTTTAACCTCGTCGGGCTATCTCCACTTTCCCGCTACGTTTACCTTCACCGACAAATTCGCCCCATTTTCGCTGTCTTTTTTTTTATACCTCCATTCCCTTACACTCTCTCCATCACATTTTCTTCGTGGCACAACGCTCGTGCAACCTGCACTTCACATTTCGTCGTTTCTCCAGGTGTGCCACCCAGACAATGATTAGACCATCGGTATAAGGGGGCACACAAATTATGTGAATTTATCCTATTAATCTCATCTTGTCCATTTCGTGATCAGCTCTCAGAGATAAAAAAAACTTTGTAATACGCCGTGGGAAAAAAACTCTGAGTTATAAAGTTAGCTGTCATTTCAAGCATCTCGACGATAGGGTTTAAAGTGCCCTTAGATGCTATGTTGAAATTTACTGGACTGAAATTCTCCATAATAATATCTTTCTGCTATACAATCTCGACGATAGGGTCAAGAAAGGCCCTAAAATGCGATGTAGATATTTATTGCACTGAGATTCAATCGTTGTTAAATAAATATTCTTTAAGCCTTTTTTAGGGTTTTGTACTAAAATACAAAACCCTATTGCAATCACGACCTGTGTCCGTCTGTCCGTCCGTCCGTCCGTCCGTCTGTATGTCACAGCACTTTTTCTCGGAAACTATAGGGGCTACAGCCATGAAACTTTGTAGAAAGGTCAGAAGTGGTGACCTCTTGAAAGTTCAAGGGTGGAAAATTTTTCAAAGGCGTTTAAGGGGGGTCTCCCATATAGGGGGGTGACCCCTCAAAAAAAATTTTCACCATTGGTAGTCGAATAGGGTGTCATTGGAAAGGTCTCAATAAGATCTTTTCAAAAGAAGTCTTAAAATTGTCTTATAAGTACCGAGGGGGGCAGGGGAAGGGGAAATGTACGAACTTTTCGCGTACCCCCCCCTCGCGATTGGACACCTTCCATCCGAAAAATCTGAAAAAAATCATGAATGTAGGACTTTATGAGTACAACAACAACAAATACATGAGAAGTCGAAATTCACTCAACTTTGTTAGTAATAGTATGATTTACCGATTTTGTGTTTTCTTGAATAAAATCCAAACGGTACCTTTAAACTCAATAAAATTTAGCAAAAAGATGACTTTTTATAAGGTTGATCTTTTCTTTTCATAAAGATCGAATAGTATTTACCGAAGTTATAGCGATTTGAATTTTCGTGTATTACTATGGAGCAATATGCCCTGTATTACTATGGAAACATATTGCTATGGAGCCATATGCGCTTTTTACCGACTTAGACACTACAGCTTTGCTAGAATTTGCATGAAAATTTCAGGAGTGATAGGTATCATGAAGATGAGTACATACAATCGAAACAAGTCGAAGAGGCAGGAGAGAGCTCCTAGCAAAAGGGCTTTGTAACCATTCTAGGATTCAAAAAAATAGGCCATGAATCGATGATTACAGTACAGAGGAGTGGCCCCTGAAAAAAAATTTCATGAAAGGTAGCCGATATGAGTATCAACTGAAAGTTCTCTATGAGAGCTTTTCAAAACAGTTCTTAAACTGACAGTTTTTGCTTCAGTGGGAGCACAGGGGGGGGGGGGGGGAAATACATGAAAAATGTGTTTCCTCCCTCGCGAATGGACACCCGTGATCTAAAAAATCTGAAAAAAATATCAAAGGAGATATTTATGGGTATAACTATAACAAATATCTCAGAAGTCAAAATTCGTTCAACTTTGTTAATAATAGTATGATCCTCGAATTTCACATTTTCTCCGATTAAATCGTCTTTGACATGTTTCTTGATTTTATTCGTTGCTGGTTACTGCATTTTGTAAGTTGAGTACAAAACCCTTCTGACATGAGTATAGGTCTGTCTACCCAACTTGTTTGAAAACTATAAGTGAATTTGCATCCTTAATTGAATCTGGGAGATTGTTGTATATACGCAAGGCATCATTCGCAGCAGCATTCTTTAGACGATCCATTTTTGCAAAAGGTATTATGAATTGATTTGCGTTCCTAGCATTGTAGTGATTTTTCTGCGATACTTTCATAAATTGAATATGTGACGACGAATTTGAATTCAAGCATTTAAAAATAAACTTGGCTTTCTCTGCTTCAACGATTTGAGTAAATGTTAATGCTTTCGCTGATTGGTACACAAATCTGGTTGGTGTTCGTATTGGTAGATTTAGCATATTTTTATAAGCCTTGGTAAGCAACGTGGAGATGATATTAAGGTGTTGCTTTGATGACTGGCTCCAGATTACTACTCCGTAATGTAGTTTCGACAGAACGAATGCATTCAGCACCATCTGCTTGATATTGCTTGGAAATCCTTCATATCTTCTCAGTAAGCCAATAACAGGAGCTGATTGTCTTCTTAAGTTGTTTCTATGCGACAGCCATGTTAATCGTTGGTCAATGATGAGTCCAAGATATTTGAATTCCGCTACTCTCTCCAGTTTTTCGCTATTAATTCTTATATCATTGTTAACGTCTTCCTTGTTCTTCTGTTTGAAAATAATGTATTTGGTCTTAGAAGTATTTAGCGCTAGCTTATCATTACTTAACCACGAATGATATATGCCTAGATCCTCATTAAATGTATTCTCTAAGTAATCTTTTTTGCATCCCGAGTAAAGTAGAACTGTGTCATCAGCATATAGTGCATAGTGTCCCTTTAGTCCACATGTATTTAAATTGTTAGTGTATAGCAAGAATAAGGTAGGGCCAAGTATGGAGCCTTAGGGAACGCCTGACTTCATAGGTGCCAAGTCACTCAATACATTATTGACTACAGTTTCCTGCGATCTTCCTTTTAAGTAATTCCTAAAAAGTTGATTTGGTTTCCCGTGAATGCCATATAATTCGAGTTTACGAAGTGAATGCTCATGATCCACCACATCAAACGCCTTTTTCAGATCCACAAAAATGGCAGCAACATAGTCACCCTTGTCAAGTCCTGTATTTATGAAACGCGTGACTGAGAGAAGAGCATCAAAAGTTCCTTTATTTTTCTGGAAACCAAACTGTTGTAAATTTAAAATTGAATTTTCCTTAATGAATGATGATAGACGGATGTTTATCAATTTTTCGAATATTTTACTAAATCCTGTTAAAAGCTCGATCGGGCGGTAATTGTTTGAATCCATATGGTCTCCCCCTTTGAAGATTGGGACTATTTTTGCTAGTTTTCCTGCCTCAGGAAACGTTCCCTTCCTAATATGTTTGTGTAGACAATTTGCAACACATTCTGCTATCTCTTCCTATATAAGTTTTATTTCATCCATGGTGATATTCTCTATACCTGGTGCTGTATTTTCCTTCAATTCATCAATAATTTTTATAACTTCAACTTTGTTAGTTAGATGCATGTGAAAGGAAGATTTGGGCGACGTAATTGTAGAAGTAAAATAGTAAAATAAGTATGATGTGTGTGAGCTCCACTAAGTTTGAAGGATTTTGGTTGATTAATAAACCCTTAAGATTTGATCTAAAGAGGTCCTTATTTAAGTATTTGAAGACTTTGTAAGCAGGCTTTTGCTTTTTATTTATTTTAATGCCTTGAATAACAACTTTCAAAACACGATGATCAAGTTCAGGCCAGTCCTCTAGAGAATAAGTAATTTTCCCAGCAATTTGATTATCATTTGTGACTATGTGATCCAGGCAGGTGTTAGATGCTAGTCGGGTAGGATGAAGTCGGTTCACAATAGTGGCACCATTCGTTTCTAGTACGTCTTTGTATATCCTTGACTCATTAGATTCAACCATTAGATCTATATTCGTATCGGCAACTGTGATCAAATTATTTTCCATAGAATATAGTTCATCTAATGCCAAGCACAGGTCTTGCGCGTTATGTCAGGTGGGGTTGTAAAATGTGCCAATTTTTATTTTCTTTCCAGGGCATACTAGTTCGATGACTATCATATTGTATTTATCCGGTATTACTCGACTCATGACGAAATTAAGAGTTTTTTAATATAAATTGCTGTTCCTCCACCTCTTGCGGGCCTGCAGGAAAATACAGAATCGTATCCCTGAATGTTGTAGTACTCCACTTCTTCGGAATATATCCAGGCTTCATCAAGTATAATTAAATCTATATTCGAATGTTGCTTTACATAAATTTGAAGTTCGTTGTGTTTTTCTCTTAAACTTCTTATATAAGCATAGAGGATAGAAATTTGGGTGTCTTCAAATATCTTTGTATTATTGAATGGCATATTAATCATCGTAGTTAATGCTTCTCTTAGCAATCAAAATCCTACGTTTTAATTCTGGGCATTCCGTCGAATCTGCTCGATGTGCATGGCCAATTTTCTGACCACCTTCCATACAATAACAACATTTTCCAGCTGAGCTTTTACAGTCTCTTGTATCATGCTGTGATCCACATTTTGCACACCTCAGTTCCCCTTCACATTTTGATGTCTTGTGATTGATCTTTTGGCATTTGAAGCACCTCGTGACGTTAAAATCTTCCTTTACGTAGTATGATCCATAGTCGATATTAACATATCTATTCGCTATCTTCTTGAACATTGTTCCATTCACCTCTAAAATATGTAACCATTTTCCGCTCCATATTCTTCTAGAGTGAACCAATTCCATTTTATTTTCATCTAAAATGTTCGGGTTCAGACTTTGAAATCCAATTCTTAGCTCCTCGTTTGTGAATCGCTTCTCTAATCCATTTATAACCAATCTTGGTTGACGAGACTTAGTTTCCATTATTTCGTATCCCTTCCTATTTTCCTTAATAATATTGAGAAGCGTAGATGAATTTTCATTCGAAGAAGTCTTAATAATTGCTCTACCATTTCGAATCGGACGGACTAGCTGGAGTGGAATCTTGCATTGAGAGGGTCGGATTTTAGATTTGAAATCGGAAAGAGTTTGATCGGAGCTTAAATGGGCTTTGGACTTGATGATTATGCCTTTTTGTGAGGTTGTGTTTGTGCGTTTTTCTTTCTGCAAACCAGTATCCAATTTGGTCACATCTGCATATGTAATTTTATTTACATGAGTGTTTTTTCCATTAAGGCACTGACGGTAGACTTCAGTTCAATTAGCTGGTTGACTGTTTACTTCATTTGTTCCATGAGACAATCGTCTTTTAATTTTTTGTTATAAGATTTACAAGCGGAGCACATCCAAAGAACATCTTGAGTAATCTCCATAACCTTTAGATATCTTTTTTCAGACATTTTAATACAGCTTATGTGGAACCACTTATTACATATTCCATCACACCCTATTCCTTGTTCCGAATTCTTAGCGGTCTTTTTGCATTTACCACATTTGTTGCATTCCACCGTCAACATTTTACTTATTTATTATTTTAGGAACTGTTACCAATAATAGTTGAAAAGGAAATAATATTAATATTAATGTCTTCCAGACCTTATCCGTATCAGTAAAACTTTTTTCCTCCTAATTATTTTTTTCCTGGGTTTGTATTACTCGTTGTATCGTAGCAGGAAAGAACTCGTGTCCACGATCTCTTTCGTGCCTTTTCGTGGCCCTTCGATCCCTCTTCAACTTTATTTGTATTTTTCGAACTTTCTGGTAGAATTGACTAACGGTACTAGATTTAATTTCTTTTATTGACCAAAACCGGCACATTTTCGTAGCTGTTTTATTCATTTATTCCATCTAACAAATTGAATACAATCCAATAACAAAATGGAACGCAAAGAATAAATAAAGCAATATTAAATGCAAAATAATAAAGTGACGGGGTACCAAGTGTTGTGTAGTTATTGTGCTGTTTTTTATCGTGACGAACATTAATGTCCTCGACGTTGCTTTTTCGGAAGCGGTTGGCCAGTCGGCTTCCCGAGTTGTCACAGCAATTTTTCTCCAAAATTATAAAAGATATAGCCATGAAATTTTCTGAAAACGTCGGACGTGGTGACTTCTTGAAGGTTTTAATGTGAAAAAAATGATCGGAAAGTTGTAAGGGGGGCCTTTCCATACAGGAAGGTGCCCCTTCAAAAATTTTTTCCACATTTAATAGTCGAGTAGGGTATCAATGAAAAGGTCTGAATGAATTTTTTTCAAAGCAAGTCTTATAATTACCGTATCGGTACCGAGGGGGGTATAGGAAGGGAAAACGTACGAAATTTTTACGTACCCTCATCCTCATGTGTGCAGGCCTTTATGAGTAAAACAAAAAAAATACGTCAGAAGTTGAAATTCGATCAAATTTGTTAGTAATAGTGTAATTTATCAATTTTACATTTTCTTGAATTAAACTGTAACGGTACCCTTAAATACAAATGGCCATATAATAGGTTAAAATGTCCTGAAAGTTTGAAAAAGATCGAATCGTATATAACGAACTTATAATGGTTTGAAGTTTCCTGCATTCCTATGCAACAATGTGCGCTGTGTTACTATGAAATATATGGGCATGGAGCAGTATACACTTTTCACCGACTCAGACGCTAAGGATTTGCTGGGGTTTGCATGAAAGTTTCAGTAATGATCAGTAACATGAATTTCTTTGAGAAATTGTTCAACTAGTGACATCAGTAATCGTAAAACAAAATGGCGGCTGTTTAATGAGAAAATTGAATAAATTTGTGTTATTTTTTCCACATCTTCAACATTTAAGATAATACTATCAACGTTTGATTAAATTAATTGTTGAATGGCTGAGGATAAGCACCTATAATTTAGAGGCGAAATATGTCGAGTAAGTAGTAAGTTTCTCTAACTAGAAGGGCTTTGTAACCATCTTAGGGCTCCGAACAAGTTTTCTGATGGCATGAATCGATGACTTGAATTATATATCCAATAATTGCATTGAAAATCATTCAAATTTATCTATAAGATGCAAAGTTTCTTCCATAAGTACTCAACAGGCACCATTTTGTAATAATCAAGCAATTTCTCTAGCCAACTGCTCGAAAACCTCCCTATCCTTGTAATTTTATATGGCAGATTTGGAAGAGTAATTAATTAATTCCATTCATAATCGTCATTCGGGAAATAGTTTTCTTTCTCATTATTATTGTTAAATGTAATTTTATATCAATTCCCCTTTATATTAAATGTAATTTTATATTAATTATCCTTAGTATTAGATTCAAACGTTTTCCTTTAATTTTATTTTTCATGAAATTTAATTTTGATTACTTTTTTACTAAAAATCGAAATTAGTGGAGGGATGTCAAAAAGACAGCACGAGGAAAAGTGAGGAAAATGGCCACTAGTCGATATCTTTCCTCAACCGGTGACAACAGATTGTGCGTGTTTTCAGTTGTTAACGCAATATTTAACACCTTTGGCCGGGTTGTATTCATCACTAGTGGTGCATTGTTCGGAAAACCAGGTAGGTACATATTGGAATATTTTGAGGCATTGTATGCCAATTTATTTCCAACCTAGCAGCCAAATTCATCGGTCCTGGTGCCACCACAGTAGGAATCGCTGGTTCTGGTGCTGGCATTGGAACAGTATTCGGTTCCCTGATCATCAGCTACGCAAGGAATTCATCCCTCAAACGACAGTTTTTCTCATACGCAATCTTGCGTTTCACTTTATCGGAAGCTATAGAATGGTTCTGTCATATGATGGCCCTCCTATTACGGTCCGCTTTCTTAAAGTTGCAACGCAGAAATTGAAACATCTATACGTGCAGAGCCAGGACTTGCCACGTATATGTCAGGATTTGTTATATCTTTGCTAGGATGCTGGCTAGGTTGCTGTTTGAGCCATTGTGAATTGACGACTGTATGGATGTATATCACACTTGTCCGAATTACACAGCTTAGCTCGGCGTGATAGACGATAAAGTAGCGGCAGCGACAACGACGAGAACTCATCAAATGAGTGATCGGCTCTTATGGGTGCAAAATGCTTTGAGTAAAGTCACCCACTTTTAAGGACCTGTCACGTAAAGAACCCGTTTTTCTTTTGCAAGGGAGAAATTAGTAATGTAGTATAATTCATATCTGCATTCAGCTTTAGCAGAGGTGTAGGTTAATTCGCTCACAAGCGATTCTCCTGAACAGAAAATAATACCTTTTTATTTCGTTGCCTTCTCTCATTTAATGCTTTTTCTAATCAAAGAAATCTATTAAGTTCTTAAAATAAACGGGTTAACCACAGGAAAGAAGTTTTCAACCTTCAGGATACAGATTAATATTCGTTTGCGATTCATGTTTTAATAGAGCAACCTCTTAACTATGAGTAAAAATGAAAAAACACTAAAACAAAGATTCACAAAAATTAAATAAATTTCATGAATTGTACCTAACAAATCGAAGAAAAAAATAGAAGAAATTGTTATATTTTAACTGAAAATATTTTATCACACATTTGATAAATTGGCACAAATTCTAATGTCACTTCCATCTTTGCTTCTTGTTGTCTCATTAAGCACTAACTTTTCTACCTTTTCCATTTGCCTCGCATGTTCGTTCTTTGCCGTAACAATTCACTTAATAAAATATTGGTACTGAAAAATACAGAAACAAGTTGGGTAGACAGACCTACGCTCATGTCAGAAGGGTTTTGTATTAAATTGCAGTCACCAGATCAAATAAAATCAAGAAACGTGTCAAAGACGTTTTTATTGGAGAAAATATGAAATTCAAAGATCATACTATTATTACCAAAGTTGAACGAATTTCGACTTCTGAGGTTTTTTTTTTATTGTTATACTCATAAATATCTCCCTTCATAATTATTTCAGATTTTTTAGATCACAAGTGTCCATTCGCGAGGGAGGAAACACATTTTTCATGTGTTTCCCCCACTGTGGCCCCACTGAAGCAAAGACTGATAGTTTAAGAACTGTTTTGAAAAGCTCCCATGAAAACTTTCATTTTATACTCATATTGGCTACGTTTGATGAATTTTTTTTCAGGGGCCACTCTCCTGTACTGTTATCGTCGATTAATGGCCAATTTTTCGAATCCCAGAATGGTTACAAAACCCTTTTGCTAAGAGCTCTCTCCCACCTTCTCGACTTGTTTCACTTATGAGTATTAATTACAGGTACTCATCTTCAGTCATTCATTAAATTAAATCAAGTGTTCAAAGCATGCACCTTAAACGTTGAAGTTGGGAAAAAATAACTCAAAATTATTCAATCTTCGCATTTAAAACAGCCACTTTTTTGATTTACGATTACTGATACAACTAGCTGAACCGATTATCAAAGATACCCATGATGCCAATCATTCCTGAAATTTTCATGCAAATCCTAGCAAAACTGTAATGTCTGAGTCGGTAAAAAGCGCATGTTGTTAGATAGCCATATGTCGCCATAGTAATAAATGCAGCGCATATTGTTCCATAGTAATACAGGAAAATTCAAACCACTATAATTTCGCTAAATATGATTCAAACTTTATGAAACTTTCAGGATAGATCAATCTTATAAATAGACGTTCTGAATTTTATTGAATTTAAGGGTACTGTTAAGATTTTATTCAAGAAAACATAAAATCGATAAATCATACTATCACTAACAAAGTTGAGTGAATTTTGACTTCTCACGTATTTGTTGTTGTTGTACTCATCATGGCCTACATTCTTGATTTTTTTCAGATTTTTCGGATCACAGGTGTCCAATCGCGAGGGGGGACACAAATTTTTTGTGTATTTCCCCTCCCTGTGCGCCCCTCGAAGCAAACTTTGCCAAACTAAGATCTGTTTTAAAAAGCACTTATCAACACCTTACATTTGCTACCCATATCGGGTACCTTTGATGGAAATTTTTTTTCGGGGGTCACTCCCCTATATGGGGAGGCCCCCCTTAAATACCTTATAAATTTTTTATTTAGTTGAGCTTTGAAGTGAGCACCACTTTACACCTACAAACAAAATTTGATGTTTCTAGCTAAAGTAGTTTCCGAGAAAAAGTGCTGTGACACACGATCGGACGGACGGACAGTCAGACAGGACGCGATTTTAGTAGGGTTTTGTAAAATTATTCTACAAAACCCTAAAAAAAGGAAAAATGAGAATCTAAAACCAAAAATAAAATGATCTTACAATACAATGTAGAGGTATTATTTTAATTTAATAGCTATTGATGAGATAAAAAGAAAAAAATATATAAATTGAAAAATACATTAAATTGAATTTATGCATGAAACAAAAAAGATACAAGTTGTGGCTGCGTTCAAAGGGAATTATTAAATACTATAATGATATTCAAGTAAATTTAGTAGAATTAATTCTATGATGTATGGAGCGAGATTAAATAAGCGATGAAACAGGACGAGAAACGTAAGAAAAAGGGGAAAATCACCTTGTAAATTTGTATTTTGAATGCATAAACCCTTAGCTTGTAAATTAATGAAGAAAAAATAATATTCGGGTCATAGTTAGTAATAATTTCATATTAAATTTATGTTTATTCTCTTTTGTTCTACGTTAATGACTTGCTTCTTAGTTAATTCCATTCTATTGACTAGTAGTATTCCATACTTCAATGATGTTCTCTCCCGAAATATATCGAGCTTTAAGAAATTTTCAAAAGAAGTTGTGAAACAAGTACCATACGATGGAAAGTCAATCTCCTGCTGCAATTGAATATGTATATCTAACGAAAAACGAAACGAGTACGCAATACAAAGAAAAGCGAAATTTTCCTCTGTTAAGTGGAGGAACTTATAGATAAGAGCGCAAACTAGTGTAAGACTTTAATTATCTAATAGATTTCCATAGCATTTAGATTCGATTCTGTCGTTCAGCTGAAACAAATCAAAAAACAAGCAGCTGTTAAGGGAAGAAGAAGATATATATATATATATATATATATATATATATATATATATATATATATATATATATATATATATATATATATATATATATATATATATATTTATTTATTTATATATGTGTATATATATTTATATATTTATATATATGTATATATATATATATATATATATATATATATATATATATATTTATATATATATATATATATAAACATAGTCCTGCCATAAGTTCTGTCAAATAATTTCTCACATTGGCAACACGTTTATTTTATGAGTGACATTTCAATATCGGCCAGTTTTATAAACGTCATAATGTTGTTGACAGTTGATGGTCATTTAAAGTTTGTTTGTTAACGTGTGAAGATGGAATGGGGTGTAAATGAAAACCGAATCGCAGTGATTGCACTACACAAGTGTGGAAAATCCACGAGTGAAATTTTCAAGTTGTTGTGCCCGTTAAAAATAACGCAAAGATTTGTGTATCGTGCAATCCAGAGATATAACGAAATCCAGACTATTGAAGATCGACCTCGTTCTGGACGTCCGCGTGATGTACGTTCTTCTGCTGCCATCAAAGCGGTCGAGAGTCGAATTCGTCGAAATCCGCTTCATGAACCATGAATCATGGCTCGAGAGATGAACATCTCCACCCGAAGTATGTCTCGCATCATAAAATTGGACTTCGGGATGAGTGCCTTTCGTCGATCAACGGGACATTTGCTGACTGAGCAGTTGTAGCAAACTAGGAGCACCAGATCGAAAGAGCTCCTTCGGCGGTACGGCAACAACAAACATCGAGAAATTTTATTTACCGATGAAAAAATTTTTACAGTGGAGGAACATTTCAACCGCCAAAATGATAAGGTGTATACCCACCTTCTTTGTTCCTATGGTTATCTTTGTAGAGCAGGGAGGTCATGGGAGAGTCAGCAGATTAGCGCTAAGTGGGAGTCCGTCTCAACCGAATATATAATACCATTTCAACGGTATAAACTTCGAACGTACTTGGGGGCTTGCCAAGGTTTTACCGGGATGAAGACGATATAACACTGAGTTTGGATCCATTCAAGCGGGAGTGTTACCTTGGTGATACCATGCTATGTAACTAGTCCATAATATTATATCCGTCAGCCCAAAACATTAGTTACAACTCAATGTCCTATTAGCAGTCTAGAGATCGTTACCAGATCGTCATCCGTGCAAGAAACTTCCACGGGTATGTATGACAGTTCCTATATTTTGGCCTTAATTGGCTAATAGCGCAAAATCTCATACATATTTTTGTTGTTATATTTATTCTTTTATTATTTTTCGCATTAAAAAACAGGCTGTAGGAAAATTTTACAATATCTAGAATGAATCACATTATCTATTTTAAAATGCATCACAATCTAAGCTGAATTATTGAGTCGTGTTTTCGTCAATAATTAGTAAGATTGTTTCAATCCAATAACATTTTGGCCAGTGACAACCTATATAAGATTTATCCTTGACTAGATACAGCGTTTTTTTAGGCTTCAGATTACTTGCATATTTTTAATCATTTCGTAGCAAGCGTGACCTCACTACACAGAACCATGTACATACCTTAAAAATATATATGCGCCAGACAAATAAAGTCTTAACCAGAAACAATTGCAACCGCACTTGCAAAATAAACACCTCGATTGTATGTGACGTGTAGGTTGAAAAATTATTGTAATAATTGTAGCGTGAGGTTAGCGATAAATTTTTCCTAGAAATTTTCCCTGCCACAAATAGCATCCGTTAAATGTACCTACACCTCTTTTTCTCGAGAATGAATATGATATGGACGGAATATTTATGCACATAGATATTGTACTCGTATTGTGGCCGGCACTTTATTCAACAGCGATGGCGGATTACACCAACAGAATATCCAAGACAAGTTAAGTTGGATTCCGCAGCTTGGTATCCTTTCGTCGTTCGTATGGGAAAACGGTTGGATGGTTAGTTGGTAAGGTTTCTGGCCATAGCTGGCTCAAAGCCAACAATAGCGGAAACGCTTCTGCACTTGAGGGTTTTCATAATTTCAAGATGCACACACAAGAGGAAGTCTGCTCGAAATGTTACTACGGAACTGCAAAGGAGAATGCTGCACAAAATTTACGTTTCGTCGTCGTAGACATTATCCCTTCTATAGAGATGGTTTCTTAAACGAACAGCGGATTGTTGAGTATTTGAGATACTTAAAGGTTTCTTCAATTTCTTCGAGTCTTATAAATTTCTCGTTTGGGCTTCATTTGTAATAGCTCGGATGGAATTCCAGATGTAATAGCATAGTGCATAGGGAACTTACTATTCTTAGAGCTCTTCAGCTTTTAAAGTGTATCACGCTGGCGAAATTCTGTCAATTAGGATCATGGTCCAAGGGTAAATTATTCCTACACAGAACGTATCTAAGATGAAGCCAATTCAAATCTCCATTCGCGCTAACAAACTCTTCCACCATTAACAATTCTCTTCGAATTTCCTTACTACGCTCCTTAGTGACGTTCACCCAAAGCATTCATGTGTATGTGCTCACTTCTGGCTTTTCATGGTCCCGTTGGCGATAACAAATGAAAATGGAAGAAATGAAAACTAAAACAAAACAAAAGGTCTTGGCGATGAGAGGAAATTAAACGAATCTCCCACAAAGGACCAGCAGCCACCAGACAAGAAAGTGTATAACAACACGTCCCTGAATGACCCACCCAACTCGTCGACTTGCACTCGTCTAATTAAGTTGGAGTTAGTAATCATCACACGTTCCCTTTACGTTCCTTAATGGCACACCTAAAGCACTACGTGATACCCAATGTTAATGCGATTCCATTTTTCTTATTTTTTCCGTGCTTTTGTTTTACATGCTCCATTGAGGCTTCGGTTTCTTCGCCGTAGTCTTGGCGATGATTTGGCAATTTTGTTGAATTTTAAGGATTTTTCGCAGGAGTTCCAATGGCGCAGGAAGAAAAGAAACTCATATAATGAGCAAATGATGACAAGAGTAGATAAAGTACGTGTAAGCCTAAACTCATTTATTTTTCATTAGCATCAAATGATTGATTTCACTTTACTTCTACCAAATGATTTCCCCTGTCACTTTCAGATTCCTTAGCTGCTACACATTTTCGTAATAAAAGTTGTTGTGAGTGAAATCCAACCAAAGGACGCAATATCTTTGATTTCCAGACTATTAAACTAGAACATTAATTTTAAAGACCAAATTACCCTACCATAGGCATCCCTATAGCCCTTTCACGACTGGACATCGATGACCCAATTGACTTGATTCACATCCTGTCATCAAGTGAATCAATTCTCCTATTTAACTATCAATAATGCAAAATAATTGATCGTCCGACTGCTTACCAGTCTAATTAATCTTTGCCAGTTAGCCGACTCCGCTCTCATCGCTGGGCTTTGCTAATGCAATAAAAATCACAATAATTACGTGACCCTAGCTCCGATTTGATACAAACCATTTTATGCACGTTCATATTCATTAGAAGATAATTAACTTGCAAGCATTAATTACTCCTGGGTTTGCCACTCTCGATCCTTGACTGGCTCCCGGGCTCCTCAAGTTCCTATCGGAGTGGTTCGTGCCTGTGTTTCTGTTGTTTTTCAAATCACCCTCTCTCCATTCACTCAATCTCGCACGATACGCGCTCACTGGCTGCTCCATAAAATTTCTCATGGAAAATGTCAACTCAAACAAATTAACTAGGAAAAGTTGAAAATTTCCGGCGTATACAAAAGGCTCCATTAAGTCTAATAGCAATTTAGCGGCTATAATTAGCTTCGAAAACATTCTTAGTGAATTTCGTTGAAGTCAAAATATTTGCTATCTATTTTGTTTCATCTTATTTGTATTCTCATGTTATTGAGGAAATTTTCTATTTTAGACATTAATAAAAACAATTCAAGTAGGTAGGAGAGTGCTCCTACCAGAAGGGCTTTGAACCATCTTAGGGTTCGCAAAAATTTTTTTGATGGCATGTGTTTTAAAGTTGCTCCTTTCGTGTGTTTAGCACTGTTTTGTTCATAGGCTTTAAGTTTTATAAAACACATCGAGTTATAATAACTCAAATAGTTTATTCACTAGCAGGTATTCAATTCATTTAATACAATTCAATACAAGATATTTAACACTTGATATTGGCGCACGATATCACATGTTCCGGCTCCAAAGGTTAGGAAAGAAGTGCCCAAAATATTGGGATGCAAATGTGTATAATGATATATAACTGTATTAGTAAAAAGAGCAAATATATTACATTTGTATACGAGGTGTGTTCAAAAAGTATCGCGAATTTTGAATTTTCGTTGGTTACGTATATTCAAATTTCGATTTTTTTGTGGCGTTATGTTGGTACTCATGTCTGTCACTTATGCCGACAAGCTCGGCCATTTTGAATGTTCACTTGATTGGTGATAGCTGCTTTACTTGCACGTGTTTTCAATCGTCTTCGATTTTTACTTATTCAAAAAAATGGATCAAAGAACGTGTATCAAATTTTGTGTGAAAAACGAAGCTACCTTGGACCGAAGCAACGTTTATCGGTGGTACAAAATGTTTTTAGAAGGCCGAGAAGATGTGAACGACGAAGAGCGTGCCGGGCGCCCGAGCACTTCAACAACAGACGAAAAAATTAATGAAGTGGAGAAAATGGTATTGGCCAACCGTCGAATCACCGTTAGAGAAGTTGCTGAGGACCTAAACATATCGATTGGCTCGTGCCTTTCGATTTTTATCAACGATTTGGGCATGAGACGGGTCGCCGCGAAATTCGTACCAAAATTTCTCAATTGCGACCAAAAACAGCAACGCATGAACATTGCTAATGAGATGTTAAACTCTGTCCGCGACGAACCAAATTTGCTCCAGAGGGTCATAACTGGTGACGAATCGTGGGTTTATGGTTATGACGTGGAAACCAAAGCTCAATCATCTCAATGGAAGCTGCCGCATGAACCAAGACCGAAAAAAGCGCGCCAAGTTCGGTCGAATGTGAAAGTTTTGCTTACAGTTTTCTTCGATTGCAGGGGCGTGGTGCATCATGAGCTCTTGCCACAGGGAAGAACAGTCAATAAGGAATATTACCTGCAAGTTATGCGCAATTTGCGCGAAGCAATCCGCCAGAAACGCCCGGATTTGTGGGAGAACAAAAATTGGCTTTTGCACCACGATAACGCCCCTGCTCACACATCGTTGCTTGTGCGCGACTTCTTGGCCAAAAACAACACATTAATGATGCCGCAGCCACCGTATTCCCCAGATCTGGCCCCTTGTGACTTTTTCTTGTTTCCTTAACTGAAGAGGCCCATGAAAGGACGACGTTACGCTACGCTTGACGAGATAAAGACGGCATCGAAGGAGGAGCTGAACAAGATTAAAAAAAATGATTTTTTGAAGTGCTTCGAAGATTGGAAAAACCGTTGGCACAAGTGTATAATATCTCATGGGGATTACTTTGAAGGGGACAAAATAGATATTCATGAATAAATAAATAATTTTTGAAAAAAAAACAAAATTCGCGATATTTTTTGAACACACCTCGTACATATATAACATCCTCTTTTTAGGTAAATTTCTCAAGAGAAATTTACCTATTGCGGAGAGCATCATATATATATATATATATATATATATATATATATATATATATATATATATATATATATATATATATATATATATATATATATATGGGATATAACGAAATTTGTGACCACCCTAGAGGTTGCAATTTTGCTTCGATTTTCATCAAATTTTCAGGAAAGGTGTATTGGGTAATTATCTCGGTTAAGTTCGTGAACCAGCTATATCGGCCGCGCAAAAACAAAATGGCGGTCATTTTAGACGAAAAATCGTGATTTATCTTCTGACCAAAGTATAGCTCCGATTTGGATAAAATTTGATACAAAGGTTCATTGATGTATGTGATGAATCTCGCAATAAAAAATCCAAAGTCTGTGCCGCAAAAACAAAAAGCCGGCCGCTCAAATGTCGAAAAACGTGGAAAATTTTGTTGTTGTAATAGTGGTCAAAGCTTTCAACAGATTTTCATGAAATTCGGCAGTTTGATAGAAATTATAAATACCTAAAGAATCACGTAAAAGAACTGGAGTTTAGGTTGCAAAAAACAAAATGGTGGCCAGTTGAAGGTCAAAATTTCAAAGGGTTTTAAAAGTCGCAATTTCGATCCGACATATACGAACCTTGGTTTTAGACATTACTTACACCTACAGTCTTTGATATTTTGGTGATCATGCATATGCAAATTTCAAAATGGCGGCCGTTTAAATATGCGTTTTTTCATGTTTTTGTGGCCCTCTAGCGGTCACATTTTCCAACGGATGTTGATGAAACTTGAGATTATAAATCTCTGTACTATGTTCTTGTATTTTGCAGGAAATTATTAAAATTGAATGAAAAATAAAAAAGTCGAAAATTCAAAGCCTAATATTTTTAGCTGCCATTTTCTTTAAAAATTGAATTATTTTACCCTGTCTAGAGTGAAACTCCTATTTGAACGAGATAGTACATTGATTGATGAGGTCCTAGCATACAAAGATTTAAAATAATCCAAAATCAAATGCATGCATTCAAAATGGCGGCCCCCAAAGGTCTGAAGGCAAGCGAAATTCGCTATTTTAGTGCCAACTGAAATAATGAATATTTTTCATGGAAACGTTCTAAATGACTTTACTTGAAAGAACTTATAAACCAGATCATTTTTAAGATATTGTAAAATATTTCTAACAATACCCTAAAAAAATATAAAATCGCGACTTGTCTGTCTGTCCGTCCGTCCGCCCGTTTGTTCGTGCGTCATATCAAGTTTTCTCGCAAACCACATGAGCTAGAATGAGGAAATTTTCTACGTAGGTCAAAAGTGGTGCTTCTTGAAATTTGCAGTGCAAGAAAATATTTTAAGGTATTTAAGGGGGGTCTCCCCATACAGGGGGATGGCATACAATTTTTTTTATTTCTGTAGCCCTCTAGCAGCCAAGATTCTCAACAGATTCCGTTGAAACTTGAAATTTTAAGTTATTAAGGCAAGTTAATTTAATTTAATTATGCAAATCTAATGACAAATAAAACAGTCGAAAATTTACAGCTTAATATTTTTGGCAGCCGATTTCAATAAAAATCGAAATGACGACCCTCATAGTTCAGAAAAAAATTGAAAATGTATATATTAATGGCAATGCAAGTGCTGATTAAACTTTTATGGAAATCTTTTGAAATTAACTATTCGAGCTATTTAAGCCTTTGTGTGGTTACCACTGTGAACTGTGTAAACAGCAAATGCGAGAAGGGCGAAACCGGTTTTTATATGTTTACAACAATTTATGATCCGCCGATTTTCAATATGTAATCCATACGCGTGCAACTCAATTTAATTAGCAAAATATTTGCGCCCCGATAAAAGGTCTCTAAAAACGAACGTAGCCAGATTTTTTTATGTTAATAAATACCCATGTGGTACAACGAAAATTGCAGTAAGAAGTTTAGTAGTAGGCAAGCCAAATTCTTTTTCGAAACTTTACGCTACATACGAGAAATTTGCCTTTCCGGCTGGTGCTGCCAACGGGGATTTTTTTCTTTTAATAAGGCGCTTCATGTCTTTTTACGGGCTTTATAATTCTACATGATTTTTTGATCAGTCGCTCTTGATTGAAAACGTTGAAGCCATCTCTCGCTAAAGGGTCTCGGTCTGTTGCAAATTTCTCTTCTACTGGAACGCTGGAATTATCCGAGTGCTCAACACGTTGATTTGGTAGCCTTCGAATGTGGATCGGATTACACAGATATTCGTTTCGTCCCACACGAACGATGTATGACCTCGCGTTGATAGACTTCACGATGACGCCTGGTTCCCACTATTTGGTTTTGACGTTAACTTTGGTGAAAACATTTTCTCCTTCGTTTAAACGACGAAGATTTTTGGTTCCACGATCGTAATATTTCTTCGAATACTTCCGGTTTTTGATTATGGACTCCTGAACATTATTCGTTACTCGTTGTTCGTAATCAGCTGAAGGAATATTACATCGTCAAAAGATTCACTTTGCACGACTAGATCCGATTTTGTTGAGAGTGTTTCGCCATACTAACAGAGCTTTGTAGAAGTCATCGTTAGAATCCAAACATTTTGTGATCATCGTTTTCGCCGTTTTCACAGATGCTTCCGCTTTACCATTACCTTGCTGGTGTTGAGGACTAGATGTCGTGTGTTGGAAGTTCCATTCTTTAGAAAACTGTTTAAATTCGTGTCCAATGAATTGTTGACCATTGTCCGATATCATGTTCTTTTGTAAGCCATGCCTTGCAAAATTTCGCTCATCGATTTCAGAATAGTCAGAGTGATGGTCTACGGTGATAGAGAAACGATGAACGCGATTCGTAATTATAACTTCAAAAATATCCATTGATACAATTTCAAACGGATGTGCTGGAATCTCGTGCGTTATCATTGGCTCTCGTTGTTGCTGTTTCGAATATTTTATTCAAGTCTTGCAGTTTTCGATTATTGATTTTACATGACCATTTATTTCTGGCCAAAACACAGTTTCTCTGGCTAATTTGAGAGTATTTTCAATTCCGGAATGGCTTGTATTCAATCTGGCTAACATCGTCTTTCGTAAAGAATCTGGTATGAAAGTACGATTTCCTTTTAAGATCAAACCGTCTTGTATTGTTAGGAGTTCTTTTAATTTGTTCTTAGAATTTGGCCAACCGTTTTGTATTTTCTCGTATAATTCTATCATTGCCGGATTATTTTTTGTTTCTTCTACTACTCTTTTCGTCGTTTTATCACTTATTGGCAATTCATCAATTTATATTTTCTATTGTTTCGAATATATTTTTGATTCTGTAAATATCATATAGCTTTTCTTCGTTCGATATGTTTTCGGGACCTCTAGAAAAGGGTATCCGCAATATACATTTCTTTACGTTTCTTATATTTGAGTTTAGGTTTGTATCGCTGTAAGATGAGTATCATATTTTATAGTCGCTTTGGGGCTTCTAGCAGTGGTTTCGCGAAAATTTTCACTAATGGGCTATGATCCGTTTCAATACTAACATCAGATTTGCCAGAGATATATTGGTCGAAACGTTTGCAAGCATAGAGTATTGCAAGCATCTCTTTCTCTATTTGTGCGTAGTTTTCTTGAGTGCTAGATAGTGTTTTCAAAGCATAAGCTAAAGGCCGATTGACTTGCAAAAGAACGTTTCCGATACCAAATGAAGATGCATCGGTTTGTATGGTTACCGGCTTTGTAGCATCGAAATATTTAAGCGTTGGAATTGTTGTTAGAATATTTTTTAATTCTGTGAATTCGTGTTCATGTACCTCAGTCCAGTTAAAATTTAATGATTTGTGAGTTAATTTTCTTTAGTTATGCGAATTCGAAGCTAAATTCGGGATGTACGTTCCAAGGTACGTTATCATACCGAGAAATCTTGCTAGTTCTCTTAGTTGCTCGGACGTGATAAGTTGCGTATCGCTGACGTTTTTGTTTCATCTGCCTTTATTCCATTCTTAGTTATTATATGGCCATCGAATTTTACCTCTTTCATGCACAGGTTTATCTTCTCCTTGTTGAGTTTAACGCGTTCCGCCTCAAGTCGTTCAAGAAGCTTGCGTAGATTCCTATTGTGATCGGTTAGCACTTCTTCATCGGTTTGGCCACAGCCAAATATTAAAATGTCATCTGCAATGTTAATTACACCATTTAATCCACTTAAAATTTATGTGAGTGCAATTTGAAACAAGTTGGGAAGACAGACCTATGCTTATGTCAGAAGGGTTTTGTACTTTACTTACAAAATGCAGTAACCAGTAACGAATAAAATCAAGAAACATGTCATGTTCGGGGATCATACTATTATTAGCAAAGTTGAAAGAATTTTGACTTCTGAGGTATTTGTTATAGTTATACCCATAAATATATCCCCTGATAATTTTTTCAGATTTTTTTAGATCACGGGTGTCCATTCGCGAGGGAGGAAACACATTTTTCATGTATTTCACCCCCCCCCCCACGTGCCCCCACTGAAGCAAAAACTGTCAGTTTAAGACCTGTTTTGAAAAGCTCTCATGGAGAACTTTCAGTTGATACTCATACCAGTTACCTTTCATGTATTTTTTTTTCAGGGGCGACTCCTCTGTACTGTAATCATTGATTCATGGCCTGTTTTTTCAATCTTAGAATGGTTACAAAGCCCTTTTGCTAGGAGCTCTCTCCTGCCTCTTCGACTTGTTTCTATTGAATGTACTCAGCTTCATGATATCTATCATTCCTGAAATTTTCATGCAAATCCCAGCAAAGCGGTAGTGTCTAAGTCAGTAAAAAGCACATATGGCTCCATAGCCATATGTTTCCATAGTAATACAGGGCATATTGTTCCATAGTAATACAGGAAAATTCAAATCGCTATAACTTCGCTAAATACTATCCGATCTTTATGAAACTTTCAGAAAAGATCAATCTTATAAATAGTCACCTGTTCGCTAAGTTTTATTGAATTTAAGAGTACCGTTTAGATTTTATTCAAGAAAATATGAAATCGATAAATCATACTATTACTAACAAAGTTGAGCGAATTTCGACTTCTCATGTATTTGTTGTTGTTGTACTCAAAAAGGCCTACATGCATGATTTTTTCAGATTTTTCGGATGGAAGGTATCCAATCGCGAGGGCGGGGTACGCGAAAAGTTCGTACATTTCCCCTTCCCCTGCCCCCTTCTGTACTTGTAAGGCAATTTTGAGACTTGTTTTGAAATTATCATTGAGACCTTACTAATGACACCCTACTCAACTGCCAATGGTGAAAAATTTTTCTTGAGGGGTCACCTCCATATATGGGGAGACCCCCCTTAAATCCATTCGAAAATTTTTTTGACCCTTGAACTTTCAAGAAATCACCACTTCTGACCTTTTCGCAAAGTTTCATGGCTGTAGCCTTTATAGTTTCGGAGAAAAAGTGCTGTGACATACAGACGGACGGACGGACGGACGGACGGACAGACGGACACAGGTCGTGATTGCAATAAGGTTTCGTATTTTAGTACAAAACCCTACAAATTCCATTGCTGGCTTTACACCAAAAGGCATCCTTAAAAACTTGTAGTTGCCAAAGGGTGTGCTGAATGAAGTTAGATCACTGCTGCTTTTGTCCAGTTTCAGTTGCCAAAAATCCTTTTTTTGCATCAACTGTTGAAAATATTTTAGCGTTCACTAGACTCGGTAAAGCTTCTTGTAGCGTATTTGATGTGAATCGAACGTCTTTCAGATGTTTGTTGAGTTCGCGTTGATCTAGGCACAATCGAAATTTTTCATTTCTCTTGACCAAAACGATGTTGTTCAGCAAAGGCGTTGGTTCAATTTGCTTTTCAATGACTCTATCGCTTTCCATTTCATTTAAAATTGAACGGAGGTAATTATGTAACGCGATTGGAACTCGTCGCGGCGTTTGCTTTCTAGGCACAACATTTTCTTATAGTTATAGTTTCACCTCACCTTAGAATTCTCCGAGTCCTTCGAATCAGATGCGTACTCCTGGCAAATTCGTTCTACTTCTGTAGAAATTTTATTTACGTTAAAGCAAAGTTTGATTAAATTCATCTTCTGGCAGGGGCTTGCTGAGAGTAGTGGTGCATGATCTCCGGTCACTATTTCAAAAGTTTCATTGTAAATATTATCTTAATGTTTTAACTGCAACAGTACTTTACCCAATGGCACTATTATGTTATTCCCGAATGCTTGCAATTTCGTTGTTGTTGGCGTTGCTAATATTTTTCGTTGTTGTGTGACACGCTTCAACTTGCTTAGTCCAATTATATTGCAGGTAGCTCCTGTACCTAGAATACATTTGACGTTTCTGAATAGGTCGCCCTGTTGGCTGATGTCTAAATCAATTGTTACCAGATTAGTGTTGTCGCTTAGTGTTAGTATTAGTTGTTGCTCATTTTGTAGACTTTTATCGTGTTAAATGTTGGGTTTTCGATTGTTGCTTGTACTCGTATTGGTTGATATACATACAGATGCGTAATGTCTATGTTTGCTACACTTTCTACACACCGCAAATCTTGCCGGGCATTCCCTCAGATTTTTATGGTACTGGTATCCACAGTATTTGCATAACTGTTTATTATTTCAGTCCATTTTTGGCTTATATGCTTTATTGGTTGCAATTTTACGCACTTTGCTGACAATGTCGGTAGTATTGCCTGCGTGAACGTTATTTGTACTATGAGGTTGTAATTCCCCTAATTGTTTTAAGGCATTTTCTTTTGATTTGCAAATATCAATTGCTTTTGACAAAGTAATGTCTGTATCTAGCCAAAGTTTTTCCTTGAGCCCTATATCTTTTATGGAGCATATTATCTTGTCGAGTAGTATATCATCCGACAAATCTTCGTATTGCGTATTTTTATTCAACTCTCATAGACGCGCAAAGTATTCGTCATAGGTTTCATTTTGGTTTTGAGTCGCTAGGTTGAAAACCGCTCGCTCATACCTTTCAGTATGTTTTCAGCTGTCGATTTTTCTTGCTCGGTTAGAGGTAGATTGCCGCACATTTGAAAAACGTAATTTCCTATCGCAGTTAGAAGAATCGCTTTCTTTCTTTCCTCGGGCTTGTTATCGAGTCCACTGGCGATGACATAGTTGTTCCATCTTTCTTCGAAATGCTTGAAATTCTGAGAAATATCGCCTACCTTGATGTTCAATGGCTTTGGTAGAGGGATATTCACGTATGCTCTTGCTTGTTGCGAATTCAGAGGTTGCTCCAAAGCCTGAATTCTGCTGGCTGATGCTTGTTGCGTGTTTAGATTTTGTTCCAATGCCAGTAGTCTGCTTGTTAGCACGCCCATTTCATGGGCACTTTTCAAAATTTTCACAAACCTGACACCATGTTTTGAAGTTGCTCGTTTCGTGTGTTTAGCACTGCTTTGTTCATAAGCTTTAAGTTTTATAAAATACACTGAATTATAATAACTCGAATAGTCTACTCACTAACAGGTATTCAATTAAATTAATACAATTTAATACAAGATATTTAACACTTGATATTGGCGCGCGATATCACATGTTGTGGCTCGAAAGGTTAGGAAAGAAGTGCCCGAAATATTTGGATGCAAATGTGTATAATGATATATGACTGTATTAGTAAAAAGAGCAAATATATTTCATTTGTATACATATATAACAGCATGAATCGATGACGAATTATTAACTGACTTCCAAAGGAACCGTAGATAAATTTTTTTGCTACTTTTTTGTGTATGCTCACGCATAACTTTTGAATGATGATAATAGGAAGAACTATTGAAGTCACAAGTGTTAAAAGTGTCAGCTCTTAAGATTCTCTGTCTTTTGTGTCATACGAGGTGTATGCAAGTAATGAGACAAGTTCCATGAAAACCGTATATTTAAAAGTTATTCTACAACTCTGCCATCTCCTTCATAGTAGTGCCCTTGAGCAGCTATACAACGATTCCAGCGCGTTTTCCATGCTTCGTAACATTTCAGGAATACTTCAGCTGGAATGTCCGCGAGTATCTTCATCGCGGTCACCTGGATGTCGGTAATCGACTCTAAATGGGATCTTTTGGCAACCGATTTGGTTCTAGGGAACAAAAAAAATCCCATGGCAACATATCGGGTGAATAAGGGGGCTGTTGCAACATAATGATCCCTTTAGAGGCCAAATACTGGGACGCGCTGAGACCGGTGCGGCACGGTGCGTTGCCATGATGAAGTATCCAGCTACGGGCGATGTCTAGGCACACCCTGTTGACTCGTTTTCGCAATCTTTGGAGTACTTGGCGATAGTAGACTTGATTTATGGTTTGCCCCGATGGAACGAGTTCCTTGTGGACGACTCAACGGCTATCAAAAAAAGCAATAATCATCGTGTAGCTGACTTTGACTTGCTCATACGAGCTTTTTTCGGGCGGGGGCATAACCGTTGTGAGCTTTGGCGTTTGGTTTCCGGGTTGTATTTGAAAAACCAGTTCTCATCGCCTGTTATAACTTGATCAAGCAGCATGGAATCGTTTTCCACTTGTTCTAAACAGTCTTCTGCGACGGTCATTCGATACTACTTTTGCTCCTCAGAGAAGTTCTTTTCATCACAAAATCGTCAGTTGAAATTTGTCTGACTATTTTGCGTTTCATACCCAATTCCGAGGCCAACATTCGAACTGTTAAAGGCCGATCTTCACGGATTAGGGCACGCAAACGCTGCGCATTTGCGTCAGTCTGCACCTCGACTCCCGCTCTGCGCCTCGTCTTTCACACTTTCACAGTCCTCCTTAAACTCTTTATGCCATCCATCCAACACCTGGACACGACTAAAAGCACTATCAACATGCACTTTTACAATTTTAGCGTACATTTCCGAAGCTGTTTCGCCCAACTTGGCGCAAAATTTTTCCCGACGCGTTGCTTTTGATTTCGTTTCTTCATTTTCGTGACGAGCACCACCAACACATGTCAACTCAGCACAACACAGCAGGCAAACTAAACAAGCTAGAGCGATTGCAAATATTTCAGTGAAATTGGGAATAATGCCGGGAAAGGGGAAGGGAATTTCAAGGTCGCAGGCTTAGCAACAAGTGCGGCAATAAAATCAGTCTCATTAGTTAATTGTCCCACCTGTTCAGAATCAGCTGTTTAGAACAAGTGAAGTGGTTCTAGTTTCGCCCAATCAAATTAAAGATAAGTAGCGACTTTTTAAGACTGTATTTTCGTTTATTCAGTTTTACTTAGGTGACGGAAAAAATAACGATACTGGGAGTTCTTGCTTTGGCTTAGGAGCGGGATCCCCATGTAGATAAATTTATTGTAAATAATTCTGAATTTAATTTTAAATTTATATTTTTCAATTTAAAATTTTTTTTTTTTGCAAGTGCGGGTTTCTACTCTTTTTCATTAATTATAGAAAATAAAAAATAATTATAGAAAATAAAAAATAGCTAACTAAAAATATAGGGAAGAAATAAAAAATTCCGGAAATAGAGGGTAATCTGAAAATGTATAAAATAGTAAATAATAAAAAAAGTTAATAAGAATAAAATAATAGTCAGATTGAATAGAAAATTTTAAAAAAGGAGATTATAGTGGCTACCAAACCAGTCAAAGATAAGTGTGGGAAGTGCAGGAAGCTCGTGGAGGATATCTTTTCGGCTATGGGATGTGATGGGTTCTGCCTCGAGTGGTTCCACTTGACGTGTCAGAAGAATGATACCGGACTATAATGGATATAACAGAAGATGTGATTTGGATGTGTTCTGGATGTAGAACTCAGCACCGGAAGTCTAAAGAAGATGAATTTTTCCAACAAATGATTGATTTGCATAGTCAGATTGAAGAGATGAAATCAAATGTAAGCTTATAAATATATAAATTTACGTCTGCGAGCAAGCCTTCATATGCCGAAATTATTAAAAATTCTACTTCTCCTCCATCAGAGCATCGGTCAAATGCAATATACAAGGGATTATAATTAAGCTTAGAAAAAACACTGATTGATTTTAAGTCGAAGATCCGGCCATGAAAATGTAAAATTCCTTGCCAACTAATGAGGCCTATTCGTAATGGTGGGGCGATTATCAAAACATCGACCAATGAAAATGCTACTTCGCTCTTTAATATAGCAATGCAGGCAATGAAAGATGAGCATGATATTGCTGAGACCAGATTGCAAAAGCTTAGACTTGTCGTCAATGGTCTAGACAAACAATACTCAAATGAGTAATTAAGAAATGAGATCCAATCATTAAATCGCAGTATAGAGGAGCCAGATTCTATGGAACTCGTACACGCTAGGTGGACAAGAAATAGAAGGTGGTTGCACATCATCCAGGTAAATGGAAGCATGTATAAGAGGCTTGCAAATAGATACGTTAATATAGATTATGGATCATATTTTGTGAAGGAAGACTTTAACGTAACGAGGTCTTATAAATGTCAAAAATTCAATCACAAAACATCGAAATGTGAAGGGAAGCAAATGTGCGTGAAATTTTGAGGAAAGTATGACCTAAAGGACTGCAAAAGCACGATTGTGAAGTGCTCCAACTGTATTTGTAACAGTAATAATGCTGATCATTCTCACAGAGCTGACTCGATAGAGTGTCCGGAGTTTCAATGCAGAATATTGATCGCCAGGAGGAGCACCGACTACAACTTCGATGATTGCTAATCTTTCAAATCAATCAAGTAGAACAAATTTAACACTCATGTATGCTAATATAAGAAGCTTAAGACACAAGCAAAATGATATTCAGATGTATCTGTAGCAAAATCCTGACATAGATTTGATTATTCTCAATGAAATCTGAATTTACCCAGAAGAAGCATGATTTTCCAATATTGAAGGATATAATACGGTATTCTCTTGCAGGCCAGGAAGAGGTGGAGGCACAGCAATAAAGTAAAAAATACAATCAATCTCGTTACCAAGAGGGTGACGCCTGATGAATATACCGCTATAATAATTGAAGTACGAATTGAAGTAAAACTAGGGTTGTATGACAATCCCAATCGTATGAATGCGCATGGTTTTTGCACAGTGTCTGATACATTATTATCAACTGAAAAAAATTGATCACAGTAACAGACATAAAAATTAATGCACTAATTGAATTACAGGAATCAAGGACTTATATCACTTGCCCAGTTTCAAATACCTGTCTGACTTAAAAGTCGCTGAAAGCATGACATACACATTTGAGGACTGGCCGGAGCTGAATCACCGTGTGTTAAAAATAGCTTTTCAAGACCAAATCCTGAGCATACAGAAGCCGACCTAAAAAATGTTGAGATATCTAGACAATGAGCTTTTTAAATCAAACATACGAGAATTATTGAAAAAGCGGAAACCAAATAGTATTATTGAACTCAAAAATATCATCATATCTGCTAAGCAAAGCTCTACAATTGACAAATAAATTAGGTGTCGACAATGGACTTGGATAAAGAAAAAAAAATTGATGCAAGTATTAAACAAGTTGGGTAAACAGACCTACGCTCATGTCAGAAGGGTTTTGTACCCAGCTTCTCAGAAATGCAGTCACCAGCAATGAATAACGTCAAGAAATATGTCAAAGAGATGTGCGCGTTCAAAAGAAAATCCATTGTTTTTCTACTTTAAACGGTCGCCATTTTGTTGCAAACCAACAAAAATCACTCAAATCATGAATTCTCAAAAATAATAATGTTCTTGACTTTATTGGGAAATTTCAAGAAGATCAAGTCAAAACTGCAGTGACTGATTCGATGGAAAGTCCATAAAATACCAAAATCATGTGTTATTGTCGCTATAATTGGAGAAATTCTAAACGGCTATAACTTCCGTGTATATTATTTGATTTTCATCAAACTAACAAAGTTCAAGAATCCTTAGTAGGACTACGCAAATATGGAATTTCGTACAGTTTGAGGGTCGCTGGACGCACCGTTGAACAAGCGCAACTTAGCACTGGCTCAGTTTAGCACTGGAGAAAACCGAAGTGGCAAAAAAGAGAATCCGTAGAGTAAGAATGATCAGTATTGGAGACATACAAATCAAATCGAAGCCAGCGGTGAAGTACCTGGGGCTACTGATCGACTCGAAGATGAGTTTCTCTGAGCAAATCAGGGTAACGGCTGAGAAAGCTTCTTCGGGAATATCGGCCCTGAATCGACTTATGGCCAACGTAGGGGGACCCAGCCCATCAAGAAGATGCCTCTTGATGAGTGCTGTAGGGTCAGTGCTACTGTACGGAGCAGAGGTATGGGGCGACGCTCTCAGCAAGGAGGTATACCGAAAACGTTTGGCACAGGTACAGAGAAGAGGAGCACTGAGAATTGCATCTTCGTATCCAACAGTCTCCGACTCGGTGGTGAGAGTGATTGCAGGCGTGATACCTGTCCCCCTCCTTCCTCCGCGCTATTTATCTGCTCCGAAACGAGGATGTAAGGGAGATCGTTGTCCGCGAGGAGAGACAGCGCTCGTTCAACGATTGGCAGCATTCTTGGGTGAATTGCATGAAGGGAAGGTGGACTGCGCGCCTCATCGCGGATGTGAGACCATGGCTAAATCGAAGGCATGGTGAGACTTACTTCTATCTGACCCAGTTTTTGAGCGGGCACGGGTGTTTTCAGTCTTACCTGCACAAGATCGGTAAGTCTCCCGACTGTCGGTTTTGCCCAGGAGAGGGAGACAATGCCTGTCACACATTTGTTGCGTGTACAAAATGGGTCAGGCTGCGAAGGGAGCTCTACAGGGAGACGGAAGAGCTCACCCCGGATAATATAGTTGCGGTGATGCTCGAATCGGTTGACAAATGGAACCAGGTGGCACATTATGTTCGGGCAGTCCTAAAATATAAAAGGGACTCCCGCTAGGAAAGGGACTTCCCAGCTTGAAGGCGCCCCACGGCGTAACAAAGCGAGACCTGGCCCGAAGTAATATGTCAAACGGTTCCAGGCTGGGTTCTCAGGTTGACAGGGGAGGTGTTTAGTGGGTAGTCCAGTCACGCATGGGAGTCCCACACTCTGTGCATAAATAGTATTCACCTCCCTACCACAAAAAAAGGGGTACCGATGCGATTTTATTGGGGAAAATGTAAAATTCGGATATCATACTATTATTAACAAAGTTGAGTGAATTTTGACTTCTAAGGTATTTGTTGTTGTTGTACTCATAAACACCTACCTCCATAATTTTTTTCAGATTTTTCGGATCACAGGTGTCCAATCGCGAAGGGGGGGGGGACATAGATTTTTCGTATATTTCCCCTCTCTGTGCGTCCCTTAAAGCAAAAAGTATCAAATTTTGACCCGTTTTGGAAAGTCCTTTCATTTGATACTCATATCGGCTACCTCTGATGAAATTTTTTTTTTCGGCGGCCACTCCCCTATATGGGGAGACCCCGACTTAAATATCTTATAAAATTTTTGGTAGTTGAACTTTCAAGAGAACGCCACTTTACACCTGATTACAAAATTTTATGTTTCTAGCTTAAGTAGTTTGCGAGAAAAAGTGATGTGACACACGGACGGATGGACAAACGGACAGACAGGTCGCGAAACTAGTAGGGTTTTGTAAAATCATTTTACAAAACCTTAAAAAAGGAAAGCATACATGGACGACAGAAAGAATAATGGAAATCAGGATTTCATATTTGTATATATGAAAGCGAGAAAAATAATCGAAACGACTGGTGAAAGAGGCTAAATTCTCATATTTCTCAAGAAAAATGGAAACAGTGGCAGACAACTCCCATTAAATATGGAAAATAATAAATGAGGTAAAGGGTAACTCATCCACCCAGGGTATATCACACAACTTTCAACTGAATTCTGATATGCCCTCTAGTAAATCGTGTCCACGTGACGCGGAAAATTCATTAAATAACTTTTTTTCAACAATTGGTCGAAGAATCACTAAAAAATCGTTGCAAGTTCAGCAAGCAATTTAAATACTACAAATATCTCGATAAATTCTATCCTTCACATTCATCAAACAAGTAAAAGGGAAGTGTTAAATGTAATCAATGGATTGAAAAAGAATGCACGATGAATGAGATTAGTATAATCAAGGAGGACATCGCTGAGCTTCTGGAAAATTTTATAAACGTGCAAGAAGAAAAACTTGCAAAAATAGTTCCCATATTTAAGGGTGGTGATCATCTTGGCCCGATTGCGCTGCTGACAGGATTTAGTAAGATATTAGAAAAAATACTAAACAATCGATTGACATCATTCTTAGTTGTAAACTCTATCGTAAGCCAACATCAGTTTGGTTTTTAAAAGAACAGGAGTACTTTGGATGTCCTACATTCTAATAAACGTTTCATCAATCTAGGACTTGACAGAGGTGATTAGGTCATCGCAATTTTTGTGGATTTGAAAAAAGCATTTGATACAGTTGATCATGTCTTCTTGCTTCGTTAACTTGAATCTTATGGTATCCAAGGTAATCCTCAGCAGTTGTTTAAGAGTTACTTGGAGGGAAGATCGGAGAGAACTTTAATCAACAATGTTCTGAGCGATCGAGCACCTACAAAAACAGGAGTTCCCCAAGGCTCAATACTTGGCCCAACTTTTTTCCTGCTATACACAAATAATCTTAATACATGTGGGCTGACGGGATATCACACATTATATGCTGATGACATTTTATTCAGGACAAGACAAAACTGCCATTGAGAACACTATCAACGAAGACCATGGAAAATTCCATCGGTGGTTAATCAAAAACAAACCAGTATTGAACACTAAAAAGACAAAATATAATGTTTTTAAGCAAAAGAACAAAGAAGACATAGTTGTCGACCTAAATACTAACGGCCAAAAATTGCAAAGAGTGCTAGAAATGAAATATCTTGGTCTTATCATAGATCATCGTATGACATGGTTGCCACACATAAAAAACTTATGGGTGCAATTAGCCCCAATAATAGGCTTGCTAAGGAGATATGAATCTTTTCCAATGCACATCAAGAAACTTGTTCTAAATGTATTTTCCTGACGAAATCACATTATGGAGCACTTATTTAGAGTTAAACAGCAAAGCAACATTTAAATAGTATATACAGGTTGCTGACCAAAACGTATAAAAACATTCTGAAACTGCCGATACTTACTCAAACTAGTTTGGCTTACCAATTAGCAAAATCATTAACGTTTAGTCAAATCATTATATTGGAGAAAGCTAAGTAATGGAGCGAGTGGTAGGGACTCTATTTCAAGCAAATGATACAACTTATTTTCAGTTAAAATCCATTCAAAGGGCATATTCTTCCCCGTTAAAACAAAAAAATAATCCTATTTTCACCCCAATTTCTCAGCATAACTGATTGATGTATTCAAGAATTCTGAGCGAAGGGACCTCAAACGAAGAACAGCACATTGAACTAAAATGTATCGGAACAGAATTATCATCTTCTTAAGGACTCTGTAGACATTAGCAGCTAAAAATAATGCATTCGCGTCGAGAAATTAAACTTTAATGCGCTTCGTATGAAATAAGCCGATTATTTTGCCACTCATAAAGGATCCAGAATCTTTTGGAGGTGGGTGAGAAAAATATGAATATCCTGAATTTTCTCAAAAAGGTGCATTTCAGTCAATCACTGCTATCAGAAATTACCAATAAAATAATTTTAAACGCAACCTAAATACTTCAATTCAAAATGATTTAGAGTAAATGCCATCATTGCTTTTTCTTCCGCATTTATCCTTTGTCTACAGCTGAACTTATTAAAATATTCTTTTTATATCCGCAGATGATACATAGTAAAGCAAGCCCTGGCGGTTTTTCAAGAAATAAAAGTGGCCTCCGGACTTGATATCCGAAGGCCACTTTTATTAAACAAAATAATTGACTTATACGTAGTAATCGGGAAATTCCCCAAGAAATAATAAGGAGTGAGTGATTGCAAATTATAGAGTTGATCACAATTTGAAATTTGATTTGTTATTTTTCTAATATTGTACATTATATACCCGGGAATCTAAGATTAGTTGTTTCCATACTAGAAACCGACGGCAATCATGACAAACAGTAATTTTTCTTTTTGAATAAAAATATCGCAACAGAAAATGTGTGTCCACGAATCATCGTAAAATAACCTATTAAGGCAAATGCAGTTTACATACTAGTTGTGGGACTCCTATGCTTGCAAGTGACAGAACAACCCACCAAACATCTCCCCTGCCAACCCAAGTACCCAGCCTAAAACCGTTTGACCCATTACGCTTTCAAGCTCCTCTAGCGGGAGGGGAAAGAGGAAGAAGAACTCTCAGGCAAGCATTCCCTCAGTCCCAGTACCCCTAGCTGCTGTGAGTCTCTTTCATCTTTAAAGACTGCCTGGACAAAATGTGCCACTTGGTTTCATTTGGCAACCGACCTTAGCGTCACCGCAACTATAATATCCAGAGTGTGCTCTCCCGTCTTCCTGTAGAGGTCTTGTCACAGCCTGTCCCATTTTTTGCGCACAAATTATGTGTGCCAGGCATCATCTTCCCTTCCTGGGCAAAAACAACAATCGGGGGACCGTAACTTACCAATATTGTGCAGGTAAGACTGAAAATACCTATGCCCACTCAAAAGCTGGGTCAGATAGAAGTCAGTCTCACCATACCTTTGATTTACCAATTATCTCAGTGGCGGTGCAAGGCGTGGGTGGCCGCCTATGGCCTCACGCTATAGGAGCCTCGCGCTTGAAAGCCTTTTCTAACTCAATAAAAGTTTGAAAAGTATTGATGCCAGTTGTGAATGATTTTACCCAATGTTAAACAATAAAACAATCCGAATTGATAGTATTTAACGTTATACATCAATTTTCCAGTTCATAGTATAGTATACTGGAGAAGTTCGTAGTAAAGTGACCGCGATCAACCCAAAAACAGAAAGGCATTTAGGATGGATGAGACCATCGGCTGCAATCATCTTGACTTGTAGAATTCTTTCGCAATCGCCCCCGATCTTGTCTCTTTCATCACAACTGGACTCCTATCTTCGGTGTGATATCTACAATTTTAGTGTAAATTATAATTTAATTGAGCTTATTCGGTTCCTTGACCCTTTCAAAGAATGCCAGCACACTTCCGTGAAGCTCGAAAGAGGTGTTGCACAATACCCGTACACCCTATGTGTACTGGCATGTACTGGGATCTTGATATGATGTTTATCCTATATACACATCAAGGCGCCCGGGGGAGAGAGAGATATTCCTGTATAACACTTACCTCCTACTTTATACGTGTCAACTAGATCAGTGAAAAGGTGCTTTTGTTTAAAGATTTAATTTTTATTTTTTTTCTTTGTTTGGTTATATAATTACACGTTCAGTTGACTATATTAAGATTGAAAAAGTATTTTGCTATTGAATTCTTTAAATAATTAATTTATTACAGAGACGTATAAAGTTCGAGCATTAATGAAGCTTGTAAAATTTTTGCGATTTATATTTACTTTAATTATATTTGTTTGTTAATTAGAGGGAAAAGGAAATTTGAAGAAACCAATCTAAAGTAAGTCATATTATTTAGGCTTTAACTCTTGCTCGGGCTGATGCCTTGTGCACGCAGTTATATTAACGAATCAATAGATTATAATCCAACTGCTAGCCCCGGGCATAACTGCTTTGGGGTGCTTATACTCGGGCGGATGCCTTGAGTATGCATTTGAACGTTTTCTTAATTCGCTTATCCCGGGCTAAGTGCAATGGGATAGAGTAAGCTCGGGCGCACGCTTTGAGCCAGTGAATGGAGAAATACTTCTCCATTTTCTTGCTTCAATAATTTTCTTTTATACTATAATCATGCTGACTTTATTGCTTGCCAACTAAAATAATGAAGACAATTTAACAATTAAAAGATCAAAATTCAACAACAAAAACAGTTTAATGTGTTTGATGCCATCTCTCTGTGACTTGTGCAACCACAAAACTAAAGCTTTTGCTCGATTTGCAATGCATGTAACCAATTCGTTCCACTGGGCGGTACGTTCGATTGCGAAGTCTTGTGTGTATATGTTTGATACTTCATACGAGTATGGATACACACCCACTTCTGCTGATCCATGATACGACACCGCACCCACAGATGCTTTAATTACTATTCGCAGCTTTTCGCATATGTATGTTGTCATTTACAGTACACAGAGAGGAACGGCGGAACACGAACCGAGCAATGTTTGGACTAGAGCTCCCATAACAGAGGCATCCAATGGCATTTACTACCATATGCATATTTCGCTAAATGTTTGGGCTGGGAAATTTGCATAATAGGTAAGCACATCATTCAAATAATCAATATCAACCATAAAACGATATAAAGAATGAGTTTTCTTTACCGTGGAAACACCTTTTTATCTTGACAGGACATGCAATTTTTATGCAACTTATCATGCGCCGTTTTATGGTATACACGTAATAAACCCACTATCATAAGTCGCAGTGTATCTTAGTCAACACTTTACAACGGACTACAGAAACCATTCTAACCGGTCTATGTAAGACATACGTGGTGCACTGTCTAATTTGATCCAAGGACCATGGTAAATGTCCCAGAATAGGTTTGAATCGGCTATAAGGTTATTTCTATCTCCCCGCTACTTCTGAGAAAGAATCGCGAGTATTATTCGTGTGCGAGGCAAAATGCTCCATACGTTAATGAACATGACAACGGCTATCAAGGGAGTTCCGTACCTGCAAATGATTCTGATTTCGGTCGATTCATGTCTACGCCCACTGTTCCTGCGTAAAATGAAATTAAACAATTAATTTGAGTTCTACAAAACAAATGATGTATTTCTCCAGTTCTCTTTTACATTTTATAGTTTAATTTAGCTAAGGTGTACATAATTATCTTGTTGCGCGTGTGGGAAATTATTGCCATCTCAAGCAAGTTCAATATTCTTTGATTGAACTTTCGATTCAATTGTCGTTGCTAAAATTGATTGAGATGGCAGTAATTTTACATAGGTGAGTGACTTGTGGCGGATGGAAGTATTACTTTACAGAAATAATTGTTATTGATTTTGCTGCTTATGCAGCTACAAATGGACTTTTGGAAAATGAATTGAATGATACAATTTGAATAACAGGTGATTGATCTACTTAACGTTAATTACTTAACATAACCGCCCACCAAGAGCCATCAGGATCTTAAAGTTGATGATCGTTGTACCAGGTGGTGAATGAGGACGGTTGTGATGTGCAGTGTGTTACTTTGGATCTTTTTTGCATGCACCAGTACGTGAGGATGATGATGAGAGCCATGCCGATTGATCCGGTCAACGTGATGGAGATGATTGACATCGTCGCATGCGTTTTAATACGTTTCCAGTGCATTTCGTCAATTCTTGAGTCCAACTCTTCTTGTTCCGTAAGTAAAGATGAAAACGATTCGGAGTGCATAATGACCTGGGAGATGTTGAGCAGCTTGATTTCTGTATGTCGCAATGTTGAGTTTAGTATGGGCAAATTTGATGAGAGGTATGTAGGAAATGAGCGACCAGTGTGGCTTTGATCAGCTATGAGGATGAATTCTTCAGCTTGAAGTTGGCAGTCTTGGGTGAGCTTGATTATCCCCGTTCCATTGATTTGTAAATCTCGTCTAATACCTTGGCAAACTGTCTGTGCATGGACAGGCTGAGGTGTGATGAATAACCAGGTGTTGACTGATACCATTTGCTGCAAAATTAGTGACGATATCTGGAAGGACGTTTGTGGACATATAGACTGGTCATGAAGGTTGTATAGTTCCTTAATTATGCAGTTACTCTTGGCTCTCATGTCAATTAGGGTTGCACTGGGGAGAAGATATGTCCCAGTCGTCAATTCAGATGCTTTTTCTAGATCGATGGTTGTTATTTCGAAATAGGTTTGATCGTGATAATTGATTCCTAAGATCAAATTGGGAATGCTAAATGCGGTGAATATCGTAGATTTCTGTTGAACAGGAATTGCAGTGGCCTTAATCAGCTCAAATTTTCGGTTGTCTATGATTGGTAAGTATCCGCGTATTTTGATATTGCTTTGACAAGAATCGATTGTCAATCTGTTAGTGGTTGAGTGTACAATTGTGAGATGGGCTGGTAATAAAGCTTGCGTTTTTTGTATTGAGGATTGAAGGTCTGCAAATTTGATGCATTCTAATATTCCTTCCTTTGTATTGATAGCCATTAAAATATTTCTATATTTCCGATCTACTTCGTTTATGAAGTTGATGGCGCGCTGATACGTTCCTAAAAACTGAATGTGTACTTGGTTTGAGTCAACTGAAGAGTACCATTTCTTCGACTCATTTATCTGTTCAAGTCCGGTTCTTAATTGGTTTGAAAATCGTTCAAGCTGCTGATTGATTCTGCTTGCGGTTGTATTCAGTTTCTTTGTTAGTTGCAGTGATATTTTTCCTTGATGGTTGAGGAGGTTTCTAAGTGCCTCTTGATTGTCGTATAAATTTTGAACGTCGGTGATGATCTCGTCATTCACTCCAAAGACTGCTGTGAGCATTTGCCCAAAAATTCCTCGTTTCGTGCGGGTATGTTTAAAACGCAACAAGTTGATCTTATGCCTGGTGTCTTCGATACTGTCTGATATATGGTGAGCTAAGTCCCAGCATTGTACCTTCTCGGTTCTTTGTCTGCCCACAGAACACATAGAATGTAAACTGGTATTCATACTTTCCAAGTTTGTCTCATCTGTTGTTAGATCCGAGAGTGGAATGTCAATATTAATTTGCAACGTGCCTCGAAGTAGATTAGCCCGGCCAACTTGTTCTATGTACATGCCACCATCCAGATTTGTTACGTTAGCGTCTGATACTGCGGGAGATGGAAAAACACCAAGAACACAAAGTGCTGTGAGTAGGATTGTTGGCATGCTTGACGGTTGTTTCTTTGCAGTTTTCCTCCTGGTTTCCGCGTCAGTAGCTTGTTCTGATGGCCGTTTTGTTGCTATCTTTGATGAAGTTTGATCGTTTACGGTTGATAAATTTGGTTCCAATTGTGGTGGTTGGTTTTCAATCTCGTTGAATGGTAATTTACAAATTTTCACAATCGGACGCTTCTTGATGGTTCCATTCAATTTAACCGATACAGTGCGAACTAGCCCATCGGTTCCAGGGTGTGTTGCAACTATTCTTCCTAATGGCCATTGCATTGACGGGATATTGTCGGTTTTCACTAAGACAAGTTCTCCTACCTTTGGGTTATCTTGTCTGTCGAACCATTTGGATCTCTGCTGGAGACGTTGCAGATATCCTTCTGTCCATCTTCGCCAGAAGGAGTTCTTCATTTGCTGAACTAGGTGCCATCTTTTCAATAGGGTACAACTGGCTTCAGAAGGGTCATCTTTTATTTCGAATAGGTTCTCTCCAGTTAAAAAATGACCTGGTGTCAATGCTGCCAAATCATTCGGGTCATCGCTTACTTGTGTTAGTGGACGGGAATTCATACAGGCTTCAATTTGGGCTAAAAGCGTGTTCATCTCTTCAACATTCAAAATTTGATGCCCAATTGTCTTGTAGAAATGCGCCTTCATTGTTTTTACGCCGGCTTCCCAAAGTCCACCGAAATGTGGACTACTAGGAGGGATGAACTTCCATTGTATACCTTGGTTGGCAATTTCAGAGCAGCATGCTTGAAGAGATGCCTTGTAAACTGCCTGTAGTTGTTTATTAGCTCCTAGGAAGTTAGAGCCACAGTCACTAAATATTGTTCGACATTTTCCACGTCTAGCGATGAATCGCTTGATAGCTGCAATACATGCATTTGTTGTCAAATCAGACACTAGTTCTAGGTGAACGGCCTTGGTTGCCATGCATACGAAAATTGCTATATATGCCTTAGTGGTTTTGGCTCCTCTTCCTCCATTCCATTTGATGGTAATAGGGCCTGCGTAGTCTATTCCCGTCTGTAGAAATGGTTTTTCTAGTTGTACTCTGGGGGCTGGTAAATTTCCCATAAGCTGATTCCTGGGTCTAGCCGTCATTTTGAAACATACCATGCACTCTCGCAAAGCCTTCTTTACCAGGGTTTGTCCTGACAGTATCCAGTATTTGAGTCGTAAAGTGGCCAAAGTTAGTTGGCTACCCCCATGTAACGTTTGTTGATGAGCCTGTCTTATTAAAAGCGTTGCTAGATGACCTTTTGGGATAATTGCTGGATGTTTAGCTGTCTCTCCTATTAGTGCATTGTGAATTCGTCCGCCCACCCTGAGGATTCCTTCACTATCGACCCATGGCGATAAGGATTTGATGCGGCTGTTTGTTTGAACCCTATCATTTTTAGATATATGGAGGAGCTCTTCTCTGAACGGGTACCTTTGCGATATCTTTACGCATGTATTGGTAGCTTCTCTGAGTTCAAGTTCCGACAAGTTTCCTAAACGCTTCATCTTGGGGTGTCTGGTGTTAAAGGCGAACCGATGACATAACGCAACAACCCTCTGGAGTTTATGAAAAAATGAATACGTCGTCAAAATTGTCGGTGGCTCTTCTGTAGTGCTGGTTAATGATGCTAATGTTTCCTCTTCTTCCAAATAACTTGTTGATTGTATTGCTGGGGGCATACGTATAATGGGTGCGCTGAGCCATGTTGGACCATTCCACCATAAGGTTGATGTAATTAGCTCGTTTGGATACATTCCTCTTGATGCGATATCGGCTGGGTTGTCATGAGTGCTGACATGATTCCAGCGTTCAATGGAGCTATGTTGTTGAATGATGCTCACACGATTAGCGACATAAATCTTCCACTTAGCAGCAGGGCTCCTAATCCATGATAGTACGACCGTAGAATCCGTCCAAAAAAATTGGGGGGCGTTGTTCCAATTGTGTGCTTTGACAACTTCCGCCATGAGTTTTGTTAATAAAACTGCTCCATTAAGTTCTAATCTTGGTATCGACTGGACCTTAACTGGAGCTACCTTTGATTTGGCGGCTAGCAGAGTGACTTTTGTTGATGTTGCATTGACAACTCGGATATATACCACAACAGCGTAAGCGGTGGATGATGAGTCACAAAATCCATGAAGTTCGAATTTGCAAGACGGTCTAAAATCGATCCGCCGTTTTATCTTCAAAGCACCTAACGCAGGAAGTTGCTGTCGTAGCTGTACCCAGTCCTTTATTGTGGTGGAATCCAACGGATCATCCCAATCCTTTTCTTCTAACCACAATTTCTGGATTGTTGTTTTTCCTATGATGATACAGGGTTGTATCCACCCAAGCGGGTCGAATAGTTTCGCCACTTCTGCTAATATAATTCGCTTTGTAAAGACTTTCTCATCCTTTGGAGTTGTAATAATGAACGAGAATTCATCTGTCGCTGGATGCCATTGAATACCCAATGTCTTGATGTTCTCTGTTGCCGCAATATTCAAGGGAAGTTGGGTTTCTCTTTCTGATGGTGGAATGCACTCTAACAGTTTCGGGTGGTTAGACGACCATTTTCTTAAGTGAAATCCTCCCTTTTTAAGAAGGTTTCGAAGCTCTGCTTGAAGCTTGAGAAGGTGATCCAGTGTATCAGACCCGGTCAGCACATCGTCGACGTAAAAGTCTGTCACTAACGTCTGGGCTGCATTTCGAAATGATTTAATCTCATCTGCGGCTAGTTGGTGTAGCGTACGTATTGCAAGATATGGTGCGCATGCTGTCCCATACGTCACTGTATTTAGCTGAAAGTGTTGGATAGGGTCACTTTGGTTGAATCGCCATAAAATTCTTTGGAAATGTTGGTCTTTTCCATGGACAAAGATCTGTCGGTACATCTTCTCGATATCAGCTGCAATGACAAATTTGTGTTGCCTCCATCGCATTAAAAGATGTAATAAGTTTCCTTGTATTGCATGACCTGTATGAAGAAGATCATTTAAAGATTTTCCTTTTGAGCCTTTTTGGGAGGCGTTAAACACGACTCTTAATTTGGTGGTGCTGCTACTTTCTTTTACCACTGCGTGATGTGGGAGATAGTATGCTGTTGTCATTTTAACGCGATCTGCTGGTACCCTTGTCATATGACCCAAATCAATGTATTCTTTCATGAAGCTCCGATACTGATCGTAAAGCTCAGGTTTCTGCATCAATCGTTGCTCCAACTGCCTGAATCGTATATATGCAATCCGTTGAGTTTCACCGATGTCTGCAAATGGATCCGTTTTACTCTTGAAAGGGAGACTAACGGAGTATCTGCCTGTTGGCTGTCGGTACACTGTTTGGACGTAATGATCCTCATTCTCGGTTTCTTCATCGGTCAGGTGCTTTATTGCTGGAAGTTCTTCTGTCTCCCAGAACTGACGCAATGTCTCCTCTAGACCTTGGTAGGATATGAATGCTTGAACTGCTGTAGAGGTGTTGCATGGAACTGTTCCAAAGAGCACCCATCCAAGTTTCATCCTCTAGGCACATGGTTGGCCGGGTAGCAGTTCTGGTAACAATAACCTTCCATAAAGATCTGCTCCAATAAGAATGTCTACGGTTGATGGTTCATTAAATCTTGGATCAGCCAAGTCGTGAATCGTTAATCCTTCTGGAATAGTCAGAGGAATTTCTGTACATGGTAAAGGTGTGGTTATTGTTGCGAGGATGAGTGGTGTGAATACAAGTTCCTCTGTTAGTCCGTTATCGAGTTCAATAACAGCACAGAGTTTTGTTTCTCCTCTGGAGGTGACGTTTTCAACCGCTCCAATCCCGTTTATCTTGAGTTTGGAGCTTTTGCGTCTCGCCTGTAACAATTGCACTGCAGACTCACTTATAAAGGATCGCTGTGCTCCGGAATCCAACAATGCTCGAAACGTTAAACAACTTCCGTCAGGACGGCATACTCTTATTAGGGCCGTTGCGAGCAACACGTCGTTTTGCTTGGTGAATACGCCGTGACCTTGAATAGTTTGTGAAGTTGCCCCTTTAGGTTGTAACGGAGGTTCTGCCGGCTGCAGATGCAACAGGGTGTTGTGTTTCTTGCTGCAGATTTTACAACTGTGTATTGAGGTGCATTTGTTGGCTCTATGTTGTCCAAAACAGTTGAAACAGAGATTGGCCCTTTTAATCACTTCGCGTCGTATTGGAATTGTAGCTTGTTTAAATGTGTTACACTCAAAAAGCTTATGTTTGGCCTTGCACATTGGACATGAGGCTTTTAAGTTGACTTGAATGGTATTTGCCTTTACTGCTTTTGTTTTCATTTTTAATGGTGACAAGGCTTCTAGCATTGAAAATCGTTGTTTAAGAAAGTCTAAAAACGTTTGTAAAGTGGGAATCTCAGTTGTATTCGAGATATCTCGCTGCCATTCTCTTCTGGACTCTTCATCAAGTTTTTGATTGAGCATAAATACTGTTGTTAGCGAGAATGAATCTGCATTGAGTGCTTTGATGCCTGCCAGTAACTGATTCATCGTATCTAACATTCGCCTAAGTCCGGATGCATCGTTCCGCGTGCAGTGTTCAATGTTGAAGAATCACTGCATCATTTCGTTGGCAATGACACGATGATTGTCATACCTTTCCTGTAGTAAAGTCCATGCTGGTTCATAATTAACTTCCGTGATACTCAGGTGGTTAATAAGCTGCTCGGCTTCACCACGGAGAGCACTCCTGAGGTACTGAAATTTTTGTATTTTTGTCAATTGACCATTTCTGTGTACCATGCTTTGATAAAGGTCACGAAATGCGAACCAGTCTGCATAACTGCCGTTGAAAGATGGAATTCTCACTCTTTCTAACTTAACAGCATCTGCTGGTGCTGAAGGTATACTTGCTGCTGAAGTTATCCCTTCAGGTAAGTAGCCGTTAATTTTTGACTGGAATAATGTTAAGTAGTCCATGACAAGATCCTCTAAGCTCTCAAATTCCATATTGTATTGTTTAAGTTGCTCTTCTTTTCCTCTCAAGCGGTTGCATTCCTCATCATGGTTCTCTTCACACTTTGCCCATGAAGTTTTCAACTTTTCCAGCCTTGTTTGGAAGTATGCGAGGCTGTGTCTCGACTCACTGTCTTTTTTGAAATTTGAGATAAGCTTTTGTACTTGTTTGAAGGCTGTTTCTTGGCCGCTCATTTTGCTTCTGCATTTAAGTACCTCAAATTTTACTTATTCTGAATGCTGCTTTAAGCCTCAACTTTGTGCGAGTAACCGTTCAGGATATAATTTGGTGCACCAATGCTGACGCAACTCCGTTGGCTTGTTTTCAATCGCAAGATTTGCAAGTCAAATTGTGTGAAATTAGGTATATTTTCGCAATGCCAAGTCTGCGAAATCCCAAATTTTGCAAGTCCAAATGCACCAATGCACGTCCAACAATCCAAGTTTGCGAAAACGATTGGCTCCCAAAGACAAATCTGGGAAATGCAAATTCCAATTGTCCAATTCTAAACACCTGTCGCCAAACACAAGTTCGATCCCTGAGAACATGCACCGATGCGGGTTGTTGCACGTCCAACAATCCAAGTCTGCGAACTTGTTATCGAATGATTGGCTCCCAAAGACAAATCTCGGAAATGCAAATTCCAATTGTCCAATTCCAAACACCTGTCGCCAAACACAAGTTCAATCCCTGAGAGCATGCACCAATGCGGGTTGTTGCACGTCCAAATCTGATGACTTGTCCCCAACTGCGACTACAAGTCCAGGCGCCACAAGTTTCGTATGTCCAAATGTACGAAATCTGTGCAAATTGCGACAAACACACGCCCAAATAATGTGAAGATGCACCAATGCTAGTTCATGCACGTCCACATCAAGGTAAAAAATCCAACAATATTGGTTGTTACACGTTCCAACTGCAAGTCCGATCGTCACCAAATGTTGAGATGCTGTCGCTTCAAACTGATGAATTTCTTCTAATCCGGCCTCTATATCCGGCTCGACGGACCAAATGTTCCTGCGTAAAATGAAATTAAACAATTAATTTGAGTTCTACAAAACAAATGATGTATTTCTCCAGTTCTCTTTTACATTTTATAGTTTAATTTAGCTAAGGTGTACATAATTATCTTGTTGCGCGTGTGGGAAATTATTGCCATCTCAAGCAAGTTCAATATTCTTTGATTGAACTTTCGATTCAATTGTCGTTGCTAAAATTGATTGAGATGGCAGTAATTTTACATAGGTGAGTGACTTGTGGCGGATGGAAGTATTACTTTACAGAAATAATTGTTATTGATTTTGCTGTTTATGCAGCTACAAATGGACTTTTGGAAAATGAATTGAATGATACAATTTGAATAACAGGTGATTGATCTACTTAACGTTAATTACTTAACACCCACTCTTTTTCCATTACTCGCGAGGTAAAGTAGGGTACCGTAAGCATTTCTATTATTTCGTTGTGAGTGAGAATGAGTAATATTGTATTGAAGGTTTGAAAATACTAACTATCAAATCAATACGTAGTGATTGTTGATCAGCTCAATTTATTCAAATAGAACTCCAGTGAGCTATTTAAGGTAATTTTTCATAAACTAACTGTAGACATGTGGAGTGACTGTAAGTATGTAGGTGAAAAAAAATTATCACGCTCGTGATGTCACGCCCAGGTCCCAAGAAAAATAGAGATATCGGGGAAAAATGTGAATCTGTGCCCGCAAAAAGACAAAAGAAAGCTGAAAGGGTCTTATCTGAGCGGGCTTTAGGTTCAGGATTGCTGAATTACCTCAAAAACATCTTATAGTATGACAAAATCAAGTGAATTGATTTCTTTGACGTCGGATATTGCAACAACCAAAACTTTATTCAGTTTTGAAAGTACTTCACATGTATTGAGTAGTAAGCTACAGTCGGAAGTAGAAATAGCATCAAACTCTACCCAATCAGAATCTGAAGCAGAGAGCGGAGTTCCTGAACAACATATAAGTTATCGGTAAGTTAACGGTGATGAAGGAGACATTATCAAAGAAATGTTTATAAATTCTGATCCAGAAATGTAGTAGTTTCCCCTAACCTTTTCTCAGCGTCATGATAGTGCTCAAAGTTGTCCAGTGCAGCCATCAAATAACAGCAATGATGGTTATCCCAAAGATGATGATTGTAGGCACTTTTCTCATTTTTATTTTTTAAAAAGACTAAGTAACGGTGAAAATCAACATCTGGTTTATTCTAATTATCAAAACAAAGTTTATATCATTTTTTTCGGTGTAGAATTCTTAGCAATTCTCAAAGTCAGATGGTCCAGGGAGGATGCTGTGACTGGAAACACTTAACAAATATTTTACAAGAACAAGAGAATACAAGAGAACATATGTCATTTATATTTCATGGCTTACATTTGAGAAGCGGATTAAGCATGGGAAAACAAAAGATAAATAAAACAAAAGGATGATTCATGAATCTCAAAATTATTGGCACAATTTATTTTAAAGATTGATTGACATCATTAACTTCTTAGCCTAACATAATCTGGCTTTCAGAGGGCATAGAGAATCTCTTAAAATAGACTTATAAAAATTGCTTTCTAAATATGATTCCACGCTTCGAGAACACTTTAAACGTATTAACAACAACTTGTAACACATTTTCTAAGCCACGATATTCAAAATGAGTTGATAAGGCAAATGGTGAAAAGAGTAACCGGAGAAGTGATCCAAAGCGTAAAAGAGGCGAAATATTATTCTATTTTCCTTGACTGCATAAAAAACTATAGTCGAGTTGAACGAATATCTGTCGTATCACGATTTTGCAACATAACAACCGGCAAAAAAGAAGAAGATTTTATTTGGTTTCCTGCTGTCGCTGAGTCAACTGGTGACTACCCGACTACTGCAATATTCGAAGAATTAGAAAAAAATGGATTAGATATTCATAATTGTCGCGGGCAAGGGTACGACAATAGTGCTTATATGATGTGCATAAAAAAATGAAGTTAAAACTCGAATATTATTTTACACCTTGCGGTTGTCATAGTTGGAACCTGCTGTTAGTAGATGCAGCTAATTCTTCCGTGGCAGCAAAAACATTTTTTGATTTTATTCAATAAATTTATTTGTTATTTGCAAGGTCAAACAAACGCAGGGAGTTTACCAAAGGCAAATTAAAACTAACTTTAAAACACCTTTATCAGACACAAGATAGAAAAGCAGGAACGACAGTTTAAGCAATGTTATTCCAATTTGGTGATGTTGTTGAATGTGTCAAAATCACATAGAAGAAGTCGATACACTCAGTGATTGTGATTCAGCTTTAAATGAAATTTTCAGCTCAGAGTTTATAATGTTGTTATATTTATGGTATGCAATATATTTGCGGGTGAATATCATAGGCAAGTTATGGCAATCCGTAGAAGTTCGTTTAAGCATTGTTCGTGATCATTTGCATACGTTCAATGACTGGATCAAAGAATATCGTCAAATTGGATTCGAACAGTGTTTATCTGACGCTCATCATTTTTTTTTTGAAAAAAGTAAATATGATTTGCCCATAGCATTTGAAAATACAGTCTCCCAAAAGTCGGCTCGAAACAGAGTTCTTTAATACTATGATTGATTCCATAATGAGCAGTATGCATGCAAGATTTTCATCCTTAAATCAAAATTTTGCAGATTTCGGTTTCCTTTATGATTTAGGCAAACTCAAAAATATTCGAAAAGAGCATTCATAAGAACATTGCCAAGACTTAGACACATTCCTACAAGTGGGTGAAAGCAGTGACATCAAATTTTAAGAATTGTATGAAGAACTGCAAGCAATTATGCAGAATTTGCCCACCTGCATTGGAGACGTAAACAGCTGCTTCAGTACATACCCGAGAAACATTTATATTGCAATTCAAATTTTATTTACAATACCTTAAAGTAAAACTTCTACTGAAAGGAGCTTTTTTAAATTAAAGTTTATCAAAACTTTTTAAGAAAGCGTTAGGAGTTTTATACATTGAGGCTGGTATAGCATCCAAGTTGGACTACGATGCAATTATTAAGGAGCTTCTTCTCCTTCTTCTTCTTCTTTTAACACTACACCCCCTCTCGGGCCTTCGCTTAGAGATAGTTAGAGTATCTCATTTTCATGACCATATTGATTTTTTTTCGGGAGCTGGTTTGGTCAGTACCATGCTCCCGCGTGTCTGCTCAGCTATTATATGATCTGATTAAATCAGTACATATCACCACTGAGGGAGCACTCGTAGTCTGTCCGAAAAATCCCCTGAACTAAATCACGTTGTTCACCAACGAGATTTGAACTTGTGACCTTCGGCTTATGCGTCTCCTGCTCTAACCACTAGACCACGCAGACGCATTAAGGAGCTTAGTAAGGCGAAAAAATGAAAATTTATGTTTATATAATTTTCACTGTTAAAGTCAAGTCAGTAAGTGGTATTATTTTAAAAGAGCAGGAATAGAATAGTCAGATAAAAGAATTCCGTTCACCGATTTATAAAAGTGGTATATAGTGCCCAACTAATGATTTTTCAATTCTAACTCACATTTAGAAGACACTTGCAGACTAAACTCTGAATTATTAATGTTAAACTTTAATTTTTGCTTCTGTAAGGATAAAAATGTTTATTTAAATTGTTTGATTTCCATCATCTTCTTCCGGATGTATCTTTGTAGGGATTCGCGGAGCTTATCTTGGCAACATAAATTTTTGGCCTTGTGCCGCCGCTGTACGATCTCATATTCGGGATGAGGCGCGCAGTCGATCTTCTCTTTGTATAACTCACACAAGACTGCTGCCATTCTATGAGTGAGCGCTGTCTGTCCTCGCGGACAACCATGTCCCTCGCATCCTTGTTTAGAGACAAGTAAATAGCGTGGCGCTCTCTTGCAAGGATGGCAACAGAAATCACGTCTGCAATAACTCTCACCACCGAATCAGAGGCTCTCGGATATGAAAATGTAATTCTCAGTGCTCTTCTTCTCTGTACTTGTGCCAAATGTTTTCGGTATACCTCCTTCTTATTGAGAACACTGCTCTATATTTATGAGGGATTTGCACCACGGAAAGTGGAGTTCATTCCATGTATTTATGACTGAGCGCAAGCACTATTTCCTGCAATGGTGGCTCCAGACAGCCCTGGCGTCCTATCCAACCCTACACAATTTGGTGGAAGGTGCACGATAAATTCACTGACGAATGCACGTACTGCATGCGGACTACCAATCAGGCCCATGGGGATGGGAAACATCGATTTCCACATATTTCACTCACTCGATGAGAGGCAGTTCAGTGGCACAGATGTGTCATCTAACGTTGCTAGCTGGTTAGGAAATTATGTGGGGATGATAGATCTCTGTTAGGTATGGCTCCGATATATCAGAGGTTATTACAGTTTCAGATAAATACGAGTAATTACAATTACAAGTAGATTTACTTGAGCATACTTAGCGTCACCGCCCGTTGATTATCGTGTAGCTATTTCTTGTAGACGGCTACTGTCTACTCATAGCTTCTTTTTGACCGCATTTAGAAGTGTGTGGTTCCATGTAGAGAAAAAGGTAGCGAAATTTAAGGCTCTGACTCTGTTTTTGCGATGGTGACCACAAAAAATTGATTTAACGAGCCTCAACGTGATCCCACGTTGGCTTTTGATAAGGTACCTCCAGGTGGCCCAAAAATGGGTACCATGGAGGATAACGTGACAAGAACCCACAAGGTCGTATAGACAGACTGCCGATTGAAGGTGTGCAATATAGCTGAGGCAGTAAAAATCTCAAAAAAAGCGTGGATCATATCTTGCATGAAATTTTGGGCCTGAGAAAGCTACAGGTACAATAAGTGCCACGTTCGCTCACTCTCGGCAACAAACGCAACTGTGAGATCACTTCAGAGCAGTATTTGATGCTGTTTAAGCGCAATTCGAAGCAATTTTTGGATTGTTTTGTGACCGCCAAGAAAACATGGCTACACTTATACACATCAGAGACCAAAGAGCAGTCGAACCATATAAAATGCGCCATCTCTTCTTTGGAATTAAGACAGTGCCTTCAAAATTCAACCGACTAACAGACCAAATCTTTCATGACATACGCAACATAGAATATAAGGAGAATCACATGGTAAATCTTTTTAAATGCTTAATTCAACTTAAAAAAACTAACTTGCATTTAAAAAGAAGCAAGTCTGCATTTTTTTTTAATAAAAATCAAATTTTTGGGACACACTATCAAGTACAAGAAAATTTGCAAATTTCCTTTGAAGATGAAAGCGCTACCAGATAAGCTGTGTCCACAGAATGTGAGTGATGCTTGGACGTTTCTAGAAAAAGTCACATTCTATTTTTGCTTTATACCCAACTTATCGTCATTAAGTGACCAACTACGTTAACTTTTACAAAAGCGTAGGAAGGTCTTCTGTTCATCAATATGCAAATCATCGTCCAGGAAACTCAAAGGAGAAATAGTGAGTGACCACGTTTTATTATTTTACGATCTGACCCTATCTCACCAGCTAGCTTGCGATGCGATTCCTTATGGTATCGCTGAAGTACTGTTTCAGAACAATGAGGAGCGAAGAATTGCATTTGCATCACACCCCTTAGCCAAAGGTTATCGAAATTAAATCCACTGTGGTACGTTTTATTAATACCTCCTGGCACGTTCATCCAACTATTATCCGAGAACCACAATTGTTCCGTATATTTCACCGAAACTCAAGAATCAGCTCGTCTATTCAGATATGCTGCGTTTCTATCAATGTTCGACTACAAAATATCTTTCAAGAAAGGAATTGACAACACCAGTGTAAACTGATTGTCTCGATCCCTGGTCAAAACAGACAACTGCATAAATGGCCTAGTAGATTTTACATTTGAATAGATTTGAGCAGTAAAAAAACCAAAAAGAATAAAAAGCTGAAACTCTTGTGTCAGGATTTGCAAAATAACGATGCATCAGACTCTGAATTTTTCATCGATCATTGTATTATATTTGAAAGGCAAGGTGTGAATATACCAGCGTCTGTACGAGCCTCCATACACAAAGAATTAAACCACACGTAGGAGTTATGAAAATGAAACAACTTGCAAATAAGTATATATAAAGGAAACAAGTCCACAATGATATCGAATTATTAATACGGAAACTGAGTGGCGGTGTGCATCTGTCAAGAATAATCCACCGAAAACCCCACTTTATCCTTAGCAAGCGCAAGATAGCAATTGGAAGCGCATACATATCGTCTACGCCCGACCGATAAAGGGTTATCACTTCTTAATTATAATGGACGTGAAATCGGATTGGCTCAAATTGAAATTTGTTCATCCGCACCGGCATAAGCTTTGACAATTGAACTGTTATCTAATGTTTTCTCAAAGCACGTAGGTACAAGGTACATTCCAAAATAAATGAAACTGAGCTAAAATAGAAACGACAGGAGCTTTGTTCTGATAAATTTGAGTTTATTTATTCAAAATAGTCTCCTGCAGCCTCGATACACTGGTTTGCGCGATCCAAAAGGTTTTCGAAAGAGTGTTACAGGTTATTGACCGCTTATTTTGGAAGAAAACGTGCACAGACCTTTTGTAAGCTCAAATAATCGGTTGAAATGCAAAACAAGTTGGGTAGACAGACCTATGCTCATGTCAGAAGGGTTTTGTACTCAACTTACAAAATGCAGTAACCAGCAACGAATAAAATCAAGAAACATGTCAAAGACGATTTAATTGGAGAAAATATGAAATTCGAGGATCATACTATTATTAACAAAGTTGAACGAATTTTGACTTCTGAGGTATTTGTTATAGTTATACCCATAAATATCTCCTTTGATATTTTTTCAGATTTTTTAGATCACTGGTGTCCATTCGCGAGGGGGGAAACACATTTTTCATGTATTTCCCCCTCTGTGCTCCCACTGAAGCAAAAACGGTCAGTTTAAGAACTGTTTTGAACAGCTCTCATAGAGAACTTTCAGTTGATACTCATATCGGCTACCTTTCATGAAATTTTTTTTCAGGGGCCACTCCTCTGTACTGTAATCATCGATTCATGGCCTATTTTTTCGAATCCTAGAATGGCTACAAAGCCCTTTTGCTAGGAGCTCTCTCCTGCCTCTTCGACTTGTTTCAATTTTATGTACTCATCTTCATGATACCTATCACTCTTGGAATTTTCATGCAAATTCTAGCAAAGCTGTAGTGTCTTAGTCGGTAAAAAGCGCATATGGCTCCATAGCAATATGTTTCCATAGTAATACAGGGCATTTTGCTCCATAGTAATACACAAAAATTCAAATCGCTATAACTTCGGTAAATACTATTCGATCTTTCAGAAAAGATCAATCTTATAAATAGTCATATCTTCGCTAAATTTTATTGAGTTCAAGGGTACCGTTTAGATTTTATTCAGGAAAACACAAAATTGATAAATCATACTATTACTAACAAAGTTGTGTGAATTTCGACTTCTCATGTATTTGTTGTTGTTGTACTCATTAAGGCCTACATTCATGATTTTTTTCAGATTTTTCGGATGGAAGGTGTCCAATCGCGAGGGGGGTACGCGAAAAGTTCGTACGTTTCCCCTTCCCCTGCCCCCCTCGGTACTTATAAGACAATTTTAAGACTTGTTTTGTAAAGATTTCATTGAGACCTTTCCAATGACACCCTACTCGACTACCAATGGTGAAAATTTTTTTTTGAGGGGTCACCTCCCTATACGGGGAGACCCCCCCTAAACGCCTTTGAAAAAATTTTCCACCCTTGAATTTTCAAGAGGTTACCACTTCTGACCTTTCTACAAAGTTTCATGGCTGTAGCCTATATAGTTTCGGAGAAAAAGTGCTATGACATACAGACGGACGGACGGACGGACAGACGGACACAGGTCGTGATTGCAATAGGGTTTTGTATTTTAGTACAAAACCCTAAAAAAACAATGTTTTGGAGATATTCACCTCCGGTTCCATGAATTCCATGATGATTTTGACTCTTTTTTGATAAATTGACGCACAATTTCGATGGAGTTTTCGGTGATCACTGATTTTGGGCGGCCCGTATGTTCATCGTCATTTATGTCTTCACGACTATTTCTGAAACGTGTAAACCACTCATGAACTCTGGCGCGAGATAGACAATCATCACCATGCACTTTTTTCATCAAATCAAATGTTTCGGTAAACGTTTTACGGAATTTAAAACAAAATTTGGTATTAGCTCTTTGTCCGGAACTCATTTTTGTGCCGATGACACAAGCATACAATAACTTCGCTTCCACTGAACTGAATGTCACCAAACTTTCACTGGAACTCAGGGAGGGATGTAACTTTTCAGCCCACAGAACGCGCCTTGTATACTCAGAAGTAATGATATCAGATAACGCGACAATATTTAACAGTGATGAGTTTGCTAAATCATATGGTATTCCGCAGGGAATCTACCCACTAATGGATTTGCCAGGCAAAACATACAGACATTTAAAACATGCTTCTATGCAATGGAAATCTGCTAATTCATATCAAAGACAAATTTCCAGGACTCCTTTCCTACTATAGAGAAGCCTGCGGAAAACGTAAAAAACACTGTCAGAAAAGTATTCGAGCTGCAGCATCTGCATAAACTTAGATGCCTTCAGACTGTAGAGATTGCAGAAAAAACAACCCTGAAATAAGGCGGATGGGAGTCAGAACCTGTGCTTAAGCAAAATTCTTTAAAAACTATAAGAATTTATGAAGAACTGTTATCGAAAAATAGGGATAGTTACATTATTTTGTGGAACTGGATGATGACTATAAATGTAAATCACTGTTAGGATTCATTAAATAAAGTGAAAGATTTAAATAAGTAACGAAAGATTGTTAGAATTGAATAACTAAAGTAAAAGATTCCTTTATGTAAAGGCAATATATGAAAATTCAATAAGTAAGGCAAAATTTCTGAATATAAAAGCAATTCTTCAAACTATTTAATTACTTCTAAATCAGCTAGGTCAATCACTTCAATATTAACTTGAAGTTTACATTCAAATGCCTTTATTCAATCAGCAAATTAGTAAGTTCAAGGTGTAGTTCATCAACCCGTATATTTTTTCCTTGCACTGCATCTAATATCCAGGTTGATGTATCGTTTTCCCATTAAAATTAAAATTCACACAAAGCAATAATACCAAATTATTGCGCGTGTAAAAAAGCCTGCGCGGGCATATTTCGGTGACGATGAACTGTCGCTGAACTTGGAAAGGTAAAAGTAGGGAAATGCTTTGTTATTTGGTATTTAAGTTCGATTGACGTAAATCAATTATCCCACTTGCTCACCTTATCGCGTGTCATTCAGATCATTTAGTTAAAGTTAATTTTTGTATCGGACTTACGGTCAGATATACCTACAACATTTTTGAATATACACGGCAAGAAAACCGTTTTCATCAACATACGTTTGATTTTCGTATCTGACTTGCGATCAGATATACCAACAACAAAAACAACACATTGACCTATGACTGCCAACGTACAGTCCAACCCAAGCAAAAGCCCAGGTTGGAAGACATCAAGGACCCAACATCAACACACTGACCACTGTTGATAAAATATATAATAGGGACAAAAGAAACGGACATACAAGGGGAGTAACCTTTCTCAACGAACCAAAAAGCTTATTACCAGAATCAACTTGAACCAGGGTACGAACATGTCGAGAAAAGTGGACCTGTTCAAGAGCCGATCATCGAATCTGCAGCTCAACTACCTATTCAAACCAAAATTCACTGCCACGTGATTACAGCAGAGAAAACCTGTACACCATTCCAAGAGGAATCAAAGCCGACTCAAATTTTTAAGTGCATTTGTATAATTACTTTTATCGCCTCATTATATTAGTATAGGGATTTTAGCAGCGCTGCCTCTACTATCATTCATTAAACTGTGAGTCATTAAAGATTCTCTACGTCAATTATTTTGTTTATTTGACATCCTGTTACCCTCTGCGTGAGAGTTCCTCCGGCTAAGGACCTCGGACCTGGCTTGCCATCAAAGACGGGCATAGGAGGCGCCACTAGCTTATTATCTGATACCAAATAGCCGCCAAGCGAGAAACGCGGCTGCTGAACACCCCCCACACAGCTAGAAATAAAACCCACTATTTTCCTCTAACAGGAGAGGATTAGTCTAAGCCAGGGTGACCACTTTGCACAATCTTGCTGGTGTCGGATTACCCGACGTAACTTGCACCGAGCGAAAATTAAAAACACACCCGCATTAAAAACCAAATCACAACCAAACTTAATTCTTCAAACACATCCGAAACAGGTGTACAATTTACTTCCGAAACAATATTTTTCTTGCTACTGAATCCATGATTTTGTAAATGACAGAACACCATCTATAATGTTAAAAATGAATTTTAGTTAATCAAAATCTCAATTTGAATACAAATCTTAACTTACGTCTACCTATTTAGGGGCCCCCGAAGTAATTTGCGTCGCGAAGTTCTGCTTCCAACGTGCTTCTTGTTAATCTTTCACCGCCAATCTTCCCTGTCTCCGTCGTTAATTATTTCGCAGTCGCTGTGGTAAAGTACGTCCCTCTGTCCCTGTTGTAATTTTCTTCATTCGATGATTTTCAGGATAAATTCCTTGTTCCTCGTCACACTCGATCCTTCGTTGTCGATCCTTGTCCGAGAAAAAAGAGCAGAGACCCGTTCTTTGTTTCCTGGTTTTTCATTGTTTCGGTTTCAACCGGCGATCCGTTAATTTTACTTCTGGGCAATTCAACGTTCAATTGTGGTGCGGCTTGCACCAATGACCCTTCACCGGGTGTTCATCGGGTAATTGAAATCCAAATTTCCCTTCATCTAGTACATTCGCCCATCAGGTGTAAACGTCAAAGTAACTGACACTATGTCGGTATTTGATTCGGGCGAAATTTTTGAAAGTTATTTTCTTTTCGCAATTTAGTTTCAGTCTTTGCTGCCAAAACATCTGGGGAATGTTTTAAAAGTTCTTTTACTCCCTTCCAATTGTAATCTGAAATATGAAATTTCTTTTTGTACGTTTGTCAACGTTGGCAAAAAAGGTCCTACTTCGGCTTGGTAAACCTTGAATTCCAGTGACCTCTTATTATTTTGCACTTTATCTGGATTGATGTTGCAAAAGAAGTTTCAGGTGACTTCATAAGGTTTATTATCAACTACAAAAGTCCCCATAAACTGCATGCTATTTTCCGGAAATTTATAAACGACATCTTGCATTCAACATTTATCGTCACATACAGCGAATCGGATTGCCGGGCCCATAAAACTGTGGCGTCCACATGCTCACCGCAAGGAGCGCATCAAGCAGTTAGTGGATGCCATGAATTTCGCAACTCATGTCAACGAGACGCTCACTTCTTTCGCAACCTCCGACGAGTCCAGTCGCGCGCGCCAACATCTAGTACTTCACTACATTCCATTCTATACTTGTAATTCTCTTTAGTTTTACTAATAAAGTTATATTGGTGTTTTAGTAAAGTAATATTCTTTCTTTCTCATGGGGATCGCGCATAGCTTATTAACAATCCCCATAAAACTGTTGGTGGTACCGCAACGGCTGGCGACATTGCATATTAACAGGCTTACTATTATTTCTTCCGGTTGAGTGAAACGCGAATTGAGATTTTTCGATATGAAACTTCATCTGCGACAAAATACAAGGAAATGTGTTCACGATGAATGTCAATTTATAATGTTGTATGGACGAGCTATCAATTGGCAATCGTATCCTTTAGTCCGTATGAGAACACTAATATGTAGAGAAATCCATTTTCACCTGAGATTGGACATTTGGAGATGTATTCATTTTATTCTTCAACCAATCTCTGACTTCTCGAAGAACTTATTGTATTCAACTATCTTTTCTATTTTATTCAATTATTGTTTTTTGTTTAATTTAATCATTTTATTTCTTTTTGTGTTTTGTTTATTTTTAACTTTAACATTTTTATTTTAACCTTTAAAGCCTTGGCTCGTGCGGTATTTTAACAACCACATGAAAAGAGTGCAAAGAGTTTCCATGACAATCCACAGGACAATTTTCTCAAGTCAAAACGCAAAAATGAAGCATGCAAAAATAGAATATAGCATAAGAGTTCTTTGAAAAATAATTTGTTTATCTTTATATACAAAATTTTGGCCTCACAAGCTTTTTTTACTATTCACTTTCGCATAAAATATTTAAACAAAGTATTAGCAATTGGAATTTTTACCCTCCTTCTATGCCCAATGCATTTTCAAAGAGGACAAATAGATATAAGCCATCAAAACATTCAACCTAATCTGTTCTTTGACAAGGATATTTGAATATGGTAAATGTATCTAAATGCTGGCACAAAACAGTAGCGCCACCAGAAAAGTAGCAAAAAGGCGAGAATATTCGTTGAACAAAAAGTCCAAAAAGGCTCTCGCATTCGTACCTACTATTAATAGCCAGTTGAAGTTACGCATCCTGCAGGCGAAATCGGAATATTGTGTGCCTGGCAAGACTACAACAGGCTGTTCGGTATTCACCATGAGTTTGATAATGGCATGAAAAACACACATTTTTAGCCTATCTTCATCGTTAAGGCTTGGAACAACATATTTTGCTGATGGCTGAAAAGGGCCTCTTACAGGAATTGAAGCACAAAATCTGCCAATTTATATTCAAAACTCGCCATTGCTGCTCAGTGTGTAGTACGAGTGTACAGTGGGAAGTGGGTAATGGGTACTATGAAGTAGCATCGTTTGGTCCTGCGTTCGCTTAACTCTCAACTCAACTCTTCGGGATCGTTGTCGAGGATGTTTCTACCTTTTCACATGCTTCCAGCTATTCATCCAAAAGGAGCCACAGAGAGTGAGTGGGTTTGAGTGCTCTTTTATTGTTTCCTTCAATTAACTTGAAATATGATATTGGATGCTGCTTGATAGGATGGCAAATAGCTCTTTTCCTCACTCTCCGCCCACTGACTTGAAAATGTGAATTTTGTAATAACATTCCTCGAGATTGATGTTCATTCTGAACATGGAATTTGATGTGCTTCTTGTCCGTGTAATTTTTATGTAGTGCTTAGTTATTTGTAAAATTCAGAAAGAATTTCGAAAGTACTTATAACCTAATGCATTGGTAAGTGCAATTCCTTTTATTAAACTAAGTTAATGAAATGGACATTGATTTATCTTCCTTGTAATTAAAAGCAGTAATGTATGCCTTGAAAGCTTGGAAACTTCAAAATATCTAATACTCGATTCAAAAACATCCGTTGAATGTGATTGAAAAAAATATTCATGTTATTCATCTGACTCGAAAACCATGAAACTTGTATTTTCTAATTCTAAAACAGGGCGGATCTGTTTTCAGTTGGCTGTTGAGAGAGTGCGCATTCATTTCTGCAGAAACAATTGTGGAATAACTGGTACAATAATAATTCACTTATCCTCCCTTCCAAAAAAAGTTCATATGTAAAAAAAATTCAAACTTCCATATGGTTTAGTTTCTGACTTGCAAGATTTTAACGAGCTTAACTGGATAAATTTCGATGAAAATTAGTCTGCTAGTTCACTATATTTTAACGATTTTTCCAACGAATTATGAAGGCTCTAAGTGGATTTCAAGTGGTATAAATTAAATAAAGGAGGCTGTTTATTTTTCGTTTTTTAAATTTATTGCTTGCCATTCAGTGGCAAGGGTTAAGCAGTTTTAAAAATTTAAACCAATCATATATTATAGAAATTTAACGATAGGATAATTCCATGGTAACTCGCGTTACATGTAGAACACTTAATGTAACATAATGGAGCCTTTAACATTTTGTTATTTAGAGTAATTGATATAATTTGATTCTTGATGAGCACAACGCGTTGGTGCAAGTGTTGGTTGGGCTAAAAATTTAATAATACTACCATATGTAATTAGTTCAATTACGAATCATGTTAGTAACTCGCGTTACTATTTTTAAACATCGTTTTTATATTGTTAATTTCTTTTGAAAATTGCTGTGAAATTTATGAGCAGATAATTTTACATTAGGTACAAATAATAACGCCAAAATGTCGATAAGATTCCCTTTAATAGATATAGCAATGGTAAATTACGAGAGTCATTCAACAAGTACTTAGCCTCACCGCCCTATGGCGCTGCTATTACAAAAGCGTTTATCATCATGCAGTACATCTTTAAGTAGCCTACTGTCAAAGTCTCAGTCAATTCCCTTCATTAGTTTTCTGTTGATAGCCTTTGGAAGCAAGCGTGGTGGTCAGTTGTACAAAAATGGAAAAAGAACAATATCGTTCAGTGATTAGATTCTTGTTTTTGGAAGGGAAAACGCGCAGCGAAATCATAGATCGCTTGGATGCTGTGTACGGTGACTCTTCTCCTTTGATGGTGACTGTAAAAAAATTGTTCAACGAGTTTGTTCGTGGCCGCACGTCGGTTTTTGATGAGCCACGCCAAGGAAAATGTTAATTAAATCTACGATCTCGTGTTGGCAGACCATCAATTGAAGGTTCACGAGTTAGCTGAGGCTATGGGCATCGCAGAAGAAACAATGCATCATATTCTACACGAAGAACTGGGTATGAGAAAGCTGTCAGCTCGAGGGTGCCGCGTTTGCTCACACCAGAAAACAAACGCAACTGTAAGACCACCTCGGCGATATGTTTGGCGCTGTTTCAGCGCAATCTGGCGGAGTTCTTGCGTCGTTTCGTGACCATCGACGAAACATGGATTCACTGGTATACACCAGAGACACAGGAACAGTTGAAACAGGGGGCTTCACCCGGCAAACGTCCTCCGAAGAAGGCGAAGACTGTTAGATCGGCCGGAAAGGTGATGGCCACCGTTTTCTGGGATTCACAAGGTGTGATCCATATCGATTACCTCGAGAAGGGTAAAGCGATCACGGGGTGCTACTATACAGACTTATTGGGCCATTTTGACGTCAAATTGGAGAAAAAGCGACCCCGCTTGGCAAAGAAAAAAGTGCTGTTCCACCACGACAACGCGCTACGAATTGCTACCCCATCCACCGTACTCTCCAGATTTGGTCCCCTATGACTACTTTTTGTTTCAAAACCTGAAAAAATCACTCGCCGGGAATAGATTTGGGTCGAATGAGGAGGTCATCACTGCCACGGAGGCCCATTTTGCAGCCCTCGAGAAAATGTATTTTTCGGACGGGTTAGTAGTATTTCGGAGCTTGAAGCAGATTATGTGGAAAAATAAATAGCCACCTTTCCAAAATTTTCGTTTTTCTTCTGGAGGCTAAGTACATGTTGAATGACCCTCGTATATTTTATTAAATAGTTCACAATTGTGGTAACTCACGTAACAAAGGATAGGTAACTTGCGTTACAATCAATCTTCGTATTAAAATAAGCAGCCTCTTCTGGCTTGAATGCACAAAAATGAAAGATAAATGACAAATTAACAACTGATGTTAGCAACCTGACATTACTGGCTTAAAATCGACTTTTCTTTTAACACAGATAAAGGTATATTATCTTCACTTTTAAAATTGTCACTACCATATCCATATGCTTCTTCATAATAAGAACGTATTTCTGAGAAACCCATGTTTAGTTCTTCTGATGTTTGAGTCATTTGTAGCGTATCATTTTGCCAATAATTTAAATGACTTTTGGAAAATCCAACTCCTGTAGAGTGCTTTAGAAAATACTGATCCCAGATTCATTTTTTTGTGGTTTCATCAATTTTATTTGGTTTAACGTTAATCACGCTCATAGCAGAATCTTTAACCACATTGACAAATTGCTTAGCATTAAAGACGACCACTTCTCTCTTCAGAACTTTACTTCGCACAATCCTTTTTAAAGCACCACCTATACCATCAACAGGCCCTTTTCCGTGGAATGTTGCAAAATATTTCCAAACTAAATGCAAACTATTCATGTCTTCCAAAATTTTAATGCCATTTGCTGTATATTTGTTTTTAAACTATAAGCAAGGTCTATCTGACCATATGTGCACTTCTTTAATACTTTCTGGCAGCTCCTTCAAGATTCTATCAACAAATGTAAGGAAAGTTATCTAATTTTGATGGCGATCATCAGACAAATGGAAATTGGATGTTGTTTCCCTTAAAAACCATAAAGAAACAGTAAAGAGAGTTACTTGAGGCTATACCCAACTAAAGCTCTGAACTTCATCTTGAGCAATGCAAGTGAAATTCTCTGAAAAGTCCACCTGCATCAATGCCATGGCTGGGTCAAATCTAGGAGGCGATACTGCGTATTTATGCTTTTAAAAGCAGTCTGCTTGACTGCGTTGTAGATGGATTTGTTAACCATAATTTATAGATAGGCGTATTCTATAGCCTCAATTTAATTTTTGTAAGGAAGTGTTTCTATTTCACTTGTTAGATTGATTCCATCCGACTCCAATAATTTCTCAAATGTTGGAAAATAAAACCAATTCAGGAAGGTATAAATCTTCGTTTATTTTTCTTTGATATAGTACAACATGTAATTCATGTAAATTAATATATAAACGTGCAATCTTTTAACAAACTTGAACAGGCTTTACTATACTTTAATTCTACAATTCTCGTTATTTCTGTTTTCGTTATAAGATTCAATTCGCAAAATATCTTTATTTTTTCTTACTTGACAATTGCCAATTTATCTACGGCTACTACACAGGATAACAAAGCTCTAAGTATACAAATCTGTGATAAGACCTGTGTTATGCTATAGGTGTGAAACCTGGACCCTAACCCAAGCATCCGCAAATATATTGAACGCCTTTGAGCGACAGGTCCTGAGGCGAATACTTGGAGAGAAGCTAGATGGGGACCAATGGTGAATCCAATACAACCATGAGCTGTATGAAATTTTTGACGAACCGGAGGTCTCAAGGATTGTAAGTCTGCGGAAACTGCAATGGGCTGGACACATGAATTGTATGGACGAACATACTGAAGGCCGGCGGCCAGTGGAGAAACCGAGGAAACGCTGGTCTGACTCGGTCAACGAAGACAATTCATTGCTGCTCGGATTTCGGAATTGGATGACGCGGTCAATGGACCGAGACAGTTGGAGGCGCTGTTTGCAGGAAGTGAAGGCCCGAAAGGGGCTGTAGTGCTAAGAAGAAGGAGAAGAAGAAGATTATTTCTTATTGTGTGGATTTTATGGAAATGTGGAATTTAATTTATAAGGAATGAAGAATACGCTACAATACTCCCTTCCCAGCGTTAGTGTCGCAAAAGAAAAATAATCATATGTTTAATCGTGATTATTCATTAAATTGTTATTAACTCTGAACTTTGTTTTGATTCTTTCAATAGGAATGGTTTTCAATTCGAACAAGTAAATTCTAAGGGTTCCTTTTTATAACTTTATAAGGTCCTTGATAAGGTGAAGACAAAGATGATTTTTTATTAACTATCTCAATAAAAACTCTTTCGCAATCATCAAGAGACTAAGGCATAAGAATTTTGACTTTCATTGCTATCGTTTCTTTACGAGTGAATGTTTTAAAAGGATATTTGAGAATCGATAAAAAATTTGCTGAATCTAAATTATTTGATTTCGTATCTTGGTTTAAGAAACTGGCTGGAATTTTAATATTTTGACAATATAGCATCTCAGCAGGGGTAGCGTTGATCGATTCCTTCCATGAGGATCCCTTAAAGAATGATAAGAAGTTCCCCAAAAGAATGATAGGGAGTTCATTGAACCAATTAACATTATCACGAGCTCGAATTGCCGTTTTTGATGATCGAAGAAATCTTTCAATCATTCCATTTGCTTGTGGGTGATACGCTGATGTATGAATTTGTTCGCTATAGTTAGTAATTGTTAGTAATTGTTTATAAGGATAAACTTTTTCTTCCTACAATTAGAAAGATATTTTTAATGAATTGATTAATAATATTTTATTATATAATGTCAAACAATACAATATTTGAGAACGAACTGAACGAACTGAATCTAATTCATTGATTTACAATCTATATATATATACAATTCAAAAAAAATATATATAGGTATCTAGATTTACAATATATGTTTAATATGTTAAAAGTAAAGTATTTTTATGTAAAGTATATTTTATGTATGGAATGAATATTTTTGAGTTATTTTGAATTATATATTATATAACCGCCACAGAACTTCCCCCCTAGTGAAATATTTATATTTCGCGATAAAAGGAAAACTACTTATGTGGGGTTAGTTAACTGTTACTGTAAAATTATTCTTTGAGACTTATTGGAATGTTTGCCATTCATAAAAATCTTGTATTTTTACTGACGTCAAACAATACTTTTATGGTCTCTATATTTCCATTATTTTTTATCACTTTTTTCTTAATTGCGGAAAAACAAGGTTTTAATCGATCTACCGAAATATTACACGCTTTTTTATTAATCTCAATAGTGAAATATTTTTCTTTTCTTTGCAATATCTTGAAGGGACCTTGGTATGGTGGTTTAAGCGATGGACGAACCGAATCTACCCTGACTAGAACTTCGGTGCATGTACCTAAACTTTTAAAAATTTTTGTGTTATTATTACCATGATTTGCAACTGGAATAGGTTTGAGAACCGACATAGCAACTTTCAGATCTTTAACAAAATCGTTTTGTATTTGGTTATCAAATGATGGAATTGAAAAATCACCCGGAATTTTGATATTTTCTCCATAAAGTAGCTCTGCTGGAGAAGTATTAAGATCTTCTTTGATTGCTGTTCTCAAACGTAACATCACAAAAGGTAAGCTCTTGATCCATGAAGGATTATTATGTGTCATAATGGCCGCTTTAAGTGTATGATGCCATCTTTCGATCATACCGTTAGCTTGAGGATGATAAGCTGTAGTACGGTTGCGCTTGAAACCTAGAGTCCTTGCTAGTTCGCCAAATAGTTGTGATTCAAATTGTTTACCTTGATCAGTAACTATGATTTCAGGAACTCCAAAACGTGCAATCCAAACACTGCATAAAGCTTCCGCACAAGATTGAGCTGTTATATTTGTCATAGCAATAGCTTCTGGCCATCTTGAAAATCAGTCAATAATTGTCAAGCAATACGTGAAACCTTGTGAATAAGGAAGTGGTCCGATAATATCCATATGAATCGCTTTGAAGCGTTTAGATACCAATGGAAAAGTCTTAATTTCACTTTTATTATGCCTTAAAATTTTGCAACGTTGACAATCTAAACAACTTCGAGTCCAGTTTGCAACATCCTTATTTAATGAAGGCCAAAAATATTTGCTTGCAATAATGCGACGAGTAGTTCGTATTCCAGGATGTGCTAAATTGTGAACAGTTTTGAAGACTTGTTCACGAAATTTTTCTGGAATGTAAGGCCTGATAGTTTTATCAGAAATTTTACAAAAAACTTCAATATCTGAATAAGGCAAATTAATTTGACTAAACTTAAATTTCGAATTTGTTCTCAAGTTTGTCATACATTCATCTACAATTTGTGCTTTTGAAATGGCTTTGAAATCTATTGTGCTAGGGGTTTCTATTTGAGAAATCGTAGAAAAGAATCAGCAACTACATTCTCTTTGCCAGAAATATGTCGAAAGTCTGTAGTAAACTCACTAATAAATGAAGAAGCTTTAGCTGGGTTTTGCCGAAATGAATATATTAATGGCTTGTGATCTGTGAACAGCGTGAAAGAACGACCTTCAATGTGAAATCTAAAATATTTTACTGCTTGATAAGTCGCCAACAATTCACGGTCATAAGTACTATAATTTTTTTGAGCTTGATTGAGTTTCTTAGAGAAGAAACCTAAGGGTTGCCAGTCATCATTTATACGTTGTTGGAGTGCTGCACCAATGGTAATATCTAAAACATCGACAAAAATTGCTAAAGAAACATCCATGTTAGGAAAAGCTAATACTGCTGCTTCGAATAATTGTTGTTTTGAAAAATTAAAAGATTCAATAGCTTCTGGAGCCCAGTTAATTTTTCTTTCGTCTGACTTTTTAGCTTCTATTAGATAACTGTTAAGTAATGCATGATGTTGAGCTGCATTGGGCAAGTAACGACGATAAAAGTTTATCATGCCTAAAAATCGTCTTAGTTCTAAAATAGTCTGAGGTAATTTGAATTGAAGAATATCTTGGCACTTTTCTGGAGCTGGACGAATGCCTTCAGACGAAATGAAACGACCAAGAAATTTTATCTCAGTCTGTTAAAAATTTACATTTGTTAATGTTAATTATAAAACCATGTTTCTTACAATCTTACAATGAGCTAAATGCTCAGAAACTGATTTAGATGCAATCAGAATGTCGTCACGATATACAAACAAAAATTAAAGCCTTTCAATACAGAATTAATAAATCGCTGGAAAGTTTGCGCAGCATTGCATAGTCCAAAGGTCATTCGGGTAAACTCAAAGAGCCCAAACGGTGTGCATATAGCTGTTTTTGGAATATCTTCGGGTTCGACTGGTTTTTGATGGTATGCCTTGGTAAGATCTTAAGTTGAGAATGTTTTGCAATCGGTCAGAAAATGAGTAATATCCTGAATATTAGGAATCAGATAACGATCTGGAACGGTTATGGCATTTAAACATCTGTAGTCTCCACAAGGACACCATTCACCATTACTTTTTTTACCATGTGTAATGGTGAGGACCATTTGCTGTCTGAAGGACGGCAGATGCCTTGTTCCAGAAGAAAATTAAATTTTTTTTTAGCTGACTCTAATCTGTCCGGAGCTAAACGTCTAGGTTTGGACATGATTGGAGATCCAGAAGTGACAATTTTATGTTTAATATTATGTACTGGGACTTTAGTGAAATCAGCTTCTAAGGTAATCGACTTGAATTTAATTAATAATTCTTTAACATTCGGATCAACATCCGATTGAACGTGAATTGATAAATTTGAATAATTTTCCTGAGAAATAGTAGTTATTGATTTAAGATTGGTAACTGGGTCAATTAAAGCTTTATTAGCTACATCTACAAAAAGACCGAAATGACCAAGGAAATCTGCTCCTATAATGGGACGTGTAATGTCGGCAATTATAAAGTGCCATGAAAAATCTCTTCTTAGTCCCAAATTTAATTTTAATAACTTTCTGCCATATGTATCAATGGAAGATGCATAAGCATCTTTCCCGATGGAATTAATTTCAAATTATTTGATTTCGGAATCACGGAAATTTCCGCACTTGTACCGATTAAAAAATTCTTCTTTGAAGAATGGTCGAGAATTAAAAGGCGGCTAGAAGAAATACTACTTAAGTTTGTCGCCGGAGACTTAAGAGGATCTTGTTCTTTGAATTATTGAAAGTCTCCTTAGAATTTTTGTTAATAAATTTGCATGGCTCAATACACTTATGTGCATTGATACCAAATTTAGCATGATACCAACAAAATCCTCTATATTTTGAGCGTCTGTTGGATGAACTACGTGAACGGAAACCTTGAACCTTGCCATCGTTCCTTCTTGGACTTCTAAATCTTAATGATTCTCCAACAGCCTTAGTAAGTTCTGCAATTTGACTTCCTAACTCTTTTATTTGTTGTTGAACGTTAGGTTCTGATTTGGAGGAATTTGCAAACGAAAATACTGATGGTCTATTTAAAACTTCAAAAATTTTATCAGCACTTGATGCCAGATCATTCAATGAGCTGGACCGATTACATGATAATATTGCTTGCATGTTTTCCGGTAGTCTTTGAAGCCATAATGGTCTTGAAAGATCATCCCCAACTTTATCCTCCCCAAGTTGATTCATCTCACGAAGAAGTTGTGAGGGGTGTCTATCTCCGAAAGTGAGATTCGAAATAAATTGACTTAATCTCGTATTCTTACTTGCTGAAAGTCTGGAAATGAAAGCTTCTTTTAAAGTTGTGTAGGGGATAGTGGATGAAGGATTATTCACTAGATCAGTAACTGTCCTAATGGCTTCAGGATCAAGAACTACCAGAACATAATTGAATTTAGTTAACTCTGTCGTAATCCCAGCCAAAGCGAATTGAGTCTCCGAACGCTTAAACCATGTTTCAGTAAACTCCTTTCAAAATGAAGGTAGTTTCACTGCTACAGCCCCTGTCGCAAGATATATCCTACCCTTAATCTGCGATCCAATCGTTAAAATTTTATTTAAAGTTTTAAAAATATTTAGAAACTTTGAAAAATATTTGAAATATTTAAAAAATTCTGGTATATATGCATGAACTTAAAATGTGTGTAGTTGTAGAATGTAATGTTGTACATAAATTCTCTTACTTAAATTGCTTAACGTTTCGGTTTGTAATACTTCCTTGAAAATCGTTCTTGATATAACTGCCCATTTATCTTTGCCACACAATATTATGTCCGAAATATCCACAATCTGGTCCTAATATCGATCAAACGCAAAAACTCCTCTCGACTCTCTGCTGAACATGACAAAGTTTTTCTTGTTTTGCACTTGGATATTTGCTCCTCGCTCGTCGTTTTCCACTTTTGATGTCTTACGAGTTCGCTGATTGGAATTTTCTGCTGGAACTTTTCGCCGTTTTCCGCCTGTTCTCGGTTTATTTGCGGTACTAAATCAATGGCTGCCTGCTGATTTGATGATTGTTTTGCTTTGCTCTTAAGGCTCTGTCCGGATGCTATAAATAAATTCTAAATTGCTCATAATTCTAATTTGCGTTTCGCTGGCGGGCGAGCGGATACACGACCGTAAATGTACCGCCAATTGGCGAAAATTGCAAATAAAATCACGATTTGACCTTTTTGCTTGCTTTTCTACTCTAACAAAATAATATTTCTACCGTCGCCGACCCAATTGACACAAGAATTTACATCTATCAAGGTGTGAGTCAACCGCACAAACCGACTCAATCGCCACGAAAAATCAGATTCCTTCACTTTCTTCGCAATTCGATCTTCCACGACACGCGAGTCGCAGCATTTGCGAGGGAATCTCACAATTTTTTCTAAAAGGTCTTGAATTTTTGAAGGCGCTTGTGCCTTATGGGGGTCACCAATTGTTCGTAATTGCTACTAATTGTTCGTAATTGTTAGTAATTGTTTATAAGGATAAACTTTTTCTTCCTACAATTAGAAGGTTATTTTTAATGAATTGAATAGTAATATTTTATTATATAATATCAAACAATACAATCTTTAAGAACGAACTGAATCCACTGAATGAACTGAATGGACTGAATAAACTGAATCAACTGCTTAAAATTCATTAATTTACAATCTATATATATACGATTCCAAAAATAATATAGGTATCTAGATTAACATTATATGTTTAATATGTCATAAGTAAAGTATTTTTATGTAAAGTATGTTTTATGTATGGAATGAATACTTTTGAGTTATTTTGAATTATATATAATATAACCGCCACAAATTCTATGTGAACCCAGAAGATGTAACAATTCTTTGAATTCGTTTGACTCGAATTGAGCACCTTGATCGGTCGTAATTTCCAAGGGTGAACCAAAACTCGAAAAATATTCACGCCATAAAGTATTTACAATTGTTTTTGTTGATATATCTTTCAATGGAAAGCATTCTGGCCATCGAGAGAAACGATCAATAACTGTAAGAAGATAGGAATATCCTTGAGAAGGGGATAGTGGCCCTACAATATCTAAATGAATATGTTGAAATCGTTTTGGAGGTATCGATATTTTGTCTATTTGTGTTTTGTTGTATTGTTACATGTTCAAAGAATTCTGCGAGCTACTGTCGCAATTGTTTTTACAACCATTAAGAACATCAACAAAATGAATTTACTCGAAACCACGAGAACCCACCAAGCATGATCAACATCTGAAAGTGACGTCACTCCATTCATTGATCTGCTCGAATATACTAGATACCTCTCGGCAGAACATTCGCCAATGTACGAGAAATGCATTGAACGGATGGCGACCCTATATAAAGGCGAGCTGAATGAATGGGGAGATGATTCATTAGAACCGCGATAATAAAGAAATGCGAAAAGTGTGGAGTTAGAATTGATCGAGTAATAGTAAAGTGGTTTTCGTTGATTGTGAAGTGATTTTAGTGGACAGTTGAATCACAAATTTATAGACTAAGTAAAAAATAAAATTAGTGAAAGTGTTAAATTGATTATTGTGCATTTTGAGTAAATAAACTCTATGAACTTAATTTAAAAGACAGTCCGTTTTCACTTTCCCAGAACGTTGAAATTATTGGCCACGAACCATAACACGTGACAGTATTTATATATTTTATTCTTTTGACAGGCGTCCCATGCTTGTGTCCAATTGTTAATGTTTTTATTCATTTTAGGCCAAAAGTAATCTTTTGTGATAGTTTTTCTGGTGGAATCAATACCAGAATGTGAAAGGTTATGATATGAGTTGAATATAATACGTCGTAAATTAATAGAGACAAAAGGTCTAAATGTGTCCAAATTTTTATTACATCATAGACTTGATGACTTATCAGAAATTTTAATTTGAACTAATTTAGTTTTAGAATTAAATTTAGAAGGATCTTCTAGGAAGGTTTTGAGCTCTGGATCCTTTTGTTGCCCCTCTGCTAAAAATTTGAAGTCCACTTCTTTTAAATTAATAACGTCGGTGCCTAAACGAGATAAAGTACCTGAGACTGTGTTAGCTAATCCTTTGATATATCGAATATCCGTCGTAAATTGAGAAATATAATCAATGTATCTCTCCCAACGGGGATTTTTTTCAGATTTTGATGTAAAAATACTAATCAAAGGTTTATGGTTGGTTAAATTTTTAAAATTTCTACCTTCTAAAAAGTACCTGAAATGTTTTATAGTCAAATATACAGCTAATAGTTCCCGATCAAAAGTAGAGTGTTTCTTTTGTGCTGGAATTAATTTTTTGCTAAAGAAGGCTAAAGGTTGCCAATTCCCATTTAAGAACTAATGTAGAACTGCTGCAACACTATTATTCGAAGCATCAGTTCCGATTGAAATGGGTAAATTATTATTCGGATAAGTTAATAAGGTGGCATTAGCTAGACAATCTTTTGCTTTCTCAAATGCTACTTGGCAAATAGTAGACCAATGAAAATTCTGATTAGATTTACCTTGTTTCTGTAGCAAAGTTAAATGATCGTAAATTGGAGTAACAATATTAGCTAAATTTTGAATGAAACGGTGATAATAATTTATCATTCCCAAAAATCGTTGAGTTGATTTAATTTAAACATGGTGTAGGAAACTTTAAAATTGTTTCTACTTTTGTATTTGAAGGTTTGATACCTTCTGACGAAATATCATGACCCAAAAATGTTAATTTGGGAGCACCGAAAATACATTTTGAAAGTTCAATTTTTAAGTCAAATTTTGTTAAACGTTTAAATACTTTTCTAATATGGTGCTTATGCTCTTCATTTGTTTTACTTAAAAACAATGATGTCATAAAGGTAAACATAGGTAAGATCTAGATCACTTAAAACGTCATGCACCATTCGTTGAAAAGTTTGAGCCGCATTTCTCAAGCCGAAAGGCATGCGGGTAAATTCAAATAAACCAAACGGAGTAATAATGGCTGTTTTAAAAATATCCTCAGGAGCGACAGGGATTTGGTGATAAACACGAATTAAATCAAGTTTTGAAAATATGCTTCAACCACTCAAATTTACTGAAAAATCCTGGAAGTGAGGAATTGGATATCTATCTGGTTCTGTTACGGCATTTAACCTACGATAATCACCACAATGGCACCAATCTGATGAATTTTGTTTTGGAACCATATGTAGAGATGATAAACAAGAAGATGAAGAAGGTCGACATATACCGATTTTCATCATATATTCAAATTCATTTCGAGCTATTTTTAATTTAGAAGTGTTAAGTCGTCTTGCTTTATAAATAGGTAATTGTCCTTTTGTCATTATTTTATGTAACAAAATGTTTAACTGCTTGATTAAAATCTGGTTCCCTTAGGAATTCTGGGAATTGTTTAACAATACCTCCAAACTCGGATTCAATTGCATAAAATTTTAATGAAAAAACATTTCCTATTGAAACATTTCCTTGAAAAGCGATATTAGTCTTTGGATCAATAATTTTCTTTCTTTTTAGGGTTTTGGACTAAAATACAAAACCCTATTGCAATCACGACCTGTGTCCGTCTATCCGTCCGTCCGTCCGTCTGTATGTCACAGCACTTTTTCTCCGAAACTATAGAAGCTACAGCCATGAAACTTTGCGGAAAGGTCAGAAGTAGTGACCTCTTGAAAGTTCAAGAGTCAAAAAATTTTTCAAAGGGGACTAAGGGGGTCTCCCCGTATAGTGAGGTGACCCCTCAAAAAAAAAATTTCACCATTGGTAGTCGAGTAGGGTGCTATTGAAAGGGTCTTGATGAGATCTTTGCAAAACAAGTCTTAAAATTGCCTTCTGAGTACCAAGGGGGCAGGGGAAGAGGAAATGTGCGAACTTTTTGCGTACCCCCCCTCGCGATTGGAAACCTTCCATCCGAAAAATCTGAAAAAAATCATGAATGTAGGCCTTAATGAGTACAACAACAGCAAATACATGAGAAGTCGAAATTCACTCAACTTTGTTAGTAATAGTATGATTTATCGATTTTATATTTTCTTGGATAAAATCCAAACGGTACCCTTAAATTCAATAAAATTTAGCAAACAGATGACTTTTCATAAGATTGATCTTTTCTGATAGTTTCATAAAGATCGAATAGTATTTAACGAAGTTACAGCGATTTGAATTTTCCTGTATTACTATGGAACAATATGCCCTGTATTACTATGGAAATATATGGCTATGGAGCCGTATACGCTTTTTACCGACTTGGACACTACAGCTTTGCTAGGATTTGCATGAAAATTGCAGGACTGATAGGTTTCATGAAGATGAGTACATGTAATTGAAACAAGTCGAAGAGGCAGGAGAGAGCTCCTAGCAAAAGGGCTTTGTAACCATTCTAGGACTCGAAAAAATAGGCCATGAATCGATGATTACAGTAGAGGAGTGGGCCCTGAAAAAATTTCATGAAAAGTAGCCGATATGAATATCAACTCAAAGTTCTCTATGAGAGCTTTTCAAAACAGTTCTTAAACTGACAGTTTTTGCTTCAGTGGTGGCACAGGGGGGGAAATACATGAAAAATGTGTTTCTAAAAATCTGGAAAAATTATCAAGGGAGATATCTATGGATATAACTAAAACAAATACCTCAGAGGTCACAATTCTTTCAACTTTGTTAATAATGGTATGATCCTCGAATTTCACATTTTCTCCAATAAAATCGTCTTTGACATGTTTCTTGATTTTATTCGTTGCTGGTTACTGTATTTTGTAAGTTGAGTACAAAACCCTTCTGACATGAGCATAAGTCTGTCTACCCAACTTGTTATATCTATTATTAAGTTGAATTTCTCAAGAAAATCAGCTCCAATGATTGGTTTGGAGACTGATGCTACCATAAAATCATGATGAAAGGATCTCCGAAGACCTAAACTGAGTTCTAATCTATTACTTTGGAGCCATTAACGTTAATGTTTGATCCATTTGCAGCCTAAAGAATTTGAGTTGGTCTTTTGAATTTTGAGAGCATTGTTGAAATGGGTAAAACGAAAACATCAGATCCAGAATCAATTAAAAATGTTAACTTAAAGGATCTTTTATAAATAAGCGACTAGATTTAATTTTTTTAATCCGTTATCTGCCGCTTGGATAACGGATGGTTTTAGTTTAACTGATTTGTCCCATATTTACATGATGATATGAATTTGCTAGCTTCGTCACCAAATTTATAATGATACCAACGAAATTCATGTTTATTTTCATCACTTTTATTGTTATTGTAGCTATGATTTCTACTTCTCCTTCTGCTTCTAGAGTTAAAACGATTACTATATTTATAATTGTAAGATTTCTGTAAATTTAAACTCAGATCTTTAATCATATTTTTTAATTCAGCAACTTCGTTTTTCATTTGCTGATTTTTTGTTTTCCATTCTGAAACCGGTTGAGCTAGATGTACTAGGAGAGATTGAATTAATTGAAGAATTTTGAAAAGCGTGGATTTATAAGATATCATCTGCCAATTTTGTTAAAACTTCTGGGTTTGTATTTGGTTGTGATTTAAGAATTGCCTGAATAAATATAGGTAATTTTCTCAACCAAAGTTTTAAAATCAATTCATCAGACACGATTGCGGATTCTCCTGCTATTTTTTTCAATTTCCTAAAAAAACTCTGATGGCTTTTAATCCCCAATCTCAGTTCCAGAAATTAGTTTTTCAAGTTTTTCATTTTCTGAAAGCAACGCTTTTTAGGGTTTTGTAAAATAATTTTACAAAACCCTACTAGTTTCGCGACCAGTCTGTCCGTCTGTCCGTCTGTCCGTCCGTCCGTCCGTCCGTCCGTGTGTCACAGCAGTTTTTCTCGGAAACTACTTAAGCTAGAAACATCAAATTTTGTGTGTAGGTGTAAAGTGGTGATCTCTTCAAAGTTCAGCTACAAAAAATTTTTATAAGGTATTTAAGGGGGGTCTCCCCATATAGGAGAGTGACCCCCCGAAAAAAAAATTTCATTGAAGGTAGCCGATATGGGTATCAAATGAAAGGTCTTGATGAGAACTTTTCAAAACAGGTCTTAGTTAGGCAAAATTTGCTTCGAGGGGCGCACAGGGAGGGGAAATACACGAAAAATTTGTGTCCCCCCCCCTCGCGATTGGACACCTGTGATCCGAAAAATCTGAAAAAAATCCAGAATGTAGGCCTTGATGAGTACAACAACAACAAATACGTGAGAAGTCACAATTCACTCAACTTTGTTAGTAATAGTATGATTTATCGATTTTATGTTTTCTTGAATAAAATCTTAACGGTACCCTTAAATTCAATGAAATTCAGTACGCGGATGACTATTTATAAGGTTGGTTAACCCTGCAAGTTTCATAAAGATTGCATCATATTTAGCGAAGTTATAGCGGTTTGAATTTTCCTGTATTACTATGGAACAATATGCGCTGCATGTATTACTATGGCAACATATGGCTATGGAACAACATGCGCTTTTTACCGACTCAGACACTACAGTTTTGCTAGGATTTGCATGAAAATTTCAGGAATGATAGGTGTCATGTATATCTTTGAGAATCGATTCGGCTAGTAGGATCAGTAATCGTAAAACAAAATAGTGGCTGTTTTAAATGAGAAGATTGAATAATTTGGAGTTATATTTTCCCAACTTCAACGTTTAAGGTGCATGCTTTGAACACTTGATTCAATTGAATGAATGACTGAAGATGAGTACCTTCAATTAATGCTCATAAGTGAAACAAGTCAAGGAGGTGGGAGAGAGCTCCTAGCAACAGGGTTTTGTAACCATTCTAGGATTCGAAAAAATTGGGCGTTAATCAATGATAACAGTACAGGAGAGTGACCCCTGAAAAAAAAAATTCATCAAACGTAGCCGATATAAGTAGAAAATGAATGTTTTCATGGGAGCTTTTCAAAACTGTTGTTAGACTGTCAGTTTTAGCTTCAGTGGGGGCACAGGGGGGAAATACATGAAAAATGTGTTCCCTCCGTCGCAGGTGGACATCTGAAATAATTATCAAGGGAGATATTTATGAATATAACAATACCAAAAACCTCAGATCTCGAAATTCGTTCAACTTTGTTAATAATAGTATGATCTTCGTATTTCATATTTTCTCCAATAAAATCGTCTTTGACATGTTTCTTGATTTGATTCGATCTGGTGACTGCATTTTGTAAAGTGAATACAAAACCCTTCTGACATGAGCGTAGGTCTGTTTACCCAACTTGTTTAATTATGGTATACGGAGAAGTAGAATTAGTAGACGCATTTGAATAATATCATATACAGAATCTATCATTTCAGGAGGAAGAGATGCAATTACATATTCAAATTTAGTCATCTCCTGAGTTATATTCCTGATTGAAAAATGTGATTCAACATATGTGAACCATTGAGGCGGCAATTGACTCCAAAATGGTGGTAATTTTAAGGAAACCGCACTAATAGAATTTGGTATTAGATGATTTGAAAGGGGGAAATCACCATTACCAAGTTCAGAGTTAATGATAGAAGCTGGTTTATTCGCCATCTTAAACAATGTTATTATTATAAATATATTAAACATATTATTATTGTTGTAAATTAATAAAATTATTAATAATTCCCAAAGGGGAAAAGACTTGTGTGGGAAGGTTTTAAATAGCAAATATAATATTAACAAGTTGGCAAACAGACCTACGCTCATGTCAGAAGGGTTTTGTACCCAAATTCGCAAAAATGCAGTCACCATCAATGAATAACGTCAATAAATATGTAAAAGAGATGTGCACGTTCAAAGGAAAATCCATTGTTTTTCTATTTTCAACGGTCGCCATTTTGTTGCAAACCAACAAAAATCACTCAAATCATGAATTCTCAAAAATATTAATTTTATTGACCTTACTGGGAAATTTCAAGAAGATCAAGTCAAAACTGCAGTGACTGATCGGATGGAAAGTCCATAAAATACTAAAATCATGTGTTATTGTTGTTGTAATCGGAGAAATTTCAAACGGCTATAACTTCCGTGTATATCATTCGATTTTCATCAAACTTACAAAGTTCAAGAACCCATAGTAGGACTACGTAAATATCGAATTTCGTACAGTTTAAGGGTACCTATACGATTTTATTGGGGAAAATGTGAAATTCGAATATCATACTATTATTAACAAAGTTGATCGAATTTCGACTTCTAAGGTATTTGTTGTTGTTGTACTCATAAACACCTACCACCATGATTTTTTAGAGAATTTTACGGATCACAAGTGTCAAATCGCGAGGGGGGGACACAAATTTTTCGTGTTTTTCCCCTACCCTATCAAATTAAGACCTGTTTTAAAAAGTTCTCATCAAAACCTTTCATTTGATACCCATATCGACTACTTTTGATAAACTTTTTTTCGGGGGCCACCCCCCTATAGGGGGAGACCCCCCTTAAATACCTTATACAATTCTTTGTATATGGACTTTGAAGATAGCACCACTTTGCACCTGTATACAAAATTTGATGTTTCTAGCTTAAGTAGTTTGCGAGAAAAAGTGCTGTGACACACGGACGGATTTTTAGGGTTTTGTAAAATTATTTTACAAAACCCTAAAAATCGAATTAATTTATTTGAACCATATATCATGGATTCATTTCAATTTTTTTTTTGTTTTTGTTGGGAAAGAATTTTCTTTTTAATTATATAATAATTAATAATTATATAATTGTAAATAAAAATAAATGATAATTTTTTGTGGAAAACCACACAAAAAGGATTACAATTTAATATTTTTAATAATTAATTATTATATAATTATTGATTGTGATGTTATCGCTTACTTGTTTCTGGTTGGATGGAATTTAAATGAGAACTTACGTATTGGTGGAAGGCAAACGTTATTTTTAGCAATGATTTTTCACACGCTTGACATAAGACGCCAACAAAACACTCGGAGCTCTAAACCTGCTTTACAACGGACGAGCGGCAGAAACTTGCGCAAGCAACTTTACTATTATTTATTTGAGATAGGAAAAATTTCCTGGTGTCTTCTTCTTTGCTACCAGACTCTGACTCTTCTTTTTTCGCAGCAGTTGATTGCTGATGATTCAGTGAAAATCGACTTTGGAAAGGTTTCTTTTCTGTTGTCGGTGGGATGGAACTGCAGGCTTTGTCTCAGTTGTGGTCAAGGTTCGGACAGAAGTTGCAGATGGTGCTGCAGCCGCTGAAGAACTGGAACTTTCCGTGTTCAATTCGGGGTCACCAGAATGTAGATGGATTTGTTAATTATAATTGATAGATAGGTGTATTTTATAGCCTCAATTTAATTTCTGTAAGGAAGTGTTTCTGTTTCAGTTGTTAGGTTGATTCCAAACGACTCCAATAATTTCTTAAATGTTGAAATATAAAACCAATTTGGGAAGTTATAAATTTTCGTTTATTTTTCTTTGATATAGTACAAAATATAACCCATGTAAATGAATATACTACTGTGACCAAAAAATAAGGTGAATTTGAATTTAAACTGCGCGCGTCGAAGGATTTGGAGAATTATTTTTTTAGTGTTCGTAGTACTGTCAGTAACATATATGTCAAATTTACATGTCACAATAATCATCAGCGTTTAAGATATGCGTCGTTTTCGGGATGACCTTCAGTTCCGTCTTCGCTGCGGCTTGAATCTCCTCTATCGTATCAAAACGGTGCCCCCGGAGTAGTCTTTGGAGCTTGCTGAACACCCAGAAGTTGCACGGCGCCAGATCAGGTGAATACGGTGGTTGCGGAACAATATGCGTTGAGTTTTTGGCGAAATGATCATGGATTGCGAGTGCAGTATGGGATGGTGCAATATCGTGGTGTAAAAACCAAGAATTGTCTTTCCACAATTCCCGCCTTTTTAGGCGGATAGCGTTACGCAAACGATGTATCACGTTCAAATAATACTCTTTGTTGACACTTTGGCTCGGCGGAAGGAGTTCATAGTGCACAATACTCAAACAATCGAAGAAGAGAAGAGGTTGATGGTCACCCAGGACGCTCTTCGTCTTCGACACATTCACGGCCGGCTTGGAACTCACTATACCACTTGTAAACATTTTTTTAGACATAGCCCCATCACCAAAGGTTTTTTGAACCACCTTCAACGTATCCGCAGCAAAAAATCGATTCCGCAAACAAAATTTAATGCAAATTCAACAAATTTCGACATCGCAAAAAACAAAAAAACTCACTTTTAGCAGCTCACAAAACGACGCGTATCTCGAGCACGAATGAATATTTTGACGTGTAAATTTGACATAAATGTCACTGACAGTACTACCAACCAAAAAAATAATTCTCCAAATCCTTTGGCGTGCGCAGTTTAAATTCAAATGTCACCTTATTCTTTGGACACAGTAGTATAAACGAAAAATTTTTTTAACAATCTTAAACAGACTTTGGCTTACTTTAATTCTACAACTATCGTTATTTCTGTTTTCGTTATAAGATTTAGCTGGCAAAATATCTTTATTTTTTCTTATTTGACAGTTTATCTATGGCTACTATTTCTTTTTGTGTGGATTTTATGGAAATATGGAATTTAATTTATGGGTAATGTAGAATACGCTACATGCGTTTTACAAAGGAATGCTCAAAGGAACTTGGGCTCATATTGAAGATGTGTTCACACAATTTATCAACTGTATCGGTTTCTTGGATCTTGTTTAGTTTGCCATTTGAGTTTTTCCACACAAACCAGATAACTTCCATACTAAACTTTTCACTAGCCCACTCATTTAATTTCTCTTTTAATACTTGTTTTCAAAGATTAAAAGCATTTAATCAGCACTCTTTGCTTGTATTTACACAAATGGCGGCCCTGATAAAGTCGTGATTGTACCTAGGGTTTTCGCAAACACTGTGCAGTGCATTCAATGCTAGAATACAGTTCTCGTGATACTTGCACAATCATACGTTATATGGAAGCTTATTGGATAAATAGACATGGTTAGGTTTTATTTCTGCAAACTTGCTCTTTTTGAAAATTTCTCAGTATTCTTTTATGAATTAGGCATGGGTTTCCGAGAGAGTGGCACATAAATGTCAGATTTATACCGTTTCTTTCGCTCCGTGTTCATTGCGAATACTAATGAAATCTTTAAGACCTGGAGCTTAACAGCTAATATCGTCACGTTGACAGAATTCTTTAATTTTTATTATGATTCCCTCACTCAACGCAGATCCATGTTTTCTTTGGTCTAGTGGAGAGGTGGAGGGTCCTACATTACAATTTTCCAATAGCTTCTTTATTGGACACTTGGGTAGAGCTTTACGAGCACGTGTCACCGCTTTTCCCAACGCCTGAGGAGTGCTGAATGATGATGACGATGTTATATTAGGGTCTACTAGAGTAACTTCAAGACGTTTTTTAATTCTAGATCTTGCTACTCGATTTTTTGTTTTCTCTCTTTATTTACGTAGTATTATTTTCTTTTTTGATTCTGGTATGCTGTCAATTTCCATTTTCTTCTTTGCTCTACTCTTTCAGCAAGCTTCTTGTAGTTTCTTTTTGTAATCGTCGTATTTTACCTCAAATTTTAATTTCTCGCTTCTCCTTTTCATTTTCTCAGCAGCAGATAGCGGCATTTCGGCCTAAACCAATAAAAAATGCATTTAGACATTTAGATTAAAAAAGTAAGAGTCACTCGCGTTACATATTAGTACCACGAGTTACCGGTAACTCGCGGTACTCAAAATATCTGATTATCTAGACTAATAAAATTAAGCGGTTTTGACCGTTATTCGTTGCAAATTAAAGTACCAATAGAGAATCCAAGTGCTCTTTTGGTTAAAACAACAAACACCGACAGCTTGAAACTTATTGGTGGAGTCTTCGTTTGTTAGTTTATATCCATTGGCGTTAACAAAGTCTGTTGATTTTGGTAAGTAAGCGGTTGTTTTCAGGATATCCTTTGTATCTTCTTTGTCAGCCTTTGTCTCTATCAGTGGGTTTTCCAAAACATTTTTCTGAGTATGTCTTAATAGTTTATGATCTTCATGCAAACTCATTTTGCTATTGCTAGTGCGTATTTTGTAGTGAGTGAGTCTTGCATACGAGGTGTGTTCAAAAAATATCACGATTTTTGTTTTTTTTCAAAAATTATTTATTTATTCATGAATATCTATTTTGTCCCCTTCAAAGTAATACCCATGAGATATTATACACTTGTGCCAACGGTTTTTCCAATCTTCGAAGCACTTCAAAAAATCATTTTTTTTAATCTTGTTCAGCTCCTCCTTCGATGCCGTCTTTATCTCGTCAAGCGTAGCGTAACGTCGTCCTTTCATGGGCCTCTTCAGTTTAGGAAACAAGGAAAAGTCACAGGGAGCCAGATCTGGGGAATACGATGGCTGCGGCATCATTAGTGTGTTCTTTTTGGCCAAAAAGTCGCGCACAAGCAACGATGTGTGAGCAGGGGCGTTATCGTGGTGCAAAAGCCAATTTTTGTTCTCCCACAAATCCGGGCGTTTCTGGCGAATTGCTTCACGCAAATTGCGCATATCTTGCAGGTAATATTCCTTATTGACCGTTCTTCCCTGTGGCAAGAACTCATGATGCACCACGCCCCTGCAATCGAAGAAAACTGTCAGCAAAACTTTCACATTCGACCGAACTTGGCGCGCTTTTTTCGGTCTTGGTTCATGCGGCAGCTTCCATTGAGATGATTGAGCTTTGGTTTCCACGTCATAACCATAAACCCACGATTCGTCACCAGTTATGACCCTCTGGAGCAAATTTGGTTCGTCGCGGACAGAGTTTAACATCTCATTGGGCTTTTTCAGACGCAGCGTTAAAAGTGAGCGTTAAACAGGTTATATGGGCAAGAAGAGTGAGAGGCATTGAGGGGACCTGATGGTAAAAACAAGCCAACATTTTTTAGGGTGAACGAGCGTAACGCACATACACAAACGCATTTTGTTGATCATTTGGTGGGGGAAATTTTATACAAACGCCGGTAATCATTCCGAATTGAACATTCGGTTAAGATGGTAGTCGTCATGAAACGATTGCCTTTCTTTAATTTGCATGCAAAAATGAATGCGAGAAGCTACGCGTTATGTAATAAATTTATGAAAGCGGAGGCCATGTTCAATTTCAGGAAACAACACGACTTCAATGAAGATAAATTGCCTATTGTAAATCTATAGAAAATTAACAGTACGCATAATCTTCACAGAATCACATTATAATAAGCAAGTTCACAACACATCAAGAAAAATATGCGACTAAAAATGATATTCATATTTGGAATATATTTTTCAGGAAGCGGAAAAACACGGAGGGTTCAAATAAATCCAATAGTTTGAATCGACAAACTTTAACAATCATAAAATACATTTTTCATCCAGTTTTTGTTACCTCGTGACAATTCAAGGCTAAAACATAAATTCTCAATCGCTTATCTCTCTGTCTGCGCTCTCATGTTGTTCGCACGATGTTTAACGATCAAATGACCCTTTTGACACATACACTCGCAAGACATGTATCGTATACAAAAATAGGTTGGCTGAACTATGCAACGTGTAAACATAAGGGCGTAAGCGCGAAACCTGTTTGGATATGGGTTTTTACCATTCCCGTGTGAAAGAGCCCATTAGCAATGTTCATGCGTTGCTGTTTTTGGTTGCAATTGAGCAATTTTGGTACGAATTTCGCGGCGACCCGTCTCATGCCCAAATCGTTGATAAAAATCGAATGGCACGAGCCAATCAATATGTTTAGGTCCTCAGCAACTTCTCTAACGGTGATTCGACGATTGGCCAATACCATTTTCTCCACTTCATTAATTTTTTCGACTGTTGTTGAAGTGCTCGGGCACGCTCTTCGTCGTTCACATCTTCTCGGCCTTCCAAAAACATTTTGTACCACCGATAAACGTTGCTTCGGTCCAAGGTAGCTTCTCCGTATGCCACAGTCAACATTGGGAATGCATCAGCGCACTTAATTTCGTTTTTCACACAAAATTTGATACACGTTCTTTGATCCATTTTTTTGAATAAGTAAAAATCGAAGACGATTGAAAACACGTGCAAGTAAAGCAGCTATCACCAATTAAGTGAACATTCGAAATGGCCGAGCTTGTCGGCATAAGTGACAGACATGAGTACCAACATAACGCCACAAAAAAATCGAAATTCGAATATACGTAACCCGCGAAAATTCAAAATTCGCGATACTTTTTGAACACACCTCGTATGTCTTTTCTTCCTGCCGTAGTTTGTTAATGGCTACTTCTGTGTCAATAACTAGTTGTTTTAGGTGTTTGTAGATTGCTTGTGTTATACAAGTGGTGTTTCAGTCCCTTATCTAACAGCTCCATTCCCTGTGTCGTAAAAGCCGAGTCAGATAGACTTAAAGTCTGTGGATAGAGTGCTTTATTCGTTGTTATATATATATATATATATATATATATATATATATATATATATATATATATATATATATATATATATATATATATATATATATATATATATATAATTTTGTGCAAAATAATAGCAGTGAAAGTCGTTATTCTTAAAAGCTCGATTCAGAACTCTTAAAAAGGATTGCAAGATCAAAGTTTTACATTTTATTTATTTGTCATAGCTTTGGCTATGCAAATTAAAAGCTTCACATGAACTTCCTTGCACGTGAAAAACAAAAACCGTTAGTGATCTTGTCGTGAGTTATCATGAACTGTGCAAGATAATAGCAGCATAATTAAATTTGAAGTAAAAGCAATTTAACAAGTGAAATATACGCTAAATTTTTTAGGAACTGAGTGTCATCCAATAATATTTATTTATTTATTTACAATTCCATTTAACAGATTAAAATAAATCCAATTACAAAATGGAAAAACGACAAGCAGAAACAAGTAAGAATGAAAACTTTAATTAAGCAAAGAAAAATTAGAAAGATTAAATAATATTAATATTGAAAAATTAGGCATTATTGTCTATTAAACTATGAAAAGGTTAATATGAAATTAACTGGCTTAAAATGAAGTTAAAGCGCAAAAAAAGAAAAGAAAAAGCAAAGGGTACCTCGAACAAAGTGTTTAATCGAGAAGGACGCGTTGATTGACGGAAGTGTAAGTCAGCATATAATATTGGAGAGATTTGATTGTAACATAGTTGATACAGAAAACACTGATCCAAGTAGATGCGACGTGACAACAAAGTCGGAAGACATAAAAAGGATAAGCGGCATTCATAGGATTGATATGGGAGTTTGAGTTTGTAGAACAAAACTCGACTAAATTTGCGCTGTACATTCTCTAACGAGTTCGTGAGGTAGGAGTATCGACCAAACTACAGAACAATATTCTAGGATAGGACGGACAAGACAAGTAAACAAGCGGATAGGAGTGGATATGTTGGTGAACTTGTATGTGTGCCTAAAAATAAGCCCCATTATTTTTGATGCTCTGGCAGTCACATTTAAGATGTGAGCATCAAAATTGAGGCAAGGATCAAAAATAACACCAAGGTCTTTAGCAGAGCACACAGCAGCCAGTGGGATATCATTTAACGTATAGGTAAAGAAAATGGGAGATTGCTTTAGATTAAACGTCATTTTATGGCATTTAACAACATTTAGACGAAGGTAGTTAGTCGAACACCAATTATTAAGAGCAATCAGATCCATCTGAAGATATTGACAATCTTGTATCAATCTGATAGCTCGAAAGACTTTGAAATCGTCTGCATACAATAGACAATTAGAAGCAATGACTGATGGAAGGTCATTTATAAATAATAGGAAGAGGAGAGGGCCTAGAATGGAACCTTGGGGAACGCCGGACGTTGGATGAAATGGTATAGAGGTTGCTCCACAGTAACTAACACAACAAGTGCGAGAAGACAGATATGAATCCATCCATGATAAAAGAGGGCCAGCCACTCCAAAGGCTTTAAGTTTATGACAGAGTAGTTGATGGTTGACAGTGTCAAAAGCCTTAAAGAAGTCAGTGAAGATCACATCAACCTGCAATCGATTGTCCAGGGCCTTCGCGATGTAGTCAGTAAATTCAATTAGGTTGGAGGTCATAGAGCGACACTTAAGAAAGCCATGTTGTTCCTTTGACAAGATTAGGTGCCAATAAAACTGAAAGCCGGTTATGCACAAGACGCTCAAGTAATTTCGGAAAACAGGAGATTAGGGATATAGGACGATAATTGGACACAGAAGTAGGATCACCACTTTTAAGAATAGGAACAACATTTGCTCTTTTCCAGCAAGCCGGGAACGCACCAGTACGCAAACTAACGTTAAAGAGGAAAGCCAGAGGAATGCAAAGCGATGACGCTAATGACTTAACAAATATATTCGGCAAGCCATCCGGACCTGGGGATATATTAGGATTAAGGGAATTGATGAGGGTTTCAACTTCAATCTAATCTGTGCAGAGTAAAGAAATGTCAATGGAATGGGACATAAATGTATTTACTGGGTAGGAAACGTATCAAGGAGGAGTAAAAGTAGACGAAAAGAATTTAGAGAACAAGTTTGAAATGTCTTGAGGAGAAGAGCTTCTAATATTGTTCCAGTGGACAGAGGGAGGAAAAGAAGAAGAGGACTTGAACGATTTAATGTAAGACCAGAAGGGCTTAGTGTTATTTGACATAAGCGAACACTCCAAACTGCTGAAGTAATTTTTCATAGCATTCTTGATAACTTGTTTCGCTGCAGCACGTAAGACACAAAAACGGTCCCTGAATTCAGTAGAACCACAAAATTTAAAGCAACGGTGGGCTTTAGTTTTGGCTTTCAAGGCACAAAGTACTTGCTTAGTGACCCAAGGTTTCTGCTTTGCTTTGCGTGGAGTTTGTAATGGTGTAAAATGCTTGATCAAATCAAACAGATAATTATAGAATTTTCTCAGAGCTCCTTTGGAGGAGCTACAACGTCAAGAGCAGGGATTTCATCATGCGAATTCAGGGAAGCTGCAGCCGATGTGTCGATGCCAGATAAAGATGGAAGTATAATTGAAGGTTTACCTTTAGTTTTTGGGATCGCCCCGCGGCTAGGTCCCGGAGAGCTTGGAAATATCAAAGGTGACTCATTACCATCAATATGTAGAGGTGCTGCTGAAGCCACAGGAGATATTGGACGCGTTGAACTCGAACTTGATCCAGATGCACGATACGGTGTTTTAAAAGATGATAACTTCGCCAAAGCTTTACTCCTAGTAACGATGAAAGGCCTTTGTACAGGAGTATTTATACCACTATTACATTCGGGCTGTATGGACGGCGATAAAAGTTGCGCTTGATTATTAAGATCGGTCATAGTCACTGATGCCAAAGTTTTAGGTGACGCATCCTCAGTAAATTACAAAAGGGTCTCAATCTCCAAGCATGCACTTGAACATTTAAATTGGAGATGATTCAATTCATCCACTAGAGATTTGATAGTTTTCCCAGCTAATTGAAGACTGGAGACATATGCAGACAGAGAATATCTCCTACAGGAATCACAATACCAGTGAATTCCATTACGCGTTTTATTTATTAAGTCGGCTGCAGGGCCTTTAAGGTTGACGCAAGCCGAATGGTAGGAGAGTTCGCAAAACCCAAAGCAGAGGACCATTGGGGTTTTATTGTTTAAGTCAATGCACTTCACTGCACTGCACGACATAGTTAAAAATTAAAAATTAGAGTTTATATCAAAAACTAATTTAATCAAGGAGTAAAGTAATTATTAATTTAAATAATTTTTTTTTTTTTTTTTAGTTTAGTTTTTTAGTTCACTAATTCAGACTATGTATCTTGTAGGGTTAAAATTTCAAATGTTACACACTTGCCTACCTTTAGGCGGGTCGAAAAAATTTAGATGGAAAACAAGTAGATTTCCAAGATTGCCTATAGCAAAGCGCACAATCAAAGAACGACCAACTGAATCAATGTAAACACTGTTCAAACGCACAACAAAGGAAATGAAGGCGAAATATAAGAATAGGAAAAATAGCTTGAATTACTTAAAGACGCACTACGCTGGGCAAAGAACTCGCGCACTGAATCGCAAGCAAAAGCACAACCGAAAATTATAGTTATTAAAAGTGCTTTCGACAATGTTATTAAATAAATGAAGAACTGAGGGAGCCACGCACAAGAAGAAACGTCTGCTTAGCTCAAACTCAGTTGACACACGATTTTCATTATTTTAGGTTTACATTTTTGTGAAATATTGGGCGATCAAGGCATTGTTCTGATGAACAACGGGCACCGATAAAAAAAACTGTTATCAGAAGATAAAACATATAGGATTATACAAGACATTGTTGGATGCTCTGACATGCAAGGACTGCAACATGGTGCAAATAGGAAGGACAACACCAAAGCTAACGACAAAATACAAAGTTCTTACAATCTTTCTTACACAACATCGAATCGACATAAACAGACTCTCCAGGTATGAGCTTGCTTACGAACTATCAATCTGGAATTAGTCGGAAAGTATGGTGGTGGAATGTGTCGGCAGCTGCAAGAGATTTCACATGGTGAGTAAGATACAAGCGACAGCATGCTGGCGACGTAAAGACCCATTCACCCCCAGAAAAGGTCTGGATGCGGTTCCAGAGAATTTGCGGGAAATGCAAGCTTAAATCTATACTCATATTTTCGGGAGATAATTCAGAAGAATCGCTGAAGATCAAATCCAAGGTAAATTTTGGACTGCGCCATCACCGAAATGTAAAGGTAGAGGATGTGGAGTAAGAAGACAAAGTAATGAAGCTGAGGAGTTATCGCATAGTGGTATTGGAAGAAATCCTTTTGAAAGTGAAGGATGGAGTAGTTGACGCTGTAACAGCGTCGGAGCAAGTCGCCGGTCAAATGGAATCTGGAGAAGATCCAGATGCAAGATGTTCTGCTCTTCAGATGGAATAGGAGTAGAAAAGGCCATCAGATATCTCAAAGTGTGATGGAGAAGATGGAGGAATTTTCCTTGAGAAGATGGAGGAATTTTGGGTGGCTTAAAGGGTTACAGAGGCCCAGCTTTTCTGATGGCAGCGAAGTTGTTCAAAAGGAAAGCTTTGATTTGGTTTCACTCCGCCAAAGCGTAAGCTAACTGCAGGAACAGTTTAAATCAGGAATTGAGAAATTAGTTCCTTGCACCTGATTATAACAAAAACTGTGGGAGGAGATCTGATGGCGTACTTGAGAAATGTCTAGAATAAAAGAATGCCCACTTAAAAGTCAAAAAACGTGTAATAAGTTTTATTATTGTTGTAACCAGATCTCATATCTAATGCTGATGAAATTTGATAACATATTAGAAACTAAACATATCTAGGGAACAAAAAAACAAATTTTAAGGTCGGCTCGCAAATTTCAAAATATCAGTCAAAACTCGAACCCTTAAGGGCTTTATAAACGTCATAATTTTCATTAGAAGCAGGGCAGGTTTCAAATGGAGGCGGTGCAAATGTGCAATTTTTTTGAATTTTTAGGGCCTTTTGAACTGATTTTGATGACACCTAGTACTACAAAATATTGAATCTCTATAATGAAAATCAGGCGGTGAATAAGAAAGCAAAAATTTATAACGCATTGTTTTTACGTAGCAATTTCAACAAAAAACGGCAAACCGTAATATTCCAAATTGAATGAAATTTAGGACAGTGATTGATTAGACTAAATGCTGGATATTTGTGGAAACAATCCAAAAGTGAACGCTTAAATTTGAAACTGTACTTTTTCAACATTAAAAAAATATTATTTTAGCATCAGCTAAAGAACTGACTATATTTTAATCGAAATCTGTAAAACAGCTTGCATTTAATGACAGGAAAATTGCTTATTACGTCAGTTCCTCAATTTTAAAATGGCAGCTTAGCAAATTTCCATTGTTTGATCACCTGCTGGAGCCACACTTTTCATTTACTTTATAATGAACTTAATACTTGTGTGTGATATCCAATCATGTTGGATTTCTTAAGACTATTATTAGCAATTGTTCCAATGATAAATTTTCAAGCGTTTCAGCTTGAATATGGTGGGCATATGTCTCAACACATTTGAGTTCAATTGAACTCTAATTCTACTCGAATTAATTCAATTTTGTAACTTACATGGTAAATTAGAGAGTTCAAGCATTGTTTTTTTATTTTATGGTTAGGAGGTGAATGTCATTTAAGCACTGAGTTTCGGACTCTCATGCTCATAAGCAACTTGTCACGGGACACTCCCACACGCAATCTTCCAAGCAAGAACCTTGTGAGCTAAAGGCAACATTCATCATGCCACCTAGACTGAAGAAGAATTGGCAACGTAATTTTTTGGAATTAAATATTTTTGATTGTATTTTTCTGGCACATGTAACGACTAGGCTAAGTAGATTCTAAGTGGAATGACCAGACTATGACCTCACCAGGAAATATCAATAGCGACAATCCAGGAGGGACAATGCAGAAACCTAGTTAGCATAAGCAGCGGAATGCCAAATTATAGTGCCTCAATACAACTGTGCGTACAAAAGCTTCGAATAGTAATTGAGGATTCTGATCACAATTCGAAATCTTTGTGATTGCTAATATGATCAGGATTTTGAAAAAACTCATCTTGAAAGTGTTGAAGCCTACAAGAAAATTAATTTATTTTATCTAGATGACAAAGTTGAATAAATCTGATTACGTGCTTTAGATTCATTGTATGGAGGAAATCGAAGAAAATAATGAACATTCTTCCAAGCGAGCCTAAGAGAATATCGTTTGTTAAATCATGGAATCAATCAGTGAAGGAACCAACCACCAAATTGCCAGAGGAGCGTGGATTTATCGATGCAATATCTTTAAGAACAATCAAAGATAAAGAAAATTCAAGTTCAGCGTCGATTGAAACATCTCCAAAATCGAATGCACCGAAACGATTGAATGACACTTCCTCAATGAATGCAGAAGAAGATGATGATAAAAGCTAAAAGTATATCCAATCTTCAGGTATACACCAATCATTAAGCGGGTTACTCAACCACTCACACAATATACACGCATTCTTCGATTCCTTATGTCACCCAAAAACGCTCGTTCAATACGTTCACCAGTTCGTTGCGTTCGTACGACACGCCTATACTCGCCGGCGCATGTCAGCGATTCTCCGCTACGTGTTATAATGCTACCAGTTAGAGAACTTTCACCAATTCGAACTTAAATTACACCAACCACCACCTACGCACCCAGTTCTCGAACCCTCCCAACCACACTCTACAAGGAATATCAACGTATTGAACATAAGGTTCGGTCACGTCCTACCTATCGACCACTAGAAGATCATTTGAACTCGGCAAATTATACATATTAACACTTTGCAGCATTTTGATCTGCGACCAGAAGAATTCGTACCTCAGCTAACACACTCTTACAAGAAATTCATCAACCTATGCACCGTCGTACACGTAGTGTTACACCGTTCCCGGTGACAAGACCTGAACAAATCTCACTAATGGTTCTCAATGCTTATATTTTTCGTGTGACGGATCCTTGGAGGCCATTCGCCAACGATTACAGCAGGAGCTTGGATCAAATCACTCGAAGATGTTTAAAAAAATATGTCATATGATTAAAATTAACGAAAATATTCGATTTGTATATGCTTTTCTGTACACACTTATTCCGAATTATTCAATATAAAATGGTCATTGTAAAACGTGATGTTCAAAACTGGTGTCGTACTTCTCCAGGGTTTGTGAATCCAATGGCAAAAATTACAATAAAAAGTTTTTAGATTGTTCATTTGTATCCCCATGGAAAATATTGTTCTGTTGTGCTAGAATTGTTAATTAATTTCTATTTACTTTCCTCTTGTTGAAAAAAATTCAGGCATTTAATTCGAAATAGTGATTCTGAATCACATAAAAAAAGTTACTGATGTAGAAGATCGCAATGAATCGTACTCTCCGAAATTTTTCACTGATGAGGATGGAGACTGAAATGCCATGAGTAAAATGACAACCCGACTGCTGTGTTTGCTCACGGTGAAAAAAGCAGCAAATAAGATATGGAATCTCTTAATCAAAGTCAACACCATTCGAAATAAATAAAAATAAAATAAATAAATAATCATTTGGAATGCCAACCAGATAACGAAAAAACCGAACAAATTGCTTTACAAAAACAAGTAACTGAAGCAAAAATAAAAGTAAACAATGAAATAGCAGAAATTGAAGAAAAGCATGAAAATGCTGACAGGAGTCGAACGAGAGTTTCTGTGATGTCCGACGGTGGATGTGGAAGCTACAAGGTGGAAATGCTTTGAAGCATTGCCATATTGTCGATCATGAAGCTTAAGAAACATCGAAAGCTTGCTGCATGATAGGGGGCCGTGTCTCCTCGAGGCTATAAAAGACCCCGGAGTACAAAGGGAGAGCTCTCTTTTCTCTCATCGATTTGAAGGAATCGGTCGTAGGAAAACAGCGAGAAAAATTCAGGAAGCACCTAGAAGAAGTAGGGAAGAAAAGGGATGTGTATTAATCGAGCAGTCGCACAATCAAACTGCTCGAAAACCTTTCTATCTCCTACTCGGAATTTTTCGGCAGATTTGAAAAAATATGTTATTAATTTTATTTGTAATCCAAATTTTGTAGAACACTTTTCTTCTTGTTATTATCTTTTTTACTGTAGTTTTATACCAATTTTCTTGTATCTTATAATTTAAATGTCTCCCTTCAATTTTATTCGTCATGAGATTTAACTTTTGTAACAATTTAAAATTTTCATTTCTTTACTATAGTTAAAATTTCTTTACTTCATTTAAATTTCTTCAACCAATTTAAATCTTCTGTACCTCATTTAAATTGCTTTACTACATTTCAAATTTCCTTACTTCATTTCCATTTCCTCTACTGTAATTAAAAACTTCAAATCTGCATGTAACATCCCGGGTTTGGGGAACGCTGATGTAATACTCCTCAACGGTGTATTACATCACGGAAGAGGAGTGAACAGGGCGAATGGAATCAGCCTAGGTTTTCACCGTATGTACGGGATGAAAAGAAAGACAAGTTTTTGGACGGATATAAAAGTGGAAAAGAGGGGTTTGCTTCAAATCACCAAGCAGCGAAGTTCGAGCGGGTTAGGCGTCGCGTTAGCGGAGGCGATATCGAATTAACTGACATTAATCAATCGAATTTCCTGGTATTTCCATCTGAAGTCAGTTGTAAACTGTCGACAAACGCCGCGTTCCCTAGAATTGGACACCGTAACATTGTCAACTAAGTGCAATTTTGCAAACAGTGAAAGATTCGCATTTTAAACGTCGAGCGGGACGACTGCACCAACGCGAGAGATTTGTGTGATTGCGGAGGTGAGCAGTTAGGTTGAAAGTGAACACGGGGGATTTCGAAATAAGATTGCGTTACTTGAAACGATAATCTGAAGGGTTTAAAGTGAGAAAAATATAAAAAAGGAAAGTTTTAGTGAACTGTGAAAGTTCAAATCCCGCATAATATCCATTACGCCTGACACTGGAATTACATCTTGAGTTATGAACGTTGCAATAAGTGTTTAGGATAAATCATAATACAATGATATGAAAGTAAATGCGCCACGCTTATGGAAAATGTTCGTTGTTCTGTAAGGATAAGCATCCGGTGATGATCCTTTTTCAGCTGATTCAGTAAAAGAGTTATAAGCAAACCACGAAGAGAAAATCAATATAAACACAATTTTAATAGTGCTAAAAAGTTTTAAACATATTTCGTGGGAAATTTGGGGGCATTAAGGACAAACAAAGAAAGTGTATTCGACTGGAAATAGAGTAGAGCCAAAACGAGTCAACTTAGCCAGGAATCATACATTTCACGGAGGAAATACTGAATTGTGTGGCCACTTGTTAAATGTAAAACTAATGAAGACAATTATCATCATCCTTTGCATCAGCAAGCTGTCTTCCGCCCCACCACGCTGAACTTATCTATTTGTAGATATTTTGACGTCACTGGATAATTGTATAATAGAAAGCGACGCGTGTTTTGTGAAGAAAAAGAAAACGAAGGTTATGTGAAGAAAAAAGAAAACGAAGTTTTTGTGAGGAAAAAGAAAACAAAGGGGGACCGTTCAATGACTAATGTAATTACCGCTTCATTAAGTTACAGGTCTCATCCTCCCCAACTATGAGCGCTCGTCGGAAGAGAATGGGTGAGTTTAATTATTCTTTTTACTTGTCGATATTTTTAATTATAAAAATTATTCCTTTTGATAATAATTTAAGTTTAAAGTCTATTATTACTGATAAATAAACATTTTTGTTGATCCTTTTAATAAATATTTAATACTCGCACATTCTTGCATCGTGTTCATAAAGAAAAATCCTTCATCAATTTCTTTTCTTCTTGCGAATGAAAACGGAATGCATTTACAGTAAATTTTGGATAAAAATAATGAATAGCTCATTTAAAAGATGTTGTTAGCGGTAAATTAACTTATTTTTCTCTTTTTTTTTAAATAAATATTAAATATTCGTAAATTTGCGTTTATAAAGTCAAATCTTCCATCAATTTCTTTTCTTCCCCCGAATGAAGGCGAAACGCATTCACTGTAAATCATAAAAATAATGAATAGACGAATTGATAAAATAACCCGATCTCGGTCTTTCCATTTCGTCAAGTCTGACCGGGTATAGGACCCGCAACGATGGCAGGCTTTTCGCATAGTATGGGCTAGCCATCGGGCGTGTTCCACCGTTTTGTTGTTTCCAGAGGCTCTTGCCGGGTAGAGTGGCCTTCTGCCCGCGTGGTCTTTTATGAAATAGGGTAATGTGATTTCATTGCATAGCTCTATTGCATAAATTGGTTACGTTTGTGCTTCTCATTTGTGGGAGAGAGTCATACATATCACTTTTGTATGAATTTTTCACTCAAATGGGAATTCATGGCCACGTCTACGTTTGGATCTTGATCCGGTTGGGAGGGTGTGAGGGGCACCACTTCCATCTGGATGCACCACTCTTATTTGTGGGCCATAAAGGTCGTCGTTCATGACGAAGTCTCCACCTGTCTGTCCATTTTTGCTCGTCTCAACTTGTTCTCTGAACAAGCAATTTAACCCTTAGTTGGTTACATTGGCCTCGACACCAGTCAATTGGCATTTGACACTTTTAATTTGTGAATGCGAATTTTTTTATTTTTGAATTTTACAAATATTTTGAAATATTGTGTATTAAAATCCAATAAATTTGGTGTCGCTAGTCTACTTGTGGAATAATTGGGACAGTGACTTTGGGGTGAAATACGGCCGACACGTGGAAGTGTCCCCGAGTACATTTATAGGGCAAGAGCGTGAGATGCGCTAAAGTACGGTGCGAAAGTTGGAAATTTTATCCAGGGTTGGGTAGGATCTGGTTTTCCTCACAAATTAAATTGAAGGTGGTAATAATTTTCAAGGTTTGGCCAGTGCGAGCCACCCAACTTGGTCGCTTTCTCACTTTGCCCACTGGCAAAATGAGTGGTGCACGACCCCTCTTCGTTGGGCTACAAGGGCCCCAGTCAGAAGTCCCTGATGGGGCACCGTAAAATAGCGAGTGTATCAAATTGGATTACCTACTAAACACCCGCCTGTCAACGAGAGACCCCAGCCTGGAACCACTTGAAACATTACTTCTGGCCAGGCCTCACTGGTGTCTTCAAAGGAGGGATCCCTCTTCCAGCGGGAAGGAGAGGGGAGGAAGAAATTCCAGACAAATTATCCCTCACTCCAACGTCCTCGGCTGCTGTGAGTCCCTTTCATCTTTTAGGACTGCCCGAACATGATGTACCACCTGGTTCCATTTGTCAACCGATTCAAGCATCACCGACACTACACAATTTGGGGTGAGCTCTTCCATCTCCCTGTAAAGGTTTCGTTGTAACCTGTCTCATTCTGTGGACGCCAAAAATGTTTGGCAGGCATGTTCTTCCTCTCTTGGGCAAAACCGACAATTAAGACACCGTGACTTACCAATCTTGGGCAGATAAGACTGAAAACACCCACGCCCGCTCAAAAGCTGGGTCAGATAGAAATCAGTCCCACCATGCTTTTGGTTTAGCCATGGTTTCACATCTGTGATGAGGCGCGGAGTCCACCTTCCTTTCGTACGATTCAGCTAAGATTCCGACAAATCATTGGGAGAGCACTGTTTTTCCTCGTGGGCAACCATCTCCCTCGCATTCCGCTTCGATGCAAGTCAATAGCAAGGACTGCAACAGGGTTCACACCTACCATAAATCTCCCCGCCGATGCAGATGCAGTCCGATATGAAGACGGAAACCTCAATGCTCGTCTTCTCTATATCTATGCCAAGCGTTTTCGGTATACGTCCTTAGGGGGCATCCATAAATTACGTGAGTTTTTTTTTTAAATTTACTGTCCCTCCCTCCCCCCCTGGTGAGATGTCGTGAAATTTTATTCAACCCCATCCCCCAATCTCACGTGAGATTTTTCAAAATGTGGGTTTCTTACGTAAACGCGTTGGATTGTTATTGTAAAAAGAAAAAAAAATTGCTTTGTGCTTTTATTTACGACTAGACTAGTAATCAATATTGCTGAGAATTATAAGTGTAATAAAAATTTAACAATAGAATACTAAAATGGTGACTACTGTGATTAAAAAAAAGAATATCTACTCTAATTCAGTCCATGGAAAATCATGCCCGGTCTCAAGAGAGACTATTGGAACCAACATGTCCATATGATTTTCAGTAAAACCATCTGCTCCTTCAACTTCGTTCCGATCTAGCCACTCTAAGCCGTTGGCGCTTGCGCACAGTAACTCATTAGCTCGTCTTGTGACAATCCGTGAGGGTCGCACTTTGCGGAACATACGCGCTTGCTTAGCTGGTGCAATGTGGGCGACTCGCCTGTGCTCTGCAGCTCTTGTGATAGATGCAAAGTAAATACCGCATGTACTGCAGCATCTTTTCTCTAAATCATCACGTACTCTTGGGCAATAGAGATCATAAGGCGTGCTGATGAAAGCATTCAGCGGTTGAATCGGTAGGCAGTGGCGTATTAGAAATGGAGCAAATGACTTTCCGTCATGCTCTTTAAAGTCCGGAATTGTCAAATGTCCATCAACCTGAGTGATAGGGTATGGAGGTGGCAGAAAACGGTCGTGAAGAATCATGTGCAGATCACTCCGGCGTGGGCTGCAGTACTTCTGGTCATCGCAGTTCACAACCTAAAAAAAATTAAAAACAATTTTCTTTTGTAACTTATAACAAAAATTTGTTGACATTCGCGCTCGTTAAAAAATTAAAAAAAAATAAAATAGGCGCGCATAAAAATTTGATATGAACCAACTGCAATGTACCTGGAGTAAATATTGGCTCTCTCTAATTCTTCGGCTGGCAGGTCTGGAACGCTGAAAGTGTCATTATTAGGGTCTATATATTTAGCGACTACTTCGTGTTTGTCAATGCACACTGCAGACATTATTTCAGCCAAAATATCCCCTGCCTTATTGAAATTATCCTTTTCCAGACTTTCGTCTAATGTTCTGCCGCTGGAGTCAAAATGTGTCCCAAAGAATCATGGGGAAGAACAACGCCTGTTAGTTCTCGACTAAGTGGAGCCATGCGTCTCTATACTTTGTTGAATGCGCTCCTGCCAGGGGCATTAGACACAATAAATACTGCGTCCAAATCATATTGTTTAAAATGCTCTATGGCATGTGCGATCACTTTGCGATATCGCGGATTCTTGTCTGGCCCACCGTCACTTGAAATTATAAGAACAGGTTTAACTTTGCTGTCTATATTCTTTATAAATATGGAAAAAGGCCCAATTGTTAAAAGAGTGTCCAAGTCTTGAGCGTGACTAGTTGCAGTTGACGAAGAGTGCTTGCCACTTCGTATCGCTATGTAAGTTGGTCCACTATATGAAACAGCTTCTGGTCGTCCTATCTCATTGGGTTTCACTTCACACAAAGCATACACGCTTGGAATTAATTTGCGCCCCGAAGCAATCACAAAGTCGTGATCTGGTAACGACACTTTATATTCAACGTGCATTAATAATGGCGCCTGCTTGTTTGCCGCTGTCAGGCCGATGGGAACGCGGGCTTTGCTATCCTGAGATAAAAAAATTACGGAGTTAGGACCAAGTACTGAGGCTATCGTTTCCAGTGTCCTTATGGAGGCCACAGAAAAGGATTGGTCTTGGTGTGCCTTATGATAGTCAGCTTCAGGACGACTCAGCTTCACCGGCACAGTCACTACATGGCGCTTTGCTTCTCGTGTATTTGCCCTTCTAGGCAACAGTCGAATATAAGTAGCACTTCGTGAAATATTAAATCCCAGCTCGCTTAGTTTATTTGTAAGTTCTGAAAGCGTATGGACCGTGCGAACTATCTCACAACGACGTCACTCTTCAGCAGAAGCACCAAACAGGGCTAAATCACTTATTGTTTTTAGCAATTCAGACTGTTTTTCTTCTAAACGTGGGCGTCCAGGGCCAGTACGAGGCGTCAACGACTTAGCTGCATCGGGATTCTTTGAACATAATTCAATTATTTTTTGTTTTTTATTTTTTCTGTGCGTCATAGAGTACACTCTCTGTTTTTCTTTAAGCTTGAGCTTCTTCTCACAAATGTCAATTTCTCGCCGCAAACTACATGCTTTATCAAATTCAGTGCCGTCAGCTACTAGAGACCCTTTGCGCCTTTCCGTGAAGTCAAGCTCCATATGCAGCTTAACAATCTTTTTCTTCATAGTATCTTGTGCTGGAGTGGGACGTACGTTGGATGGTGTAGTGTTCGACATAGCTTCATCCTCATCATCGCTGATTTTCGAAGCGCCTGTGAAATGCCGAAGACTTTTATTTAGAATAGGAGAAAATTAAGAAAACGTCACCTATAGAAGGGAAGACGAATACTTACTTGCCGGTTGAGGGCCAACGTCCAAATCTTGATCTCTTGACTGCTGGTCATGAATCTCATCCTGAACCGCAGATCCCGCGTGTTGAATATTATGATCGTTGATCTGAACCTGACCTGCACATTCCCCGTTTGGAACATTCTCAGTGCTTGTCCCAACCAGAATCGAAGAACTGTTAGAGATCTTAGTGTTAGTCTGAAATTAAAGCATCATAATAAAGTCAAAGCATCGACCGTTACGGACAGGACCAGCAGTCCCAGGTTCATCATTGATGTCCAAAATCTCTGCAAGTCTTTGCCACAACATCCTAGGCAAGTTCTATGTATAATATTTTTTGATTGATTTTATGCAAATAACTCATTTACTATCAACAAGATAATAACACAGTTAAATATTATTAGTATTTTTTTATAAAAACTAGGTAGTTATAATCAATAATATGAAAGGTTTTGTAATGTATAAAATTTAGTATTTCACTCACGTGATTGGTGACGCCGGTTTACAGACCGGGTTGTCACCAAAATTCTAGGATGTGCGCTGGTGACAAGGTCACGGCGTTAAATGGCAAATCGATCACGTACAAAAAGTTATTACACTTTTTTGTATCACCCGGTCTCACAGACATACACGTCACCGACGGCGGGTTAAAATTGTAACAATAAAGTTAACAAAAAAAAGTATTTTCTTAAAAATATATTTAACCTACCTTTTGAAGGAATATTAAAGTAGACCAAACTTTTCTTTCAGTGGCTTCCCTGAGAAGCCGTTCAATCTCATGTTGAATGTGATGCATTAACTCTTCTTTCTTCGGGAATTTTTGCTTCGCTGTATTCCATAATTTTATCACATTGTCCGAGCAGGACTTCTTCGTCTTATAGACGTATCTTTTGACGTATGCATTATAAAAATCTTGATAACTCATTTTAAATTAGTAAGAGCATGCACTGAGTCGAGTGAAACATTTACAAGAATAAACAAAGCAACCTGTCCGTGTGTCGCTGCCACTCAGCTCGTACGCTCTCGTTCATCGAGTCGCGCGTTCGGCTGTCAGTAGCGCGAAAACAAAGAACGGGCTAAGCTGTACCGTAAATTCAGATCAAATTGAGCTATTTAGTATAAAACAAATATGGTAGTTTGACAGTCAGTAGATGTATAACGTCAAAGTATGAATGAAATTATTTTCTTTCGAACAAATTAGTGAATGACCTTAACCGTATTACGATATACGCTTAAGATTAAATCTTAAGCATGTACAATCTGGATTAAATGGACCAAAATAGTATAAATTTTTTTTGTTTCAATCAGAAAAAAAATTGCGTGATATTTGCCGAGACCCCCTGTCTCTCCAACGTAAGATTAGATGAGATTTGACTCGACCCCCTCCTCCCCTTAAACATCTCACGTAATTTATGGACGCCCCTTACTGAGAGCTTCGCCTTATATTTCTGGTCCATACAGTAGCACTGGCCTTACAGCACTCATCGAAAAGCATCTTCTTGATTGGTTGGGGCCCCCTACGTTGGCCATAAGTCAAGTCAGAGCTGATACTCCCGAAGCAGCCTTCTCAGTCGTTGCCCTGATTAGCTTACAGAAACTTATCTTCGAGTCAATCAGTAGCCCCAGGTACTTCACCGCTGACTTCTATTCGATTAGTATGTCTCCAATACTGATTGTCCTTACTCTAGGGGCTCTCTTTTTTCTCAGGACGACCACTTTTTATTATAATAATCATTTAATACTAGAAAAATCTCAGTCATAATTCTAATGTCGTGTAAGCCTTTTTGTTAATATAAATTCAACGGTGCTTAGGACGAATTTACCTTTCCGATTGGTGGTGCCATAGACATTTTTTTGTACCATATGTTCTGGTTAAAGTTTTCATCATTATTTTAGTTCAAATTTATTCATTTTCAATTGCTAACGTTCGATTTACAATTTAACCAACAACAAGGTAGATCGCATTCTTTAATTATCGTATGCAATCATTTACAAGCAGTTTAATTCCTAGAACCTGATTGTGGCTTTCTAACATTCGACTTTAAAGGCTTTGAGTGCTTTTACGATGCAAAATAAATTGCAATCCATTCAAAAGAGGCTCCTGAAGTTGTAAGAGCCTTATCGAGTTCTTCAGCCTTAGCATGCATACTTTAGACAAATGAAATGTATTTTTGACCAAATGTTCAACATAAAAGTAGACTCAACATACGAAAGGAAATGTACTCAGACAAACTGAACTATTCCATATGATGCTCGTATGTACACAGCATGATATCATACAGTGCAAAGTATCTTCAGGTGAATTTTCCACGCAGAGAGGGGGGCTGGCAAAGAGATCTCTACATATGGATGGATGGACACAAAGCGAATATCCTGTTGAGCTGTTCTATCATCTGCAGACAACGTAGAAAATTGCTGGAATAGGATGTAACTTTGATTGAAGTATTGTGTACCAATGTTTCAGGATGAAATTTTCCATCTTCTATCTCCGTAGTGTAAGCTCCTATCTGCCAGTCTATCTGGAACTTAAAGTAAAGTACTTTAGTTCTACAATGCCTTGGGAGCCGGAGGAAATGAGGATCAACGTGCGGGACGAGGTTTACTTCGCTCGTTACTTCTCTCAACTCAATATTATTTCGCCAATTGCATCAGGTGATGTGATTTTTGTTGCTTTTCTTACTGTTGTTGCTGGCACTGTTGCTAGTCTCATTTTCGTATGTATCCATAGCAACAACATCTTCCGTTTCAGTATCATCACAACAACGACGAATGAATTTCTTGTAACGTAATCGAAAGGTACCGTCATAAAATGATTGTTGTATTTAATTTCATACTGTAACATGGTGGCTGGCGTGGGAGGGATGTGAAATTTAACGAAAATTCATTTGTTTGAAGGCAAACTTAAATTTCTCTGAATTTATATTTTCTCCAAAATAGTGGGACAGGAATAGTTTTATTCAATATTCAAATTCATTTGAGTACCCTGCCAATGACTGATTACTGCGCAGTAATGCCGAAAATATGGTGATTTATTCAAAAACCTTCAGATATTTCATTAATTAGGTGACATGAACACAGTTTTAAGAGACATTTTTACCGGTAACTTGACTTCCAAACCCTTCATAATCTCACGCTTGTAAAATGAACATTTAGCCATCTTTCAAAAGGGAGAAGTTAAAGTTTTTACTATAGAGATCACGTGGTGGTCGTAACAATTATTAAATACAATTAATGAAAATGTGATTCAAAGACTCAAGACTATAACTTTGGTTTTTACCTTTAAATCAGAATGTTTAGAGACAACAAAGGATATGAACGCATTAGAATTGCTCTCAAAATCATCAAAACACTCCCAATTATAAATGATATCACCTATAGACATTAAAATCTTTTGAGTGTACAACTTAATAATCGGAATTTGACGCACGATGTCCGTACTAACAAGCATCGTGAAAGCTCGAACTTCATATATGTATACGTCATTTTGAAGGAACATTTGACAGCTATCAAAATCAGTCAACAAAACAATTTTATCTTGTGTGCATCATTATTATTTTTCACGATGAATAACTTCGAAAATTGGAGAAAAAGACAGCATTTGCGGGAGCTGCTGTTGGGTCATTTTTTGCAAAGAAAACTGTTGCGGAAAGTCATCGTTTGCTTGTAAAAGTTTATGGCGACGATGCTTTAGCGAAAACACAGTGTTTTGAATGGTTTCACACTTCAAAAGTGCTGATTTTGACATCAATGGCAAAGAACATCCAGGACAGCCAAAAAAGTTAGAAGACGAAGGATTAGAGACGTTACGCAATGAAAATTCGTGTCAAATGCAAGACGAACTTGCCAAACCATTGGGAGTGACTCAGCAAGCCATTTCAAAACGTTTAAAAGCCGCCGAATACATTCAGAGGCAAGGTAATTGAGTCCCCTATGAGTTGAAGCCGAGAGACGTTGAACGGCGCATTTGTATATCTGAAATGCTGCTTGAGCGCCATAAAAAGAAATCAAATCAACGGCAAAGCCAAATATCCATGGTGACATCAGAAGGGGCCGTTATATTATGAGTTCTTGAAATTGGGCCAGACAATCACAGGTGACCTGTACCGAACACAATTAATACGTTTGAAGCGTGCCATCATCAAAAAACGCCCGGAATATGCGACCAGACACGAGGCTATAATTTTTCATCATAACAACGCTCGGCCGCTTTTTGCAAGACCCGTGAAAAACTATTTGGAAAATAGTGTAAGGGAAGTTTTGGCCCATCCACCTTATAGTCCGGACCTTGCTCCGTCTGAATTTCATTTATTTCGCTCGATGCAAAACGCCCTCACCGCAATACGCTTCACTTCAGAGCAAGGCATCCGAAATTGGATAGATTATTAATAATAAATTTTCATTTAATAATAAATTTTCAAAACGTCGTGACTTTTGAAGAGCAAATTGTTACAAACCCTTCGTTTTTGAGCAGTTTGCTGCATACCCCATTTCTTGAAAGTGTTCCTTAATTCCTTTGTATTTTATCAGCACAATGTTTGATATCACTCTCTATAAATAATTTTTTTGTCATGGAAACTTAACATAAAACAGGCATTAATCGAAAATTTGAAAAAAAAAATTGAGAACATTTTGCTTCCCTCTGGATGATCTGATGCATAAAATAACTTTTTTCTTTCAGATTCTAAAAGTTTTAATCAAAACCTTTCATTTGATCCCCCTTCGACTACCTTTGGTTAAAAACAATTTTTAAGGGCTACTTGGTTATAAGGGGGGGGAGAGGCACCTTAAATAATTTTAAATTTCTGGTAAGACCTAAACATTTGAGAAACCATCGTTTTGACCTTTTCACCGAATTTTGATTATTGTCGTTTCTATAGTCTCTAAGGAAACTTGCTGTAACGCAAGTACATATTATCAGGCGGACAGATAGGTAGACGGGCAGACGGACAGGCGAGTAGACCTTCAGATGGACAGACGGACGGACGAACAGATCGATAGATGAACACATGGATAGATAGGTCGCGGAACTAGTACGCCTGTGTAGATTTTTTTTATACAAAGAACTAAAAACTTTTAGCAAAAAAGAAAACCAACTTTAAGGGAGCGGTGCCATATCTGTTTTGCCCTGTTTCTTTTGTGATGCTTCACATGTTGCAAGTTTTATGTTGAAACGGGAAAATTGATTTGGCACTGATTCCATAAAACTTATTTCAACCTTTTCAGGGCATTTTGAAGTCGGTTTTCTTTTTTTTCTAAAAGTTATTTCAACCCTTTTTGGTAGCCATTTTTACGGCTTTGTACTAAAATACTAAGCTCTATTGAAATCAAGACCTGTGTCCGTCTGTTGTTAAGGGTTCTATAATTTCGGAAGCAATTTCTTGTGACGCACGGATAGACGGACAAACGAACGGACAGATGGACGGACGAATGGACGGACTGACAGAGAGGACGGAAAACTAGTAGGTTTTTGCAATATTTCTTTCAGAAAGCCCTAAAAATCATGAAGCCAGATCCAACAACAAACAACTTAGAGGCTAAAATTTTTTTAACTTTGTTAACAGTGGAACATGAAATCAGCCATTTATGTAGTTTTTTAAAATATTATCTTATTCTTTAAGTTTCAATAAAATTTACCGACATTATAGCCATTTTAATGTCTTCCGATGACAACAATTATTTACGATTTTTCTACTACATGAGCTTTCCTTCGAACCAAACACTACACTTTTGATTGAATCTTCTCCAAATTTTCAAATAAAATGAATAACAAAAATATATTTTAGATTCAGGTCAGTCAATGCTTTAAGTAATATTGGAACAAAATGTTGGCTGGGTCAAATTGGAGTTCTTTTAACGTGGGTTTTCTACGTGGGTCAAAAGAGGTGTCTCTCGAAATTTACAGTGCAAGAAAATATTTCAAGGTGTTCGGGGGGGGAGGGCTCCCTCCACAACGGGGGGTGATTTAAAGTTTGGTTTTATTTCTGCATCCCTCTAGCAATAAAGTTTCCCTGCAGCTTACGATGAAACTTGAACCTATAAGCTACTAAGGCAAGCTCATTTAACCAAATTGGATGACAAATGAAAAAGTAGAAAATTTACAGCTTTATATTTTTAAGCAGTGGTTTACAGTAAAAATTCTAAATGGTGGCCCCTGATGGTTCAGAAAGAATTGAAAATGTATATATTAATGACAACGCAAGTGCTGATTAAATTTATATGGAAATCTTTTGAATTAACTGTCTGAGCTTTTTAAGCCGACAAGTTATCACCTTTGTGTGGTAACTACTGTGAAATGTGTAAACAGCAAATGTGAGAAGGATGAAATCTGTATTTAATGTATATAAAAATAAATACTCTAAATAAAAACGTTAGCAGATTCTCTTTATGATAATAAATACCCATGTGGTGCTACAAAAATTGCAGTATGAAGTCTAGTAGTAGGCAAGCCAAATCCTTTTTCAAAATCTTACGCTTTATACGAGAAATTCACCTTTCCGGCTGATGCTGCCAACGGGGATTTTTTTTGTTATTCATCTTATTTGAAAATTTGGAGATGATTCAATGAAAAGTGAAGTTTTTGGTTCAATGGAACGCCAATATAGTAGAAAAATCGCATATAATTGTTGTAATCGGAGGGAATTCAAATGGCTATAATGTCGGTTAATCTTATTGAAACATAAAGCATAAGAAAAGACTTTAAGAACTACTTAAATGGCCAACCTCATCCAATGTTACATCTTACTTCTGTTAGCAAACTTCAACAAATTCCAGCCTCTAAGTTATTTGTTACTGGATCTAGCTGCATAATTTTTAAGGATTTTCTGAAAGAAATATTGCAAAAACCTACTAGTTACCCATCCTATCTGCCCGTTTGTCCACTCGTCCGTCCGTCTGTCCGTCTATTCGTGCGTTATAAAAAATTTCTTCCGAAACTATAGAAGATACAAGGCTCAAATTTTTTGAAAAGATCAGAAGTAGAAATCTCTTAAAAGCTTAGTTCCTATCAAATATATCAAATATTTGTAAGGGGGCTCCCCTTATAACGAAGTGACAATTAACAAATTTTTTCATGAAATGTACTCGAGTAGGGTATCAAATGACAGGTCTTAGCACTTTCAGAATCTGAAAAATAAGTCATCTTTTGCTTTGGGAGCCCAAGGGGAGGTAAAATTCATGAACAATATTTGTGTCCCTCCCCTCACGATTGGATACCTTTGAGCTGAAAATCTGAAAAAAAAATCAAAAAGGTAGGTCTTTTGAGTCCAAAGGCAACAAATACTTCAGAAATCAAAATTCACTCAATTCTGTTAATAATAGTATGATTTGTAAACTTTACATTTTCCCTCGAAAATCGAAACAGTGCCCTTAAATTTCTTAACGTTTTACATTTATAAGACCCTTCTGCATACGGAATTTCGTGGAAATCAAGTCATAATCAAGTGAGTTATCGCCATTTCAATTGTATGGAATTACAAAAACAATAACAAATGTTGGTAGTTAATATACATATTATAATAATCGAGCAGCCACCTAAGCAAATTGCTCAAAACCAACACATTGCTGTTCCAAATTTCATTTGTAAATTTAAAATAATGTTCATCATTTTAAATGATGAACATTATTTTAAATTCACAAATGAAATTCGGAACAGCAATTGTTGCAATTAAAATCTGGACATGGCAACCCCCTTTCCAACGGAGCCTTTCAACGATTGTACTTTTGCAATACCATGGAAAGTGGGTGGGAGGCTTGTCGACTGGTTTTTGAGCGGTCCCGTAAGGTGACGACGAGGAACAAACGAAGAGTCTGTTATTTACCTTCACGCCGGTGATGTCGCGATGCCCAAGAGAGGGATCGAATAGAACAAGCTTCCATGGCTGTGATCATTGTATCCACATAGAATTGTCACTTTTCACGTCTTAAAAACCACAATAAATAAATCTCGTGAAGCGTTATAAGTGTGTATATTTTTCGATAAATAGCGTGTCTGTGCGGTATAGAAGGTGGCATTATTACGTACGTCGTTTAACCTTCCTTACTTAATTTCTTTTTTTTTTCTCGTACCACAGGCTGCGAACGTCCTGCCAACGCATATAAAAAAATCAAGGGTATTTCGGTTAACTCTTAAATATCAATTACACATTGTGTTGTAAACCTTTATCGGAATAACGATTTAATTTCAGTTGGAATGTGTAAATTATCACTCTCGAGTACAAAAGTGAATTTTTTGCCATTCGAGGTGAGAATTTTAAAACTTTTCTAATGCGGAAAAGCCTATGTGTTTGTTGTTTAAAGAAGAAATTATAAATAAATAAAGCAAGTGAATGTGGTAATAGTGTAAAAGAAAAATTGATTAGCTTTTGTGTATAAGCGATACTGCATTTTATCTAATCTGCATAGGTACATTCCAAGTGTTGAATGGCATTAAAACTAATTGGAATGTCTCTTTTAATAAAACCCGTTAAGTGGCCGGAAAGCCGTTGGAATATATGGGATCAAATAGTTTGGTTGACGTCCCGTGTGTGCGTGTGTGCCATTGCCCTTAAAAAAGATCAAACTGTAATCCGCCATTGAATAAAGTTTTGGATTTTTCATTGCAGAAGCAATGTAAACTGATACAGATAGTGGCGGCTTTTATACAAATGAAACGATAAGATATGAACTGCTAGTGCTCATTTTTTGTACATTTTACACCGAAATATTAAAAGTGTTCCTCTGAAGAGCTTGTATTAAATTAAAAACTAGCGACTATAAATTCGGAATTTAACATAAACGAAATATTTCGAACGTGTCTCGGGAAGAGTGCAACATTAGTGTCGATTTTTCGAAAACAATCCTGCATTCAATTCCACCGCTTATGCTGTTGACTTCTTCACAAATTTTTGTAAAGTGTCGCTTACTTCCAACAAAAAATTGCCCAGTAATGTTTGTCTTCTCTACGCAGAAAAAATTAAAGGGCCATATGCATCCAAAATTAAGTGTGAACGCTCAACAGAAAGAATTTGCAAGACAACTGAAAATTTGCGATTCGGATTTACCACAGAACACATTTTTCGATTTCAGTAAATTCGCCTACATTGTCAGCATGTTGGGTACGTACTCTTTTGCTATTTGAGGTAAATTTCTCTCGAGAAATTTACCTATTGCGGAGAGTATCTTATATATATATATATATATATATATATATATATATATATATATATATATATATATATATATATATTTATTTATTTATTTATTTATTTATTTTATTTTGCCAAACAAGACATATCCTTATAGTATAAAATTACTACACAAAAAAAAAACTTTGTAAACAATACATTTTCATGATACATTAATTTTTACGCACAACTATACAAATTATATTGAGGAATGAAAAGATTTTAGGATATAATTTTTATATGAGGTTTTGGAAATGGACGGGGAGTAATATTTACTAAACTTGTTGAATGCCTTACAACATCTGTTTATTGGCTCATTGTCCGCATAAGTAGTGTGATGGCGACCTACGGTAAGCATTGGTGAAAGTCTTGTGATTCTTAGGGGTTCATTCAGAGTAATTTTTTTTGTTATATACTGAACCTTAATATTGTCTCTGAGAACATCGAATGCTAGACATGCAGACATCATCATTCTCCTAGAATCTAGTGATGCCATATTTAGCACATTGAGCCGATAGTTATATGATGGTAGGCTGTTAAAGTTTCTAGGGTCGTAAAGGGATCTGAGGGCAAAAAGAAGAAATTATTTCTGGACCGATTCTAACCTGTCAGCGTGAATATCAATACAGGGCTCCAAATCAGGCTGGCATATTCAAGAATAGGGCGTACTTATGAAACGTATAGTGATTTAGTAACACAAATATTCTTGAATTCCTCAGCTCTTCGTTTAATGAATCCTAGCATTTTATTAGCACTGGATACTACTCCATCATACTGAAGTTTAAAACGAAGCTTTTGGTCCAGAACAACACCAAGGTCCGCAATGTTATCGACTCTCTTAAGTGTTGTGTTGTTGATGTGATAATCAAACACAAGAAGGCTCCGTTTTCTTGCAAAACTTATCACCTGGCATTTTTCCAAGTTTAAAGAGAGGTGGTTGTTGTAACACCGTTCAGAGAGAATGTTAAGCTTGAACTGGAGAAACATCATATCGGATAGAGATGATATGACTTGGTAAATTTTAAGGTCATCTGCATAAAAAAGATGAGGTACATCATTTAAAACTGCTGAGAGATCAGATATGAAAACATTAAATAGAAGAGGCCCAATATGACTTTCTTGAGGAACCCCAGAGAGGACATGAATTTGTTTCGATAATCGTCCTTGAAATTTGACAACTTGAGTGCGGTCTTTAAGGTAAGAATGGATCCAACTGAGTAAACGACCAGTAATTCCAAAATTACGAAGCTTGCCAATCAAAACTTCATGATTTACACGATCAAATGCTTTGCTAAAATCTGTATATATTGCATCAATCTGGAGACCCTTTACTATCTCACACAGAATACTTCATGTCATGATGAGGAGATTGGTGGTAGTAGATCTATTTTTTCTGAACCCATGCTGCTCTTCATTAAGCCGCGGCTCTATAATAGGGGAGATCTTGTTGCAAAGTATTTGTTCAAAATGCTTTGGAATGGATGATAATATAGCAATACCTTTATAATTTTGAATACACCGTTTATCATTCTTCTTATGTATTGGTATTAAGTAAGAAGATTTCCAGTAAGAAGGAAAGATGCCACTAGAGAGTAATTTGTTGAAAATGATGGAGAATGGCCTGGTTAATTGGTCTTTGCATTGGATAAGAAAACTAGGAGGAATAAGATCGGGGCCAGATCCCTTATTGGCATCCAAATTGGCAATCGAATGAGCAATTTCTTCCTCAGAAATTGAAACTTCGTTAATCAATGTCGTTGGAGCCATTTCCGAAACGGGATTTAATGGGTTCTCAGGGTTACAATAAACTTCTTGAAAGTAATTTGCAAAAAACTCACAAATTTGCTCTGAGGAACAAGAAACTGAATCCTTGAAAAACATAGATGAAGGGTAGCCTTGAGTCTTACGCTTGGTATTTACAAAATCAAAGAACTTTTTTGTGTCTTTAATAATATTTTCACCAATCAAATTAACATATACTTCATATTCTTTTCGAGATTTTGTTTGAAATTTATTGGCAAGCTCATTATATTTTGATTTGATATCATTGCTGACATCTTTCTTGCTTTTGATCATTCTATAATATTTGTTCCTTTGATTTCGTAAATATCTAAGATCACCATTTAACCCAGGTTCAGACAGTTAAGCTTTTTTCTTAATTTTAGGTACATACTTTTTGACTGCGTCAAGAGTTATTTGATAAAAACAGGATAACGCTTCTTCAAGATCTAACGTCGAAAGTATACCAGTCCAATCAACAGCGAAAAGATGTTTATCGATACTTTCATAATCAGCATTGCGAAAGTCGTATACAATTGATTCATTGTATGAAATAGGGTTAGAAATGTCAGGAGTGGAAATATCAATATTAAGTGCAGAGTGATGAAGGCTGTTACAAAAAAGGTTCTCTTTGTCATCAGTTTGATTGACCACTACATCGTCATATGCGTCAGTAAAAATTAGGTCTAACCAATTTCCATTTTGGTTGGGTTTTGGAGCGATTTGCTGCAAATCGTTGCCATAAAAAGTGCTCATCAAATTAAAATCCTGACTATCAAGAAGATTGATTGGGAAAAGACGATTTTCGACTTCGTCATTTACGAATTTCAGATTCGGTCGATTAAAGTCTCCAGTGATAATTATTATATCATCTTCTTTAATAGATGCAGTTAGCGAAGAAATGGTTTCGATGACTTCGTTTCAGATGATTTTGGAAGAATTTGGAAGGAACTTAGTACACGCCAAGATAGAGGCTAAGCTTATTTGTAGATAAATGAACCACTCTATGCTGGAATAATGTATATGAAGTGGTGCTTATGAGCTCACTTAATAGGGAGTTGTGAACTGCAACTAACACAGCACCTCCTCTTGATTTTCCAGTGCTGCGAAAGTCTCGATCGTCTCTGAAGATGTTCCAATCACTGTCAAGAATCTCTTCATTTTTATTTGCATCATTTAGCCAAGTTTCTGTCAGAGATAGAATTTTAAAGTGGCAAGATTTTGCGTCAAGGAATAATTGGTTTAATTTCGATCGGATTCCACTGCAATTGTGGTAAAATAATTTAAGGCTTTGCTGAACAGGCTTCTTATTGGGGACGAAAAAATTTGTTGTGTTGTTCCCTAGTCCTTTGAAGTGAGGAGATGTAGTTCGAACTTACATGCGACGCAAATGTTTCAAGATCTTTTTTCGCTTGATCTGCCGTGACTCCCAGCTCTTCATGGAAGCGAAAATACATTCCTCGAAGAGAATCAAAATCCACAGGGAGACCTTCTCTTTGTATTATGACCTTGAGACTATTCTTTGTTTTTCCATCAATACATGTTGTATCGGGCGCTATATGCATGTATGCCAAAAAGAGTCGTACACATTCATAGATTTTGTGATCTCTCCATCTCGACAATAGATACTTATTTTCTAAATCAACTCCAGAGTTGATCGTGACTTTTACTGATAGTGGGCAAAGCGGGTCTAAAAAGGATTTATTGCTATCTTGAGGAACAGACTGTGGAAGGCGTATTGAGCCCAAAGAAGATAGTACTTGAACCTCGCCACGGATGAAATTTGTATATTTCGATTATGGTTGAGAGGGTTTCTCCGCCATGGCGAGGGTTCTAATGGACTTAGAAACATTTTGGTCATCGTCCGACTCTAAGTTAACTATTTTATGTGACACGCTACTATTGTAAGAGTCGTCTTGTGTTGCCAATGCTACCTTATTTGTAATAACAGCAGTACCTTGCAATGAGTTAGGTGTTAAGGATAGTTCAGAAATAATCATGGGTAAAGTTTGGTTAGTACAATTAGAAAGATTAGTGGATGTACATACTTTTTGGTATTTAAAGCTAGAATTAGGCGATGTTGAGCTGCTGATGGTTCTCCACTGCTTAAATACCATACCATTCCAGGAGTAGCTACCGCTTCTTTTCATCATGTTGGAGAACAACCAGGCATATCTCGATGGAATGAAAAGTTTGAATCGGGGCTTACGTTTGTTCTTCTGAGGCATAATTTCAACTTTGCAACCTTTGATCATAAGGTCGTTTCCAATGATCTCCTGAATTTTAGTTGCATTCCAGTTTTTCGGAGCTTTCTGCATGAAGAAAATTCTGTACTGTGACTGACCATTTGTGGAACATAGGTCATTATTTGAGTTCACACGATTTAGCCGTTCAATTCTTTTCTTCCAATCTTCTTCCGACCAGAAAGTTTCCAGTTTATATACAAGCTCCGATTCTGGAGCGGATAAAGGTGCCTGTAGTGATTCTTTCGATTTAGTCGTTGTTTTCTTAGGTAAGTTTTCACTGATCGGTTCACTTGATGTCGTTTTATGTGAATTTCCAACAATCGTGTTATGCTGACTAAATCGCTGCATCCCTTCTGCCATTGTGTTTAAACTGTCCTCAATCCTTCCCACCTTAGACAGAATCTCCGAGTCTTCCTTCTTCGAACTTCCAACTGACGCCGCGATATTATTGAGAATCGCCTCATGTTTTTCTACCAGCTTCAAAGCTCTTGCTTGAAATAACGATGATTTCTCGACATATTCATCCTTGTTGTGTTGTTGAATGGTAAATATATTTTTCCGAATTGACGCAATTTGATTTTCAAATATTTCAAGAGCTTTATATATCTTTTTATTGCTGTTCGATAATGTAGTCGCTAAATCATCGAAGCTGCTGGCCATTTCTACAAAACTCTCGTCATTGGCTCGAGACTGAGAGCGCTGCCGTGAAATCAATTGATTATTTTCTTCACTGAGTTTATCGATGTGTATAATTACTTTGTCATACATGGCTTTCAAAAGGTATTCAAAACCTTGGCAGTCAGAGCAGATGAAATGGTTATCCATGTAGGGATGGTACCAATCTTTTGGGGCATCCATGCACGCTCCATGTAATTTACGATTACAGAAAGCACTGCACGTAACATATCTGAAAGTATTGTCAAATGCAATACAATTCGGCAGACTGCACTTTACACTCATTACATATAAAAATGTTCCACGAATTACAGAGTAAAAATTCTTTTCCCCAGTCAAGATCAGTATAAAAAGTTCAAATTTTACTAATATGCACACAAAACATTTTTTTTTTCACAGTCAAGGTCAGTATAAAAAAAAATCTAAATGTTACAATGTGATTTTAATAACTGGGGCACGATAAAAGTTCGAACTGCAAATTGCGCAAAGTTGGCTATTCAAACTAATTGAAACTTAACTATGAAGTCGGAATTCCTAAACAATTAATGAATTTATACCGCACAATATATGCGCACGTCCGCTCGCTTCGATATGATTGAATCAAGATATATATATATATATATATATATATATATATATATATATATATATATATATATATATATATATTTATATATATGTGTATATATATATATATATATATATATATATATATATATATATATATATATATATGTATATATATATATATATATATATATATATATATACATATATATATATATATAGATATATATATATATATATATATATATATATATATGTATATATATATCTATGGGAAATAACGAAATTTGTGACCACGCTAGAAGTTGCAATTTTGCTCCGATTTTCGCAAAGTTTTCAGGAAAGGTGTATTAGGTAAATAACTCAGTTAGGTTCGTGAACCAGCTATATCGGCCATGCAAAAACGAAGTGGCGGCCATTTTAGACGAAAAATTTGATTTCTGTTCTGACCAAAGTAAAGCTCCGATCCGGGTGAAATTTGGTACAAATAAAACATCGAAAATCGGTACGGCAGAAACAAAATGGCGGCCGCTCAAAGGTCGATAAAGCGTGCAAAATTTTGTTGTTGTAATAGTGTTCAAAGCATTTAACAGATTTTTATGAAATTCGGCGATTCGATAGAAATTATAAGTATCTAAAGAATCCCGTGAAAAAACTGAAGGTTAGGTCGCAAGAAATGAAATTGCGGCCAGTTGAAACTCATAACTTCAAAGGCTTCTAAAATTCGCAATTTTTGACCCGACATATATGAAACTTGGTTTCAACATAGACATTACTAAGGTCTACAGACTTAGATATTTTGGTGATCATTCATATGCAAATTTCAAAATGGCGGCGGTTTAAATATGCGTTTATTTCAGGTTTTTGTGGCCCTCTAGCGGTCACATTTTCCAACGGATTTTGATGAAACTTGAGATTATGGATCTCTATACTATGTTCTTGTATTTTGCAGGCAATTATTAAAATCTAATGAAAAATAAAAAGTCGAAAATTTAAAACCTAAAAAATTGAATTATTTTGCCCTGTCTAGAGTGAAACTCCGATTTGAACGAGATTTGGCACATTGATTAATGAGGTCCTAGCACACAAAGATTTGAAACAGTCCAAAATCAAATGCATGCATTCAAAATGGCGGCCCCCAAAGGTCAGAAGGCAAGCGCAATTCGTTAATTTAGTAGCAACTGATAAAATGCATTTTTTTCATGGAAACTTTTTAAATGGCTTAACTTGAAAGTATTTATAAATCAGAATATTTTTTAAATATTCTAAAATATTTTTTAACAATACCCTAAAAAATTATAAAATCACGACTTGTCTGTCTGTCCGTCCGTCCGTCCGTGTATTCGTGCGTCACTACAAGTTTTCTCTCAAGCCACATGAGCTGGAATGAGGAAATTTTCTACGTAGGTCAAAAGTGGTGCCTCTTGAAATTTGAAGTGTAAGAAAATATTTTAAAGTGTTTGAGGGGGTCTCCCCATACAGGGGGTGATATAAACATTTTTTTTTTATTTCTGTAGCCCTCTAGCAGCCAAGTTTCTCAACGAATTCCGATAAAACTTGAAATTATAAGTTGTTAAGGCAAGCTTATTTAATTTAATTATGCAAATCGGATGACAAATAAAAAATTCGGAAATTCACAGCTTAATATTTTTAGCAGCCGTTTTCAATAAGAATTCAAAATGACGGCCCCTGATGGTTCAGAAAAGAATCGAAAATGTATATATTGTCGCGTGTTATGGTTCGCGGCCAATTATTTTAATGTTCCGGGAAAGTGAAAACGCAATGTCTTTTAATTTAAGTTAAAAGAGTTTATTTAATTACAAAAATGCACAATAATCCATTTAACACTTTCACTTATTTTTAATTTTCACTATTAAAAATCTAACACTTTTCCATAAATTTCTTATCGCAATTGTCTTCTAAATCACTTTACTATTACGAAAATCACTTTTCTATTACTCGAACAATATCGCTTCCCACACACTTTCGCAGTTCTTATCGCGGTCGAATGAATGATCCCTCCATTCGTTCCGCTCGCTTTTATATACGGTCTCTAATCATTCAACTCAGTTCTCGTACATTGATGAATAAGCGGGAACATTTCAGCAGCGTAATGAATGGGCAGTGACTCACTTTCAGATGTTGATAATGCTTGTTGGGTTCTCGTGGTTTCGAGTAAATTCATTTGCTGATGTTCTTAATGATTGTGAAAACAATTGCGACAGTAGCTCGCAGAATTATTTGCGCATGTAACACTGCCCCCACCTCAGTTCTTTTCGCCCCGAAAAGATGTGTCACCAGTTGTAGTCAATTCTCCCTGGGTGTAATATGGGGCAAGACGGTCCAGATGCACGATTTTCATTTTGGCTCTCGGCTTACGATGTTCCTGTATTCGGTATACGACGTCGTTGATTCGCTTTGTAACTTGGTATGGTCCCTCCCAATTATGTTGCAACTTTGGAGACCTACCCTTTCGCCGTTGCGGGTTATATAGCCACACCAAGTCATCTTGCTGGAAGCCAGTAGAATTTGCCTTAGATCATACCTGGTCTTCATGCGGTCAGTAGCCGATTCGAGGTGTTCTCGCACTGTCCGATGTATCTGGTTCAACCGTTGTCTTAGATCACTTGCGTACTCCGAGATCATTTGGGATTCTTCAGGGGGTGTTCCGAACTTTATATCGGCTGGTAGACGAAAAGTCTTTCCAAAAATGACTTTGGCCGGGGCTTGGCTCGTCGATGCATGTTCGGCAGCTCTGTACGCCATTAAAAATAGTGGGATATGTCGGTCCCAGTCCCATTGGTTCTCGTCAACCATTTTGGCTAGGTGTTTATTGAGCGTGCCGTTGAAACGTTCGACCATTCCATCGGATTGGGGATGCAGCGGTGTTGTCCTCGTTTTCCGTTTTCCCAGCAGCTCGCACCTTTCGTTAAAAACTAGTGACTCAAAGTTTCGGCCTTGATCCGAATGTAGTTCGCAAGGTACACCGTACCTACTGACCCAATTTAACACTAGCTGTTCAGCTACAGTAGTTGCTTCCTGGTTGGGAATGGGATAGACCTCGGGCCACTTGCTGAAATAATTGGCTACAACCAGCGTCTATCGATTTCTCCATTCAGATTCAGGAAAGGGACCTGCGATGTCAACAGCAATCCTTTCAAACGGTACCCCCACGTTATAGGTTTGCATTTGTCCTCTCAGTCGTCGCTTTGGGCCTTTGACGGAAGCGCAAATTGTGCATCTGCGGCACCAGTCCTCTACGTCTTCTCGAGCGTGGAGCCAGTAGAACTTTTCCCGCAATTTCGCTAAATTCTTGTTAACACCAAGGTGGCCTCCCGAGGATCTTTCATGCATTTCCTTAACCACATTGTGGATTCGGCTTTTGGAAAGTAAAGTTTGCATCCTATAGGAGCTGTCATCCACCGTTTCCCATTTCCGCTTGAGTACGCCCCCCTCCACCTGAAGGGAGTTCCATTGTGCCCAATAGCTTTTCAGGGTTGCGCCATGCGTTGAAACGTCTTTCCACTCAGGTCACCCAGTGGTCTCCTTCCATACGAGCAATGGTCCGATGTCTTCATCGGCTAGCTGGGCATTTCGAATCTCCTCCGCTGACCAACCTTCATCGAATTCGGCCGTTATCACTCGCAGATCAACGGTCGGCTCCTTTTCCTCAATCCGCCGGCAATGCTTGCAGTTAGCTGGACATGGATGACGAGTTGGGGCGTCAGCATATCCATGAACTCTGCCCTTGTGAAGTAGTTGGGGCCTCACTAGGTCTGGTCGAATAGTCGATCGGGTTGCGCCAGTGTCGTTTGTTATGGTGCAATGTTCTTCATCAACTTGACCAGGAAGGCATCTGTCTGCTTCTCCACGATGTTGCTTTGGCACGGTGATGGTGGTGCTGGGGATGTCGATCCTCCTAGCTAACGTTTGCTCCACGAAGTTGGCCCTTGCAGTTTGATGGGCCTCCATTCTAGGCTCCTGACACGCTCTGGATCTCCACCATCCTGGGCAATAACTCCGTTTTCTTCGCTTCTTGCAGTCTCTTTGCAGGTGCCCCTTCTGACCGCAATCCCAGCATCTAGGCGCTCCATTTGCCGGTGGCCCTCGCTCATTTTTCACGCGCTCACACCTGCACTCGTCTGCCACTACCTCACGGATCCGGGCAGTGGTACGAGTCACATTTTGTGTTGCCTCAAAGTTAAGACTGTAAATCAATGCGTCCTTAACCGTTTGCTTTTGAGTTAACCGCACGGATTGTTGCAATTCCTTGTCCTTTGAGGCGCTGATGAATGCTTCTGTTGCTACGTCATCTCGATGTTCTGAGTCGTACGCTGGGTAAGCCAAAAGTGGCAGTCCCTCAATGTCTTGTGCTAGCTGCTGCAAGGTTTCACCAGACTTCTGCATCCGATGCCGTAGCTGTGCCCGGTAAATCTGCTTCAGATGATCGTCTCCATAGTGCATGTTCAGCGCATACATTATTGCAGCCGGGTTTGAATGCAACTCAACGGGGATAGTCTGCAAAAGCTCGGCAGCTGGGCCTCTTAGAGCAAGAATTAATGCAGTTGCTCGTTCCTGCTCATTCCAGTGATTTATCCTAGCTGCGGCTTCAAACTGGATTTTGTAAATACTCCAGACCGTTTGCCCGTCGAATATTGGTGCTTGCACATTTCTAGATGAGCTTTGCGCTGCGGTTATAAGTGGGGCTGGTGATGCGGTTACTACTGCCTTCGCTGCTTCCAAGTCCTTTTTCACTTTTTCTATCTCATGGTTGATTCTCTCCTCGACCTGGCTGATCTCAAGGTTGATTCTCTCCTCGACCTGGTATACCTTTTCCTCGACGCATTTAATTTGGCTGTTGAGACTACTGAGCTCCGCTTTTATTTTGGTTGACTGTTTTTGCAAATCCGCCTTGATTTCGATCGCTTGTTGGTCCATTTTTGCTGATTGTTCATTTAGCTTCGTTGATTGTTTATTTAACTTCGCTGATTGTTCATCTAGCTTCGTAGTTAAATTGGACGACTGTTGTCGCTGCTCTTGCTGCATCAGCATCAACATTTGCATCAGCGCATTTTCTGGTTCCTTTGGTTTCGCTGTTTCGGCTTCACCACCTTCTGCGCCTTTTTCTGCATCTGTAGGCTCACCTGAATCCAGATACGCACCTTCCGACTCAATCGCGTCACGCAAGCGTGCAATCAGTGTGGTCTTTGTACCTTGCGTAGCCAGGTTTCGCTGTTCCAGCTCTTCCTTAAGCTCCGACATGGTCAATTCATTAATTTTTAAGCTTAGGCTACGTGGCATTTTTAATGTTTCTTTAAATTTTACTATTGTGCACTACAAAAATGTTCAAATTTTCACTTTCAAAATTTTAATCGCGTGTTTTGGTTCGCGGCCAATAATTTTAATGTTCCGGGAAAGTGAAAACGGAATGTCGTTTAATTTAAGTTAAAAGAGTTTATTTAATTACAAAAATGCACAATAATCCATTTAACAATTTCACTAATTTTTAATTTTCACTATTAAAAATCTAACACTTGTCCATAAATTTCTTATCGCAATTGTCTTCTAAATCACTTTACTATTACGAAAATCACTTTTCTATTACTCGAACATTAGCTATTTGAGCTATTTAAGCCAAAAAGTTATCACCTTTGTGTGGTAACCACTGTGAAATGTATAAACAGCAAATGTGAGAAGGGCGAAACCAGTATAAATATGTTTATAACAATTTAGTACCCGCCGATTTTCAATATGTGATCCATGCGTGTACATTTCAATTTAATTAGCAAAATATTTGCGCCTCTATGAAGGGTCTCCAAATACGAACGGCGGCAGATTCTTTTTGTGAATAAATACCCATGTAGTGCCACGAAAATTGCAGAAAGAAGCCCAGTAGAAGGCAAGCCCAATTCTTTTTCGAAACCCTAGCGCTACATATGAGAAATTTACTTTTCCGGCTGGTGCTGCCAACGGGGATTTTTAAATATTAGTTTAGTTTTGGTTTAAGATTTACAAGATCTTATAATTTTGAGATTTAGAATGATTTATCTAAGAATTTCTAATGAAACTGAGTTATTTTCTTATCATTGTAGATCTCATAGTAGTATGATTGATTGAATAAATGTCGAGATTAATAAAAATATTATTTTTTTAACTACCATGTACAAACAGAATGCCCTGGCACACTTTGAAACAACAACGCATGTGCGTGCGAGGAAGCTTCTAGGAAATCAGGGCACGGGAGATTTATTTCCCTATTTTTCCTAGATACTGTGGGTCACAAATATCTCAAAATTATAGGAAATATGGTGTAAAAGAAAAAAATTACATTGGTGCTGAAAGGGCTACAGGTTCGCTAGGATATGCATGAAAGTTTCAAGAATGATAGGTATCGTGAATATCTTTGATAATTGGTTTAGCTAGCGGTATCAGTAATCATAAAACAAAATAGTGGCTATTTTAAATGCGAAGATTGAATAATTTTGAGTTATTTTGCTTCAACTTGAACGTTTAAGATGCATACTGTTAACACTTGATTCAATTTAATGAATGACTGAAGAATAGTACCTGCAATTAATACTCATATGTGAAACAAGTCGAGGAGGTAGGAGAGAGTTCTTTACAGAAAGGCTCTGTAACCGTTCTAGAATTCGAAAAAAATGTCTGATGCCATGAATCGATGATTTGAACTATTTACCCAACACTTATTTAAACAATCGTTAAGGTTCATCCAAAAGATGCAGAGTTTAGTTCATAAGCGCATAGTAGCTAAGATTTTGCTCCATATCAAACAATTTTTCTAAATGCTCAGCTCATTGAACATATTAAAGTGAACCCCTTTTCCTTATATTTTCATGAAAATCCGAAGAAAGAGTTCCTTGGTCGATTTGAAATATATATTAACTAGCAACATGTGTTATTGTTTTTGTGATTCCATACAATTAAAATGACGATAACTCACTGGATTATCATTTGATTTCCATGAAATTGCGTAGCCAGAAGGGTCTTATATTAACTTACATAAATGTATAACATTAAGAAATTTAAGGGCAACGTTTTGATTTTCGGGGGAAAATGTGAAGTTTACAAATCATACTATTATTAACAGAGCTAAGTGAATTTTGATTTCTGAAGTATTTATTGCCCTTGGACTCAAAAAACTTATCTTCGTGATTTTTCAGATGCACGGCTCAAAGGTGTCCAATCGAGAGGGGACGGGACACAAATATTGTTCGAGCATTTTGCATCGCCCGCAACTTTTAATACAAAACATGACTTATTTTTCAGATTCTGAAAGTGCTAAGACATTTCATTCGGTACCTTTCTTGACTACATTCAATAAAAAAATCGTTATAACGGGGGACCCCCTTAAAAATTTTGATATATTTGATAAGACCTAAACTTTTGATAGACCACCAATTCTGCCCTTTTTACAAAGTTTGAGCTTCGTAGCTTCTATAATTTCGGAAGAAAAGACAGACGAATGGAGGAACGGACAGACAAACGGACGAGTGGACAGACGGACAAAAAGCACGGAAAACTAGTAGGTTTTTGCAACATTTCTACCTAGTTCCAATGACAAATAACTTGGAGGCTGAATTTCATTGAACTTTGCTAACAGTAGTAATATTTAAAATCGGATTAAATTAGCCACTTAAGTAGTTCTTTAAAATATTATCTTATTCTATAAGTTTCAATAAAATTTACCGACATTATAACCATTTGAATCTCCTCCGATTTCAACAATTATATTAGATTTTTCTAATACATGGGCTCTCCACCGAACCAAACACTACACTTTTGATTGAATCTTCTCCAAATTTTCAAATCAAATGAATAACAAAAATACTATTTTAATATTCTGGCTTGACACTGTAGTTTTCTATCACATTGCCAAATTTCATCAATATTTGTTCAAAGGTTTGCTCAAAACTGCTGTAACAAAATTTTGCACGGTTTTCGAACTTTGGGCGGCTGCTATTTTGTTTCAGATGGTATGGCTTTGGATTTTTATTGTAAGGTTTATCGCCCACTTGTATGAGTCTTTGTATCAATTATGGTGTCAATCGGAGTTGGTCGGAACAGAACCCACGGATTTTCATTTAGAACAGCCGCCATTTCGTTTTCGCTTAGGGAATTTGAATGATGAACAATACTAGCCAAAATATTTACTCAACACATCATTCTTTAAAATTTGAAGAAAATTGACAAAAATTGCGATCTCCAGGGACAAATTTCGTTATATCTTCTATATATGGTATATGTATACAGTGATTAGTTTCAGTGGGAACACAACAAAACGGCGTTCCCTTACCTCCCAGGAGTGCTGGAATGCAATGGAATGCACGTAACTCTCAAATTAAAAACTTTTTAAATTGTAGGTACGATCAATTTTAGGCTCGTAAGCAGATAATAAGCGCCCTAACAAGCGATTGTGATGCACCGCATCAGGAAGGGAGGTCTGTCATCTTGTCGGCACCACGCAATAAAAAAATAATACCCTCCGCCTACCCCCTCCATTTCTTCATCGTGCAATCGCCACCACACATACATCACAGTGACAGTAGCAACATTGATCACAACATAGGTTACTTGACGCGTTTCAGTCACAAGTTGTACTGCATCCCATAATCATTGTTTTGTAATCAGTTCGTTTTTGAATTGCAGCTCGTTGTTTGTGTTTGTTTATGCTTACAAGTACTTGTGCAGCTACAAAAATATAATACTCGAGCAATGATCAACAGAACAATTTTTGATTTCTTTAAACCTAAGCCTAACTTAGGGTTTCTTAGGTTTCTAAGAAACAAAAAGTTAATATAAATAATAAGAAATGCAGTTCAGAAGTATCGGCTACGACTCCAATTGCTGACCAAGATCAAAAAGAAAGCGCAATCGGAATCAAGGCGGATAATTACCCTTCAACTTCCTCATCGGACAAAGCAGTATCCATTTTGGTGGGATTGAGATCTGATTCAGACAAAGCTAAGATTAGCAATGAAGATAGTGATTATGAACACCCAGTTAGTTGGTCTCTTGAACAAATTGTTGAATTCAAAGCAAAAAAACGATGGCTAATTGTGAACAAAGAACTAGGTTGTAATATTTTTAAAAACGTGAGTACTCTAGGTGGCGAGAAAACAAACAAACAAAATTAGTGAGGACTGAAGCTACGGAGCTATTACCACTTATGGAAACAATAAGAAAGATCAAAAATTCTTTCTCAGGAAAAATATGTTTTTAAACCGTGGGTCTCGAGCTCACTCTTTAGCTGAAAAAATATTCAATGAAGTAAAGAAAGATAAAATGAAGAAAGCCATTACTTCTATGTATCAGGAGCAGCAGATTGTTATCGAGTGCGTTTCCCGCATAGCTTATAAGCAGGCCAAACCAAGTAGGCCATCTTTTGAGTTTGAAGCAGAAATCGATCTTCAAATAATCAATGATTTGGATATGGGCCGAATACTCCATTCAAATGTTGCTTGCTCCAGCATAGTTCATCGTATTTCTGATATAATCAGACATATTTAATGGCCTGATCAAATCAGACTTTAAATTTTCACTGCTTTTGGATAAAGCCACTTCAGTTTCGAAAAAAAATTTTTTGGTGGTTTCTATCAGATCTGTTTTAAAAGGAATGCAGGACCCGATGACAATGTTCCTAACACTTTTTGAGCTACATAGCACAGCATCAGCTGGTATTTTAACAAGAACTTTTAAATCAGTTACCAGCATTAGGTCTAGCTTTGATTTCATAAAAGGCATTATGATTTCTCTAACTGGTGATGATGCATCAGTACTACTAGGCAAAACATCTGGTCTTGCTATGCAGCTTACTGGAACATTACCCAACCTGTTCATTTGGCATTGTTTAAACCATCGTTTAGAGCTTGCGGTGCACAATCCGGCGGAAGAAGTGAAGTAGCAACATGTTTTGTTACTCTCCAAAAAAAAAAAAAAAAACAGAGAGTTGGCAGGGGTTGCTAAAGGACTAGAGGAGTTGATTTTAAAAATCGGCCGTGTTTTCGATACTTCTTGGGTAGCCTCCAGCTTAATGGTAGTGAAAGCAGTATGGACAGATTTTAAAGCTTTGTACAATTATTTTTTAAGAAGCATCTGAAGACAAGCAACGGGATTCGAAACAACGTTCGACTTACAAAGGGCTTTGTAGTACACTGTCATCTACAACTTTTCTACACAACCTGGCGTTGATATACGATGCTTTAGATAAGTTAGCGAATTTATTCTTACAGCTTCAGAAATCAAGCCTTAACTTAATCCAAGCTCACAAGTGACGGAGCAATGCTAATAAAAGTGTTTGAAAACCGAGTTGATAACATGGGCATTGGAAGCCAAAATTGCTATAGACAATATGAAGTTTCAAGATGTTGAACTTTGTGAAAGAGCCAAGATTCCGGTTATTCCATGAAAACAGTTCTACCAGAGCGTGATCCACCCCATGTATTGGACAGAAGGCTTATCTATCACCTACGGAGAACACAAGATCCATTGAATCTGCAATAGATTCAAGACTAGCAGTTCTCGGGATATAATTAGAGACTTCAGACACTTGAAGCAGGGACTGAAGCCTACGTTAAGCGGAGAGAAAGAGAAACGTACTATTCTTGAGCAACAACCCTCGTTTAAGAAACTGATCTCAATCATAAATAGTATTGCAGTGTCCAATGCTGAATGTGAACGTGGGTTTTTTGCAATGAATTTAATTATGTTTCCTTTAAGATGTTCCCTCTACATCAGCATATATATATATATATATATATATATATATATATATATATATATATATATATATATAAATATATTGTTACATGTCCAAACAATTCTGCGAGCAACTGTTGCAATTCTTGTCACAACTATTAACAACATCATGATCAACCAAGAAAAGAAAACGAGTTTACTCACAAGCACAGGAATGGACCAAGTAGATCCATGATCAATAGCTGAAACAGACGTCAATGCGGGAATTCTGAATTGCTCGAATATTCCAGGAAGTTCTCGTCTGAATATTCGCCAATGCATGAGAAATGGATCGGATGACTAGAGACCCTATAAAAAGCCGAGCTGAATGAATGGGGAAGAATATTAAAACCACGATAGTAGAAACTGCGATAGTATGGAGCGCAAATTAAAGGCGATATTGATTGATATAAAGACAGTTGAAATATAAATTTATAGACAAGTGAAAAACATTATTATAACCAATTTTTGTAAAATAATGAAATTAATTATTATGCAAATAAACTCTTTTAACTGAATCTAAAAGACAGTTTGTTTTCACTTTCCCGGCACATTAAACCTATCGGTTGCGAACAATAACACGCGATAATTGTGTCAGAAGTGAGAACAAATATTTCGAAAGTGAAAACTTTTAAACATTTTTATAACGCACAATAGTAAAAGTTAACGTTGAAACAGGTAGAAAAGCTGAAACAATAAAAATGTCACAAATCCCAAATTTAAAAGTTAATGAATTGACCATATCTGAGCTTGAGGAGGAGCTGGAACAGTGAAATCTGGCTACACAAGGTACAGAGGCCATACTGATTGCCCCTTGTGTGAGGTGATCGAGGTGAAAGGCGTACATCTGGATTCGGGTGAGCTCTGAGATGCGAGAAAAAAGCAGAAGCACCGAAATCAAAGGAACCAGAAAATGCGCTGATGCAGCAAGAGCAGCGACAACAGTGTTCCAGTTTAACTACGAACATAAATGAACAGTGAGGTGATCGAGGTGAAAGGCGTGCATCTGGATTCGGGTGAGCTCTGAGATGCGAGAAAAAAGCAGAAGCACCGAAATCAAAGAAACCAGAAAATGCGCTGATGCAGCAAGAGCAGCGACAACAGTCTTCCAGTTTAACTACGAAGCTAACATAAATGAACAATCAGTGCAGCTAAATGAACAGTCATCCAGTTTAACTGCGGAGCTAAATGAACAGTCATCTAGTTTAACTGCGAAGCTAAATGAACAATCAACGGAGCTTAATGAAAAAACAGCGAAGCTTAATGAACCATCAGCGAAGCTGGACCAACAAGCATTCGAAATCAAGGCAGACATCACACAGAAGCTGGAGAAACGGTCAACTGAAATAAAGCGGAGCACGGTAGTCCGGCCAACCAAATCAAATTCTTCGAGGAAAAAGTTTACCAGGTCGAGGAGAGAATCAACCATAAGATGGAAAACATGGAAAAGGAATTGGAAGCAGCGAAAGCAGTAGTAACCACCTTAGAAGCCCCGCTTATAACCGCAGCGCAAAGTACATTCAGAAGTGTGAACACACCAATTTTTGACATGCAAACGGTCTGGAGTGTTTACAAAATTCAGTTTCAAGCTTCCACTCGGACAGACCGCTGTAATGAGCAGGAACGAGTGACTGCACTAATTTGGGCTCTAACAGGCCCAGCTAATGAGCTTTTGCAGACCATCCCCATTGAGTTGCACTCAAACTCGGCTCCTACAATGAATGCACTCGACATGTGTTATAGAAACGATCATCGAAAGCAGATTTATTGGTCACAGCTACGGCATCGGCCGCAGAAGTCTGGCGAAACACTACAGAGCTAGCCCAAGACATTGAGCGACTGGAGTTTTTGGCTTACCCAGCGTACGACCCAGAACATCGAGATGACGCAGCAACAGCAGCATTCATCAGCGCATCATAGGACCAAAAATTGCAACATTGCATGTGTTTAGCACAAAAGCAAACGATTAAGGTTGCATTGGCTTATAGTCTAAAATTTGAGGAAGCAAAAAATCTCACTTGTACTGCTGCCTGGGTTCACAAGGTAATGACAGATGAGTGCAAGTGTGAGCGCGTGGAAATTGAACAAGAGCTGCAGTTAAATGGTACGCCTAGATGCTGGAATCGCGAAGAGAAGGGGCACCTGCAAAGAGACTGCAAGAAGAGAAGAAAACTGAGCTATTGTCCAGGATGTGCAGATAGGAGGAGATCCAGACCGAATCAGGAGCCCAGAATGGAAGCCCTTCAAACTGAGGGGGCTAACTTCGTGGGGCAGAGGTTGACAAGAAACAAAGACTTCCCCAGCATCACCATCACTGAATTAAGACTACAACGGGGAAAAGCAAACTTATGCCTTCCGGGTCAAGTTGACGGAGAATAATGCACCATAACAATCGATACTGATGCAACCTGATCAACTATCCGACAAGACCCAGTAAGGCAGCAACTACTTCACATGAGCAGAATTATCTCACTTTGGACAGCTACGAGAGAAACTGCACCTGTGCATGGAACGGTCAACCTCCAGATGCAGTTGGGAAACCTGGCATTTCCTGGTCGCAAACATTATGGATGACTGCATTCTCGGAATGGATTTTGGACGACCACATGGAATCACGTTGGATTTGGGCAAACGGGTATAGACATGGTGGAATGTCAAAGTATTGATGGAGGATCTCAGTGTTCAGATTACCAAGATGAATGTGTTAGTATGTGCTGACACTGATGTGCCGAAATCTTCCAAGAGCATTGTATGGGTCAAGCTTGATGGTGATTCTGGAGACCACCGATCTTATCTGATAGAGCCAACGGAGCCATCGGCATTGCGCAGTTTGATTGTAGGGTGAAGCCTTGTAAGATCTATAAGGAACGGATACGTGCCGGTTAGACTCCTTAGCACCGCAGGCTCAACCACGAGCATCAAAGGGGGAGACGTCATCGGCAGCTGCCAACCTGTTTCCACCATCACTTCTTTGGGAGCTACTCACGACCATCATTGGAAAAAGGGGCAAGACATAGTTAAAGCCCGGGAATTTATGTCTGCAATATTGAAGCAGGTCAAATTGCCAGTGCAGCTATTCAAGCGAGCCTCTGATCTGGTCACCCAGTAAAGTGAGATCTTCTCAACCAGCACGGATGACCAAGGCCGAACGAGTATGATAACTCACATCATAGATGCACACGGAGCCCAGCCGATTTGAAAAGCACTGAGATGTCTCCCTATAGCCAAGCAAGGAGAAGTGAGCACACTGATCTCGGACATGGAAAAACAAGGTGCTATTGACCATTCTGCCAGTCCATGTGCCGTGCCAGAAAGTTTGGCAAAGAAAAACGGTGGTAGCACTCATTTTTGTGTCGACTATAGGCAGCTTAATGACGTCACTAAGAAAGATTGTTATCTACTTCCACCTATAGATGACATCACGGAAACTTTAGCCGACGCAAAATGGTTTTCTACACTCAACCTCGCGAGTGGCTACTGGCAGGTAGAAATCGACAATAAGGACCGGGAAAAGACCACATTTTTTGCTGGGGCCGGATTGTGGCAATCTTCGGTGATGCCATTTGGGCTTTGCAACGCTCCAGCCACCTTCGAACGCCTGATGGAAGCCTAACCTGGACAGCCTGTTTAATGTACCTAGATGACATCATTGTTATCGGGAGAATGTACGAAGAGCATGTGCGGAACTTAGAGGAGGTTTTCTCCCGATTGCCACCGGTGAATCTGAACCGTAGTCCTGACAAGTGTACCCTTTTTGCAGCTGAAGTAAAATACCTGGAACATGATCAACCAAGAGTCAGCAAAAAAGGTCAAAACAGTCCCTGAGAAGATTGATTGAAGAGATGAGGCAAACAACCGTGCAGCAGCATACAAGTCTGCCAGGAAATGCCTTCGCAAATTGATCTGAAATAGCAAGGCTCAATGTGTTTTTTTGCGGTAGGGAGGTGAATGCTATTTATGCATAGAGTGTCGGACTCCCATAAGGCTTGCTGTTGGCAAGACCTAGTGGACAATGTGAACAAAGATCCGTGGGGCCTTGGCTACAAGCTAGTTATGCGGAAGCTTGGTGCCCTAGGGTAACTTTATAAACACGATGCAAAAAAGATGGACGAGAGAGTGCGGGTACCCTTCCCCGTCCGCGTTGACGCTGTCAATGGTGAAACAGCAATCGAGTGTCCACTCTTCACACAGCCGGAACTGGAAGAGGCAGTCCTGTCGTTGAAAGTGAGGAAGGCTCCAGGTCCAGATGGTGCTCTAGCTGAGGTGTTGCGGCTTGTCTATCATCATTGCCCTGACTTGCTGCTCAGCACATTCAACAATTGCATCCGGGACGGGACTTTCCCGATACGATGGAAGGCGGTGAGGCTCGTGCTGACCAGCAAGGGAAAGAGGAATCCCGAATCGCCGTCTGCACATCATCCGTTATGCATGCTAGACACGGCTGGGAAAGTGCTAGAGAAACTCATCAAGGGAAGACTCAATGACACGATTCGTGCTGCTGGGGATATATCTCCTCGGCAGTACGGCCTCAGAGCAGGACGTTCTACCATCGATGTGATTGCATCCACAAGGCAGCGGCATATAGTCGCACCAAGTGGCGGATCGTCCTGTTGGTGACACTCGACGTCAGGAACGCCTTCAACTCCGCTAAATGGCTGGATATTCTGGATACGCTGGAAAACTCTTTTCAAGTTCCAGAATATCTAATGCGGCTTTTGAGGAACTACCTAAAGGACCGAAGCCTGCTCTACGACACGACATGGGGCCAACGAAGGATGGAAATAACATCGGGTATTGCCTAAGGATCTATCTTTGATCTGAACCTATGGAACGTGTCTAACGACAGGCTACTGAGACTGGAGATGCCAGATGAGTCGCGCTGGGTCAGCTACGCGGATGATTTTGCGGCACTGGTTGCTGGACGCATCGTTGAACAGGCGCAACTTAGGCTAGGTATGCTAATGTGCCAAGTGAGGAACTGGATGACTGCTCGCGGGTTCAGTTTAGCACTGGAGAAAACCGAAGTGGTCATCTTGACAAAAAAGAGAATCCCTAGAGTAAGGATGATCAGTATTGGAGACTTACGAATCGAATCGAAGCCATCGGTGAAGTACCTAGGGCTACTGATCGACTCGAAGATGAGTTTTTCTGAGCAAATCAGGACAAGGGCTGAGAAGGCTGCTTTGGGAATATCGCCTCTGAGTTGACTTATGGCCAACGTAGGGGGACCCAGCCCATCAAGAAGACGCCTCTTGATGAGTGCTGTAGGGTCAGTGCTACTGTTCAGAGCAGAAATATAGGGCGATGCTCTAACTAAGGAGATATACCAAAATGGTTTGGCACAAGTACAAAGAAGAGAAGCACTGAGGATTGCATCTTCGTATCCGACAGTCTCTGATCCGGCGGTGAGAGTTATTGTAGGCGTGATACCTGTCACCCCCTTGCTAGAGAGCACCACGCTATTTACCTGCGCCGAAACGAGGATGCGAGGGAGATGGTTGTCCACGAGGAGAGACAGCACTCACCCAATGATTGGCAGCAGTCTTGGGTGAATCGCACGAAGGGAAGGTGGACTGCGCGCTTCATCCCGGATGTAAACCATGGCTAAATCAAAGGCATGGTGGGACTGACTTCTATCTGATGCAGCTTTTGAGAAGGCATGGGTATTTTCAGTCTTCCCTGCACAAGATTGGTTATTCACGGTACCCCGATAGTCGAGTTTGCCCAAGAGAAGAAGACAGTATCTGCCATGCATTTTTTGCGTGCATAAAATGAGACAGCCTGTGAAAGAACCTCTACAGGGAAACGAGAGAGCTTACCCCGGATAATATACAAATGGAACCAGGTGGCATATTATGTTCGGGCAGTCCTAAAAAAAGGGAGTCACAACAGCCGGGCATTGGGGTTGGGGGATCGCTTGTCTGGCTCTCCCTCTTATCCTCTCCTCTGCTGCTAGAAGGGGGATCCCTCAGCTTGAAGGCCCGTCACGGCGTAACAAGACGAGACCTGGCCCGAAGTAATGTGTCAAACGGTTCTAGGCTGTGTTTTTAGAATGACAGGAGAGGTATTTAGTGGGTAGTCCAGTTGCCTTCTTGCGAACATGGGAGTTTCACACTCTGTGCATCAATGGCATTCACCTCCCAAACACAAAAAAAATTCTAGGTTAAGATAAACGGTGAACTAATGATCAGCTTTATAACGGGATTAGGCTTAAAACAAGGGGATGGACTTGCCCCAATGCTCTTTAATATTGCGGTGGAACATGTTGTCAGGAAGATATCAGCTGAAATCTCAGGTACACTAATGTCCAAATTCATGCAATTGGTAGCATATGCTGATGACATTAATATTATGGTACGTTTGATTTTAGATATCAAAGTAGTATTTCTGAGTCTAGAATCTGAAGCAAATCAGATGAGCCTACCAGTTAGTGAAACTAAAACTAAATTCATGACTCAAACGAGGAAGAAAACTCTAGTTCGATAAATCCTGAACGTAGGCGACTGCAATCTTGAGTGTGGACTAGTTTGTGTATCTAGGTGCCAACCTGAATAGAAGAGGCGCCGAAAAGTGACTGGAATACCCACTAAACTGACAAAGGGGGGACAAGATTGGACATCGCATAGAAACCGCAAATAAAGTATTGTTACATGTACAAATAATTCTGCGAGCTACTGTCGCAATTGTTTTCACAACAATGAAGAACACGAATTCACTCGAAACCACGAGAACCCAACGAGCATGATCAACATCTGCAAGTGACGTCACTCCATTCATTAATTTTCTCGAATCTACCAGCTAGAACATTCGCCAATAAACGAGAAATGGGTGAGTAGGTAGAGACCCTATATAAAGGCGAGCTGAATGAATGGGGGGATCATCATTCATTCGACCGCGATAAGAAAACTGCGATATAGTGGAACGCGAAGTAAAGACAATTGATTGTTTGAGTGCAAAGTGTGTTTTGTAATAGTGAAGTGATTTAGAAGACAATTGCGATAAGAAATTTATGGACAAGTGTTAGATTTAAAAATTAAGCGAAAATTAAAATTAGTGAAAGTGTAGATTGATCATTGTGCAATTAAATAAACTCTTTTAACTTAAATTAAAAGACATTGCGTTTTCACTTTCCCGGAACATTAAAATTATTGGCCGCGAACCAATAACACGCGACAGTGGTGTCGAGAAGTGAGATAGAAAATTTCGAAAAGTGAAAACATTTAAACATTTTTAAACTGCACAGTTGTGAAATCTAACGTAAAAACTGTTGAAAAAAAAAAAACAAAAAGCCAATACAATAAAAATGCCACGAAACTTGCATCTAAGAATCAATGAATTGACCATGTCGGAGCTCAAGGATGAGTTAGAACAGCGAAATCTGGCTACGCAAGGTACAAAGGCCACACTGATTGCACGCTTGCGCGACGCGATCGAGTCGGAAGGCGTGAATCTGGATTCGGGTGCGCCTAGATGCTGGAATTGCGGAGAGAAGGGGCACTTGCAAAGAGACTGCAAGAAGCGAAGAAAACCGAGCTATTGTCCAGGGTGTGCAGCTAGGAGGAGATCCAGACCCAGTCAGGAGCCCAGAATGGAAGCCCTTCAAACAGAGGGGTCGGGAAACATGTAAGAGCCAACTTCGTGGAGCAGAGGTTAGCTAGGAGGATCGACAACCCCAGCACCCCCATCACCGTGTCAAGACTACATCGTGGAGAAGCGGACTTATGCCTTCCGGGTCAAATTGACGGAGAACACTGCACCATAACAATCGACAGTGGTGCTACCCGATCGATTATCCGACCAGACCTAGTTAGACAGCAACAACTTCACAAGGGCAGAATTTTCTCACTACGGACAGCTACGGGAGAAACTGCACCTGTTCATGGAGAGGTCAACCTCCAGATACAGTTGGGAGACCTTGTGTTCCGACATAATTTTCTGGTCGCGAACATTATGGATGACTGCATTCTAGGAATGGATTTTCTCCGACCACATGGAATCACGTTAGACTTGGGCAAACGGGTATTGAAATGGCAGAATGTCGAAGTACTGATGGAGGATCCCAGCGTCCAAATCCCCAAGATGAATTTAGTGGTTTGTACTGACACTGATGTACCGAATTCCTCCGAAAGCATTGTATGGGCCAAGCTTGATGGTGATTCTGGAGACCACCGATCTTATCTGATAGAGCCAACGAAGACATCCGCATTGCGCAGCTTGATTGTAGGACGAAGCCTTGTAAGATCTTTAAGGAACGGATATGTGCCGGTTAGAGTCCTTAACACCGCAGACTCAACCACGAGCATCAAAGCGGGAGAAGTCATCGGCAGCTGCCAGCCTGTTTCCACCATCACCTCTTTGGAAGCTTCTCACAACCATCATTGGAAAAGGAGGCAAGACACAGACAAAGCCCGGGAATCCACGTCGGCAATATTGAAGCAAGTCAAATTGCCGGTGCAGCTATTCAAACGAGCCTCTGATCTGGTCACCAAGTACAGTGACATCTTCTCAACAAGCCCGGATGACCAAGGCCGAACGAGTCTGGTAACTCACGTCATAGATACACAGGGAGCCAAGCCGATTCGACAAGCACCCAGACGCCTCCCTATAGCCAAACAAGGAGAAGTGAGCGCGCTGATCTCGGACATGGAAAAACAAGGCGTTATTGAACCTTCTGTCAGTCCATGGGCCGCGCCTGTAGTTCTAGTAAAGAAAAAGGATGGTAGCACTCGCTTTTGTGTCGACTATAGGCAGCTCAACGACGTCACTAAGAAAGATAGTTACCCGCTCCCACGCATCGATGACATCATGGACACTTTAGCCGACGCAAAATGGTTTTCTACACTCGATCTCAAGAGTGGCTACTGGCAGGTAGAAATCGACAAGAAGGACCGAGAGAAGACCGCATTTTCAGTTGGGACCGGATTGTGGCAGTTTGTGGTGATGCCATTTGGGCTTTGCAATGCTCCAGCCACTTTCGAACGCTTGATGGAATACGTGCTACGTGGTCTAACCTGGAAAACCTGCTTGGTGTACCTAGATGACATCATCGTCATCGGGAGAACGTTCGAAGAGCATGTGCGGAACTTAGAAGAGGTTTTCTCCAGACTGCGACTGGCAAATTTGAAACTTAGTCCCGACAAGTGTACTCTTTTCGCAGCTGAAGTAAAATACCTGGGACATGTCGTATCAGCAGAAGGGGTCAAAACAGACCCTGAGAAGATTGAAGCCGTGAAAAGCTGGCCATCACCAAACAACAAACGCCAACTACGAAGTTTCCTGGGTCTGGCAACCTACTATCGAAGATTTGTCAAAGACTTTTCCAAAATAGCCAAGTGTCTCCATCAGCTAACCGAGAAAAATCGTCCGTATGTCTGGAACGAACAATGCCAGATAGCCTTTGAGACCCTGAAGGAAAAGCTGTGTGAATCACCCGTGCTGGCGTATCCGAAACCCGGAAAAATGTTTGTAGTTGACACTGATGCAAGCAACGGTGGTATTGGAGCTGTACTCTCCCAGCAGATCAATGGCGAAGAAAGAGTCCTCTCGTATTACAGTCGAGTTCTTTCAAAAAGTGAGAGGAACTACTGTGTGACGAGGAAGGAGCTATTGGCTATAATAGAGGCCACCAAGCAGTTCCACAAGTACCTATATGGCCAGAAATTTGTTCTTCGAACGGACCATGCATCGCTGAGATGGGTACTTAACTTCAAAAACCCCGAGGGATAAGTTGCGAGATGGATCGAAAGATTGCAGTCGTACGACTACGAAATTGTTCATCGAAAGGGCGGAGTTCATGGAAATGCTGACGCCCTATCTCGTCGCCCATGTCCAGCTAACTGCAAGCATTGCCGACGGATTGAGGAAAAGGAGCCGCCCGTTGATCTGCGACTGATAACGGCCGAATTCGATGAAGGTTGGTCATCGGAGGAGATTCGAAATGCCCAGCTAGCCGACGAAGACATCGGACCATTGCTCGTATGGAAGGAGACGACTGGGCGACCTGAGTGGAAGGACGTTTCAACGCATGGCGCAACCCTGAAAAGCTATTGAGCACAATGGAACTCCCTTCAGGTAGAGGGTGGCATACTCAAGCGGAAATGGGAAACGGCGGATGGCAGCTCCTATAGGATGCAAACTATACTACCCAAAAGCCGAATCCACGATGTGGTTAAGGAAATGCATGAAGGATCCTCGGGAGGCCACCTTGGTGTTAACAAGACCTTAGCGAAATTGCGGGAACGGTTCTACTGGCTCCACGCTCGAGAAGACGTAGAGGACTGGTGTCGCAGATGCACAATTTGCGCTTCCGTCAAAGGCCCAAAGCGACGCCTGAGAGGACAAATGCAAACCTATAACGTAGGGGTACCGTTTGAAAGGATTGCTGTTGACATCGCTGGACCCTTTCCTGAATCTGAATGGGGAAATCGATACACGCTGGTTGTAGCCGATTATTTCAGCAAGTGGCCCGAGGTCTACCCCATTCCCAACCAGGAAGCAACTACTGTAGCTGAACAGCTAGTGTTAAATTGGGTCAGTAGGTACGGCGTACCTGGCGAACTACATTCGGATCAAGGCCGAAACTTTGAGTCACTAGTTTTTGGCGAAATGTGCGAGCTGCTGGGAATACGGAAAACGAGGACAACACCGCTGCATCCCCAATCCGATGGAATGGTCGAACGTTTCAACGGCACGCTCAATAAACACCTTGCCAAAATGGTTGACGAGAACCAATGGGACTGGGACCGACATATCCCACTATTTTTGATGGCGTATAGAGCCGCTGAACATGCGTCGACGGGCCAAGCCCCAGCCAAAGTCAGTTTTGGAAAGACTATTCGTTTGCCAGCCGATATAAAGTTCGGAACACCCCCTGAGAAACCCCAAACGGTCTCGGAGTACGCAAGTAATCTACGACAATGGTTGAACCAGATACATCGGACAGTGCGAAAACACCTCGAATCGGCTACTGACCGCATGAAGACCAGGTATGATCTAAAGGCTAATTCTACTGGCTTCCAGCAAGATGCCTTGGTGTGGCTTTATAACCCGCAACGGCGAAAGGGTAGGTCTCCAAAGTTGCAACATAATTGGGAGGGACCATACCGAGTTACAAAGCGAATCAACGACGTCGTATACCGAATACAGGAACATCGTAAGCCGAGAGCTAAAATGAAAATCGTGCATCTGGACCGTCTTGCCCCATATTACACCCAGGGAGAATTGACTACAACTGGCGACACATCTTTTCGGGGCGAAAAGAACTGAGGTGGGGGCAGTGTTACATGTACAAATAATTCTGCGAGCTACTGTCGCAATTGTTTTCACAACAATGAAGAACATGAATTCACTCGAAACCACGAGAACCCAACGAGCATGATCAACATCTGCAAGTGACGTCACTCCATTCATTAATTTTCTCGAATCTACCAGCTAGAACATTCGCCAATAAACGAGAAATGGGTGAGTAGGTAGAGACCCTATATAAAGGCGAGCTGAATGAATGGGGGGATCATCATTCATTCGACCGCGATAAGAAAACTGCGATATAGTGGAACGCGAAGTAAAGACAATTGATTGTTTGAGTGCAAAGTGTGTTTTGTAATAGTGAAGTGATTTAGAAGACAATTGCGATAAGAAATTTATGGACAAGTGTTAGATTTAAAAATTAAGCGAAAATTAAAATTAGTGAAAGTGTAGATTGATCATTGTGCAATTAAATAAACTCTTTTAACTTAAATTAAAAGACATTGCGTTTTCACTTTCCCGGAACATTAAAATTATTGGCCGCGAACCAATAACACGCGACAGTATATTGCTCCATACTTCCCATTCTAACGTCCAGAGTTGTGCACAAGAAAAATAAACTGCACATTTATGAAATACTCGTCAAACACGGATCCTGACGAACAAATCCGAAAAGGGAGTGGACGTATTTAAACGCAAAGTGTTCCAGAAAAACAAAAAACGAAGTAAAAACTTCATTAAACGATGAGTTGTATGACCTATCTGACGATCCACCTGTTTTCTCTTGCGTAAAGTTACGTAAGTTGCAATGGGCGGGGCATGTAGAAAGAATGGAAGAAAACTGACTACCCAAAAGAACATTGATAGGTAGAGCACAAAGTAGACGTCTAGCAAGGAAACCGAAGAATCGATGGGAGGACACAATAGAAGCTGATAGCAGATCCTTGTTGAGAGCAAACAACTGGTGGACAAGGTCGCGGAACCGTGATGATTGTAGAAAATTAGTCGTGGGGGACAAGGCCTGGCTTAGGCCGCCGCACCATAGATGATGATGATGATCTGTAATTATAGTATGATAGCTCTGGTGTACGAGTATGAATTCGGCATACTTTATTTTGGACGATTCAGATGTCTCAGCGATTATAGGGCTGCGGAAGCTGCAGTGGGCTGGCGACATGAATCGTATGGACGAGCAATGGATGCCCAAAAATGTGTTCATGGTATGAACTGAAGGGCAAAGACCTGTGGGGAAATTGAAGAAACGCCAATCTGACTCATTTGATGAAGACAGTCCATCGCTGCTCGAATTTCAAAATTGGAGAACGTGGTCAACGGATCGAGACAATTGGAGGTGCTTCCTCCAGGAACTGAAGGCCCGAGAGGGCTGTAGCGCTATGAAGAAGAGGAAGAATACGGTAGCTTTATCTGAAAGTCCTAATGATAGTTAGGAATAGTACGTCTATGCCAAAGACTCTGTTCGATTTCTTGATTAATTTTTAAGGCCAATCATTGTAGTATGAAAAACCTATTTAATTTAAGTTACAAATACAGATTGTTAAAATGTAAAAGCCACGTAGAATACTTAACTTTGAATGAAATGTTCATTAACGGTAATTTTTCTGCATTAATTTAACATTTGTTACACCTGTACCGAGAACTACTTCTAACCGCTGAAAGGAAAAAGCACCTTAATTACAGCGCACCAAATATAGAACGATTTATAACATCGTAGAATGTTATGACACCTTTCATCAAGTGCCAGGTTGTGGTCATGGAAGCTGAACATCTATTAACCACGAGAATCCCTGAAAAATGAACTTCCTAATCACTTTAGTGTATCTACAATGAACCCGTTAATAACCGACCGCAAACTAAATACCCTATTAAATATTTAAAGATTTGCCATTTCCCAGCTGAGACTGTCCGGAACCGCATCTTTGTGCTAGGTGAAAGATATTATGAAAGGATGGCGGGTCTTCTATGTTTCTGTAATGGATGCCAAGCGCAATTTCGAGGATCTGATGATGAGCGTTAAAGTGAAATATTTTCGTTAGCGTGGACGCTATTCTTATAATATATTTAACATATTCCTTCCTCATCTCCACTTGCCGTGTCGAAATTGTCAAACCAGAAAACCAGCTCAGGATAGTTAAAGCAGACTGAAAAGAATCAGTCGTTATGTAATGCTTTTAAAAATCCTGAATATATGATTGAAATATTTTCAATGACAGTAAATAACATAAGCCTGCAAGGCAAATTGAATTTTTGGGGGCAGCCAGGAAAATGTTGAGTAAGCTGTAACTACTTTTCCACCGATATCTCTAAACCATTTACCTGTTCCTCCGTTCAACAACATTTGTTGTGTTGCATCGTGCTGAGAAGCCTGGCGCACTTCCTTCCGGTGTCCTTTCATAACGTTTTTAATATTTCATGAAAATGGCAGCTGACTAAATCCTTAGACGAAGTCATTTCGTGGAAAGCTAAAATGCTTCCTGTGATTTAGCTTCAACGCGCAATACACAGAGAACAGCAAAGACAGCGCAAGGCGATGACGATGAAGGACGCACGTCCCGTTCAAACGTATGAACGACAAGCACTGTTGTAGGTTGCATGAAAATTTCATAGTGCACATCTAATGGAAGGCTTTCAGCGCTTAATACGTTGAAATATAATACTTAATGGGATTTAATTAGCGAAAGGATTAAATTCATTGAACATGAGACTTCCAGTTTCAAAAAAGTCCGGGACAAACTGTAATTCGATTTTCATCATTATCTATAGAACGATACAGATTAGATGTTGAAGGACGTTTGATGCGGTTTTAATTAAGATTTTGTCTTTGACGGCACAACTGACAGAATATGTGACTGTAAAAAGTACTGAGCTGAAGTTGTTTCTGAAAAAATGTATGCTGAATAGTTAATAGCATGCGTGAATGATTCCTAGTATTCTTGTCAATATATATTAATCCTCTTTATCCTGTAAACTTCATGACCTTTCTTACTGCCATTCATAAATTTGTCAGTAAACAAGAGCTACAAAGCAAAACAAAAGTTTTGTCTTATTTCCTGACAAACAAAGTTTTTGGATTTACTTATCCGATAAACTAACAAAACAATAATATGATGACATATGAGCAGACAGCTAATGTTCTGAGCTTTAGGTTGTTTTTGCGTTCTTCCTGTCATTGCAAAAGAGAATATCGAGATGGTAGGAGACAAACAAGAAAATTTATATTTATCCTTTTCAACATTTGCTTCCGATTTGTAATAAAGATTGCGATAAGCTTTCTTAGAAATCAGATTTTGGGATAAGTCAAAGATCATTGTGAAAGCAAATTGTTCACTGATAACGAAGTGAATGAGAAAATAAAAGAAATTAGAGGGAAATTTTTATATTAGTGGCTTGAGATAATGACATCATAGCTTACTGGAAAGGATTTGAGTAGGTTGTTTACATGTTATCGAAACACCATTAAAAAATCAGCGTTTTGAGAAAAAAGGAATTTCAAATGTATTTAGGCTTTTAATGTTAGACTTGAATTTGCAGAAATCAAATTGACAGAAGTCAAGTATACAAGAGTATGCTCCTGTAAGAAGCGTTTTACCTTCAACTTATTATTTATTATTATTATTAATAAAAGTTACAAAGTAATTAAAATTACAATATAACAAACGTCTTAAGCGCTAGCAACAAAGGCCTTAGGCTTACATAGATATAGTTTTTTTTTTTAATTGAATTTAATGGGAGATATTATTTATAATTGGTAGTAGATTAAGTTATAATGTAATTTTTAATAGATTGAGTAATGTATTTATGTTCCTTATGTTGGCTTCAGAGGTTGTTGATATGTATGTCATCAAATCATGTTCTACATTACAGCGAGTTTTGGATGATCTTACAATTTCGCATTCAGCTAGCAGATGCTGGACAGAGATGAGATGATGATTGCACAGTGGACATGGTTCTGGTTGCTTTTTCTCTAGTGTTTACAGAGGTTGAGCCCCATAGAGGGCTCCAGCCATTGAAGTCTCCGTAAATTTTTCTGATGCTACGATTGTTGCTGCTATTAATTGAACTTGATTACGCTCGTTGGTATTTATAATTTCGTGTTGTATGGTTTTTTTGATGAGTAAGGCAACACCATGTTTGCCGTGTGTATTAAGGGGCGAATTGTAGATGTAAGCTTTATATTGCATCGGTGGGAAGATTTGTTCGTTGTGTTTTACGTGTGTCTCTTGTAGTGCAATGATGTCGTTAAGATTCCACTGAAGTATCTTAAGGACCATTAGAAAAATGAGGGGCTGCACTTGATTTAAACATTATTTTTTTGTCAATAAATATGTTAGGTGAATTTTGCTCTTCAAAGGGAATTGTGATTGAATTTGGGTTTAGTTTATTCGGAATTGTAGCTTTTGGTTCATTTGTAGTTGTTTGCATTTGTGTTGCAGTTTCGATTAGGTGTGTTGAAACACTTTGCGGATTTGATGAACTTATATCTCTGGGGTTATGAATATTTTCACTTGTGTTAGAATTTGATTTGTGTGGAGGAGGGGTAGTTTCGGAGTTATGTACTATAGATGTAGTTGTATTATTGATGTTAATGAGAGGCTGTGGTGACACTCTATTGAGTCTTAATTTTCTATTTTGAATTGCTAAACCTAGGGGTTCTGTGATTGTGGTGGTAATTGCGGGAAAATTATTATTCGTTGTTTTGTTAATATTTTCTGTAGCTACCCGAAACGAGCATTTGTTCAATGTTTTGTACTCTAGTATGCGTTGTTTTTTTGTGTATGTTGGACATGCTTTATTAAGAGCGGAGTGTTGTTGTTTGCAGTTGATACACTGAATACTATTGCATGGGATTGGATCATGTATTGGCTAGGTGCAGATATCGCAAGATGCGGGGCTTTGGCAGTGTTTCTTGGTGTGTCCGAATTTGAAGCAATTTTTGCATTGTAATGGCTTTGGAATGAATGGTTTGACTTTCACGTTAATGAAGCCGACTTTGATTTCTTTTGGAAGGGTGTATTCGTTGAACGAAAGAATATGTAACGGAGTATTTTGGGATCTTCCATTGGAAAATTTTGTAATCTTTTGGCATTCGATTACCTTTTGCTGACTTAGACCCTCAACTATACATTTTTCATCTAAGTCTGTTAGTATGGGTGCATAAATAACACCTTTTGTTGTATTCAATTTTTGGTGAAGGTCGATGGATACATCACAAATACCAGGTAAGGTTTTTACTTTGCAAAGCTTAGCTGCTTGTAGCTCATTTTTCGTAAGTAGGAGAATACCGTCTCTTGTGAAATTGATGCTGAGTGGATTTGAAATAACGGAATTTAGAGATTTAGAAAGAAGAAATATGTTATGGGATTTTAGATTCTTATTTGGAATTTTGCTTTTAATTAAGACAAACTTTGGAGAATCACTCTTATGGGGCGCCGCGCACTGTAGCTCGGGGAAGTTAAAAACATCATGGGAGGGTGTTTCACGTTGTTTTTCTTTTTTATGTGGGGAGCTTTTAGTGATTTTATTTACGGAGTCCAGAATCGAATAGTAGTTTTGTTTTCGCCTTCCTCCGGAGTCGGAGGCCATGGTTAAAAAGGGCCAGTCAAACACGGTATTAGTTAAAAACTGTGCACAGAATCACACTGGAAGTAGGAAAACAGGGGGAACCAGATAGCACTCTACACCAGAACTTTTCGCTGCGAACAATAACCAACTTGACCGAAAGCGAACCGTTCAACAGAAGCGCTGGGTACGAGCTGTCAACTTATTAAATGAAGTCATTTATGCTAAGGAATTGATGAAAAACTCAAGAAATTCTTCGTAACATGTACGCGTATATCAAATAGTTTCAAAGCAAAGCAATTTTTATTCCATTTTGAAGGATCACTGTTTTTGGCAGTTGATTACTTTCAGGAGCTGGCTTCTACCTGCAGTCTTAATCAGCAAGCAATTAATACCTGACTTTGATCGACCCGAAAGTCGTTGCTGAAATCTCTTTTTACCTTGCAGGCAAAGGAGTATTGAGGTGGGGTTCGGGACAAGGTTAACCCAAGAGAGGACTGTTGTGCCACTCATTCACCCGAATACCTTTTCCCTACCCCGTGAATAAAAAAAACAAGTTGGGTAAACAGACCTACGCTCATGTCAGAAGGGTTTTGTATTCAATTTTCAAAATGCAGTCACCAGATTGAATAAAGTCAAGAAGCATGTCAATTACGATTTTATTAGAGAAAATATGAAATTCGAAGATCATACTATTATTAACAAAATTTGAACGAATTCAGACTTCTGAGGTTTTTGTTATTGTTATACTCATAAATATCTCCCTTGATAATTATTTCAGATGTCCATTCGTGAGGGAGGAAACACATTTTTTATGTATTTCCCCCCTGTGCCCCACTGAAGCAAAAACTGGCAGTTTAAGAACTGTTTTGAAAAGGTCGCATGAAAACTTTCATTTCATACTCATATCGGCTACGTTTGATGAATTTTTTTTTCAGGGGCTACTCTCCTGTACTGTTATCATCGATTAATGGCCAATTTTTTTTCGAATCCTAGAGTTATTACAAAGCCCTTTTGCTGGGAGCTCTCTCCCGCCTCCTTGACTTGTTTCAATTATGGATTAATTGTACGTACTCATCTTCAGTCATTCATTCAATTGAATCAAGTGTTCAAAGCATGCACCTTAAACGTTGAAGTTGGGAAAAAATAACTCAACATTATTCAATCTTCGCATTTAAAACAGCCACTATTTTGTTTCACGATTACTGATACCACTAGCTGAACTGATTCTCAAAGATATACATGACACCTATCATTCCTGCAATTTCCATGCAAATCCTAGCAAAACAGTAGTGTCTGAGTCGGTAAAAAGCGCATGTTGTTCCATAGCCATATGTTGCCATAGTAATACATGCAGCGCATATTGTTCCACAGTAATACAGGAAAATTCAAACCGCTATAACTTCACTAAATATGATTCAATCTTTATGAAACTTGCAGAGTAGATTAATCTTATAAATAGTCATCTATGTGCTGAATTTCATTGAATTTGAGGGTACCGTTATTCAAGAAAACATAAAATCGATACATCATACTATTACTAACAAAGTTGAGTGAATTGCGACCTCTCACATATTTGTTGTTGTTGTACTTATCAAGGCCTACATTCTTGATTTTTTTCAGATTTTGCGGATCACAGGTGTCCTATCGCGAGGGGGGGGACACACAAATTTTTCGTGTATTTCCCCTCCCTGTGCGCCCCTCGAAGCAAACTTTGCCAAACTAAGACCTGTTTTGAAAAGTTCTCATCAAGACCTTTCATTTGATACCCATATTGGCTACCTTCAATGAAATTTTTTTTTCGGGGGGTCACTCCCCTACATGGGGAGACCCCCATTAAATACCTTATAAAATTGTTTTGTAAATGTATTTTGAAGAGAACACCACTTTACACCTACATACAAACTTTGATGCTTCTAGCTTAAGTAGTTTCCGAGAAAAACTGCTGTGACACACGGACGGACGGACGGACAGACGGACAGACAGGATCCGATTTTAGAAGGATCTTGTAAAATTATTTTACAAAACCCTAAAAAGAGTTACTCCCTGAACTCGCTATTCCCGAAAAATAAGTCCCAAGTTGATATTCCGGGGGAAACAAGCACCTCAAAAGTGCAATGACGCTCCGGAATATGGCAAGGGATGCATACATTCCAACGCTAAGTGGAATTGATAGAACAAGCCACTAGGCTTTTATTCTCACATGCGAAATTCACTGCACTACACCTCAAAATGCTATATACCTACTACCAAAATCCTCTGAGTACTGTTAAGAACCATAGTATACTCAAATAGTAACCACACTCCATCAACCCTCCGGAAAAATCCGAACACAAGCCGAACAACAAGCCATAAATCTTCGGTAGCAGGTAGACGGTAAACGCTGATGCGAGGAATGGCGCGAATATAAACATATGCTTCGATGAGAGATTTCAGGGCTACCAGAGCTAAAAAATCAATAACATTGCAGAAAAACAAATTCGTTCCATGCAATCTTTTAGTTTTTTATTAGGATCTGGCAGCACTGCTATGTTCTGAAATGCGTAAAAGAACATGTGCGTCGGAAATTTTATCTGCATTTTGCTTTGTTTCTTGAGCGCGCCAAAAATGGATCAGCTGTAATGCCCCGGATCAGCTGTAATGCCCCTGGGAAAATTCAAAAAGTGTGCAACACAGGGTAAATGAAAGGTGTGGCTACTATTTGAGTATACTATGTTAAGAACTTAGGCCTCAGATGCAAATAAGGTTACATCTAAGGCATCTTCCTGGAAAATCCTGGCAATTTACAAGTCCACTTTGCACGCTGCCACACTTCGTGAATAATGCCCCTAACTTGGTTGTACCAATTGTTGTAATTCTCAATTTGTCCAGTCTCAGCCACATAGCCCGTAGTTTCACTAGCTATCACTAAAGGAGACCCTGTATATCAGAGCTTGGTCTCTTTTCACTGGTAATTCAAATCTTTTTCCGTTAACCGCTCTAGGCCGCGGCAAATTAACTTTTCTTTCCTATAACACCACACGGGCGTTCCGGCAATGACTCCCAAAGTTGCCATATTGATTTCAAAGATGGTTTTATTACTTTCCATAGTAGTGTGATATCAGTTATTTTCTGAACGCGTTGTAGGTATTAGGGGTAATGCAGTTAATTTTCAATTGAAAGATTTTTTTTTTGCTTTTCCGGGAGGAGAGGAGAAGGGGTTAGGATGAACATACATTTCACGTACAAAGTTTGGAGCTCCCATACTCATGAGCGACAGAACTACCCACTAAACAACTTTCCTATAAGCTTCAGAACGTAGCCTGGAACGATTTGACATATTTATTTATTTATTTATTTATTGTAATATCTATATGTACAGAGTAAACTCCAATTATAATATAGACAAGTAAGAAAACAATGAACAAAGGCAAAAATTATTAATAATAAAAAAGCAAAAGAATGTATATTAAAAACATATAAAAGCATAAAGGAATTAATAATCCGTTAATAGTAAAAATTAAAACTTAATGAATAAAAACTAATTCAAGAACATCCCGTTTTAAACGAGATTTGTATTCGTAAAAAGAAGAAGGTATAGGACCAAGACCACGAATGTTGTGATTGCGGGGTATCCGAGCAAAAGGCGAGTTAAAAAAAATCTCGGTTCAGGCGAACGGGATATTAAAGATTACTCATACGTTCAGGAGTAAAGGCCGATACATTGTCGCACAAAGCTGGTGGCAAAATATGGTAATAAAGTTTGTACAGGAGGCATTCATCCAGGAAGATCCTGCGAGATAATAAAGAGGGGAGCTGTAACATAACGAGACGCTCACTATAGGAAACGTTTGCAATCTGAAATTTGAAAATAAGAGATCTTGTGAATCTACGCTGCACTGTCTCAAGCGCATCAATGAAAGAACGCTGATGAGGGCACCATACTTGAGCACAATCCTCTAATAGACTACGAACCAGCGATAGAAATAGATAGGTTCAAGACCGTATATTACTGAAGCCTTTAGAGGTTCTTAAAATAAAACCAGACATTTTAGATGCCTTCAAAACAATATAAGAAATGTGGCGATCAAAGCGGAGCTTATTGTCAAAAATTACACCAAGATCTTTATGAGTGGTAACTACCCCAAGAGCAGTGCCACTGATCAAATAAACAAAAGAAAATGGAGATTTTTTACGTGAGAAAGACATAAGGAGACATTGCTAATATTTAAAGGAAGGAAGTTAGAGCTGCTCCAGGAAACAAGATTATCTAGGTCTGCTTGCAGTCATCTAGAGAATGAATAATTTTGAAAATTTTCAAATCGTCAGCATAGATAAGCGACGAAGAGTTAAATAAGGATGGCAGATCATTTATGAAAGCTGAGAATAATAAGGGACCAAGTATTGACCCTTGAGGAACACCAGACTGAGGACAATAGGAGGAAGACTTACAAGATTTATACGTTACCACACACTCACGATTATAGAGGTAGGTGTATAGCCAGTGGAGAAGGGTCGAGCCAATATTTAATGCCTTGAGCTTGTTCGGTAGAAGACCATGGTTGACAGAGTGAAAAGCTTTTGAGAAGTCAGTATAAATAACATCTACTTGATTCCTTTGATCTATAGCAGAAGCCACCGTATGAGAGAAGGAGAGAAGATTAGAAAGAGTGGATCTGCCTTTGATAAAACCGTGTTGCTGAATAGCTAAATTAGGAAGTAGAAGGGAATATAAGTTATTATAAACTTTGCGTTCAAAAATCTTACCAAAAGAAGACAGAAGGGTTATGGGACGGTAATTTGAGATTGCAGCTTTATTCCCAGCTTTGTGAATAGGAAAGACAACTGATCTCTTCCAGAAAGTTGGAAAAGCGCCGCAGGCCAGGCTATTGTTGAACAGAATTGATAGCGGTACGCATAAAGATGAAGAGAGAGCTTTGGCGAAGATGTTTCGAATACCATCTGGACCGCTACTGCCGTATGTATCTAACTTATTAAGAAGCAATTCTACTTCAAGTGGGCTAATATAAGAAAAAAAATCTGTTGGCGAGAATTGTTGGAAAAACTCGACATTGAAAGAAGATGTCTGCTTAGCATCAAATGATGAAAAATATTGAGCAAACAGCTCACAAATCTCTTCATTAATTGACGTTTCAATGCCTTCGTGAATCATAGAGCCAGGAAAGTTATTGCCATTTCTTAGAGACTTAATGTAAGCCCAAAATGGTTTCGATTGGTTATTACATATTGAGCCTTCCACATACTTAAGATAATCTAGTTGGGTTTCAGTTATAAGTCTTTTAGCTACCAGTCTAAGCCTTCTGAATAGCTGCAAATCCGAACACAAACCACTTACTAGAAATGCTTTCCGAGCCCTATCCTTGGCTTTTAAAGCTGCTGCAATTTTTGTATTGAACCACGGCGCATCTTTACTTTTTTTGGGACGGACTGTAGGAGTATGTACTGCTATTAGAGAGTCAAGAAAGTTATAGAATTTACGTACAGCATCCTCAATATTTAGATTACATAAAAAAGAAAACCAATTGACAGAGCAAATCTCTCTTTCTATAGCTGAGTAATTTGCTTTGTTGAAGTTGTATCGAATAGGAGTGATACTCTTTCTAACGGATTCTAAGTCCACAGATATCACCAGATGAAGAGGAGGGTGATGGTGGTCGGAGGCAACTTAAGACTCGAAGACTGAGTCCAAAAAGAGGGAAGATTTCGGAAAATTAGTAAAGACTAAGTCCAGGATTTTATTGTTAATATTTGCTGTGGAATTAAATTGTGAAAGGGAGCAAAATGAGATGAAAGAAGAAAGAGAAATTGAAAAACTGTCACTACAGAGGATGTCAATATATGACTCATTCCATGAGATGTTAGGAAGGTTGAAGTCTCCACAAATCAAGACAAAAGCGAAAAATCTTTCATAGACATAAACAGAACTATTACAAGGGATATAAACAGAAAAAATAACTAGTTTTATGGCCGGAGATAAGGCAACGGTAGCCGCAATACATTCCACAGGTTGGGAAGGGTCAAAATTTGAGCAGAAACTTGAACTGAAAGATCTCCTGACTCCGACAAGAACACCACCTCCGTCCAATTTACCAGAGAGTGAGCGGTTATTTCGGGCGAGGACTCGTTTTGCTACGCCGCGAGGTACTTTCAAACTAGGGAATTCCGCCTAAAGTGGAAAGAAAGGGAGGAAGAAATATTGCTGGACCAGTGACCAGTGACCTCAGACGTTCCCGGCTGTAGTGGGTTAATTTTTAACCGACTTCCAAAAGAAAGAAGGTTATCAATTCATCGCGTATATTTTTCTTTTTTTTGCTTTTGTTTTTGTATGTTCACGCATAACTTTTAAACGGAGATAGATAGAAGAGTCCTGTTTTTGGCAAATGATACGTCTTTCTTCCAGTTAGGTTTCGTTTAAAGGATAAGAAATTCAAGTAACGGTAAAGGACTTTTATCCTTAAAACTAAAAAATTTCCGACCTTCACCCCGATTTTTCAGCATAACTGATCGACGCGTGTAAGGATTTTGATTGTAGAGGTTTCAAATGAAGGATAACATATTGGTCTAAAGTGTATCGGAACAGAATTTTAATCCTTCCAAGGACTCTCTAAATACGATCATGATACATTGGTGTCGAGAAATTGAGCTTAAATAATTTTTCGCACGAAAAGTGCCAATTAGTTGGCACTGTTCAAGGATTTGACGGAGATACCGAGTCTTTTGGTAGCGAATGATAAAAATTATCAATATCCTTAATTTTCTGCACAAACGGTACATTTTATTCAATCGTTTCTACCGGAAATAATCAATAAATTACTTCTAAATGTGGCATAAACACAATTCAACAATAGTTAGAGGGAATATTTCAGGATACTTTTCTCTTCCAAAGTCATCCTTTGCTTACTGATGAGCTTAGTAAAGGATTCTTCTTACATCCTTAGATGTAAACGTTAAAAATAGGATTTATAAAACTCCCCGAAGAAATAATAAGGACTCAGTGATTTCAAATTATAGAGTTGATTCGTTACTTTCCAGTTAATATTATACATTATAACATATGCCCAGAAATCTAAAATTAGTAATTTCCATACTAAAGACCGGCGAGAATCACAACCTAAAAAGAGATACTTTTCCTTCTATAACTGATCATAACTTTGCATATGAAGATGAAAATGCATAGCCGATTTTTTTTGATTTTTTTTTGTATGTTCACGCATAGCTTTTAAACGGAGAAAGATAGAAGAGTCCTGTTTTTGGCAAATGATACGTCTTTCTTCCAGTTAGGTCTCGTTTAAAGGATAAGAAATTCAAGTAACGGTAAAGGGCTCTAAGCGTTAAAATTAAAAAAATTCCGACTTTCACCCCGATTTTTCAGCATAACTGATCGAGGCGTGTAAGGATTTTGATTGTAGAGGTTTCAAATGAAGGATAACATATTGATCTAAAATGTATCGGAACTGAATTGAAATCCTTTCAGGGGCTCTGTAGATATTAACAGTTAAATATGATACATTGATGTCGAGAAATTGAATTTAAATGATATTTCGTACGAAAAGTGCCAACTAGTTGGCACTGTTCAAGGATTTCTTCGAGATACCGAGTCCTTTGGTGACGGATGATAAAAATGAGCAGTATCCCTAATTTTCTACATAAGCGGTACATTTTGGTCCATCATTTGTACCGGAAATAACCAATAAATTAATTCTAATGAGGCATAAGTACAATTCAAAAATAGTTAAAGGGAACATTTTAGGATGCTTTTCTCTTCCGCATTCATTCTTTGCTTACCAATGAGCTTGGTATAGGATCCTTCTTACATCCTTAGAAGTAAACGTTACATATAGGATTATAAAATTCCCCGAAGAAATAATAAGGATTGAGTGATTGCAAATTATAGAGTTGACTCGTTACTTTCCAGTTAATATCATATGTATATTACAACATATGCGCAAAAATCTAAAATTAGTGATTTCCATACTAAAAACCGGCGAGAATCGCAACCTAAAAAGAGATACGTTTCCTGCTATAATTGATCATAACTTTACAGATGAAGATGAAAATGCATAGGCGAGTTTTCATTGAACTATATGATATGATTTTCTTCAAACTTTCATGAAAATTAGGTGCCATAGTTAATTGAAAACGAAGGCGATGGGTATCGAATAAACGCGAACGAATGATGCGGTTAAGAAGGATATTTTTAAGTAAATTTCATGAGATTGATTGCGGAGTGAACTTTATGTTTACATATATAAATACATATGACTATATATATATATATATATATATATATATATATATACATATATGTATATATACATGTATCAGTGTGGTTGGTTGTATGTGTGAGTCTACACAGGATATAACGAAATTTGTGCCTGGGGGTCGCAGTTTTGCTTCGATTTTCGCCAAATTTTCTGCAATATTTCTGTTCTGGCCATAGTATAGCTCCAGTTTGTATCAAAACTAGTACAACGACTTATTCAATTGTGTGACAAAGCTCACAATAATAAACCGAAAGTCGAACAATTTGAAACGAAATGGCGGCCGCTCAAAGGTCGCAAAAGTTGAACGATAAAAAAGCGCTTCAGGGTCAGATCAGAATGCAAAATTTGAAAATTTTTCAAGGTTACAATTCATATTGGATTATTATGAAATCCAAAATCAAGGTAGACGTTGATGAGATCATGGATTAAATGTACCAAAATTAAATTCGATTCCAATGAACGGTGCAGATTTTAGCCGTAGTGGTTTTTGCGTTGCAGTAAGAAAATTATATTTTAATATAAGAGAACATGATGCAATGTATTCAAGAAACTTAGTTTTGAATGGTTTGAAATGAAAAAAATTGTCACTAAAAAGAGTGAAATAAAAAACTTTTAGAAAAAAAAAGAAAACCGACTTTGGAATGCGCTAAAAAGGATGAAATAAATTTTATGGAAGCGGTGCCAAATGAATTTCCCCATTTCAACATAAATATTACCAACATCTGCACCATCACACAAAAGTCGGGGAAAAAGTGATATGGCACCGCTTCCATAAAATTTATTTCATCCTTTTTAGGGCATTCCGAAGTCGGTTTTCTTTTTTTTTTCTAAAAGTTTTTTTATCTTTTTGAACTGCCCGATCATAATATGCCACATGGTTCCATATGTCAACCAATCAAAGTTTCACCGTGACTACACTAGCCCCGGCAAGCTTAAATGTTTCCTAGTAGAGGTACTGCTATAGCCTGTTCCATTTTCTGTTCACCAAAAATATGTGGCAGACATTGCCCTCCTCTCATGGTCAAAGTCTGCAATCAGGGGAACGTGACTTTCTAATCTTGTACAGGTAAGACTAGGAGCACTCATGCCTGCTCAAAAACTGGATCAGTTTGAAGTTAGTCTCACCATGTCTTCAATTTAGTAATGATCTCAGATTTAAAATAAGCCACACAGTCCACCTTCCCTTCCTGCAATTGACCTAGGGCTGCTGCCAATCCTTGAGTGAGCACTGTCACTCTTCACAAGCAATTGTCTCCTTTGTGTCTTCATTCGATGCAGGTAAATAATGCGGCGATATCCAGCAAAGAGGGCGACATGTTTTACACCTGCAATAACTCTCACCACAGAGTCAGAAGCTGAAGATGTTATCCTCAGTGCTCCTCTTCTCTTAGCTGTGCTAAACGTTTTCACTACGCCTCCTTATTGGGATCCCTAATTTGCTTAAAGAAGCTCATTTTGAGTCAATCAGTTGCCCCAGGTACTTCACCGCTAGCTTTGATTCGATTAGTGTGGCTAAAATCTCCTTACTTCTTTGTCAATATTACAAATTTGATTTTTTCCAGTGCTAAATTGAATCTGCAAGCAGTGACCTAGTCCCTTATTTGGCGCATTAGTATACCTAGCCTGAGTTGCCCTTGTTCAAAGCTGTGCCCAGTGACTAAAGCTAAAACATCATCCACATAGCAGATCAAGCGTAACTTATCTGGTATCTCCAGTCTCAGTTGCCTATTGTGTGATGCGTTGCACAAGTGTGGACCAAGAATAGATCCCTGTGAAATCCCTGATGTAACTTGCATCTTCAATTAGCCCTGTGTCGTATAATAAAGCAGGCTTATGTCTTTCAGTTAGTCCCTCGGAAGTTGCAAAAGATATTCTGGAACTTGGAAAGGAGTTTTTCAGTGTTTCCAGAACATCCATCCATCTATCGGAGCCGAAGGCATTCCTCCTGTCAAATGTCACCAATAACTCGATCCACGACTCAGTATGGCTGTATACCTCTACTTCTGGACCTCGCTTATAACTTCTGCAATCGCATCAATTGTGAGATGCCCTACTCTAAAGGCAGACTACCAAAGAGATAGGTCCCCAGTAGCACGAATCGTGTCAGTGAGCCTTTATTTGACGAGTGTTCCTAGCATCAATAAGCGATATACAGATAGCGATCTGGAATTCCCCTTCACTTTGCTGATCAACATAAGCCTTGTTATTTACCAACCCTATCGTCCTATAGAAAAGCGTTGAACGTGCTGAGCAGCTTGAAATTACTCAACAAAATCTTTTTCTGAGTGCCTTCCTAAGAAAATATTTCCCAAAATACAAGTGTTGGTTGTGCTGAGCAAAAAATGAGGACAATGGGGATGGGCAAACTACAATAAATCAGCTGGAATACCATCTGGATGTGGAGCTTGCAGTAAAGTAGGTATGGTTAAACGTCCGTAAGGGACTGCAGCGGTGGTTTACTGCCTCAACGGAAAAGGATGTTGAGATCCGCCGAGATTGGCCTTGTCTGGGGACGCATGAATGCGCTGACAGGCTAGCGTTGCGGTGCCATGGAGTGGATTCTTTCCTCCAGCAGAAGGACCCACTGTCAAAGAATTTTGCATTCATGAATTCCTGGACCACAAAAAGGTCGACCAAAGTCGAAAAAAGGAGGCAACCAACTAAGAGAAGGTAATTGCTGACGCAAAGGACTAACTGGACCGGGGGAAGACAGACGAACTTAAGGGGACTTTGTCTTTGCCCGACGATCCTTATTACCTACAAATAAGCGTGGGGTATCCAGATGGAGATGGTGCCCCCTTGCACCCTCCCAACCGGAAAAAGATCCAAACGTAGACGTGGCCATATATTTCCCATTTGAGTGGAAAACTCATACAAACATAATTTGCACGAACTTTCCCATCAAATGAGAAATATAGACTTGACCAATTTATATTATAGAATTATGTGATCAAACTACATAACTCTATGCCATAAAAGAGCACGCGAGCGGAAGGCCATTCTACCCGGGAAAGAGCCCCTGTTAAACAGCAAAAAACGGAGGAGCGCGTCCGATAGCTAGCTCATGATACAGGAGGAGCCTGCCATCGGTCCGGGTTCTTTACCCGGTCAGGTCCGATGAAAAGGAAAGACCGAAGGTTAACGTTTAGCAATTCATTTTTATTCTTTTGTTTCTGCTTTGGGGTATCAAAATATATTTTCTTACAATGAAATATTAACAAATTGCAAAACACCAAAAATTCAGTTTTAAACATATTGTATTTCGTGCATCTTTCTTCATCAAAACAACTTATCAGGTGTGTTAGGTATAGTGATGCCAGTCTCCTAGGTGAAAAAACCACTTATTTATCACAATTCCTTACCTGATGTACCTAATGCCAAAACTTGTGACACTCCCTTCACTTTTCAGCGATTTCAGTCAACCACCAGTACACTGAAGGCTTGCGGTGCAGGGGTTTTCAAAGGAGCATATATACACTGAAAGCAGTCATAATAATGCTCATATATGAGTTCTCCACATCTTGAGCTACCAGTTTTTCTGGCACCTGTGAATTACCCTGCAGTGAAGCACCTACTATGAGCACCTTGATGTTCCACCCAATTGTATAAAGTCGACAGCACGGACTTCGGGAGACAAAATTACGGATCTCAAACCAAATGCACTGATTATCACTGGCTGGGAAGTCCTATTATACTCTTCGATTGCGTACCCTCCATATTAAGAACTTCAAGGTGAATACCACATCCAGTATGGTTCTTTTATAGCCGAAAACCAGCATATTTACAGTACTGAGCATGAAGAGTATCATCCTGGCTGCCATTTCTAGGTGACGTTTACCCCGCGAACTGGTTAAAGGCATGCCCCATTTGTTCGCTTTAGCGTTGAAGTCTCCCTCAATGAGCACGTTTACATCTGTGTTCGAGACAATGCCCTTCGAAATCATTTCGCTCGACTTGGAGGAATAATATTGACTCGTTCAGCGTTAAGTATACACTAAAGGAGGTGGTTCCTGAGCACAGAACCCTCATGAAACCATCCCCCGTCCACAGCCCTCTACCTAGGAGTCACTGCTCATAACCAAGATGGTGATAGTACTGGTTTCATCACGATGTTGCTCGCATAGCAGCACAAAGTCAGCTTTCATGTCCCTCGTCAACTGCTCAAGTAGGTTTTGGCTGGTTGAATTGTGGATGTAGGTTTACTTGCGGAATATGGATCTTCAAAGTTCTGGTTTACCTATGCTAAGGCTTTCTGAAAAAGTCGATATTTTTCTGACCCTAAAATATGCCCAAGATCCGGTCTTGGATCAGCATCCTTGCAAAGAATACAGTGTGCCTCTTTCGTACACTCTTTTCCTCCATATCCCATTTCACCGCACTTGCAACATAGGCACTTCTATCGGGTCCTTTACATACTTGTGCATTGTGACCATAGCCAAGGCATGTAAAGCATTGAAGATGTGCAGTTCTTTGCCATATCTTGCAGGCAACTCACCCTATTTGTAGTTTCCCTTCCTTTGAAACTGTTCCGGGTTCTTTTCCCTCAAGTTAATGATGGCCATGCGTTGTCCCCTGTGATTTTCTGGTGTCAGTCTCGCTTTGGTCCTGATCACGCTAGGGAACTTCCTTCTTATGGCCTCTTCTACCTTGGCCATGTCCGTGACGCAGACACTGGCTCTTATCCCAATCATTGTTATCGGCTCAAGCAAGGCTGTGGTTGGACCTCTGCTGAGGATTTTCTATACTGCGTTGCAAAATGCGTCTCTATTGTAGGCTTTGGCTCCAAATTAAACCAGTATGTAGCCCAACCGGGTTGGTTAAACTGCTTTAATAGCAGTCTTAGCGTCTTCAAGCCTTATATTTTATCTGTTATCCTACAATACTTCTGCATAGGATCGCCCATCTTGGAGTTTTATAAGCAGTGTCTGCTGCTAGAGTCTTCACCGTGGCCTTTTAGGGTTTTGTACTAAAATACAAAACCCTATTGCAATCAAGACCTGTGTCCGTCTGCTCGTCGGTCCGTCCCTCTGTAAGTCAAAGCAGTTTTATCCCGAAACAATAGAAGCTGCAGCCATGCAACTTTTCGGAAAGGTCAGAAGTGGTGACTTCTTGAAAATTTTGGGGTGGAAAAATTTTTCAACGAAGGTCACCCTTTAAAAAAATGGTTTGTCCATTTGTAGTCGAGTTGGGCGTCATTGGAAAGGCCTTAATGAGATCTTTTCAAAACGATTATTGAAATTGCCTTATCAGTACCATGGGGGGCAGGGGAAGGGGATCGGACACCTATTATCCGAAATTTTTGAAAAAATCACGTTTGTAGGCCTTTATGAGGACCTTTCAAGCAAAAGTTGGCAGTGGCTCAAAATTATTGGCTTCTGAATCATCCTGGAAAAACTATAAATATTAACGATTTGGCAAGCATCGTGATTCCCGCGTATAATGTGACTTATATTGCTAAAAATATGGTGACTAACCACCCTTCACCATAAGCACTATCCATATTTGCTGAAGTTATCTTTGATGTTACCCAACATTCACCTATAAGATTAGCTGCTCCAGAGGGTGATGATGAAAATTACTGTGAAAATTTAAACAATGAGCAAGGAATTAACTTTCTAACGTTTCAACTGCGCTCCGTGAAACTACCGTTATAGTTCTAACTGTGACTCCATCAGCACCGGAGGAGTCCCCCTCCTCCCGGCTATTCAAATATTCCTACTTCAGAAGCTCCTAGTATTTCCAGAAACTTCTGGAATTTCAGAAGTTTCTGGAAATACTAGGAGTCAAGTTTACAAAACATAATAATGAAAAATAAGAAATTTCTCATCAAAAAGAATGTAATAACATCAAAACATGTTAGGCCATTTTCAAAAACACTGCCTTGCATAGGATCAAACAAAGGTGGGAAGAAAGGAAAATCTCGTATTTAAACAGAAACTCCTGTGAAAAATGAGATTCAAAAGGCTTATTTCGAACGCTATGCACGGCTTCAAAAAAAGATATCACGTGAAAAGAAAAAATTTATTTTAGCCTTGGTTTTTCTGAGTCGCAAAGTCATTCGAAAGGGTTAAAACTTAAAACAGCAAGGTAAAAGGAAACTAATACTATATTGACTTATTATTCCGATGAAACTGACCTAAAAATGGATTTGGGGTCAAAAGATGAAGGAAAACTGGATTGTGAGGACGATGTTGATGTTAATAACTTTTAAAACGGAGGCTATGACAAAGAACTCGACTGCAATAATATAGACCGTGGAGACTTTGTGTTAGCGCAAGTGTCATCTGAAAATAACAAAAGGTCATTGGTATTTGTAGGAAAAATTGATCCAAAATCTGACCATGCTTTTATTATTACAGTCCTTAAAAGGAAAGATGGATTAAATAAATTTTCTTTCCTGAGAAGGAGGACAAGTGCTAACATACGTAAGCATCTCAGATATTTTAATTAGATTGCCTTCACTAACACAAATCCCTGGAACATCACGTGCACAGTCTATGGTCTCTTTCAAATTTATACTTCTAAGTTCAAATTGGGCTAGAGAGCTATTAATTCAAAATTATATTTTGTGTCGTTTGTGAATTATTGTATTTTTGGTCAGTTTATTTTTCTTTGTATATGATTTTAAAATACTAGATTGAGAAGAATATTTGTCAATTGATAGTTTAAAATATCTTGTTTTTAATTGCGCTGATATTATCAGTACAATAAACTCTCTGTTTGAATTTAAAACTTGACCGCAATTGTTGCTCATGTTATTCCATCGTAAAAAATATTCTTAACGACTAAAAACAAAAAAATACATGAAAAAACTATCGTAATTTCTTTAATTCACTGACAGTTCACAACTGCCTTATATGTATTCAAATCTGCCCGAGCACGGGTGGATTTAAACATCTTGACTAAAGCTGCTAAAACTCATATTCCAGCGACAACTTTAATGTATCATCCACTCGGATACAGCCATTTTGTTATATAATGTTTGGTTAAATATTGCAATACCGTAAAGTGTTCAGAATAAGAAGGAAACCTAGATATCACACAATTTTTCACGTTTTCCAGCTTAACGGTGAGTTTTACAGCAAAAATAGTACAGGCAGAAATTGTAGATCATCCGATTCTCTACGAAAAATGTCACCACAATTTTTTTCATAAGTATTGCCATTTCCGTGATAAAGCGGTTGAAAGAATTGAAAAAAATATTTTAATCGTAATATGCACGTTAATGTACTTTTATATACATTTTTGAACCGTTATACGAGTAAAATATGAGTCCCTTTGTCTTATACATACAAATTATAAAATTCTTAGAATATAAATGAACGTCAAAAACTCCGCCCCTATTTTCATTTAGTCGCATTGGCCTTGAGTAACATCTGTCTTCCATTCAATTGTCAGCGTGGCAATGCTCGTATACCTGCTCCATTTCAAAGATCTCATACTCAACAAAATACTGTTAGTTGTAAGCATTCCTTCGTAGTGACAACTCGTGGCTATCGCTTATATTTTGTAACAAAGTTTGTGCATTTTACTGTTTAAAAAAAATGTCGCAATTGTGCTTTATTTGTAGTCAACCTTTGACTGAAAGTGGAGTTGTTACTGTTGATCGCGGCATGAAAGCATTAATTGATGCAAGTATTGAAAGAGGTGATGAGTTTTCGGAGTACCTGAAAGACCAGACATCTGTAAAAATTCATGTGCAGTGTCGAAAAAATTATACTCGAAAAAGTAGCAATGATGCCGTGAAAAGACGGCGCCAAGAAGAAGAAGGAGGTTCATCAAAAATAAGTCCTCCTCGTACTAGAGCACGATTGAGTGAAATCACATTTTGCTTCAATCAGTGTTGTTTATTTTGCAACAATGAATTAAATGAAGAGTTGGAGAAGAAAAATGCACTGCAGTACCAACGTAAGATTTTTAAAGTGACTACACTTTCGTTCAAAGACAGTATTCTAACTATAGCTAAAACTCGTTGTGATGATGTAGCAAAAGCTGTTGCTGCTCGAATTGAATTTGAATATGATTTAGTCGCTGCCGACGCTAAGTATCATAACGATTGCTACAATTCTTTTTTGAAACCGACCACTGGGGTGTTAAGTCAGTCGTCCTCAAGATGAAGCTACAAATATTGCGATGAGAGAAATATTTAAGTATATTCAAAATAACGATGATTGTCAATTCACATTAGACGAATCGAAAAGTATTTGAAGAAAATCAAAAATAGATAACAGAACCATTAGAATGCGATTAAAGTTGGAGTATGGTGATAAAATATTATTACAGAAAAATCAGGATCATTAACATTCGTATGTTTTATTGATAGTCACCATGATATTTTTCCAAATTATTTTTTCGTTTATATATTACATAATTTACACAGCTTTCATCATTTTCAATACTCAATTTGATTTCAATATTATCACAATTGATTTAGGAATAGGCCTACCGGGTAAACCACATTTAAAAAAAGCGCCAAGCATACAACCTCATAGGTGGTGTGGAAACGTGTGCATATTACGAATAAAATATTTTTTTTTTAATTCTTTCAACCACTATATCACGGAAATGGCAATACTTATGAAAAAAATCTGGAGACATTTTTTGTAGGGAATCAGATGATCTACAATTTTTGTCTGTACTCTTTTTGCTGTGAAACTCGCCGTTTAACTGAAAAACGCGAAAAACCTATTTTTGCAAACTTTCACCATCAATAAAATTTTTTTTCACAAGGGGGATTCATGAGGACTTTTCACAATTCATTTATAATAGCATTCTGAACATTCATACCAATTTTTAGCTCTATGGGAATTTTTGTAACCTTACTTCTATTTTAGGGACTAATTTGACTAGATTATTAGTAGTTTTGCTTCGCTTTCGAGTTTCAGGATAAGTTTTTTTGCAGTTGTTATTGACCATAACAAAAATGTTGATGGCATCCGCATAGGGTACTACTTGGCTCGACTTGTACACTGATGTACCTCGTGTATCGGTAACTTCCTTATGACGTTCCCCAGAGTCAAATTAAACAGCAATGGGGCCAGGCCATCTCACTGCTATAGTCCGATATTTGCATCAAAGACATCGGTGAGTTGGTTATTAATGCGGACTTAGGAGGTCGTCATTTTGGTAAGACGGACTTATTTGGCTGGGATACTAAAGCAAAGCATTATCTGGTACAATAGGTTCTGATCAATACTATCGTCAACAAAAATTTGGTATACGTCTATGTTGAACCCAAGCATTTTTCAAGTATCTGCTTGACAGTGAACAATTGTTCTATTGTCAATCTACTTACTCTAAAATCCCCGGTAACACTGTTGGCGTATGATCCGATTCTATTTTCTAAGACCTTTGAAAATATTTTGTTTGTCGTACAAAGCAGTGATATGCCTCTATAATTTTGGCACTGTAGCTTGTCACACTTTTTTGTGCATAGGAAATATAATTGATTGGCTCCACTCTTTCGGCAAATGTTCTTGTTGCTAAATGTGCTGCATGACATTGTGAAAAGCTTTCTGAAGACTGCTGCCACAATATTTAATGAGCTCCACAGGAATCTCATCTATGACCAGCGCTTTATTATTCAAGGAATATTATTGGGAAGGTTCAGAAAGTTCTTAAAATATGATGTCCATTTTTTCTTAACCTTGGTTTCATCAGCGATTATATTACCGATGTCATCATGATAGATCAGGATTTTGGGCTGATAACCACATTTCAGGCTTTGTACTACTTTGTATGCTTGTCTTCTATCGTAGCTTGTTCGTCATAGTATTTTCTTTTCTTAATTCTAAATATCTTACTGGCAACTCTTCTGGGACTTTCATAGTGCTCTCTCTTCGTCCTGGTTTTCCCACCTATATATTCTTTGTATAAGTAATAAAAACACTTTTCAGTTAACTTTCACTTTTTATATTTTATTTCAAACACTACAACTGTTTCGACACACCGTGTCTTCCTCAGGTGTTAATATTACTAATAGTTAGTAATATTAACACCTGAGGAAGACACGGTGTGTCGAAACAGTTGTAGTGTTTGAAATAAAATATAAAAAGTGAAAGTTAACTGAAAAGTGTTTTTATTACTTAAACGATGAACTTTCACCAAGTAACGGCCTCATCTATTGAATATTCTTTGTATGCCTATTTCTTTTTATCTAACGCATTTCGGCACTCATCATCGAAACAACCATTTCTTTCGCGCCGGGCTTGATTGTTTGAAGACGCAGTCACCAGGTGACAATGTTCGAGGTTTATGGATCCTATGAAGTTCTAGTTCATGATGACACTAGAGAAAGCAGAAGAAAGTAACAAGAGGAATACCATGAACGAAGAATATAAGCCTGATAGAAAACGGAATCTGAAAACTTTTAAAATTGCCAAAGGAAGGATAAGTGATGAACAATCGCCCGATTTCAACTCCAGTGGACATAAATCAAAAATTGACTTCAATTTATGTCTACAGAATATGCTGAATGGAACAAAATGGCGAGAATACCGTATCAGGAAGCTGTGGGTAGCATTTTGTTTTCATCGAAAGTGTCCCATCTAGGCATTCAGTATATAGTGAATAGTGTAAGTCGTTTTAACTCTAATTCTGGTAGAACACATTGGATGGCCTTCAAGTGAATACTGGGGTACCTTTGTAATGATTTTAAGTCTAAATCTGAACGAGGAACCAACCTCTCATCGGTTCTAGACATTAAGTCTGAGTAGTGCCAACGGATGGTACCAACCGGTCAACCAATCCATGCACCGTAATCCATTTTTGCGGTGGCTGCTTGTCGGCCAGCTAGATCGGAGAGGATTTCGGTCGAGGGTCTCCAAATGGATTACGCTCATCTACAATTTTCAGCCACCAATAAATGCCCGTTTCCAAACGCGTCACAAACACAATCATACGGAGAAGAAACCTACTTTACGTTACTAAGGTACCGCGTACCGCGCGCGACGCGAAACCGACCTCAGCGGATTTTCTCAAAACCTACCCTCGCGACGGCATACTTACCATGCACTCTACTTCCCGCTGAAAGAAGGGACCACTGGAAAGGAAAGTCGTTTTTAGTTCAGTAATTCATACTATTTTGTATTCTTTTTGTTGTTAATGTTTAGCAATCCATATTATTTCATAAATTTCCAAAACTAAAATTTTGCTTATAAAAATCTATTCATATCATATAGTAATTAATTAAATGTTAAATAAACTATATCCTACATGGCAGCAAGGCATATTCGTGAAAAAGAACAAAAATATGACAGTTCTTACATTTTTCTAAAAAAAATAGGTTTTAATTCTGCAAAATCTTCGGTTTTAACCATCATTGATTGGTCCCACAGGAATGGTATAGATATAAACCTAGCAACTAGTAATTTATCTTAATCTCTTCTTTCTTAATGATTGTTACTTATACAAGAATTTTTGTCTTTGGACTGGATTTATGTCTTCTATATATAACAGAACGTATAAATATTTTGGTGGTTTTTCGGTTCTTAAAAAATTTTGAAATAGTTTTTACGCTTGAATATTTGTTTCACAGCACCCATTTAATTGCAATTTAATAGGTTTTTTTTGTACATCGATAGGTTAACAGCTTATTTTGTTTTTTAGGCCGCTATTCATCTTATGTGAAGGCACAATTGACTAAGAACATTTAAGTTTGAATTTCATAATTCGTTATTTGCGAGGGATCAAAAGCACTGCCAGTTTACTCAGACCCAAAAATGAAGTAACTAACCTACATGACGTCATAGTAGGAACTAACCACAACTGAAAAATAGGTATAAGACAACTCAAGTGTTCTAAAAGCCAAGTCTCTTTTGTGAGGTCGTGCAACAGATTCGAGGCCTGGATGAAGTTCCGATGTCAAAAGGTATAGACAGATCTGTATTGAAATCGATCAATCTATTTGAGATTTTGTTAGCATTGATTTTTTTGTTAAGGTTGATCGACCAATCAAATTTCGAAGGTGGTCTTCAACATCGCATCGGATATAAGATCTTAAAAATATATAAAACTATTTAAAAGCCGTCATAATTCAATAAATTTGGAAAACGTTGTTGAAATTGTAGTTAACTCTTGATTTCGTTTCCAATCTCTGTACGCTTGGAGGCTTTGTTAAAATCTCTGCGACTCTCTGCTGACGCGGATTTCAATAGACATTAAAAATGCTTAACTATTTTGGAAATTCTGAGTGAATAATTGCCCAGAGATTCGAGTCAAAAGTGTAATGAATAATTATTTGAATGCTGATGATTTTTACAAATTTTCGGAGAGTGTTCCAACTGGTTTTGTGAACCTATCAATGTAGTCAACTAAGAGGCTTCAACACTCACGGTGGTGCTTGATTGTGTAACTTATCTTATTTACGATTGGAAACCGTTTGCGACATTGGAGAGCATTTAATTAACACTTCTGCAATATTAATAAATGGAAACTCTCATATTATTTAAAATATAAAACGTTAACATGTAATGTAAATCTGTAAAGAGTTAATTTTATGATGTTTTTAACACCCTGCCGATGGAAATGTAATATTTTTGCAATCGCGCACCATTTCATTTATGATTTGATTAACTAAGTGTCAAACATTATCTAAAATAAATACTATGAAGGGTATAAGTTGAAAGTAATCAAATATTATTTCAAATGAACATGCATATCGGCTCTGAATCCTCCAGATACTTGTAGTTTTTTCATTTTCTATTCACAGTCTGTACATTGAAAGTGCATCGCAGTTTTAAAAGAAGTAGTTCTAGAATATCCAATGGTGTGACGCACGATGTCCCACTTCAGTTTACTCAGCACATATAATTCCCAATTTAATAAATCACGTTTTGAAATTCTGTTTTATATAACACGAATCAAGTCCGTGAACATTCCACAACAACTTGGTTCATGGAACTAAGATACTAGCAACATAAACTCGTTGCTAAAATGTGTAAATGAGTTTTTTCTAATAATATCGCTGCCAAAAATCTCCATCATCCATTCAAAAACAATTCTTATCATTGCCGGTGTATTCCCTTTGTATACTGTTGTAAAGTAAATAAACCAAACAGCAATCTTCAAGGAAAGTATGATCGACGGTAGCCTTGTTATGTATTTTCCGGCAGTCGCAGCGGCGGTGATTGCGATGAATTATTTTCAGTCAAATTAACCACCGATGGTTGTCTCCAGATACACTTTTTCATAGAAATGCTAGTTTTTCCTGCCGAATTACACCGAAGCGGAACGAAAGTTGACACATTAACGATGCTTTATTCGAGCTCCAATTCAAAACTCCACAAGTAGACCCTCCCCTTCTCAAAACAGCACAACCCTTTAATTTTCCCGACACAAGATGGTTTCGGTTTCTTCAGACTTCACTCAATCTTCCGTTATCTTCGTAATTCAGGACTGAAGTTATAATGTCAATCCGTTTCTGTGGAACTCGACTGATCGACTGATCCAACATAATTGAACCGAATTTGCTTTCACAGATCTTGTCGTACCTACGCTCCATCACGACGATATGGAAAAATGCCTATTCGTGCATTCATGACGGGCACTCATTTTGATGAATTAAACAACACTCTTGCTAATTCAACAGAAAAATTCAAGGCAATATCGGCAAATATTCTTTACATCCGCAATTTCCACAAAACCTACTCAAACAATGTCTGTCTGTGGGGTACCCAACAAATTCTTGCGAAATCAAGTTGACATTCAACTTGAAATTGTCTACTTTCGCTTTGCACTGCAAATTGTTTTGCACCTTGATAATTGATCAGTCACAGTAAAAACAAATAAATATTTCGATTGAACGGCGATAGTCGTAAATGTCCAATAAGGTAAATAATTACAAATTATTCACACCTTTGGAAGTCAATTTGAAGTTATGTTTATATGAGGTGATACGCTTCGGAAAACTTCATGCAATTTACAAATATCCTTTCACAGTACACTGTTTGTTATTTTAATCATCCAGCACTATTGCAAATATGATGAAATTTATCATCCGAGCCGAATAAATATCCAAATCCACAAGTTGGTGGCAGATTGTTTATTCCTTTCGGGATCAAGAGATCTTAATTGCCCAATACACAACTGGAATACCTTATTGATGGCTTGTGTCTCTGCAGCTCTGACGAAAGCGGCCAACAATCCAGCGAAAAGTGGTCCATATTCGTCCATTTAGTTATGACCGGATGCCTTAGGAGGCGATGGGGATGGAATGTATGCAGCTTGCGGCGATGGCGACTGTGTTGGATGCATTTATTGAGATTTGATTATAATTTGGATCGAACTGAACATCATACCTTTGAATCCGCGCGCACACTTCCTACTTTTGGTATGCTGAGCTTGCTAAATATGCTGCTTAAATTACTTTCGTCGATTTTGTCAATTGTTTGCCTTCGAGTAGATAGCAGCCGCGCAACTCACTACACACACTCTACTGCCATGTGGCTGTCCATTTTGCTTTTGAAATCCCACGACGAAATTGATGTGGCATGTGCAACCGTCACACCCAACATGAGAAAACGAGCCACATAGCAGCAAGGTGTGTTGGTAGTGGTCACTCAGCGGCGTCGCCTGATTCAGTTGACCTGAAGTTGTGTTATCAACGGAGCAGAAATATCGGAACTCCAAAAAGCAACTAACTATTGCGTTATTGACGACCAAAGCAGAATACATGCCAATGTCAGCGTCTATAAAAGAAGTTTTGTAGTTTGTTTGCATCGTGAAATTTTTAAGGAAGACATCGATTTCACTACAAACTGTGGCAACAAAGGAGCTATACACTTAGCAGGTACAACTCCCATCATCAACGTTAAATCAAGCAACACGCTGGCAGATTTTTTTAACAAAGCATGTGACTGCAAAAAAAATAATTTTAATCTTAGTATGGTTAAATTCAAATTGAATATTTAGTGGAAGTGCTATAAAGAAACAATCAATTTGCCGTCTATGCACTAAGTGAATTAACTTTTCAATTTAGAACTAGAACTTAGAATACTGGTAATATCTTGTCAGAAGACTGAGCTACATGAACGAATTTTCATGTGAATTACTCTCTCTCTCTCTCTCTCTCTCTCTCAGTCTACTTCCGTCCGTACAACGCGTTGTTTCGATAAGCCTGTTTTAAATAAATGTATACCCGAGATTTACGTGCATCAGAATCCAGACCATATTTCTTTGACAAATGTCTTTTGTGCAAGCCTCATTTTGGTCATTTGCCTCAAAATTTATGCAAGCAAATTAGTACATTTGACGCTTCTCGTCCTGATAGATTCTCGCTTCCATATTTTTTTATGCACGTACTAATAGTTTCCTCCACCCTCCCTTACTACGTTTTTCTCGTATGCATAGCCAGCAATGTCCCGGTCCTCTGCCACAGCCTCGTGGTGTATTTAAAACTTTCCAGTAAAATCAAGTTTATCAATACAATTCCTAACTTTTGACATCATTGAATTGTACTCTTCTTTCTTCAATTTCTTCTGTACTTTGAAATATGTATAATTTTGTGTTAAGAGCTATCCACTTAATTTACTCGTAATTGAACTACTAGTCTGTAAGTTGATTTTGAAATAATAATACAAGTTGGCTAGATAGAACTACGCTTATGTCAAAAGGGTTTTGTACTTAACGTAGAATATGTATATTAGATAAATAGAATGAATTAGTTCAAGAAAAACTTTTATGAAATGCATAACAAATATATTCTTGCTTTAAAGACCTGAATCTTAAATGTTATTCATCTTATCTAAAAATTTGGAGAAAATTCAATGAAAAGTGTAGTGTTTGGTTCGATGGAAAGCCCATGTAATAGAAAAATCGTATATGGTTTTTGTAATCGGAGGGAAATAAAATGGCTATAAAGCCGGTAAATTTTATTGAAACTTATTTGTTATGTTAACCGTGATACGGCCAAATAAGTGTGAGTTCTGACTGCAACTGATTTATTCTCTTCAAATATAATACGAGTACATATACATTTACATGAGATTCAATTATGTTAAATTATCAATATTCATTTAAAGCAAATAGCGAGATAAGAAATCAAATGTAATTCAAAAAATTGTAAAGTACTAAATATTCATCCTGAATGAGTTCAATTATTAATATTAAGAAAAACCTTAAGTATGTAATAAATTTTCATTGGTAAGCACAGGTTCTGAAACGGTCTGGCTCTCTGCGAATACGGTTGCTTCTTCTCGGTTCTGAGGGTAGTTCCATATTTTTCATCACAGTCTCCTGAGATTCAACTTGAGATGTCGGAGTACTGGTCGTAATAGGATGTGCCTTTTCAACGATTATTGGTATATTTGGTGAGATCTATAAGTCTGGAAAAATGTCGTTTTTATCTACGTCTTCATCTTCATTTCGTTCGCGTATGTGGTCACAGTGTCGTCTTCTCTCCACACCGTCGGGAGTTAGTATACGATAGGAGTACCGATGAGTTCTCTCCGTAACTTTTGCTGGCTGCCGTTTTTTTCTCCAGTTTTGTCTTGAAATAGACTTGTTGCCCCGGTTGGAATTCACGTATCTTCTTACCTGACTCAATCTCTTGTCTAAGGCTCTTGAACTGCAGTCCTTGTCACTTGTCGAGTTTTAATTTGTCGAAAATACCCTTCAGTCATCTGCCAAAGATCATCTCAGCTGGAGTTTTACCTGTTGCAGCATGTGGAGTATTCCTATATGTGGGCAGAAACTTACGAAGATGCTGCTGCGTTGTCTTGTTTTAATTTTTACTGGCTCTAGTTCTTGTTATAAAAGTCTGGATAAAACACTCAGTGAGCCCATTGGTCTTGGGATGGTATGGTGATGATCTAATGTGGTTTATGCATCGTGATTTATATAAACGTTGAAACATTTCAGATATAAATTGTGGCCCGTTATCGATACAATGATTTACAGTAATCCAAACGTCGTAGAAATATCATCTGGCGTATCATATAGATGTTCGGCTCTTGTTTGTTTGAAAGGTCATATATCGACCCATTTCGAAAGGGCATCAAATTCAACAAGCTACTGCTGATCCTTGTATGGTCCAGCTTATGGATTCATTCATTGCGGACTTTGTTACTGGCATGGCCTGCATTTTTTTTTAGGTAAATTTCTCGAGAGAAATTTACCTATTGCGGAGAGCATCATATATATATATATATATATATATATATATATATATATATATATATATATATATATATATATATATATATATATATATATATATATATATATATATATATATATATATATATATATATATATATATATATATATATATATATATATGGGATATAACGAAATTTGTGACCACGCTAGAGGTTGCAATTTTGCTTCGATTTTCACCAAATTTTCAGGAGAGGTGTATTGAGTAATTATCTCGGTTAAGTTCGTGAACCAGCTATATCGGTCATGCAAAAACAAAATGGCGGCCATTTTAGACGAAAAATCGTGATTTCTGTTCTGACCAAAGTATAGCTCCGATTTGGATGAAATTTGGTACCAGAGTTCATTGATGTATGTGATGAATCTCACAATAAAAAATCTAAAGTCGGTACGGCAGAAATAAAATGGCGGCCGCTCAAAGGTCGAAAAACGTGCAAAATTTTGTTGTTGTAATAGTGGTCAAAGCTTTCAACAGATTTTCATGAAGTTCAGCAATTTGATAGAAATTATGAATATCTAAAGAATTACGTAAAAAAACTGGAGGTCAGGTTGCAAAAAACAAAATGGCGGCCAGTTGAAGGTCAAAATTTCAAAGGCTTTTAAAAGTCGCAATTTTGATCCGACATATATAAAACTTGGTTTCAAGATAGACATTACTTACACCTACAGTCTTTGATATTTTGGTGATCATACATCTGCAAATTTCAAAATGGCCGCCGTTTAAATATGCGTTTTTTTCATGTTTTTGTGGCCCTGTAGCGGTCACATTTTCCAACGGATTTTGATGAAACTTGAGATTATGAATCCCTGTACTATGTTCTTGTATTTTGCAGGAAATTATTAAAATTGAATGAAAAATAAATCAGTCGAAAATTTAAAGCCTAATATTTTTAGCTGCCATTTTCTTTAAAAATTGAATTATTTTGCCCTGTCTAGAGTGAAGCTCCGATTTGAACGAGATTTGGCACATTGGTTGATGAGGTCCTAGCATACAAAGATTTAAAATAATCCAAAATCAAATGCATGCATTCAAAATGGTGGCCCCCAAAGGTCTGAAGGCAAGCGCAATTCGCTATTTTAGTGCCAACTGAAATAATGAATATTTTTCATGGAAACGTTCTAAATGACTTTACTTGAAAGAACTTATAAACCAGATCATTTTTAAGATATTGTAAAATATTTTTAACAATACCCTAAAAAATTATAAAATCGTGACTTGTCTGTCTGTCCGTCCGTCCGCCCGTTTGTTCGTGCGTCATAACAAGTTTTCTCGCAAACCACATGAGCTAGAATGAGGAAATTTTCTACGTAGGTCAAAAGTGGTGCCTCTTGAAATTTGCAGTGCAAGAAAATATTTTTAGGGATTTAAGGGGGGTCTCCCCATACCGGCGGGTCTCCCCATACAAGGGGGTGGCATACAATTTTTTTCATTTCTGTAGCCCTCTAGCAGCCAAGATTCTCAACAGATTCTGTTGAAACTTGAAATTATAAGTTATTAAGGCAAGTTAACTTAATTTAATTATGCAAATCGAATGACAAATAAAACAGTCGAAAATTTACAGCTTAATATTTTTAGCAGCCGATTTCAATGAAAATCGAAAGGACGGCCCTCACAGTTCAGAAAAAAATTGAAAATGTATATATTAATGGCAACGCAAGTGCTGATTAAACTTTTATGGAAATCTTTTGAAATTAAATATTCGAGCTATTTAAACCTTTGTGTGGTTACCACTGTGAACTGTGTAAACAGCAAATGCGAGAAGGGCGAAACCGGTATTTATATGTTTACAACAATTTATGATCCGCCGATTTTCAATATGTAATCCATACGCGTGCAACTCAATTTAATTAGCAAAATATTTGCGCCTCGATAAAAGGTCTCTAAAAACGAACGTGACCAGATTTTTTTTATGTTAATAAATACCCATGTGGTACTACGAAAATTGCAGAAAGAAGTTTAGTAGTGCAAGCCAAATTCTTTTTCGAAACTTTACGCTACATACGAGAAATTTACCTTTCCGGCTGGTGCTGCCAACGGGGATTTTTATAAACGTGTCGGTGTCGGCATTTGCAAGTGGCCACCAGACATAAAAACGTGCTATTGCACGCATAACAACTATTCCCAGATGTCCAATATGTAGACGTCTTAGCACGGGTTTGGCAAAGTTTGTTAGTTATAATTAGTCAACCCTAAGGTTAGAATGGTGTCCGTTGTAGCGATCTCGTGTTTTTTTTTCGTAGTACGGTTTAAGCTTTTTCATTACTTCTTTGCTACTCCAACATGATCGTACTAGACATAATACTTTTCGTAGCACAGGGTAGTTTTTTATTGCTTTCTGTAAAATCTTTTGTGATAGTTGTACAGCGGTCATTCAATATGTACTTAGCCTCACCGCCCGATGGCGCTGCTTTACAAAAGAGTTTTACCATCGTGCAGTACATTCTTTTAGTAGCCTACTGTCAAAGTTTCAGTCAATTCCCTTCAATAGTTTTGTTTTGATAGCCTTTGGAAGCAAGCGTGTCGGTCGGTTGTATGAAAATCGAAAAAGAACAATACCGTTCAGTGATTGGATTCTTGTTTTTGGAAGGGAAAACGCGCAGCGAAATCAAAGATCGCTTGGATGCTGTGTACGGTGACTCTTCTCCTTTGATGGCGACCGTCAAGAATTGGTTCAACGATTTTGTTCGTTGCCGCACGTCGGTTTTTGATGAGCGACACCCAGGTGCCCCGAAAATGGCTGCTACGGAGGAAAACGTTAAAAAAAATCCACGATTTCGGGTTGGCATGAAGGTTCGCGAGATAGCTTAGACTGTGTGCATCGCAGAAGGCACGGTGCATCATATTTTGCACGAAGAACTGGGCATGAGAAAGCTGTCGGCGCGATGGGTGCCGCGTTTGCCCACACCGGAAAACAAACGCAACCGTGAGACCACATCGGCGACGTGTTTGGCGCTGTTTCAGCGCGATCCGGTGGAGTTCTTGCGTCATTTCATGAACGTCGATGCAACATAGATTCACTGGTACACACCAGAGACCAAGGAGGAGTCGAAACAGTGGACTTCACCCGGCGAACGTGCTCCAAAGAAGGCAAAAACTGTTCGATCGGCCGAAAAGGTGATGGCCACGGTTTTCTGAGATTCACAAGGTGTGATCCACATCGATTACTTCGAGATGGGTAAAATAATCACGGGGCACTACCATGCAGACTTATTGGGCCAATTTGACGTCAAATTGAAGAAAAGGCGGCCTGCTTGGCGAAGAAAAAAGTGCTGTCCCACCACGACAACGCGCCGGCTCACACCTCCGCTGTCGCTATGGCCAAATTGGTCGAATTGCTGCCCCACCCACCGTATTCTCCAGATTTGGCCACCTGTAACTACTTTTTGTTTCCGAACCTGAAAAAATCACTCGCCGGGAATAGATTTGGATCGAATAAGGAGGTCATCGCCACCACGGAGGCCTTTTTTGCAGCCCTCGAGAAAATGTATTTTTTGGACGGGTTGAAAAAGTTAGAGCATCGCTGGGCCAAGTGTATCGAGCATGAAGGAGATTATGTGGAAAAATAAATCACCATGTTTCAAAAATTTTCGTTTTTCTTCTGTAGGCTAAGGACTTGTTGAATGACCCTCGTAATCATGCTTGCTACTTAAGAATTCCTTGGATATCTTGTTAATCCACTGCTCTTCTCTGCCAGCCCGTTCATCATTATCCGAAAGTCGTGATAAGCAATCTGCAATGACGTTGTTAGCCTCTGTTCTATATTCTATGTTGTAGTTATACGATCCAAAGTAGAGCGCCCACTGAGTCAGTTGGCTATTGGCCAATTTTGGCAGATAGCGATTTTCTCCAAACAAATGTTGTAACGGTGTATGTCCTGTGATTAGCGTGAACGTAGTACCTTGTAAAAACTGGTCAAATTCTCTTGCTGCGAAAAATATTGCTAAGGCTTCGCGATCGACCACAGAATATTTTTGCTCGGCGTAAGTAAGTTTGCGAAAAGCAAAGGCAATTGGCTCCTCGTTTTGAACACTACTCGTAGTTTTATGAAATAAAACAGCTCCTACTCCTTTTTCAGATGCGTCACATGCTACGTATAGTTGGCGGTTAAGGTCATACGGCACGACAACATAGCTTTAACCATCTTTTGCATTTTGTGCTCGAATGTCTATAACTCCACAGGACTCCACCTCCATTGTTGTCGTGTTCCTCTTAATGAGTGAACATTTGCACACGTACCTTGCAGATTAGGTATGAATCGTTCATAAAACTTTCTTCTTCTTTGTGGCACTCCAGCCCCTCTTGGGCCTTCGCTTAGAGATAGTTAGATTATCTCATTTTCATGACCGTATTGATTTTTTTGGAAGTTGGTTTGGTCAGCGCCATGATCATAAAACTTTATAAAACCTAAAAAACATCTGAGCTCCTTTATGTTGGTTGGTGTTGAAGCATTTGCAATTGCTGCTAATTTGGATTATGACGGTTGTATACCTTCTTCACTGATTGTATGTCCCAAATATTCAATTGAGGGTTGCATAAACGTACACTTGCTCGGTTTTACTCGAAAACCTGCTGCGCGCAGTCGGCGTAAAACCTCTTTTATGTTTATCCAATGCGTTTGATCGACCTTGCCCGTGATGGCGATATCGTTAAAATATACCGCAACATTGGGTATTCCTTCTAATAAGTTTTCTAAATACCTTTGAAGACATTTGCAATGCCAAAAAGAAGGCGGTTGTACTGGTAATAACCTCTGTGAGTCAAAATAACTATGCATTTTCTTTAGTTGGGGTGTATTTCAAATTAAAGATATGTATCCTTTAAGTCAATCGTCGTATACGTTTCTCCACGAGATAATTTGTGCGCCAGCTGATCAAAAAGTGAGAATGGATGCCGTTCTGTTACTAGCGCGGCATTAAATGTTGTTTGAAAGTCACCGCAAATTCGAATTGTACCATCTTTCTTTATGACATTTACTGTGGGTGTTGCCCACTCTAGCCGTGTATTGCTAGGACCCACGTGTGAAATCACCCCTTTTTCTATAAGTTTGTCAGGCTCAGCTTCTCCATTTTTTTGTAAACCGAATTTTGTTGGACGCGCCGGTACATGTATAGGCTTTGCGTTAGGTTTTAAATGAATTTTAATTTGATAATTTTGAATCTTACCGAGTGAGTTCTCATAAAAGATTTTATTTTCCTGAATTATTTTGGATAATTCTTGATCAAGGTTATCGTTGTTGTATTTCTTTTGATGCTTGGATTCCTTCAGTGAGTACACCGCAAACGGAACACTTCACTCCACGGTAAACAAAATAACAAAGGTTCCGCGTTGTCCAATACAACTACCGGGAGAGTAGCTGTCGTATTTTTCAGTTTTACGGTCACAAACGTCTTACCTATAGGCCTAAATTTGAAGTTTCCATATGCTTTCAGTGTGGGACCATTTGATAGTGGTGGTGATTCGATTTTCCTACACAAAGCTTTGCTTATAATCGAGTTTGCTGCCCCTGGATTCTATCCTCATCACCAACGTTATGCTAAGGGTGACACGACAAAACAAGTCCAAGCTCTGATTACAACTGATTCATTCTCTTCAAATAAAATACAAATACATATACATTTACATGACATTCTTGAATAAAATGATATTTTAAAGAACCACTTAAATGGCTGATTACATCCAATTTAATGACACCAATACAGTTTTACTGACAAAAATGTTAAATCCTCCTACTATTAGCAAAGTTCAACGTATTTCAGACTGTAAGTTTTTCGTTATTGGATCTTCTTCTTCTTCTTAGCACTACAGCCCCTTTCGGGCCTTCGCTTCCTGCAAACAGCGTCTCCAACTGTCTCGACCCGTTGACCGCGTCTTCCAATTCCGAAATCCAAGCAGCGATGATCAGTTTTCGTCGACTGAGTCAGACCAGCGTTTCCTCGGTTTCCTCGGTTTCTCCCAACGAATACCTTCTTGGGTATCCGTTGTTCGTCCATACGATTCATGTGTCCAGCACATTGCATCTTCCGCAGTTTAACAATCGTTGAGACCTCCGGTTCGTCAGAAGTTTTATACAGCTCATAGTTGTATCGAATTCACCATTGGTCCCCATCTACCTTCGCTCCGATTATTCGCCTCAAGACCTGTCGCTCAAAGGCGTTTAATATATTTGCGGATGCTTGGGTTAGAGTCCATGTTTCACACCCATAGCAAAACACAGGTCTTATCACAGATTTGTATACTTGGAGCATTGTTTCCCTGTGTATGCAGCTGGTCTTCAAGATTGTCAATACTGAATAAAATATTTTATTTGCGAGCTGTACTCTTCGGCATATTTCGTCTCTTTAACTGCCCGTTTTCGTTATTTTGGCGCCTTAATACACAAATTTGCTCACATTCTCAATATTGTATTCGCCACGTGTGATATTTTATGTATTTGAGGTATTTTTCTTTGACTGCGTCATGGGCTTTGTTTTATTTTTGTTGATTTGTAGCCCTACTAGTTTTGCTTCGCTGTCGAGTATCAGGAAGAAATCTTTGGCAGTTGCTAATGATTTTGACAGAATATTGATGTTGTCCGCATAGGCTACTACCTGGCTCGACTTTTATTGTAATGTACCTCGCGTATCGACAGGTAGCTTCCGTATGACGTACTCCAGAGCCAAATTGAATAGTAATGGGGCAGCCCATCTCCCTGCCTTAGGCCGAAATTTGTGTAAAAGGCATCGGTGAGTTGGTTATTGTTGCGGACTTGAAGGTCGTCGATGTCATTGTCATTTTGGTAGGACGGACTAATTTGGGTGGGATGCCAAAGCAAAGCATTATTTGGTACAGTACATTACGATCAATACTGTCGTATGCTTGCTTGAAGTCACCCAAAATTTGGTGTACGTCTATGTTGAACTCCCAGCATTTTTCAAGTACCTGCTTGATTGTGAACAATTGGTCTGTTGTTGATCTGAATGCTCTAAAGCCACCTTGATACTCCCCAATAGTACTATTGGCGTATGATCCGATTTTATTTTCTAAGATTTTAGAAAATATTTTGTACGCCGTACAAAGTAGTGATATGCCTTTATAATTTTCGCACTGCAGTTTGTCACCTTTTTTGTGGATAGGGAATATCATTGATTGGGTGCACTATTTCGGCGTGTGTTCTTGTTGCCAAATGTACTGGATAACTTTGTGATGAGCTCAACTAGAACCTCATCAATACCCGGCGCTTTATTATTCTTTTGGGCTTTGATGATGGAACAAACTTCATCCAGAGTTGGTGGGGCCGATGGAAGCTCTACGCAAGCATCTATAAACTCCGATATTCTGGAGCTGCGCGGAAGACTAAGGAGGTTCTTGAAATATGATGCCCGTCTTTCCTTAATCTTGCTTTCATCAGCGATAATGTTGCCGCTGTCATCATGACAGAGCGTGGCTTTGGGCTGATAACCACTTTTCAGACTTTTCACTACTTTGTAAGCTTATTGGATCCAGCTCCATGATTTTTGGGTCTTTCTGAAAAAATTTTTGCAACAACTTACTAGTTTCCCATCCTATCTGTCAACCTGTACACCCATGCGTCCGCCTGTCCATCTATCCTTTCGTCTGCCCATCCGTCCGTCTACACGTGTGTCATAAGAAATTTCTTCCGAAACTTCAGAAAATACAAAGCTCAAACTTTGTGAAAAAGTCAAAAGTGGTGATCTCTTAAAAGTTTAGGTCTTATTAAATAAATGGTGGTCCAAACATAATGCACGATGTTAATTGTGAGTCACTCCTAAACGTCAAGTTTTTCGTCGAATTTTATTTGACATTTCTTTGTTTCAGTGTTTTACAAATTTAATCATGAAGATGTGCACAAATGAGCAGCAACAAAAACTGGCGTTCAAATTAAAATTCATTTCGTGCACTTCATGATTTTTTTGGTCAGCATAATCGACCAAATGTGTCCAGAATCGGGAGAATTATGCGCAAATTTCAGCAAATCAGGTGTCTAGGAAATCACCTGTGCACGCACGCCCAGTTTGTTCTGCGGAAAACATTGCTGTTGTTCGCGATAGTGGGGCAGAAGAGCCGTCAACCTCGACTGGTCATCGTGCCCAACAATTGAACACCTCACGAACATCACTGGTAAAAATTTTGAATAGGTTGATATAAGACCGTTATGCCTACGAAATTTCATGGAAATCGAATCCTAATCAAGTGAGTTATCGCCATTTCAATTGTATGGACTTACCAAAACAGTAACACGTGTTGATAGTTAATATATACAATATTTAAAATCGATCAGGGCACTCTTATTTTCTTGGGTTTTCCATGAAAATTTAAGGAACAATGGTTTACTTGAATTTCTTCAATGAGCCGAGCATTCAGAAAAATTATTTAAAATGGAACGAAATTGCGGCTGTTATGTGCTTATGAACAAAACTCTGCATCTTTTGGATGAATTTGAACGATTTCTCAAACAAGTATTGGGAGAATAGTTCAAATCTTCGATTCATGGCATCAGAAATTTTTTTTCAAAACCTAGAATGGTTACAAAGCCCTTCTCTTAGAAGCTTTCTCCTGCCTCCCCGACTTACTTCACCTATGAGTATTAATGATATGTGCTCATTTTCAGTCATTCATTAAATTGAATTAAGTGTTCATAGCATGCACCTTAAACGTTGAAGTTGGTGAAAAATAACTCAATATTATTCAATCTTCTCATTTATAACAGCCACTATCTTGTTTTACAATGACGGATGCCAATTCTCAAAGATATTCATGGCACCTTTCATTCCTGAAAATTTCATGCAAATCCTAGTAAACCTATAGTGTCTGAGCCGGTAAAAAGCGCAGATTGTTCCATACCCATATATTTCCATAGTAATACAGCGCATATTGTTCCATAGTAATACAGGAAAATTCTAATCGGTATAACTTTGTTGAATACCATTCGATCTTTGTGAAACTTTTAGGACAGGTCAATCGTATAAATGGTCATATTTATATTATTTCATTTAATTTAAAGATCCTTTCTGTACTGACTCGAGATATATGTCCCACAGGTTGTTTAAAAATTTCTGGTGGGCTTGCGAGATATGCTTTTTACGTTAACTTCTGACCCAGCCGTAATATGAAGTCTTTTTGACACAATGTCAGGTGATCAGTAAAATATGATCAGCAGATAAGTATTTATAACTTAGTTTGTGTCACAGTGGTAACGCGTTTTTGCGTTTTTATTGATTTTTTGCAGTTTTAGTGTAAAAAAGAGTTGAAAATATGAGCAGGTAAGTTTTGCTGTTCTTTACTGAAGATAAATACTACACGAAAATTGAGTTATAGTAAACTCTTTTAAAGTTATCTTTTGTTAGCTCTGTTTGGGATCAATATGCCCCATAAGTAATTTATAATGGGATACACATATCCCATAATGGGATACAAATGTAGCTCTACTAATTTGGAACTTTCTCAGGGACTATAACAAACGTGCATTATTACAAAAAGAATTAGAATATTTAGTTGAACATACTTATGTCTGAACTAGAATCAGACTTCGACGGCCCATTTAGCACTGACGACGATTCTGAATTTCTACCATATAGGTATAATACTGATCGAAGTGACGGTGAGCTGTAGGAAATGTAAAATTTTGTACAGGAACAAGAATATGAAAGCATTCATCCAAGTACACCTATAATGTGGACCAAAGCTAATGACATATTCCCGCAAAAAAAATGTACCAGCAGAGCGAACTTCCATAATTAGAAGTATTTTGTTCGAATTGCTCTAACAAAAGTCTAGACACTTTATCCCAAGAGAAACTTCATCCCAAACATCTAATAAGCAATAAGCCAAAACATGTCCTTTTGAAGTTATGATTGTTCTGGGTAGCATAATGGTAATGTCTTACAATCGTATACCAAAAGTTCACATGTATTGGTCTCAAAATTATCTTTGGGGAACACAACAATCAAGAAAGCCATAGCCATGCTGAGACCGATTTCTACTTTTGTCTTAAAAACTGTACATATCAAAGACCTACTATATGGATGAGCTAATTGCTCATCCATTCCAAAGTATTGATGAAATGATGACAAAGTGCAAAGGTAGGTGGTCCCTAAAACATAAATAAAGCTATGGCTGCACTACGGCTCAAAAACGGAATATGTATATGATGTGAACGTGTATGTGGGAAAGCAGGAACGACAACAGATTGGCACTCTTGGTGAAAGAGTGGTTAGAAGTTTTTGCGAAACCATAAGGGAGAGGGATGTTGCCATATGCTTCGACAGATTTTTTACGTCTGTTGAATTGGTTAATTCTATGAATTTCGCTTGTGTGGGAGCCTGCATGACGAATAAAAGAATTGTACCCAAATTTGAGGGTAATCTGTCTCAAAAAGGAAAATACTGTGCAGCAATTTCAAATTATTGGCAATTAAGTGGAAGGACACAAAGGAAGTTTTATTGCTGAGTAATTGCCACAAGAATACAATCGCTGAAGTAAAAAGAACTGCAAAAGATGGTTCCAGGGAAGCTGTACCCTGCCCAGAAGCTATTGCGCTTTACAACGGACATATGGGCGGAGTTGAACTTGCGGATCAATTTTCAGCATCGTATGATCCAAACAGAAAGTCAAATAAATGGCGGAAGAAGTCAAGAAATGGTGTTTCAATAGATGTTGATGTCCTCAGTTGCCAACTCGTGGATTGTATACCAAGAACTACAACGCAAAAAACACCCTTCATTTAGTGAGTCTAGCGGAACAACTTATTGGTTTTGGCAAAGGCCGAGCAGCATTCCAACGAGAAATTAGTTCATGTATCAGGTTCAGGTACAGTCGTAAACAACTCATTACTGATCAAGAAATTTGTATCTCTTGGTAGATCATCACTCAGGACTAAAAAAATGTACAACACTGGCTACCACTTACCAACAGAAGGCAAAACCTGGCGCGAAAAGGACCAAAACAATTTGTGTAGCGTATGATCTTGCATTGTGCAAAGAACGCTTTATAATTTACCACACTTGGATATTTTACTTTTTTATATTTTTAATTTTAAATGAAGATAATCGGCACATATACTTCCCAGGACTTTTTCTCGTAAAGCTGTCACCCCTAACCAATGGGGTGCTCCAGAAACGGGGGCCCTACAGTCCCGACTTGGCGCATCGCAGATGAGCGTGGGCGCCAACTCACTGTTTTGGCCTAGGCCCCACAATTGACCGCCCAGTAAGTAAAGCGATTTCCCGAAGCTCGTTAAACGAACACGCCTTCCACTATAGCCCAGTCATATTAGGGCTTTCACCTCGGAATGAAAGATAATAAGCTGCAAATTGATATGAACCTTTGTTTTGTCATTCTAAATGTTGTCTCAAAAGTCACAATCGTTATCGTGTCCGCGTCTCAAGATATTCAAGGTCAAAGGTCACAAAAATCGGTTTTTCGCGAATATCTGGCTTCCTATCGGTTAAATGAGATTTGCATTTATTATAAAAGTTGTAGGCTATAAAATTCCCTACAACTTTTGTTTAAACTTTTTTTTCATACGACCAACCGTTTTGAAGGTAGAGCGCGAAGAGTGCACATCGTACAGTCATATACGGCCTAATGCAAGGTCAAGCGTGAGTTATGGTTATCAGTACGTTATAAAGTCAATTATTTACTTGGAAATTATAATTATTAAACAATGCCTATTATTTATGTACTAACTATTAATTATTTATATTTAATTAAAGTAAGTAACTTGATTATTTATATATAATTATTCATATTTAACTATTTAAGTATAAAATATTATTAATTCTGGATTATATATTTTAGTTTTATTTTAAGTTAACACGACATTATATATCTTTTCTTTAAAACGCGTAAATTTCTCAATACTCAATACTCAATACTCAATACTCTCATACTCAATATATATATATATATATATAAATGGAGTGCGCATCTTGTTGGCATTATATAATGCTCCAAAATCTGAGGACAACATTGATCATTTCCGCTACACGCAATTCATCAAATTTACAAAACTAAATAAACCTGTACAACTGTCAACACTTCCACCAACAAGTGTAGCAGCTCATCAACACATAAAACGTGTCTACTACCAGATTCAAACGTGGTTAGGGAAGGACTTAGAACCTAAAGAATGGGGCGGGATGCTTGAAAATGAAATCCTGGAGCCCATACGAACGTTATTACCTCCAGCACCAGCCGAACTACTAAACGTAATATTTTGCAATTGCAAAAATGGTTGTGGTTCCCGCTGTGGATGCAGAAAATCAGGGCTACAATGTTCTTTAGCTTGCGGCCAGTGCAACGGACAAGCTTGCCTCAACGCTTCACTGTATCCAAGTAATCCCGATGAAGAAAATACATATGATCCCGATATTCTGGAAGGTTTGGAGATGAACATGACAGATAATGAGGATGATGACAATGAATCGAACATTTTTGAGCGACAAGAAGAAGAAGACGACGAACAAGAAGAAGATAATTAGCTTCCATTTCCAATTTCATTACAATTAAAATCAACAAAGATACTTTTGATATTTGAACTCACATTTTGATAAATGTATATTATGCCGTATTTAATAATAAATAAAAATATGTGTAAAATATATACTCTTACTATCATTTTAACTTAAAATAAAACTAAAATATATAATCCAGAATTAATAATATTTTATACTTAAATAGTTAAATATGAATAATTATATATAAATAATCAAGTTACTTACTTTAATTAAATATAAATAATTAATAGTTAGTACATAAATAATAGGCATTGTTTAATAATTATAATTTCCAAGTAAATAATTGACTTTATAACGTACTGATAACCATAACTCACGCTTGACCTTGCATTAGGCCGTATATGACTGTACGATGTGCACTCTTCGCGCTCTACCTTCAAAACGGTTGGTCGTATGAAAAAAAAGTTTAAACAAAAGTTGTAGGGAATTTTATAGCCTACAACTTTTATAATAAATGCAAATCTCATTTAACCGATAGGAAGCCAGATATTCGCGAAAAACCGATTTTTGTGACCTTTGACCTTGAATATCTTGAGACGCGGACACGATAACAATTGTGACTTTTGAGACAACATTTAGAATGACAAAACAAATGTTCATACTAATTTGCAGCTTATTATCTTTCATTCCGAGGTTGCCCCCATTTTTTACCTAATATGACTGGGCTACTAAGAACACGCACAAAATATCACTACTCGGGGTGGAACCTATCTCCTCCAACCAATGCTTTGCCACTCAAACACCACCGAAAAATCAACCACACTAACGGACACCCGCGCGCGATATTTCCCCGAGCCAACACGTTACACTTCCTGAAAAAAAAGCTAATTCTTTATTTTCGAAGTGAATTTACTGAGAAATAATACCACTTTCCTTGGTGTAAAATAAAGTTTATCTACAAAATAATGAATGAAATAAAGTTTATGAACAAAATAATGAATGAAATAGGGCTGATCAACAAAAACAAATCTTAACAATTTCTTTGACTAACCTCTGTCGCCTTCTTCTTCTTCTTCTTAGCACTACAGCCCCTTTCAGGCCTTCGCTTCCTGCAAACCGCGCCTCGAACTGTCTTGGTCCGTTGACCGCGTCATCCAATTCCGAAATCTGAGCAGTGATGAACTGTCTTCATTGACCGAGCCAGACCAGCGTTTCCTCGGTTTCCCCACTGACCGCTGGCCTTCAGTTCTCCCAACGAATACCTCCTGGGTATCCGTTGTTCGTCCATATGATTCATGTGTCCAGCCCATTGCAGGTTCCGCAGTCCTACAATCCTTGAGACCTCCGGCTCGTTAAAAATTTCATACAGCTCATGATTGTATCGAATTCCCCCTAACTTAGCTAATAAGGAGGCCTCCTGGTAGAACTTCCATCGTCCACGGAATGGCAAAAAAGATCCTGCGCTGACTCCACGCACTCTTCCCGGGTCACATTCTTGCAATAGCCAATTGATGGCAGTTATCCTTCTCTCGGTGGTGATTGACGTCGACAACAATTTTACTTTATTCTGTTTTTTAGGGTTTTCTAAAATAATTTTACAAAACCCTACTAAAATCGCGTCCTGTCTGTCCGTCTGTCTGTCCGTCCGTCCGTCCGTCCGTGTGTCACAGCAGTTTTTCTCGGAAACTACTTAAGCTAGAAACATCAAATTTTGTGTGTAGGTGTAAAGTAGTGATCTCTTCAAAGTTCAACTACTAAAAAATTTTATAAGGTATTTAAGGGGGGTCTCCCCATATAGGAGAGTGACCCCCCAAAAAAAAAATTTCATTGAAAGTGGCCGATATGGGCACCAAATGAAAGGTCTTGATGAGATCTTTTCAAAACAGGTCTTAGTTTGGAAAAATTTACTTTGAGGGTGCACAGGGAGGGGAAATACACGAAAAATTTGTGTCCCCCCCTCGCGATTGGACACCTGTGATCCGAAAAATCTGAAAAAAATCAGAAATGTAGACCTTGGTGAGTACAATAACAAAAAATACGCGAGAAGTTGCAATTCACTCAACTTTGTTAGTAATAGTATGATTTATTGATTTTATGTTTTCTTTAATAAAATCTTAACAGTACCCTTAAATTCTATGAAATTCAGTACACAGATGACTATTTATAAGATTGATCTATCCTGAAAGTTTCATAAAGATTGAATCATATTTAGTGAAGTTATAGCGGTTTAAATTTTCCTGTATTACTATGGAACAATATGCGCTGCATTTATTACTATGGCAACATATGGGTACGGAACAACATGCGCTTTTTGCCGACTCAGACACTACAGTTTTGCTAGGATTTGCATGAAAATTTCAGGAATGATAGGTATCATGTAGATCTTTGAGAATCGGTTCAGCTAGTGGTATCAGTAATCGTAAAACAAAATAGTGGCTGTTTTAAATGCGAACATTGGATAATTTTGAGTTATTTTTTCCCAACTTCAACATTTAAGGTGCATGCTTTGAACACTTGATTCAATTTAATGAATGACTGAAGATGAGTACCTACAATTAATGCTCATAAGTGAAAGGCGGGAGAGAGCTCCTAGCAAAAGGGCTTTGTAACCATTCTTGGATTCGAAAAAATTGGCCATGAATCGATGATAACAGTACAGGAGAGTAGCCCCTGAAAAAAAATTCATCGAACGTAGCCGATATCAGTATGAAATGAACGTTTTCATGGGAGCATTTCAAAACAGTTCTTAAACTGACAGTTTTTGCTTCAGTGGGGGCACAGGGGGGAAATACATGAAAAATGTGTTTCCTCCCTCGCGAATGGACATCTGAAATAATTATCAAGGGAGATATTTATGAGTATAACAATAACAAAAACCTCAGAAGTCGATATTCGTTCAACTTTGTTAATTATAGTATGATCTTCTTAATTCATACTTTCTCCAATAAAATCGTCTTTGACATGTTTCTTGATTTGATTCGATCTGGTGACTGCATTTTGTAAATTGAATACAAAACCCTTCTGACATGAGCGTAGGTCTGTTTACCCAACTTGTTTTCCTTTCCTTTTTTTCCTCCTTTTTTCTTCCTATTTCTTTTAGACTTCCGCACCCCTTTTTTTAACAAACACTTTTTTGCCTTCACCGCTACACGTTCCGATCACAAAAGAGGGCTTTTTCTTCGTCCCTCACCCTTAGCAACTAGTTCTCAACGGAGCGCCGCTAATTCCGGAGAGAACGTTATAGTCTTCCTTTTCATGTAGAAATTGTAACCCGGCTCGTGCGATCGGGCAATTCCATCGTGATTCCCATCACACTTCAACTGGTGTTTCCGAAATTCGGAGTCGTAGCTATTTTTCGGAATTGTCACTGTGAAGGACATTTCACGTGTTCCAAGTATAGTCGTAATGTTGTTTGTTTATGTTTGGTACGCTATGAGTGCTGGCCACCACGATTTCGAGTGGATCACTGAGGATTATCAGATAAGTAGTACTTTTATACTTTATCCCTTCGACAAGACACTTTATGTGTCTTTTTTTCTTCTTTTCTAGGTATCCAGATCTCATCGTGAATTTAAACTTCGACATTCAGAGGCGTTGTTTGATCTATTGTAGTCTTGCGGGTGCTGCGTCTGGATATCATAGGCATCATAACAGTCACCTAAAAATGATAGCTCTGAGTAGCCATCGGGATCATAACATTCAAAAACGCGACTCTGACAATCTAAGCGACGATCATTATCACAAAGTGTACATATAAGTCCTTTCAGTTCAGCCGTCTCTATATACAATTCCGTATTCGACTTTTGATTGCTACTATCACCTGCGCTTTTGTTACGTCCTCCATTGTTGTTATTGTTATTACTATTGTTGTTGTTGTTATTCTTACTCTGACTGATGGTGTTGTTATTGTTTTTGATCATCACGCCATTGTTCCTCATCCGGCTGTTTTTTTTTTTCACAGTTCGTTGTAGTCAGATTTCCTACACTTGTCGACTTTTTCCGCTTCTCTTCCTCAAGATACTTCCAGAACTTTGTCTTCTTAATAATTATCGCTGACTTTAAGTTGGACGCTTTCTTTGATGATGACGATATTGTCGTGGTCGTCTACGTCGCCACCTTAGCCAAAAGCTCCAAAGTTGAAGATTTGACGAATGGAATTAGCTCCTGCTGCGTTTTGTAGGGTGAGAGGTGATAAAGATGTTGATGATGGGGACTGGGGATATGATTTTGAAGTAAATGGTCGCTATGTTCGTTGGGACTATAGTGAAATAGTTTAGAAATAGTTCGACTGGATATTGACGCTGTCGTTGTCGTGGAGGATATCCTTTCCGTAACGGATATGTGCGGCACTTCAACAATGTGGTTACTATTCACTAGAGTAGCAGAGAGGCTTCTGCAAAGGTTATTGCTGTAGTTATTGTTCGTGCAGTTTGGTGGTGCGTTTTGTAGGGAAGTATGTGGCCCAAGGGCTCCGTTTCTTGGCTCACAGAATGTATTGTTGATAGTGAATGCTCCGAATAGGTTAAGGCGACCAGATTCCCCCTAAGCGTAATTCGTATTTAGCATGCCAATAGTGTTATTTTTGCATTCAAACAGCATGTCGTTCATTCACGCTGAAACCTGCTTCGTAACTTCTTCCATTGCACAATGATAATCATCGCTATCTTTGACCGGCTCATCATCACCACTTCTAACGGGATTCCGGATATTTCACCCGTTGAAGTTTCGACTGGAGTTTCAAATATGTATTTGAGTTTTGAATCCATTAACTCTTCTGGCTGGACTTCCTGCCCCAATTTATCGAAGTTTTTGACACGCTCAGCAACAACAAGACTTTGTACCATAAATTTGTGTTTATTGTTTTGGGAATCATGTTCACCGCCGGTTCCACACCCACCAACACGTTGGTTTGGTCCACCTCCACCGCCGCCTTGAAAGTTATGATTCATGTTGCCACCGGGATTATTAGGTTTATTTGCATGATCAAAGTGTTTTCCTGTTGCCTGCGATGGATTTCCTCATCTTGTCAGTTCCTATGATGATTTCTTCCTCACACATCCTTTTGACTTGTTCTTTTCGTGGTTGTTGATCACAGATGATGTCATTATCGAGCAACTGTGCACATACGGGAGTTGTATCGTGAACTTCGTCGAGCCTAACTAATCTAAGTTGAGCTGCATTAATCTAAATTTAGGAAATTAAAATCTGCTCTACTGTAGCCATTAAGATTAGAAGTTATTCTTATTTCTAACCAGTTTGGCGCGGGGATGCATCCTTCGTACCACGTTTCCCAGTGGTGGTGTTTAAGTGGTGGTTAAGTTGGCTAGCTCCTCAAATTTCCCGTAACAAAGCACGGAACGGAAAAATTAAAAAATTAATCTGTAGTCCTTTTGAATGGTCTGCTTCATAATTCTTTAAAAAATATATAATCTGTACTGAAAGGGTTTAGTGAATTTCACCTACATTCATGATTTTTATCAGATTTTTCTGATCAAATGTGTCTTATCGCGAGGGTGGTACACGAAAAGTTTGTACATTTACCCTTCCCCTGGCCTCCACGGTTCCGGTAATGCAATTTTACGACTTTTTTTGAAAACATCTTATTGAGACCTTTTCAATGACACTCTATTTGTCTACCAATTGTGGGTCACCTCCCTATATGGGGAGAATCCCCTTAAAACACTTTGAAAAAAAAAAAATTTTTTCAATGGACATTGGGATCAGAATGGGTACTGAGCTTCTTCAGAAAGAACCAGTGAATCACTTATTCATTTCAGCTATGATCATCATCATATCCCGATAGGACACAGGATTATGGATATGATACCAAAACCACAATCACAGCACGAATATATAACTTAATTTAAATTATTATTTTTTTTGTCTCGTTTTTTTTATACTTTAGTTAGAGATATCAACTACAATAAAAACAACACACAAATTCCAAATTGGAATATCGGATTACATAACTATAACCAGTTAGAAGATATTTTAAGTTAGTAAACAAACAGAAATGGAAAAGAAAAAGAAGAAGCTCAACTCGTATTAAATTTTTGACTGGTTAACGGTTTTTGATTTCATATTATAATTGCGTAACTTCCCAGGCAGCAGCAAATTGTCGCTGGTATGAGAGAAGTTATTCAAAATATACAAATCTAAATACTATTTATTAAAAAGAAAAGAAATCAAAATACCGCGACCGGGACATGGCGAATCAGTTCATCTAAACCTCAACAGTGTGCTTCTTTAAGAGTTTCTTAAATAAAGGAAAGGATCTTACATTTTTTAACTCAGGTGGCGAAGATTTATATATTTCCATTGCTAATCTGACTAGTTCACTATGTTATCTTCTAGTGCGAGCAAATGTTACCTTAAGATAGACATTAAATCTGGTATTATATGAATGGATATCACAGTGTTTGATTAGTTTGATATCCAATTTCAAATCGGCATGTAGTACATTAAAAATAAATCTAGCTTTTTCCATATATACAGGGTCTGAATAAAAAGTAACCGGACTAATTTCAGGAAATTTTTTATTGGCAAAATATGTACAATTTTTCTTTAGAAATCTTCAAAGTAGTCCCCATTGGAGTCGACAACATGCTGATACCGGATTTTCCAATCCCCGAACGCTCCCTGGAAGTCGGCAACGTAACGTAACTGAACGTAACGTAACGTAACTGAACACACACTCCGCTCTCGCTCGATGCTATCTCTCCAAGTGCTTGGAGGCAACTGCTGCAGCTCGGTTCCCTTTACTTAGACTCCCACAACCACTACAGCACCAGAAACCGGTTAGCAGACGCTTTGACGGCACAGGGCAGGCTCAGTCCGTTTACTTATTATACAGATCCTGGATTATTTGCCTGATACTGAATTTCTCTCTTAGAGGATAAATTGTAATACTAGGGGTCAATCTATCCAAACCATGCATTACCTTGACAATCTTATTCAGCATTCTACGTATTGGATCAACATTAGCTTCCGAATTATGACACCAATTCATAATGCCGAAAGTAATCAAAAGCAAAACATGAGCATTATAAATTATATTTTTGAGAACAGTATCTAAATAATTTTCACACCTAAATACCCTAATCCTGAAAGCTAGTTTAAATTTCAAATAACTAATCTGTTCATTCCATGATAGCCTATCGTCAATAATAAGACCCAAGTATTTCCATGAAGATACACGCTCTATTCGTTCATCAAAGATTTTAATGTCTAGTGTTATATCAGCTTTATTCAGTTGTTTAAAAAGCATAAACTTGGTTTTTTTGAGGTTGATAGTTAATTTATTCCCTAACAACCATGAGCTGTACTTCATTAAATCAGCATTTATTTAGCGCTCTAACGTACGAGATGACTTATCAGAAAATAATAGCAATATATCATCAGTAAATATTATAAATACATAAAATAAAAAGAGTAGGACCCAGTATAGAGCCCTGTGGAACACCAAAATTAATCGTAAGCGTTTCACTCATTTGTTGATTTACACGTACAGAGATAGTTCTGTTATTCAAAAAGCTTCCAATTAATTCCAGTGGTGAGTCTCTCATGCCCAGTTCATTTACGAGTAAACATTGCAGTAGAATCGAGTGATCAACCGTGTCGAAAGCTTTAGTAAGTTCAACGAATATGGCCGCAACATATTTGCTCTTATCTAGTTCATTATTGATGAACTATAAGGCATCAGTAATAGCAGATGTCGTGCTTCCTTTCTCAACAAAGCCATATTAGTTTACATCGAACCTTAATGAGTCCTCAATAAAATTTACTATTGGTTTGTTAAGAATTTTTTTAAATACCTTACTCAAAGTACTCGTTAAGCTTATCAGTCTGTAGTTATTAGGATCATTCTCTTCACCTGATTTGAAAACAGGAATAATTGCTGCATCTTTAAACTCTCTAGGAAATATTCCCAACGACATAAAATTATTGAACTCGGAGACAACATGTGGAGCTATTATAGCACTGACAAGTTTCAAATCTTTACCTCCAGCAGCAGAGTTTCTCAAAGAATTAATGCATGCCATCAATTCACCATTATTGGTTGGTTCAAGAAAAATAGAATTAGGATTGAAGGGAATGTGCTTTCTATCAAAGTTGGCAAGATTAAATTTTTGATCTAGTTCCTCTACAAGCTTTTTAACCACTGACCCAAAATGATCCCCAAGCGAATAAACAGAAATATTCGAGGCACATTTCTTAGCCCTATTAAAGCCGAAAAGTTCTTTGTTTATAATTTGCCATATTTTTCTTGAATTTCCATCAGCTACATTTATCTGATTAGTTATAAATTTCTTTTAGCAGACCTAATCAACGAGTTAACCCTATTCTTTTGTTCTCTGTATTTCAAATTCAATATAGAGTTGTTATGGCTATTTTTCATTTGTTTAAATAAAGCTTTCTTTTTTCTAATTTCCCGAAGAATCTCACTTGTTAGCCAATTATTATTACTAGTCCAAATGATTCGGATGGAAGTAGCTGCTTCTTTAGAGTTTTGAATAGTTTGTATAATTTCAGAAATTGATAAATTATGATCGTAGTCCATACATTTACTTCTAACTAATTCAATAAATTTAATCTTATTTAAAATAAAAATTTTCTTTTTAACCATAGGCAATAAGACGTTCCTCAATCCTTCCAATGTAATACGTAGTGTTGCAACGAATAGTATATTCGGCCGAATACCGAATATTCGGTTAGAAGCTTGGCCCAATACCGAATATTTGGCCGAACTATTCGGTTCGATCAATACACTTACAAACGCTTATGCATAAGCAGCATTCATGGTGTTGTTTACACCACAATGTAAATACTTCTGAGTCAAATATTCTTTTCCTTGTAATGTAAACAAACTTTGAAGCCAGTTTGTGTATATTTCCCGGAATTCCTGATGAATTTCGAGCAAATGCTGCTTGAGATCGTTTTTGCGCTCAATTGCATCGAATTTCTTTTCCAACCGCCTGAGTTCGATACATTCTATGTGGCAAAGTCTATTTTTGATCGGTGCGTTGCTTAGCATGCTTTTCGCTCACATTTTGCTCTAATGCAAACAATGAAAAGTGTACTTCAGTCAGATGTGTTTTGCGTTCCCTGTAAAATGGTTCGAGCACTATGGCCAGTGATACCAGTTTCGTTCTTTCCCAATAGCGTTTTGCTTTGTAAACGTTAGCATATGCTCAATTTTGCGATTCAAACCAAGGATTTCGTTGAAATTGTTTTACTTGTAACCAATTTTGTGACTTTAGAACAGTATGTCGAGTGAAAAACGGTCTTCAGTTTGGAATTTCATGAGCAAAATGACGAAAATCTACGTAGTGTGCAGTGCAAATTTTGTGATGTTAAAATTTCTCGGGGAGGCATGGGGAAAAAAGCTTTAACGTCGGGAGTAATTAATCATCTTAAAAATAAACACTATGACGAGTATCATTAGATACAGAAATCCAACTCGACCTCAACGAAAGAAAACGCAGCAGATAATGCTGTTCTTTGTTCAAGTAAGTCCACAAAACAATTAACTATTCACGACTGTCAAAAGAAAACAAGTTGGGTAAACAGACCTATGCTCATGTCAGAAGGGTTTTGTATTTAATTTACAAAATGTAGTCATCAGATCGAATCAAATCAAGAAACATGTGAAAGACGATTTTATTGGAGAAAATATGAAATACGAAGATCATACTATTATTAACAAAGTTGAACAAATTTCAACTTCTGAGGTTTTTTGTTATTGTTATACTCAAAAATGTCTCCCCTGATAATTATTTCAGATGTCCATTGGCGAGGGAGGAAACACAATTTGTTCGAATCCTAGAACGGTTACAAAGCCCTTTTGCTAGGAGCTCTCTCCCACCTCCTTGACTTGTTTCACTTATGAGCATTAATTGTAGGTACTCATTTTCAGTCATTCATTAAATTAAACCAAGTGTTCAAAGCAAGCACCTTAAACGTTGAAGTTGGGAAAAAATAACTCAAAATTATTCAATCTTCGCATTTAAAACAGCCACTATTTTGTTTTACGATTACTGATACCACTAGCTGAACCGATTCTCAAAGATCTACATGACACCTATCATTCCTGAAATTTTCATGCAAATCCTAGCAAAACTGTAGTGTCTGAGTCGGTTAAAAAGCGCATGTTGATCCATAGCCATATGTTGCCATAGTAATACATGCAGCGCATATTGTTCTATAGTAATACAGGAAAATTCAAACCGGTATAACTCCGCTAAATATGATTCAATCTTTATGAAACTTTCAGGATAGATAAATCTTATAAATAGTCATCTGTGTACTAAATTTTATTGAATTTAAGGGTACCGTTAAGGTTTTATTCAAGAAAACATAAAATTAATAAATCATACTATTACTAACAAAGTTCTCACGTATTTGTTGCTATTGTACTCACCAAGGCCTACATTTCTGATTTTTTTCAGATTTTTCGGATCACAGGTGTCCAATCGCGAGGGGGGGGGGGGACACAAATTTTTCGTGTATTTCCCCTCCCTGTGCGCCCCTCGAAGCAAACTTTGCCAAACTAAGACCTGTTTTGAAAAGTTCTCATCAAGACCTTGCATTTGATACTCATATCGGCTACTTTCAATGATTTTTTTTTTTTTTTTGGGGGGTCACTCCCCTTTATGGGGAGACCTCCCTTAAATACCTTATAAAATGTTTTTGTAGTGGAACTTTGAAAAGAACACCACTTTACACCTACATACGAAATTTGATGTTTTTGGCTTAAGTGGTTTCCGAGAAAAACTGCTGTGACACACGGACGGACGGACGGACGGGCAGACAGACGGACAGATAGGACGCGATTTTAGTAGGGTTTTGTAAAATTATTTTACAAAACCCTAAAAAATGGGATATAAATGATCCTAAGGCAGTAAAATGTCACCATCTGATTGCCGAAATGATAGCGGTTGATAATCATCCAGTGAGCATGGTTCAGAAACCTGGTTTTCAAAGATAATTAAATGAGACACTGCCGAGATATACGATACCAAGTAGACCGTACTTTGCAGAAAAAATTATTCCTGATCTTTATGAAAAAGTAGGAATAAAAATAAAAAAGATGCTTGAAGACATAGACTATTTATCAGTCACTACCGATATGTGGACGTGCTTGCAAAACTATAGCAGTTTCCTCAGTTTTACTGCACACTTTGAAGGACAACATACAGGTCAAAATATAGCTAATGTTTTGGAAGATGTACGGAGCCTGTGGGGATTTCCTGCATAAAACATTCATGCTACTGTTCATGACAATGGGCGCAATATTGTTAAAGATGTCAGTGAAGCTAAAATGAATTCTGTTTGTTGCTTCATACACACATTACAGTTAGTAATCAAAGATTCTTTCAAAATTCAACCTGAGGTTGAAGAAACTATTGTTATGGGACGAAGAATAGAAACTCACTTTAATCATTCGGGTACAGCAAAACAAAAACTGAAAAGAATTCAGGAAGAGCTGGGGATAGCCAAGCATAATTTAGTGCAAGATATAACAACACGTTGGAATTCTACTTTCTACATGTTAGAAAGGCTTCTTGAACAAAAACGAGCTATTTCTCTATATTTGACGGATACATCAAGTATATCTAATCTAAGTGCAGAGCAGTGGGAGATTGTAGATCAATTGCTAAAATTACTTAAGCCGTTTGAAGAGATAACCAAAATTACAAGTTCAAACTTCTCCTGTTGTCACTCTCAACCGCTACTGCGAGAAGGCCGTCTCTTCTGACCTTACACCAAAATTAATATCAATGGCGATTGCCATGCAACAAGCGATGAAACAACGTTTTTCACGGATTGACGATGATAAAAACTACCTGATGGCAATTTTGTTAGATCCAGGGTTTAAGATGTATTTCTTCACGAATCAGTTGCAAAAGAAAGAGCCCGACAATACATTCTGCTTGAAGGATTAGTATCAGATAATGACACCAGCAGCGATAAAAGCCCCCGATCTTCTTATTCCATGCAGTCTAAGCGTAAGAGAACCGATGAGTCTGGATAAGGTTGTCCTATTCGAACATCTTCCTGGGAGTGCTATGAAGAAGTAGTTGCTGAGAGCTTCATCGATGATAACAACGGAGTTGAAATTGCTTCAAATTCAAAAAGCACCATATCACGTGACTTTGATAAGTACTTGAGTATGAAAACTTTAAAGAGAAATGACAACCCATTTATCTGGTGGGCTACATATAAGTCAAAGTTTTCCCAGAGTCTAGTCAAATTAGCTGCTAAATATTTATCGACTCCAGCAAACAGTGTGTATTCGGAGAGACTTTTCAGTAAAGCAGGAGACGTCTACGAAGAAAAGAGAAACATACTTTTACCTGAAAATGCGGAAAAGTTGATTTTTCTGCACCACAACCTACCACCAATTAACTTCAGTTATGATAAGTAAATTTTATTTTCTGATATACACGAAAAAAAAAACCAAAGGAATTAAATTTAAGGCAAGAATTTAAATTTATAACGTTTGAATGAAGAATCTTATTGTTAATTTCACTTGAGTATGATTAATTTCCGGAAATTGCGATTTATTTTAGTTTAAAATAATAACTAGTTACTTTCTATTAGATTCATTACCTATGTACTTTGATCTCTTAAATAAACAACACAGTACATAATGTTAAATTTTAATAGTATTTTTGGATATACTCGTTCCAGTAGCAAAACTGCATTTTCTGAGCCATAAAATGTATATTCTGCATTAATAAAACTCATAGGATTAATTGCATTCTTTTATTATTTCTAACACCTGTTTGTATATATTCGGTATTTGGCGACTGAATATTCGGTATTCGACCGAATACCGAAAATAGGCCGAATACCGAAAAGTAACCGAATATTCGTTGCAACTCTAGTAATAAGTAAAGTTTTATGGTCAAGTTCCGGTCAATCTTCATATTTAATATTAAAAGATACAATCTGATTATTTATAGTTGTGACAGCATTATCAAGGAGGGATACACTATTTTCTGTTACTCTAGTAGGAAGGTTATTCATTACATTTGCACCATTCATATGTAGCATATTTAAATAATTTAAGCTAAAACTGTTATTTTTTTCAAGATACAACTACGAACCAGAAAGGCTCTATAGATGATTCTATCGTTGATATAAATCGCAGTACCACCTCCTTGAGAATGGCCCCTGCAGTTATGAATTGAAATATAACCATCAAGATTGTAAAGTGCAACTTCATTAGTGCAAATCCATGTTTCGCTAAGAATAATAACATCCAAATTCTCATGCGAATTACAAAATGCCTCAAAATCACTGAATTTACTGTTTATGCTTCTGATATTAGCATCGAATATTTTCAAGTTGGTGATACTACTCATTTTTCAGAGGAATAATTTATTTTACTCTGAAAAATTCTTACAGCTTTGAGGCGCTCAGGGCAATCTTTATCATGAGCTGGATGCGATAATTCTTTATTCTTGGCAAACATACAGTTTGAACATTTCGCCGATTCAGATTTACAATCAATGGTTTTATGACTTTCGGCATAATTGGCACAAACATCCAAAACACTGCTGCATTTCGAGGCAGGATGGCCAAATCTTTGAAACTTAAAACATCTCCTTACCGTTAGCTCTTTTCACCTTTGAACATTCAAGAAGTCACCACTTCTGACGTTTTCACAAAGTTTCATGAATGTAGCTTCTATTGTTTCGGAGAAAAACTGCTGTGACATACAGACGGACGGACAGACGGACTGAGATCGTGATTTCAATAGGGTTTTGTTTCTTAGTACAAAGCCCTAATAAGGATTTGGATGAACTTGTATCGTTTGTAGATGAATTTCAGACCAAAATTTTACAGTCCTGGGATCACTATGCAGATGAAACTGGTATTTTCGATCAAATATACTTCCAAAGTACATAAAATAACTCCTACATGCATGCCCGGGAAATTTTCGATTAAAAATACCAGCAGAATCAATCGTTCCTTTCAAAAATGTTTTCCTTGTTGTGGATGATACAACACCTTGTTTGTGCCAATTTTTTCTACGAAAGTATGTTGAGCCAATTATACTGAGAACAATTGGTTTTTCATACAAGTGGAGGAAAACTTTCATTTTCCGCATTTGTCATCTTAAACTATTTTCAGTAGAGAAACACATGTTGTGACAAGATGATCTATTGTGGGAATGTGAACAACTGTGAAAGCAATTCCTCGAATCAAGGTATACTACGCCATAGAAAAACTTAGACCTGTTAGAAAATACTTCGAAAATTAAGCACATGGCACCTAACACCCTGAGTTGTTTCTTGTTGAAAAGAATTGCAAATTTTGTTCAACTTCACTACGGTCAAGTCATCAGCGAAACAACTCAGCACAATTTTAATTTCGATGTTTTAGTCAAAGCAATTTTGTGTTTACGTCTCTTCCCACCTCTCATCCTTTTTCATTGGAAATTCCAAATAAATCTCATCTGGAGCTAAATCAAACGCTTTTAATCAAATTCGTTCTGATTGAACTTCTTTCAAAGACTTTATTTTCTACCCCACCAAATTCTTCGATTAGCCACATACTAAAAATTTTCCAATTTATGTACTCGCAGGCTTCGTCGTCGGCAAATCGCAACAAGCCACAAGGGCGGCAGTGGATGGAATTAAATCTGCAAGGGCTCGAGATGGAAGAACGGATAAAGCCAGAAAAAAATTGTTGCCACGCTTTGAAAATTGTCGATTTCGATCTTATAGGCATCGACTAGTAAACATTTTTCATCATAAAAAAATTTTCTCAATAATCCTACTTCGAACAAGGCATGAGCAAGGCGAACATGCTGGTAGAAGCAAACAGGATGGCACAGTGGTTCGTTCAATCGACGGGAGTATTTTTAATTAAATTGTGTGAGAGCTTGGGATCAGAACTAAGCACATATCCCGTGAGCTCCATTCCTCAAAGTAAAACATCGTCCCTGTTTTCCTTTAGCGGTTCAACAATCCAAAGATTCCTTCGTACTTTGTAAATTTCAGGATCTTTAGGATGCTTTTCCATTCTATCGAGTATACTTGCAAGTTCCATTGGTTCTATGTGAAAAAATTGGAGCTACATTCGTCATAGATGGCGGTCCTCGGAGGATATGTAAAGCTTGAACTTCATAACGAACCTCCGAAAGCACGAGCAAAGGAAAGGCATAAGTGCTACTGGTCGGGGGCTACAAGAAAATTTAATGAACCAGCAAATCAGAAACTCCCTACAAGCAATCTTGTTGGCGTTTATCTGTTCTCTTCTACATTTTAGATATCCTTATGGTTTGCATGCAAAGTCTCTAGCAAGGGATATTTGTTCTATGTACAGTGCCGAGTATTTTGAGAAATTCAATTGAAAGGATAATATTAAGCAGTAAGGCGTTTATTTATTTATTTATTTATTCCATCTTACAGACAAAACAATCCAATCACAAAATGGAACGCAAAGAACAATTACAGCAAAATTTAAATGAAAAAGAATACTAAAACGTCGATAATTAAAAGTTAAACTAGTAATAAGTCTCTTAGTTTTTTCTTAAATGCTATGTAAGAAGAGGGGAAAGGTCCAAGCTCGAGATTATTATGATTTCGTACGATTCTTAAGATTGGTGAATAGAAATATAAATCAGTTCTAGCATATGGTATAACGAAATAAGAATTCATCCGAGATGAACGAGATGTTTGTCGGAAACGCAGCTCAGAGAAAATATTTAACGAGACTTGATGGTAGCAGAGTTTGTACAAAAAACATTGGTCTAAATATGTTCGTCGGGATATTAGGGATGGAAGAGATAGGAAAGATAAACGACTTTCATAAGGCTGATACGGCAAATTAAACTTAAGGAAAAGAAAACGCGTGAACTTTCTTTGGACAGTTTCTAAAGAAGTCACGAGATAGGAATATCGGGGGGACCAGATAACAGAACAGTATTCAAGCAAAAGGCGAACAAGACAAACAAATAGGCGGACAGAAGAAGAGATGCTATTGAATTTATGTACATGTCTAAGGATAAACCCGGAAACTCTAGACGCCTTAGTAGTCACATTTAAAATATGTGCATCAAATTTGAGTTTTGGATCAAAAGTTACTCCAAGGTCTTTATGACTGAACACTTCAGAGAGCAAAGCATCATTTAATATATAATTAAAGTTATTAGGAGAGTCCTTAAGAGAAAAAGTCATTTTATGACATTTAGTAGTGTTAAGACATAAATAGTTTGAAGCACACCATTCATTTAGAGCATTCAAATCATTTTGGAGGAGCTGACAGTCCAAATAGGATTTGACTGCTCGAAATACTTTGAAGTCATCTGCATACAAAAGGCAAGAGGAATTACTTACAAAGAGAAGATCATTTATGAACAACAGAAAGAGAAGAGGCCCAAGAATTGAACCTTGTGGAACGCCAGATGAAGGACAAAAATGACTAGACGTAATACCAGAGAGACTTACTCGACAGGGACGACACGATAGATAAGATGACATCCAAGATAGAAGAGCACCCGAGATGCCAAGAGCTTCAAGCTTACGACAAAGAAGTAAATGATTCATAGTGTCAAAGGCCTTGGAGAAATCTGTGTAGATCACATCAACTTGCAGTAGGTTATCCAAAGCTCTTGCAATACTGTTTGTGAACTCCATTAAATTAGAGGTAGTGGAGTATCCTTTGAGAAAGCCATGCTACTCTGGAGCAATAATAGAAGCTAATGAGTTTGAGAGTCGATTATGAACCAACCGTTCAAGTAACTTTGGAAAGCAGGACAGTAAAGAAATAGGCCGATAATTGGAAACTGACGTAGGATCACCACTTTTAAAAATAGGCACAATATTAGCTGTTTTCCAAGGGTTTGGGAATGTACCAGTACTCAAACTTAGATTGAAGAGAAGAGATAAAGGAAAACTAAGCGATGAGGCTAACGACTTTACAAATATGTTTGGCAAACCATCCGGCCCAGGGCTAATATTAGGATCAAGAGCATTGATCAAAGCTTCGACTTCAGATGCATCTGTACAAATAAAGGAAATTGGAAAGAGAAGATGATTAGGTAAGACAACAGGATGCACAGCTGCAGCGGGAGAAGAGAAAGTTGAAGAGAAAAATTGGGCAAATGAGTCAGTAACTTCTTGAGGAGAACTATCCTCTGCACCATCCAACGGACCTTACTAGGAATGGAAGAAGAGGATTTCAGCGACCTTATATAAGACCAAAAAGGCTTTGTATTATTAGCCACAAGAGAGCTATCCAGACTGCTGAAATAAGCCTTCAGAGCATATCTGATCTCTTTTTTGGCAATAGCACGCAGCCTGCTAAAATTACATCTTGCTTCAATAGTGCCAAGTGTGTTAAAGACACGATGTGCCTTATCTTTTGCTCGTAGAGCACTTAGCACTCGCTTTGTAAGCCAAGGCTTATGATTTGCTTTACGGAATGTCTGAAGAGGCGTATAACCGCGCATAAGATTATAAATATACATGTAAAATTTATCCAAAGCGGCCTCACAGTTTAAGCCTCTAAAGAAATCTAGCCAGTTGACTGAAAGTAATTCTGTATTAATGGCTTCATAGTTAGCTTTAAAAAAGTTAAGTTTTGGAGCAGGATGAGGTTTCTTAAATTTAATTTCATCGACTATAAGATCTATAAATAAAGGAGGATGGTGCCGATCAGGAGGAATATACGGATGTAAAGCTTGAGATACAGATAAGTAGCCAACTGGATCATTTGAAAGAACAAGGTCAAGGAGACGACCATTAGGATTGTGGACATGGTTAAATTGATAGAAGGAGCAATGAGATAGGAAAGGGTTATAGAAAAAGGGTCAACTGACGAGATTGAAGGAGTAGTATAATTTTTCCACTCTATGTATGGTAAGTTAAAATCCCCGCAAACTAATATTTTGGCGTGAGGATGTCGCAAAATTAGATAAGAGGATAGATCATCAAAAACGTCTCATAAACAGTTAATGGTGAATTACAAGGAATATAAATAGACAAAATCAAGAACTCTGTACTATGAGGGAGAGAAATTTTGATAATAACACATTCTAAAGTAGGAGAAAAACAGAAATCAGAACAAGGAGAACTAGGTAGAGCTTTGCTAACTGCAACCAAAACTCCACCACCATCAGCCTTATTAGTGGCAATCAGGTCACGGTCACATCTATATACAATATGATCAGGAAACATTTTACTGCTCAAAATGTTTCCATTCAGCCAGGTCTCGGAGAAGCAGATAATAGAATCATTACTAACTTGATAAGAGATAAAGAGTTCCTCAAGCTTGGTCCTTAATCCTCGTACATTTTTTTATTAGGAGAAGAAAAGTTACATTGAAGAGTATTAAGGTTTGAAAGAGATTCATTGACGTTTAAAGAGGATACGGTAGAAAAAACATTATGATTATCAGAATATTCATCAAGATTACTTGTGACTAGAGCTTTGGGATTTCGTTTATTGCCCGACGAAAATTTCTCCGTCTAGATTCAAACGGCTTAACAAGTACACCAGCAGGCCAGTAATTTGGATTCAGGACAATATCAGTATTCGCAGAAATCACCAATTTGAATGAGGCAACCACTTTGTCCGTTAAATTTTCCTTAGTCAATTTATGACAACTAAAGACTTTAACGGATGATCCAAACTTTTTGTTGACATAACGCTTTAGGTCCTCAACTGAAGTTTCGTACGCCACTCTAGATATGAAGATATTCTTCAAAGGTATAGAAGCACGAATGACAGGAGAATCGAGATCTGTTGAGAGAACGAGGTCACTCGATTTCTGATGTTGAATTGGAGGTGGTATTTTCTTTGGAATCGCTCCCCGACTGTTGGATGAAGAACCAGGTGGGCTGACGATAAGTAAATCAGATTGTTGATTAAGAGAAAGCGGCCTCAACAGTGAGTTGTTCTTAGTGACGATTGATTGACCAGATTGACCAGATTCCGCTCTTTTCGCATAGTTGCAGCAATCCGGCTGTAGTACGAACGCTGGCTGTATCTGCATATCTTTTTGAGCAGCTAGTGATGTATCAGGTACATTTAAATTGTCAGCTTCCGAAACCGTTGGTTGTTGGTTAATAGATAGCGGCTTCAACAACGACTTACTTCTAGTAACAATTGAGAGACTAGGTTCAATCAATTCAGCAGAATTGTGGTAGTCTGGCTGCAATACTAACGCTGGTTGATGCTGCATATCATGTTGAGAATTGACGTTAAGGCTGTCACTTAAGCACAAGGTGGATAGTTCACCTTGAAGGAGACATTGGATAATTTTACCTGCGGTTTACTTTTTGTCGGTATTGATGAAGCTGGATCCGACACTGAACGCACAGCCTTTTCGCTCGATGGTGGATTGGAAGATGAGGAATCTGCAAATTGTAACAAGGAGTCGACTTCAGAACATGCAGAAGAGTACTTTCCTAGCAGGGATTTCAGCTCGTCGGTTAAGGAAGTGATCATCTTCCTTGCAGTTTGGAGTCGAGAGACATACGCAGATACTGAGTAACGCCTACATGACGCACAGTACCAATGGACTCCATTGTCCACTTTGTTAATAAGATCTGCCGCAGTGCCTTTCAAGTTGACGCACGCCGCGTGGAAAGGAAGTTCACAGAACCCAAAACACACAATCATGGGGGATTTGCCACTACTAACGACTTACATTCACCTCAAACTTTATTGGTAGCTAATCGAAAAAATTGCTTAATTTTTTTATTAAAAAAGTTTTTAGAAAAAAATATAAACCAACCTCAAAACACCTAAAAAGAGTGAAATAATTTTTATGGAATTTTGAAATGGGAAAATTTACTTAGCACCAATTCCTGGAAATTTAATTCATCCTCTTTTGGCACTTTGAAGGCAGGTTATATATTTATTTAAGTTTTGTTATTTCACGCTTCCTATAAACAGTTTTGATTTCTACCCGAAGTCCCAAGGTATCCCTATAATATTTTAACCATGCAGATAAAATCAAAATATGGATATGAATTCAAATTGTTCTTAAATAGGCTACTTTCATTATGTATATATATATATATATATATATATATATATATATATATATATATATATATATATATATATATATATATATGTATATATATATATATATATATATATATATATGCATATATATATATATATAAATATATATACATATATATATATATATATATATATATATATATATATATGTATATGTATATATATATGTATATATATATATATATATATATATATAGGTATATATAGGTATATATATATATACCTATATATATATGTATATATATATATATATATATATATATATATATATATATATATATATTTATATATATATATATAATGAAAGTAGCCTATTTAAGAACAATTTAAATTCATATTCATATTTTGATTTTTTCTGCATGGTTAAAATATTATAGGGATACCTTGGGACTTCGGGTAGAAATCAAAACTGTTTACAGGAAGCGTGAAATAACAAAACTTAAATAAATAAATAACCTGCCTTCAAAATGTCAAAAGAGGATGAATTAAATTTAAAGGAATTGGTGCTAAATAAATTTTCCCATTCCAAAATTCCATAAAAACTATTTCACTCTTTTAAAGCATTTTTAAGTTGGTTTATATTTTTTTCTAAAAACTTTTTTTAATAAAAAAATTAAGCAATAGATATATATATATATATATATATATATATATATATATATATATATATATATATATATATATATATATATATATATATATATATATATATATATATATATATATATGAAGCGTGAAAAAATGCGCGGTGCGAAGACTCCGCCCGCCGTGAGAGATGCTGATTTTTCTAGTAAATTGAAGGTACGGCATCACTTAGTGAAACTTTCGTCTGTTTGGCTGAAGTTTCGACTATGAGTACGCAGATCTTATCGAGTGTACGTTTCGTGCTTCCGCTGGCGTAAGCACAAGAATCGACCAAGCATGATGAAAATTTGAAAGTGACGTTACTGCTTCCATTCAGAATTGCTCGAAGATTCCAGGTAGCTTGCCAATATAAGAGAAATGGATTGAATGACCACAGACCCTATATAAAGCCGAGCTGAATGAAAGGGGAATATAGTACAACTGCGATATTGTAAAGCTTGCGATAGAGTGGAGCGCAAGGTAAAGGCGATATTGATTGATTGATTGTGAAGCGAAACCTTGCTGCGCAAGGTACAAAGTCCACACTAATTGCACGTTTGCGTGACGCGATTGAATCGGAAGGCGCATATCTGGACTTGGGTGAGTACTCAGATGCAGAAAAAGGCGCAGAAGGTGGAGTAGCAGAAACACCAAAACTAAAGGAACCAGAAAATGCGCTGATGCAAATATTGATGCTGATGCAAATGTTGATGCTGCTGCAGCAAGAGTAGCGACAACAAACATCCAATTTAACTGCGAAGCTAAATGAACAGTCAACGAGGCTATATGAGTAATCAGTGAAGCTAGACCAACAAGCGTTCGAAATCAAGGCAGATATCACACAGAAGCTGGAGAAACAGTCGGCCGGAATAAAAACGGAGCTTGGCAGTCTGACGAACAAAATAAAATGCATTGAGGAAAAGGTTTACCAGATCGAGGAGATAGTCAGCCAGGTTGAAAAGAGAATCAACTATGAGATCAGCAAGGTCAAAAAGAGAATGAGCCATGAGATGGAAAAATGAAAAACAATTGGTAGCAGCGAAGGCAGTAATTACAACCACAGCGCAAAGCTCATCGAGAAATGCGAAAGCACCAATATTCGACGGACAAACGGTTTGGAGCATTTACAAAACCCAGTGTGAAGCCGCCGCTAGAGTAAGTCACTGGAATGAGCAGGAAAGAGCAAATGCATTGATTCTTGCTCTAAGAGGCCCAGCTGATCAACAGTAGCAAGGCTCGCTGCTGGCAAGACCTAGTGGACAAAGTAAACAAGGACCCGTGGGGCCTTGGCTACAAGCTGGTCATGCGGAAGCTTGGTGCCCTACGGAAGCCTTGTATCATGTATACAAGGCGGAAAAGATGGACGCGAGAGTGCGGGGACTCTTCTCCACCCATCCCGTCCGTGTTGACGCTGTCCATGGTGAAACAGCAGTCGAGTGCCCACTCTTCACACAGCTGGAACTGGAGGAGGCAGTCCTCTCATTGAAAACGAGGAAGGCTCCAGGTCCAGATGGCTGAGGTGTTGCGGCTCGTCTATCATCATTGTCCTGACTTGCTGTTCAGCACATTTAACGCTTGCCTACGGGGCTGATCAGCAAGGGGAAGGAAAACCCCGAATCGCCATCTGCATAACGCCCGTCATGCATGCTAGACATGGCTTGGAAAGTGCTAGAGAAACTCATCAAGGGAAGACTCACTGACGCGATTCGTGTTACTGGGGACCTATCTCAGGACGTTCTACCATTGATGCGATTGCAGAGGTGGTGTACGCGGTCCAAAAGGCAGAGACATATAGTCAAACCAAGCGACGGATCGTCCTGTTGGTGACACTCGAAGTGAGGAATGCCTTGAACTCCGCTAGATGGGTGGATATTCTGGATACGCTGGAAAACTCTTTTCAAGTTCCAGAATATCTAATGCGGCTTTTGAGGAACTACCTAAAGGACCAAAGCCTGCTCTACGACACGACACAAGGCCAACGAAGGATGGTAATTATATCGGGTGTTGCCCAGGGATCTATCCTTGGTCCGGACCTGTGGGACGTGTCTTACGACGAGCTCCTGAAACTTGAGATGCCAGATGAGTCGCACTTGGTCGGCTATGCGGATGATGTTGCGGCTCTGGTCGCTGGACGCACCGTTGAACAAGTGCAACTTAGGCTAGGTATGCTAATGCGCTGAGTGAGGGACTGGATGACGGCTCGCGGGCTCAGTTTAGCATTGGAGAAAACTGAAGTGGTCATCTTGACAAAAAAGAGAATCCCTGGAGTAAGGATGAAAAGTTTTGGTGATTTATGAATCGAGTCGAAGCCAGCAGTGTAGTAACTGGGGCTACTGATCGACTGGAAGATGAGTTTCTCTGAGCAAATCAGGACAACGGCTGAGAAGGCTGTTTCGGGAATATCGGCTCTGATATGACTAATGGCCAATGTAGGGGGACCCAGCCCATCAAAAAGACGCCTCTTGATGAGTGCTGTAGGGTCAGTGCTACTGTTCGGAGCAGAAGTATGGGGCCACGCTCTCAGCAAGGAGGTATACCGAAGACGTTTGGCACAGGTACAGAGAAGAGGAGCACTGAGAATTGCATTTTCGTATCCAACAGTCTCCGACTCGGCGGTGAGAGTTATTTCAGGCGTGATACCTGTCGCCCTCTTTGCTAGAGAACGCCGTGCTATTTACCTGCGCCGAAAGGAGGATGCGAAGGAGACGGTTGTCCGCGAGGAGAGACAGTGCTCGCTCAACGATCGGCAGCAGTCTTAGGTGAATTGCACGAAGAGAAGGTGGACTGCGCGCCTCATCCCGGATGTGAGACCGTGGCTAAATTGAAGGCATGGTGAGACTGACTTCTATCTGACCCAGCTTTTGAGCGGGCATGGTTATTTTCAGTCTTACCTGCATATGATCGGTAAGTCACGTTCCCCCGATTGTCGGTTTTGCCCAGGAGAGGAGGACAATGCCTGTCACCCATTTCTTGCGTGTACAAAATGGGTCAGGCTGCGAAGAGAACTCTACAGGGAGATGGGAGAGCTCACTCCGGATAATATAGTTGCGGTGATGCTCGAACCGGTTGACAAATGGAATCAGGTGGCACATTATGCTCGGGCAGTCCTAAAATATGAAAGGGACTCACACCAGCCGGGGCGCTGAGGCTGGGGGATTGCCCTTCTATCATTTCTTCTTCCCCTCTCCCTTCCCACTAGAAAAGGGACTCCCCAGCTTGAAGGCGCCCCACGGTGTAACAAAACGAGACCTGGCCCGAAGTAATGTGTCAAACGGTTCCAGGCTGGGTTCTCAGATTGACAGGGGAGGTGTTTAATGGGTAGTCCAAGGGTATCCTCCATGGGAGTCCCACACTCTGTGCATAAATAGCATTCACCTCTCTACCACAAAAAAAGAGGCCAAGCTGCCGAGCTTTTGCGGACGATCCCCATTGAGTTGCATGCCGCTATAATGACCGCACTCAACATGCGTTATGAAGACGATCATCTGAAGCAGATTTATCGATCACAGCTTCGGCATCGAAGGCAGAAGTCTGGCGAAACCTTACAGCAGCTAGCCCAAGGCTTACTCAGCTTACGATCCACAGCATCGAGATGGCGCAGCGACAGAAGCATTTATCAGCGTATTAAAGGACCAGAAACTGCAACAAGCCATGCGTTTAGCCCAAAAGCAAACAGTGAAGGATGCATTGGCCTATAGTCTGAACTTTGAGGCAGCGAAAAATATGGCTCGTACCACTGCCCGAGTTCGCGAGGTAGTGGCAGACGAGTGCAGGTGTGAGCGCGTAGAAATTTAGTGGCAGCCCCAGGTTAATGGTGTGCCTAGATGCTGGAATCGCGGAGAGAAGGGGCACCTATTAAGAGACTGCAAGAAGCGAGGAAAACCGAGCTATTGTCCAGGGTGTGCAGCTAGGAGGAGATCCATACCGAGACAGGAGCCCAAAATGGAAACCCTTCAAACTGAGGGGTCAGGAAACATGTAAGAGCCAACTTCGTGTGGCAGAGGTTGGCTAAGAGGATCGACGTCCCCAGCACCACCATCACTGTATCGAGACTACATCGTGGAGAAGCGGACTTATGCCTTCCGGGTCAAGTTGACGGAGAACATCGCACCATAACCATCGACACTGATGCAACCCGATCGATCATCCGACCAGACTATGTGAGGCAACAACTGCTTCGAAGGGGCAGAATTTTCTCACTACGGACAGCTTCGGGAGAAACTGCACCTGTCCATGGAGAAGTCAACCTCCAGATATAGTTGGGAGACCTTGCTCTTCGACATAATTTTCTGGTCGCAAACATTATGGATGACTGCATTCTCGGAATGGATTTTCTGCGACCACATGGAATCACGTTGGGTTTGGGCAAACGGGTATTGAAATGGCAGAATATCGAAGTATTGATGGAGGATTCCAGCGTTAAAATTCCCAAGATGAATGTAGTAGTTTGTACCGACACTAATATACCGAATTCTTCCGAAAGCATTGTATGGGCCAAGCTGGATGGTGATTCTGGAGACCACCGATCTTATCTGATAGAGCCAATGAAGGCATTCGCATTGCACAGTTTGCTCGTCGGATGAAACCTTTTAAGATCTATATGGAATGAATACGTGGCGGTTAGGGTCCGTAGCACCGCAGGCTCAACCACGAGCATCAAAGTGGGAGAAGTCATCGGCAGCTGCCTGCAAGTTACCACCATCACCTCTTTGGAAGCCACTCACGACCATCATTGAAAAAAGAGGCCAGACAAAGACAAAGCCCAGGAACCCCCGTCTGCAATTTTGAAGCAGGTCAAATTGCTAGTGCAGCTATTCAAGCGAGCCTCTGATCTGGTCACCAAGTACAGTGACATCTTCTCAAAAAACCCGGATGATCAAGGCCGAACGGGTATGGTACCTCACGTCATAGATAAACATGGTGACAAGCCATTTCCACAAGCATCGAGACGTCTTCCTATAGCCAAACAAGGAGAAGTGGCTACACTGATCTCGGATATAGAAAAACAAGGTGTTATCAAGCCTTCTCTCAGTCCATGGGCCACGCCAGTAGTTCTAGTGAAGCAAAAGGATGGTAGCACTCGTTTTTGTCTCGACTGTAGGCAGCTTAACGACAGGTAGAAATCGACAAGAAGGACCGAGAGAAAACCGCATTTTCACTTGGGACCGAATTGTGGCAGTTTGTGTTGATGGCATTCGGGCTTTACAATGCTCCAGCCTCTTTCGAACGCCTGATGGAATACGTGCTATGTGGCCTAACCTGGAAAACTTGCTTGGTGTACCTAAATGACATCATCGTCATCGGGAGAACGTTCGAAGAGCGTGTGCGGAACTTAGAAAAGGTTTTCTTCCGATTGTGGCTGGCGAATTTGAAACCCTTGTACCCTTTTTGCAGCTGAAGTAAAATACCTGGGACACGTCGTATCAGCAGAAGGGGTCAAAACAGACCCTGAGAAAATTGAAGCCGTGAAAAGCTAGCCAACACCAACCAACAAGCGCCAACTACGAAGTTTTCAGGCTCTGGCAACCAACTTTTGAAGATTCGTCAAAGGCTTTGCAAAAATAGCTAAGTGTCTCCATCAGCTAACCGAGAAAAATCGTCTGTATGTCTGGAATGAACAATGCCAGGTAGCCTCTGAGACCTTGAAGGAGAAGCTGTGTTAATCATCCATGCTGGCATATCCAAAACCCGGAAATGTTGTTACTACCGACGCGAGCAACAGCGGAATTAGAGCTGTACTCTCCCAGCAGATCGATGGCGAAGAAAAAGTCCTCTCGTATCACAGTCGAGTTCTCTTAAAAAGTGAGAGGAACTACTGCGTGACCAGGAAGGAGCTATTGGTTATAATAGAGGCCACCAAGCGGTTCCACAAGTACTTATATGGCCAGAAGTTTGTTCTTCGAACAGATCATGCATCGCTGATATGGCTGCTTAACTTCAAAAACCCCGAGGGACGTGTTGCGAGATGGATCGAATGATTGCAGTCATACGACTACGAAATTGTTAATCGGAAGGGTGGAGTTCATGGAAATTCTGACGCTCCTAGTGTTAAATTGGGTCAGTAGGTCCAGCGTACCTTGTGAACTACATTCAGATCAAGGCCAAAACTTTGAGTCACTGGTTTTTGGGGTAATGTTCGAGCTGCTGGAAATTTGGATTACGATGACAACACCGCTGCATCCCCAATCCGATGAAATGGTCGAACGTTTCAACGGCACGCCCAAAAAACACCTGGGGAAGATGGTTGACGAGAACCAAAAAGACTGAGGCCGGCACATCCCATTATTCTTGATGGCGTATAGAGCTGTCGAACATGCATAAGCGGGCGAAGCCCCAGCCAAAGTCATTTTTGGAAAGACTATTCGTCTACCGGCTGATATAAAGTTCGGAACACCCCTTGAGAAGGCCCAAACGATCTCGGAGTACGCAAGTGAGCCAAGGCAACGGTTGAACCAGATATAACAGACAGTGCGAAAACACCTCGAATCGACTGCTGACCGCATGAAGACCAGATATGATCTAAAGGCAAATTCTACTGGCTGTCAGCAAGATGACTTGATGTGGCTATATAACCCACAACGGTGGAAGGGTAGGTCTCCGAAGTTGCAGCATAATTGGTCGTATGTCGCACACAGGAATACCGAAAGCCAAGACCTTAAATGAAAATCGTGCACCTGGACCATCTTGGCCCATATAACACCCAGGAAGACTTAACTACAACTGGCAACACATCTTTTCGGGGCGAAAAAAACTGGGGTGGGAGCAGTGTTACATGTCTAAACATTTCTGTGAGCTACTGTGCAACTACCAATGACATCATGATCAACAAATGAAGGTAATCGAAAGCACAAGAATCGACCAAGCGTGATTAACATTTGAAAGTGACGTCACTGCTTCCATTCAGAATTGCTCGTAGATTCCAGGTAGTTCACCAATATACGAGAAATGGATTGAATGACTAGAAACCCTATATAAAGCCGAGCTGAATGAATGGAGAATATAGTACAACCGTGATTACAACTGCGATATAGTAAAAACTGCGACAGATTGGAGCGCGAGGGGAAGGCGATATTGATTGATTGATTGTGGAGTGATTTTAGTTAAGACAGTTGAATTAAAAATTTATGGACAAACTGATAAGTAAAATTGGTGGAATTGTTAAATTAATGACTGTGCATTTTTAAGTAAATAAATTCTTTTAACTTAATTTAAAAGACAGTGCGTTTTCACTTACCCGGAACATTGAAATTATTGGCCGCGAAACATAACACGTGACAATTTGTTCAGTGAGTTGCTTGTTGGCGGCCCCTAAGTTACGTCCGTTTTCGCTGTCAAGCTTAGCGCACCATCCTTGATGGCTGATGAAACGGTGAAAAGCTGCAATGAGGATATCTGCGATGAGGTCAAAAACAAACTCCAAGTGCACTGCTTTGGTGAAAAAACAGACGAAGATGCATACGTTTGCTTTGAAGACTATTTGGTTATGACCCTTGCGTGGTTTTACGAGGAAATAGCTGGTTTAGTTTGTGCCTGAGTGAAGAAATGGCTTAGCAGGAATCACTCGATCGATTGGAAGATTTGCTATGAGCTAATGCTTCGTATCGGCTCGTGTACGATAGCACACTACAGAATGTCGTATAGTTTGCTTATCTAAACTACGTTCTCCAATAATCCAGTATCTGGAGCGGAGACATTGCAAAGTCAGCTGTAAGCCATCATGTAATGTGACGTTATGTGCTTATCAAACTAGCAATCACTAAAGTTGCTTCCCTTTGAAATAATAATTGAATGTGTCTCATCTTACGGTAGCTATGAGTGGGTGAGTTGTCCTCAGACTCTTAAAATGTCTGGTTTGTAGGTATTCGGTACAGCCCTTTGCTTTGTTACGTGGGATAGTTGGATTGCAAAGAATGAGTACTGAATAATTTTTGTCAAATTAGTGCGAGCGGCATCGGGCTCTTTCATACTGAGCGGACCAATTTGTTTGTTCTTGGCTCATGCGTTGTTGTAGAATCACATGTAGCGAGCCGTGGTTCAAATGAATTTCGAAAACGAGGCGTAGTTCTCCAGGAGCTCGATGCCCGCGTCTATGGGGTAGCTAGTAGTCGTTTGGAACACGCGCACTTCATGTTCAGTCGCCTCACCGGTGACCAAATCTGATGACTTTGGCCAGAAACTAGAATTTTTTTTGAACCAGACAGGTGAAAACCACCAAGACTCGCAAGCACTGAATTCAGTTGCAAAAATTCCTCTAATTATGTGATCAGCTTGATTTTCCTTGGACAGAATGTGATGCCAAGTACCATGAGGTGGCTTCTCGTACATCATTGAGACTCGGTTGGGAATGAAGACTATCCACTTGCTCGGATGTTCCTTTAGCCAATACAGGGCGACAGTAAAGTCGGAACGAATGTGTACCTGTACGTTGCTGACGTTCAGTTTGTCACGAACTGTTACTACAGGGTCAGGCTAAAGAGCTGCCCCGCATAATTCCAGTCTGGGTAGTGAAAATGTTTTCAGTGAGTTTATTTTCGTTTTAGCGGTCAAGAGATTCACCGCGGTCTTCTGCATGTCGGTTACGATTTGTAGGTATATGGCACGGAGGCGCTCATAGAAGCGTCGTGAAACCCATGTAGTTCGAGGATCGATTGCAACTTGGTGGTGCCAGCCCAGCGGTTGCCCTTAAAAATGTACAAGTCTGCAAGTCTTCGCGCAGTTTTACCCATTGCTTTTCTAATTTCTCAGGCAAATTATCACCCCAGTCTATTTTCTCCAGCCACAAGCGTTGAATGAAATTTCCGATTTGACGGTAACTGGCGCTAACCATCCGAATGGGTCCATTATTCGAAGAACGCATTGTCGTTGTACAAGTTTTCCCTGATAATTTGAGCTGCTTCAGGGTGTGTTGTTCCATGATCTGTTGCTAGTTGCAGCATCACTCTGGACGCTAAGTAGGAATGACATTTTGATCTAAATAACACGGTGAGTATTCGAAAGGGGAGGATTTGATCCGAAAAATAGTGTAGACATAAAATACGGTGTAGATTGACTTCGTTCTTATTAATCCTAATTTACCGAAACATTTTTTTCCACATCAGCGGATAGAATGAACGACAATGGTCACCAACGTATAAGGATTGCAAAAATATCGTCTTAAAACCGCATGATGTGGAAGGTAATAGGCTGGAAATGAATTTTCTTCATTTGCAAAAACAAGCTGCATATGTTTTAGTTCGATGTATTCCCAATAACATCGTTGTAAGAACGTTTCTAATGCTCGTGCATCTGGAAACGTTTTTCTAGGCGTAGCAACAGGTAAGTAGTCACCTCCTTGGATGATCTTAGTTCCTCTGCGGGGTTCTTTAGTGGGAGGTGGACCACGTGTAAGCCGTTGTCAGAAGGTTGATGAGTCCACATTAAACATTTTTTTGCAATTGACTTCATCAAGTGTGAGTGTCGTAAACTTAGGTGGCTCCTCTATCTCCCAAAAGTATAGAAGAAAATCATCCATGTCTCTTACAGATGTCTGAAAGCTAACGACGTTCCGGGCTTCACTTGAGAGGTACTGATTCTGTTCAACTCGTCCGGATAATACGTATCCGAGGCTAGTCACCTGTGCAATAGGTGTTCCGGGAGGGCCTCTTTAGAGTTAGCTTTTAATCACTACCGCGTAAGCTTCCACTTCGAATATAAAGTCGATGCGGGGCGGCTTTCTGAATTCCGAGTCTGCTTATTTCAGGCCTTTCATGTGAGGCCAGTTGTTTTTCTCGACAAACTTTAGTGGAATTAATTGGCTAAGTGACGGCACCCCTAATGACTGCATAGAAAAACGCACTGATGGATCGTGCATCGAAGCGATTTCGTGTATCACGATGGAACTCGCAGCCACTGCTTTCACTTACCCGACACCGTACACGTTCACATTAACTGTTTTCTTAGACGGTTGCAAAGATTTTGATATGAAGTTTGGCTCGGAGCCTTGATCAAGCATTGCACGTATTGCACGTAGACCGCTTGTTACTGTCACTTCCACTTTTGCTGTTGCTAGCAGTACTACACCCGTTGGCAACGCATTTGACAGCAGATCAGCTGATGAAGTGGATGCTGAATGTGCAAAAGTTATCCTTCCCTGTGTATGTATCAGCATGTGATGACGTTGTTGACATTGTTGGCAAGGTTTTTCTGTCGGACAGCTGGTTGCATTATGACCAGCTCTCAAGCAACTTAAACAACGGCCCCTTTGCTTAACTAGAGCGGTATGTTGTTCGACTGTTTTCACTCGAAATCGCGGAGAGAATAGAATAAATGATTGCCTTGGTAGCAGTGGCAACCTCTAGTTACCCTAGCGGTACTCGGTCAAGCAGCTGGTTCCGTCGATATTGTTTGAGATTGTGCGGGATCCAGCAATGTGCAAAGTTTGAGTCCATTATAGGCAGATAATTTAGTACTATGCACAAACGACGTTTCCCAGTCTTTACGTGTGCTTGCATCGAATTTATCCATCATGAAGTACACTAGCTAGCTATTCAAATGATCATCCGGCTATGAGAAATTTTCGAGCGAATTTACTTGTTGACTCAAGTTGTCTAATATTCATCTCATCTCATCAGCAGATTCAGTTTTCATGGTAGCCACAGACATTAGTGCACGTAAATTGGCATTGGCCACAACTCTTGTGTTGTCGAAACGAGACAGCGTTGAGTCTCAATCGGATGCATAGTTGCTCGCCGTTACCGCTTTATGCTTGAGTAGAAGTTTTGCCTCACTGCGGACATTCGACTAGTTCGTATGGACTAATGACTCAAATAAGCCCTTGAAAGAAGGCCAATTTAGAAACTCACCATCGAAGGTTGGGAGTTCTATTTTTGGCAGCTGCATCCCAGCTTGGGAACCTAGTGGTGTTTGGTGAGGTTGACTGTTGAGTGGTAATTTTTTACAAGCACTAAAAATCTACTTGAATGTACGCCACCTTGACTGCAGGAATAAGATCGCCACTGAGAATTTTCTCCACACTAATTTCTTCAGGTGTAGCCTCTTGTACTAACTGCTCAAACGCGGCACTGAAACTGCACCAGCATTGTTCAAACAACTCGATTCGTATGCGCAGGGATTCCCCTGTTTGACTCACTCACGGTTTTTGCGGTACTCGCGACAAACTTCTCGACACGTGTCGCCCACATATCCGATTGTCGTATGAGTTTTTCCATACCGAAATCCGGCTCAACGAACTAATATTTGAGATTTAGAAAGTATTTTATAGGAAATGAGTACGTTTTGTATGACATATGTAGTTCATCTTTATTAAATCAGGAAGCGTGTAAGTGCACAGGCGAACCGAACTTGCCTAAGGTCGTAGTGAGGCTGACTTTTAGCAAAACTGGTTTCTCGTTGCGACTGGGCAAGATATTATATATATATATATATATATATATATATATATATATATATATATATATATATATATATATATATATATATATATATATATATATATATATATATATATATATATATATATGTGTGTGTGTGTGTGTGTGTGTATATATATATATATATATATATATATATATATATATATACCAGTATATATGCATATATACATACAAGGGAAATAGCTAACCTTTGAGAAGTGGCTGGGAAGTCAGTTTCCGTATGAAATCTAAATTCCCTGGCAAATTACATATGTGTAAAGATGTGAAATGCGAATACATTTTGTAACGTAACTTTTTTCATATAATGATTAGCTCTATAATTCTACGTTGTACAATTTTTATTATTTCTTACAGAACTCTGGAAATCTTCCCACAATTTCAACATCTAAGAATATCAAGACGCTTTCAACTCAACTAGATGGATGGATATCCTGAAGCCATTTTGAAAACCCCTTTTCAAGTTTCAAAATATTATATGTGTCAATTGGTAGCCAGCGTAATAAACCATCGCCTGCTTTATGAAACTCGACAATACCAGCGAAGGAGGGAAGTTGCATCAAGTATCTAGCCTGCATCCAATCCTGTGGAATATATTATACGATAGGCTGCTGAAACTTAAGCTGTTGAATGGGTCGCGCCTGAATAGCTTTGCGGATGACATGGTGAGACACACGCCGCACAGTGATTCACGGATGCTTCACAATTGGATGGAAAATTTACAGGGGATTGGCAAGCTAGCAGCTCAAATAATAGTGAACCTGATTATGTGAATCATTATACCTGTTTGCAGCGCTTCTAGCTCCGTTGAGGGCCCCAACATAGCAAGACTCTAGTGTACTGATGGTTGACTAGAAGCGCTGAAAAACTGGGATGAGGCGAATGCTTTTGCGAAATAATTAACAGCGGTACGGGTTTTCTTCTGGGAATATCTAGTGGCCATTACAAACAGATATCTGTAGAGCCTTCGCTACATGGTCATTATGTAAAAGCAGAGTGCCCTAAGCAAGCCCTACATATATAATAAAAAAGTTAGACAATATATTGCGAGCACTTTTTCTTGCTCATTTCATCCATAACGATGCTACCGACGGCAAAACAACAGTTTAATGCCCACTCTCCCTGCAGCTTTGAATGGAAAAGGCAGTCTTATCATTGAATCCAAAGAATGCTTCAACTCCAGACAGCGTCCTAGTTGAGATCCTGCAGCTCATCTATCACCTTTTTCCTGACCTGCTGCTGAGTACATTCATCGATCGTCTGCGAAAATGGGTCATTCCGGAACCTTGGAAGAAAAGGAGGAGGGAAATTCTGGGTCCCCGTTTGTATTCCGCTGGTTTTGCATGGTAGACATAGATGGTAAAATGCTAGAGAAACTAATCAAATGAGGACTAAATGACGTGATTTATGCTGTCGGGGCTTATCTCCTCGGCAGTGAGGTTTCGGAGTAGGACCTTCCACCATTGATATGATTATAGAGGTAGTAAGTGCTGTCCAAAAGTCAGAGCCACATAGCCATACTAATTGATAAGTAACCCTGCTTAAAATACTTGATGTTTAGAACACTTTCAACTCCGCTAGAGGGGTGGATGCTATATATGCGTGGAAAATCCTTTTTTATGTTTCAGTATATCTAATGCAACTTTTGAAGAAGCACTTGCAACTTTTGAAGAAGCCTACTTTTTGAAACGACGCGGAGCCAATAAAGGAGTGTTGCTCAAGAATTTTTTGTTGGTTCCAATCTATGGAAGATATCGCACAACGGGCTTCTGAAACTAGAACTGATGAGATATGTATACTTTGTTGCGGCACTTATTGCACGGCACTCCATTTAACAAGAAAAACTTAGACTATGTATGCTAATATGCTGGTTGGTAAACTAGATGACTGCTCCATGCCTTATCAAAGTGGTTTTCCTGACAAAGAAGAGAATCTTCAGAGTAAGACGTACTAAGAAAGTACTAATTGTATCAAAATCATCAGTATAGTACATGAGATTGCTGATGGATTGGTTCCTCTGATCAAATAAGGCCAACGACTGATAAGGCTGCTTCAAGCATATTGGCTCTGATTCAGCTTTTGGCTGACGTAAGGGGACCCAACCCTACAAGAAGGAGACTTTTGAAGCTACTGTGTGGAGCAAAAATATAGGACAAAGCTCTCAGAAAGGAGTTGCACAGAAAATGCTTGGCATGGGAATAGATAACAGGAACATAGAGGATTCCATCTACATACCTTACAGTCTCTGATTTGACGGTGCTAGTTATTGCAGGTATGATGCCCATCGCTTTCCTTGCTAGAGAGCGCCGTACTATCTATCTGGGTCGATAGTAAGACACAAAAGAGACAGTTGCCGACGAGGAGAGACAATGCTCTTTCAATGATAGGCAGCAGTCCTGGGTGAACAGCATAAAGGGAAGATGGACTACGCACGCCATCCCTGGAAACACCTCCCAACACGGATCAATTGTAAAATTATATTATGTTACGGAATGCCCATTGTTTGCAAGTGGTACACTATAATCGTTCGTAGAAAATAAGGCCAGTCAGCATGTGAATGTAAATACACTTCTTGCAGATGCAACAACTTATGTCAAGTCTTTAACGTTGTGGCAAAGTAAGCGACATTTGACGTTCCCCTAGGGCCAATAAATATATACAGGACGTGCACTGCCAAGTTCCTCCACTATGGTTCAACGAAGACTCCCTCCTACCCGATTTGGAGCAAGATATTTGTTTGCTGGTGTCCCGTAGGTCATAATGAGGATTATTGGGGGTCCCGCACCTTTGAAGCTATTGCTGTCAGGATCAGGTACGCTCTGCTCCAACGACGGGTTGTTGGAGTAACAAAAGTGAACTTAATTATTCAGATAAATTTCCATATGAAATGGTTGGTTTTTTATTCCTGCCATATTCTTTTCACCATTTTTTAGGGTCATAATTTTCCTTTTCCATTTTTATTAAATGACATGCAATACATGTAGAGTTCGTAGACGCAGGAGATGACTTCTCCTCAAATATACATAATTGTGTTACTGGTATGATTTTTTGGTAAAAATTATATTTGCTCTTTCATGGAATATTCCTAAGGTCGGTAATTCAAGAGAGTTTACCTTTCTTATGGACGTATTCAAATTGCTTCTCCTTCTTCTATAAACCTCATTATTTTTTGTCAATTCTGTTTTTTCTTTATTTCTACATTTAATAGTGAAAACTCGCCAATTAATAATGACAACTGTAATTTTCTATTCCACTAAAATACCAATAGCTTCCCCGCAGATTTCTCTAAAGTTGTCACTCCGTTTGATGGTTCTGATGGAGCTTCATCTCAGAAGCATGATGGAGTTTTTTATAAAATGCTCATCATAACACAACTTCTACTTCCTCGGGTACGTGGGGATAGCACTTCCCAAAAGCTTCCAAGAATACTTTTGTCCACCAACACTGCCCTTGTTCCCCCACAATTGTTTCCAAGCACTAAATCCAATGCTTATTTATTATAAAATTATAAAATACTCCAGTCGGAAGTGTATTGGAAGTAGCATTCGTTTTCATGTTGGATTGTACTTATGGACAATGCATTTACCAGTATAGAATATTTAATGTTATTACTGCTTCTACATATTTATCCTTGACTGTATTTAAGATTTGATAGCTAACACTTCCTCATAATATCTTCACTAACCGTTTGTCTCTTTGCCTATGTCCACGATATTTTGTAATCCACTTCGCCGTGGCAGGATTTAAGTGATAGCAATCTTCATTATAAATTTTAGACTTTGCTTTTATCCTTTGCTCCCGCTGTCTTGCTCTCGTTAACATTCCCAATACATGGAGTGTGGTTGGTTTGGAGGATGGTATGCTGCTTAATCTCAGCATGACCCGGTTATGAATGTTAAAACGTTTGGGTATAGTTTATGTTATCCCTTTCGGAGGAGTAGGAAAAAAGCAGAGAAAATTATAAACAACAATATTAAGTTATTTTACTTCTGCTTTAGTGAATAATTTTGAACTTGGCAAAAATCAAATTCAAGACTTCAATTGCCAGCCAAATTATCACATTCTGCACTAAATACTGACTCAGCACTCGAATTAACTTTGATCGTCGAATTAACTTTGATCGAATTCGCTTTTACAATAGATAAATGGAAAAAAACTTTTTTTTTAATTTAGAATTTATTCTACAATGGCTCTCATGGGAGGATGTTCACAGCAAATGAGTCCAATTTTAGGTAAACAACTTTTCTAGAGAAGTTTACCTTTTGCGGAGAGTATCTTATATATATATATATATATATATATATATATATATATATATATATATATATATATATATATATATATATGGGATATAACGAAATTTGCAATTTTGCTCCGATTTTCACCAAATTTTTAGGAAAGGTGTAATGGGTAAATCTCAGTTGAGTTTGTGAACCAGCTATATCGGCCGGGCATAAATAAAATGGCGGCCATTTTAGACGAAAAATCGTGATTTCTGCTCTGACCAAAGTATTGCTTCGATTTGTATGAAATTTGGTACAAAAGCTCACTGATGTGTGTGATGAATCTGACAATAAAACATCCAAAGTCGGTACGGCAGAAACAAAATGGCGGCCGCTCAAAGGTCGAAAAACGTGCAAAACTTTGTTGTTGCAATAGTGGTCAAAGCTTTCAATAGATATTCATGAAATTCGGCAGTTAGATAGAAATTATAAGTGTCTAAAGAAAAAAAACTGGAGGTCAGGTCAAAAAAAACAAAATGGCGGCCAGTTGAAGCTCAAAATTTCAAACGCTTCTAAAAGTCGCAATTTTGATCCGACATATATGAAACTTGGTTTCAAGATAGACATTACTTACATCTACAGACTTTGATATTTTGGTGATCATGCATGCGCAAATTCCGAAATGGTGGCGGTTTAAATATGCGTTTTTTCAGTTTTTTTGCCCTCTAGCGGTCACATCTTCCAGCGGACTTTGTGTGGCCTTCTAGCGGTCACATTTTCCAGCGGATTTTGATGAAACTTGAGATTATGGATCTCTGTACTATGTACGTGTATTTTGCAGAAAATTATTAAAATTGAATAAAAATTAAAAAGTCGAAAATGAATGAATGAAAATAAAACAGTGCAAAAATTAAAAAAGTTTTAATAACTTAATATTCTTAGCTGCCATTTTCACTAAAAATTGAATTATTTTGCCCTGTCTAGAGTGAAACTCCGATTTGAATGAGATTTGGCACATTAACTAATGAGGTCATAGCCCACAAAGATTTAAAATAGTCCAAAATCAAATGCATGCATTCAAAATGGCGGCCCCCAAAGGTCAGGAGGCAAGCGCTATTCGCTTTTTTAGTAGCAACTGAAATAATGAATTTTTTTCATGGAAACGTTTTAAATGACTTATTTTGCAAGTATTTATAGTTCAGACTATTTTTTAAATATTGTAAAATATTCTTAGCAGTACCCTGAAAAATAATGAAATCGTGACTTCTCCGTCTGTACGTCCGTATGTTCGTGCGTCACAAGTTTTCTCTCAAACCACATGAGCTAGAATGAGGAAATTTTCTACGTAGGTCAAAAATGGTACCTTTTGAAATTTGCAGTGTAAAAAAATATTTTAAAGTATTTAAGGGGGTCTTCCCATACAGGGGGGGGTGACACAAACACTTTTTTTTATTTCTGTAATTTCTGCCAAGTTTCTCAACAGATTCCGATAAAACTTGAAATTATAAGTTATTAAGGCAAGTTAATTTAATTTAATTATACAAATCGGATGAAAAATTAAAAAATTCGAAAATTTACAACTTAATATTTTTAGCAGCCATTTTCAATAAAAATTCAAAATGGCGGCCCCTGATGGTTCAGAAAAAAATCAAAAATGTATTTATTAATGGCAATGCAAGTGCTGATTAAACTTTAATGGAAATCTTTTGAAATTAACATAACTATTTGAGCTATTTAAGCCAAAAAGTTATCACCTTTGTGTGGTAACCACTGTAAAATGTGTAAACAGCAAATGTCAGAAGGGCGAAACCAGTATAAATATGTTAAAACAATTTATTCCCCGCCGATTTTCAATAAGTGATCCATACGCGAGCAACTTAATTTAATTAGCAAAATATTTGCGCCTCTATGAAGGGTCTCCAAGTACGAACGGCGGCAGATTCTTTTAAATACCCATGTAGTGCTACAAAAATTGCAGTAAGAAGTCCAGTAGTAGGCAAGCCAAATTCTTTTTCGAAACCTTACGCTACATACGAGAAATTTACTTTTCTGGCTGGTGCTGCCAACGGGGATTTTTTTAAGTATCAGAAAGAAGAAATTAACGTTTTATACATTTTAGGAATATTTGTCCCAAAAATAAGAGTTTAAGCACTGACAATGTTAAGGCAACTTTGTTTCTATTCAATTGCTATCGACAAAAAAAAAAACGATATGAAATATTTTAAATCGATCGGGTGACGCTCAAGTCTAAGAGAGTCTTGTGGAAGCTGTGCATCGATGCGGACATTAATATACGATTTATCAGTGAAATTAAAGTAGTAGCGACGTGGGTGCATATGCAGAAGACGGAAGACACGAGAAACAGAGTCTTCCGTAATTTGAGAAGAAAAAAGAGCTTCTGCGTGTGTATTTTTGTACTCAATTGGTTTATTTCTTAAAATAATACAACCAGTTACAAATGACATATGCAAATCATTATATTCATTAAAAAAATATATTTTTTAGAAAGAAATAAACTGAAGATAACTCAAAGAAGTTGAAATGCGTCTGCTCACACAACAGAGCAAGGCCCGATGGATTTTCAAGAAAAAAGAATTGATGTGCGAATACCAAATAAATAAAATGATTGACTACAAATACAATACTTCGTATCTTCTTAATCAAAAATCAATTTTATGAATATATAATAATTTGCCGACACTTTGATGCCCAACCTTTGGTATTCTCACTAAAGGATGAATGAAAAGGATTGGCAGATCACGCTCCTGATTGAGCAGGTCAATCAAGCGAATGCGATTCAAAAACAGCTAGAGGAAGTCATCACTGAGCTGAGACATACCCATCAACAAATCAGGGAAACTCAGAGTAAGTTATAAGAACAACGCCATAAGAACGTTAGATAAATGGCTAAGCTCTTGGTGAATAGTCTAGATTTTTCAAGATCGAAATCCTTCAAAAAGAGGAAAGCTATAAATCCATCATTTCTCAGATCTGAGTCGTCTTCGATAGAAGCTGCAGAGTCTTATCAGGACATGATCTACCAAATGAGAACTTGCCAAATTTTTTGGCTCTGTTACCTCCAAAAATAACCATTTCTTTCCCAGAAACGCCTCCCAAGAAACCACTATCAGCATCGATCTCAATACTATCAGTATCGGTTTCAACAACCTAATAAAAAGAGCCACAAAAACATCCAAATGATCCCAATGACGTTCTCCATAAAGTTTTACGAACAATCCTCCATAAACTGGAGAAATGGACAAAGTTAGCTGCACTTATGAAGCAGTTAAATATCAAATATGAAGCTGCCAAGTCCGTTTATCTGAGAATCCAGATTATATCTCAATCCACCATGGATCGTAGGAAAATAAGAAAGTTATTAACCATGCAAAACTGGCAGTATCATACATATTTCCTCCTCGAAGATAATAAACTGAAGTTTATTATCTTTGAGGTTCATGGTATTCATGAAATGTCAGTAGAAGAAGTCAAAGAGGAGGATCTTTAACAGCAAGGGTTCCATCCAATTGAAGTTTTCCAGGTAAAATTCTAATCCAGCTCGTCGAAATTTGCAAAAATCCTCCTCTCGAAAGCAGAAAATAAAGTTTATAATGTCGTATCAATCTGCCAAGTCGAAGCCAGGAAACCATGTAGTGGCCAGGCTTTGTATCACAATTGTCAACAATTAGGCCATTCATCAAGCAATTGCTACTCTCAAGCCCTTCATTGCCTTAGACGTTGCCAAATCAAAGCACTGAAAAGCCAAAGTGCATCAATCATGGGGGAGGATGCCCCGCTAACTACAAATGATGTCCCAAAAATGTTAGGAAAACTTGTACAAGCATTGCTACCCAAAACAAACAACAACCAGGTGCGAATCCTACTAAGCCAACCACCATCAAAACCACTACAGCTCTTTTCCACCTACAATCCAAATCCACCCGACTAAATATGGAGCAATTTTTCACAAAATGCTGTCACAGATGCAACTTCTTCGCACCGTAAAACTTCACTAAAAACACGCAATGACTTCCTCCTTGAATCTCACTTCCATACTCCGTGCAACATAGGACTGTTAAGTTTAGGCAGTTTATAGTAAACTATAAATTTGACATAATATTCATTCAGCAAATCTTTCGAAGATTTGCATACTTGGAGCTTTGTCCTCCTGTAAATGCAGCTGGTCTTCAAGATTGTCAAAAATGAATCAAATGTTTTATTCTCATGCTGTGTTCTTTGGCGTCTCTAGTCTCTTTCATTACCCGTTTTCGAATTTTGGCGGCTAAACAAACAAATTTGCTAACGTTCTCGATAATGTATTCGCCAAGTGTGATATTTTGTGTATTTGAGGTATCTTTCCTCGACTGAGTCATAAGCTTTTTTTTTAATTTCATTGGTTTGTAGCCCTATTCGTTTTGCTTCGCTGTCGAGTTTCAGGAAAAATTCTTTGGCAGTTGTTAATGACCGTGACAGAATGTTGATGTCATCCGCATAGGCTACTACTTGGCTTAACTTGTATATTAATGTTCCTTGCGTGCTCCAGAGCCAAATTGAATAGCAATGGGGCCAGCCCATCTCCCTATTTTAGTCCGATATTTATGTCAAAGGCATCGGTGAGTTGGTTATTGGTGCGGATCTAGGAGGTCGTCGACGGCATTGTCATTTTGGTAAGACGGACTAATTTGACTGGGATGCCAAAGCAAAGCATTATTTGGTACATTGCGTTACGGTCAATACTGTCGTATGCTTGCTTGAAGTCAACGAAAATTTGTGTACGTCTCTGTTGAACTCCCAGCATTTTCATGTACCTGCTTAATTGTGAACAATTGGTCTGTTGTTGGTCTACCTGCCCTAAAACCACTTTGATACTCCCCAATAATATTGTTGGCGTATGTTCCAATTTTAATTTCTAAGATTTTAGAAAATATTTTGTACGCCATTCAAAGTAGTGATATGACTCTGTAATTTTCGCACTGTAGCTTATCACCATTTTTGTGGATAGGGAATATAATTGATTGGCTCCACTCTTTCGGCATACCTGTATGTTCTTGTTGCCAAATGTGCTGGATGGTGAATAGCTTTATGAACACCACTGCCACCATATTTGATGAGCTCCACTGGAATCTCATCAATGCCCAGCGCTTTATTATTCTTTTGGCCTTTGGTGATGGAGCAAACTTTATTCAGAGTTAGTGGGGCCAATAGAGGCTCTCTGCAGACATCTATAGACCCCAATGTTCTGGAGCTGTGTGGATGATTTAGGAGGTTCTTGAAATATGATGCCCATCTTTCCTTAATCTTGGTTTCATCAGCGATGATATTGTCGCTGCCATCACGATAGAGCGTGGTTGTTGGCTGTTAACCACGTTTCAGGCTTTTCACTACTTTGTATGCTTGTCTTGTGTTGTTGCTAGCTAAACTTACATCTACACTTCTCAATTGGTCATCATCGTATTTTCTTTTCTTAAGCCTAATAATCTTATTCGCTACTCTTCTGAGATTTTCATAGTGTTCTCTCTTCGTCCTGGTTTTCGTACCAACATATTCTTTGTATGCCTGATTCTTTTTGTCTAACGCATTCTGGCACTCATCATCGAACAAATCATTCCTCTTGCGCCGGGCTAGATGGCCGATCGTCTGCTCTGCCACGGTCCTGAAAGCCCCTTTCACTTCCATCCAGAGCTCGTTGCTCATCTTTACCGATGCGTTTAATAAGATGGGAGTCAGCTGGTGGTCGACGTTCTCCGTGAAATGTTTAGCCACAGACGTACTTTGGAGCCTTTCGATGTCAAATTTTTGTAGGGGGCTAGTCTTCGCTGAATATGCCTTTGACATGCAACATTGATAGGTTAATTTGATCAAGTAATGATCTGAGTTACAATTTGCTCCTCGGTATGCACGGATGTCAAGTATACTCGAGGCCCAACGATGTTGGATCAGAATATGACCCACCTGGTTTTGTATGTTACCATCCGGTGATACCTAGGTCTTTTTATGCATGTGTCGATGTGGGAAGCAAGTTGAACGTATGACTAGATTTCTGCTACATGCAAAGTCAATCAGGCACTGGCCGTTGTCGTTTGTTTCGTCGTGAAGGATATATCCTCCAGTCGTTGCCCGATAAGATAGCTCATTGCCAACCTTAGCGTTGAAATCACCCAGAATTATTTTTGTGTTGTTTGTGGGCAATGAGTCAATCAGTCTTTCCAGGTGATTGTACAACGTTTCTTTTATTTCTTCGTCTTTTTCTTTGGTCGGGATATGAACACTGATCAGCCAAATTCGGAAGAATTTCGGTTTTATACGGATCAGACACAACCGTTCACTGACTGCCTTAAAATCAATAACGTGCGATTTGAACTCCCTATTTACAATGAAGGCCATCCCGAATTCTCTTTTTTCAGTAGGTTCCCCACTTTTGAATATTGTGTGCGATCTCATGTCTTGAATGTCGTGTTCAGTCCATTTCGTTTTCTGGATTGTCAGTATTTTAAATTGATATTGACTGGCCTGTTGTAAAAGGTCCTTAACAGCACCAGGGTAATTGAGTAATCTGACATTCCAGGATCCAATGCCATAATCCGTTTTTTGTTTGGGAGGTCGTTTCCGTAAGCCCAATTCATTCCAAGGCCTATCTGCAGTTTTTGAAACAATCAAAGGTTTTCCAGGGACGAGGAGTGAGCCCGTCACCCAACCTCCATTCTGGCGGCATGGTTGTTACGTCCATTCCGTTATCAGGTGCGAAAGATTCGCCTACACCCTCTTACGTCCTCACAAAGGAGGTAGAATTTAGTAGCAGAGCTGTAGATGTATTTACAGTTATTAGCATTTCTCGACATTTAATGTTACATTATTGAGGAAGTAGTAAACCCAACGAGCACCCTGAGAGCCTTATCACCATTTGATTGGGGGGTTCGGGATGAGGAATCATGGTAGATATGGGTTGGGGAACCAAGGGGTTCCCTCCTCCATTCTTAAACGGACTTGGGACCGTCTATGTTGGAGCTCTATTATATGTGCAAATTTGATAGATTGATATGAAGGGGGGAAGAAATGTGAATCACTAGCTGATTCAAACCCCATAACTAGAGCGCATTGAGGCAACTGAATTAAAATAAAAACAAACACGTTTGAATATTTGAAGTCATATCACTGTACAACTCTCTCAAAGTGAGAGTTTCTTTCAAGACCTTAACTTCCTCTGTGGTGTGGAAAGCCCACTCCTGGGGTTAGTTGATTTCAACGCCTTTTATAATTCCCTGGGTACTGTGAGAAGCAATCGTGCTGGGCTTGAGCTTAACAGATTTGTAATAGCCATTGACGGTAAACTTTACGTGCCTAGTGAACCAACGCACTATAACTGAGCTTCTGGTAACATTCCAGACTTTAGAATCTCGCGAGTATTTCACTATGATATCCCCAAGTAGGGGAAGTCCTTAACAGAGAAAGTCTTCAAAGATGAGCCTCTCAAAGTAAAGGAAATTTCAAATTGATAAGTTTTCAAGGATATCCTGGCCTCAGAAAGCCTCACTCAGCAGTTAAATTCAGTCAGTGATTTCAACGAAAGCATTGAAACCAAGGAAAGTAATACAGCCCATAATACCTACGGACACGGAATCAAATACAGAGACAAGTGAGGAACACGGGTGATTCTAGATTAAAACCACAGCCAATCGGTTAACTAACAAAATATATGATTAGATCCAATAGTTTCGTAACATTACGTGGGAAGAGTTCCTGCAGAGCCTCGAATCTGCTGATAATAACTTCTATCACCTCTCAAAATATGGAGTTTTCCATGAAGGTAATAACAATTTTGCATCTTTATATGAACGCACCCTCAAACTTTTTAATGAACTATCAATGTCAAGACGTTGGTTAAAATCAACATTTTTATCATGATAAAGTTTACAAACCAGCAACGTTTGGAAATCATTAAAAATTACTACCAAAACTCTGAGTCGGTGTTCGCAACTTTAAGAGCGCTCACTCTAATTTTTGGCCGTAATAATCATCCCACCCAACAGGCTGTGCATGCTTTAGGGACAATAATAATATTAATAGATAAAATTGTTATGTCCTCAATGGATAACCCTTTTTTTTTGCTGAAAAGTAAAATAAATATTCATCCAATTCATTGGCCGAACTTCTTCAAGCATGATAACACAGATAAATTGGATGATTTTGCAGACACTCTCGAACTGCGATTCCGTGAGAACAATTTCCTTCCCCGTTAGGATTGCTAGCTTTTCAGACAACGGATACTAACAAAATGCGTCCACTAGGCATACCTGAGTTAAAAGACATGATAAGTATGGTAAACAAACGAATAGCCCCAGGTTTTGCTCTTTGTTGAATACATATTGACAACATCTTACAAGACCTGATATAAATCATCAACACCATCTTCCGACTACGCAAATTCCCAAAATTGTGGAAAAGGGCAATTATCATCATCATACCAAAACCAGATTTTTCTGCAAAAAACGATGAACAAGACTTTTGTCTTCTCTTTCTAAGCTCACAGAAAAAGCACTTCTAATTTGGTTGACTAAATTTATTGATAACAAGAAGAATACTTTACTGAACTACAGCTAATAAGGGTGGTTCAGCTCATCAGAAATGGAGTGAATTGTAGAAATCCATCAGGCTTGGTTTTGTTTGACATAGCAAAAGTACAGGGTTGATCTTTAAGCTATAAAAACTATCAACTCTTTCCAACAGGCCAGATCTTTTTGGATAATAATTTACGACAAACTATCTAATATGCAGCGAATTCAAGCTAGAGTTTCACAAAGCTCACCACTCTCCCTAATACTGTACACCCTATACAATACGGACCTATCAAATCTGCTCAGCAATATTCAAATTTCCCTTTATGCCGACGAAACTTGTACTCGAATATATTACACCTTGTGACAAACAGAAGCCGTATTTTCAAGTTTCTAACACTTCTTCAAATTCTTTTGAGATAATTTCAAAGGTGAGAGATGTAATGCTTATTTTTTCATCTCGTTTGTTCGAGATTTCTAGAAGGAAATCTAAACCAAGCTCTCATCGGTTAAAAACATGGTCTCGGTACGTGCCCACAGACTTTACCTATAGATTAACTAGTTTGAGCACCATTCGTCTAATCTGAGGTGGATAGCTTGGAGAGAGATTTTGGTTGCAGGTCTTGAGCTAGTAGACGTAATCCGCATACAACTTCTCAGCCACCAAGTCAAATGCCCGTTTAAAACGCGTTCCAAAAATTTTCCAATTAAACATTTTCGTCATTATTTTAAATCTCCCTTCGCAAGGATTTCCATCACTCCGCAACAACCAAAATAAAATTAGCACACTCCCAATCTCAATACTAACGCTGTGCTAGACATAAGCTACAAAAATTCCAACTTTAATATTTTGGGCTGATAAAAAACCCAAACACAAACTATGGCACCGCGTACCCCATAGATTTCAAAACCCTACCCACTCGGTGGCATACTTACCTCCCGCCTTGACTGCTGCTGAAAAACTAAAATGCTAAAAGAAAAGAGAATGTTAGTTCAACAATTCATTTTATTCGTTTTTTTCCTCGAAATATTTTTATTCATTTTACGTTTCCTGAAACGATAATAAATTTTCTCCTCTACGTTTATAGAATTGTTTTTAATTGCTCAAATTTTTCATTGCTTATTAAAACGAGAATTATGGCAACTAATAATTCTATTTACATTACCATTAAGCAATAGTTCTAATGAGAATTGCCACATAAAATATAACCAATTTTTACAATTAAAAATAATTTAGTTACTTAAGGTAGGCAAATGACGAATATAAAAAAGATCTGGTGGTCGCAACTTTAAGAATGCTTACTCTATATTCGGCCATAATAATCGTCCCACCTGGCAGGCTGTGCGTGCTATAGTGTTCAAGTTAGAGCCCAAATTTTCACTATTGGATATTTCGGTGCCAAAAATTAATTATACCACTCGAAGCGAAGGAGACAGCCGTAAGTGCATAAATTCAAAATAGTGTATTTTGCGAAAAGATCTGGGCCTGCATGGTTACAAGACCAAATTCATTCAAGAACTCAACCCACTTGATCAATCGAAACACCGAAAGTTGAAGCAATCAAGAATTTCATCAAAAATCATCTTCAAGAATGAAGCTCATTTCTGGCCCAATGGCTTTGTTAATAGGCAAAATATGCGTTATTGGTCTACAAAAAACGCACATGTGATTGAGCCGCATTTATTCCTGGATGAAAACGACCGTCCTGTTTTGTTGAAAGATTATTTGCGGCAAGAATTGGATCCGATATGTGGTTTTAACAAGACGGTGCTGCTAGCCACACAGCACGCTTCAAACTCAAATTCTTCTTCTTCTTCTTCTTCTTAGCACTACAGCTCCTTTCGGGCCCTCGCTTCCTGCAAACAGCGCCTCCAACTGTCTTTGTCCGTTGACCACGTCTTCCAATTTCAAAATCCGAGCAGCGATGAACTGTCTTCGTCGACTGAGTCAGACCAGCGTTTCCTCAGTTGCCCCACTGGCCGCCGGCCTTCAGTTCTCCCAACGAATACCTTCTTGGGTATCCGTTGTTCGACCATACGATTCATGTGTCCAGCCCATTGCATCTTCCGCAGTGTTACAATCCTTGAGATCTCCGGTTCATCAAAAATTTCATACAGCTCATGGTTGTATCGAATTCGCCATTGGTCAAGCTTCGCTCCGATTGTTCGCCTCAGGACGCGTCGCTCAAGGGCGTTCAACATATTTGCGGATGCTTGGATTAGGGTTCATGTTTCACACACATAGCATAATACAGGTCTTGTCACAGGCTTGTTTACTTGGAGCTTTGTTCTCCTGTGTATGCAGCTGGTCTTCAAGATCGTCAAGACTGAAAAGAACATTTTATTTGCGAGCTGTACTCTTCGACGTATTTCGTCTCTTTCATTGCCCGTTTTCGTATTTTGGCGCCTAAATTCACAAATTCACTAACATTATCGATAGGTGTGATATTAATCCGCCAGGTGTGATATTTTGTATATTTGAGGTATTTTTCCTCGATTGCGTCATGGACTTTGTTTTATTTTCGTTGATTTGTAGCCCTATTTGTTTTGCTTCGCTGTCGAGTTTCAGAAAGAGTTCTTTGGCAGTTGTTAATGACCGTGACAGAATGTTGATGTCGTCCACAAAGGCTACTACTTAGCTCGACTTGTTTAGTAATGCACCTCGCGTATCGACAGGTAGCTTCTGTATGACGTATTCCAGAGCCAAATTGAATAGCAATGGGGCCAGCCCATCTCCCTGCTTTAGTCCGATATTTATGTCAAAGGCATCGGTGAGTTGGTTATTGATGTGGACTTGGGAGATTGCGACGGCATTGTCATTTTGGTAAGACGGGCTGATTTACTGGCAACCAAAACCAAGCATTATTTGGTACAGTACATTAAGATCAATACTGTCGTATGCTTGCTTGAAGTCACCCAAAATTTGGTATACGTCTATGTTGAACTCCCAGCATTTTCAAGTACCTGCTTGACTGTGAACAATTGGTCTGCTGATGATCTACCTGCCCTAAAACCACCCTGATACTCCCCAATAATATTGTTGGCGTATGATCCGATTTTATTTTCGAAGATTTTAGAAAATATTTTGTACGCCGGACAAAGTAGTGACATGCATCCATAATTTCCGCACAATAGCTTGTCACCTTTTTTTGTGAATAAGGTATATAATTGATTGGAACCACTCTTTTGATATATGTTCTTGTTGCCAAATGTACTGTATAATTTTGTGAATAGCTTGATGAACACTTTTGCCACCATATTTGATGAGCTACACTGGAATCTCATCAATGCCCGGCGCTTTATTATTCTTTTGGGCTTTGATGATTGAAAAAGTTTTATCCAGAGTTAGCGGGGCCACTGAAACCCCTCTGCAGACATATATAGGCTCCAATGTTCTGGAGCTGTGTGGAAGATTAAGGAGGTTCTTGAAATATGATGCCCATCTTTCCTTAATCTTGATTCCATCAGCGATGCTATTGCCGCTTTCATCAGGATAGAGCGTGGTTTTTGGCTGATAACCACATTTCAGGCTTTTCACTACTTTGTATGCTTGTTTTGTGTTGTTGCTAGCTAAACTTACATCTATACTTCTCAATTGTTCATCATAATATATTCTTTTCTTAACGTAATTATCTTATTCACTACTGTTCTGAGATTTTCATAGTGTTCTCTCTTCGTCCTGGTTTTCCCACCTACGGATTCTTTGTTTGTCTGATTCCTTTTATCCAACGCATTTCGGCACTCATCATCATTCCTCTTGCGCCGGGCTTGATGTCCGATCGTCTGTTCTGCCACAGTCTTAATAGCCGCTTTCACTTCCATCCAGAGCTCGTCGCTCGTCCTTAACGATGCGTCTAATAAGATGGGAGCCAGTTGGTTGTCGAGGGTCTCCGTGAAATCTTTGGCCACAGAAGCTGTTTGGAGCCTTTCGATGTCAAATTTTTGTAGCGGGCTGGTCTTCGCTGAATATGCCTTTGACATACGACATTGATAGGTTAATTTGATCAGGTAATGATCTGAGTAACAATTTGCTCCTTTGTTTGTTCGGACGTTAAGTATGCTCGAGACCCAACGTTGTTGGATAAGAACTTGGTCGATCTGGTTTTGTGTATTGCCATCCGGCGATACCCAGGTCATTTTATGAATGCGTCGATGTGGGAAGCAAGTCGAACAATGACTAGATTTCTGCTACATGCAAAGTCAATCAGGTGCTGGCTGTTGTCATTTGTTTCATCGTGGAGGCTATATCCTCCAGTCTTTCCCCGATGAGATTGCTTATTGCCAACTATAGCGTTGAAATCACCTAGCATAATTTTTGTGTCGTTTGTGGGCAATGAGTCAACCAGTCTTTCCAGGTGATTGTAAAATGATTACTTCGTTTCTTTGTCCTTTTCTTCGGTCGGGGCGTGAACATTAATCAGCCAGATTTTGGAGAATTTTGCTTTTATACGGATCGCACACAACGGTTCATTGACTGCCTTAAAATTAATAACGTGCGATTTGAACTCCCAATCCACAATGAAGGCCACTCCGAATTCTCGTTTTCCTGTAGACTTCCCACTTTAAAATATTGTGTGCGATCTTATGTCTTGAATGCCGTTTCCAGTCCAATCCATTTCCTATACTGCCAGTGTTTTTGATTGATATTGACTGGCCTGTTGTAAAAGGTCCTTAACGGCGCCGGGCTAGTTGAGTGATCTGACAGTCCAGGATCCAATGCCATAGTCCTTTTTTCGTTTCCGATGTCGTTGCCGTAAGTCCAATCCATTCCGAGGCCTATCTGCAGGTTTCGAAACAATTAGGGTTTTCCAGGGATGGCGAGTTAGCCCGTCGCCCAACCTCCATTCCGGCGGCATGGTTATTAAGTCAATTCCATTATCAGGCGCGGAAGATTCGCCTTCACCCTCGTACATCCTCAGAAAGGAGGTGTAAGTAGGATTTAGTAGCAGAGCTCTAGATATATTTACAGTTATAAACATGTCTTGACATTTAATGTTACGTTATTGGGAAACCAGTAAACACAATGTGACCCCGAGAGCATTTACTACCATTTAATTAGGGAGTTTGGGATGAGGAGTCATGGAAGCTATGGGTTGGGGAAATAAGGGGTTCTCTCCTCCTTTCTCAAACGGGCTTGGGACCGTCTATGACGGTGTTTCATAATCGAATTACTAAAAGGCAAATTTGGTGAACGTTTTATCTCGAGAAACGGTCCGGTTGAATAACCGCCTCGTTTATGCGATATAACGCCATTGGAGTTCTTTTAACGGTGCTATTTCAAGTTGCTGGTCCATACCATCAAGCCAGCAACTTTCGACGAGCTCTAAGACAACATCCAACGCAAAACTGCCAACGTCCCGGTCGAAATGTGTGTCAGAGTGATAGGAAATTGGGTCTTAAAAAATCGACCGCTGTATTTGTATAATTTGAATTCAATATCTCAAATATTTCTATGTTTTATTAATAGATCAAATTGTGATATCCTTAATGGAAAGCCTTACCTACACATATATCTGTATATATATATATATATATATATATATATATATATATATATATATATATATATATATATATATATATATATATATATATATATAAAAAATTAGTATTCCCCGATATATGACAACGAACACCATCTAGTGACAAAAATGGCTTAATACTTTGTAGACTATTCATTATAAATATATATATATATATATATATATATATATATATATATATATATATATATATATATATATATATATATAAATATATATATATATATATATATATATATATATATATATATATATATATATATATATATATCTGTACCTCGGAGGGATATAACACTATGTCCATTTTCATAACCTTACAGGAGAGGAGTTTTAAACTTTTTTTCAACAAAAAGTGTTATTGGCACAGCTATTTATTGAGATGAAGAAATTATATTTTATCAGAGCATTCTATTTATTGTTATTTACATCATGCAGTTGTTATAAAATAAAAAAAAACCTCTTTTACGGTTTTTTTTCACTTTTTAATGGACATGGTGTTGTATCCCTCTAATAAAGTTATTGTACTATAAGACCTAATGTGGGATATTCAATAACAAACACAATACTATTTGACTTACAAAATGTATTTAACTATTTTATTTATAATTCTCTTTACAAATACAAATAATACATCTATGTATTCAACTAAAATGGTATTTTAGATGCAAAAAACTCAGTCATCATCAGGTAAGTCTCCTTCAGGGTACTCACTAGTGGTATTACTAGTATGCTTTAAGTTTTTATAAAAGTCATGGCAAACTGTAGGAACATATGGTAGTAATGCCAATAGATCATTAGACTTTTGTTGTGATATTGGTATTGGACTTGGTGTTACCAGTTGCAAATCGTTTGGCAATGTAAGGTGTCGCCTTCGAAACCTAACAAGGTCAATCTCCTGGTTTTCATCAGCGAAATTACTTTTCAAAAACAGAGTTCCCATGCTGTTCTGTTTTACTTGCAGTTGAACACAGGTTGACAGAAGAACTTGTTCTTTGTTGACATCTTTTTTTCTATTAATAAATGGTGGATTTTCACATGTTTTGACATCGTACAAAGACCTAAAATTTTTAAAATCTTCCAGTTCCATATTATGCACAGTATATTTCATTGAGGTCTGTCTGACTAACTGCTGCCAATCCCAGGGCGTCATGTTCTTAAGTTTTTTTCTCTTCCGCTGTATCAGTGCATGGACAGTATCCGCCTCCATATGCGTGTGGCCTTTTAGTAGAAACTTTTGAGTGATGATTTTTACTTGAGGATACTTATTGAGTATCCAAAAGAAACACATAATAAGGCTAATATTCTTATTCTGGCCGTAGCAATTATCCGACCACAGAATGATTTCTTCAATGTCACTGCCAGGAATGACGGTATCTGCCCATTTCAGTAATGCATATCCGATTTCATTTCCGCCACGAGCTCCTTTGGATTCGTCCTACATAATACAATGGACTGACGAATCAGAAGAATCAAAAAGGGTGTAATTCAACGTCCAAAGTTTTCTCTTGTAAAAGCTTATGCAATTTGTTATAAGGGGTGACGGCAAACATTTTTGAAGATCACCCGTTAATACCTTAAGGCAATTGTTAGCCCTTTTGGTGTCCCCGCTTTTTAAATCATACCTTAATTTAGATTCATCCAGATGTGCATTATGGTCTTCCTCAATAGAATTTTTTTCATCTAGAGTCAAATTATTTTTTAATTTTGCTTGAAAATAATCACATGTGTCACACGTGTCTATTTCTGGTGGTTTGAAATTCAACTTAAATTTTTTGTTGAACACATTGTAGTAGTGCCATTTTTTAGCTATTAACAAAGGGTTGAAATCATTTTCATTACAATCCTCTACATACAGTTCATAGATTTTCTCTATGTTCAGGTGCGGACCCAAATACTTCATATCACTCTTTTCCCTAGTGTAATGACTGCTATAATTTAGGAAGGAAGAGATGTGTCTTACTACACTTTCAACAGTGTCATTATGTGTTTTATTGACGGGAGTTTGCTTACCCCTTTGATCGATTTTTACAATTCCACCTGGTTCAATATTTTTCAAAACATTAACTACCACGGTGTTTGATATAGATAGTGTATTTAAAAACATAAGTTTACATACTCTAGTTCGTATGCCTTTTACTGTAAAATAATATTGTAGAGTATTTTGTTTTGACTTATTGGAGGCAAGGTCTCGTTTTCTTGAACGGACAGTACTATGCTTCTCTACACATGAAACAATGAATTGCCGTTTTGTGTCATTTCCCTTCTCCTGACTCCAGTATGCATTAACGATCTCCTGTCTGTCACTTTGTAATAATTTTTCAGAACATTTCAGTCTGCAAGAACAAGGAGGTTTAATAATTCTGGCAGGGACAACTTTACCCTATTTACTAACATATTCTTCACCTGCAGAATATTTACGTTTCTGAATATTACATGCCCATTCACTGGTATGAACGACACGTTTTTTACCTATCTGAGTAGAAATAGATTTATTATTCACTTTTCTCCTTACGCCTACTGTTCCTTGCAAATCTAGGCCTACTTGATTTTCTGCAATACTTTCATTGTCGCTGCTTAAATTTAAGTCTTCCTCAAGTAAACGTAGCTCATGTCCATTTGAGTTTGTTTTAGCACTAGTTTTATTTCTACTGACCTCATTTTGTATTTCATTAAATACAGGGACATCATCAGTGGAATCCGTTTCAGAGCTTGGAGGTTCATAATTTTTGTCCCGATCAGAATCATCATCATCTTCGTCGAAACTCAAGTCATCTCCATTATTCTCTTCATTTTCAACATCCTTGCTGTTTGTATGATTTGGTTCTGAAATAAAACAAGTCTTATAATATTACATGTAAAACATAATATTTTGAAGTTTAGGTTCATAACAAAACATTACATTAACTGTTTGAGGTTATGTATATCACATTAAAAATAATGAGCAAAACGGTAGCTTACCTGTAGTAGAATCTTTTTTAGAACTTTTCAATAGTTCCAGAATCTTTCTCCCACGAGAATTATGGTTCATTATTCTTACTATTACTAAAAAAGAGCAAATATTATGACTTAAAATACATCCAACTACATATGTAAACTAATCAGAACTGTCAAAAGTACTCTTAGTTCACTAAGGCTGTGTAGAGGTATACAACACTATGTCCAGTAGTAATTCACATGCTTCAGAAAGATAAAACACCAAGTCCACATGGTGTTCTATCCCTCTAAATGAAAGTGGACTTGGTGTTGTTTTAAAACATGCTATATCCGGTTCTAACTGGTTTTGGACATAGTGCTCTATTCTTCTAAGAAATATGAGAAAAGCTGATTTTAACTCTGTAATAAAGTCAATATGGAAAAAAATGGACATAGTGTTGTATCCCTCCGAGGTACAGATATATATGTACATACTCAAAAAAGTCTGCATATGTACATCTCATTAGTACAAACTGAATTGTGTTGGAATCGTATGAATCAATAATGTGATCTTGATTTAATCATTTCGATAAAAGAGCCTAAACTGCAAGAAATGTATTGAAGCAGGTTTATTTAAAAAATTCCTAAAATTATCGAACATATAGTAATTTCAATACTTGGAAGTCTGTGAGCAGCCCCAAAAAAGTCTGCGTACACCTCACAAAATTTGGGGATTCCCCGAAATGTGCAATGTTGATGCCTTCATTTTTTCATTGTTCTGCGTGACAGTACTTCATTGGAAAATTGTCTCTGTGTTTTGCGTGAATAAAAGACTATTCTTTAATATGGAAGTAAAAAATAAGGAAATCAGTGTTAGTGAGCGTAAAGTCCTAGTAAAATTGCGTGAAAACGGGAAAAGTTTTCGTGAAATCGCAGAATTAGTTGCGAGAACCCATTCCTCTGTCCAAGGGGTTGTTGCTAATTACAAAGAAAGCGGTTTGATTATTTCACGGCATCGGTCAGGACGTCCTCCCAAACTTACAGCACGTGAACGTAGGAGTATTATTAATGCTGTGAAACAAAATCCCCGATTAACCGCGTTCCAAATTGCGCAGGATATAAGAAAGAAATACAATAAAACAATAAGCGATGAAACAGTGCGCATAATTCTCAGAAAAGGCGGTTACCATGGTCAAGTCGCACGTAAAAAGCCGTTCATATCGGAACGGAATCGCCGAAAGAGAGTGGAATTCGCCAAAATTTATGTAAATATGCGAAAAGAATTTTGGGAAAGCGTTCTTTTTTCGGACGAAAGTAAGTTTTGTATATTTGGGATAAAAGGACGCAAATTAGTATGGAGAAAACGCTCGACAGAATTCAATGAAGAAAATTTGATTCCCACTGTAAAGCATGGTGGCGGCGGTGTGGTGGTTTGGGGGTGTATGGCAGCCAGTGGAGTGGGGCAACTCGTTTTCATAGAATCTACAATGGATAAATACGGGTGCCTTAATATTTAAAAAAATAATACTAAGCAAAGTGTCGAGAAATTGCGGCTGGGGAACGCATTTTTCTTTCAGCACGATAATGACCCCAAACATACAGCTGAAATAAATAGGCTTTGGTTGGCCTACAACGTCCCAAAACTCTTAGGTACACCTCCTCAATCACCAGATTTGAACCCAATTGAGCATTTGTGGGATTTACTTGAAAGAAAAATTCGAGAGCATGACATAACTAGCAAAGAGTCATTAAAAAATGTTATTTTGAACGGGTGGAACAAAATAACGACCGAAGAAACATCAAAACTTGTTCAATCCATGCAAAATAGGCTAAAGAAAGTCATTTGTAGGAAAGGCTATGCTACTAGATATTAAGGTTCAAAATCTGAAAGCTAAAATAGTGGTTTGCAAATAAAATGAATAAATTTTTTCAGTTGTACGCAAACTTTTTTGGAATGATTTTCATGACTTTTTGGAAGAAACTTTTTTATTTTGGTTATTCTAAACAGCGAACGAGTGGTCAGTTACATATTTATGTACCATATAGTTTAATGAATATAATAAAGAAAAGATTTTAAGTTATAAACAAATGGCAAAGGTTTTTATATTGATATATTTGCTACGACCAGCAAGTGTACGCAGACTTTTTGAGTATGTGTGTATACTCGTATATATATATGTATATATATAATATATTTATATATATATATATATATATATATATATATATATATATATATATATATATATATATATATATGTATATAATGAATAGTCTACAGAGTATTGAGCCATTTTTGTCACTAGATGGTGATCGTTGTCAAATATCGGGGAATACTAATTTTGTATTTCATCATTCGTGTCAAAAGTTGTATTCATTTAAAAATTAGTGAAATTTCTGAAAAAAAATCGTTATATTTTACAATATCACTACCATCAAGGTGAGAATGCTTCGCAGGCTCATGAAAAAATTTGTGATGTCTACGGTCAAGATACTTTATACAAAGCCACAGCCAAGAGATGGTTCACTCGCTTTCGCTCTGGAAATATTGATGTCAAAAGTGCAACTCGCTCAGGCCGACCAATCACTGAAAATTCGGTGAAATCTTACAAAAAATTGAAAAAGACCGACACATATGCAGCCACGACATTGCTAATGGACTCAATATCCATCGCCAAACAATTTGAACCATTTGCGTAAGGCTAAATACACAAAAAGCTAAACGTTTGGAAGCCGCGTGAATTAACACAAAAAAATTTGACCGACCGAATTTTCATTTGCGAAATGCTAATAAAACGCAATGAAATCGAGCCATTTTTGAAACAAATCATTACGAGCGATAACAAATGGGTAATATACGAGATTGTCGCCCGAAAAAGATCATGGTCAAAAAAAGTGAATCATAACAAACGATTTCAAAGCCAGGATTGACACCAAATAAGGTTATGCTGTGTGTATAGTGCGATTGGAAGGGAATCCTTTAACATGAGGTTCTAGGACCCGGCCAAACACTCAATTTGGATCTGTATTGTTAGTAACCAGCAACCAGCAATTCAATAAAACACCGGCCAGAATTGATCAATAGAAAGGGCGTTTTCTTCTGTCAGGACAATGCCAGACCACACACATCTTTGATGACCCGGCAAAAATTGACAGAGCTTGGCTTTGAGGTTCAGACCTTGCACCATCAGACTACCATTTGTTTTCTGCAAAGCTTCCTGAATGAAAGGAAATTCACTTCAAAAAGGGACTGTGAAAATCACTTGGCCAAATTTTTCGTCGATAAACCACAGAAGTTCTACACAGATGGAATAATGGCTTTATCCGAAAAATTGCAAAAGGTCATAGATGACAATGGACAGTATGTGCTTAAATAAAATTCATTTTAAATAAAAAAAGTATTCAATCGAAATATGAAAAAAATGCTCGATACTTTTTTAATTTATCAATATATTAATCGGACTATTACCACACATGCAACATGGTACTATGGCTTTCTTTATCTTGCTTGACCGGATTCTGGAAAGGGACCTATATTTAGATACTCACCATCTGATTGGGACTGCCACAGTGCCGAACGCTAGTCTCCTCTGCGAAATTAAGCCAACAAGAAATTACAAAGATAAAAATTAACAATGACAAGACACATGCCATCTACATTTCAAAAAGACTACAACAAACACCTCCCGAACTACAAATGGACTTAAATTCAAAACCATGGACCAGAACAGCAAAATACCTAGAACTAAAACTCGAGAATATACTGACTAACATCGGCTGACCACATATACGACAAGAGAAAACAATCTTTAGGTATCCTATCCGTCCTGTATCCTATCTTAAGCTCTGCCTCCTCATCTATTATCACTACCTCCACATCTATAAAGAATCTTTAAGACCGTTTTGACTCTATCGCTGTATAGCCTTCAGTCAGACATCGAAATCTAACAAAAAAGCACTTCTAACCCCACAAAGCAAGATCTTTAGGAGAATTTTTAGAACCCCTCATACATTAGGAATATTGACATTCACAAGGCCATAAAACTAGACACAATTAATAAATATATAATCGATCGTGCACAAAATTGTTCGATGGGATAGATGAATACCCTAACAGTACCCTGAGCTCTTTAAAATCAAGCAATATCGAGGAGAGATGCACCTACCCCAGCCTCAGATCTATTACTTTGTAACTAATCGGCCTGACAGAAACTAGTTGATTATTTGCTATAGGCCAGATGGTTACAATAGTACCCACAGATAGAAATGAAACAAAATTGCTAAATCATACTAGTTGTAAATGTTGCTGAGGAGAGGATCGCGACTTAACTTATTAAACCAAAAGTTAAGAACCCTGTTTTTTTTTTGACATAAATTTGTATCTATAATATATTCCTCCTTTGCATAAGATCCTTGATTACTGTAAAACCCAATGAACAAACATCATTTCTAATAAATTGTGCTTTACCTCGGCTCCCTCAAACACAAACCGTATATTCTCTTTCAGCATTGCCTTCCTTTAAACTCACGGCTGAATTTTCGTATGCACAAAGTATTTTTTTTTTTTCATTCTAAAGCCTACCAAAAAGGATATTCCATTCAAAACTCAAATATTCAAAACCACGATGGAACTCCCATTCAATCGAGTGGCCTTCCAATTAACCGATTACAGCAAATGTGTAAAGTCAAATTTGCGTTGGGGTTGGAGAAGCTAAAAGGGTTTAATTGGGATGTTGCTTAAATTCATTGATGTGACATTAACGAAAGGACAACGAAATATAGAAATTTCGCCTTATTTATACGATGGGTACGTTCTCAATTACTGGGGTGTAAACTTCGTATGGGGAAATACATTTGTTACTTGTATAGGGAATTGTTTGGGAAGTTATATAATCCCTAAAATAAAGTCAGTGTTTTGTTTGAATGTTGGGCTGATTAGACTTCAAATTGATTTGATCCCATTGACCCTTTGTTTATGTGTTGATTTAAATTATTTTCGTATGTTCGTTAACGTTAATAACGTTTTCGGAAGCATCTGCATCAATGCAAATTCGTTTACTTTAGCTTGCTTTTGGAGTTGCTTTAATAATTCATTTTTCAATAAAATGATAATATGTGAAGGGGTATCCAAAAGTTCATTTAAGATACAAAATTGGAATATCTGCAAAATGCAATGCTGTTTCCGTTTACACTAATTTACAATTCAGGGAAATTCTGTCCGTTGAGTGAAGTTCACAACATGTATTTCTCATATTGTATTGTAATTTCCAGCAACCATATCAGACCAGGGCGGATTTCCTTACAGTCAGCTGTTGAGAGAGTTAAGAACAATAATTGACCTATCTTCCCTCTCAAAAAGGTCTGGAACATTAAGAAATATATCGAGATGTTTAACTCAGTTTTTTCCTACTTTCCTCACTTCTAACTTCAAAACGTTTCATTTTACAGCAAAGTTGTGTGGGAACAAAAGCTGTGTAATTAAAGTTTCTATAAGATATAATTTGTTACAATATTTAAAACTGTTAACCCTTACTGCAAAATAGCAATAAATATATAACAAGTTTAATAGACCGAACTACACTCATGTCAGAAGGGTTTCGTACCTAACCTGCAATATGCAGATATGTGGAATGATTTAATTCAAGAAAAACCTTCATGATATGCACAAAAATATATTCTTCTTCTTTATTTCGGTGGTTTTGCGCCATTTAAAAATTCTCCAAATCAATGTTCCTCCAATTTTCGAGAAAAACACAAATAAATTTAATTCAAACAAATACCTATATATTTCGGAGGTAAGACTTCCTCTTTCTTTAATGTTTTTTGGTATGGTTTGATTCCAAATATTATCCGTTTTTTATATACCTTACATTTGATCTGTTTTCGTCTTTGAGACCAATCACTAAACCTATATCCTTTTTCCATTTTACTATCCCTACTTAAGAGGTATCATTTATTGCTTTTTCTTTGCTGCGTTTTTGTTCTTATTACTGCTATTATAATTCGTTTATTATTTTAAATATTATTTAGATTTGACTAATTCTAGTATCCTTGTGCATCCGTTGCCCACATCTTCATTGAGCCGTGCGTTTTCCGGTTGTCGAATAATCCAAAGGCTCTCATATACGTCCAATTTCCGATTGTTTCTCATGTCTCTAGATCATCCAAATTGATTGCGTGATTAGTTTTTACAATATGCTTGGCAACGTTAGACTTAGCTGTATCACTTGGTGCTTTCCTTAACTTTAGCTTCTCTGCTTCCTTGACATGTTCACTGAGCCTTGTTTTGACTGATCGCTTAGTTTGTCAAATGTACGATATATGGCATGGCTGGCAGGTAATTTAATGCATGCCATATTTTTCATCCTTCTGCTTCCTATCTTCTGGTGTTATGTCGACTTTCTTCAGGATTTTGCCGATCTTGCCAAAGATTTTTGAATACGTGATTGCTTCTCTTTGATTTTGTTCTAAGTTCCGGTTTTGTTCATAGAGAGTGGTTAGTGACGCTGCTTTTAGTCTTGTTTCCATTTTCCTTTGTATTGACAAGATTTCGCTTTCCTTGTATCCGTTCATCTTTGCAGTACTCAAAATAAAAGTCTTCTCTTGCTCATATCGCTGTTTCGTTAACGGAGTCGTCAGCATTCGGTATATCCAACTGTTGAACGTTGCCATCTTGGTTTGGTGCAAGTGGTGTGATGTGGCTGGTATCGTCCTCAAAGTATTCGTGAGTTTCCTGAAAACATCAAACTCTAAAACATTATTATTTCTTATTATACTTAATGTCTAGAAAAGGTATTTCGTTGTTGCTCTCCACTTTCATTATGAAGGTGATATTTTTATGTATTTAATTGATTTTCTTTAATGTCTCCTCAATTTTATCCCTCTTCACTATCGCGAGAACGTCGTCAACATAACGGATCCACATCTTTTCACTCTTTCCACTCATCTCATAAAAATTTCACTCAAGAGGGGGACAATGGGTCCCCCATCGCCACGCCGGATTTTTGCTTATAATATCTTCCTCTGAAGGTTAAATTGGTCTTTGACATGCAAAGAGTTGCCAATTTGTAGAAACATCTTACTCGCTTCTTTGATGTTTTGAAATCACTCTGGCTAGTTAGCCAATCCTTGAACAAAGCAAACGCCTGCTTTAGCGGGATACTTGGGGAATGTGCTTTCACGTCAAAAGATACTAGTTTTGCGTCTGGTTCGATGCGCTTTGCTGTCAATAACTTCTCGATCAATTCATCTTTGTTTTTTTACATTTTTTACATTCCTCCACTAGCCATGTCGCGATTTTGCTTGTTGGGGCGACCCTGCAGGTTATGCTTTCACGCATTTCATTACCTGCTTTGTGGATCTTTGGCAGGCATTTAATTCGCCAAAGTACTGGATTTGGCACCCTTAACGCAATTTTGCTAGGTATGTATTCTTACTTTTAAAGAACTCCATTTTAACCTGCAAATAAAATGGACACCGGAACATTAATGTATAAGATGATAAGATGATTGATTATCTGAAAATTCAGAGAAGACCAAATCAAAAGTGTAGTGTCTGGTTCGCTGGAAAGCCCATGTAGTAGAAAAATCGTATATGTTTATTGTAATTGGAGAAAACTTGAACAAGCGTAGCTTCTTTAAATTCTATTGAAATTTATAAAATATAAGGTTTTTTTTTTAAAGAACTACGAAAGTGGCTGATTTCATCCAACTAAATGATACTTGTACAGTTTTACTGACGAAAATGCTAGATCCTGCTATTATAAGCAAAGTTCAACGCATTTCAGCTTCTAAATCATTTGCCATTGTATGCACCTCCATGAGTTCTAGGGCTCTGGAAAAGAAATTTTACAAAAACTTACTCGTTTTGCATCCTCTTCGTCCGTCCGTCCATCTGTCGATCTATTCATGGGTCACAGGAAATTTCTCAGAAACAACACAAGTAACAAAGCTCGAACTTTGTGAAAAGCTCAGAAAGGGTGGTCTTTCAAAAGTTTAGATCATATGAAATATTTCAAAATTTTTTAAAGGTGCCTCCCCCCTCACAACAAAGTGGCTCTTAACAAGTTTTTCCATCAAATACAGTCAACTCTGACGCTGACTCTGAAAAAAACTGCGCTACAAGTTCCAGTAGGAGGTGAAAAATTCGGTAACCTTAACAATGTCTGTAATACCTTAAACTCAACTAACTTGAATTTAAAGTATAAAAATAATGTTCTCAATCCACTCCATACAAATTCCGCCACAGAAAAGCTGATGTAATAGCACCAGTGTCTACAGATAAGGTGAGTGAACAATCTCTAGCATAGATTGACTTAGTGACTGACAAACTATCACATACTTGAAAACGGCATCTTCTTCAAAAGCGATGATATCGGTATCTTCAACTGAGTACAAAAACTTTGTACGTGGTGAGACCAAATGCCATTACCTTCAGGGTCAATAGAGTAGCCAAATTCACCAACTTCTCTTAATCAACACCAATTCTTTTTAGATCCCCTATTCCTGCCAACAATCAAGACCACCATCAACTCTACTTATGATCTCGTGTATAGTTATCTTGCTTTCAGGCTCAGAAATCACAAATTATACGAATGTGTTCGCCTCTACCTTTCATATATGCATAAAGCTCCAGACACAACTTGCATCGACAGAAAAACGAAGACAAGCCTTAAAATTATCATACCAATAAATCTTGGTGCTCTTTGAGCTGGTTATTTTCGCTACAATGAGAAGGTAGGTGTTACCCCAGATCAAACCAAGCAAGTTGGGTAGACAGACCTATGCTCATGTCAGAGGGTTTTGTACTCAACTTATAAAATGCAATCAACAGCCACGAATAAAATCAAGAAACCTGTCAAAGAGATTGGCTTGTTTAAAAGAAAATCCATTATTCCTCTATTTTCAACGAATAAAAATCACTCAAATCAAGAAACGCCAAAAGTATTTATGCTATCGATCTGATCAAAACTGCAATGTCTGGTTCGATGGAAAGTCGATTAAATACCAAAATAGTGAGTTATTGTTGTTGTAATTGGAGAGATTATAAATGGATATAACTTCCGTGAAACTCCACCATAGGTGGTCCTAAGTTCGTTTGAGAAAGTAAGAGAGGACCCCTTTTTTCCCCAACCCATAGCTTCCATGATTCCTCATCCCAAACTCACCAATTTAATGGTAGTAAATGCTCTCTGGGTCGCACATCGGGTTTACTGGCTCCGTAATAATGTGACATTAAATGTCGAAAAATGCAAATAACTGTAAACACATCTACAGCTTTGCTAGTAAATCCTACTTTCACCTCCTTCGTGAGGACGTAAAAGGGTGTAGGCAAATCTTTCGCACTTGATATCGGAATTGGCGTAATAACCATCCCGCCGGAATGGAGGTTGGGCGACGGGCCAACTCTGCATTCCTAGAAAACTTTAAAATGTTTCGAAACCTGTCGATGAGTCTCCGAATGAGTTGGACTTACGGCAACAACCTCGAAAACGAGAAAAGGACGATGACGTTGGATCATGGAATGTCAAAACACTCAAGTACCCTGGCGCTGTTAAGAACCTTTACAACAGGCCAGTTAATATCAGTTGAAAATTCTGGCAACCCAGGAAACAAATTGAACTGGAAACGACATTCAAGATATGAGACCGCACACAATATTCAAAAGTGGGAAAACATTCATTATGGACTCGGAGTTTTAATCACACGTTATTAATTTTAAGCCAATAAACAAACTGTTGTGTACGATCCGTATAAAAGCAAAATTTTTCAAAATCTGGCTGATAAACGTTCATGCTCCGACTGAAATAAAGGACGAAGAAATCAAGGAAACGTTCAACAATCACCTAAAAAGACTGGTTGACTCATTTCCTACGAACGACACAAAAAAAAATTCTGGTCAATTTGAACGCTAAAGTTTGCAATGAGCTTTCTCACCGGGGAACGACTGGAGGACTCCACGATGACAACGGACAGCCCCTGATTGACTTTTCATGTAGCAGAAATCTAGTCATTCGTTCAACTTGCTTCCCATATCGACGCATTCATAAAATGACCTGGGTATCGCCGGATGGCAACACACAAAACCAGATCGATCATGTTTTGATCCAACAACGTTGACCCTCAAGTATACGTGAGTCCATACATACCGAGGAGCCAGTTGTAATTCTAACCATTACTTCATCAAATTTACCTATCGATGTTGTATGTCAAAGGCATATTCGGTGGACAGGCCCACTATAAACATTTGTCATCGTAAGGCTCCCAACAGCGTCTGTGGCCAAAAATTTCACGGAGACCCTTGACAACCAGGGGGCTCCCATCTCACCAGACACATCCTTAAGGGCGAGCAACGAGCACTGGGTGGAAGTGAAAGCGGTTATTAGGACCGTGGCAGAACAGACGACCGGACATCAAGCCCGGTGCAAGAGAAATGATTGGTTAAACGACGAGTGCCAGAATGCGCAAGACGAAAAGAATCAGGCGTACAAAGAATACGTAGGTAAACAAAACCAAGGCAAAGAAGAGCACCATGAAAATCTCAGAAGATTTGCAAATAAAATAATTAGAATTAAGAAAGGAAATAAAGGGTTTTCCAATAAGACGTGTTATTTTGAATAGATCTTGTAATTTAACACCTTTCGACTTCTTCCTTTGGGGCCACGTGAAAGAGAAGGTCTACGCCAACAGCCCAGCGTCAATTCAAGACCTCAAAAATGGAATTTGTGAGGCTATCGTGGACAAAGGGCAGCCACTTTGCGATTTGGTTATGGAAAATTTAATAAAAAGGATATGGTCCTGTAAGTGTGTCGTGGTGGTCATTTGCTTGTTATTTTTTGCTATTAACGACATACTTTCTTCTTTATAATGCAATAAACATCCGATCATTTATATTAACAAGTTGAGTAAACAGACCTACGCTCATGTCAGAAGTGTTTTGTACCCAACTTCTCAGAAATGCTGTCACCAGCAATGAATAACGTCAAGAAATATGCCAAAGAGATGTGCAAGTTCAAAGGAAAATCCATATTTTTTCTACTTTCAACGGTCGCCATTTTGTTGCAAACCGACAAAAATCACTCAAGCCATGAATTCTCAAAAATGTTAGTGTTATTGACCTCATTGGAAAATTTTAAGAAAATCAAGTCAAAACTGCAGTGACTGATTGGATGGAAAGTCCATAAAACACCAAAATCATGTGTTATTGTTGTTGTAATTTGAGTAAATTACAAATCGCTATAACTTCCGTGTATTTCATCCGATTTTTATCAAACTTACAAAGTTTAAGAACCCTTAGTAGCACTACGCATATATAAAATTTCGTTCAGTTTAAGGGTACCGACGAGATTTAATTGGAGAAAATGTGAAATTCAAATATCATACCATTATTAACAAAGTTGAGTGAATTTTGACTTCTAACGTATTTGTTGTTGTTGTACTCATAAACACCCACCACCATAATTTTTTTCAGATTTTTTGGATCACAGGTGTCCAATCGCGTGGGGGGACACACATTCTTCGTGTATTTCCTCTCCCTGCGCGTCTCTCGAAGCAAAAAGTATCAAATTAAGACCTGCTTGGAAATTTCTCATCAAGACCTTTCATTTGAGATCCATATCGGCTACCTTTGATGAAATTTTTTTTTCGGGGGCCACTCCCCTATATGGGGAGACCCCCTTGAAATAGCTTATAAAATTTTTTGTAATTGAACTTTGAAGAGAGCATCACTCTACACCTGCATACAAAATTTGATGTTTCTAGCTTAAGTATTTTGCGAGAAAAAGTGCTGTGACACACGAACGGACGGACGGACAGACGAACAGACTGGTCGCAAAACTAGAAGGGTTTTGTAAAATTATTTTACAAAACCCTAAAAAATGGCATTTTCCTTTTAATATCAAAATAACACCTCTTATTGGACTTGGTTACGGAAATTTTCATGAAAAGTCCTGTAAGCATGGTCGAGGTGGTCATTTGCCTGATGTTATTTTTACTATTAATGGTATACCTTTTTCTTTATAATGAAATAAACATTCGATCATTTATATTAAAAAACGGCACTTTTCTTTTGGTATAAAAATAACACCTCTTATTAGAAAACCCTTTATGACGACCAATTCAGAAGTATAGATCCAAGCCTAGCCATCAACAACACAACACAAGCGTACAAAGTAGTAGAAAGCCTAAAACGTGGTTATCAGCCCAAAACCACGCTCTGTCGTGATAACATCGGCAATAACATATCATCGCTGATGAAACCAAGATTAAGGAAAGATGGGCATCATATTTCAAGAACCTCCTTAATTCTTCGCGCAGCTCCAGAACATCGGAGCCTATAGATATCTTCGGAGAATTTCAATTAGTCCCTCCAACTCTTGATTAAATAGGTTTAAATCGGCTATAAGGGTGTTTCCATCCCCCCGCTACTTCTAAGAAAGAACCGCGAGTGTTTATTCGTGTGCAAAGCCGAATGCTACACGCGTTGACGAACATAGTAACGGCTTTCAAGGTAGTTCTGTAGCAGCAAACAATTCTGATTGCGGTTGATTCATGTCTACCTCCACTCTCCCCATGACTCGCGAGACAAAGCAGAGTACCGTTAGCATTTCTATTATTATATTGTGAGTGAGAATGAGTAATATTGTGTTGATGGTTTAAAAATAATAACTATTAAATAAATACGTGGTGATTGTTGATTGGAGTAACCGTAGGTATGTACGTGAAAACAAAATTATTATTATTTTTAATAGGTCTCATATGGTAAACGATATTCGTCATGTCATGCCCAGATCCCAAGAGAGATAGAAATATCGGAAGAAAAAGGGAATCTGGTTCCTCAAAAAGCAAAAGAAAGATGAAAGTGGATTATCAGATTGGGCTTTAGGTTCAGGATTGATGATTTACCTCAAAAAAAAATCTCATAGCATGACAAAATCTGCTAAATTGATTTTTTTGACGTTGCATATTGCAACAGCCAATATTTCATTCAATTCGGAAAGTAATTCAGATGTATTGAGTAGTAAGCCACAGTCAGAAGTAGAAATAGCATCAAACCCTACCCAATTTGAGGTGGAGAGCAAAATCCCTGAACAACAAATATTTTATCGGTCAGTTAATGGTGATGAAAGCAACATTATCGAAGAAAACTTTATAAGTTCTAATCCAGGAAAGTGGTCGTTTTCCTTAACCGATTCTCATCGTCAAGATATTGTTCAAAGTGGTCCAATGTAGCCATCAAATAACAGCGATGATAGTAATCCCAAAGATAATGATTGTAGGCACTTATCTCATTTTTATTTTTTAAGAAGACTCAGTAATTGTGAAACTCAATACCGTCGCTGGCTGGTTTATTCTAGCTATCTAAACAAAGTTTACTGTTTTCCATCTAGACTTTTTAGTAATTCTCAAACCCAGATGGCTCAGGGAGGACGCTGTAACTGGAAACACTTAACAAATATATTAAAAAGACACGAAACTATCAGAAAACATATGTGAATGGCTAACATTTGAGAAGCGAATTAAACATGGGAAAACGAAAGACTAATTCATGAATATCAAAAACATTGGCACAGTTTATTTGAGTGATTAATCGACATCATTAACTTCTTAGCCTCATATAGTCTGGCATTCAGAGGGCATAGAGAATCTCTTGAAATAGGCTGCAGTGAAAATCCCAATTGCAGTATGAACTTCTTTAAGATTTATATAAAGCCTCTCATCAGAAGATTTGGTATTACCGAAAGAGTTTCTGTTATAAATGCTTCAAAAAAACCTTAATACGCTTAAATCCAGCGGTTTATGGAGGGTATAGATTAGGCTTGCATTATGTTTCGGAAATACTTCTTATAAAAACTGCTAGCAGTTGTGGCTTTCATAACGTTTCAAACAACAATGTTATGGAACTAGATATTCAAGCTTTGCATAAGGGCCTCCGTAAAGTCATAGTGGAAGCTTTATAGAAACTGTATTTTTAAACTTCGATTTAACTTGCAGCCTTAACAAAGGCTCTTGCCAACCCAAACTTGTATAACTATCATAATCGAAGCTTGTTTATATTTTATGTGACGTGCATAATTGAAAGTGAGGAAATGTTTCCGTCATGGGAAAAAACGAAAAGATCGGGGAATTTCCACCGAATTATTGTGAAGGAGCAACAAAAAACTTTAACTAGAGCTCTTGAGTTGGATATGGTATCCAGAAGTCTGCAGTCAACCATTGGCATCTACATCAAAAATTTCCGTAACAGCTAGTGAAAATCAGAACTGTAGTACTTCATCTCGTGATCTGGGTACGTATGATCGAAGTGATTCATTTAAGGTATTAACGTTTGTATATTATGATGTAGATAGAGAAAAAACAACCAGCATAATCGTAAAAGATGCAAAGAACAGCGGAGGTACATCATTGTGTGTCTACGAGTCGAGCGAAGACGAGGAAGACTTTGAAAAAAAACGTTAACCTTCGTTCGAGTTTAAGAGATTGGGCAATGGAATACAATATAAACCATTCAGCGTTGAAAGGGGTAATGGATATAATCAACGTCCGTTTGAAAAACGATAGGAATGTTCTGCCGCAAGATCCACGAACACTATTGAAAACACCCCAATCACTCAATATTTTGGTACTTGGCGATGGAGAGTACTGACATCATGGTTTAGTAAATTGCCTGAATAAAATATTTTAGAATATCGCTGAGCCTACAGCGATATCATTGAATATAAATATTGATGGTTTACCATTATTTAAAAGTTCATAAATAGGATTCTGGCCAATTTTATTCAACATCGCAGAAATTCCACAAGTACCAGCAATGGTTATTGGAATATTTTGCGGGAAGACTAAACCGAATAGTTTGGAATTATTTCTTAACCCATTTGTCGATGAAATGAATAGCATTATGGCCCATGGTGGAGTATACATAAGCTTTAAAAAAGTAGAAGTACATATAAGATGTGTGATATGTGATTCGCCAGTACGAGCTTTCGTCAAAGGCAAATATAACATTGAAACCGATGCCTGTTCCAATAAAAATCTTTTCATATTTTCAGGAGTTGCTAATTTCAATTCTCAGCATGGCTGCTTGAAATGTACCACGAATATAGTTATGAGAGCCACACAAATATACGAGTATTTCCACGAACGGAGTGTGAGAAACGCACGAACCAAGAGTTTCGGGAGAAATTATATGGATCACATCATTTTTGAAACTAAACATAGACATGATCGAACAATTTCCCGTCCGAGACGAGTTGCATTTACTTCATCTAGGTGTTATGAAACGCCTTTCGCTTGGTTGGCGCGACGGAACATTCCCTAATTCCGACACAAAGTGGAGAGCCCAAACGATAAATGAGGTTTCCGAATATCTAAATAAATGTACGATGCCTAGAGAATTTCACCGAGCAGTGAGAGGGCTAGACTGTTTGCCGCATCGGAAGGGAACCGAATATCGTACCTTCTTACACTATATAGGATTTGTTGCACTAAAAGATCATTTGACACCGGAAGTGTACGAACATTTTATGCTTCTCTTCTGTGCGGTGAAAATTTGTTCTTCTGCACAGTACTTTCATATGCTTCCATTGACTCACACGATGCTGCTTCAATATATTGAAATATTTGCAGAAATTTATGGTGAGCAGTATGTTACCAGCAACATTCACAATCTATCACATTTAGTGGCTGAGGTAGAAAGATTTGGTGAGCTTGCTTCGTTTAGCACGTATCCGTTTGAAAATATGCTTGGTAGAACTAAACGCCTACTGCGACACGGAAATCGCCCTCTGTCTCAAATTGCTAGACGAATCATGGAAGATATGATTAGTATGGAGCCATATAATCATATTGACACTGAAAAGCTTAATTCATCCCATCTAAACTGCATATTGACCAAACGAAATAACGGAGAAAACGTCCCGGAATTGTTAAAATTGTCAGATAATGTTGAACAATCGTTTTATTCAAAAATCCAGCTGAACAATTTTTGCCTTGGTACAGATCCATCACATTGTTGGCTGCTTTCTGAAGAGAATAAAATAACTTATGTCACTAACATAATATTTTGGAGCAGAAAATATATACAATTATATTGCATCGAATTAAGTACAAAAGAAAATTTTTTCACACTCCCAATCGAGTCGAGACGTTTTAATATTTTTTGTATCCATCGCGATGCTTACCTGAAACAAAACGTACCAAGACTATTTAATATAAGTAACGTAAAATGCAAGCTGGTACGCCTTATTATCATGATCTATTTGTATACATGCCTCTTTTGAACACCAACAACTAACTAAATATTAAAAAATATGTTATGAATAGTTTTCAAGACATTTATTTTTTATTGACTCAAAAAATTTATTAAATACAAGCAACAAAATTTGAAAAATATTCATTATAAGTAACAAAATAAACGTTGGTTTCTTTAATAAAAAAATGTTGTATTCAATCTAAATGAGATTGATTATCCTCGCTCGAGCTGTCATGATTATGTTGATCAATATTTGTTACATTCGACGTCTTTGATTCATGATGTTTCAATGGTGATCTGTTTTGACCTTTCACCCGAGAAGCCCGCATAGCCGGTTGAGCGAAGCGCCTTGCAGAATTTGATATGATTTTTTGAAAAAAATCTTTCAAAGATTTCTTTGTATATTTCGTATCAACCGACTGAACTACATCAAGGAACAGCTGGAAAGTTCACGAGAACTTTTGGAAGCATTCCTTTTTCGATTTCCTAGAGAGACCGGTCCACGTTGTGAGTGTGAACAGTCGCCGGGTAAATACATGGTCTACGAGCGCGTAGGCCACATCGTCTCCATACATGCCACTATTTTGGCCGCAAACAGACTGAAGTTTTCTGATCTAAAGTGAAAGCAAAATAGAGATATTACAAGTAACACATTTATTTAAAACTTTACCACTTCTTGCGCATATTCGCTATCTTTTAAGTTCTCCTCAAAATCAGCTAGCTCTTTGATAGTATCCATTCGGTTGAATGCAGAATTGATCAACACGGGCTGGGATGATGAAAATGGGGACTTTAAAGATTCCAGCGATGCCAAAATTTTATCCTGCCCCTTTGCCAGGTAATCCAATGTTGCAGCGTGCTTGGCTTGCATTTCAATTATGGCAAGAAGTGTGCTCATAACTGAGGGTTCAGACAAACTAGTACCTTCACTAATTTCTACGTCATCAAAAACTAGTTCTTGCGCGGATGGTTGAAAATCACTTTCATTTTGAATAATGTACGTGATTTGGCCAGAGTTCGTTGGCATATTGTTTATTGTGCTGCTTACGAATTGAAGTGGTTTTGTAGGGCCACTAGTAGAAACCGGCTTTGAATTTTCCGTAATTGAATTGTACGCAGTTGACTTTTCTGATGAAATGAACTTGGTGAAAAGAAAATGCTCAAATTATTATCACTTACAATGTGTTATTCATTTATTACCTCATTGTAGTTTGTTCGGTTGGCGTCCCCGTTTTCCACAAAAACTTTTTTGGAAGCGGCAGAACGCCTAGGAAACATTTTTAGGGTATTGTAAAATCATTTTACAATACCCTACTAAAATCGCGTCCTGTCTGTTCGTCCGTGTGTCACACCACTTTTTCTTGGAAACTACATAAGCTAGAAACACAAGATTTCGTAAGAAGGTGCAAAGTAACGCCCTTTTCAAAGTTTCAACACGAAAAAAATGTATAAGGTCTTTAAGGGGAGTCTCCCCATATAGGGGAGTTGCCCCTGAAAAAAAAGTTTTCATCGCATGTAAGCAATATGGGTATCAAATGAAAGGTCTTAATGAGAACTTTTCAAAACAGGTCTTAAAATGACAAATTTTGCTTCGAGGGGTGCAGGGAAAGGGGAAATGTAAGAAAAATTTGTGTCCCCTCCCCTCGCGATTGGCCACCTTTGATCCGAAAAATCTGAAAAAGATCATGAATGTAGGTCTTTATGAGTACAACAACAACAAATACGTGAGAAGTCGAAATTCACTCAACTTTGTTAGTAATAGTATGATTTATCGATTTTATGTTTCTTGAACAAAATCTTAATGGTGCCCTTAAATTTAATGAAATTCAATACACTGATGACTTTTTATAAGATTAATCTGTCCTGAAAGTTTCATAAAGATCGAATGACATTTAACGAAGTCATAGCGATTTGAATTTTCCTGTATTACTATGGAACAATATGCGCTGTATTACTATGGAAACATATGGCTATGGAACAATATGCGCTTTTTACCGACTCAGATACTACAGCTTTGTTAGGATTTGCATGGAAATTTCAGGAATGATAGGTATCATGTGAGAACTGGCTCAGCTAGCGGTATTAGTAATGGTAAAGCAAAATAGTGGCCGTTTTAAATGCGAAGATTGAATAATTTTGCTGTATGTTGCCCCAACTTGAACGTTTAAGGCTCATGCTTTTAATACTTGATCCAATTTAATGAATTACTGAAGATGAGTACCTAAAATTAATACTCATAGGTGAAACAAATCGAGGAGGCAGGAGAGAGCTCCTAGCAAAGGGGCTTTGTAACCGTTCTAGGATTCGAAGAAATAGGTCATGAATCGATGGTTACAGTACAGGGGAGTGGCTGTTTAACAAAAAAATTTCATCAAATGTTGTCGATATGAATATCAAATGAAAATTCTTTATAAGAGCTTTTCAAAACAGTACTTGAACTGACAATTTTTCCTTCACAAGGGCAACAACTACTTCAGAAGTCGAAATTCGATCAACTTTGTTGATAATAGTACATTTTATAAATTTTGCTTTTTTGTCTGTAAAATCAAGATGGGACCCTTAAATTTCCCAAAATCCATAATTTAAGTTTTCTGAACAATAAACAGCTAAGTTACAGCCGATTGAATATCTAACAATTACAACAACATTAACACGTGATACTAGGGAGATACACGTTTGCAACGGACCTAGACACTACAAATATGTAGGAATTTTGATAAAAATTTTAGAAATGGTTTGTAATATGCATGTATTATCACGACTTATCAAGCAACGAGGTCAAAACATTTGAAACAAAATAGTGGCGGGTTTAAAATCATAATAACCATAATAATTTTTCGAGCTTAATTTATGGAAGCTGTATATTAGCAAAGAATATAGAACATAAAGAAGTCGAATGCTCGAACTCTTTTTCCTCCCGAAAATTTCATATGTGCTGGGCGTGTGGGGGCAACGTAAGGGCTGTTGCACGATCAGAGAGAAAACGAGCTTTCGCTTTCCACTTTTTATCAACAAGAATGCACATCTCAATGATCTTATGTAGCTCATGTTCATGTTTGTGGAAAGCTTTTCGAGAGCTTTTTTTTCAGATGTGCAGAAGGGAAATGATTTCTCATACAACATCAGGTATTAGGTTGTTACGTTCATAATTTATGGATGCTGTAAACCTAATTGAAAATTTAATGAAATATTCAATATCTATGCAAAAATTCCAATATATTTTTTCAGATTATTAATCAACAATATGCTTATTTGATTCAAACTCTTTTGTTTGATTCAAACTCTTTTGTTTAAATTTCCACTAACAATTTAATTTGAATTAAGATGGGATTAATTTTGGTGTATCACCAAGATTATTTTAGAGGAATGTGAAAAGGGCTAAGAACAAAACACTATAATTTGGGTGGATTAAAATTAGATGATGTATAATCCACGAATAAATTTTTACACTGAGAGATTATATTTATTCAGTAATAATATTTGTGTGTACAAAATAATAGCTTACGTTCTATCGTGGAAACACATGACAATTATTTAAATTCAGAAGTCGTTCAATGCAAATAATATGATGCCTTTGCTCTGGTGACGAGTTGGCAGACGCAATATGCATGAAGTGCAAGGACTTGTGAAAATTCATGAGGATTGCTTATTGCTTTAATATCGAATTCTTTGCATATTTGAATTTAGAAAGCTGATATTGTTTTGAAAGAATTGAAAATCGTTCTGATTATATGAGTTTGATTTTAGATAAACAAACCATGAATTTTACAGATCTTGATTTGAAGGTTGAATAAGATGAATTAGGAAAAATGTAATTAATTTCAGATTTTAAAACGTGGTCGAATGAGCTTCATTCAATCTTTAAAATTGGCACTAAATAAATTTTATTCTCGTGCGATCTTTAGAGCCTGTGGTCTCGGTGTTGCTGTCATAAGGTGGTGACCTGGCATCAAGATCTTGCGCTGATGATAATAGTCCTCTTCTGAGAGTGGTGTAGTTGTTACAGCACTCGCCGCGGGAACACCAATTCCCATCGAGTTCACTGGAATCAGTGTTACAGCCTGGCGATAGATACTGCACAACTTTGATTTGCCAGGTCTTTTCGCCCTGCCTCCGAGAATACCGTTACGGTCATGAAATGAGATTATTCTACAAATCTCAACGCCCAGATCTATCTGGACTATTGCGTGAATACAACACGAGAAATATGTTTTCCCATTATTGGCCAAAAAATTTGTCTTGCGATAGGCAATAATGTTTGAGGAAATGCGTGCATATTTTCTCTATATGGGTCATTCATGATCATATTGGTAAACGAAGGTGCATATTGTAGCAGCACATGATGTTTGTAATCGAATTCATTTTCGCCTTCACAAAATACTCCAACTGAAAATAGAAAAAAGACAGCTTCCTTTTAATTTTGTGTATTATTTTTATTCTCGAAATCGATTTTCGACCGTAATCGTTCGGTCTTCTTCAGCGATTAATTTATTTTTACTCACATTCCTGCTTATATACTAGCTATGTTTAAGGAAATTTACTCTAGATCATTAAAAAGTAATTAGGGAAATTTGCTTAAGCTAATAAAAGGTAGGAAAGGTAATTTACAAAAGGGGTAGTTATAAAAATATTATTTTTACATGATTCAGAGAAGATATTATTATTTAATTAATTTAAATAGCCATGATCTGCAGTTTCCGTCATCCTGATTCATTAACTTTTTCCTTTCCCGGGTAATTGCCAGGCTTTCCATCACATCCAATTCACGTGTATCTCTAGCTTCCTTGATGACTACAGCGTCCTCCATTGTTATCTCGTGTTCCTTCGTGATAATATGTTCCGCTACCGCTGACTTGAAATTCGAAGTTCTTTCTTTCTTTCTTGCTGCTGCTGCTTCGCCTAGATGCTCCTTGATTCGCGTGCCGATGAGCCTCCTCGTTTGACCTATGTACACTTCTTCACAAGTGGGACATTCGATGCGATAGATACCAGATTTCTCGTGTGGTTCGCGCTTGTCTTTCGTTGATCCAAGAACGTTTTTGAGCTGGTTCTTGCTGCTTGATTCGATTAACCGTACCGAATTGAGCTGATTTATTCGCCGCTTGATCCGATTGCTGATGCCTTCGTGATAAGTTAGAGCCTTCCAGTACGTTCTTTCGGTATTCGCATTTGATAATGTTGATCGTCCCTGACGCTGTCTATTAGTCTGGATCTTCTGTGCCATTCTCCTAATCGTCGAGCCCTTGAAGCCGTTTAGTTTAGCTGTCTCAACAATGTACCTCATCTCCTTTTCCTTAGCTTCCTTGCTTAGCGGCAAATCGAGCATCCTGTGGATCATGGCTCTGTACGGAGAAACCTTGATTTGCTGCGAATGATTTGATGTATTTGGAATCGTTCTTTGTGTGTGAGTTGCTTTCCGGTATACATCGAAAGTTATATTTGTTTGAGTCCTCCTTACTACTATATCTAGGAACGATAGTTTACCGTCTTTCTCTTCCTCCATCGTGAATACTATATTTTTGTGGGCTCCATTCAGGTCAGCAAGGACCTTCTCCACGTCACTCCTTTTCACATATGCAAACACATCGTCCACATATCGGACCCAATGTTTTGGTAACTGGCCTTTCTCCTGCAGTCCGTCTTCTAGTTTCGTCATAAATATCTCGCTGAAAAATGGTGAAAGTGGATTTCCCATCGCAACTCCGCCTTTCGTCTTATAAAATTTCCCCCGAAAGGTGAAATAATTTTCGATCATGCACAGTCTCGCAAGTTGGATATACTGTCTAGTTTTTATTTTCCAAGATAATGAGTTTTCTTGGTGGGAAAGCCATTCTTCTATATATCCCAGTGTCTCCATCACCGGAATACTCGGGAATAGAGCTTTCACGTCGAAAGACACCATAATTTCGTCTTGCGCTGGTGGGCCAAACTTCAGGATTTTCTCGGAGAATTCTTTGCTGTTTTTTACAGATCTACCATTCATTTGGGTCATTCCCTTAAATTCGTTCACCAACCATCTTGCCAGTTTTTGGGTCGGTGCATTCACGGCCGAAATAATCTCACGCATTTCGTTCCCCTCTTTATGTATTTTTGGCAAACACTTGATCCTAGGCAAAGTAGGGTTGCTCACTCTTACCTTCGTCAATTCGCCAATTAATGACTCACAACTTTTAATTGTCCTTTCGAATCTTTTCATGGATTCCTCTAACGGGCTCCGGCGTAGCTCGAAGAAATTACCGCTGCTTAGCTTTTGTATGACCGCCTCATCATACTTGCTTTTATCCATCACTACCACTGTGTTTCCTTTATCGGCCTTGACAAAGTGAACAGGTTTCTTCTTCAGTTTAGCAGCTATGCTCGCCTCTTCATTGTTTACCACCTTTTTCGCTCCCCTTATCGCCTCGGCTATATCATTCCTTGCCATCGTTTTTTGTGCTTCCGGTAGTCTGCTCATTGCTGCTTCCGTTTCTACGATGATCTCCTCTATAGGTATTTTTGATGGTTTTATGGCGTAATTTAATCCCATGTTGAGTAAACGCATTTCCTTTTCACTAAAAACTATACTCGATTTGTTGACAACCAGTCCGGGGATTTCTTGAACTTCTACGAATTGTTTAACTGGTTTGGCCGCTTCTTCCAATCGATTCAACTTTTTCCGATGTAATTCCCTTTTCTTTTCTTTTTCGCATTGATATGCTAAGTCCGCTTTTTCCAGTAAGTCCTCCATATAACCTTTACCACAGTGTTGAGATTCTCGCATAAGCTCCAGATGCTTCTCGTAAGTCTTGAGAGTCGTATCGTTCAATTTCGTGTACAGCTGCTTGATGCTGATCTTGATTAAATTTCGTTCCACTACTATTTTTTGGCTAACCGCGTTTTACGGTCGAAAATCGATTTCGAGAATAAAAATAATACACAAAATTAAAAGGAAGCTGTCTTTTTTCTATTTTCAGTTGGAGTATTTTGTGAAGGCGAAAATGAATTCGATTACAAATATTGAAGTAGCTACCAGGCATCAATTAATATTTTTTAGGTTTACGAAGTACAAAAAATCGTTAGCTAGGATCAGGGAAGACATAAACTTTTTGAAAACGTGTCTTGAGAGAAGACTCACTCCGAAGAGCCATTTGGTGAAGATATGCTGTGGCCTGAAAAACGCGGTTAGCCAAAAAATAGTAGTGGAACGAAATTTAATCAAGATCAGCATCAAGCAGCTGTACACGAAATTGAACGATACGACTCTCAAGACTTACGAGAAGCATCTGGAGCTTATGCGAGAATCTCAACACTGTGGTAAAGGTTATATGGAGGACTTACTGGAAAAAGCGGACTTAGCATATCAATGCGAAAAAGAAAAGAAAAGGGAATTACATCGGAAAAAGTTGAATCGATTGGAAGAAGCGGCCAAACCAGTTAAACAATTCGTAGAAGTTCAAGAAATCCCCGGACTGGTTGTCAACAAATCGAGTATAGTTTTTAGTGAAAAGGAAATGCGTTTACTCAACATGGGATTAAATTACGCCATAAAACCATCAAAAATACCTATAGAGGAGATCATCGTAGAAACGGAAGCAGCAATGAGCAGACTACCGGAAGCACAAAAAACGATGGCAAGGAATGATATAGCCGAGGCGATAAGGGGAGCGAAAAAGGTGGTAAACAATGAAGAGGCGAGCATAGCTGCTAAACTGAAGAAGAAACCTGTTCACTTTGTCAAGGCCGATAAAGGAAACACAGTGGTAGTGATGGATAAAAGCAAGTATGATGAGGCGGTCATACAAAAGCTAAGCAGCGGTAATTTCTTCGAGCTACGCCGGAGCCCGTTAGAGGAATCCATGAAAAGATTCGAAAGGACAATTAAAAGTTGTGAGTCATTAATTGGCGAATTGACGAAGGTAAGAGTGAGCAACCCTACTTTGCCTAGGATCAAGTGTTTGCCAAAAATACATAAAGAGGGGAACGAAATGCGTGAGATTATTTCGGCCGTGAATGCACCGACCCAAAAACTGGCAAGATGGTTGGTGAACGAATTTAAGGGAATGACCCAAATGAATGGTAGATCTGTAAAAAACAGCAAAGAATTCTCCGAGAAAATCCTGAAGTCTGGCCCACCAGCGCAAGACGAAATTATGGTGTCTTTCGACGTGAAAGCTCTATTCCCGAGTATTCCGGTGATGGAGACACTGGGATATATAGAAGAATGGCTTTCCCACCAAGAAAACTCATTATCTTGGAAAATAAAAACTAGACAGTATATCCAACTTGCGAGACTGTGCATGATCGAAAATTATTTCACCTTTCGGGGGAAATTTTATAAGACGAAAGGCGGAGTTGCGATGGGAAATCCACTTTCACCATTTTTCAGCGAGATATTTATGACGAAACTAGAAGACGGACTGCAGGAGAAAGGCCAGTTACCAAAACATTGGGTCCGATATGTGGACGATGTGTTTGCATATGTGAAAAGGAGTGACGTGGAGAAGGTCCTTGCTGACCTGAATGGAGCCCACAAAAATATAGTATTCACGATGGAGGAAGAGAAAGACGGTAAACTATCGTTCCTAGATATAGTAGTAAGGAGGACTCAAACAAATATAACTTTCGATGTATACCGGAAAGCAACTCACACACAAAGAACGATTCCAAATACATCAAATCATTCGCAGCAAATCAAGGTTTCTCCGTACAGAGCCATGATCCACAGGATGCTCGATTTGCCGCTAAGCAAGGAAGCTAAGGAAAAGGAGATGAGGTACATTGTTGAGACAGCTAAACTAAACGGCTTCAAGGGCTCGACGATTAGGAGAATGGCACAGAAGATCCAGACTAATAGACAGCGTCAGGGACGATCAACATTATCAAATGCGAATACCGAAAGAACGTACTGGAAGGCTCTAACTTATCACGAAGGCATCAGCAATCGGATCAAGCGGCGAATAAATCAGCTCAATTCGGTACGGTTAATCGAATCAAGCAGCAAGAACCAGCTCAAAAACGTTCTTGGATCAACGAAAGACAAGCGCGAACCACACGAGAAATCTGGTATCTATCGCATCGAATGTCCCACTTGTGAAGAAGTGTACATAGGTCAAACGAGGAGGCTCATCGGCACGCGAATCAAGGAGCATCTAGGCGAAGCAGCAGCAGCAAGAAAGAAAGAAAGAACTTCGAATTTCAAGTCAGCGGTAGCGGAACATATTATCACGAAGGAACACGAGATAACAATGGAGGACGCTGTAGTCATCAAGGAAGCTAGAGATACACGTGAATTGGATGTGATGGAAAGCCTGGCAATTACCCGGGAAAGGAAAAAGTTAATGAATCAGGATGACGGAAACTGCAGATCATGGCTATTTAAATTAATTAAATAATAATATCTTCTCTGAATCATGTAAAAATAATATTTTTATAACTACCCCTTTTGTAAATTACCTTTCCTACCTTTTATCAGCTTAAGCAAATTTCCCTAATTACTTTTTAATGATCTAGAGTAAATTTCCTTAAACATAGCTAGTATATAAGCAGGAATGTGAGTAAAAATAAATTAATCGCTGAAGAAGACCGAACGATTACGGTCGAAAATCGATTTCGAGAATAAAAATAATACACAAAATTAAAAGGAAGCTGACATGATGTTTGCTGTTGTAGCTAAGACTTGATGCTTTGATCTATCGACGAGCCTGGATTATCCCTTTGTCATCTATGAAGGGCGTTAAGTGTACTCATACCACTAGATTTTGCTACTTTCCAGCAAACAAAACGAATCGCCGGGGTTGAGGCGAGTTGTGCTCTCAGACACTGCCAACATTTCCCCCTTGAAAACTGTCGTACTCTGGAGCACGACTAATAAATTGATTCGATTGATATTGATTCTGTGGCTCACAGTATTGGCTTTCGGAATTATTATAACCACCATTTTCTCCGCCGTATTGACTTTGAGGTGCTTCTCGCTGGAATAATTGTTGTGGCGGATTATTTTGTGTGCGGGCGTCGTTTGTATGGGCAAACCGCGCGGGTATTACATGTTGCCTCAGTGAGGTATAAACAATCTACAGCTAGATTAGCCTTGCCTGGAGACGCATACGCGTGCTAGCAGTCTGCAGTTTTGTGGGGCCAGTTTGTTCCGCAAGCGCAAGGTCCCACTACTAATTAATTCACGCTTGCAGAAGCAGCATTCCACCACTACTGTCTTTTATGGATGAAATAACTCCTATAAACACTATACATGTAGTTCTTTAAGGCTAAGTTAGGCTCCAGTTTCTCTCTTTTCTCTTGCAATGATTCTTAGGTCTTGGTGTGGGGCTTAGACTAAGAAAGTAGATGCTGTTAAGATCTGATGATAACATAGTTTTTATGTTCAGATGACGTTAGGTTTAAAAAAGGCGTTTGCTATATTTTCATGAGAATTTGTAAAAAAAGTTGGCACTAGAGGTAAAATTGATTCTTGATGACGCCATTTTTCATCATGTCACAGTGAAGATCTTTAGAACTCAGGTATTTATAGTGACAAAATTCACTCTGAGTCTATCCCTTCTCTGCTGACCATTGTCTGCGACTGCTTATTTGTTATTCACAGTAACCTCCACAAGAAGGTCTTCCCCTATCCGCAACCTGGGGACGCGTTCGGTTCCTCGGTCTGAGGGCTTTTTCGAAAAAGTCGAAAACTGAATGACATTGGACAATGGGATCAGAATGGATACTGAGCTATTTCAAAAAGAATTATTTAATCACTAATTCATTTCGTCTTTTATCATATCCTCAACCATCATATCCCGATAGGACAAAGGTTAATGGATGAGATCCCATAACCACACTCACAACATTACAAACATATTATTTTTTATGATTTTTTTAATAGCAAGTATATAATAAAAAATGTAAATAAACATATTACTAGGGTGCAGGGTAACACAACTAGTTAGAGGGTGATTTCAGATTAGTAAATACGCAAACAAAAAAGCAGAGGTTAAGAGGATAAGAATACAATCAGGAAGAATGAAATTATCAAGAATATAATTACAGTAACAGTCATACCAAACAACATTGAGATTAAACTTCTGTTTTGAACTAAAAGCATCAGACCTACGAATTTTAGTGTGTGCAGTCATTATAATACCAGATTAGATTGCTATGGCAGACGGAGGAGAAACAGACCGGCTAACAGATGCACAGATAGGAAGTGATTTCACTAGTGTTTTGAAATTTACAACAAAACATCAGAAAATTTCAAATTTAAAATTGGTCTTAATTCATGATCACTTTTCATATGTTTTGTTGCCTATACTTTTCGTGTTTAATCGGTAATGATTTGAAGTTTTTTGTTGGATTTTTTTTCGTTTCTCATCACAGCCCAGTTACAATTCTTTCTTAACAAAACTAAAATCAAAAATTCCAATAATTTAATTTTGTGATCATAGCACGAACCCACTTCATTGAACCAGTTTGGAGTAGCAAACTTACATTTTGCGACAATTGTTTCTTTAATGTTTCTTATTTGTGGTATTTTTTGGAAAATTTCTGCAAAACATATTAGGTGGTGCTTGCAAACACTAAAGAACTCATCAGATGGAGCAAATAAATTCCCGAAATCGGATGAGGCTGCGTTGTAATTTTTTGCAAATATGAAAATTTCTGATGGACACGACAAAACTTCGTCTTTTTTCCTTGTGGTTTTCTCACAAGCTACACAGTTCAGTTTCATCAGAACTTTAAAAGCCACATAGCCGATGAAATATCTCGTTGATGGAAGCTCTATCTGGATCTCAGAATCTTCAAACGTATATTCAGCAATAAAATCTAAATATGTAGTCTGAGATATATCATGCTGGATCAAAAATTGATTGTCTTCATTTTCAGTAAAATCAGCAATTTCACCTTCTTCACATTCATTTAAATTTATTGAGAGCATAATATCACTATCATCTCCACAGTTGCTTTTATTGCTAAATTTAATTAAGTTATAGGACATTATTTTAGATAATATAATATTCAATTCTGAAACTGAAGGGTTTCTATTATTACCACCTTTTTGGCGTATAACTGCAAAAAGATTTTCAAGAGGATCTTGTGATAATCGTTTTGTAAGGATGAAGAAAATCTCAGCACTTTCTTTCATTATGTTGTCCGCTAACATCAAAACCCCAGTTAATGTTTGCTTCATACCGTTAAGAAAATAAACCGTTTTTGACATATTTTCGCTTCTAACACATGAAATATAAGAAATAAAGGTATTAATATATGTGTGGACTTCATTATCCAATGTTAAACCACGCTTAAAAATATTGACATTTTTCAACGATCTACTATTTAAGCAGTCAATGATTCAATCAATTCGTTCCTTAAATAAAGCAGTTGATAACGCTATTTCATTTGAGTTTCTTTTGAACTGTTTAGTTTCAACAGCAGTGCGAATGGCAGCACCTACAGTTCTACTGAACCCCTGCGTAGCTAAATTTACCCGCATTTTTTCAAAAGAGTTCGGGTGAATGTGTTGAAATGTTAATTTTGTACACATTTTTGTTACTTTCTTTTGCTCAAGCTCCCACAGTTCTTTTATAACATCCCAGCTTACACGACCATCTGGTGTACAAGCGATGGTGTTCAAGAGAAAATTTCTCAAAGATTTAATCAAATGAGGGAAATCAAATAGACATACAATGTTGTTTCCATCTACCAGTCAAAATGGTTTTTCAGGTGAAACTCCTAAATCGGTATAACCTTTTCTGTTATTTGAACCCTGGTCACATGTTATAACTCTAATTTAAAGACCCCAACTTGAAAGAGTTCTTACGTTTTCTTTAAGAATTTCTTTCAGGCAGTCACCTTTAATTCCATTTTGTGTAACAAAATAATTCAGGACACATTTCCAGTTGCTGATAAGCCCTCTTATCATGAAAACACAGACTTGCTTACCAACATTGTTTTTTCTGCTAAAACCTGTATTTTCTAGCCCATCTATTAAATCATGTGAAACATTATATCTTAATTCTTTTCTGATCGCAATTTCATCAAAAATTAAAACAACATATTTTTCTGTTTCACTCAAAAGTTGACATTTGTTTTTAATTAATGTAAATGCATTGTTGCTTAAACCTGGCTGCAATTGCTTAACAGGTGCCCAATTATAAACTGTAGATGGATGCGGTAAATTAATGTTTAAATTGTTTCTCAAAAATTTGTATGTTGATTGAGATATATAAAAAATATTTTGAACCAAATTCTTTTCGTCGTTGTTGTATTTTCTTTTTTTGTCATTAATTATCATTTTACAGAAAGTTTTACTTTCATTACTAATATGTTGTGAATCTATAAAAGATTCAATTGACATTTTAGCCGTGTTTTTTAAATTCTTTTTGTTATAATTGTAACTGCGCTGAAAATTTCTTTTCTGTTTTTTATATTTTAATAATTCACTTTTTAATTTGACACACTCGGCCTTCAATTTATTATACTTTTTCGAGTAATAATGTTCATTCAAAATATGTTTTTCGCAATTCGCACAAAAATCAATTGCGGAATTTGTTGATAATCTTCGTTTTTTTTTTGTGTTGGAAAATGTAAAAGATTCAAATCAGTTTGTTCATTTCCAGTTTCCGGAGATAAAAATAAGGTTGGAATTGCACTTTCCTTCAGTTTCCGTTTTCGTATAAACTCTTCAACAAAATGACGATTGCAGATTCGTAATTTCTTACCAACTGCTACCGATTCCAAATTACAATTTTCGCGCCATAATATTCCCATCGGAGAATCATATGCCGGAAAATTGAATGATCGAACGTTCGGTTCCGTTCGAGACTTCTTACAGTGCTCCAAACTGCACTGTAGACCAGATTTTATTTTATTTTGCTGCATTTTAACAATTTCCACAATCACAATCACAATCACCAAAGAATACAATTATATTGTTTACAAACAGTCAATCGATCACGTTAGGAATGTTGCGATGCATTCCTTCTGCATGTCGCCAAATATGCATCATAAGCTTTTGAACAAAAGCTCTCTCTCTCTCAAAGAGATAACATTTAAGCTAAAGCTTGGTGGGTTCTAACATCAGAACTCGTCGTACAAAAATTTGTGAGTAGAAATTTCGTTCACAATTCTACTTCTTCTAGTTCTATATTCTTTGATATTAGTCAAGTTTTGATATGCAGGATATATTGTTTGATTTACTAATTGTTTTACAATACCCTTCTGGCAGGAGCATCCTCCTGCTACTTCAACTTGTTTTTCTTACTGGCTCCTCCATCTCACTAGTGTCGCTGTGATTGGACATGTTTTTCACTTCCTGAATAGCCTCCGCATAAGAATTAATATTGCGGCGCTTCAGAATGCATGAGTATTCAATCCATGCACCGGGCGGCTGTAATGGGGTTTTAATTGCTTTGCCATACAATTTATCCGGTGGCCACATAAGTTTTCCCGATATCTCCCATGCTGATGCCACTGCAGCTATCTTTTTGATTCCACCTTCAAACGTTTCGATCACTTTGAACTCCATGTTTCACAATGCACCTCAACTCACTATGCACAAATTTGCACTGCCGTGTGGTTCGAAGTTTTTGGTTGTGTGTCCAATACAAACTGAGAGCTCGGTAAATGCTGTAAGCAAAACCGCTTCCGAAGCTTTACCGAAGTTTTCATGCATAGTTGCAAAGTACAGTTTATAATGTTTTCTGTTAGGTAGCGCGTAAACAACGAACGCTTGCCACTCCACAAGAGATCGTATATAAAATTTTTTGCGCACTTAAATTTCTGCCAAATACATTTGGAACACTTATTCGTGATATAAATGTCGCAAACTGCCACTGTTTATACCTTCACAAGCTGAAGACTCTATACGCTTTGCGGGCACTTCTGTAAAGTTTCTAAAATATTATTGTTCGCATCATCTATCGAGGCTTCAGCTCGCTTATAATACACAAAGACCTTCTATTTCAGTACAAGATGTTTAACTCAGCCAGGAAAATGAACTTCCGAATACATTATTTTGAACAGCTTTGCTTTGAGGGAATATCGCGAAGGATACTTAAATATCGTTACATAATTGGAAATGAAGAAAAATATATTTTGTTATCATTTCGATAAAATATAGTTACATGTATTTACATGTTTTGTTCCCAAAGCAAGACATTGACTGCAAGCTTTTTTTCTATAAGTCTGTAGCAAGGTGGAAATAGTTTAGCTTGATTTGAGAATTAAAAACAATTACTCTTCGCATACGCTAAAATTGTTTTCTTCTGCTGGATCAAAATGGATTTTGCATGTTTTGCTATGATATTGCAATGAAACACCACTTCTCATAAGCATATTTTGCTTTTAGTGTTTTTCATCATTCCATTCTTGAATACAATTTAAATATGTATAACAAATTAACAAACAGATAATACGCCAGAAATACTATGCTAACTGAGTGCGGTATCTAAATGGAAGGAACATTCTTATATTTTAAAAGTTTGCTTGCTTGTGTAAAACTCTCATAAATTGTTTTTAAAAGACCTTTCCGAACCTCACTAAAGAAGCGATCAGCTCTTCATATTAGTCTCCGTAAAAGAAGTATCCCTTTCTTAGCGAAGTACTATGGAAGCAGAAAAAATTATAAGCGTCCTTTAGGCTTCCTTTAGGTCTTTTGGAGAATTCAATGAAACATGCGAAAGATCTAATGAAATACTTACCGAATCATTACAGAAGTTTAGAAACGTTAACTTCCTTAAGTCTTTCTTTAGGTATTTCCTTTAGGTCTTTTAAAGGAGCCAATGAGACTTGCGAGAGATGTTATGAAAGCTTTTACGGAGCCGCTATAGATCTAAACAAGCTTCGGTAAACTAAGAAAATGTTCTCCTTTTTAGCCTAACCAAACCTTTTCAGAAGCTGTAAAGAAGCAAAATAGGCAGCTCTATAAGACTTATTAGATGTGAAATTGCTACTTAGGTTCCGAGAATTTCATAGACTTATTCAAATTGCTTTCTAAATACGATTTCATGCTGCGAGCCCACATGAAACGTAATAATGACCAGCAACTCATAACACATTATCTAAACCACGATATTCAAAATAAGTTGATAAGGCTAATGACAGAAAGAATGACCAGAAAAGTGATTCGGGAAACCGGAAAAGAGGTTAAATTATTATTCTACTTTGTTTGACTGCATAAGAGACTAGAGTTGAGTTCAACAAATGTCAGTCTTATTACAATTTTGCAACCGGTAAAATAGAAGAACATTTTATTGGGCTTCTTTTTGTCGCTGAGTCAACTGGGGACTACCTTACTAGTATATAGAGTCGAAAGGCCCTTCAATGCGAAGATTACCCATAGTTTTGCTTACTTAAAATGGATGGATGAAGTTGAAGTTTTTCACGAAGTAAAAAACTCGCGTTTTAGCCATCGTATTTTGTGTGAGAAAAGCCTTGCAGCGTAAAAACCCACGACGATTGGATTTTATAATGATTGTGTGTATATGAATGTATGGGTTGGTCCCATCAACAAACCATGATAGGTGGAAAGTGTGGTTTTGGTTGGGTAGACGGTCCCATATCGTCAACTCCGTTGGATTAGAAATGGTGTTTTTTGGTAGAGGACACGGTCCCATATTGTCAACCTCGTTGGGTTGGATGTGTATCGTATGTGCCACGGACTTGAATGTAATCCCAATGCGAGAGACCGTGTATCTTGTCACGCGAGCTACGTCCACAAGGTCCTCGTAACTTCATCGCCTAGATCACATCATGTTCAACGCTACGTCCACGTGACCCACTACTTACATTTCCTCAAAAGCTTACATTCCATTTTAGTAAATTCCATCTACCATATCACTTAAATTGTTTTTGCAAATATAGATAAAAGTTTCACATTTGTCTGCACATCACATTCGCTCAACATATATTTGTAAATTCTTAAAGTTTAATATTTAATTGTCTGTTGCATCGTAAGCACACTTGAATTTGCCATTTTTTCTTAAATAAAAGAATGATTGTGTTCATAGCTGTCCGGTAATAAAGTCGTGTTTATAGAAAACTTTGTTTTTTTATAACTAAAAGTGATAAGTAACATAAATCCGATTTGGTTTGTCCCAAAAAAGAAAGGTGCTAGTGGAAACAGAAATGGTGATTGGTAATTGTTTACCGAAAGTTTAACAAAAAGACCATCAGCGACAAATATCCCATCCCCAACATTAACGACATTCTGGACAAATTAGGGAAATGTTTATACTTCTCCACTATCTTTTTGGCGAGTGGTTTTCATCAATTCGAAGTGGATCCACAAGACCCATGTAAAACAGCATTCAAGGTAGAAAATAGGCATTACGAATTTGTCCGTATGCCCTGTGGTTTGAAAAATGCCCCAGCAACATTCCAGAGGGTAATAGACAATGTTTCGAAGGATTTACAAGGGCAAATCTGTCTTGTTTATCTCGATGACATTATTGTTTTCTCTACGTCACTTTAAGAGCACATGGAAAACCTGAAGAAAGTTTTTGGCAAGCTAAGAGAAGCAAACTTTAAAGTTCAATTAGATAAGTCAGAATTTTCGAAGAAGGAAGTAAACTTTCAGGGCCATATTGTCACAAATTAAGGCGTAAAACCGAATCCTGAAAAAATTAAAGCTATCACTGAGTATCCCATCTCTAAAAGCAAAACAGAAATCAAAGCATTCCTAGGATTGCTTGGCTACTATCGTAAGTTTATCAAAAACTTTTCCCATCCAACGAAACTCCTCACAAATTGCTTGAAAAAAGGTAAAACAATGAGCCCATACTTCAGTATCCGGATATTTCCAAACCGTTTGTTCTCAGTACCGATGAAAACAACTTTGCGATTGGTGCTGTACTATCCTAGGGCCCAATTGGTTCTGACAAGCCGGCCTGCTAAGCAAGCAGAACTCTTACGGCCACCAAGATTAATTTTTCTACAATCAAAAAAGAACTACTTGCCATAGTTTGGGCAACAAAATATTACCGCCCATATTTCTTTGGTCACCAATTCCAGATAGTTACAGATCACCAACCCTTTACTTGGCTTATGAGCCTGAAAGATCCAAATTCCAAACTAATACGTTGGAAGCTAAAATTGGAAGAATTCGACTACAAGGTGATACATGAAACATGGAAACTAAACTCTAATGCAGATGCACTTAGCTGTATCAAAAAGCCCAATCCCACAAAGGTAGAGACCAATATACACGGTGTAAACAACCAGGATATGAGCTCCACACCTGCAACAATTTATTCAGCTGCTGAAAACTTGGACGATCATATTTACATCTTTACTCTCTTTGAACAAATTTAATCCACAAATTATACTTAAAGTTGGCAGCGGAATGCCATCTATCACAGTGGAAGCCCCTTTCAAGAATAAACAACGTCGCACCATCACATGAATAGCTTTAATGTCGAAAACACTACGGAGCTTTTAAAAAGGTTTTTGGCTACCAACAAAACCAACGCTGTCTTCACAGATGATGAAACGTTCAAAATCGTTCAAGAAGTATACTCAAAATTTTTCTCTAGAAGCAAACTCTTGAAGCTTATTCGCTGTACATCCATACTTACAGATATTAAGGAAAATGACGAACAAGATAAAATAATCAACGATTATCACCTTAAAAATAACCACAGGGAGATAAATGAAACAGCAAACCATCTCAAGAGAGCTTATTACTTTCCATTTATGAAAAATAAAATCATTGAAACTGTTAACAATTGTCACGATTGTCAAACAATGAAATACGACAGAAACCCTCCACGCTACAAATTCGAAAAACCACCTATACCTTGCAAACCATTTGACATCATACACATTGACGTTTACACCATAAATTATAAAAATATCCTTACTATCATCGACAAATTTCTTTCTTGCTACGTACACACTCAAAGCGTAAAATGGCTTAACTATAATTAAATCCCTTAAACATTTCATCAGCCTCCGCGGCGTACCAAAAATTCTTATCACAGATCAAGGCGTTGAATTCACTTCAAATCTCTTTAAAGATTTTTGTAATCAAAATGACATACAACTCTATACAACCAGCAGTACCAGCAATTCTCCTGTAGAAAGAGTACATTCCACCTTAACAGAGATTTACCGCATTATATATAACAAGACAAGAGACAGAGACCATGACGACATCCTTAATGAAACGGTAATAACGTGCAATTATGCCATACACTCTGCAACCAACCATACCCCCTACGAACTCTTTACTAGACGCACCCACGTATTTTTAAAACAAGTAAAATTCGACAACGAACATGAATTTTTCAAATAACTTAACGAATTCCAAGAAAAAATCTATCCAACTATTGAAAACCAACTCAAAAATGCAATAGTTAAAAATATAAACAAATTGAACGAGAATAGAGAACCCCCAGAAACATTTGAGGAAAATAAAACCGTGTCTTGGAAGGCAGATAGGAGAAATAAACTAACTCCACGGTTTAGTAGACAAAAAGTCAAAAGAAATAAAAGATTAACGATAATCACTTATAAAGACAAGAAACTACACAAATCTAAATTAAAGAAAATAAAAAATTTCAGGCTGACTATGACACTAGGACAGAGATTGGAAATACATGACCTGCGCGACACCCGGGGACTTCTACCACTACAACTAGGGACGGCTAAAGTAACGAATGGAAACAAGGACTTCATACACATTGTCCAATTGAAAACGTATCAAACAACCTCAAGACATGAAAGCATACATGAACTAAAAGATACATTAGACACAACAAAGCCTAAACTGCACGATCTACAAATTAAACTAGGATCACTCTTAGCTAAATGCCGAAACAAACGTAGACTAATCAATGGTCTGGGAACAGCCATCAAATTTCTTACTGGCAACATGGATGCAAATGATGCTGTCCATCTAAACGACAAAATCGAAAAGATACGGTCAGGCAAGCTTTACCTTCAGGAAGCCGCAAAGCACCAAACATTCCTTAATCATCAAATGATTCAAAGATTTGAAGAAATTACAGATCACATAAACTCTCAACAAAACATCGTCAGCAATTTTTTTCGGCTAAATCAAGATCAGATTAATAACGGTATAAGAAAGAATTTCGATCTTCTTCAATACATTCAGTTCCTTAATCAGGTAAACTACCAAATTGACATACTTCGTGATCACTTATCAGAAATATCTGAATTGAATATGCTAGCAAAACTGGGTATAATTTCAAAGCAAATTTTAAGCCTCCAGGAACTCTCAAAAATCGTTAACACTTCAAAGAAGAAAACATTGATTTACAGTCGGAAGAGAATATTGTTACATGCACGAATAATTCTGCGAGCTACTGTTGCAATTGTTTTCACAACCATTAAGCACCTCATGATCAACAAAGTGAATTTATTCGAAACCACGAGAACCCACCAAGCATGATCAACATCTGAAAGTGACGTCACTCCATTCATTAAGCTGCTCGAATACACCAGGTACCTCTCGGCAGAACATTCGCCAATGTACGAGAAATGGGTTGAATGGGTAGAGACCCTATATAAAGGCAAGCTGAATGAATGGGGGGATCATTCATTAGAACCGCGATAGTAAAAACTGCGAAAGTGTGAAGCAAATAGAATAGCGATATTGTTCGAGTAATAGAAAAGTGATTTTCGTTGATTGTGAAGTGACAGAAATTTATGAACAAGTGGAAGTTAGACTTTTAATAGTGAAAATTAAAATTCTGAAATAGTTAAATAAGTGATTGTGCATTTTCAAGCAATTAAACAAACTCTTTTAATTTAATTTAAAAGACATTGCGTTTTAACTTTCCCGGAACATTGAAATTATTGGCCGCGAACCATAACACGCGACAATGTATACGAACTTTTAAATTTACAAGCCTATCAAAATAGCACAAATATAATATTTAATGTCCAAACTCCCATATTCCAAAAAGGTAATTACACATGTTTCCATCTAATCCCAATCCCAACTACAAACAAACTTTCGATTATTTCAAAACCTTATGTTACCCAAAACCCAAACAATATCCAACATTTTGAGAAAAGATGTCCTGAGATTGAAAAAGTATTCTACTGCCGAAAGCCACTCCTCACCGAAAACAGAAGATCGTCAAACTGCATCAGTAACTTGGTCCAGAACAAACCAGAAGATTGCGAATTCATAGCCCCGGACGCAAAAGTCGAAATTTAACAACCAGAAGATAACTACATCCTAGTCATCAACAGCCCAGAAGCATCAATCAACACTACTTGCCCATTCACTTCGGACAGTGTCTCTGAAACGATACTCATTCATTTTGAAAGCTGTAACATCCGAGTAAACGGGATAATTTACGAAGTAGTAACTAATAAATTTTGGGACGACATAACCCTACATATTACCACTTTTGGAAAAACTAACATGACCTCTTTGGAAGAAAATTTCACCTTACATCCGCTAAAAGAAAACAATTTCAACGCAACATCATCTATAAAAGAGTTGAAAATCATCTCAAACCAAAAATGTGCAATCTTATTCTCTTTGCAAACTCTTCAAGGTGCCATTGCCCTCATCATAGTTGCATATATCCTTTGGAAATTGCGAAAATTCAAATTCGAGATCGAATCTTCCGCTACAGCCACAGCAACATTAAAACTACAGTTCCTGTTCCCTACGCTTCAGTACGAGGGGGGAGGAGTTACGTCCACAAGGTCCTCGTAACCCCATCGCCTGGATCACATCAGGTTCAACGCTCCTCAAAAGCTTACATTCCATTTTAGTAAATTCCATCTACCATATCACTTAACTTGTTTTTGCAAATGTAGTATAAAAGTTTCAGATTTGTCTGCACATCATATCCGCTCAACCTTTTTTTGTAAATTCTTAAAGTTTCATATTCCATTGTCTGGTGCATCGTAACCAAACTTGAATTTGCCATTGTAAGAATGATTATGTTCATAGCTGTCCAGTAATAAAGTCGTGTTTATAGAAAGCTTTGTTTTTTTATAACTTAAAGTGTTTAGTAACATAACTTGCGCCTCCGACGCAGCTGTCCGGTGTTGAAAGCGTGTATGCACGAAGGTTGGCGTTCACACACGAGCATGGCAGTGCACACCGCGTTTGTCGTATCGCATCGGATTAAAAACGCGTGATTCGGATTGAAAACGTGTATGTACTTATAACAATAATTCACGGCGCTTACATCAAACAAACGCATTACTTAAAGAACTAGGAAAAAATCCCCGTTGGCAGCACCAGCCGGAAAGGTAAATTTCTCGTATGTAGCGTAAGGTTTCGGAAAAGAATTTGGCTTGCCTACTACTTAACTTCTTACTGCAGTTTTTGTAGCACTATATGGGTTTTATCAACAGAAAAGATCTGCCGCCGTTCGTATTTGGGGACCCTTCATAGAGGCGCAAATATTTTGCTAATTAAATTGAATTAGCAAAACATTTGTACTTAATTGTTATAAACATTTTTATACTCGTTTCGCCCTTCTCACATTTGTTGTTTATACATTTCACAGTGGTGATAACTTGTCGGCTTAAATAGCTCAAATAGTTAATTTCAAGAGATTGCCATTAAAGTTTAATCAGCACTTGCATTGCCATTAATATATACATTTTCGATTCTTTTCTGAACTACCAGGGGCCGTCATTTTGAATTTTTATTGAAAACGGCTGCTAAAAATATTAAGCTGTAAATTTACGATTTTTTTATTTTTCATCCGATTTGCATAGTCAAATTAAATTAGCTTGCCTTGATAACTTATAATTTCAAGTTTTGTTGGAATCTGTTGAGAAGCTTGGCTGCTAGAGGGCTACAGAAATAAAAAAAAAAAATTTATGTCACCCCCCTGTTTGGGGGAGGCCCTCCTTTAACACTTTAAAATATTTTCTTACACTGCAAATTTCAAGAGGCATCACTTTTGACCTACGTAGAAAATTTCATCATTCTAGCTTATGTGATTTGCTAGAAAACTTGTTGTGATTCACGAATAAACGGACGGACAGACAGACAAGTTGCGATTTTATAATTTTTAAGGGGATAGTTGAAAATATTTTACAATATTTCAAAAAATATATGATTTATAAATACTTTCAAAATAAGTCATTCAAAACCTTTCCATGAAAAAAATTCATTTTTTCAGTTATTAAAATAGCGAATTGCGCTTGAATTCTGACTTTTGGGGGACGCCATTTTGAATGCATGCATTTGATTTTGGACTATTTTAAATTTTTGTAGGCCAGGACCTCAGCAATGAATGTGCCAAATCTCATTCAAATCGGATTTTTACGCTAGACAGGGCAAAATAATTCAATTTTTATTGAAAATGGCAGCTGAAAATATTGGGTTTTAAATTTTCGACTTTTTTATTTTTCATTCAATTTTAATAATTTTCTGGATGATACAAGAACATACTACAGAGATCCATAATCTCAAGTTTCATCAAAATCCGCTGGAAAATGTGAAAATGTGCGCCACAAAAACCTGAAAAAAAGCATATTTAAACCGCCGCCATTTTGAAGTTTGCACATACATGACCACCAAATTATCAAAATTTGTAGATCCTAGAAAATTTCTATCCTGAAACCAAGTTTCATATACGTCGAATCAAAATTGCGACTTTTCGAAGCCTTTGAAATTTTGAGTTTCAACTAGCCGCCATTTTGTCTTTTATGACCTGACCTCCAGTTTTTTCACGTAATTCTTTAGATACTTATAATTTCTATCTAACTGTCGAATTTCATGAAAATCTGTTGAAAGCTTTGACCGCTATTACAACAACAAAATTTTGCACGTTTTTCGACCTTTGAGCGGCCGCCATTTTGTTTCTGCCGCACCGACTTTGGATTTTTTATTGCGAGATTCATCACATCCATCAGTGAACATTTGTACCAAATTTCAGCCAAATCGGAGCTATACTTTGGTCAGAACAGAAATCACGATTTTTCGTCTAAAATGGCCGCCATTTCGTTTTTGCGCGGCCGATATAGCTGGTTCATTAACTTAACTGAGATGTTAATCCAATACACCTTTCCTGAAAATTTGGTGAAAATCGGAGCAAAATTGCAACCTCTAGCGTGGTCACGAATTTCGTTATATCCCATATATATATATATATATATATATATATATATATATATATATATATATATATATATATATATATATATATATATACATATATATATATATATATATATATATATATATATATATATATATATTTACATATTTATATATATATATATATATATATATATATATATATATATATTATATATATATATATATATATATATATATATATATATATATATATATATATATATATATATATATATATATATATATATACGAGGTGTGTTCAAAAAATATCCCGAATTTTGTTTTTTTTCAAAAATTATTTATTTATTCATGAATATCTACTTTGTCCCCTTCAAAGTAATCCCCATGAGATATTATACACTTGTGCCAACGGTTTTTTCAATCTTCGAAGCACTTCAAAAAATCATTTTTTTTAATCTTGTTCAGCTCCTCCTTCGATGCCGTCTTTATCTCGTCAAGCGTAGCGTAACGTCGTCCTTTCATGGGCCTCTTCAGTTTAGGAAACAAGAAAAAGTCACAGGGGGCCAGATCTGGGGAATACGGTGGCTGCGGCATCATTAGTGTGTTGTTTTTGGCCAAAAAGTCGCGCACAAGCAACGATGTGTGAGCAGGGGCGTTATCGTGGTGCAAAAGCCAATTTTTGTTCTCCCACAAATCCGGGCGTTTCTGGCGGATCGCTTCGCGCAAATTGCGCATAACTTGCAGGTAATATTCCTTATTGACCGTTCTTCCCTGTGGCAAGAAATCATGATGCACCACGCCCCTGCAATCGAAGAAAACTGTCAGCAAAACTTTCACATTCGACCGAACTTGGCGCGCTTTTTTCGGTCTTGGTTCATGCGGCAGCTTCCATTGAGATGATTGAGCTTTGGTTTCCACGTCATAACCATAAACCCACGATTCGTCACCAGTTATGACCCTCTGGAGCAAATTTGGTTCGTCGCGGACAGAGTTTAACATCTCATTAGCAATGTTGATGCGTTGCTGTTTTTGGTCGCAATTGAGCAATTTTGATACGAATTTCACGGCGACCCGTCTCATGCCCAAATCGTTGATAAAAATCGAATGGCACGAGCCAATCGATATGTTTAGGTCCTCAGCAACTTCTCTAACGGTGATTCGACGATTGGCCAATACCGTTTTCTCCACTTCATTAATTTTTTCGTCTGTTGTTGAAGTGCTCGGGCGTCCGGCACGCTCTTCGTCGTTCACATCTTCTCGGCCTTCTAAAAACATTTTGTACCACCGATAAACGTTGCTTCGGTCCAAGGTAGCCTCTCCGTATGCCACAGTCAACATTCGGAATGCATCCGCGCACTTAATTTCGTTTTTCATACAAAATTTGATACACGTTCTTTGATCCATTTTTTTGAATAAGTAAAAATCGAAGACGATTGAAAACACGTGCAAGTAAAGCAGCTATCACCAATCAAGTGAACATTCAAAATGGCCGAACTTGTTGGCATAAGTGACAGAAATGAGTACCAACATAACGCCACAAAAAAAATCGAAATTCGAATATACGTAACCCGCGAAAATTCAAAATTCGTGATACTTTTTGAACACACCTCGTATATATATATATATATATATATATATATATATATATATATATATATATATATATATATATATATATATATATATATATATATGTATATATATATATATATATATACATATATATATATATATATATATATATATATATATATATATATATATATATATATATATATATATATATATATATATATATATATATATATGTATATATATATATGTGTGTGTGTGTGTGTATATATATATATATGTATATGTATATATATATATATATATATATATATGTATATATATATATATATATATATATATATATATATATGTGTGTGTGTGTATATATATGATGCTCTCCGCAAAAGGTAAATTTCTCTCGAGAAATTTACCTTAAAAATGGGTTAGGTAATCATAATTAGCACGGCCAAAGGTTTGACAATGGTGCGAATATGGTAGGCATAAAAAAACGGAGTTAAAACTCGAATTGCATTTTTTACACTTTGCGGCTACCACAGTTGGAATCTGCTGTTAGTAGATGCAGCCAATTCTTCCGAAGCAGCAAAAACATTTGTGGTTTTATTCAAAAAATTATTTGTTACTTGCAAGGTCAAGCAAACGCGGGGGCTTATCAAAGGCAAATTAAAACTTACTTTAAAACCTTTATCAGACAAAGATGGGAAAGCAGGATCGAAGCAATTAAACGCATATTGTTGTTGAACATATCGAGAGCTTACAAAATCACACAGAAGAATCCAACACACTCAGTGATTGTGATTCAGTTCTAAATTAAATTCTCAGCTTAGAATTTATTATATCGTGCATTAATGGTATGCAATATTATCGCGAGTGAATATCATAAGTAAATTTTGGCAATCCGTAGGAGTCCATTTAAGCATTGCCCTTGATTATTTGCATACGTACTGTGACTGGATCAAAAAATATCTTCAAATTGGATTCGAACAATGCATCGGAGACGTAAAACAGCTGCTTCAATACATAGCCGAGAATAACTTGAAGGAAATTTACCCAAATATTTATATTGTGATTTGAATTTTACTAACAGTACCTTTAAGTACAACTTCCGCTGAAAGGAGCTTTTCTAAAATAAAGTTTATTAAAAACTTTTTAAGAAATACAATGGGCCAGTTAAGACTTTCTTTGTTAGAAGTTCTATCCGTTGAGGCTGATAAAGCATCTCAGTTGGACACCGATGCAATTATTAACGAGTTGATAGGACGAAAAGTAGAAAAGTTCTGTTTATTTAATTTTCATTGTTAAATTCTAGCCAGCAAGTGGTATCATCTTGAAAGAGCAGGAATAGATTAGTCAGATAATAGAATTCCGTTCACCGATTTATACAAGTAATATACAGTGTCCAACTAATGATTTTTCAATTTTAACTCACATTGAGAAAACACTTGCTGAAAAGGCTCTGATTTATTTATGTTGAAGTGAAAATGTGTGCTTTTGTACAGATGAAAAAATCTGTTTAAATTGTTTGATTTCCATAATATTCTTCCAGTTGTGTCATTGTAGGGCCTCGCGGAGCTTATCTTGCCCTTGCGCCGTCCCTGCTCACTGCTATTGTGCTAGTTAAAATACAGTGATATTGTTTTGTCCAATTGTCGTCAATAAAATTAATTATAATCCTCCTTAAAACAATTCCCTCCCAATCTTAACATCTCCACGAAACAACTGTTAAACAGACTTGTAATTTGTTAAGTAAACACTTTTCAATATTGATCCCTACCCTTGGAAGCCATTCAACAGAATCGTAGTGAGCGTAGGCTTCTGGCTCTTGATAATGGGCGCTAAAAGTTTTCCGCTGAAAAAGAATTCCACGAAGAGTATGGGAAAATTTACATGTCAAGTCATCTGGACAGAACAAAGCTAAGCTGCCGCTGCTGCCAGCATTCTTCAAGTCGTAAAGTTTACAAACTTCCATTAAAGGTAATTGCTTCTCTTGCCTTCATTCTTTTTCTTAGGATTTTTCTACTACTCCTTCTTCTTCTACTTTTCTGGACTTTTTAAGACGACGTTGTTTCGTGTCGCGCCCGACGTACATCTTCTGAAAAAGAATAGAAAACTTTAACAACACCCTTGAAAGCACTTGACAAAAGTTTTCATTTGGAACTCAATAGGTTAGATTGCGAATATTCGATGGAGTGGTGAGTAGCGTGAGAGCAAGAGGCGAGCAGGGATGCCGAGAAGGTGCAGTGAAGGCCAGCTGCCTTCACATTCAAAATAGACCCGAATGCTGAAGATGAACACAAATATAACACTCTCTTTGGTTTTTGAATACTTTGGAATTGTTTCGCATCCCTCTCCAGGCCGCCGAACCAAGGACATCCAACGAGCAAGACTTTCCCTCGCTGCGAAATTCAAATAGGCTTTAATGATAAAGTGCTTTAGAAGTTTTGCGCCCTTCTCTGTGTTAGTGTTGAACTTTTTTAATTCTTCTCATTTTTACGATGTAAAGTTTTAAGCCAAAGTAGTCTTATATTCTGCAAATGTTAGACGAACCGAACGAGGGGTTGGACGGCACACATAATTCGTTGGTCTAATATTTGGATTTAACGTGGGAGCAAAGTCGGAAAGCATTTTGGAATCGGTGATTAATTATTTTAAAAGCAAAATTCATTTTCTTCTCATCTCGAAGTAGTCCGAGTGGTCTGTATGACCTGATATCAAGTTTGAAACTTTGTTAGAAGTTTCTCCAAATGAAAACTCAAATGATGCATCGACATCGATTCTGACACCAACTGCCTTCGACACAGTGTGTAGAGGCTTCCTGGTGGTATGTGATATTTCATGTTGGGGATGTCGTGGAGTTCAAAAGGCCTCGAGAACGTAATGGATGTGATGGTTATCGCACTCTGTAATACAGGATCTCACTACAATATCTCTCCCCCAGACCTCACAGAAAAATCCTGCAAAGTCCAAAGACAACATTACGCTAAAAAAAGGACACAAGGCAAGTCTTACGCGCCATACTCTGGCGTTGACATGACACAACTTACAACTCCGGGTAGCATCGACTTCAATTGAGAAAGGGCCACACTCTGGGGGATTGCGAAACTTTGAGAGCCGTTCAAATAGAAAGAAGCACTTCGAAACAGGCGTCGGGAATAAAGTCGAAGATGGTGCACGGTTATGTCTTGGAGCTGAAAGTATTCTGATCCTGATAATGATGGCGCTCTGACGTCAATGTTGTACCTACTTTCTGGAGGTAAGTGGATGAATGGGAGTCTGGTTGGCATTGACTCGAATGTTCTTTCATCGCCATCACCTTCACTTCATCATTACGAGGATACTCACTCGTGCTATTGTTATTCTCTATCTTTTTGTGTTTGAAATAACTTTAATCCACCTGGGGATTAAGCGAGGGAAGGTGCGAAGTTGGTATAAATTGATGGCTCTAGATGTGGATGTATCTGGAAGATGGCAAGAAAGTTGAACATGCATTATGTTATACTCACTTTGAGGCGGGCGCTCCCAAGGCATACTTCATCCATCTTCTAAGTTTTTTGTTGTCTTGCAATGCTACGTGATTAGTGCTGTGTTGATTTCTAGTTGCCTCTTGAGATTGAAACTATCTCACGCACATACAGTTATTGTGCAAAACTTGATTTCAATATGTAGGTATTTTGAAAATTCCTATTTTGGGTTATCTATATTATTATAATTCCATAATGTTAAAGGTAACCCCAGGAACAAACATTGATGAAAGTCATTCAGGTTTCCTTTTGAGTGGTCTTCAAGAAAACTAAATCGCTTTTAGGGAAATCATACTTTCTCCCATGAGATCAAAACTTGCTGGTTAAAAACGAAGAACACTCGATGCTGGTGAGCACGTGGAAATTAAAGTCCGAGTAACATACCGCAATTTTATTAGTTCCATTGCTACATTAGATTTATTAGGTAGCGTTATGGGGAATTTGAAGTCATCACGCCGATTCCGCTTTAATCATGGCATTGGTAGAGCTGCACATTCAAGATTAGGATGATGAGATGAGGCATAGATAAGTTATGAGTGAAGAGGAGCTATTAGCATGTTCAGCCCCTGTATAGTTGAGGCCTTTCGGAAGTAGCCAGATGTATCAGAGTAGGGTATAAAGCTCATTAGGGACTAAGATTAGTCAGCTGCTTCTGAGTGGAGGTGAAAGAGTTTTGGGAAGCTAAAAAATCTTGGTCGGCACATTGAAAACGGGAAGAGTGTTAAAATAATAACAAGTTGGGTAAACAGACCTACGCTCATGTCAGAAGGGTTTTGTATTCAATTTTCAAAATGCAGTCAACAGATTGAATAAAGTCAAGAAGCATGTCAATGACGATTTTATTGGAGAAACTATGAAATTCGAAGACCATACTATTATTAACAAAGTTGAAAGAATTTTGACTTCTGAGGTTTTTGTTATTGTTCTACTCATAAATATCTCCCTTGATAATTATTTCAGATGTCCATTCGCGAGGGAGGAAACACATTTTTTATGTATTTCCCCCCTGTGCCCCCACTGAAGAAAAAACTGACAGTTTAAGAACTGTTTTGAAAAGCTCCCATGAAAGCTATCATTTCATACTCATATCGGCTACGTTTGATGAATTTTTTTTCAGGGGCCACTCTCCTGTACTGTTTTCATCGATTAATAGCCAATTTTTTCGAATCCTAGAGTTGTTACAAAGCCCTTTTGTTCGAAGCTCCCCCCCGCCTCCTTGACTTGTTTCACTTATGAGTATTAATTGTAGGTACTCAGCTTCAGTCATTCATTAAATTGAATCAAGTGTTCAAAGCATGCACCTTAAACGTTGAAGTTGGGAAAAAATAACTCAAAGTTATTCTGTTTTGAAAAGTTCTCATCAAGACCTTTCATTTGATACCCATATCGGCTACCTTCAATGAAATTTTTTTTCGGGGGTTGACTCCCCTACATGGAGAGACCCCCCTTAAATACCTTATAAAATTTTTTAATTGTTGAACTTTGAAGAGATCACCACTTTACACCTATATACAAAATTTGATGCTTCTAGCTTAAGTAGTTTCCGAGAAAAACTGCTGTGACACACGGACGGACGGACGGACGGACAGACAGACAGACGGACAGACGGACAGACAGGACGCGATTTTGAAAGGGTTTTGTGAAATTATTTTACAAAACCCTAAAAATCTGTGGTATCCTTGCATACATACGTGCATAATTTTCCCAAAACATGTTGAATTACCAATAGCAAGCGTCAAAGTCAAATCAAAAGCGGTTTATTCAATACAAATCGTTATAAATTTTAAAAGAATACAAAGCAAATTCCAAACAATAACAATACAAAATCTGAATAGCTCAAATGTCTCTAAATTTATACGTTATCAGTTAAACACATTTTATCAAAAAAAAATCTATAGCAAATTCAAATTGATTAAGATTATTACATATTTTATGATTTGATCCAAAAAAGGAAAAAAAACCAACGAACACTATTTCAAATTTATTTATAATTTTAACACAACAGTGAACTTTGATCGTACACCTAATATATTAAAACTGAATTCTAATAAAATTCAATTAAAAACTTTATCTCATACTTAAAAATTCTATCACAATGTTCCTAACCTAAGCATTTAACCTTATCTCTAACCTAATAAAATACACATAATATATGCCTAACCTATCCCTAATTTTTAACACAAATAAACAACAACTCTAAATGTAGCAATAGAGATGAAACTCGAAAATTGAGTAACGAAAAACACCAGAACTGAAAATAAATACGAATAATTTAGACATTGTCATTCAGCCACCCGTCTCAGCTCGATCAGCTTCAACGAATCTAGAAAATGAGTATCTCCATGGAATTGTTGGTCTCGTGAACTCAAATTCGGAGGATATTTTATCTTCTTATCGGTGGCCCGTCGATATATGTGCTAAATGATTGGGACGCAGTCAGAATTAAAAACATATAGATTCATGTCCAAATACACGAATGCTTCTGAAGGAATAAAGCCAGTAGCGAGGCAAGTCATAATATACCCGTCTGTAGGGTGGAACGGCTGTGAAATCCACGAGTTTTCACTCACAGTTACAGATCTTGCGATATGATTCCGAAGAAGTTTCAAAATGAAGATATCGACTCTTGTCACTTGAGCGGTTTGATAAATTTTTCTTTTCGATGTATAGTGCTTCCAATCCGTCTCAGGCTTTCTGTACAAACCAATACATATACGAAGACATTTCCTGTCGAAAACTCCTAATTTTTCCATAGTACTAGCACTCTGGTTTTACCAAATCTGACATCCATTTGTCAAAACTGGTCTAACTAGGGTTTTCTAACAGAAAATTTTGACTTTTTGATCAATGTAACTGAAAAGAAAGAATCTTCGTAGGGCCATGACTACTTTTTGTGCCATACTCAGCATGAATTTGACAGGTTCAGTATAATACAGATACTGATCAAGATGAACACCGAGGTATCGAACACAGAATTTATGTGAAACCCGTTCTGAACTACCCTTGCCAGCCATGATGTTGAAATCCCTTCAATTACGTTTCAGGTCTTGACCTACCCTCTGCGGCGTTATCTGAAACAAGATGGTTTCGCACTTTTGCGCATTGATTTTCAGTCGCCAATTGTCAGTGTACAACTGCACATCATTGAACATTTTTTGAAGATTGCTCTGAACTATTGCAGCTTTTTGGTCTGCCATGTAGATGATCAGATCATCAGCAAACGCTACCAATGATCGCGTTGACGAGACGTTAAAATCAAAGCCGTTCAATAGCTTGCGAATAAAGATTCAGAAGAGCAGGGGCGCAGTGACTGTTCCCTGCAGTAGACCATTCAAGACCTTGAATTCGCGCATTGTCGTCAGATTCCCATCAGTTACAACAAATGGTTTCCCGTATAACATATTACACATCGTGGTGAGAAGGTGTCCGGGGAACCTGTCCTGAAGGAGTTTAAAAGCCAGTCCATCTAACCACACCATATCGAAGGCTTTCTCCATATCAATGATATACGCTCCAACACATTCTCTATCATTTAGTCTCCAACAGATGCGTGAGGTTACTTTCGTTAATGCATGTATCGTCAAATGCCTGGTACGAAAATCAAATTGGCAATTCGGCATCAACTCATATTTCTCAATGTGGGCGTTTAATGCTTTGTTAAGAATCACTTCAAATACCTTGCTGATGTTAAGCAGCAAGCTGATTGGGCGATAGCTTTTAGGGCATGAAAATCCTTCCCTTTATTTAAGATCAGAAATATTTCAGCCTTTTTCCACTCATTTGGGAAATATGAATTGCTCAACATGTTGAACAATATGCAATGATTCCTACTAGCAACCTCAGGCAGATGCCGAAGAATTACATTTGGAGTACCATCAGTACCACATGATTTCCTGTTGTTTATCCTGCGAAATATGAAACACAAGTCTTCATAGCTGACAAAATAATCAATAAGATTCAAGCTCGGTATGAGGTATGATGTTAATGTTTCATTGAAATGAAGAATTGTTTGGCCGTTCAGGCTTGATTTGAAGTCGGAAACTTTTGCTTCAACGACTTCTGAAAATATTTCGTTCCCTTTCTCAGGGTTTTGTAGATGAACCAATTTAAAAGGTGTTCCAATCAGGGTGATTTTATCCAACCCTTCACATATAATCCTGTTTCCATTTCTATCCGGAGTCGTACTATCAATTTCGATACCAGCCCTATCGAGAAGATTTATCTCATCACTAGTGACTTCAAGATTCGATACCTTCACTTGAAACTTCTTGCGGAATATGCTATTCACTTTCACAAAAACGCCGTTTGGGTCCTGTGGCCCAACACCCCTCAGTTTTTCCACCCATTGATTGCTGACCTCACTCCTGAAGTATGAACGGATTAAGATCCAGACATTCTTCAGGTGTTATTTTAACAAAGCCAACGAGGGATGGTTGCAGTCCAAAAACCGTCGATAAATATTGTTGACGCGTGTGAGAAGAAGGCTTTTCAATCTTTTCAACCTTGCGATGGTTGGTGTTTCATATCCTTCCATATTGTTTCGATGTTGAATCTTGTGAAGTACTTTCTGAATCGTTTCCAACGTCAGCTTCTCTAACTTCGACAAATAGAGATCTATTTCATCGTTAGTTAGATTCCTGTCATTGGAAACCATTGCGAAAGAATTGCCACCATCAGAAGGGGGACATTGCTTCTGGTACTTTCGATTAAACTTCTTTTGAAACTTTTCACAGTCTGCTTTTTTAAAATTCAACAGGCTTCGAATATAAAGCTCTCATAATTTTTAATTTTTACTATTAATTTACGGTTTTTAAAAAATGATTCAATCCATTTAAAAGCATTCCCTACTATTCCTAGCTTTTCCAATTTTTGCAATAGGATGTTGTGGTTGACTTTGTCAAAAGCTGCTCTCATGTCAGTACATACGGAATCAACCTGTGTTTTGCATTTTAAACTGTCATTAATGTAATTGGTATAAAGAGCTAAATTAGAAATTGTAGAACGTTTCGGCATACAACCATGTTGGTTTCTAATGATGACTTTCCGTAAATATATTGAAAGTTGCTTTTCAGTTAGAGAGTCAAAAATTTTACCAAAAATTGAACTCTTGACTATTGACCTATAATTCGCAACATTCTGCTTGTCACCCTTTTTCGGTACAGGAGTTATGAAAGACATTTTCCATACTTTTCGGAATTCTCCTGTTTTGTAAGATTTTTGATAGATTAAAAATATAGGCTTTGATAAGTAATCTGCAATCGTTTTAATAAATAAAGAAGGTATTTTATCTGGGCCCATACTTAATTTATTTTCTAAAACTAGCAATTTGGTTCTCTGTTGTCCACGATTTCAGGATACACCTCTTGGATTATTGGTGGCATTCAGCCATGATGTATGCTTGGCGTTCAGGTCACAAGCAAGAATATAAAAACCATGCAGCCTGTTCAATTCGAGTATTTCAAACAAGGAACTGAGTTCCTCCTTGAGCTTCAGAACAGTTCCACCAGTCGAAGAAGTTATCCCCACCTGGCAGTGAGATTTTGATAACGGACAATTCAAGAAATTCAAAGCTTTTGAGTTCGATTTTTTCAATATTTTGAAAACAATAGGGTCTTCAAACCAATATCCCGGTGCCACCTCCCCCATCACCTATTACCCTATCGTTGCTTACGAATTCAAAGTCCTTGAATATCATGGAGTGCCATGAATTGAGGTGGGTTTCAGTGAGAAGCATTATGTCAGGCTTTTGCTTGACAAGGAACTCCAAGAGACAATCACGTCAACCTAGACTTACAATGGAGTTAACGTTGATCAAGATGAGATGAATCCCATCCATGGGAATGTGACTGGATGACAAACTATTTTGAAGCATGTTGGCCTAAACATTGAAAAACGAAATTGATTTTTTTATCTTGCTTATTTATTCTTTCTGAAAGAGATTCAAGCTGTTGGTAAATTTTGGGAAGCAGCTCATTATTGCCACTTGCATTATTTATTTTATTTAGATTGTTGTGTGCTGGTCTTCTAGCAGCAAGTGCAAATGATACTCTGGATTTAACGAAGTTGGGATCTAATAAATTGCAATGTACTTGGGTTTGTTTTGGGGAAAATTTAGTTCTTGCATCTTGATGATGCTGGATGACCAAAAACATCGCAGTTGACACAGTATAATTTTTCAGCGATAGTGCATGGCGCAATTGGCAGCCAAATAAGCGAATCTTCGGTACCTGGAACACCGGTTGGCCTCAGTTTTTTGGAGGCGTTCCCACTGCACAACTTTAAAGTCTAAGTACCTCACCTATTGCAGAGCACTCAGACTGCTATTGCTAGAAATTTTCCATGGGGTTTAAGGTGGTCTCCCCATACAAGGAGGTAACCCTTAAAAAATTTTTTCTTGAATAAAATCTTAAATTCAATAAAACTCAGTATACAAATGACTATTTATAAGATTGACTTGTCCTGCAAGTTTCACAAAGATCAAATAGTATTTAAGGAAGTTCTAGCGGTTTGAATTTTCTTGTATTACTATGGAACAATATGCGCTGTATTACTATGGAAATATATGACTGTGTAACAATATTCGGTTTTTAGCGACTCAGTCACCACAGGTTTGCTAGGATTTGCATGAAATTTTAGGAAGGATAGGTAGCACGAATATATTTGAGAATTGGCTCACCTAGTGGTATCGGTAATCGTAAAACAAAATAGTGGCTGTTTTAAATGCAAAGAATGAATCATTTTGAGTTATTTTTTCTAAACTTCAACGTTTATGATGCATGCTTTTAACACTTCATTCACTTTAATGAATGACTGAAGATGAGTACCTACATTTGATACTCATAGGTGAAACAAGTCCAGAAGGCAGGAGAGAGTTCCTAACCGAAAGGCTCGAAAAAAATTTCCGATGCCATGAATCGATGATTACAATACAGGGGAGTGGCCCTTGAAAAAAAGTTTCATCAAAAGTAGCCGATATGAGTATCAAATGAAAGATCTTTATGAGAGCTTTTCAAAACAGTTCTTAAACTGACAGTTTTTGCTTCAGTGGGGGCCACTAGGTGAGCCAATCCGCGCGATTGGACTCCTGCAATTTAAGAAATCTGAAAAAATATCAAGGGAGGTATTTATGTGTACAACAATAACAAATACCTCAGAAGTCAAAATTCGTTCAACTTTGTGAATAATAGTATGATCTTCGAATTTCACATTTTCTCCAATAATATTATATGGAAGCCTTTAAACCTAAAAAAATTTGATTCTTAAGTAGCTTTACACAAGGTCCTAATACTCTGTAAGTTTGATGGGGTTCGTATCATATTCCCGGAAAGTATACCCATTTGAAATTTCTCCTATTACAAAAACAATAACACAATATTTTGGTATTTTATGGACTTTCTATTGAACCAGAAACTACAGTTTTGATTTGATCTTCTTGAAATTTTGAGATAAGATCGATGACATAAATACTTTTGGGGTTTCATGATTTGAATGATTTTTGTTTGTTGAAAATGTAGAAACAATGGATTTTCTTTTAAGTAAGCAAATCTCTTTGACATGTTTTTTAATTTTATTCGTTGCTGGTAATTGCATTGTGTAAGTTGAGTACAAAACTCTTATGATATGAGTGTAGGTCTTTCTACTCAATTTTTTTTGTCTTTCACTGTTCTCAATATCGATTTTAATTTTTGATGTCTGCTCGATGTGACTACTTCTATACTATGCCTCTTTAATGTTTTCTTAATTTTCAATGTTAGGTGTAAGTTTGGATAAGATCGCCTTATATATTTTTCTTGATTTCTGGTTTATGTAAACGTCGTGCATTGGTCTTTTGCAGTTTTTTAATTGTTTTGGAGATGATTTGCTCTATTATCTTATCAGAGAACCCATTTTTTGCAGCAGTATCTAATATATGCTCGCTCCTTGTCAAATTCATCTTTACTCATCAGAGTTTTTAGAAATCTTTTTTTTTCAGTGTGAGATGCCCATGCTTGAAAAAAGTGACTAGAATTCTCACTAAACACCTCCCCTGTCAACCTGGAAACCCAGATTAGAACCGTTTGACATACTACTTCGGGCGAGGTCTCGCTTGCTTTCTCCGCCGGAAAATCCCCCTTCTAGCAGGAGGGGAAGAGGAATTGCCAGACAAACGATCCTCCAGCCCAATGCCTCCGGCTGCTGCCAGCTGGTACCATTTGTCAATCGATTTGAGCATCACCGCGGCTATATTATCCGGGGTTTAGCCTGCTCCATTTCGTAGGCATTGTCTCCATCTCCTGGAAAACACCGACAATTCGGGCAGCGTGACTTACCAATCTTGTGCAGGTAAAAAATGAAAACACCCATGCCCGCTCAAAAACTTGGTCAGATAGAAGTCAGTCTCAATATGCCTTCGATTTAGCGGCAGTCTCACATCCGGGATGGAGCGCGTGGTCCACCTTCCCTTCTTGCAATCCAGCGGTTTTAGCTGATTACCAGCAGACTGGGGGCTTGCTGCGCTGGGGTTTTTGATGGGACACAGAAGCATTGCAAGTAGTTGTGATGATGCTCACAGTTGAGTTCATCACGTTTCGAGCTGCCAATTTTTCCATCCCCAGCGAATTTCCCTGCAGCAGGGTACCTACTGCGAGCACCTCGATAAAGCTCTCGACGTCCATCGTTCCAATGTTACGCCCGATTGTAGGAGGTCAAGAGCACGAACCTCGGGAAAGAACATCACTGATATCAAGCAAAGTGCACTGATGATCACTGGCTGAGTAACCCTCTAATATTCTCCAGCTGTGTTTACTTCATTCTAAAGACTCCAAGGTGAATGTTACGTGCAGTGTGGTTTCTTCTCAGCCAATACGGTAGCAAGTTGGCGTGATTCCGGTGTTTAGTATGACAAGCGTCAACCTGGCCGCCATTTCTAGAATTCATTTCTCCCACAGATCTTTTTGAGGCATGAACCATTCGATTGCTTTAGCGTTGAAATTTCCCCCAGCAAGCATGTTGCCAATTGCGTTTGAGATAGTGCCATCCAAAGAATTAAGCTTGGTTTGGAAAGATGTATCAATTTGTTCGGCGTTAGGTACACACTAAAGAAGGTGACTCCTGAGCACCGAATCCACGAGAAACCATCCCCCCGTCCACAGCTCTCCGCCTGGAAATCATTGTTTCAAACCCAGATTGTGGCAATATTAGTTTCATCAGGAAACCATGATGCTGAACTTTTATCATTGTGTTGTTCACTCAGCAACATAAAGCCAGTTTTCATGTTCCTCGCAAACTGCTCAAGCCGATTTTGGGCGGTTGAACAGTGGTGTAGGCTTAGCTGCAGGATGCGGATCATCGAAGTTCTGATTTTGCCTTGATAAGGGCTTCCTGGAAAACCTGACATTTCCCTGATCCCAAGACATACCCAAGATCCGGTCTTGGACCAGCACCCTTCTTTTATGTCCCGTTTCACCACATTTGTAGCATAGGGAACTCCTATCAGATCCTTTGAATACTTGTGCGGTGTAACCATAGCCAAGGCATTTGAAACATTTGAGAGGCACTGCTCTTTACCGTATTTTGCAGAAAACCCGCCCTATTGTTACTTTGCCCTGATTCAAAAATTTTTGGGCGTCCGTACGAACTTAATTTTCTAGCAGATTTTGAAGGAGTTCCTTTGCGGCTTTCTTCGCTCGTTTTGTCAGCACTATCTAGAACCCCTGATCTAGCGCTTTCCAAACATCCCTTTTGATTGGGCTTATCGCCATGTCTGATGATGGAGCTATCCCCACATACCATTTAGATTTCTTTAGCCTTCTGCTCTTCTTGGGCCTTCTGGTCCTCTAGTCCACAATGCGTTGGTGCTAGGTCTTGCCTGATCAAGTCTCAATGAATGGAAAAAACTTGCAAGTTTGGTGACCAGATGCTATTCTGCATATGTATTCTGAGCTTATTGCCTCAGCTGGAAGAGAATGTTCAGCAATATGATGATCCTGCAACAAAAAATAAAATAAAAGGAGCACAAAGAATCAACTAAAATAAAACTACTTTAATATAATACATTTGATGACTGCCATTCTACGACACAAATAATTATTTGACACTTTGTTTGTTTATATTTTTAAAGCTTGGATTGAGCTCATCAATTGAATCTAGTACAATTAGCAAATTGTTTCTTTTATCACACAATGTTGTCGCTGTCGCTGTTACTATTCATAATCTTTCAAGTATCCATGTAAAAGGGAAGCTTCATCAATGTGTCTTTAGCAGTTCGATTGGCAGCATGTGCAGAAAAAATATTTTGATTTTATAGACACAATTTTCCCAACAGGTGGTGTCTTATCCATGAAGCATTTCGCTAGAGCCCAATTCTTATCTGCGAGACTGTAGCAAATAGAGGTATATTTATGTCTGTACAGGACTGCAGCGATGGAAGAGGATGCTGCCTCGGTGGAAGAGGATGTTAAGATCCGCCGAGATTGGCCTTGTCTGGGGACGCATGAATGCGCTGGTAGGCTAGCGTTGCGGTGTCATGGAGAGGGTTTTCTCCCTAGTACACGGACCCACTACAAAAATATTTCGTATTCATGAATTAGGAAGAGGTCGAATGCCGGTCGACTGATGTCAAGGCCGAGGTAACCTACTAAGGGTTGCTAAGTTTTTCGAAAAACAAATTGTGCCGAGCAAAAACGGACGGACTGGCGGATACTTCGTCGTTATCGACGATTCTTATGGCTCACAAATAAGAGTGGGGCATCCAGATGGAGGTGGTGCCCCTTCGCATCTTCCCAACCGGATCAAGATCTAAACGTAGATGTGGCCATGTGTTTCCCATTTGAGTGAAAAACTCATACAAAAGCACTTTGTATGACTCTTTTCCACAAGTGAGATGCACAAACGTAACCAATTTATGCTATAGAGTTATGCAGTGAAATCACATAACCCTATATCATAAAAAGGCACGTGAGCGGAAGGCCATTCTACCCGGCAAGAGCCCCTGGAAACAACAAAACGTTGGGGTGCATCCAATGGCTAGCCCAGACTATGCGAAACGCCTGCCATCGTTGCGGGTCCTATACCCAGTCAGACTTGACGGAATGGAAAGACCGACGGTTCAATTTAAAAATCCATTATTGCATTTTCTTTAAGTTTAAGTTTTTATTATCGATGTAAATCAATCATACATGATTTTTCTATGGCAATCGGCACAACGATTTGTACTTCTTTACTGAAAATTAATTAAGAATATGAAAGAAAAATCGATATTAAAACCATGGGTGAAAAAATAGGAAATGGCTCAAAAATAAATATAGATTTATATAAAAAAAAAAACTTAAAAGAAAACAAACGGGTACTCACCATCATCCACGCTGGGCGCCCGCTTGTGATGTGATGATGCATTTAATAAAAGGGTGAGAAAATTCCAAATCGCAAGTTACACTGTATATAAATTAAATTCGTTACTCCAGCATGACATCGAGAAAAGCTACTTTGGGTCAAAACACGAATTGGAGTTGGATTTGTAAGAAATTGTCAAAAATAATTCACATTTGGTTGGTTTCATCTAAATCAACACATAATTCATCTATTGATGATATATCCTTAATAATTCTTTTATATCAAGTTTCTTTTATTAACGTTACGTGCATTAGCAAACATTTATCATCACTAATCCCCAATGCATACTACATCTAGCACTCGTTGCGTGTAGACGTGTTTTTAATCGCTCCTGTCATTATCTTTAAAAATTAATTGATTTTTCACAAAAGTCAGTTTCAAACAATTGCAATATTTTTTTACGAGCCAGCCAAAAGCAAATTTTGATTTTATTGGGAAAACCGTCACCGTCAAATTATTCGAGCGTTTATCGAATACCTGAAATTCATTTCCTGAAGAAATATCAAAAGTGGAAATACGTTCAAGGGTGTAGGTCTTTCTACTCAATTTTTTTTGTCTTTCACTGTTCTCAATATCGATTTTAATTTTTGATGTCTGCTCGATGTGACTACTTCTATACTATGCCTCTTTAATGTTTTCTTAATTTTCAATGTTAGGTGTAAGTTTGGATAAGATCGCCTTATATATTTTTCTTGATTTCTGGTTTATGTAAACGTCGTGCATTGGTCTTTTGCAGTTTTTTAATTGTTTTGGAGATGATTTGCTCTATTATCTTATCAGAGAACCCATTTTTTGCAGCAGTATCTAATATATGCTCGCTCCTTGTCAAATTCATCTTTACTCATCAGAGTTTTTAGAAATCTTTTTTTTTCAGTGTGAGATGCCCATGCTTGAAAAAAGTGACTAGAATTCTCACTAAACACCTCCCCTGTCAACCTGGAAACCCAGATTAGAACCGTTTGACATACTACTTCGGGCGAGGTCTCGCTTGCTTTCTCCGCCGGAAAATCCCCCTTCTAGCAGGAGGGGAAGAGGAATTGCCAGACAAACGATCCTCCAGCCCAATGCCTCCGGCTGCTGCCAGCTGGTACCATTTGTCAATCGATTTGAGCATCACCGCGGCTATATTATCCGGGGTTTAGCCTGCTCCATTTCGTAGGCATTGTCTCCATCTCCTGGAAAACACCGACAATTCGGGCAGCGTGACTTACCAATCTTGTGCAGGTAAAAAATGAAAACACCCATGCCCGCTCAAAAACTTGGTCAGATAGAAGTCAGTCTCAATATGCCTTCGATTTAGCGGCAGTCTCACATCCGGGATGGAGCGCGTGGTCCACCTTCCCTTCTTGCAATCCAGCGGTTTTAGCTGATTACCAGCAGACTGGGGGCTTGCTGCGCTGGGGTTTTTGATGGGACACAGAAGCATTGCAAGTAGTTGTGATGATGCTCACAGTTGAGTTCATCACGTTTCGAGCTGCCAATTTTTCCATCCCCAGCGAATTTCCCTGCAGCAGGGTACCTACTGCGAGCACCTCGATAAAGCTCTCGACGTCCATCGTTCCAATGTTACGCCCGATTGTAGGAGGTCAAGAGCACGAACCTCGGGAAAGAACATCACTGATATCAAGCAAAGTGCACTGATGATCACTGGCTGAGTAACCCTCTAATATTCTCCAGCTGTGTTTACTTCATTCTAAAGACTCCAAGGTGAATGTTACGTGCAGTGTGGTTTCTTCTCAGCCAATACGGTAGCAAGTTGGCGTGATTCCGGTGTTTAGTATGACAAGCGTCAACCTGGCCGCCATTTCTAGAATTCATTTCTCCCACAGATCTTTTTGAGGCATGAACCATTCGATTGCTTTAGCGTTGAAATTTCCCCCAGCAAGCATGTTGCCAATTGCGTTTGAGATAGTGCCATCCAAAGAATTAAGCTTGGTTTGGAAAGATGTATCAATTTGTTCGGCGTTAGGTACACACTAAAGAAGGTGACTCCTGAGCACCGAATCCACGAGAAACCATCCCCCCGTCCACAGCTCTCCGCCTGGAAATCATTGTTTCAAACCCAGATTGTGGCAATATTAGTTTCATCAGGAAACCATGATGCTGAACTTTTATCATTGTGTTGTTCACTCAGCAACATAAAGCCAGTTTTCATGTTCCTCGCAAACTGCTCAAGCCGATTTTGGGCGGTTGAACAGTGGTGTAGGCTTAGCTGCAGGATGCGGATCATCGAAGTTCTGATTTTGCCTTGATAAGGGCTTCCTGGAAAACCTGACATTTCCCTGATCCCAAGACATACCCAAGATCCGGTCTTGGACCAGCACCCTTCTTTTATGTCCCGTTTCACCACATTTGTAGCATAGGGAACTCCTATCAGATCCTTTGAATACTTGTGCGGTGTAACCATAGCCAAGGCATTTGAAACATTTGAGAGGCACTGCTCTTTACCGTATTTTGCAGAAAACCCGCCCTATTGTTACTTTGCCCTGATTCAAAAATTTTTGGGCGTCCGTACGAACTTAATTTTCTAGCAGATTTTGAAGGAGTTCCTTTGCGGCTTTCTTCGCTCGTTTTGTCAGCACTATCTAGAACCCCTGATCTAGCGCTTTCCAAACATCCCTTTTGATTGGGCTTATCGCCATGTCTGATGATGGAGCTATCCCCACATACCATTTAGATTTCTTTAGCCTTCTGCTCTTCTTGGGCCTTCTGGTCCTCTAGTCCACAATGCGTTGGTGCTAGGTCTTGCCTGATCAAGTCTCAATGAATGGAAAAAACTTGCAAGTTTGGTGACCAGATGCTATTCTGCATATGTATTCTGAGCTTATTGCCTCAGCTGGAAGAGAATGTTCAGCAATATGATGATCCTGCAACAAAAAATAAAATAAAAGGAGCACAAAGAATCAACTAAAATAAAACTACTTTAATATAATACATTTGATGACTGCCATTCTACGACACAAATAATTATTTGACACTTTGTTTGTTTATATTTTTAAAGCTTGGATTGAGCTCATCAATTGAATCTAGTACAATTAGCAAATTGTTTCTTTTATCACACAATGTTGTCGCTGTCGCTGTTACTATTCATAATCTTTCAAGTATCCATGTAAAAGGGAAGCTTCATCAATGTGTCTTTAGCAGTTCGATTGGCAGCATGTGCAGAAAAAATATTTTGATTTTATAGACACAATTTTCCCAACAGGTGGTGTCTTATCCATGAAGCATTTCGCTAGAGCCCAATTCTTATCTGCGAGACTGTAGCAAATAGAGGTATATTTATGTCTGTACAGGACTGCAGCGATGGAAGAGGATGCTGCCTCGGCGGAAGAGGATGTTAAGATCCGCCGAGATTGGCCTTGTCTGGGGACGCATGAATGCGCTGGTAGGCTAGCGTTGCGGTGTCATGGAGAGGGTTTTCTCCCTAGTACACGGACCCACTACAAAAATATTTCGTATTCATGAATTAGGAAGAGGTCGAATCCCGGTCGACTGATGTCGAGGCCGAGGTAACCTACTAAGGGTTGCTAAGTTTTTCGAAAAACAAATTGTGCCGAGCAAAAACGGACGGACTGGCGGATACTTCGTCGTTATCGACGATTCTTATGGCTCACAAATAAGAGTGGGGCATCCAGATGGAGGTGGTGCCCCTTCGCATCTTCCCAACCGGATCAAGATCTAAACGTAGATGTGGCCATGTGTTTCCCATTTGAGTGAAAAACTCATACAAAAGCACTTTGTATGACTCTTTTCCACAAGTGAGACGCACAAACGTAACCAATTTATGCTATAGAGTTATGCAGTGAAATCACATAACCCTATATCATAAAAAGGCACGTGAGCGGAAGGCCATTCTACCCGGCAAGAGCCCCTGGAAACAACAAAACGTTGGGGTGCATCCAATGGCTAGCCCAGACTATGCGAAACGCCTGCCATCGTTGCGGGTCCTATACCCAGTCAGACTTGACGGAATGGAAAGACCGACGGTTCAATTTAAAAATCCATTATTGCATTTTCTTTAAGTTTAAGTTTTTATTATCGATGTAAATCAATCATACATGATTTTTCTATGGCAATCGGCACAACGATTTGTACTTCTTTACTGAAAATTAATTAAGAATATGAAAGAAAAATCGATATTAAAACCATGGGTGAAAAAATAGGAAATGGCTCAAAAATAAATATAGATTTATATAAAAAAAAAAACTTAAAAGAAAACAAACGGGTACTCACCATCATCCACGCTGGGCGCCCGCTTGTGATGTGATGATGCATTTAATAAAAGGGTGAGAAAATTCCAAATCGCAAGTTACACTGTATATAAATTAAATTCGTTACTCCAGCATGACATCGAGAAAAGCTACTTTGGGTCAAAACACGAATTGGAGTTGGATTTGTAAGAAATTGTCAAAAATAATTCACATTTGGTTGGTTTCATCTAAATCAACACATAATTCATCTATTGATGATATATCCTTAATAATTCTTTTATATCAAGTTTCTTTTATTAACGTTACGTGCATTAGCAAACATTTATCATCACTAATCCCCAATGCATACTACATCTAGCACTCGTTGCGTGTAGACGTGTTTTTAATCGCTCCTGTCATTATCTTTAAAAATTAATTAATTTTTCACAAAAGTCAGTTTCAAACAATTGCAATATTTTTTTACGAGCCAGCCAAAAGCAAATTTTGATTTTATTGGGAAAACCGTCACCGTCAAATTATTCGAGCGTTTATCGAATACCTGAAATTCATTTCCTGAAGAAATATCAAAAGTGGAAATACGTTCAAGGGAAGTCCTGGTCTGAGAACATTCCCTCTAGTCTCGCTGCAAAAGCAACGAGATGGAGGAGCCCGATGGCTTCAGCCATCAACAAGAAGGTTCGTGTCCATCGCCAACGATGACGGGCGAAAAAAAACTCAAAAGAAGATACGACGATAAAGAAGAAAAACCAAAAATTCTACCGGTAACCGAAATCGAGCAACTGATCAAAGATAAAGAGAAAGCTGACAAAATTGAAAAAGAAAATGAAGAGCTCAAGCTTCGAGTCAAATCGTTAAAAGCACTTGTTGGAACATTAACTTGCAACAAAGCCAAAGAAACCAAGAAAGGCCAACAAGCAAATTCAAAAACCGAAGATAAGAAAACTAAAAAGCCAAAGGAAGAAACTGATCAAGAGGATGTCCTCAGCGCAGGCGGCGCAAAGACAGCAGAAATTACTCTGCAGCGCTAGCTGGACTTGAAAATACGATGAGTATTGAAGAGGATCCAGGTAACATTTCTAAGTTAGATAATGAGTTTAAAGAATACCTAAAATTTAAAAATAGGGAGAAAAAACCAAAAGTTTTGTCTGCTGGACCGTCCGTTAAGATTAATGAAAAAAAAGAAAAATTCCCACCAATCAACGTATTTGGGCAAACGGGCAAAGATATGGTCCGGCTTTTGGGAGCCGAAAATAAGCTAAAAGATTTTGAGATAAAAAGAATCAATGCCGATAAATTGACAATTAGGACTAAGTCTTTGATTGATTTCCAGGCAACAAAAAGTGCGTTAAATTCTGGAGATGTTCCGCATTTCACATACACCCCAAAACGCAAAAGAAAACAAACCTTTTCATTGAAAGGTCTGGACTGTGGTGAGGACACAGTCGATCTCCTTCAGGTGCTCCAAGAAGTTGCACCAGAAATACAATTTATTTCAGTTAAAAACTTTGCAACAAGGAGATCGATTGCGGAGCGCAAAAATTTGCCTTACTACTTAGTCCAGATTTCCAGCAAAAGTAGTTCAAGTGACCTGCAAAAAATACGGTACTTGAACTTCCGCGTGGTTAGGTGGGAACGCCTTCAGAAAAGTGAGGTCAACCAGTGCTACAAGTGTCAAAGATTCAGGCATTCGGCTGCCAATTGCGCCATGAAATGTAAGTGTGGTAAATGCAAAGACATCCATGCTCCCGGCGAGTGCGAATTGGCTCAGGCGGAGCAAAAAGAAAAATTATATTGTGTGAAATGCGGTTTTCTTTGGTCATCCAGCATCATATCGAGGATGCCCGCGGTATCAAGATGCAAAGATAAAATTCACTCCAAAACAAAGTCAAGCGTACCGCAGTATGATACCTACCAACTTCATCAAGCCCGGGGTGTCATTTGCACTTGCTGCGAGAGGACCAGAAGACAATGTAAATAAAATAAATAATGTAAATGGCGATAATGAGCTGCTCCTTAAAATTTATCAGCAATTAAATTCCTTATCGGAGAGAATCGATAAACGAGATTCGAAAATTTACATTGTTTTTCTGCGTTTAGGGCTTTCAAATGCCTCCAAATAAGTTGTCATCCAGCCAAATTCCCATGGATAGGATTCGTCTCATCTCGATCAACGTCAACTCTATTGTGAGTCTACATCGACGTGACTCTCTCCTGGAGTTCCTTGCCAAGCAAAAGCCTTACATCATGCGTCTTACTGAAATCCAGCTCAATTCATGGCACTCCATGACATTCAAGGATTTTGAGTTCATAAGAAACGATAGGGTAAAAGGTGATGGGGGAGGTGGCACCGGGATATTGGTCCAAAGACCCTATTGTTTCCAAAATATTGAAAAAGTCGGACTCAAAAGCTTTGAATCTCTTGAAATGTCCGTTATCAAAATCTCACTGCCAGGTGGGGATAACCTCTTCGATATCTCTGCCTATGCAACTGATGGAACTGTTCTCAAGTTGAAGGAGGAACTCAGTTCCTTGTTTGAGATAATTGAATTGAACAGGCTGCATAGTTATTACATTCTTGCTGGTGACCTGAACGCCAAGCATACATCATGGCTGAACGCCACCAATAATCCAAGAGGTGTATTCCTGAAATCGTGGATAACAAAGAACCAAATTGAATACAGGTGCAATCTATATGGGTCGGAGTTCCCAACATAACCTAGGATAAATTCATATTTGGACCTCTGCATTGCTGACACAAGACTTGAATTTAGCTTTAATAGTCCTCCATGGAAACTGCAGGTGCTTCCTTATGATAGAGACCATAACGCAACCGTAATGGAAATCAGCCATCAAAGGGATGAGTCCTTCCTCATTCCAGTTCAACATGAAAATCATCGGTTGAATTTCAAAACAACAGACTGGGGAAAGTTTCAAAAGAAGTTTAATCAGGAGTTGCTTCTGGTAAAGCAATGTCCCCCTTCTTATGGTGGCAACTCTTGCTCAATGGTTCATAATAACAGGAATCTAACTAACGATGAAATAGATGTCTATTTGTCGAAGTTAGAGAAGCTGACGTTGCAAACGATGGAGAAAGTAGTTCCCAAGATAAAACATCGGAACAATATGGAAGGATATGAAACATCAACCATCGCAAGGTTGAAAAGATTGGAAACTCTTCTTTTTACACGCGTCAACGATATTTATCGACGATTTTTGGACTGCAACCATCCCTCGTTGGCTTTGTTGAAATTACACCTGAAGAATGTCCGGAACTTAGTCCGGTCATACTTCAGGAGTGAGGTCAGCAATCAGTGGGCGGAAAAATTGAGGGGTATTAGCCCACAGGACCTAGACGGCATGTTCGCGAAGGTGAATAGCATATTCCGCAAGAAGTCTTGAGCGAAGGTATCGAATCTTGATTGGAACACATTTTGAATTGATTCATCTACCAAACCCTGAAAGAGGGAACGAAATATTTTCACAAGTCGTTGAAGCAAAAGTTTCCGACTTCAAATCAAGCCTGAACGGCCAATCGATTCTTCATTTCAATGAAACATTGACATCTGAACTCATACCGAGCTTGAGTCTTATTAATTTTATCATGTGGCACTGATGGTATTTCAAATGTAGCTCTCCGACATTTGCCTGAAGTTGCTATTAGGAATTATTGCATTTTGTTCAACAACATGTTGAGCAATTCATATTTCCCAAATGAGTGGAAAGAGGCTGAAGTATTTCCGATCTTGAAGAAAGGAAAAGAATCTTCATGCACTAAAGGCTATCGCCCAATCAGCTTGCTGCGTAACATCAGCAAGGTGTTTGAAGTGATACTCAACAGAGCATTAAACGCCCACATCGAGGAATATGAGTTGATGCCGAATTGTCAATTTGGTTCTCGTGCCAGGCATTCGTCCGCACATGCAATAACGAAAGTAACCTCAGACATCTGTTGGAAACTAAATGATAGACAATGCGTTGGAGCATGTCTCATTGATATGGAGAAAGCCTTCGATACGGTTTGGTTAGATGGACTAATTTTTAAACTCCTTCAGGACAAGTTCCACAGACACTTTGTCGCCATGATGTGTAATATGTTATATGGAAAATCGTTTGTTGTAACTGATGGAAATCTGACAACAATACGCGAATTCAAGGTGTTGAATGGTCTACAGCAGGGAACAGTTACTGCGCCTCTGCTCTTCTCAATCTTCATTCGCAAACCATTGAACGGCTTTGATTTTAACGTCTCGCCAACGTGATCACTAGTAGCGTTTGCTGATGACCTGATCATCCATACGGCAGACCAAAAAGCTACAATAGTTTAGAGCAATCTCCAAAAAATGTTCAATGATGTACAGCTGTACACTGACAATTGGCGAATGAAAATCAATGCGCAGAAGTGTGAAACCATCTTGTATCGGACAACGCTGCAAGGGGTCAGTCAAAACCTGAAACGTAATTGGAAGGATTTCCTCATCATGGCAGGCGAGGGTAGTTTAGAACGAGTTCCACATAAATCCTGTGGTCGGTACCTCGGTGTTTATCTCGATCAGTATCTGTACTATACTGAACATGTGAAAATCATGCTCAGTAAGGCACTAAAAGTAGTCATGGCCCTACGAAAACTTTTTCATTCCAAATACATTGATCAAATGGTCAAAATTATCTGTTACAAGACCCTGGTTGGACCAGTTTTGACATTTGGATGTCAGATCTGATACAACCAGAGTGCAAGTACTATGGAAAAATTAAGAGTTTTCGAAAGGAAATGTCTTCGTGTATGTACTGGCTTGTACAGAAAGCCTGAGACGGATTGGAAACATTATATATCGAATAGAAGAATCTATCAAACTGCTGAAGTGACTAGAGTCAATATCATCATATTGAAACTTCTTCGGAATCATATCGCAAGATCGGTAACTGTGAGTGAAAACCCTTGGATTTCACAGCCGTTCCACCCTACAGACGGGTATATTGCGACTTGTCTCGCTACTGGCTTCGTACCTCCAGAAGCATTCATGTATTTGGACATGAATCGATATCTTTTTGATTCTGATGGGGTCCCAGTCATATATCACATATATCGACGGGCCACCGATAAGAAGATAAAATATCCTCCGAGTTTGAGTTCACGAGACCAACAATTCCAATGGAGATACTCATTTGCTAGATTCGTTGAAGCTGATCGAATTGAGACGCCGCAATCCAGGTATTGGTGGCTGAATGACAATGTCTAAATTATTCGTGTTTATTTTCAGTTTTGGTGTTTTTCGTTATTTAGTTTTTGAGTTTCATCTCATTATTGCAACATTTAGTGTTGTTGTTTATTTGTGTTAGAAATTAGGTTAAAAATAAGGTACAGATTAGGAATACGTTATGTTTATTATATTAGGTTAGAGATAAGGTTAAACGCTTAGGTTAGGAACATTGTTATAGAATTTTTTAATAAAAGATAAAGTTTTTGATTGCATTTATTAGAATTAAATTAAAACATATTAGGTGTAGGATCAAAGTTCAGTGTTGTGTTAAGATTATGAATAATTTTAGGGTAGTGTTGGTTGGTTTTTTCTCCTTTTTCCAATTGAATTTTAAACATATGTAATAATCTTCATTGATTTGAATTTGCTGTGGTGTTTTTTTAAATGTGTTTCTTGATAATGTATAAATTCAGAGACCCATTTGGGCCATTAAGTTTTTAGTGTTATTGTTTGGAATTTGCTTTTATTCTTTTAAAATTTATAACAATTAGTATTAAATAAAGCGCTTTTGACTTTGACTTTGATCCACAATGCGTAACAAATTTTACGTTTGAGTATGTTTCATGAGCATTCTACACATGTACCTAAAGGTATATCCTGAACAATTTAAGACGTTACCATTGGTAAATTTTCCTTTATGAAACTATTCGTTTATTCTTATTGTTCTTCTATTTTAACGACTGAACGACGACAAGACGTTTTATTGTTGATACTCATATTTTCTCTTGTTTCAAGATACCATGGAAGAACTAACTCAACTTCACTTCGGTCTGAATCTCAATTCCGTCAACAAGACGCGTATTCTCAATCCTGCACCAATAATCTTCCAATTTTGCTAATATTGCCTTTGCATGAATACATACTATAGATGTGACAGAGTTTGTCGTCAATAACATACGCGGGTGCATCGATCACTCTCGTATCATATCGCTTTAGGATTCTCTCAAGTTACATCAGCTGGCGTTCTTATGACATTGTTAATTCCCCATGCAACCGTTTCTAGTGCAAACAATAATCTTCAATGTATCCCTCCCTCGGTCGTGAGCAAAAGTATAATCTATTTTTCCAGGTACCTTCCAACTTGAACCTCAAACCATCCGACAACGTGGAACCAAACCCAAAAAGTTATTGACACCATGCTCACATTCCCACCAATCACTTTCGGATTCTTTTATCACTCACTCCGTAGAGGCAGAACTCAACGCACATGCGATCACCTTTGACATTCCCCACCTCACCATGTGCACCTAAATGGAATTTGTTCGCGACGAGAAACCTTGCACTGCCAAGACTCAACCGAACCGCCCCGCCTGGCGATTTGAAGCGGACTCCCCCTTTTTCACCCCTGGATCCATCCAAAAACTTGTTTTCTCTCCTCATCCCGTGCATACGGTGAAACCTAAGCTGACTCCATTCGCCCTGTTCACTCCTATTCCGTGATGTAATACACCGTTGAGGCGTTCAGCGTTCCCCAAACCCGGAATTATACATGCAGATTTGAAATTTTTAAAACAAAATTTAATTAAAGTAGCAAAAACTGAAATGAAGTAAAGAAATTTGAAATGTAGTAAACAAATTTAAATGAGGTACAAGAGATTGAAATGGATTGAAGAAATTTAAATGAGGTCAAGAAATTTTAACTAGGGTAAAGAAATTTTAAATTGTTACAAAAGTTAAATCTCATGACGAATAAAATTAAAGGGGTACATTTAAATTTTAATATAAAGGAGAATTGATATAAATTAACATTTAATATAAAGGGGAATTTATATGAACTAACATATAATAAAAATAATATGTAGAAACAGTATTCTATAATTGATGAGTATTGAATAAAATAATTGCATATTTTTTCAAACCTGCAGCAGAATTCCGAGTAGCAGATAGGAAAGCTTTCGAGCAGTTTGATTGTGTGACTGCTCTATTAATACAAGGTGGCTTGTTTAAATACTGTACCTGCACCGTTAAGATCTCATATTGATTTACCAAATTCAATAAAATTTAGTTACCGTTAGCAACGTTAGAACTTCACGCATGCACGCCTTTCGCCACAAATACAGGTTGACAACACCACTGCTTGGTCGATTACCGATTAATTAATAAAAAGTCCTAACTTAGACTCAATCAAAAGAACAAAATCTCCGATCGTAGCCGAAAACAGAAACATACGCACAATAACTGTCATCGAGACATGTGTTCCGTACCTTCGAGGATGGAACCAATAGGGAAGGTATGCCCGGAGAGTTTGAAGAGAAAATTATATGACCGAGTTCTTTGTTTTTTATTGTCATTCGGTTTCTAATACTCTCCGATTTGACAACCAAACAAGGGTGCGAAATTCTATTAAAGCCGTGTGGAGCAAACAAAAAAATATATTTTTTATTTGCTTTATTATAGTTGCTGCAACACGTAAACTTCCAAGGGCTCAGGCTCATCTGTAGCGGGCAAACTTTCGATTATTTTGATTTAAATTCTACTTGAATACCAAAATATTTGTTAATCGAAATCTAACGGGGCCTAAAAAGAATTTACACTTGGCCCTCGATGTACCAACGAGTAGTTTTCAATTAAAAAGAGGAATTTTTAGATAAATTCAATAGAAGATTACAATTGTACATTTTAGGTAAATTTCTCGAGAGAAATTTACTTATTGCGGAGAGTATCATACATATATATATATATATATATATATATATATATATATATATATATATATATATATACACATATATATATATATATATATATATATATATATATATATATATATATATATATATATATATATATATATATATATATGGGACATAACGAAATTTGTGACCACGCTAGAGGTTGCAATTTTGCTCCGATTTTCACCAACTTTTCAGGAAAGATGTATGGGGTAAATATCTCGGTTACCTTCGTGAACCAGGTATATCGGTTGGGCAAAAACAAAATGGCGGCCATTTTAGACGAAAAGTCGTGATTTCTGTTCTGACCAAAGTATAGCTCCGATTTGGATGAAATTTGGTACAAAGGTTCACTGATGTATGTGATGAATTTCGTACTAAAAAATCCAAAGTCGGTATGGCAGAAACAAAATGGCGGCCGCTTAAACGGTCGAAAACGTGCAAAATTTTGTTGTTGTAATAGTGGTCAAAGCTTTCAACAAATTTTCATAAAATTTGGTAGTTAGATAGAAATTATAAGTATCTAAAGAATTGCGTGAAAAAACTGGAGGTCAGGTTACAAAAAACAAAATGGCGGCCAGTTGAAACTCAAAATTTGAAAGGCTTCTAAAAGTCGCAATTTGAACTTGATATATATGAAACTTGGTTTCAAAATAGGCATTACTCAGATCTTCAGTCTTTCATATTTTGGTGATCATGCATGTGCAAATTTCAAAATGGCGGTAGTTTAAATATGCGTTTTTTTCAGGTTTGTGGCGCTCTACTGGTCACATTTTGTAGCAGATTTCGATGAGACTTGAGATTATGGATTTCAATTCTATGTTCTTGTGCAGGAAATTATTAAAATTGAATGAAAAACAAAACAGTCGAAAATTTAAAATCCAATATTTTTAGCTGCCATTTTCACTAAAAATTGCATTATTTTCCGCTGTCTAGAGTGAAACTCCGATTTGAACGAGATTTGGCATAATGATTGATGAGGTCCTAGCCCACAAAGATTTAAAATAGTCCAAAATCAAATGCATGCGCTCAAAATGGCGGCCACATAAGGTCAGGGGCAAGCGCAATTCGCTATTTTAGCAGCAAATGAAATAATGAATTTTTTTCATGGAAACGTTTTAAATGACTTATCTTGAAGGTATTTATAAATTAGAATATTTTTTAAATATTGTAAAATATTTTTAACAATCCCCTAACAAATTATAAAATCGCGACTTGTCTGTCCGTCCGTCCGTTTGTTCGTGCGTCACAAATTTTCTCGCAAAACACATAAGCTAGAATGAGGAAATTTTCTATGTGGTGCCTCTTCAAATTTGCAGTGTCAGAAAATATTTTAAAGTGTTTAAGAGGGGTCTCCCAATACAGGGGGGTGACTTAAACATTTTATTTTTATTTGTATAGCCCTCTAGCAGCCAATTTTCTCAATAGATTCCGATAAAACTTGAAATTATAAGTTATTAAGGCAAGTTAATTTAATTTAATTATGCAAATCGGATGACAAACAAAAAATTTGAAAATTTACAGCTTAATATTTTCAGCAGCCACTTTCAATAAAAATTAAAATGACGGCCCGTGATGGTTCAGAAAAGAATTGAAAAGTATATATTAATAGCAATGCAAGAGCTGATTAAACTTTTATGGAAATCTTTTGAAATTAACTATTTGAGCTACTTAAGCCAAAAAGTTATCACCTTTGTGTGGTAACCACTGTGAAATATATAGGGTTATCCATTTCACGCTTGGAAAAGTAAAGCTAAAGAAAACACTTAAAATATTCAGACGGAAACGAATTTTTTTATTCATTATAAAGACTGAGCTTTGCCGTTATAAGTGAAATACAACATCATTTAAATGTTCTCCGCGGGACTTCTTGCAGGCCTCAATCCTTTTGAGGTAATTTTCAATGACTTTTTGGCACGTTTCCGGCAATATCTCGGCCATAACATCACAAATATTGGTTTTCAATTGCTCAAGAATTTGAGGATTGTTCGCATAAACACGATCTTTTGCATAGCTTCATGAAAAAAATGCAAAGATGTTAGGTTGCAGTATATTGCGGGCCAATTGACACCGCTCAATCTCGATATTACGCGTCCTGGAAATTTCTCTTGCAAAAGTGCTCAATTAGCCTGTGTTGTGTGGCTTGTGGCTCCGTCTTGTTAGAACCACATGTGCTACAGATCATAATCTTCAATTTTTCTCCAAAAATAATCGGTCAACATCCATCCATAGCGGTGAGAATCGACTGTGATGGCTCTTCCTTGAGCATTTTCAAAACAATACGGGCCAATAACACCACCAGACCATAATGCACACCAAACGGTCACTTTTTCCAGATGCAAAGGCCATTCTGCGATCACCTGACGATTTTGAGAGCCCCGTATGCGGCAATTCTGTTTGTTTAAGTCAGCCATACTCTAAGTGTGTTCCGCGGAACCCTAGGGTTCCGCGATACCCCTGTCGGGGTTCCGCAAGAAGTTAGAAAAAAAAATCAAAACACCTCTCTCTGGTCGAGATTGCTTACACCACATTTTTTGAATTTCTATTTTTATATCGGCTTTTTATTTATCAAAGACGCCGACTCGAGTATTTTTGAGAATGTTCGAGATTGAGGCTAGGACTATAAAAGCGATGATCAAGCCTTGACACTAGTCAGTCGACGATTAGCATTCGGAGCGATAAGTACCTACCTGCTAGAAAAAAATTGTGTATTGTTCTACTGCTGTTTTCTGATTGTATCAGTTTTGTACATTTCTTCTTTGGACTAAAGTGCTAAACTCTTCTACGCAGTAACGACCGTGCATTATTTTAACTTCACCATCCTGAAAGAATGGAACGTTGGCTTAAAGGCGTTAAACGTGTCGCAACAACATCTTCCAACGAAGCCGAATGTTCAAAAGCAGTCCGCGTGGAGTATACAGCAATTACCGATCCAGACGATGATGCAACGACGTCAAGTTCCACGGTTTCAAAGGCGAAAAAAAGGAAGTATGATGAATCATATATCAGTTTTGGATTTGTTGATTCCAAAGGCTCACCTCTCTGCATGTTATGTAGTAAACTGCTTCCTAATAGTTCCATGGCACCTGCCAAGTTGCGCCGACATTTAGAAACTGTACACCCCGAGTCTAAAGACAAGAATAAAGAATTTTTTGTACGTAAAAAAGAACAGTTATTGGAAAGTCAAAAAACAATGATGCATGTAACCCAAACTATCAATGAAAAGGCCACGGAGGCATCATATTTAGTTAGCTATCGCATTGCACAAGCAGGAGAAGCGCACACTATCGCTGAGAATTTAATAAAACCATGTGTATTAGACATAACAAAATGCATGCTCGATGAAAAATCTGCAAAGCATCTTTCTACTGTGCCGCTATCTAACGATACTGTTTCACGGCGAATTCATGATCTAGCAAGCTACGTCAAACAAAAACTAGTTACACGTCTACAAAAAACACAATTCGTCTTGCAAATGGATGAGTCGACTGATGTCGGTGGTCTGGCTATCTTGCTGGTTATCGTGAGATATCCATGTGAAAGTTCTTTTGAAGAAGACATGCTTATGTGTTCACCTCTACCCACAAACACTACCGGAGAGGAAATTTTTAATAAAATAAATATATTTTTTGAGGAAAATAATCTCAGTTGGAACGATTGCATTGACATTTGTACAGATGGGGCCAAGGCGATGACGGGTAAAACAGCAGGAGTAGTGTCACGAATAAAAAATAAAGCGCCTAATTGTAGTTCCAGCCATTGTATCCTGCATAGACAAGCACTTGCGATGAAGCAAATGCCGTCCAATCTAAAATTAGTTATGGATGAAGCGGTAAAAATAATTAATTTTATCAAATCACGACCACTACAATCCCGATTGTTCTCATTATTGTGTGAAGATTATGGCAGCACACATAAAACACTGCTGCTCCATACAGAAGTGCGATGGCTGTCTCGGGGTAAAACTTTAACAAGGCTATTTGAACTTAGAGCCGAGTTACAAATGCTTCTTTCAGATACTTCTTTTAATTTGAAAGACCGTTTGTATGATAAAATTTGGTTGTTCCGACTGTCTTTTATGGCGGATATCTTTCAGAAACTGAACGAATTAAATTTATCATTGCAAGGTAAACAGACAACAGTGTTCCAGGCCTGTAACAAAATGACTGCCTTCAAAAGAAAATTAGATTTTTGGATTATTTGCGTTGGAAATAGAGAAATAGAAAGCTTTACGTCACTCAGTGAGTTTGTTGGCGATAACAACTCAGAAATATTTCAAGATGATGTATTTGAAGAATTGGTCCAATATCTCACTTCGATGCGCGCATCTTTTGAGAAGTATTTTCCTGAAGAACAGAATACAAAAATGAGACTGAATTCATGGATTCATAATCCTTTTTTACCCAACTTACAAAAGCCCGAAAGTATGTCAAACGAGATATATGAATCTCTTTTAGAAATATCATCTGACACAAGTATGGAGTCACTGTTCAAAACGACGCCTCTTAACGATTTTTGGTGCAGAATCCGAAATGAATATCCAATGCTTGCCAAAATGGCTTTGAATATTCTTCTCCCGTTTCCAACAACATATTTGTGCGAAACAGGATTCTCAACCTATGCAGCCACGAAAACAAAATACCGCAATAGACTGGACGCCGAACCTGATATGAGACTTCAACTGTCCTCTATGAAACCTGATATCAACCAATTGATGAAAAATAAAAAACAGTTTCATACATCCCATTAGTTAGATTTTTTTTCTTTTTCAATGTTATATTTATTATTATACTTGTTATGTAAGTAAGTAATAAGTAACTGTTACATGGTACTCTAATTATGCTTATTAATAAAAAATACACTTAAAAACCATTGTTTTATTGTAGGGTTCCATCAAGTATTTTGCTATCCAAAAGGGTTCCGTCACCAAAAAAGATTGAGAACCGCTGGTTTAAGTAACCACTGAGCGAAAAATGAGCCTTGTCACTAAAGAAAATTTTGTTCGTAAAATCGTTATCAATGGCTTGTTGTTCAATCACCCAACTCGCATACATTCTGCGTTGTGTATGGTCTTGAGGCTTAAGTTCTTGAGTGGGTTGGATTTTGTATGGATGGAGATGCAAATCCAAATGCAAAATCCACCACAATGAGCCGTAAGACAAGCCCAAATGTTGAGCACGTCGAGGAATTGACAAATTCGGGTCTTCCTCCACACTTTGAGCAACGACGGCAATATTTTCTGCAGAACGAATGTTGCGATGATGCACAGACCTTGCAATATCAATAACCGATCCAGTCTCTTCAAACTTTCTCACTGTGTTCGAAATTGTTTGCTGTTTAGGTTGATTATGTCGACCGTAACCGGCTCGTAAAGCCCTAAATGATGATACAGTATAATCACTATTTTCATAATATAATTTAATAATTTTAACGCATTTTTTGACTGCTAAACGATCCATATTTCGAAATGGCAAACCTTCAGCTAAAAAAAACACGGTTTAGATGACATTTATTTCTGACAGATGTCAAATAACAGGGTTATACTTTCCCAACTACGAAATGGATAACCCTATATAAACAGCAAATGTGAGAAGGGCGAAACCAGTATAAATATGTTTATCACAATTTATTAAGCGCCGCTTTTCAATATGTGATCCATACGCGTGCAACTCAATTTAGTTGGCAAAATATTTGCGCCTCTATGAAGGGTCTCCAAATAGGAACGGCGGCAGATTCTTTTTGTTAATAAATACCCATGTAGTCCAGTAGGAGGCAATAAAAATTCTTTTTCGAAATGTTACGCTACATAAGAGAAATTTACCTTTCCGGCTGGTGCTGCCAACGGGGATTTTTTACTATTTCAGCTTTCTGCTGGAAATATGAGGTTGAACCATAATTTTCGCGATTGGATTTTAAAACTCAGAATACCTCTAACATGACCTTGAAAAACTGCAAATAATATTCTTTCCTTAATTTCACAGACAAGCTAAATTCAATTTTTACCCAAAGCAACATTCTTAACATAATAGAAAATTACCTAATTTTCACAAAGAATATTCACCGTGTCTTCAGGGCCAGTGTGGAAAAATTAGATGAAGATAAAGTAAAATGCTCTTACGGGCTGATTTATTTTCGTCATTAGCCATTTTCCTTAGATGAATCGCAGACAACGTTGTTTATCCTTTTGTAATGCCCAAAGCATAGAATTAGGTTTTTTTTGCGTCCATCGGCGTCTTCTCATTCATTCTTCGCCGTTGCCGTGGAAGAAAATTAAGAAATCTCGGGTTGATGTAATTATCCCCCCTAAATGAAGGTAAATGACCTACTTTATAGCTCTCATAATTTTTGCCAATTTAGAGAACACTTTGTAACGTTCGAGGTCCTAATTGGAATGATGGAGAATATTTTGGAAATGGCGTGGCAACGTTATAGGGATGATATTTTTGCAAACGCGTCGAGCATAAATGAGCTAAAAACTCAAGTTATCGTTGGTGTCAAGGACAATGTTTATTGTTAAATTTTTGTTGAAATGAGAGTAAACATAGAAGTGGTAGGTCTTGACAACGAGTTTCTAAGTAATAAGGCAAACACGACTTATTTTCTCAACAAAATATCCTCGATTGTAAAGAATTTATTACATAAAGAAACTCTATATTCGATATTTGAAAGAAGAATCTATTTGTTTTCTATTTGTGTGAACCGCTGACCTAAAATCTCTTTTGGGTCGAATTACAAGGTAAATGCCTCAAAGGAAACTGTGGGCAAAGCAGATCCTTGAGTACTTTTGATTTCGAATCTATTGTATGAACTAACAATACGCAAAGCACGAGCCCGATTCCTTTTGAACTCTCTAAGAAATACATTGGTGTATGATTTAAGTAAAAGCTTGCTTATTTTTGTCCCAAAGGAAGAATTGAATGTACCTTTCGATTTCCTCCTTACTCGCTCTTCCGCAATTTCACTAGCACTTACCCTGCAAATCCATTTGATTATTAAAAGTGCGAGTGTACTCCTACATATAAATAACATCCCGGAATAATCAATCTCACATTGTAAAGAGCGCGGAATTTATGGCTTACGCTACCTACTGCTTGCGAGTTGCTTGCTGATGGGGAAGATTTTTCTTGCTTAACGACACTTGTATACGAATGAAATTCTTGGAAAACTAAGCACAATAGTAATAATTTATCCGTGTCTCTTAATGTAGAAGCTTTGTCTTTAGAGCATGATTACTCCGCGTTGTGGTTCGCTTTTTGTCCTTGCCACACTATGTAGCTTCACCTATTGTCGTTGCATGCCCAGGATACAGGGAGGGAATTGTTAGCATCTTAAATTTGCATCCAACTGCCGTAAAGGCCATAAAAACCGAACACATTTTATCATAGACGACTCCATTTGTATGCAAATGTTGATCCTATGCATGCATGCTCTATGCTTGGAGATTTATTTGTAAAAAATGCTAAAAAACGAACTAGCTGAAATGCTGCTTGTGTAGTTTTGACGGTTGAAATTGTGAGGAAGTTGTGTGTGACCTTTAACCCTTGCACTGGGAGGATCTGGTACTTCAAGCTTGATGACATTACGATTTCAAACCAAGCAGTTTGATTGATTGGTAAGTTGAAAATATTTATGCTCATCAAACTCTGAATAGAAAGACTGATCTATAAGAACTGTCAATTGTGTCATTTCTTTTACTTATCAAATGATCTTTTGTTGTGTTTAACATAGTTGAATTGAATTTCGTGAATTTATTTTCCACTGCTTTGCACTACTGCCGCTTGGTTATTGAGGGATGGTGATATTTTTGGTTGGTACCAGAGTTACCGTGATTTATATCCAAAATGACGTTAGCAGTGCTATTCCCTTTGTATAAATTAATTAAGTCTTCACGATTTTCTCATAAAAAAATTTAAATTTTATTTTTCGACCGTTGATTACAGAGGTTCAAGTAAAACTAAAAACTAGATTCTAAGTTCTAACTTATGCTAGAAACTGCCACTGGTACGTAGACATAGAATCAGCTCATTCCTGATCATCGAAAATGAGACAGGTGCCTAGACGTGGTGTCATCATGATTTTGTAGTGAATAAGATTTTCAAAAAGTCCGTGAAGGACTGCAGCGATGGTCTACTGCCTCGGCAGAAGAAGGTGTCGGTATCTGCCGAGAATGCCCTCGTCTGGAGACGCGTGAATGCGCTGGCAGGCTAGCATTGCGGTGTCGTGGGGCGGGTTCATTTCCCCAGCACGAGGACCCACTACAAAAAATTTCGCACTCACGAATTTGATTGCAGATCAGGAGGCGACCGAAGTCGCAAAAATTGTAGATAACTTCACAGAGGGAGATAGAACTTGTTACGAGAACAAGTGGAACCTGAAAAGAAAGGTGGACTTGGGGTAACCTCGTCATTACCCGACGAAGTTCATGGCCCAAAAATGAAAGAGGGGCAAACGGGTGATGGTGGAGCCCCTTCGCACCCACCCAACCGGAATAAATCCATATATATTTTGTTGCAGTGGCCAGGTATTCGTCTTCTGAGTGGAAAACTCATACAACTTGAATTGCATGAACTTTCCCATCAGAAGGGGAGTACCCCGGTGACCAATTTATGCCATAGAATTATACAATTTGATTGCATAACTCTATGCCATAAAGAGGCACTCTGCTTGGGCCACTCAACCCGTGACGTCACCTGAAACGAGAAGTATTGTTTAAGTACCCGGCGGCTGGCTCATGTCTTGAGGTGGAAGCCTGCCACCGTACCGGGTCCTATACCCGGTTAGAGTCGGGAAAAAGGAAAGACTGATTTTGTGGGAAAATTAGCACTTCATAAGATGATTCATTTTATTCTTTCGCAAAATATATTTAAACATAAACATCATAATTATGAAGCATACAGATCTATTTATTCACGAGTTAAGCACTCTGTATGCAAGAACTAACGATTTAAACGTGCAATAAATACTTAACAATTTATTTAGTCTTTTTTTCGATATAATTTATCATCGCCTTTGCAATTTTCTTGATTGCATTTAATTTATTAGAATTATAAATAAATTTTGTTTTTTCTTTGTTTTCCTATTTTAAAGCAAGAGCCTGATGTGTTTCTTTTTCTTTGGAAATAATACGAATAATGACAATGTTTCCATTTATTGCTTAGAGAAATAACACAAGACGTACAGTAACTGGCGTTTAATCAAAAAAAAAAACAAAAAACCTCAAACCAAAAATTGCAAAATCAGCAAAAAGATCAATCATTCATAAAAGATAATTTGAAGCAGAAAATATGAGTTGCAATAGATTTTTTTATTTAGTTCGTTTTGAAGCGGAATGATACTATCAGTATGTAAACAATTATTAGGGAATATCGTTTTCTAGTTTCGTGAGGACATAGCATATTGTTGGATTAGCGATTTAGCTAGTTAATTTTGGCGTGATATTAATATGAAAATTTCTTTCGCTTTAATAGTATATTTGTCCGTAACGTACACGTTTATCAAACTCTTCGTGTATAATAAAAATATCTAGAAAATCAGTTCTCTCTTATGCATATGTACACTCATCTCTATGTCTGTTAACCGCAACGTATTGTGCATTGTGTCCGAATTTCTTTAAATAGGAAAAAGGTGAATGAGCAGCATAAGTAAATGGATATGCTTGCATATAAACTAAAGCACATAAATATCTTTACGTAAAGTACATATAATCCAACGAGGTTTGTAATTTTCTAGCATATGCTAATCTATAAAAATATTTTATCTGTGGTCTTTTATAGTATTCAACATTACCCGACGAGCTTTGGCGGACTGACCGAACTAGCTACATTCACAACATATGGAATTCAAACTGAAAATGCTTTGAACAGTATCAAACAACATAATGACTAATGCATAAAAGCCGGCAAATTCAAATGCTAAGTAATCTAGAAATGTTGGAAAATTTAAGTAGTATGAATCACTATTTGGACATGAGCTGTTTTTTTTTCACAATTTCTATTTTCACATTCGCTATTTTCTTTATTTTTGGCTTGCACCCACAAGAAAAAACCAAGTTGACAAACAATAATGCACTCGTATCCAAAAAAATATCCAATTTATCATTATTTTTATGCTTTATCTTATCAGCGCGATCGTAGCAATTGAACATGCAAAAAATATATGTATAAATAACACCATGGGTACTCACCTGCATGGTCCTCCGAGCGCTCGACGACGATGCAGATGGTCCTGTGATTCCGATTCTGTAATATCTATTTTAGAAGCTATTACTTCCACCAAATTGTAATTCTTATACTTGTAATAGTCTGGTAAAACACTGAGGCAACAAATTCCTTTTATCACTTCTACTAGAATACACAAATCCGGATTTCTCAAATCTAACTTATAGGCAGAATTTTTAGCGGTAACTAACTCAGCTATTTTTCCTATTAAAAAGTCTCGATCAACTTTACTGTTGAATCGCTTGTTGATAACAATTGAAAAGCTTCCAGCACTAGAAACAAAATATTTATCGATTAAAGAACTGCAAGCAAACACTATGTCCACAACGTTAGCGCGGCAAACGATTGGTACTGTATAAACCTGAGTACGTATCTAGTGGAAGGAGAATTTTCTTGATAAATCTTTTTTTAAACTCAACTCCAATCTCAATCGGATCTTCAAATGCGGTTTTGATAATTATACAATTTTTCACTTCTGTATCCGCAGCCTGAAGGTTGTAATGCTATGCTTTTTCAATAGCCCTAGGTCTATCTCTCGTCTCAAGCAGTCAGTAATGTCCATTTCAGATATCATAGGTTCTGTAGCTGGTTGACATGCTTCCGCCAATTCTATGTCACCAAAAACCCTTTCTGTCCAACTGGCACTGTCACGAAATGCTTTCTATAAGTCTCGACGGCGACTGCGAAACAACACAAAAACTTTGTTTTACGTGTTGGCTGCCAATTAGATGTGACCTCTGAACTGTTGTTTAAATTTTGTAATTAAGATGACGACAAAAAGCACATCTTTCCATCGACGAGAAATTTTCCTCTTCTTTCTTCTTCTACTACTTGATGTGGGTTTTGTCTAACGTTCCTGTTTGGGTGTTGCAGTAGATGTAAGCGTTAGTGTAATTTAATTTATCAAAATCATTACCTGAAATATCGCCAGCACTGCACTAATTCCCACACGTGGGTTTCTTCTCCAGTCTCCTTCACTCAAATGTCAACTGCCCTGTCCAAGGTATTTCATCGTACCAGATCAATCTCAAACCGGTTCGATTGCAAATTGTTCTATGTCAATCGGAATCGTTCCAATTCAATCTGCAATCGTACCGGTTCGATCGTTTCAATTGATCTGGGACATTTTGAGTTTTTCTTTAACCCTTTAACTGCTCGATTACTACAATTTCTTGTCTCATGGCCAGGTGAGGTGTTTGTTGACTGGCATATGGCTGGATCGCGTTACATTCTTAGACTCGTAGATTGTTACCTTCACTCTCCCTCCCTTGAATACGTTTGTCCTCGAACGTTAGAAAAAGAAGGAAGGTCCTGAAAATTCAGAACCGATCTGGAATCATTCGTCGAAATGGCAAGTAAGTTTGCTGGTATGGAATCGGCTACCCTGGTCGTCGTACTCGTAGTCCTTTCACAGAGCCTTGAAATTTTAAAAGCGGCAATAATGCATATCAATAATGCCAATATACCGTAATTAGCGATCTGGTAAGTTGCTTTTTCGATCCATAACGTCTCGATTTGTTTGGTGTTATTTATGGTCAACTCCAAGGAGAGGATGCCCTCGAGGGCATTGTCACCGGTGTACGTGTTGAGCAGCGGTAGTAAGATTTTCACGGTCTGTAATTCGTTGGCAGCGTATCTTTCATTGTTTATTGTAATTGAAGAGTTTTGGAGCATAATCAGGTAAGATCCTTTCAATTCATGGGTGTTTTGATCGACCTCGATGATACCTTTGAATTCGTTTATGGACAGCACGCCTGCTTCGATTTCTTCCACCAATGGTAGGTGATGGCCACTCTCCCTTTTGCACTGCACGGTTCTACTACTAAACAAATGAGGTACACATTGCGATTCCCGAATAATTTGTTTACACACCAATAAATCATTAAAAGTTTTGCATGAGCCTGATATTCCAAAAAAGTCATCATTATTGAGTAATACATTGGTAAATTTTAATTTAGGTATCGTTCCATTTTTCTTTACTGGTTTTAATACATACATATTTTTCAAAAATTTTATTTGTTACGATGCTATAATATAAAAAATATGGGAAGAATTTTGCATGACCTTTGGTTCTGATAATTCTAGGATTTCTTCAATGCTTATTTCCGGTATGCTATCTTGACGAAAATTAATAATTATGGTTGATATTTTGAATTTTGAAACAATATTGGAGTTCACAGTATTGGATTGGGCTAAACGAATTGCTTGAATGACATTTAAAATTACTTCCTTAAGTAATCTGACCTTATATTGTGTTGTCAAAGCCAGTGTGTTTTCGAAAACCTTATCTTACCTGATCATATTTAACAGTTCGTTAGCGGTATTTGTTAATTTATTAATCCTGTCATTATGTTCCCGATTTATTATAACCTGTTGATTTTGTTAGAAATAATGCCGTTGATTTTGTCCTTCAGCATGACTGAGTCATCGCGGTCGGCGCTATCCACTACCCATTTCCAGGCTGTCCCAAGAAAATTTAATGCCCTTTTTGGCCGAAAAGGCTTAAAGTTTTGTAGGTTTTTCTCCACCTCAAATATCTCCTGTACCAACAATGGATGAAAATAATTATTACTTGGAAAATGGTCGTTCACGGGGAATGAGATGTTGTGTGCTGATTGCCGAAATTGCTCTATTGGAAAGATGTGGATCAACTTCAGGGAACACTCTGGATACATGCCTTCCCAAATTTTATAGCTATCATTTGCGAGTTGAAATGATCTAACTATTACTGTGTCCCTATTTTCTTTAACCGTTTCTTTCTTATACCTAGCAGAAAGTTTGATCCAACTCGCTTATTGTTTTTTACAAATACGTGTTGTCCTACGTCATAGTTCTTAAATCCTAATCTATTCTTATTATGGAAATCTAAATTCTTGGCTTGTCTAGCTTTCAACATTTCTTTGTTCTCCTTCCTAGCCCTTTCAAGAATTTCCGGGTCGCCGAGCGTACACTGTAGTTATACTCATGGACCGTTCTTTCTACCAGCTCCTCAAAGGATCTAGGGACCCTATCTGCCTTAAGACATCTCATAATCTCTGTTAACGTTGAATGGAATCGCTCCACTAGCCCGTTAACTTCACTTCTGTGGGAAGGGGTTCGGTAAACTTGTATTCTCAACTGATCTTGCATCATGAATGTGATTGATGCGGAGTTCAGAGACATTTCCCCATCTATGACTACCTGTCTTGGTATTCCAAATGAGATCAGTAACCCCTTATGTCCTGTATACCTCTAGACTTTAAAATACGCACTTGCGCATACTTGCTGAATTAATCCATGGATGTAAGCAGTAACTTCCCTTTGGTCAGATAGATGTCTACATGAACTATATTGCCAGGGAATTCCGGGATAGGTGTCTCCATTAACACAGGTTTATTGGGTCGTCGCTCGTACTTATTCTCCTTGCACGTTGCGCATTGCTTGACCAATGCCTGAATTTTCGCGGTCATCTTTGGGAAATAATAGTGCTATAAAATTTGAATTTTATTTTCTTTCGCGTTCCGATGGGCCCTATTGTGATAATTCAAAATAATCTCCTCCTGCTCAACATCGTTACCAACATCCGTCACCATATTTTGAGTAAATAAAATGTTGTAGTCCCTAAAGTATAGCGGATACACCCTTTGGATAATCCCCATTACGACCTCATCTGCTTTGATTCCATTGGTAACAGCAGGGTTTAGATACCTTTTAAATATGCTCCTAATTTTCTCCTGGGTATAATTTGGCTCGACAAAAATGTGCCTAAAATAGTTTGTGAATGGCTTGTCCGACTTATAACTGGTTTTCTCCCCAAACTTTAGAATGATTTGTGCCCTAAACGAATTAAGAGGGCTGAGTACTGATATTATAAGGCCGTGCAAGGAGCTCTCGTCACTATGAATTGTCATGGTTAGCGAGTTTACGGTAGTTGCAGGCGGGATTTTAGAAAGGGCATCAGTCACAACATTCTCCTTTCCCGGTTTATACCTCAATTCATGATTGAATTTCTCTAAAATCGCCTTCCACCTCTTCATCTTTGCATTGTTGTTCTTGCTACTTAAGGCGTACGTAAGCGGCTGATGATCTGTAAATATATTAATCTTTTTTGACCTATACAAGTAATCCTGCAACGAATTCAGGGACCATATTATGGCTAACGTTTCCTTCTCGTTAGCCGCATAAGACTCTTCGGTCTTGTTGAGCGTTCGAGACCTGTAGTCTACCTCGCTGCGACAATACTGCCCCAATCACGTAATCAGAGGTATCGGTGGTTAGCTCTTACTCTTTTTCGAAATCAGGATGAGAAAGTAACACCTCTTGAGATATTAGACCGCTCCTAATTTTGTTAAAGGCCTCCATTGCTTTCCCCTAGGCTTATTTGTTTGTTCTTCGATTGATATCTGGTCGCTTGATCATCCTCCCCTCTTAGGAGGTATGTCAGGGGTTTCGCTTTCTTTGCGTAATCGAGCATAAAACAGCGATAGTACCCTGATATACCAAGGAATGATCTCAGTTCCCGTAGCGTCTTTGGAATTGGGAAGTCCACGATAGCCCGAACCTTCTTCGGATTAGTTTGAATACCCTTTTCCGAAATGACAAACCCCAAAAACTCGACTTCCTCCTTCAAAAACTCACATTTATCTAGTTGGATTTTCATTATCGCTTTTTCAAGCGTATTCAGTACGATTTCCAAATTTCGGAAATGTTCTTCCTTAGATTTTCCCATAACTATGATGTCTTCTATGTAAATCCAACAACGTCTCCCAATATGATCCCTAAGGATGTCATCTAACGCACGCTGGAAGGTCAGAGGGGAGTTCTTGTAACCCGTGGGGCATCTCGTGAATTCATATTTTGCATTATCTATCTGAAAAGCAGCCTTGTGTATATCGCCTTCTCTTAATGGAAATTTGTAAAATCCACTCTTCAAATCGATGACGCTAAAGAACTTGCTTTTGCCGAAGCTGGCCAGTATATAATTAATTGCAGGAATTTGGTATGTATCCGGTATCACCACCTCATTTAGTTTCCGGAAATCTACAAAAAGGCGGTATTTTTTTCCCCAGACGCGTCGACCTTCTTTGGGACGACCCACACGGGTGGATTATATGGTGATCGAGATGGTTGTATAATTCCATCGCTCAATAGCTGCTTCATTTCCTTTTACACCGCATCCTTTAAGCACATGGGGTAAGGATACGATTTTGAATAAACTAGGGTATCGGTTGCAGTTCAAATTTCTCCCTGGATTCCAGTTGTATGTTATATGTTAGCTTCTGATTGGACTCTAACAATACTTTAGGACACTTACCGAATATGTCCATCAATCTTCCTCTTTGCTTTTCCGTCATATGTGATGTTATGATGTTAATAGCATGGACGGACTCAGATATTTGTTGCTTCAGAGGAATACGAACGTCAAGACCTATTATCATGAACCCTTTGCCAGTATGAATTATCGCGCCAAGTTCCCTGAGGCTGTCGTTACCGACAATGCCATCGAAGGAGCTTAGGTCTTTTAGCAAGAATAATTTCAGAGGTTTTCCGTTATTGAACAGGTCGATGAACGAATGGTGGGTAATCTGAGTATTTCCATGAACTGAACTAATCGTAAAAGGTTTTCGTTTTGAACAGGATTTCTAATATACTTATGTTGTACATAGTTTTTGTTAGATCTTTTGTCGATCAACAGTCTAAACGTTTTTCCGCTCTTCGCCGTATGTTCTATGTAAGGCAGCGAAGAGCTCTCTAATCTAAATAATTTACATCTGCAAATTCAACCTCTTCTTCTAGTGGAACGTATGGCAGACATGTACCCTCATCCTGTTTTCCATCATACTCAGAAAAAGGCTCGCTGAAATTCGCATCGTATTCATTGATTTCCTGTTCGTATCCCCCATCGAACTTTCCGCTGTGGGCACCTGGTCTCCTTCGGTGTAAAGGCTCCTTTGCGCCTTGTAACCCCGTTGTTTCTGTGGTGGAGGAGGACGTTCACCAGGTTCATTTCTCATTCGAAATTGATTCTGATAGCTAACGACTCGTGATCTCATTGATTGATCCACGTCCATAGGCTCTGGAGGAGGCTGAGATTCAAGTGGCAGAAAGGCTCTAGATGGTGGAGTTGGATGCATCTGGTGCATTTGATTTCCAAATTGCTGTTGATGGTGTGGTCTGAAATCTGCATAAAGTGGTCATCGCGGATATACCCTAGCATTTGGATTAAAATACCTACGAGGAGCAGGAACAGGGGGATGCTGCGTTTTATTTCTTGGTGGAACCTGTGGAGGAATATTTGGATCAAATTTTTTTTTTTGCGATATCTCATGTTCTCCATCTTCAAGCATAGATGAAGAGCCTGCGGTAAAGTAGCTAGCTCTTTCATACTTAATTGATCGGATAAGTCACCGCGTAGTCCCCTAATAAAGGTATCGAGAGCCCTATCACGATAGCTGCAAGTAAGGACATCTCTAGCTTCCGACCCCATTCCCATACTGGAAACTCTATTTAGAATTAAGGAGAACCAAATGGTAAAATTCTTAAACTGCATTATTCCCTTGCACCAGCGCATTCATCTGGTACTCCAATGTGCTAATATCCCGTTTATCGGCATAATGGAGGGTCAGGCAGCGGGAAATTCTTACCCAATTTAATGGGGTGTTGTAGGACTCAAGCACCATATCTGCTTGTCCTACAATTTTATTTCTAATTACTTTCAGAATTCCGTAATATCTTGGGGCTCCACGCAAATTTTCATAAATTTTCAGAACCCTTTCGACGCTCTTCCTCCAGGAGCTGAATTCTCCAGGCTGCCCTGAGAACTCTCGAAGGCTTGTCACTATATCAGGAATCTTGCTCATTTCTTCAAGATTTCCCCTATTCTCTCCTCTATTCCCTGATCCATTTTCAAAGTAGGATCCAGATCAGGATATAGCAAGCCGTGTAGGATTCTAGGGCACTCTTGTGCAATTACTCCTTCTATTACAGCCTCCAAATGCCCCGGCACGTTCAGGTTAGGTGCCGCTGCTTTTTGAGGAGCCGCTGCAGGAGGAGCACCCCTCGGAATATTCTATTCCTGGGGATTGTTTCCGAACTCTAGTATTGCTGATCAAATAAGGTTCTCCTGTCGCGCCATTATCAATCGACACTACACTTACAATACCGCAATACGAGTTTCGTTTTTCAGGAAGGCCTATCAAAAATTTTCTAAGTCTATCAATCAACACTGCACACTTACTTTAACACCAGAATATAAGTTTGATTTGAACACCGCAATATACGTTTCAATTTTTCACGAAGTGTTTATCAAAAGAAAGAAAATTGTAAATCTATTTGAAAATTTTCCTGAAAATAATATGCATTGAAATACAAGAATATGATGATATAGTGAAATTTATATGAATAAGGCTCAGCTTTCTAATTCAAAACTAGCTAAATTAATATTCTAAAACTTACAATAACACTACTGAAGTGTGCATAATAAGGGAGGCGGCTGCAATCCTTAATTGCTCCTTTTTGCGCGTTGGCTACTTGGGGGCCTCGTTTCCTCCCTGTTGTCTGGAACCCTACACACACCACGGCACTTTCCAATCTCGCTCGCGAATTTCTTTCCGCTACAAATCACTTTCGTATCTCGCGTTTACTGATTCACTGATTTTCGCGTGAATACTTTTGTAGATCTGTTCACTGCAGATTGCGTTTATTTCGGGCGTATGTTTTACTTTTGTGCGTAGGGTTATGTTCGGGCCCCACGTTGGGCGCCAATTAATTAAGTCTTCACGATTTTTTCATAAAAAAATATAAATTTTATTTTTCGGCCGTTGATTACAGAGGTTCAAGTAAAACTAAAAACTAGATTCAAAATTTTAACTTATGCTAGAAACTGCCACTGGTACGTAGACATAGAATCTGCACATTCCTGATCATCGAATATGAGACAGGTGTCTAGACGTGGTGTCATCATGATTTCTTGTCTCATGGTATTTGTTGACTGGCATATGGCTGGATCGCGTTACATTCTTAAACTCGTAGATTGTTACCTTCACTTATATCATGAAAATGAAAATGAATCTTAATCTAACTTCAATACTTGGCTTATTTCAATAATGTTTGATAAATGTAGAATCTGTTTTGCAGTGGTAAAGAATTTGGGCCTTTACGATAGGTTGCGACGGTAATTATGGGAAGGAGTTTCATACTAGTAGCTCAAATATACCCTACAATTAGTAAAGAGTAAAGTGGTAGCTCGTGAGCGCGAAGAAGGAAGCAGAACCTTAATATTAATTGTGACTAAACTTCAGCTTATGTATACAACCAAAATTTTTTAAAAGATTGCACAAGCTTTGAATGGAAGGAAATTATATTTCCTGTCCAAGAAATTTGATGGCTTTAGTTTCTATATTTCCTAAGAAAAACTGCTGTGACGCACTGACGGGCGGACGGGCAGGAATTGATATTAAGAAGGGGATGACAAACGAAATTTTTTGACAAAACCCTAAAAAGGAAGTTAAACGATGTCACGGGCAAAGCAAAAGGCAAAAAAAGTACTAGCTATCTCCCGTGACCATTATAGCTACCACACCCGGATACTCCATCTTCACATAAAATTCTCTTGTTCGTGTATTAGCTATGTTGGCTTAGTAAGCCCAGCTAATGAAATTTTGCCTAATGAGCGGTAGATGATGTAGTAATTGAGCAGACAAACAAGCAAACTGCTCGAAAACCTTCCTATCCCTTACTCAAAGTTTTGTGGCAGATTTTGAAAAAATATGTAATCATTTCCGTTCGTAATTGTAATTTGAAAATAGTTTATTTCTTATTAGCATTATTAAATGTAATTTTATATCAATTCTCCTTTATATTAAATTAAAATGTTTTCCTCTAATAATATTCGTTATAAGATTTAACTTTTATTACTATTTCAAATCCTCTGCATTTTTCTTTACTTCGGTCAAATTTAGCTTTTAGACACTTTCAAATCTGCCACATAAAATTTACAGTGTAGGAACGCTAAGCTAGTACACCTCAACGGTGTACTAGATTAGCGAGCGGAATGGAATTCAGCGGATGGAATTACATTTACGTCAATTGGACGTATCCGATCGTGGTGTGCCTCATAGTGTACAGATTGGACGCATTCCCCAATTGTGTGACCAAATAAACAGCAAAAACAAACGGTCAAAATAATCGAATAGTCGGTAATAGTGTTGGACGTTGTGGCCTTTTAATAAGGGCAAAAATGCTTCCAAGAAGAAAATCGTTGCAAAGATAGGATCGAAGTCAGGTAAGTTAGTGCAAAGAAAAGCTTCGATCTTAATTTTAAGAAAAGTAACTGTATACGTGATTGTTTGCTTGTAGGGTGGAATGTTGCATCGATTGGACCCGAGTCGATTTGTCGAGGTTTGGGACGCGTTTTCTGACCAAGAAAAGTAGCGGGGTGCACTGATAGAAATAGTGGTGTTTCATTGACACCGGAAGGAGATCGATAGGAGCCGTTTGCTGCCGATAGAAGGAGTTCTCCAGTAGCCACAGTAGTGGGTATAGCGCCAAAGGACAGTCCCGTTGAAGTTAGCCGAGACATAGAACTGTCAACATACTCGTAAACACCAGCAAGTGCGGCAGCGTTATCGACAGGCACAGGTTTTACCAATGCAACAGCTATCTCTGCTACAGGTAACCTTGCGTCCACGTGATTGTCACTGTCAAATATCAGTGATAATCACGTGCCAATCCCACATCAAAGTCTTGAACAGTAGTGGTGATTATTGGAAGGTATTTAAACAAAGAAACACAAACCCTCAAAACTCTACTTTCAAATGAACTTCAAATGTACCTTTCGGTCTTCCGAACATTTATGAGGAACTCTTTACTGAACTCTGCCACAATCAGGCATCGCCGTGGGTTGTAACGTCTCCCCTAGCAAACAACTTGGCTTTTGCATTTCAAATTGAAATTCGTCACGCATAACTTAAATTCAAAGTCAAGAGCGCTTTATTTAATACTAATTGTTATAAATTTTAAAAGAATAAAAGCAAATTCCAAACAATAACACTAAAAAACTTAATGGCCCGAATGGCTCTCTAAATTTATACGTTATCATTAATCACATTAAAGAAAAAAATATAGCGAATTCAAATCAATGGAAGACTCTTACATATTATTTCATTCAATTGGAAAAAGGAGAAAAAAAACCAACCAACACTATCCTATAATTATTTCTAACCTTAACCCAACAGTGAACTTTGATGATACACCTAATATGTTTTAACTTAATTCTAATAAAATCTAATCAAAAACTTTATCTTATACTTAAAAATTCTATAACAATGTTTCTAACCTAAGCGTTTCACCTTATCTCTAACCTTATATAATAAACATAACATATTTCTAACCTATACCTTATTTTTAACACAAATAAACAACAACACTAAATGTAGCAATAATGAGCTGAAACTCAAAAACTAAATAACGAAAAACACAAAAACTGGAAATAAACACAAATAATTTAGACATTGTCATTCAGCCACCAATACCTGGACTGCGCCGTCTCAATTCGATCAGCTTCAACGAATCTAGCAAATGCGTATCTCCAGTGGAATTGTTGGTCTCGTGCACTCAAACTCGGAGGATATTTTATCTTCTTATCAGTGGCCCGTCGATATATGTGATATATGACTGGGACGCCATCAGAATCAAAAACATATCGATTCATGTCCAAATACACGGATGCTTCTGGAGAGATGAAGCCAGTAGCGAGGCAAGTCGCAATAAACCCGTCTGTAGGGTGGAACGGCTGTGAAATCCAAGGGTTTTCACTCACAGTCACAGATCTTGCGATATGATTCCGAAGAAGTTTCAATATGAAGGTATCGACCCTCGTCACTTCAGCAGTTTGATAAATTCTTCTATTCGATACATAATGTTTCCAATCCATTCCGGGCTTTCTGTACAAACCAGTACATGCACGAAGACATTTCCTTTCGAAAACCCTTAATTTTCCCATACTACTAGCACTCTGGTTGTACCAGATCTGACATCCATATGTCATAACTGGTCTAACCAAGGTCTTGTAACAGCTTGTTTTGACCTTTTAATAAATGTATTTGGAATGAAAGAGTTATCGTAGGGCGATGACTACTTTTTGTGCCTTACTGAGCATGATTTTCACATGTTCAGTATAGTACAGATACTGATCGAGATAAACACCAAGGTATCGAAAACATGATTTATGTGGAACTCGTTCTGAACTACCCTCGCCAGCCATGATGTGGAAATCTTTCCAATTACGTTTCAGGTCTTAACTGACCCCCTGCAGCGTTGTCCGAAACAAGATTGTTTCACACTTCTGCGCATTGATTTTCATTCGGAAATTGTCAGTGTACAGCTGCACATCACGGAACATTTTTTGGAGATTGCTCTGAGCTATTGTAATTTTTTGGTCTGCCGTATAGATGATCAGATCATCAGCATAGGCTACCAATGATCACGTTGGCGAGACGTTAAAATCAAAGCCGTTCAATAGCTTACCAATGAAGATTGAGAAGAGCAGAGGCGCAGTAATTGTTCCCTGCTGTCGACCATTCAAGACCTTGAACTCACACATTGTTGTCAGATTTCATCATTTACAACAAATGATTTCCCATATAACATATTGCACATCATGGCGACAAAGTGTCTGGGGAAGTTGTCCTGAAGGACTAGTCCATCTAACCACACCGTATCGAAGGCTTTCTCCGTATCAATGAGACATGCTCCAACACATTCTCTATCATTTAGTTTCCAACAGATGTTTGATGTTACTTTCACTATCGCATGTATGGTCGAATGCTTGGCACGAAAACCAAATTGGCAATTCGGCATCAACTCATATTTCTCAATGTGGGCGTTTAATGCTCTGTTGAGTATCACTTCAAACACCTTGCTGATGGGCGATAGCTTTTAGGGCATGTAGATTCTTTCCTTCCTTCAGGATTGGAAATACCTTAGCCTTTTTCCACTCATTTGGGAAATATGAATTGTTCAACATGTTGTTGAACAATATGCAATAATTCCTAATAGCAACCTCAGGCAAATGTCAGAGAACTATATTTGGAATACCCTCAGTACCACATGATTTCTTGTTATTTATCCTGCGAAATATGAAACACAAGTCTTCATAATCAATAAGATTCAAGCTCGGTATGAGGTCAGATGTTAATGTTTCATTGAAATGAATAATTGATTGGCCGTTCAGGCTTGCTTTGATGTCGGAAGCGTTTGCTTCAACGACCTCTGAAAATATTTCGTTCCCTCTCTCAGTGTTCGGTAGACGAATCAATTCAAAATGTGTTCCAATCAGGGCAAGTTTATCCATCCCGTCTCAAATAATCTTGTTTCCATTTTTATCCGGAGTCGTAGTATCAATTTCGATACCGGCCCTATCGAGAAGATTTTTCTCATCACTAGTGACTTCAATATTCGATACCTTCACTCGAGACTTCTTGCGGAATACGCTATTCACTTTCGCAAACACACCGTCTGGGTTCTGTATGCTAATACCCGTCAATTTTTCCGCCCATTGATTGCTGGCCTCACTCCTGAAGTATGACCGGATTGAGATTTGGACATTCTTCAGGTGTAATTTCAACAAAGCCAACGAGAGATGGTTGTAGTTCAAAAATCGTCGATAAATATTGTTGACGCGAGTGAAAAGAATGTTTTTCAATCTTTTCAACCTTACGATGGTTGATGTTTCATAGCCTTCCATATTGTTTCAATGTTTAATCTTGGGAACTACTTTCTCAATCGTTTCCAACGTCAGCTTCTCTAACTTCGACAAATAGACATCTATTTCATCGTTAGTTAGACTCCTGTCATTAGGAACCAAGAGTTGCTACCATCAGAAGGGGGACATTGCTTCTGGTACTTCCGATTAAACTTCCTTTCAAACTTTCTCCAGTCTGTTTTTTTGAAATTCAACCGATGATTTTCATGTTGAACTGGAATGAGGAAGGATTCATCCCAGTGATGATTGATTTCCATTACGATTGCGTCATGGTCGCTATCATGAGGAAGCACCTGCAGTTTCCGTTGAGGACTATTTAAGCTGAATTCAAGTCTTGCGTCAGCAATGCAGAGGTTCAAATATGAATTCATCCTAGGGTATGTTGGGAACTCCGACCCATATAGATTGCACCTGTATTCAATTTAGATCTCTGTTAGCCACGATTTCAGGAATACACCTCTTGGATTATTGGTGGCGTTTAGCCATGATGTATGCTTGGCGTTCAGGTCACCAGCAAGAATATAATAATATATAATTTTTCTTTATTAGAATGTATGCGGTCCAGAGGCCTTATAATATGGTAGGTGTTCGGACAAAGTCATTTCACCATCGTTTGAACATTAGTTAAAACTATGTATATTCTCGTATTTCTATGTGATTACTACAATTAGCTAGAGGAAAATTTAGGCAAAAACCTCTACTGAACTTATACTAGCTTAACATAACTTAACTTTCTACTTATAACTAACTAAAATCTATGAGGCTAGGTTACGGCCAAAAGATAGGTGGTAGCAACTGCTGATTTTCAATTCGCCAGGGCATGTATTAGCGGATTGGGCGAGTCTTTTGCTTTCGCGATTCATGTGTCACGGCACGATGCAGCGAGCTTACGAATTGGACTAACGCCAGCAAGGCTGTGTAGCTTTTCAGAAGAGAAGTAAAACGGTTTATTGAGTACCATTTTCAGGTATCTATTTTGGGTGATCTGAAGCTTTGTTACTAGATATTTAGCACATTGGATCCAGGTAGGTGAGCCATATAGGATGATCGGTTGGATTGCCGTTTTGACGATGAGGACTTTATTTCTGGTGTTGAGACGTGAATGACGATTAAGATGGGGTAAAGCGAAAGCACGGCCTTAAACGCTTTGAAGCTAATATGCTCAATATGTTTTCTGAAGGTTTGTTTTGTATCGAATACAACCCAAAGATATTTAAGATCCTCGCTCCAAGGAATAGTTTGCCCTAAAAAATTTATTGGTCGCTTGGGTAGGTGAGCAGGCTTACGCTTCATGGTGAAGTATATTGACTTCGTTTTTGCAACATTTTTTTCAATTTTCCATCTATGGTAGTATTGATAAGTAAGTTCGAACGCCGTTTCAAGGCTGGAAATAATGAAAGTTGGATCTTCACCTATACTGTATATGCAAATGTCGTCTGCGAAAGCTGCAACTTGGCAGTTTGGTAAAGAAAGGAAGTCAGACGTATAGATGTTATATAGAGATGGGCTTGGGCAGTAGCCTTGCGGAACACCGGCAGATATACTTTTTACTGGGGAAATGCTTCTCCTACTTTGACCTGGAACTTCCTATCAGTTAAAAGTGATTGTAAAAGGTTCAACAAGTATGGGGATGTATTATATTTCTGAAGTTTGTAGACCAGAGCATCATGCCAGACTGTATCTATGTCCAGTGTCACCAAACCTACAGACAATTTATTGTACATCGCTGCTTTGACGTCCTTCGTAACACGGAGGAGCTGATGCTCAATCGAATGTCTGTTTCTGAAGCCGAATCGGAAATCAGGTAAGATATTATTGTTAGCCATTGAATTATTTAATCTTTTCAGGACTATTCTTTCAAAGAGCTTACCTAATCCTGGTAGTAAGCTAATGGGCCAGTAGTTGTCAGGGGAGTGCGGATCTCTTCCAGGTTTCGGGATAGGTATGATTAGAGCTTGTTTCCAGATGGATGGAAAGAAGGAAAGCCTAAGGCATGCGTTGGATCGGTGGCATAAGAATACTTTTCCTTTTTTGGGAAATTTTTAAGTACTGTATTCGGTAGGCCATCGATACCTGGTGCTTAACCGTTTTTAACTTTTTTAAGTAAACTTATTAACTCCCTGGTTTTTATTAATGCACCAGGAGGTAAAGATATTTGTTTAGGTTGATGTTCCAAAGCTCTGGGCACCATTATTTCTGCTAAATTGTTGCAGAAATTATTGGAGATATTATGGGACTGCTTAAATTTATCTGCAAGTATATCTGCTTTTCCTTGATTAGAGTAAATATGCTCTTCGTTGTTATTTGTAATCGAATATGGTAACGCATGATACTTTCGCTTAAAAATTCTATTTAAAAACCAGACTTTCCGCGAGTTGTGGCCTAGATTTGATAGCATGTTGTTCCATCGGAGATTCCGGAGCTCCTTAATTTTATTCTTAATTGCTAGAGTGAGGATACTAGCTCCAATTTTGAGAGACCTAATGCGGGTTTTTTGCCATTCACGCCGCAAAGAATTACGCTGCCTTATTAGCTTGTAGGTTTCTTCATCAAATTCTCTTATATTATAGGAAGCTTTTGATCGTTTTGGAACGCAAGACTTGTAATGTGACGCCTACGCCCGGGAATCGAAGTGATTCCGATCCCGAACCCTTGCACTCGGCCAGATGGTTATGACCTCGAAATGCAAGCGGACTTCATCTTTCGTGCGGATATCGTTGCGCAGAAAATATTTTTGTTTCTCTCCAAATATTTAGATCTGTGGATTTAAATATTTGAAACATAATATTAATCAAAAACCCCGACACATTTCGAGGCATATCCATCTGGGAATGCCCCCTCCACTGTGGCCATCGAAACACTATGCCACTGGCGACAAATGGAAATGCACATTGCCGCCATGTGGCGTTCCATTGCGCACATCTGTTTTGTCGGAGGTTGTCACATTGACAGTCCGACGCAACGAGGGAGTTGGGTTGTTCCGTTGTGCGCTACGGGAGATGGTCGCCTGGGTTCGAAGAAGAAGACCATCATTACGAGCCAAGGAAATTGTACGACGTGTTGAAGCAGCAATAGCTGGAGCGGAACCTCTACTTACTCCACCTCGTTCATCGTCAACCGAATCACCAGATAGATCATCATCACCTGAAAGTGATACCATGTTAATGGCCGATCGTGAGGACGTATCGCCTGTTATACGTATGAATTCAGTTGCACAATTCGCCAAGGCGTCGTAGAGATTATTTGAAAAACAAATAACTGAAAAGCCCTCTAGCAAATTCTCGCGGAGAACTTGCACCGATGGAACAAGTAAAGTGGCATTTCGTGTTAATCGGTTCGATTGCTGCGGAGGAACGGCGTCAGAAATGCTAAGATATATAACGGCAAACACCACTCGTGAAGTTTGTGCATCAAAATATCGACCGTGCTTTGTTCACAGCCACCTTCGGCCAGACACGAGCAAACTAAGACCTGGTATGTGATTAATTTAGTTATTACTACCATATTACAATACAATAGCACGTAATCTTTTGAAGAAGAAAGTATAAAATTTTCAAATGAAAAACTAAAACTACTAAAACTAAAAATGGCGAAAATAACATATTTACTTATTATATAATATACATGGATATATTTAATGTTTCACGTACGCTCCAAGAAACAATAATTTTTAAATAGATCGAAATGAAAGAAACAAATATAAACTACTAGATAGTAAAACGATGGAACGATATATTATGGAAAATGATAAAAGATACTTGGAAATAGCCATTAATAAATTTAAAATGAATAACACTATGAAGAAATAAAACATAAAGGAGAAAAAAACGTTAGGATGTTCAATGATCGATTCAGATATAAATTGACACTAATTTTCGTTGGCTGTCTAGAGTTTATAAATTTTTAGGCACAAGAACTTAGCCAAGTGCATTGTTGACATCCCAGTTTGGCAGATAATTTTATCAAGTTTAATTTTTTAGACAGAAAATATGTCTATCTTGGCCGAGAGAGACAATAAAAGGCTTTTACTTTTTGTTTACAAATATTGAGTTGAGAGTGTATTTGAAAAGAGCACTATAAGCCATTTTTTAACAGGCTACTAAATATGTATGTGCTGAAAGATTAAATGTGTAATCGAAAAATGCTGTGTAGATAATATATAGAATGATAGAGGCACATAAACACAGTTTGATGGTTACAATTACCCCGTAGGTAATTGTGACGAATGCTTTTGGCTAAGTGAGTTTATATGAAATGAGAAAAAGTTGTGTATAGATAAGTACATAATCTGCTCGCTCGTTTTCGATTGTTTGAAACATAGAGTTTAAGTTAGCGTTGATATAGATTTAACTATAACTTCATATTGCATTATTCATAAAAAATTATAAATTTGAAGACCAACATGTGTTCAAACTTTTTGAGGACATTTACGGATTTTGCAAGACTGATGGTGTAAGCGCGGGTATACCTTTGTTGTTTCGTTATTTTATTTAGAGTAGTCTTCGTCGGGTTGATTTAGAGTAGTATACTTTTCGGTACCGCGTCGAAACTTCGGGAACGTGAAATAAAAATTAGATTTTGAATTCTTGACTGGTTATAAGAAGAAATACGGAGTAACGTAAAGTAGGTTTCTTCTCCGTATGGTTTGTTTTGATAACGCGTTTTGGAAAACGGGCATGTTCAGGTGGCTGAAATATTGTAATTGAGCGTAACTCATTCGGAGACCCGCGACCGAAATCCTCTCCGAACTAGCTGGCCGACAAGCAGCCACCGCGTGAATGGGTTACGGTGCACGGATTGGTTGACCTGTTGGTACCATCCGTTGGCACGACTCAGACTTAACGTCTAGAACCGATGAGAGGTCGGTTCAGCGTTTGGACTAAAAAAGTTGAAAATCATTACAAATGGCGCCCAACGTGGGGCCTAAAACATCCTAAGGGGGAAAGAAATTCGCGTCTTCTGACGAGTTGTTCCTTTACGGAGGATGTAAGGTACTCTGGTACTCGAGTCCCACTATCAGGAGCAGTGGAGTTGTGTGATACACTCTAGCAGTCGCTTCACGTGAGTTGTAGCTTCCGCTCTCCTTTGTTTGATTTTGTTTTCGCGACAGAATCCTTCCGATGTGTTGTCCTAGGCTAAACCCTGTAAGGACCTTCTATTTTCTTGATGGAACAGCCAGCCTGATGGGTTTACCTATCAGCATGGACTCTCAAGAAAATAGAAGGCTACCTTGCCTTTATGTCGCGGAAGGATTCTAATTATTTCGTATGCGTGATAGACGAGTGGTATCGGTTCAACATTCGGTGGCGTACGCTGGAGTTGCGAAGCCCGGAATGCTTCCACGCGTCGGGAGTTTTGACCGCATACTAAGCTGTTACGGTAGCTATACCACTTGTCTCGTCGAGTCATTTAACGTAGATTAGAGACGTTTTGTTATGTATGTGGGTTATGGGGTAAATTTCGTAAATCGACCAAAAGCACCCTTTCTTCGGCAGATTACCACGCACTCTCCTTTCCCGTTGAAGGAGTCGACCACTGAAAAGGAAAGTATACTTTAAATACATTTTTTTTTCTCCCACTTATCATATAGCTCGCCACTATCGGCCACGAATTTATTTTTAGGTTTTTATATATATATATATATATATTAGGGTTAACCTTTTCTTTTTTTTAGTAAGAAAAAACTTACTTCTACCACCCAGCAAAACAAAAAAATCAAAGATGGCAACGAAGCGGACCCCAGACAAGCGTTGGACCAGATCGAAAACGGTCCAACCAGCTAACTGCGGGATCTGCTTCGTGGACGTAGTGGAGGGGGTACACAGCGTGTGGACATCTATTCCATCGTGCCTGTGTCCAACAGCTCCTCCTCACGTCAGAGCTTTGCCCCCTATGTCGGCGACCCATCGATCGGTCTGCCGTAGACGTCCCCCTCGGAACGCCCCTACCAACGCGTGGAGCAGTGGCGAAAGGAGTTCCAGAGGCCGAACCGTCCCAACCACTTTTAGACCTGCAAGGAGCCGTTGGCGGTGAAGTTTCGGCCGCAAGTGTCGTGTCCGAGGTGACCCCCATGCCTTCCGCCCACTCCATTGACACCCTCGTGGCGTTGATGCGAGATATGTCGGAGAGGATTGGCAATCTGGAGGGAAAGCTCCAGAATCTCCCTATGAGCCAACCACCCAGCCGCGTGAGAACTCCGCTTGGCTGGGAGCCCAATCCCAGTGTGGCAATGCCCCACTCTCGACCACCCGAGCAATGGGCCCCACCTCCAAGGAACTCGGGAATGGATCCCAGAGCTCCCGAATATAGACCACGACACAGCACCGCACCTCCGTTGGTACCCCTAGCCCCCGAGGCAGTTCAGTACAACAGGTCAATCGAGGATGTGATTCCCCCCGGGAACGCATTGACACCTTTTCGAGACCCGACGCCTCGTATCATGGAGAGTTGGCGCCTGAACTTTACAGGGTTCAACGATATGATATCGGCGGACCGGTTCCTTTTCCGGATTCAGGCGTTAGTATCCAGCACCCTGGGAGGTGATTCCTCGGGCTTCCTCCGGCATGCACATCTTTTGTTCAGCGGTGACGCTGCCGACTGGTACTGGAGCTTTAAAGAATCAACGCCACGTCCCACTTGGCACTCTTTTAGTGCAGCCTTCCGCAATCGATTTGAAGATGGCTTCACTGAGAGAGAGCTAAGGGAACAAATAAAGAAACGGAAACAAGGCGCTCACGAACCGCTCGACCAGTACTACACAAGTATAGTGAGAATGAGCACTCGCTTGCGAACTACCATGCCCGAGGACGAACTGGTAGAAATTATCCGAGAGAATATGCGCTGGGATCTTCAGAACAGCCTTCTGCATTTTTCCATCAACACCATACAGGGATTGCGCCTCCATGCCCGTAGGCAAGAACACTTGGATGAGCGGCGAGGTACCTTCCGTCCACAACCTCGCATAACGGGACCAAATCCCCGAAATCATCACACCGCGGAGTTGATGGCAGCGGACCATGTGCTTGCTGATCCAGTACCAGTACCGAGGAGCGGAGCACCACAGGAGCTTGAGGAACCAGCATTGATTGATCGACCCTCCCTAGAAGCAATCACTAGCCCGACGGTCTGTTGGAACTGCCGACAACCGGGGCATCGGTTCTATGCATGTCCAGCGGAGCCGACGCTTTTCTGCTACCGCTGCGGGAAGGCCGACACATACGCACCTGACTGTGCAAATTGCAAAGTGCGAAAAAACTTGCCACCGAGTGCCGCGACCACCCGTCGGCACTCCTAAACCCCGGACGAACCAATCCTGACCCCATCACTAGCTATGACCCAGCTCCCGACATGACTCCAATTCTGCTGACTCGCACCGCTAAACACAGTTCTCCCGAAGTTCCACAACCGACGCCATCCTTCGCCGAGGCCAACGCGCAGGGAAATGATAGCGAGGCGAAAGTTCCTTGGCATGTAAAACCTTTTCATGTCAGGCTGCGGAATTATTTGGCTACTCGACAGCGCATCTTCCATGAGGAGTTGGCTACAACTGTCCCACCGCGAAGAAAGCGAGCCACGCGTCGGATGCGGAGCTTCTGGAGAAAAGTCAGGCAGTCGAGGAAGGTGCTGAAGGACATACAATTAGACGAATTATTGAGGGATGACGTTCGGCCATATGCGTCAGTACACCTCCTGCAGAAACGAGTGTCAGGCTTAGTCGATACGGGAGCCAGTGTGAATTGCATATCTGCCAATTTCGCAGGGGAGGTACTGGCAATGCACGCGGACCAAATCCGTCATTTCACCTCCTGGTTAAGCACGGCGGACAGAACTCGTCACTCTGTCGTGGGAAAAATTATGACGGATGTCACCTTTAAAGGAGTAACTAAACCTCTGGAATTTTTCATCATACCGCAGTTAACCCAGAATCTTTATCTAGGAGTGGATTTCGTTCGAAAATTTAACTTGGCCCCGGCACTATTTTCCGGTACGACCCTGGAGTCCGTCACCACCGTTCCTGACCAATCTCAACCCTCTCACTTATTACGACATACCCTGGATGTAAATCAGCAACTGCGTCTTGACTCGGCTATATCGGCTTTTCCATCGCACGAGAAGGAAGGTCTCGGGCGGACTGCACTGGTGTTCCACACTATAGATGTGGGGGATGCTAAACCCATAAAACAGAGACATTTTGCCATATCTCCGGCGAAGGAAAAGTCGTTATATGCCGAAGTGGATCGAATGCTAGCATTAGGCGTAATCGAAGAATCACAGAGCGCGTGGGCTTCCCCAGTCACCTTAGTTGTCAAGCCGAACAAGGTCCGATTATGCTTGGATGCCAGATGCTTGAACGCCGTCACTGTCAAGGGCGCATACCCTCTACCGTTGATTGAAGGCATTTTGAGTCGGTTGCCTAAAGCCCACTTCATCACGAGCTTAGATCTCAAGGATGCCTTCTGGCAAATTCCTTTAGACCCCGGTTCAAAGGAGAAAACAGCCTTCACAGTCCCAGGTCGGCCCCTATATCAATTCGTGACCATGCCATTTGGATTGTGTAATGCCCCCCAAACAATGACGCGCCTTATGGATAAGGTAATACCACCTCATTTGCGGCACCAAGTTTTCGTTTACTTGGACGATCTGTTGCTTATAACCGAGACCTTTGACGAACATATCGACCTGCTTCAGGAGGTGGCTCTACACATCCGGAGGGCAAGATTAACCATCAACATACGGAAGAGTCAGTTCGTGATGACGGAGGTGAAGTATTTAGGTCACATCATTGGGCATGGCCATATCAAGACCGATCCGGACAAGACTCAAGCGATTGACGTTTTCCCATTACCCAAGACCACCAAGCAATTACGCCGATTCTTAGGCTTATGCGGATGGTACCAGCGTTTTGTACGTGACTATGCCACCATTACCACTCCTTTGACCGACATGCTGCGTAAGGGACGTAAATTCGTCTGGGAAGAGCCCAGCTTGCGAGCCTTTGAAGAGCTAAAGAAGATCTGACTACAGCCCCCGTACTGCACAGCCCGGACTTTGACAAACCGTTCTCAATCCATTGTGACGCGAGTCAACATGGGGTGGAAGCAGTCTTAGTCCAGGTTGCACCAGACGGCGAGGAGAGACCTATAGCCTTCATGTCTCACAAGTTGAACCCAGCCCAGCGAAATTACATGGTTTCCGAGCAGGAATATCTGGCTGCGGTGTTGGCAGTGAAACGCTTCCGAGCCTATGTGGAGGGACACACCTTTGAAATCGTTACGGACCACGCTTCTCTGAAATGGCTAATGAGCCAGACTGATCTCAACAGCAGATTGGCCAGGTGGGCACTGAAACTACAGGCATTTGACTTCACAATTCGCCACCGAAAGGGAAGCCAGCATGTAGTCCCCGACACCCTATCCAGAATGTTCGCCCCTGAAGGAGCCGAGTTGGTCCAGGAGGACGACAGTCCCCAATTAATCGATCTGGACCATCCTGCCTTCAAGTCAGCCAGCTACATCCAACTGATTCACACTATCCAGAACCAACTGTCCCAGCTTCCTGAACTGCGGTTGACGGATGGGTTTATTTATAAGCGGATGGGACACGCATCCGGAGACCCCATACAAGAAGAAGAACAGTGGAAGTTGTGGGTGCCCGAAGAATTAACCACTGATCTTATCAGACGGGCCCATGACCACCCATCAAGTGCGCACGGCGGTTACGGTCGTACACTTAGGCGGTTGAAAACCTGTTTCTTTTGGCCTAAGATGGCACAACAGATAAAAGCGTACGTAGCCTCCTGTGAGCTATGCAAGTGCACTAAAGCGCCTAACACCATTCTTCGGCCTCCCATGGGTAAGGTTGAGGTCCCCGAACGCGTGTTCCAGCGCTTGTACATTGATCTTATCGGTCCCTACCCTCGATCTGCTTCTGGTCACACGGGAGCTGTCGTGGTCCTGGACCAGCTCTCGAAATTCCCTATCATAGAACCACTACGTAACATGCACACTGGACCTATACTCAGCTTCTTGGAGAACCGAGTCTTTCACATGTTTGGAGTTCCGGAGAAACTTGTCTCCGACAATGGGGTCCAGTTCACATCCAGCAAGTTCCGAGACCTAATGTCCAAATACTGCATCATCCACCAACGAACCGCCGTCTATTCACCACAAGCCAACGCATCCGAACGACTGAACCGTACGCTCATACCGGCCATTCGCGCCTATGTCCACCCGAATCAGAAGGACTGGGATCGCAAATTGTCCGACATCACTAGTGCTCTGCGCTCGTCGTACCACGCCACTACCGGCATTTCGCCGTATTACGCATTGCTCGGCCAGTACATGATCTGTCACGGAAGCGCTTACCGGCTATTGCGGCAACTGAAATCGCTAGAGGACCCAATCGTGGTTCTGGAACCGCACGAAAAGCTCCAACTTCTGCGAGATCAAATGCGGGAGAAGATTGAAGAAAGTAGACGGATGGGAGAGGAGCGGTACAACTTGCGATCTCATCCTTCTGGTTTTAAGGCAGGCGACGAAATATATCGTCGAAACTTCCGGCAGAGCGATGCCACCCGACATTACAATGCCAAACTAGACAAGAAATTCGTGAAGTGTCGAGTCCTACAAGTAATAAGCCCCACCCGATACCTCATCGCGGACATGGCTGGTAAAACCCTGGGAATTTACCACGCAAAAGACCTTAGACGATGAAGTACAACTATTTCACACGCAAAACCTTGGCTTACCTAAATTTCTGCCTGTACGAAGACCTCCGAGTAACACCTGACTCCCTACTGTATAGCCACTATCGAGTTTTCACTGAAATTGTTGTAGCCTATTCCTCTAAACCGACCTTCGACCCGCCACGGCCCTAACCAAGACCTTTTAATTACTTCGATTTTGGGGGGGGGAATGTGTAATGTGACGCCTACGCCCGGGAATCGAAGTGATTCCGATCCCGAACCCTTGCACCCGGCCAGATGGTTATGACCTCGAAATGCAAGCAGACTTCATCTTTCGTGCGGATATCGTTGCGCAGAAAATATTTTTTTTTTCTCTCAAAATATTTAGATCTGTGGATTTAAATATTTGAAACATAATATTAATCAAAAACCCCGACACATTTCGAGGCATATCCATCTGGGAATGCCCCCTCCACTGTGGCCATCGAAACACTATGCCACTGGCGACAAATGGAAATGCACATTGCCGCCATGTGGCGTTCCATTGCGCACATCTGTTTTGTCGGAGGTTGTCACATTGACAGTCCGACGCAACGAGGGAGTTGGGTTGTTCCGTTGTGCGCTACGGGAGATGGTCGCCTGGGTTCGAAGAAGAAGACCATCATTACGAGCCAAGGAAATTGTACGACGTGTTGAAGCAGCAATAGCTGGAGCGGAACCTCTACTTACTCCACCTCGTTCATCGTCAACCGAATCACCAGATAGATCATCATCACCTGAAAGTGATACCATGTTAATGGCCGATCGTGAGGACGTATCGCCTGTTATACGTATGAATTCAGTTGCACAATTCGCCAAGGCGTCGTAGAGATTATTTGAAAAACAAATAACTGAAAAGCCCTCTAGCAAATTCTCGCGGAGAACTTGCACCGATGGAACAAGTAAAGTGGCATTTCGTGTTAATCGGTTCGATTGCTGCGGAGGAACGGCGTCAGAAATGCTAAGATATATAACGGCAAACACCACTCGTGAAGTTTGTGCATCAAAATATCGACCGTGCTTTGTTCACAGCCACCTTCGGCCAGACACGAGCAAACTAAGACCTGGTATGTGATTAATTTAGTTATTACTACCATATTACAATACAATAGCACGTAATCTTTTGAAGAAGAAAGTATAAAATTTTCAAATGAAAAACTAAAACTACTAAAACTAAAAATGGCGAAAATAACATATTTACTTATTATATAATATACATGGATATATTTAATGTTTCACGTACGCTCCAAGAAACAATAATTTTTAAATAGATCGAAATGAAAGAAACAAATATAAACTACTAGATAGTAAAACGATGGAACGATATATTATGGAAAATGATAAAAGATACTTGGAAATAGCCATTAATAAATTTAAAATGAATAACACTATGAAGAAATAAAACATAAAGGAGAAAAAAACGTTAGGATGTTCAATGATCGATTCAGATATAAATTGACACTAATTTTCGTTGGCTGTCTAGAGTTTATAAATTTTTAGGCACAAGAACTTAGCCAAGTGCATTGTTGACATCCCAGTTTGGCAGATAATTTTATCAAGTTTAATTTTTTAGACAGAAAATATGTCTATCTTGGCCGAGAGAGACAATAAAAGGCTTTTACTTTTTGTTTACAAATATTGAGTTGAGAGTGTATTTGAAAAGAGCACTATAAGCCATTTTTTAACAGGCTACTAAATATGTATGTGCTGAAAGATTAAATGTGTAATCGAAAAATGCTGTGTAGATAATATATAGAATGATAGAGGCACATAAACACAGTTTGATGGTTACAATTACCCCGTAGGTAATTGTGACGAATGCTTTTGGCTAAGTGAGTTTATATGAAATGAGAAAAAGTTGTGTATAGATAAGTACATAATCTGCTCGCTCGTTTTCGATTGTTTGAAACATAGAGTTTAAGTTAGCGTTGATATAGATTTAACTATAACTTCATATTGCATTATTCATAGATATTTGTGAACCTTATTTTGAAAGAAAAAAAAACGAGCGTAAATTTGAAGACCAACATGTGTTCAAACTTTTTGAGGACATTTACGGATTTTGCAAGACTGATGGTGTAAGCGCGGGTATTGCTAAACGAATAGGAAAAAGGGCTAGGTTATTTGCATTATTCAAATATAAAGAATATCATTTTCGGTGAATCCTAACAATGCATTGTCGGGCTAAAAATCATTTAAACTTTAGCAATTAAGGTAATTGTACCATAATTAATACGCACTTGGTTTTCCTCAATGAAAGTCCTAGAGAAACGTTTCACCCTTCTAAAATAGTATTTAAATTTCATTTCAAAATCAACATAAGTTTAAAATCGTTAGAATGGAAAAGCAAGAATTGCTGCTCCATTATCTGTGAGAATTTATCGCTAATGTATGTAATAATCAGGAAAAACCATCGTCATTCTTGTTTTGAGCACTTAAACCTTCTGTAAATGTTGGAGTCTTAATTAATTAACGATAACATCAAACAAACCACACATTTGTTTCTAGATAATTAGTTCTTATAGTTACGCTCAAATAGTTGCCAATGGCTACAATAAAATAATCAAAAGTACGTTCCACAAGAGAGCCTTGCTTTAGGTTGTAAGCAGTATTTTGATAATGTTGATGTATTAATATTTAGCATTTAGTTTGATATATTGTTACTGACAATGGTTGTTTTATTGATTTAGTATAGCTTTTTCGTGACCTTATTTCGAGGTTGATTGTCGCACAATGAATGACTAAATAAAAGAGTTGATATGAATTGCTAAATTTAACCACGACTTTCCTTTTCAGCGGTTCTTCTTTTTCAGTGGGAAGAGAGAGTGCAGGGTAGGTATGCCGTCGCGAGGGTAGGGTTTCGACAAATCCGCTGAGGTCGGTTTCGCGTCGCGCGCGGTACGCGGTACCTTTGTTGTTTCGTTATTTTATTTAGAGTAGTCTTCGTCGGGTTGATTTAGAGTAGTATACTTTTCGGTACCGCGTCGAAACTTCGGGAACGTGAAATAAAAATTAGATTTTGAATTCTTGACTGGTTATAAGAAGAAATACGGAGTAACGTAAAGTAGGTTTCTTCTCCGTATGGTTTGTTTTGATAACGCGTTTTGGAAAACGGGCATGTTCAGGTGGCTGAAATATTGTCATTGAGCGTAACCCATTCGGAGACCCGCGACCGAAATCCTCTCCAAACTAGCTGGCCGACAAGCAGCCACCGCGTGAATGGGTTACGGTGCACGGATTGGTTGACCTGTTGGTACCATCCGTTGGCACGACTCAGACTTAACGTCTGGAACCGATGAGAGGTCGGTTCCGCGTTTGGACTAAAAAAGTTGAAAATCATTACAGACTCGATAGCTTGCCAGATAGTGTTTGTGAATTCTTCAATTTGCTCCTTACATACTGAGGGAGTATTGAGCAATTCTATCGTTCTTGGTGCTAAAGTCACTCTTTCATTAATGAAACTCCGGAATCCAGACCATTTTGCTTTTTTGAAGCAGTAGTATGTTTTTGGTGCATTGTGATTACTTCTCGTCGTGCCTAAAGAAAAGAGTACAGGTAGATGTGGAGATGAGAGGGCTTTCAAGACCTCCTCCTTGAGCTTGAGAACAGTTCCACCAGTTGCATAGGCAGAGGCAACGAAGAAGTTATCCCCACCTGGCAGTGAGATTTTGATAACAGACAATTCAAGAGATTCAAAGCTTTTGAATTCGACTTTTTAAATTTTTGGAAACAATAGGGTCTTCGAACTTATATCCTGGTGCCACCTCCCCCATCGCCTATTACCCTATCGTTTCTTACGAATTCAAAATCCTTGAATGTCATGGAGTGCCATGAGCTGAGGTAGGTTTCGGGGAGAAGTATGATGTCAGGCTTTTACTTAACAATGAATTCAAGGAGATAATCACGCCGATGTAAAGTTACAATGGAGTTGACGTCGATCGAGCTGAGACGAATCCTATCCATGGGGATGTGACTGGATGACAAACTATTTTGGGGCATTTGAAATCCCTAAACAATGAAAAACAAGATTAATTTTCGTATCTTGCTTATCAATTCTTTCCAATAGAGAATTTAATTGCTGTAAAATTTTGAGAAGCAGCTCATTATTGCCGCTCACATTATTTACACTATTTACCGCATTTTCTGCTGGTCCTCTAGCGGCTTGTGCAAATGATACTCCGGGCTTGACGAAGTTCGGAGCTAAGACACTACGGTGTAATTGTGTTTGCTTTGGGACAGATTTTAATCTCGCATCCTGATATCGGGAGCATCCTCGATTTGATGCCGGGTGACCAAAAACACTGCAGTTAACACAATATAATTTCTCTTTTGGCTCCGTCTGAGCCAATTTGCACTCACCGGGAGCATGCACGTCCTTGGATTTCATAAATCGGCAATGCATAGCGCAGTTGGCAGCCAAATGCCCAAATCGTTGTCAGTGATAGCACTGGTTGATTTCTCGTTTCTGGAGGCGTTCCCACCTCACCACTCGGAAATTAAAATATCTGATTTGCTGAAGAGCGCTTGAACTGCTCTTCTTTGATATTTGTACTAAATAAAGTGATAAATTTTTTTTTCTACCGTCGACCCTCTTGTCACGAATATTTTAACTGAGATAAATTCGATTTATGGTGCTGTTTCCTTGAGAACCTGAAGAAGATCGACGGTATCTTCTCCGCAGTCCAAGCCCTTCAACAAGAACGTCGGTTTTTCTCACTTTTGGGGGTATAAGTGAAGTGCGGAGCCTCCCTAGAATTTAAAGCATTTTTCGCTGATTTGAAACCAACCAGTGATTTCGTTCTGATAGATAGCTTCTCGGAATTGATTCGTTTAATTTCAAAATTTGTTAATTAGTTTTCGGCTGCCAACAGCCGAACCATGTCCTTTCCGCTTTGACCGAAGACATTAATTCGCGGAACTTTCTCTGTATTCTTTACTTTTTGAGGAGGACCAGCAGAACTATGGGCTGGTTTCTTCTCCTTATTTTTATTTTCCTTATTTTTATTTTTTTAATAAATTATAAAATTATCATTATCTTTATTACCTCCATTATTTTCATCTACCTCAATATCCTGTTGGAGTCCGTAATTCTGGCTTTCGATGGTGCCTTCAGCACTTAATACTTTTTCTGTGATTATTGGATTAGCAGCTTTCTTCTGCTTTGCTTGCGTATCGATTTTTCGTGGCGGTCCACTATCTTGCACTTTTTTTGCTATCTCGAACATATCTTCGTACGTTCTGATTCTTGATTTTAATTCTTCGATTTCAGTTCAAAGTCGACTCACCTCCTGCCTATCCTCGACCACTTGTGTCTTACGGCCGCCATCTGCGGAGTCCTGGGTGCTCGTGTGTCTTCGCTTATTGACACTTGCCCCGGGGCCCCCCAACGGAGGGTAGCCGTCGGGCTCCTCCATACAGCAGTCCCGAGTTAAGTCTTTGGTTTGTTGCCTTTTCTTGATTTATTGATATCGTTGGTCGATGCCTTCGACGATAAATTCTTCCCCAATAAAATCAAAATATGCTTTTGACTGGCTCGTAAAAAATTATTTCAATTTTTTGAAACTGACTTTTGTGAAAAATTAATTAATTTTTAAAATTAATGACAGGACCGATTAAAAACACGTTTACACGCAACGAGTGCTAGACTCACGCATAACATATTGTTCAATGTAATATTTCGAGATGAGTTTATTGATCCCTTTCGGCTTTGTCTATCGATAAAACAGGTCTCCAACTGCACTCTCATGCAAACTGCATTCTACATCGAAAACACTGCGTCGATCTCTGAATTACTTTGTAAACAATTGGGTTTCCCGAGATGAAGCTGTGAAGCATACTACTAAGTTTGCGTGTGGTTTAATAACACGGTTTTTAAGATACCGAAAGAAGCATTGAGAGAAAAGATTTCTTAGCGGCTTGGTTAAGTAGAAAAGTGATGCAAAGGAACGTGTTCGTGAAGTCGAAAAGAAGCTGATTTTACAAATGTTTTGCTATGATTTTTTTTAAGGAATGAAACAAACACTAAAATTTACCATAATAATTTTAGATTTTTTTCATAAACACAATCAATACGAATTAATATATATTTTAGGGAAATGAAAATAAAAGAAAAACACATAACGTAAGCACTAATTGTTCTAGTTTTCAGAATAAGTAAAATATCAAAAAGCATATTATACGAGTAGACAGATACATTTCACTTTTGATAAATCCCGATTTTCCGCTCAATTTAAGTTTTCTGAGCACAAATAATAGAAACAAAAGTAATCTTTATAGTATTCAACAACCCATACAATACTTTTCTTTCGCAGTTTTTCATTAGCTGTGCGATTATTTACTTTTGCTTGTACTGACATAGCTGATGTGAATGTGAATATATGTTAGTGCGTATAAATAAATTACTGACCTTCCCCATCAAATATTGAAGTGAGATACACAAACAAACCATCAATATGAGTGTTAAGTGCAACCTATTAAATTGAATCTCGTTCGACAATACCTTCAAATATGTGATCTGCAAGGGCTTTTGCAATCGCAAACTGCACGGCGCCTGCATGGATGCACCGAGGGACTGGTATCATCCTTATCTAGAGGAAGATTTCATTTGCTCTGATTGTCAGAATTTTGTGCATAAAATGAAGTACATGTATGACCAAATTATTGATCACATCGATAATCTAATAGAAGAGAAGGATCAATTAATCTTGCGGCAGCAATCGAAATCTCGAGCGAATTATTAGAGTTTTGTTGAAATCGCTAGTAGCTTCGACGAACTAGCAGCTAGCCTATCAAAGAGCGATAAGAAAATATTTAAAGCTCTTGATATGATCGATAATCAGTTGATCTCTATGAAGGAGCAAATTGCAACCATCCAACCATCGTGCAAGGAACACTGCCGCAAGGAAGATTGCCGTAAAGAAGATGACCATAGAGAAATGTTGAGTGATATGTTAAAAAACATCACCAAAAAACTATCCGAGCAGAATGATTCATTGCAACAATCGGAAATGTTAACAAAACAGGCAAATATTGAGAAAAAGTGTGATTCACAAGAAGATAAATTACAGGAGAAACGTGAAGTACACCACACATTTTCAGTGGAGAGTGATGCAAACGGTCTAAATTCAAGATGCCCAGAACCGAAAGCATCAATTCAAGCTCCAAAAGTCGTAAAACGCATCTTCAAGCTAGGCACGTTTTGGTTGGTGGATGCATGGAATGTAAGGCTCCAGAAGCTAGAAGCAGTTAACGCCAAAAAAGCTACTGAAGCTAATTATGAATCATTCTTCCTACAAAAAGCACCAAAAATATTAGCACTGCTGGAGTCCGAGAGTTTTTGGAGAATAGTCTCATGCTCAAAGGTTGCAGAGTTGACGACGTTTCAAAGGGGAATAAGCGTAAGCATTCGACCAAGGCTTCCATCCCACATAACAATGCCTGGCTTTTCTCCAGCCATCAATCTGAAAATGCTACTGTCAACTGGAATGGAATGGTCCTAAAAAGTGGAAATCACATAAGCCCGTTTACAGCATGGATCAACCAAGTAAATCTATGAATAGTATAATAATAGCTCTCACTAATGATAAATATACCAATACTAGCATAACTTACAAAATTCACTCAAAGATTACTAATAAAACTGTAACTTCTTCAGATCCTTCAGATGGTAGTCTCGTGGCAAACAGTACTGTTTGTCATAGTAACCAACCAAGAGGTAGTGTTGGCTCTTCACATGAGCGTTCTATTTCCACTCCTGAACTGATGGCTATGAAATTGCACCCCAAATATCCCGATTTCGTAAGGGATGGTCTTCAAATTTAATCCACACAAAGATCAATTCAGTTACCTAGCACATCAAATAACTCGTTAGCCGAAAAGAAGTCCTTTTTAGGCCCTCTCTTACCTCTAGCTGTAAAAGCAACAATTAACTCTAGTAGCGATCTTGAAAGTAGGTATCTCTTATCAAGACTGCGAGAGCATAAAATATATGACTTTGTTCGACTCTACCTGGCCTGCATGCATAAAGCGCAAGATACAACATGCATTGATGGTAAAACGAAGACCAATCTTAAAGTATTGATACAAAGAGAAGGTCTTCCTATAGAATTAGATGCTCTTCGCAAATTCCATTTTAATTGTCACGAACAACTAGGTAACAATCCAGGACAAGCACAAAAAGATCTTGAGACCTATGCTTCACATGTAAGCTCAAATCATATATCTTTGCTTCTAGGGACACGAGAACAGCATCATAAATTTTTTCGTCCGCAATAAAAATACTTCCCCCAAATGCATGAAAATGTTCTACCATAGCTGTGGTGGTATGAGAAGTAAACTCAGCAAACTTTTCCTTGACGCTAAATCATACCCTTGTACTGTCCTTGCTCTAACGGAAACTTGGTTGAATAACATCTTTGGAAATGAAGAGATTCTCAATAGTAGTTGGACTATATATCGGAATAATCGCGACTATGAAAGTACCGGGTTGTCACGAGATGGTGGAGTCCTAACCGCTGTACACAACTCGATACTGAGTGATGCATGTGCAGTCATTTATTCACTTGCTGGCCTTTCTAATGAAGAAGATAAAATTATTATACTTGGAGACTTTAATAGGCCCAATTTAACGTTTATAATCGACAAATTTGATAATCGGCTCCTTCCAGTCAATCGTCTGGACGACAGTGATTACAACCATGTTTCTACATTTTATGGCAATGGTAATTGGCTCGATCTTATCTTTGCCAATGCTTATGACGATGTGGTGGTTGATCCAACCAGTGAAGTAGAATATCTTTTCTCAAACACCCTCCACCATTCCGCACTTTCGGTTGAATTTTCCACTGCTGAAGCTACAAACACTCTTTCGTACCATAACTTGATTGTATAGGTTTATCCATTTTACGCTTGTGAAAGTAAAGCTAAAGAAAACTCACAAAAAATTCAGATGGAAACAAAATTGTTTATTCAATATAAAGATTGAACCTTGCCATTATACGTGAAACACAACATCATTCAAATGTTTTTCACAGGAACTCTTACAGGCCTCAATCCTTTTGAGGACTTTTCGGCACATTTCCGGCAATGTCTCGGCCATAACTTCACGAATATCGGTTTTCAATTGGTCAAGATTTTGAGGATTGTTCGCGTAAACACAAACTTTCGCATGGCTCCATAAAAGGAAATCCAAAGATGTTAGGTCGCAGGATCTTGCGGGCCAATTGACGTAACTCAATCTTGAAATTACGCGTCCTAGAAATTTTTCTTGCAAAAGTGCTCGGTTAGCCTGTGTTGTGTGGCTTGTGGCTTGAGCAACGACAGTGATATTTTCAACAGAACGTATGTTGCGATGATGCCCAGGACTTGCAGTATCAATAACCGATCCAGTCTCTTCAAATTTTCTCACTGTGTTCGAAATTGTTTGCTGTGTAGGTCGATCATGTCGACCGTAATCGGCTCGTAAAGCCCTAAATGTTGATACAGCAGAATCACCATTTTTATAATAAAATTTAATAATTTTAACGCGTTCTTCAACTGTTAAACGATCCATATTTCTAAATGGCAAACCTTCAGGTAAAAAAATGCTTTGGATGACATTTAATTCTGACAAGTGTCAAAAAGCAGGGTTATACTTTCCCTACCACGAAATGGATAGCCCTGTATTTGATTTTCGCAAAGCTGATTTCGAGAGCGTTCGAAAACATATTTTTAATATAAAGGGTGACTCATAACAAGTGTACACATTTTTGTCGAAAAAACATAGTTTTTGTGAAGATTGAGCTGCACGATGTGCACATATGCCCAAAGTAATGTTTCATGTTTAATTGTAAGGGACCAAATTTTCATAATAAATAAACATTACAGTTCAATCTTTGCAAAACTATGTTTTTTTTGACAAAAATGTGTACACTTGTTATGAATCACTATATATATATATATATATATATATATATATATATATATATATATATATATATATATATATATATATATATATATATATATTTATATATATATATATATATATATATATATATATATATATATATATATAAATATATATATATATATATATATATATAAATATATATATATATATATATATATATATATATATATATATATATATATATATATATATATATATATATATATATATAGACTGGACTGCCATGCTTTCAACGTTAGATATAAATAATGCAATAAATTTATTCTATCAGCACATCCTTGACGCCGTTGAAAGACGTGTTCCTAAAAACAAGAAAGAGGAAAAATTATCAGAGCGCTGGCTAGAAAGTGATCTTCGACCTTTAAGGAACAGAAGAAATGAACTGTATAAAATTATGCAAAGTAGATCTGATGTGAATGACGAAATTAGAAGAGAGCATGATGAACTGTCAAAAGAATTTCAATTGAAGTCGTGCAAGGCCTATGAAGTATATGTTAATGTTAAAGGTGAAGACATCATCAAAGACCCCAAGAAATTTTTTGAATTTGTGACTATCAAGCGCAAAGCTCATGGCTATCCTAAAAAAATAACCTTTAAAGACTGCAGTTCTACTCTCCCTCAAGAAATCAGAAATTATTTTGCAGACCATTTTCAATCAGTTTACTGTTCAGCAAACAATTAACATAATTTTTAACCGCTAGACACAGAATGTGGCCTGCACTGCAAGAAATTTCAATTTCAGAGGGTGACATATTCGACGCAATTGAAACTCTTGACTTTGATCATGGACCTGGCCCTGATCTACTTCCTCCATATTTTTTATTTCAATGCAGAGAACAATTAGTTTTGCCCCTTTGCATTATTTTTAACAAATCTCTATCAAGCGGCGTGTTCCCAGCATACTGAAAATCCTCCTTCTTAACTCCAACCCATAATAACAAAAGCAAACGAGCCACTGAAAATTAAAGAGGGATTGCCATACTATCCACTAGCCGCCCAAAGTTATGTGAAAAAATAGTATGTTCCAAAATATCACCTATTATTGAACAGCGTCCCAATGACCAACAGCATGGCTTCAGAAAGAATCGATCCAAAACCTCCAACTCAACAGTTTTGGGCTCTAACATCCTTTGTTCAATGGAAAATGGACACAAGGTTGACGCAATTTAAACTGACTTTAGTAAGGTTTTTGACCGTGTCAATCATACAATTTTGTCTCATAAATTGTATAAATTTGGTATCTCAAAAATCGGACTCAAATCGTTAAATTTCAGGGATATGTGTCAAACGGAATTCATGTCTATTCCGGTGTTCCCCAAAGCAGTCACTTTGGACCTCTTCCCATCAACATTTTTATAACGGACCTTGCTGAAGTGTTATCCGATATACCACACTTGTTTTATGCAGATGATCTCAAATTATATCATGTGATACCATCCCAAAGTGATTCTTTGTTCCTGCAGGACAAAATAAATACTCTATTAGAGTGGTCTAACAAAAATCTTCTATATTTGAATTTTGAGAAATGCCAGGTGATAAGTTTTACTTGGAAAAGTATAATTTTATTATCTGATTATCACCTCAATGATACAAGGCTTTCCAGAGTTGAAAGTGTAGTAGATCTTGGTGTTCACTTGGATAAGAAACTCCGCTGATTTGCACTACGATGAGGTTCTCTGCCAAGCGAATAAGCTTTTAGGTTTCATCAAATGACGTACGAAAGGGTAACGTAAACGTTATACACATCATTAGTGCGCCCAATTCTGGAATACGCTCGTGTCGTTTAAAATCCGGTCCTTGAAGTTCACTCAGAGAGGTTTGAGTCCGTTCAGAAACAATTCCTACTTTTTGCTCTGAGACCCCTCTATGATCCAAAAAATTTCCATAATTCGCCATCATACGATAACCGGCTATCCCTTCTCAATACGACACCTCTTGCCTGCCGCAGAGCCACATAATGCTCTTGCTTCGTATTGGATGCACTTAGAGGAACCATTAAAGTCCAATATCTAATCGAAAAAAGAACCTTAAACGAGCCAGTAAGATTTACGAGACATTCACCTTTGCTCGTAGAAAGCAAACATCATACTATCCATGGTGATAATGAGCCGATAAATATGTGTGTCAAAATGTTCAACAAGATGAGCCATCTTTATTCCCCAACCATATCCAGAATCCAATTTAAATCCAATTTATCGAAGTTCCTCGGTTCTTCATCCTTCACTGCGAATGTTAATTTATATTGTAAAAAAAAAATAAAAAACGGTGATATGTATTTTAATAGAATGTAAAAAAATGTATACCTTGTTTGGTCAATAAATAAAAAAAAAACGCTTGGAAAGAAAATATCACCCCGAGAGTGACGGATTCGTGACAGAACTTTCGTTGGAAAGTTCGCGAGGGATTGTTTTGGGTGGAAAAGTAGGTGCATACATCGAGTGGAATAGGTGCCATCGGAGGGTTTTATTTTGGGCCGTTGAAAAAAAGGCCAGGAAGTTATTAAATGCGTGTGAAAAATGGATCCATTCTACGTCCCCTGAAAACATGAAAACTTACATGAGCTTGAATCCATTCTCAAAGAAATCGAGCAATCAAATGCGGATACAATTCACACCGCGCTCACGAGCTGGATTAAACGCGATACCGCCAATCGTAATGGGGACGTACAAATTCTACGCAAATACGTATCAATCACACATTTGTCACTACAAGATACCTGAAATACAGTTCTAACGGGTGATTGCCTAAATAGCAATCCTACGGGAGAATATAAAGGGCTTGTTATGTCATTTCGCGTGATAGTTCTTCATTTATATTAGCACGACGTAATTCGCTGCTTTATACTTTCTCACTAGGGATAGATATTATGAATTATGAATTGATGTTCAATCGTGAACATTAGTCAAACAAATTGCCAGACCATTGCTTTTTCGTTGTGCGACGATGAATTATACGAATGAAATTTTTGCAATTGGCGGTAAAAAGGTAATTGAATTGGCAGAATTTGGTTGGAAATATGACGTTAGGCAAAAATTGGACGATATTCAATTGTAATTTGGAAAAAACATTTTGTGGTAGATGTACGTTAAATGATAAATTGTATGCTTCATGTGGACTGACACGTTGTGGAAGGAAATTATTTTCATGTTTATGCTTTGATATTGGAACGGATCATTCGATGAATATTGTGGATATGAAAAAATGCGAGGCGATATCCAGTAGCAGCGAGCTGTAATTCATCAATTTGTACCCTTGGTTGGTTGCAATGGTGCTATATATGGCACTGTTATTGAACGCTACGGTCCACGTGAAGGTATTTGGAAAACAATTGGAAAAGTCAAATCGAAAGGGTGCTTTAGTGCAGTCGCCGTATCCAATTCGATTTCCTGTTTAGAATGTGACACAGTAGAACTCATAAACTTCGATTTCAGATCTCTTAATTCTTTTGTTGTTAAAGAACGGGCTGGCCTATATATAACATCCTTGTACGGCTACTTGTATTGCTGTTTAAATATTATTTTAATTGATCTGAAACGTATCGCTTACATCCTATGACGGGAAAACAATTTATTTTATATTCGAATATCTTTCTTGTTGTACGGCATGTTGAATTCCAGTTATAAGAAACAACAAATCAATTTCTTTTTTGATGGTTTAAAGCTTAAAGTTAGAAGAAGACTTTACTCGCGTGCAAATAAATTTTTAGGTTAATCATACTCATCGCTACTGGCACCGCCTACATCATCATCGAGCGCTCGGGAGGATGTTCTTAATTTTTGGTTAATATTGGTATAAAAACACATTTGCATATTTTTACGCTTCTTTATATGTTTACACTGAATTTGTTTCTTATAACGAAATGTTCTATTCGGTTTTCGAAATACTACCAAAAACAAAAAAACTCTCTTGAACGGAAAAAATTTTTCTCCGATTACTCCGTGCTTATATAAACCATGCTTTGAATATATTTATTTAAACTGAAAAAAAATATTTAATCAAATAAAAACCATATTGAAAACGCATCGCGGAAACAGAATACAACATCAAAGAATAAAAAAATTATTATTAACTTAATCATAATTATTATACATTCTTATACCTCTTAAAAAATAACGGTACATTTAATCAATAACTATATTCAATTCGTTCGATAGTTGTCTTGAAAGTCCATGTAATAAAATAATGAATTGTTAAACGTACACCGTCGGTCTTTCCATTATAGTCCCGCATCGACGGCAGGTTCCTCCACTAGCACGGGCTAACCATCGGGCATGCTCCTCCGTTTCTTTCGTCTAACAGGGGCTCTTGCCGGGTAGAGTGGCTTTCCGCTTGCGTGCCCATATATGATTTCATTGCATATCGCTATGGCATAAATCGGTTATGTTTGTATTCCTCATTTGAGGAAAAAGGTCATACAACGTACGTTGGTATGAGTTTTTCACTCAAATGGGAAATATATGGCCACGTTTACGTTTAGGTCTTGATCCGGTTGGGAGGGCACGAGGGGGCACCACCTCCATCTGGATGCCCCACTCTCATTTGTGAGCCATCGTCAGTAACGACGAAGTCTTCTTAAGTGCGTCTTTTTTCCTCAGGTCCAGTTTGTCCTTTGAGTCAGCATATTCCTCCTTTTCACCTTCGGTCGACATTTCTTTGACCCCGGAATTCGTGGATGCGAAATTCTTTTGCAGTGCGTCCTTATGCTGGAGAAAATAACCCACCCAACGACACAACAGCACTTGCCTGCTAGCGTATTCACTGTGGATCGTAACATCCTCTTCCGCTGAGGCAGCAGACCATCGCTGCAGTCCTGAAAGGACATTAGTACTACCTTATTTCACTACAAACCTTAATATTAATTATGACAAAACTTCAGCTTATGTATACATCCAAAACTCTTCAAAAGATTGCACAAGCTTTCAATGCAAGGAAATGCCTCTTCCTGTTCACAAAATTTGATGGCTCTAGCTTCTATATATCCTGAGAAAACTACTGTGACGCATTGATGGCCAGACGGACAGGAATCGATATTAAGAGGGGATGATAAACAAAATGTTTCGACAAAACCCTGAGAAGGAAGTTAAACGGTGTCACGGGCAAAAAAAGGCAAAAAAAGTACTAGCTGTCACCCGTGATTACTGTAGCTACCTTAGCCGGAGACTCCATCTTCACATAAAATTCTTTTCACATAGTTCGTTTATTAGCTTTGATGGCTCAGTAAGCCCGACTAATGACCTTTCGCTTAATAAGCGTTAGATGACTCTCAAGAAGTGATCTGTAGCGAACACTTAGAAATGCAAAGAATTGTATCCACCGCTAGAAAATGCTAGGGTGAAAAGAAGAGCTTCATGCAACACTTACTGGGCGATCATCAATGGTACGAGTTGCCAAAAGATCAGTGTAAAACTTACATTTAAATTTGTACAAAATAACTAATTAAATAAACTAGTGTGAATACGTAATAACAGTTGTCGTGGGTCAAATTATACCCAGTGAAAAAAATAAAGACTACAATTGGTGACCCCTGTGTTTCGGATAAACAAAGTTTCAATTCAAGGATGTTATGTTCAACAACCAAACAAACTTCATACTAGCGTATCTCTGTGTCAACCTTTCACACCAGCGTCTAACGCTAACCGCATTCGGACAACGCTGCGTTGAAATGTTGCACCAAAGCACACCACACAAGATTACAGACAATCAGTTAATGGATCTTGTCAATGAATCATTGAACACCCATATGGACTCGGTACTATCGAAACCTCAAGCAAATTAGGATTTGGAGTTAATTTCAAGCAGTGTCGCTCCGATCCACCATATAAAACTGCAATTTTTCTTGCAAAATGACTCGAATACCTTTTTTTCGCAGGCAGAATCGCAATTCAAAGTTAATCGAATTACAAGTGATAATGTTAAATTCTATACAACATTGGCACATTGCACGATCGCGACTGATGACAAACAAATATGGATACCTTAAAGCCAATCTAATTAAGCGATTTGGTATATCTGACAGCACTAACATTAATCACCTATTGAGTGGATTAGAACTCGATGACAACCGGCCCTCACAGCTACTAAGAGACATGCAAACCATTAGTCCAGAAGGCCTGCCAGATAATATTCTACGAAATGTATGGACCTCTTGACTGCTAATTAATATTTGAGATATTTTAGCCCCAAATGATATACTACTGATAATTGAACTGGTAGAAATGGTGGATAAGATGTTCAAATTAAACCAGACATCAGCAATTACGGCAAACGCTCATCAGATGTCTATGACAGTACCTAACGAACCACTCCGTCATCGACTTTGCATATTGAAGAAACAACTTACCTCTTTAATCAGGACAATGAGCCACGGAGCCTCGATGAAAACCGAAAAAAGCTTTCTCAGGAATAGTATATAACTCAATTGTCTGTTTCAATCATTGAAAATACGAAATTAAGACTAAACAATGCACTACACCTTGTGAGTCCCAGACAACGACGAAGACAGAAACTAAATTTTTTGCCATCTAGGACTGCACACTTAGGCGTCAACTTCATGTGCAATATACAGCCCAAAGAATATCGCATGCATGTCACGGATTTTACTACACGAATCAAGTTTTTGGTTGGCTTCGGATGGGTCACGTCAGTTCTGCCAATTACCATAGTAAAGGTATCTAGTAACTAGGGACATACCACCCTGTTTGCGGCAAACAATATCATCATGAGTATATATAGCGTAAGGACACTAAACCTGAGTTTCGGAAACGGAACTATCTGCTCTTGGAAATTCATGGTTGACAACGTCCACACAGCGATTTCAGGCGTGGATTACTTAGCAATTTTCAATTTGCTGATCGACCTTAAAATTAACAACTGATCCAACAAGATACATGCCGCAAATCCTCCGAAGAGGCAACGCAGCTTACAAAAAAAGTATCATTCCACGCTGACAAACAGGATGACACCGAAAACAAACAAATTTCATCAAGCATCTTCGCTACCACCAACGAAAACAACTAGGTGCAGCATCACATCATCAAAATAGGACCACTGTAAATTTGGCCACCAATAGAGGGAAAGCATTTATTTCTACAACGTTCAAACCGTTCTACTCGAATAACAGAATTCGAAATATTAAAACAGCGGTGCATACCCGACGGGCACATGGTCAGGCAAAACGGGTCTACAAAACAGTTTTACATTAGCTGGTGTTAATGAAATCAAGCGAGATATGTAATTGGGACAAACAATTTCAAATGGTCCAGTGGAAAATCAATACGCTGCAAAACATAGCTACAAAAATGTCTCCAATGAGTTGGTTTTTGATTATCGATGCAGAGACATCATCACAAACCAATTAATTATGGCACTAGAAAGTGACGACAAAGAAGAGACAGATGTGGTCCAAATGCAAACTTGACAACGAGCTGTGGCAGAATGAATCTAGAAAGAAGCAGCAAAATAGAAAGCTCAGTTTGACGCAAACCACAAGACACCAAAGGGGTATACGTGTGACGATCTAGTTGTAATACAACAAGCAGTCATGGCTACTAGTGAGTCTTGGAAACTCGAACTCCCGAAGCTGTTGCTACGTGGTGGAAAATCGACCGGAGGTGGTCAGCTGAAAACGAAGATATCAAGGAATCCTCACTACTGACTAGTTGTAGTGATGGTGAAGTTTACCTCCACTGTTTTGGTAATCTAATAAAAAAATTGAAAAGCTATGCCCAGTTGTGAAATTGAGTGACGAGAAATAAACAAAAACAAGTTGGGTAAACAGACCTACGCTCATGTCAGAAGTGTTTTGTATCCAATTTACGAAATGCAGTCACCAGATCGAATCAAATCAAGAAACATGTCATAGACGATTTTATTGGAGAAAATATGAAATACGAAGATCATACTATTTTTAACAAAGTTGAACGAATTTCGACTTCTGAGGTTTTTGGTATTGTTATACTCATAAATATCTTCCTTGATAATTATTTCAGATGGATGATTACGGAGGAAACACATTTTTCATGTATTTCTCCCCTGTGCCCCCACTGAAGCAAAAACTGATAGTTTAACAACTGTTTTGAAAAGCTCCCATGAAAACTTTTATTTCATACTCATATCGGCTACGTTTGATGAATTTTTTTTTTCAGGGGCCGCTCTCCTCTACTGTTATCATCGATTCATGGCCAATTTTTTCGAATCCTAGAATGGTTACAAAACGATTTTGCTAGGAGCTCTCTCCCACCTCCTTGACTTGTTTCACTTATGAGCATTAATTGAAGGTACTCATCTTCAGTCATTCATTAAATTGAATCAAGTGTTCAAAGCATGCACCTTAAACGTTCAAGTTGGGAAAAAATAACTCAAAATTATTCAATCTTCGCATTTAAAATAGCCACGATATTGTTTTACGATTACCGATACCACTAGCTGAACCGATTCTCAAAGATATACATGACACCTGTCATTCCTGAAACTTTCATGCAAATCCTAGCAAAACTGTAGTGTCTGGGTCTGTCAAAAGCGCATGGTGTTCCATAGCCATATGTTGCCATAGTAATAAATGCAACGCATATTGTTCGATAGTAATACAGGAAAATTCAAACCACTATAACTTCGCTAAATATGATTCAATCTTTATGAAACTTTCAGGATAGATCAATCTTATAAATAAACATCTACTTACTGAATTTCATTGAATCGAAGGGTACCGTTAAGATTTTATTCAAGAAAACATAAAATCGATAAATCATCCTATTACTAACAAAGTTGAGTGAATTGTGACTTCTAACGTATTTGTTGTTGTTGTACTGACCAAGTTCTACATTCCTGATTTTTTTCAGATTTTTCGGATCACAGGTGTCCAATCGCGAGGGGGGGGGGACACAAATTTTTCGTGTATTTCCCCTCCCTATGCGCCCCTCGAAGCAAATTTTGCCAAACTAAGACCTGTTTCGAAAAGTTCTTACCAAGACCTTTCATTTGATACCCATATCGGCTACCTTCAATGAAATTTTTTTTTTGGGGGTCACTCTCCTATATGGGGAGACCCCCCTTAAATACCTTATAAAATTGTTTTATAGTTGAACTTTGAAGAGATCACCACTTTACATCTACACCAAAAGTTTGATGTTTCTAGCTTAAGTAGTTTCCGAGAAAAACTGCTGTGACACACGGACGGACGGATGGACGGACGGACGGACGGACGGACAGATGGACAGACTGGTCGCGAAACTAGTAGGGTTTTGTAAAATTATTTTACAAAACCCTAAAAACATTCAACACTACTACGAGTATATGAGGTGTGTTCAAAAAGCAAGGTGACTTTTCAAATTTCGCGGGCAACGTACATTCGATTATCGGTTTTTTTATGTTGGTACACTCGCCACAAACATATATTTACAGTTCCAGCTATGTAATATGTTTTGTTTGCTTTTGAGAGGCATAACGGTTAGAAGTGTTTTGCGTGCTCGGTGAAAAAAAAAATGGATCAAAGAATTTGCATCAAATTTTGTGTAAAAATGAAATCAAGTGTTCCAAAATACTTGAAATGTTGACGATGGCGTACCGTAAAGCTATTCTTAGTAAAAAAGCACGCCCAAGCACGTCACTAGATGAAAATATTCAAGCAGTGAAGAAAATTGTTTTGGAAAACAGTCGAATTACTATCAGAGAAGTTATTGCGATGTTGGTATATTGGTTGACTTATGCCATGAAATTTTTTCGAACGTTTTAGGCATTAGACGTATGTCTGCTAAGTTTTTTCCGAAACTGCTTACTTTTGACCAACAGAATCGTCGCATGAGCATCGCTCATGAGGTGTTGACAGACGTTAATGATGATCCTAATTTGCTCAAAAGGGTCATAACTGGTGACGAATCATGAGTATGTGGTTATGGTATCGGAACCAACGCCCAATTGTCTCAATGGAAGAGGCCAGGTGAGCCAAGACCAAGATAGCAAAAAAATCGCCGAGCACGCAAAACACTTCTGAATGTCATTTGGGCTGTTTTCTTCATGCAGACTGTGATAGACATATGCATATTTGAGTCGGATCTTATATTCATCACCAGATTTGTATGTAGTGTCAGTTTTTAATTGGAAAAAAATTTATTATAAATATATATATAAAAATTTCTAACCATAATTTTTCTAAGGGTTAAACTCAAATAACCACCATCATGTAACGCTACTATCACATCATGCATGCTGTGAAAACTATCAGCGTTACGTAGCAATTTTTTTAACCGGCCAACCCCTTCTACACTTCCAACATCGTACATTTATGCATCCTCTTAGAACTACACTCTTGCATCGCATCCTTTATTTCCGATCCACTTTAAACAGATGAAGGCCAACACACTGAATGATATGCACATTGTACTCATATACGAGTATATGCATGTGCAGAAAAAATAACATCCTTCTTACTCATGATGTGCAGGGCCTTCATCGGCACATCTTGGTATGTTGGGCTTGCACGTGTGAGTTTGTCCTAAGTTCTTTGCTGTTTTGCTAATGTGATTCACTTTTCATGCATGGCTTGACATGCAAGAATGAACTTTCCCTGAAGACCGTACGATAAGATACTTAGTTCGAAAATCCTTTGCAGTGAAAATTTTTTGTTAAAATCAGTTTTCTTAAATGGTCTGACATGCAAAGTTGGTCTGATAGCGTAGCTTGGGTATATGGTTATATTTTATTGCACGTAATGAATTATAGTTGATTTGCTCTATACTGCACCAAGGTGAATGAAATTTCGGAGAGCTTATAAAATACAGCAGAATCTGCTTATAATAACATCGAAGGGATATGATAATTACGTAATACTAAGCGGACGTCATACTAAGCATAACCTTAGAGTATGAAACATCTCCCAATTTAATTAAGTATTTAGTTTAGTATAGAGAAAAATTACTAAAAACGGTATGTATTTATTAATCAAACAATTAAGAAACATTAATAAAATATGAATATGAGTAGCATGAAACAAACAAATTAATATTAGAATGCATAAATTATAGAATTCTACGTCTATCACTCGTTGCGTGTAGATGTGTTTTTAATCGTTGCTGTTATTAATTTTAAAAATTAATTAATTTTTCACAAAAGTAGTTCGAAAAAATTAAATTAATTTTTAATAAGTCAGTCATAAGCAAATTTCGAGGAATGGACGGGCCCGATGGCTTCCCTCAATAAAAAAAAACACACGAGTAACCAGGGCTCCACAGATGGCGGGGGCAAGACTAAAGTAGTCGAAGACAAACAAGAAGGGAGTCGACTTCAAGCTGAAATTCAGGAATCGAAACTACAACTGAAAACGTTCTAAGAAATGTACATGAGATGGAGAAAAGCCAAGATGCAGAACCGGTAAGGCCAATAAATATGGAAACTGTGCAAAACAAGCTGTCAAACAAGTCATCCCGAAAGAAATATTAAGTGCTGGAGGCACTGACGATAGCCAGAAATACTATGCAGCGCTGGACGGACTTCAACAAGAAATGGACGTTGACGAAAGTATTGAAGGTTATGTTAGTCATGATAACAATAATAATTTTATTCTTCATTTAAAAAATTATAAATAAGGAGAAGAAACCAGCTCGCAGTTCTGCTGTTCTCCTCAAAAAGTAGCCAAAAGTTCCACCAATTAATGTATTCGGTCAAAGTGGAAAGGATATGGTTCGGCTATTGGCAGCCGAAAATAAATTAACTAATTTTGAGATTGAAAGAATCAATACCTAAAAATAAACAATTAGAATGAAATCACTGGTTGATTTCAAATCAGCTAAAAATGCTCTAAATTTTGGGGAGGTTCCGCACTTCACATACGAGTTGTGTTCAAAAAATTTTGTTTTTTTTCAAAAATTATTTATTTATTCATGAATATCTATTTTGTCCCCTTCAAAGTAATCCCCATGAGATATTATACACTTGTGCCAACGGTTTTTCCAATCTTCGAAGCACTTCAAAAAATCATTTTTTTTAATCTTGTTCAGCTCCTCCTTCGATGCCGTCTTTATCTCGTCAAGCGTCGCGTAACGTCGTCCTTTCATGGGCCTCTTCAGTTTAGGAAAAAGAAAAAGTCTCAGGGGGCCAGATTTGGGGAATATGGTGGCCGCGGCATCATTAGTGTGTTGTTTTTGGCCAAAAAGTCGCGCACAAGCAACGATGTGTGAGCAGGGGCGTTATCGTGGTGCAAAAGCCAATTTTTGTTCTCCCACAATTCCGGGCGTTTCTGGCGGATTCCTTCGCGCAAATTGCGCATAACTTGCAGGTAATATTCCTTATTGACCGTTCTACCCTGTGGCAAGAATTCATGATGCATCACGCCCCTGCAATCGAAGAAAACTGTCAGCAAAACTTTCACATTCGACCGAACTTGGCGCGCTTTTTTCGGTCTTGGTTCATGCGGCAGCTTCCATTGAGATGATTGAGCTTTGGTTTCCACGTCATAACCATAAACCCACGATTCGTCACCAGTTATGACCCTCTGGAGCAAATTTGGTTCGTCGCGGACAGAGTTTAACATCTCATTAGCAATGTTCATGCGTTGCTGTTTTTGGTCGCAATTGAGCAATTTTGGTACGAATTTCGCGGCGACCCGTCTCATGCCCAAATCGTTGATAAAAATCAAATGGCACGAACCAATCGATATGTTTAGGTCCTCAGCAACTTCTCTAACGGCGATTTGACGATTGGCCAATACCATTTTCTCCACTTCATTAATTTTTCGTCTGTTGTTGAAGTGCTCGGGCGTCCGGCACGCTCTTCGTCGTTCACATCTTCTCGGCCTTCTAAAAACATTCTGTTCCACCGATAAACGTTGCTTCGGTCCAAGGTAGCTTCTCCGTATGCCACAGTCAACATTCGGAATGCATCCGCGCACTTAATCTCGTTTTTCACACAAAATTTGATACACGTTCTTTGATCCATTTTTTTGAATAAGTAAAAATCGAAGACGATTGAAAACACGTGCAAGTAAAGCAGCTATCACCAATTAAGTGAACATTCAAAATAGCCGAGCTTGTCGGCATAAGTGACAGACATGAGTACCAACATAACGCCACAAAAAATCGAAATTCGAATATACGTAACCCGCGAAAATTCAAAATTCGTGATACTTTTTGAACACACCTCGTATACCCCGTAAAGTGAGAAGAACCAGTCCTTTTTGTTGAAGGGTTTGGACTGCGGAGAAGATATCGTCAATCTTCTTTAGGTGCTCAAAGAAGCAACACAAGAAATTGAATTTATCTGCGTTAAAACATAAAATTAAAAAATTTACCACTTTATTTAGTGCAGATTTCAAATAAGAGCAGTTCAAGTGCTAGCTTTCGAGTGGTGAGGTGGGAACGCCCGCAGAAAAGAGAAGTAAATCAGTATTATCGGTGTCAACAATTTAGGCATTCGGCTGCGTGACATTCAAGGATTTTTAATACGTAAGAAACGATAGGGTTAATGGTTATAGTGGAGATGGCACCGGGATATTGGTTCGTAGACTCTTTTGCTTCCAAAATATTGAAAAAGTCGAATTCAAAATCTTTGAATATCTTGAAATGTCCGATATCAAAATCTCACTGCCAGGTGGGGATAACCTCTTCGTTATCTTTGCCTATGCAACTGGTCGATATGTTCTCAAGTTCAAGGAGGAGCTTGATTCCTTGTTTGAAATACTCGAATTGAACAGGCTGCATCGTTATTTTATTCTTGCTGGTGACCTGAATGCCAAGCATACATCATGGCTGAACGCCACAAATAATCCAAGAGGTGTATTCATGAAATCGTGGATAACAGAGAACCAAATTGAATACAGATGCAATCTATATGGGTCGGAGTTCCCAACATACCCTAGGGCAAATTCATATTTGGACCTCTGCATTGCAGACGCAAAACTTGAATTCAGCTTGAATAGTCCTCAACTGAAACTGCAGGTGCTGATAATGGCCATAACGCAATCGTTATGGAAATCAATCATCAAAGGGATGATTTCTTCCTCATTCCAGTTCAACATGAAAATCATCGGTTAAATTTCAAAAAAACGGACTAGGGAAAGTTTCAAAAGAAGTTAAATCGGGAGTACCAGAAGCAATGTCTTTCTTCTGATGATGGCAACTCTTGCTCAATGGTTCCTAATGACAGGAATCTAACTGACAATGAAATAGATCTCTATTTATCAAAGTTAAAAACGCTGACGTTGGAAACGATGGAATAAGTACTTCCCAAGATTAAACATCGAAATAATATATAAGGATATAAACACCAATAATTGCAAAGTTGCAATGATTAAAAAGCCTTCTTCTCACACAATATTTATCGCCGATTTTTAGACTCCAACCATATCTCGTTGGCTTTGTTGAAATTACACCTGGGGAATGTCTGGAACTTAATCTGGTCATACTTCAGGGGGTGGTCAGTAATCAATGGGTGAAAAAAATGAGGGATATTAGCCTACAGGACTCAGATGGCGTTTTCGTGAAAGTGAATAGCATATTCCCTAAGAAGTCTTGAGTGGAGGTATGGAATCTTAAAGTCACTAGAGATGAGATAAATCTTCTCGATAGGGCTGGTATCGAAAAATATAGTACGACTCCGGATAAAAATGGAAACAAGATTATTTGTGAAGGATTGGCTAATCGAAAAATCAACGTCGATCATTGATTCAACGATCAATATAATGGGACTTACCATGGTGCTTCTATGGAAAAATTCAACCCATGCAATAACTCTCACCGCCGAGTCAGAGACTCTCAGATATGAAGATGCAATCCACAGTGCTTTTCTTCTCTGTACCTGGGCCAAACGTTTTCGGTATACGCCCTCACTGAGCGTGCTGCCTCATATTTTTCCACGGTGCAGTAGCATTGACCCAATGGCACTCATCAAAAGGCATTTTCTTGTTTGGTTGGGTCCCCCTACGTTGGCTATAAGTCAATCAGAGTTTATACGGCAAAAGCAGGCTTCTCAGCCTTTGCCCTCATTTGCTCAAAGAAACTCATCTCCAAGTCGATCAGTAGCCCCAGGTACTTCACGACTGGCTTTGATTCGATCAGTATGTCTCCAATACTGATCATCCTTACTACAGGGATTATCTACTTTGCTAAGACGACCACTTTGGTTTTCTCGAGTGCTAAACTGAACCCACGAGCAGTCATCAAGTCTCTCACTTGACGTATTTGCATACCTAGCCTAAGTGACGCTTGATCAACGGTGCGTCTACTGACCAGAGCCACAACATCATCTACATGGCTAATCAAACATGTTTCATTTGGCATCTCCAGTCTCAGCCGGTCGTAAGATACGTTCCACAGGTCTGGACCAAGCAAAGATCCCTGTGCAACAGCAAATGTAACTAGTATCCTTTGGTGGCCATGCGTCTTGTCTTAAAGCAGGCTTTGGTCCTTCAGGTAGCCCCCAAAGCCGCATTAGATATCCTGGAACTTAAAAAGGGTTTTCCAGCGTCTCCAGAATATCCAACCATCTAGCGCAGTTGAAGACGTTCTTAACGTTGAGTGTCATCAGTAAGACGTTCATTGCTTGATGCAATCGCATCAATGGTAGAGCATTTTGCTCTAAAGCCGTATGGCGGAGAAGATAGGTCCCCAGCAGCATGAATCGTGTCGATGAGTCTTGGCTTGATGGGGTTTGCGGAGCAATTGAAAATGAGGATCACAAAACGTGAGGCAAAGTTATTTGCCTTCTCTTGTAACATTGGGCCGCTGATAGGAATTCCTCTATTTTCGATACCTTTGAACCACTGAATCAACGCTAGATCAATACTTTTCTGTTACGATATCTAAAATCTTTTTGGTTTAGAAACATTATAATCGAACGATTCCTTAATCTGCTTTCTGTTTTTACAAATCATTGACATTTTCGAGCGACTAATATCTGATTCTTTTGCTAAAGTTGAGTTCGATTGTCTATTTTTAATTTTGCAAATAATTGCACATTTTTCTTTCATGGTAAGTGCTTTACAATATTGTGAGGTTATTTGTGCACAAATCACTTACGATGTGTAACGTAAAACTAAAAACGCGTCACTGAAAATCAATACAAAAACAAGCTATACGTTATCCGCTAAGCAATTATCGTCACAAAGGAAAAACGAGAGAAAATAAGGAAACGAGCAAAGTATTAGAAATAACGGCATTCATAATAACTGGAAATAAATTCTTAAAAAAGGTCATTATAAGCATCATGTCATTATACGTGGGGTCATTATATCCAAACAATGATTCAGGGAAGTTTACATAAAAACCACATAGCGGATGGATCAATGGATTTTATTGCAAAAATGAAAGTATCAAATTACATTACCAATTTCTTTTGTGAAACAGTTTACACGTCTCGCAGGTGATCTTCCTATTTTTGTTTTTGATAATTTAGCTAGCACTATGTGGTCAGGGATTTACAATTCATGCTCAGGGTTTCTCGATGGACACTGAGTCAAGCGTGATATAGTACTTGTGATATTTTGTATATTGAAACAAGGGTGTTTCTTAAAAGGAATGTGTTTATTCACTGCCGTTTACAGGTTATGACTATTAGCTGTCATTTTCATTTAGTGACATCTTTACAGTGTTACCATATATATTAGTATGCTAAGTTATGTCATAAGAGTTAATTATAATTGATCATTAGTATAATATTTATTATAAGTATGTAATTAATTATTATGTTTCCATATACTTCACCTCTCCTCTTCAGTTCAACTTCATTTTGTTTAATAAATCCGTTCTTAATTGACTTTACATGATTTGTCAAGCTTAGTTCTAGAATCATATTTTTGTATCTCTCACGGATTGAAATTCATTTAATAGTTATTGTAATTACATTCATTCTTTTAATTGTAGTCTCTATTCTGTTATTATTATTTCATCAAAACATTCTGTAATTCACTAGCTAATTGATACTGTAAATACAACTACTTCTTCCATAAATTGAGTTTATCCTATTGTACAAATATTCAGTAGTACTAACGCATTAAATCAATTTGAATTTCCGTGCAAGTACTGCATGAAATTTCTATTCTTCGTATTTCTTTCAAGTATTTTTTTTATTTCTCTTTGAACATTTAGCAATCCTAAACATTGTGTGTATGTTTCGCGGTATATGCAGTTATTTTTTTTCTACGTTTATACATATTATTAATTAAATAGTCTTGTGCGATTATTTGTATCTTGAGCGTAAGAAATTTGAATTCCGTCTAAGAGTAGTACCATCTTCTAAACTAATCCAGTAGGATCTTGGTGTTGTGTGTTTATTTAAGACTTTCCCTTTCTGCCAAACTTTCCCAAATCTTGCCCATATTTTTTTAACCCTTTTGCAGGCTGCTTTTTGGTTTAACAGTTCTACACGTATTATAATATTTCTCGTAACGCTTTTGATTAGACTGTATTTCATTGTGAAAGGCTGCGAATGTACAATTTTGTACATTATCAGTTTTAGTTGGTAGTAAAGTACGCTGCTTTCGCCCCATCAGTATTTCTACCGTGGATTTTGTAATACCTCTTGCAGGATTATTGCGAAATTCCAAAAGGACTAATCAAAGTTCTGATTTAGATGCTTTTGACTTGAGTATAATATTTTTCGCGGTCTGTACTGACCGCTCTGCTTACCCGTTTGAGCGCGGGTAATTTGGGCTAGATGTGACAATCTGCATATCATAGTTTCGGCAAAACTTACGAAACACGTATGAACCAAGGGGGTTATTGTCGGCTATAATAGTTTTAGGCAAGCCATGAGTGGCAAAGAAGTTTTTAAATTTCTTTTTAATTTTCTTTGCTGTTTTTGTTCTAAGGGAAATTATTTCCAAATATTTGGAGATATAGTCAACAACAATTAAAAATTTTTCCTTACCTATCTCACATATATCCATCCCAATTTTATCCAATGGGAAGTTGGAGATTTTATGACTTATGTATGGCTCACGTGGATTATTATTCCTAAACTTCTAGCAGATTTTGCATTTCGTTATTATATTTTCAATAGCTTCATTTATTCCAGGCCAATATACCAACGACCTGGCTCGGTTTTTAGTTTTTTCGATACCTTGGTGAGAATTATGCAAAATTTCTAAAGTTTCGAGTCTCATTGATTGAGGAACTAATACTCTTTCATTTGAAAAGATAATATTGTCTTGTAGGAATAAATCATTTCGCATCTTCCAAAAAAAATTTGATTTTTTCTGGTAATGTAGATTTGTTTTTAGGCCCACCATTTATTAGAGTACTTTTAAGCACTTTGACCACGTCATCTTGATTGGTTTCATCTATGAATTTTTATTTTCTTTCATCACTCACGTTTATAGAATGGACCATTTCATTTAAATCTGGTATTTCTACTGCTGGTTTTTCCAGCAAAAAGTTTCGGAACAGTAAATCCGCGGGGTACATGTATTTTCCAGGAGTATAACTCACCGATATATTATATTTACTTAATCTTAACAGCATGCGAGCATTTGGAATTTTAGATATTTCTTTGTTAGAAATTCCGAGCAACGGCTCATGGTCGGTTACGACTTTGAAACCTCGACCGTAGAGAAAATAATGAAATTTTTCACAGGCAAAAAGTATCACTAATAATTTTGTCTCGTATTTCAGTTTCCGTAAGACTACGAGAGGCATAATATTTGGGTTTTCCCTTTTGCAGCATGCAAGCACCTAAACCGAACTGAGAAGCATCTGCCTGAATGCTGATGTTCTTTGTAACATCAAATGTTTTAAGAGTGGGAGCTTCAGCAAGAAGCTTTTTGATTTTTCCCAGACAAGAAAAATGAGTAGCTTCCCATCTAAAATGAGTATCCTATCGTAATAATTCACGCAAAGGAGCTGAGATTTGCGGTAAATGTGGTATGTGGTTTCTTACGTTATTTATCATTCCTAAAACCTACTGGAATTCTTTTTTATTTTTAGGAGGGGCAAGATTTTGAATTGCTTTGGTACGTGTGATCCACGATATACCGTCTTGTGAAATGATATGTCCTAAGAATCGAACTTTCCTAACTTTAAATTGCAGCTTTTCGTTATTGAATTTTATATTCAGTTGTCTTGCTTTTTCTGTTACCAATTTCAATATTTCATCATGCTTTCCTTCATTTTCAGCTGATATCAAAATATTGTCGATATATACTCGTATTGAAACAAAGTTTCTGCAAAGTTTCGTTCGTTATATTTTTGGAAGATTTCTGGTGCTATCCCAACACCAAATGGTAGCTTTTTATATTTGTACAATCCAAAAGGTGTACTAAACGTGCAAATATCACTTGAAGGCTTATCTAGCTCGATTTGAAAGTAATCATCCTTCAAATCTAGCACAGTGAAATATGATTTATTGGATAACTTTGCAGAAATTTCTTCAAACGAAGGGATGGGGTAATTAATTGGCTTGAGTGCTTCATTAACTGTTTAGAATCGAGACAAATTCCGATTTTCTCATTTGGTTTCTCGACTATAACTATATTAGAAATCCAGTCAGATGAGCCCTCAGCCTTTTCTATAATGCCATTTTCTTCTAGTCGTTTCAGTTTGACTGAATCTCTAATTGATAAGGAAATTCGCCTAGATGCCTTCGCAACAGGAGTCACATTTTCTTTTAGGTCAAGACAAGTATTTTTTGCAAATGTACCCTGTCCTTCGAAAAGATCAGCATTTTCTATTAAAAACTGTTTCTGATCTAAATTTCCTGATATTGCATTAATTCTTTTAAAAAATGTAATTCTATGCTCGTATTTAGCCCAAGAATCGGTACTGTACCATTTTTGATAACAAAAAATTCTATATTTTTACGTTTTTTTCGGACTATGGAATTGAATTTAACTTTTCCTATCGTATCTAATATTGTTCCTTCATATGCTTGAATTTCATCCTCTACTTTATCTTGCTGTGCTTTTCCTATTAATTGAAAGGTATCAAAAGGGAGGACGTTTAGATCAGCGCCAGAATCCAGCTTCAATTTAACTAAATGATTGGCTACTTTGACATTCTCTACCCATGACTTATCATTAATTGCTACGTTATTTTGGAGTTTATAACTAAATCATTATCATTGCTTGAATTCAAATTTCTTAACTCAGGTACCTGGTGTGATTTTGATCTGCATGCGATTGCATAATGATTCTTCTTTCTACAATTTCTGCATATACCTTCATACGCTGGACATTTCCGACTTTCATGCTTTTGCATGCAACACGTTTACGAAGTCACTTTGTGTTTATCTTGGCTATAATTTTTACCCTGTGAGCAATTTGATTTGTAAGTATTCCTTTCTTGTTTTGCTTTATCGTTTTGCCTAAAAGAATTTTTTGAAAACCTTTTTAGGGTTTTGTACTAAAATACAAAACCCTATTGCAACCACGACCTGTGTCCGTCTGTCCGTCTGTCCGTCCGTCCGTCCGTCCGTCCGTCCGTCCGTCCGTCCGTCTGTATGTCACAGCACTTTTTCTCCGAAACTATAAAGGCTACCGCCATGAAACTTTGTAGAAAGGTCAGAACTGGTGACCTCTTGAAAGTTTAAGGGTGGAAACATTTTTCAAAGGCGTTTAAGGGGGGTCTCCCCATATAAGGGGGTGACCCCTCAAAAAAAAAATTTCACCATTGGTAGTCGAGTAGGGAGTCATTGGAAAGGTCTCAATGAGATCTTTTCAAAACAAGTCTTAAAATTGTCTTATAAGTACCGAGGGGGGCAGGGGAAGGGGAAATGTACGAACTTTTCGCGTACCCCCCCCTCGCGATTGGACACCTTCCATCCGAAAAATCTGAAAAAAATCATGAATGTAGACCTTAATGAGTACAACAACAACAAATACATGAGAAGTCGAAATTCACTCAACTTTGTTAGTAATAGTATGATGTATCGATTTTGTGTTTTCTTGAATAAAATCTAAACGGTACCCTTAAACTCAATAAAATTTAGCAAAGTGATGACTATTTATAAGATTGATCTTTTCTGAAAGTTTCATAAAGATCGAATAGTATTTACCGAAGTTATAGCGATTTGAATTTTCGTGTATTACTATGGAGCAATATGCCCTGTATTACTATGGAAACATATGGCTATGGAGCCATATGCGCTTTTTACCGACTTAGACACTACAGCTTTGCTAGAATTTGCATGAAAATTTCAGGAGTGATAGGTATCATGAAGGTGAGTACATACAATTGAAACAAGTCGAAGAGGCAGGAGAGAGCTCCTAGCTAAAGGGCTTTGTAACCATTCTAGGATTCGAAAGAATAGGCCATGAATCGATGATTACAGTACAGAGGAGTGGCCCCTGAAAAAAAATTTCATGAAAGGTAGCCGATATGAGTATCAACTGAAAGTTCTCTATGAGAGCTTTTCAAAACAGTTCTTAAACTGACAGTTTTGCTTCAGTGGGAGCACAGGGGGGAAATACATGAAAAATGTGTTTCCTCCCTCGCGAATGGACACCAGTGATCTAAAAAATCTGAAAAAAATATCAAAGGAGATATTTATGGGTATAACTATAACAAATACCTCAGAAGTCGAAATTCGTTCAACTTTGTTAATAATAGTATGATCCTCGAATTTCACATTTTCTCCAATTAAATCGTCTTTGACATGTTTCTTGATTTTATTCGTTGATGGTTACTGCATTTTGTGAGTTGAGTACAAAACCCTTCTGACATGAGCATAGGTCTGTCTACCCAGCTTGTTTTATTTTTGTTACACTTCTTTATATTTGGAACTCTTTTGACCATGTCAAGCCTCGAAACACCTGCTTGTAGTTTTGCAATTGGTTTTTTTGTTGCAATTCCGCAGCTCTCGCCATTTTCATTGCTTTTTCCAGACTCAGGCTGTGCACTTTCAGAAGTTTTTTCTGCAGGGGCCGATCATAATACCCAAAACTATGCGAACTCTCAGCATTCTGCTTTCTTGGTCTCCAAATCCACAATTGTGCACTAGTTTCTTAATGTCCATTAAGAAATTGTCAAAGGGTTCATTGGTTTCTTGCCTTCAATTGTGAAATATATAACTTTCGTAAACCTCATTTTTCATGGGTTGGCAAAGCTTCTCAAACTCTTTTGTGAAAGTGTCATATTTTTTCTTTTCATCTTCAGTTAGGTTGAATCCATTATACACTTCAAGTGCTTTAGGTCCGACTGCATTTTGAAAAATTGCAATTTTGATATTATCTGGCTTTTCGTCTACCTCCGCAGCTATTATGAATATTTGGTAGTTTTGCCAGGAAATTCGCCAGCTTTCAGCCAAATTTCATGTTTGCAAATTTAATCGATTGACTTTTCTAATGTGATTTGCACGTTTTCTATGTAGCACACGTTCTAAAGCGGTCTGCCTTTCGGCTTAGGCAATTTTCGCACTAGTCCCATGAATCACTACACATTCCACACCAAGAGTTACAGGGAAGATCTCTTTTTTCATTTTTTTGCATCGTTCTCGTATTGCACTTTAGCATCTCATTAAATGTTGATAAAAATTCGGTAGATTAACCAAATCAACAATCTGCATGTGCCACTACTATTCCACAATATGAATCACACAATCGCAAAATAGGAATTCTCCCTTAAACTAGCAGAAAATTTATTTATCTACACTCTATCCGATGGCGATAATTTCTGTAGATTTAATTTAAAGCACTACAGGCTGCGCCATGTGATATTTTATGTATTGAAACAAGGGTATTTCTTAAAAGGAATGTGTTTATTCACTGCCGTTTACAGGTTATGACTATTAGCTGTCATTTTCATTTAGTGACATCTTTACAGTGTTACCATATATATTAGTATGCTGAGTTATGTTATAAGAGTTAATTATAATTGATCAATAGTATAACAATTTATTATAAGTATGTAGTTGATTATTATGTTTCCATATACTTCAGTACCAATCATATAATTTTCTAGAGTTTTATTGCGGTCACCAATTGATACTTCTAATAATACATACAACAAGGATTAACAACTCATTCTTCTTCTTCTTAGCACTACAACTCCTCTCGGGCCTCCGCTTCCTGCAAACAGCGCCTCCAATTGTCTCGGTCCATTGACCGCGTCCTCCAATTTCGAAATTCGAGCAGCGATGAACTGTTTTCGTCGACCGAGTTAGACGACCATTTCCTCGGTTTCCCTACTGGTCTCCGGCCTTCAGTTCTCCCAACGAATACCTTTTTGGGTATTAGTACAGTAAATCTATCGAAAAATAAATCGTTTTACAGAAATGATTGCCTAGGGGTTGAATCTTTTTTTATTCGATGTAAAATGATGTCAATAAAGCTACCTTGAGGGTGGGCACGTGCAACTCTTCCGGCTTTTTTGAAAAACTCAAAAAAATATCCAAAAAATTTTTGAAATGCGTTTATCTCGTTTGCTATGCATTTCACAGAAAAATCGATGAATGATAAAATGTAGAAGACGTTAAAATCTACAATTTATGTCATTGGAGCAATGCTGTACGACAAAAAATGCACACGGTAGGTGGCACCAAAGTCTCCAAAAAAGAGTTTTTCCACTTTTTCACCCTGAAAATGTTATTTTATCGCAAAGACGTAAATGCAAAAGTTGTTTCTTACTTTATTATCAACAACTTTTATTTAAACAATTTTTTCATATTACTTGCCGTTTTGAAGTTACAGTGCAATATAGCGCTGCGTATACAGCACCGTGCTGTTAATGGTAATTTCGTCGATCCTACTGTAACTTTCTCCAGCGGCGATGGCATGCTTTTAACAAAAGGGATTATTCGGCCACCTGCCCTATTGATGACTAAGGACCGTACATTTTTCAGTTGCTATGTGAATTTCGGAGAGCAGAGACAGCAAAACTTAGCTCTCCGAAAATGAGTGATAATGTGCCTGTTTGTTTTGTTTGTGGCGAAAGTGTTTTAAATAAAGTTCGTCACGTGGGTGTGGAGGCTCGGAAAACATTAATCAAAGCTGCAATAGTTAGAGGTGATACTAAAAACCTACAATGGCTCGAAGACGACAGCATCCCAGTTACAGACCTTCACAGCAATTTCTACCGCAAATACAGCAATTACGAACGCGCTGCTAAACAGATTCAAAAACATTTATATAGAATAATTCATACTAACATTTGTACACTAGTACTAACCATTGATAACTTCATGTCAATACCTGATAGCCCAGTCATATTAGGGCTTTCACCTCGGAATGAAAGATAATAAGCTGCAAATTGGTATGAACCTTTGTTTTGTCATTCTAAATGTTGTCTCAAAAGTCACAATCGTTATCGTGTTCCCGTCTCAAGATATTCAAGGTCAAAGGTCACAAAAATCGGTTTTTTGCGAATATCTGGCTTCCTATCGGTTAAATGAGATTTGCATTTATTATAAAAGTTGTAGGCTATAAAATTCCCTACAACTTTTGTTTAAACTTTTTTTTCATACGACCAACCGTTTTGAAGGTAGAGCGCGAAGAGTGCACATCGTACAGTCATATACGGCCTAATGCAAGGTCAAGCGTGAGTTATGGTTATCAGTACGTTATAAAGTCAATTATTTACTTGGAAATTATAATTATTAAACAATGCCTATTATTTATGTACTAACTATTAATTATTTATATTTAATTAAAGTAAGTAACTTGATTATTTATATATAATTATTCATATTTAACTATTTAAGTATAAAATATTATTAATTCTGGATTATATATTTTAGTTTTATTTTAAGTTAACACGACATTATATATCTTTTCTTTAAAACGCGTAAATTTCTCAATACTTATATACCTGGAAATACTTGTCCCTACCCTATGCCCTTTTCTATTCATTGCCGGGACAGATGTTCTATAGTATTCAAGGCCACTCTCTCCACTTTGTATGAGTCAAGATTATTCGTTAGTTTGAAATTGTACCGTTGCAACTACGGACGTACGGTTTTAAGAGCTATGGCTGATTTGTGTTTTACATAAAACGTGTCTACTACCAGATTCAAACGTGGTTAGGGAAGGACTTAGAACCTAAAGAATGGGGCTGCATGCTTGAAAATGAAATCTTGGAGCCCATACGAACGTTATTACCTCCAGCACCAGCCGAACTACTAAACGTAATATTTTGCAATTGCAAAAATGGTTGTGGTTCCCGCTGTGGATGCAGAAAATCAGGGCTACAATGTTCTTTAGCTTGCGGCCAGTGCAACGGACAAGCTTGCCTCAACGCTTCACTGTATCCAAGTAATCCCGATGAAGAAAATACATATGATCCCGATATTCTGGAAGGTTTGGAGATGAACATGACAGATAATGAGGATGATGACAATGAATCGAACATTTTTGAGCGACAAGAAGAAGAAGACGACGAACAAGAAGAAGATAATTAGCTTCCATTTCCAATTTCATTACAATTAAAATCAACAAAGATACTTTTGATATTTGAACTCACATTTTGATAAATGTATATTATGCCGTATTTAATAATAAATAAAAATATGTGTAAAATATATACTCTTACTATCATTTTAACTTAAAATAAAACTAAAATATATAATCCAGAATTAATAATATTTTATACTTAAATAGTTAAATATGAATAATTATATATAAATAATCAAGTTACTTACTTTAATTAAATATAAATAATTAATAGTTAGTACATAAATAATAGGCATTGTTTAATAATTATAATTTCCAAGTAAATAATTGACTTTATAACGTACTGATAACCATAACTCACGCTTGACCTTGCATTAGGCCGTATATGACTGTACGATGTGCACTCTTCGCGCTCTACCTTCAAAACGGTTGGTCGTATGAAAAAAAAGTTTAAACAAAAGTTGTAGGGAATTTTATAGCCTACAACTTTTATAATAAATGCAAATCTCATTTAACCGATAGGAAGCCAGATATTCGCGAAAAACCGATTTTTGTGACCTTTGACCTTGAATATCTTGAGACGCAAACACGATAACGATTGTGACTTTTGAGACAACATTTAGAATGACAAAACAAAGGTTCATACCAATTTGCAGCTTATTATCTTTCATTCCGAGGTTGACCCCTTTTTTTACCTAATATGACTGGGCTAGAATATAATTATGAAAATGTTATACATTAAAAAAAAAAAAATCTTCATTAAAACGTTTACCTCCGATGTGCACTCATTGCGTGCAACTGTATTATTGGGATTTTCATAATTCTGCAAGCTGCAAGTTCAAAACGGTAAGTAATATGAAAAAATTGTTTAAATAAAAGTTGTTGATAATAAAGTAAGGAACAACTTTTGCATTTACGTCTTTGCGATAAAATAACATTTTCAGGGTGAAAAAGTGGAAAAACACTTTTTTGGAGACTTTGGCGCCACCTACATAAATTGTAGATTTTAACGTCCTCTACATTTTATCATCAATCGATTTTTCTGTGAAATGCATAGCAAACGAGATAAACGCATTTCAAAAATTTTTTGGATGTTTTTTTGAGTTTTTCAAAAAAGCCGGAAGAGTTGCACGTGCCCACCCTCAAGGTAGCTTTATTGACATCATTTTACATCGAATAAAAAAAGATTCAACCCCTAGGCAATCATTTCCGACCTCAACCTATAGATTTACTGTACTATATTCGCTGTTCGCCCACACGATTCATGTGTCCAGCCCATTGTAGCTTCCGCAGTCCTCCGGTTCGTCGAAAATTTCGTACAGCTCATGGTTGCATCGAATTCGCCATTGGTCCCCGTCTAGCTCCGCTCCAATTATTTGCCTCAGAATCCATCGCTCAAAGGCGTTCAATATATTTGCGGATGCTTGGGTTAGGGTCCATGTTTCACACCCATAGCATAGCACAGGTGTTATCACAGATTTGTATATTCGGAGCTTTTTTTTCCTGTGTATGCAGCTGATCTTCAAAATCGTCGAAACTGAATAAAATGTTTTATTTGCGAGGTGTATTCTTCGGCGTATTTCATCTCTTTCATTGACCGTTTTCGTTATTTTAGCGTCTAAGTACACAAATTCGTAAATTAACAACTCATGTGGGTGTCAATAGTGCCTAATTGGAATATCATAAAATTTTTGTAAATTCGTTGGAAATTTCAATTTGGCTTTGATTCGCATCATTTTCAGGAAAAGTATGTATGTATATTGCACGAATATTTTGTCTGAGTTAGTTATCGAGCCAAATTGATCGAGCGAGAACGAATTTTTGCTTAATTTAAGTGAAAATCGGTAATGGCACTGCTGACCAAACTAAGGCTCCAATTATTATGAGGTTCGGCGCAAAGATTTAATCAAGTATTAAATGCAGTTTACAATAAAGAATTTAAAGTTGAATGTTAACAAAACTGCAACACTTGCTGCTATTGTTATGATACCACCACGATGTTACTGACATATCGTAATTTGGTTGAAACTAAATTTTACTCGATAATAAAACGAAAAACTTTGAGGTTAGCCAGCTGGCTAAAGTTTGAATGCTTAAAGTTCTGCAAAAGTCACAGTTTTTTATCTGAAACTTATAATTGAGTTAATCGTTAGAAGACTCTTGTACTATTGTGATTTTGATTAATTCAAAAATGCACTAATTTTCATATTTCTTACCCTTTAGTGGCTGAATTTCCCAACAGTTTCGGATAAATTAAAAACTATACTTACTTATCAACATTTTTTTGTAACACATGTACCTACTTTTTAATTGAGTTGCAATTTGAATTTAATTTATCTGAAAAATTATTAGAGAAGAACAATGTTAGAGATAGGTTTTTTTGACGTGTAGGGTAGACTGGGTACGGTTGAAACGGGGGACGACTGAAACAAAGCAAATATTTCGGCACCGTACATGTTGAGATGAGTGCTGCAATAAGAGAACGAAGCGGTCGACAAGTCTAAACTCGAACTTTAGTGTTGTGTCGATCTTTGTGCGTTGTGCTTGTGTGTAGGAGGCCCCATTGTGTTTTTTGACAGGAAAGTAAGTATTTTTGTTTGTAAATTTATGCAATTATTATGGTGTTATTAGAGCTAGATTATTAAGAGTGTTGCATCATTTTAATTGAAGGTTGTAAAATATGGCTGAATGTTTAGTTTTTGTTCAAATTTATTATCATTCTTACTGTGAACCGTTTTATACCTAGATAGGGGGTTGGGGACGATTGAAACATTTTTTGTGGGTACGGTTGAAACAGATTATCTATTTAATTTTCTTATTTCTTAGATGCCAAGGGTGCGTCAAAGGAAAACTTCAAGAGGTCAGGCCGATATATTAATGTACAAACAAGCCTATGAAGATGTAAAAGCCGGATCTTCGTTAAGAACAGCGGCAGAAAAGAATGGATTGAACCACTGTTCCCTGTTGAGGTATCTACGTAAACGAGATGCAACTGGTGGCGATGAAAATCAAGGAATGGGATACAAGGCTCACAATCGAGTGTTTAACCAGGAACAAGAGCGTGAGCTTTCTAAATATTTAATGCGATGTGCAGACATATATTTTGGCCTAACTAAAAAAGATGTCATGAAATTAGCATACGAACTAACCATCAAGTATGACTTATCGCGACCTCGGACTTGGGATGACAACGAAATGGCCGGCGAAGAATGGTTTCGCATGTTTATGCGAAGGAATCCTGAATTGTCAGTACGTGCAGCACAGGCTACAAGTCTTTCTGGGGCGACTAGCTTTAACAGAAATAACGTAGATGCTTTCTACGACAATTTGGCTACTGTCATGGACCGTTATAAATTCGAACCTCAAAATATATATAACGCTGATGAGACCGGCATAACTGCAAAAACCCGACCGAATAATAGCTAGACGTGGTGCTCGTCAAGTAGGTTCAGTGACTTCAGCCGAGAGGGGAACTTTAGTCACAGTAGCCTTTGCGGTCAATGCCATCGGAAATTCTTTTCCTCCATTCTTCGTCTTTCCGCGAGTGCGTTACCAAGATCATTTCATCAGGGATGGACCAATAGGATCTGCTGGAAGTGCAAATCCTTCTGGCTGGATGCAGGATGAAACATTTATTCATTTCCTGGAACACTTCAGAAAACATACAAAAGCTTCTCCTTCACACAAAGTTTTGCTTGTACTTGATAACCACTCTTCACATGTTCACATTGTCGCACTAGACTTTTGCAAGACGAATGGCATTGTAACGCTATCTTTCCCTCCTCACTGCTCACATAAACTCCAGCCGCTTAATCGATCTGTATTCGGTCCTCTGAAGAAAGCTGTAAATTCGACCTGTGATGGATGGATGCGAAGCCATCCCGGCAAAACAATGTCAATCTACGACATCCCAGGAATTTTAGCTTCTGCTATGCCGCTTGCTCTTACACAATCCAACATTCAAGCTGGCTTTCGCGCAACTGGGATTGTTCCATTTAATCGGTATTTATTTACTGAACTCGATTTTGCACCTGCATTTGTGACATATAGGCCAAATCCTGTAAAAACAATCGAGGCAACTGAGGGCCCTATTCAGAATGCTAGTGCACCCGAGGATAAAACACCAACACCATCACCTTCTATTTTTACTTTCGAACCACCAGAAGAGTCGGAGGAGCTTTCTAATGCAGCTTTTTTTATACAACAACCAACTCTAAACACGCCACAGTGTTCACAAGTTGCAGACAGAGAACAAGAAGATATAATTGCAGATCCAGAATCTTTAATTAAACCACCCGGACATCAAAATAGTGGTAGGGTTCAGGAAATTTCACCCAAACCCTGTACAAGTTTCAAATCCGTTTCTGTGCTGACAAATCAAACAGAAAATATCGCAACTTTGGGTACACCACTTCTGTTTTCGCCGGAAGTAGTGCGACCACTACCAAAAGCTTTTCCAAGGAAACTGCCAAACAGGGGGCGAAAAACCAGGAAATCCACAATCTATACAGATACACCTGAAAAAGGAGAGATAAGAAGGGAACATGAAAACAGATTGAAACGAACCAAAGCTAAGCAAGTTAAGAAAAGGTTAGATAAAGGAAGGACTAAAAGAAATGCTACAAACAGGAAAAACACCAACAGGCAACATGAATCTTCATCAGAAGCAGAGGAGTGCTTCTGCCTGGTTTGTTTGTCAGCATATTCAGAAAGCAGATCAAGGGAAAAATGGATACAATGCATGGAGTGCAAAATGTGGGCGCATGAAGAGTGCACAGCAGGTAGTCTACGTTATGTTTGCCACAATTGTGATTCCGAATGATATCGTGACTAGATAAATAATATTGTTTAAAATTTTGATTTTTATTGAACTAATATGTCTTAATTTTTCTCTTAACCTATTTTATAGCTGAAGTGATACATTTTTTTTAAAACTGCTGAATTTTATTTTCTTAAGCAAAAAGTATTGAAGTTTTGTTTTGTGATTTATTTATCTATGCTTAAAAATGAAGATGTTTATAGAAATAAGGTTGTGAAGTTTCACTCAAAGTGTTTTGTTAGCTGGAGTGCTAAAATTTAGTTTTTTAATTAATGCTGTTGAGTTTTGAAAAATATAGTATGAAGAAGTACAAAAACATTACAAAAGCACCAACATCTGATTATTTCATAATTTAAGTTGTACTTAATATAAAACTTTGAAAAAAGATTGAAATTAATATAAGATTATAAGTATTTTGAAAGACTTGAATATTAATAAAAACACATTTGTGATGTTTAACTGTGCCATAACGAGTCGTGAAATGTTATTAGACGACGAGTAAATATGTTGATTTATAAGATTTTTCATTATTTGCATGTGTTTCAATTGACTCCAGGCACTGTTTCAACCGACCCTGGCATAGGGACGGTTGAAACAAATTATTTTTTTATGTTAAATTTTATTTTACACATAAAATACAATACAGTGATCTCAAATAATATTGCCCATTAGTAGATAGATATATGGTATTTAATTTAATGTAGTCCCGTAATCGCTCGCTTAATTGATCCAGATGCAACGGACGATAAACGCTAAAATGTTTCAACCGTACCCAGTCTACCCTATACTACATAAAGTCGCATCAGGCCATCATACTTCAGACACACATGAGTGATGGTGGCCACCATACTTAGAAGTGGGAGAATTCCAATTCATTCTACTTCTGCAACTCTTTTTTATTTAAATACTTCCATTCCCTACCACTATCTCCATCACTCTTTCTTCGTCGCACAACGCTCGTGCGATCTGCATTCACATTACGTCGCTTGGTCCTTTGTGACACCCAGACAATGTTTAACACATCGGTATAAGGGGCACACAATATAATGTGGACTAGTCCTTTTCGTGAACATCTAGTCCAAAAAATCATGATCAGCTCTCAGAGATAAAAAAAAATTCAATGTAATACGATGCATTCAAAAAAAAACTCTGAGTAACTGTCACTTCAGTATCTCGCCGATAAGGTCAAAAAGAACGCCCTAAGATATTGGGCTCATAAAAGCAGAGTTACAGGTCTACGCTTCAATCAGGGCTCATTAAATGCTCCCTTAGTCTTTTCTTAAATACCAAAAGTGAATTTGCTTCCTTAACAATTTCTGGTAGATTGTTATATATACGCAGAGCATCATTCGCTGCATCGCTCTTTAGCCGATCCGTTCTGGCAAAAGGTATTACGAATTGATTTGCATTCCTTGCATTATATGGGTTGATCTGTGATACCTTAATTAATGGCGCTCGTTCCGATCCATTAGTTTTTAAATTTCTGTAGATAAACTTAGCTTTCTCCATTATAATAATTTGACTAAAGATTAATGATTTTGCCAATTGGTAAACCAAACTAGTTTGAGTAAGCATTGGCAGCTTCAGAATGTTTTTATACGCTTTAGTCAGCAGCCTGGATATACTGTTTAAATGTTGCTTTGCTGATTGACTCCAAATAAGTACTCCATAATGCAATTTCGCCAGGACAAACGCATTTAGAACAAGTTTCTTGATGTGCAATGGAAAATTCTCATATCTTCTTAACAATCCTATTATTGGGGCTAATTGCCTTCTTAAGTTATTTATGTGTGATAACCAGGTCATACGATGGTCTATGATAAGACCAAGATATTTCATTTCTAGCACTCTTTGTAATTTTTCGCCGTTAATATTTAGTTCGACATCTATGTCTCCTTTATACTTTTGCTTAAAAACAATATATTTTGTCTATGATGTGATCAATACTAGTTTGTTTCCAATTAACCACTGATGAAATTTTCCTAGATCCTCGTTGATAGTGTTCTCAATGGCAATTTTGTCTCGTCCTGAATAAAGTAGAACTATGCCATCAGCATATAATGTGTGATATCCCGTCAGCCCACATGTATTTAGATTATTTGTGTATAGCAGGAACAAAGTTGGGCCAAGTATTGAGCCTTGGGGAACTCCTGTTTTCGTAGATGCATAATCGCTCAGGACATTGTTGATTAAAGTTCTCTGCTATCTTCCCTCCAAGTAACTCTTAAAAAAACTGCTTAGGACTACCCTGAATATCGTACGATTCAAGTTTACGAAGCAAGAGGTCATGATCAACTGTATCAAATGCTTTTTCAAATCCACAAAAATTGCGATGACATAATTACCTCTGTCAAGTCCTAGATTGATGAAACATGTGACAGAATGTAGGACATCCAAAGTACTCTTGTTCTTTTGAAAACCAAACTGATGTTGGCTTATGATAGAGTTTTTAACTAAGAATGATGTCAATCGATTGTTTAATATTTTTTCAGGTATCTTACTAAGTCCCGTCAGCAGTGCAATCGGGCGATAGTTATTCGGGTCTAGATGATCACCACCCTTAAATATAGGAACTATTTTTACAAGTTTTTCTTCTTCCGGAATAATCCCATTCCTAATATGCACGTTTATAAAATTTGCCATAATCTGGGCTATGTCCTCCTTTATTATACTAATCTCATTCATCGTGATGCTATCGATGCCTGGCGCCGTATTCTTTTTCAATTCATTGATTACATTTAAGACTTCCCTTATCGATGGCCTAGAATGATAACCACGTAACTAAAAAAACTCAAACTTTACAGGAGAAGCAAAAAACGTACCAGTTATTAATAAGTAACAATACTTACTCAGAATTCAGTACGAATATTTGTTGTATTTTGTAACAAGTATGCATAATACAATCAAATGTGAAATTTTTTTTTATTTGTTTTTAATTATGACTTACAAGGTTTTCTTACTTGTAAAGAAAATGAGTTACGAGATATTCCACCTTAATTTTTAGTTACGAGTATTTATCACTTATAACCTTGTTAGATATAAGAGGTTTTCTTAACAATAAAGCACACGTCTTGTTAACATACTATAATAAATGTTCAAAATTGCACATTGTGAATTTATAAACTAAATAGGGCTGGAAATAAAGCAAAATTACTCAAATACAAACAACTGTAAATACTAAGGATGGTGGGGTAAGTTGTCATAAAATGCATGAACGTCTTTTGGTATAACTTGTTTGAGCTCTTGAAGATGACGAAACTTAATGCCTTCAATTGGTAGTGGAGCATCATACAACTGGTGAAGCTCTTCAATCCTAGTAGAAACCGTTTTAATCCTTCGGGGTAGGTTAAAAAAATCATCTTTAGGACTGAGTTTTACTTGGATGCTGCCTTTTGGCGTGTACTGAATACATCTTAGGTCGGTTACTACAGGCTCTCCCTTCTCTGTACCTGGTCTTATTGATGTGAGGAGGTTGATTTTATTGAAGCGCTTAAAAAATGTAAAATGTTGCTGGAATACTTTGTACGGTTGAGGATTCAATCTAGCTGTCCTTATTATTTCAACATAGCCTGCTGGAGAATATATTTCCCTGTTCTTCATTTGTTTTTCGATATTGCTATGAATGCTATCACATTCCATTTGGGTATGACCCTTTTCTAAGTATTTTGAGTTATTTTAATCCCGAATTCATGTGAAACTAATAGCAATGCATTTGCCATGATGACATTTCTATTTTGGTTAGTACAGCCATCACTATAAATGATTACATGTTTGATAACATCTAAATTGATTTCGGTTGTAATAAAATGCGTGAGTATGGTTGCAAATTCATCAGCGTTTACGCCCCCTTCAGTTTCATCCCAAAGATAACAGTAGCCTTCTCTTGTTTTGAGATTGTACAAAGTAAAGTTGTGTAATTTTAGTTTTCTTCTATAGTAGAGCGCAGAAGCTTTAAGATAAGAGCACAACAATACAGCTTGAACATCCATCGTGTATACTGCAGTATTTTGATCGCATTCCTCCTTGTCTTTAGATTTTTCTTCTCTGGCTTCATATTTTCTTCTTATGTGAATATTGTATTCTTCTTCAGAAACATAACCTTGTTTGTAAGCACAACATAGATCACACTGATCTTTCTTAGGATAAAAAAGTCCCAAATTCATCGCCTCGAAAACTTCATGGAACGTAAAAGAGGATGCAACGAAGTTTTCCTTTCTCTGTGCTATACAGTAATTGCGCTTTTGATTGCCAAAATGGTTCGAGATACAACTTAGTGGTATTTTTACGACAAAAATGTGATTCTAATTTTGGAAGGAGCTCAAGAAATTCATTTATAAGTTTTCGAACAGCATCGTTATGATCTTGCTGTCTTGTTTTTGAATTAGCAGTTTCGTTACTTCCTTCAGCATTTCTGGTCGGATCATTTTTATTTTGCTGTTCTAGCTGGTTTTTCAAGACCCAATTCCGAACCGCCCATTCACGCAGGCCAATACAGTTTAAAAACATTTTCTTGCACACTCGAATTCTTTCTCCGTGTTTAATCTGCTTCAGATTATATTGTAAGGAGTTACTTCTTCTTGACTCGATACTGGGTACAGTTCTCTGGTGGACGTGAGTCCTAACGACAAGATGGTTTACTTTAATCTTTCTTTGTCCCCAATCTAAGTTCCAAAAATATTCAAAAATTTCCCTTCTTCTTTCTTCTGTGATCAGCATACATTTGAACTTATTTCTTTTCGTTATTTTGCAAGAACATCGTGGTTTTAGCTGCCTTTTTTGACGGTCAACGTCAAAGACTGTTTTTCCATCTTCATTCTTCTTTCGCCCTTTTTATTCTTCTCCTTTCATTCTTTTAATTTTATTGCTATCAGCTACCCATGATTTCTTATCAGCTTTTCCCCGTTTGGACCTTTTGCGTTTTTGGTATGATATTTTGCTGTGAGTTGCATCTTGGTCACTCTCACTCAAATTCAATGCGGCGCTGTCGTTGGTTACATTTCGAGAATTCGAATTACCCTCACTTGAATTTAGTTCGTAGGAGTTTTTTTCTGCTACAGCCAGTCCAGACTCTTTGTCCGGCTCTAAACCAGGGCTCGCATTACATGGAATTCCATTCAAATTGTCGTAAGGGACAATGGAGATCAGCTCAGCATTTAGAGGCAAATTTAGTTGTGGACTCGTTTCATCTTGATCACTCTCATTCAAATTCAATGCAGCACTGCTGTTGGTTATATTTTGAGGATTCGAATCGCTCTCACCTGAATTTGGTTCATAGGAATTTTTTTCTTCCAGATCAAGTCCAGATTCTTTGTCCGGCTCTAAGCCAGGGGTTTCATTACGTTCAATTCCATTCAAATTGTCGTAAGGAGCAATGGAGATCAGCTCAGCATTTAGAGGAAAATTGAATTGTGGTCTAGCTTCATCTTGGAAGAAGCTATCAACATTGTTGATGTCTGATGAGTTATTTAAAATATAAGGTAAACTTAATACATTTTCAAATTGATTATTATAAGTTTCATTTGGATCTGCGGGTATAACAATAACTATGGGCTCCTTGTTTTCTTCTTGAGGTTGGAATAGTGCTGGAGCTCTAGTTTCACGACATTCTCCGCCTGGAAATGTTATTTAACATGAAAAGTAGATGACAAGGATAAAACCAGATATTCAAACATCATACGAATTATAAAAATCTTAACCTTTTTCTTCATCGCCTCGCTTTGTGGTTTGTTTTAGCGCCAATTCTACGAGCCTCAAGCCTCGCGATTTGTATTTTTTTTCTTCCATTTGTAGAAGATTATAGAATGCAGTTTTCACTAAATAAAATACCAAAGAGATAAAAAAAATTTCATGATTCAAATGTAGAAATAAGCAAGGAACATAACGCTCTAGAAATTCACTTTAAGTAAACAAGATACTCTAACTATCTCTAAGCGAAGGCCCAAGAGGGGCTGTAGTGCTAAAAAGAAGAAGAAACAATGGCGTATCCGATACAACCATGAGCTGTATGAAATATTTGATGAGCAGGAAGTCTCGAAGATTATAAAATTGCGGAAGTTTCAATGGGATGGCCACGTGAATCGAATGGACAAACAACGAGTACCCAAAAAGGTATTTGTTGGGAGAACTGAAACGCTGTTCCGACTCCGTCAACGAAGTGGGTTTTGAAATTGGAGGACGTGGTCGTTGGAGGCACTGCCTGCAGAGAGCGAAGGCCTGAGAGGGGCTGTAGTGCTACGAAGAAGAAGAAGAAGAAACATTGCTTTATTGTGAATCTCTTGCGTTATTATTATTTTTTTGATTATGCCTGTATTTGTTGATAAGGACGAGATCGGACGCCATATAAACGCCACAAACCAAGGCTTCTACTCCGTGCTTTCCATTCTAAGATCCAGAGATATGCACAGGAAAATAATGCTTCGTATTTATAAATCTCTAGTCAAACTTGTGCTGCTATATAGAAGCGAAAAATGAACCTTCACGGTCGAATTTGAAAAGGCAGTGGACATCTTTGAACGCAAAGTACTTTGAAAAAAGGAATAGAGTAGAGGCTACGTTACAACGACGAGTTATATTAATTATTTTATGAACCACCTATATCCAAGTGCGCACAAATGCGCGAATTACAATGGGCGGGCCATGTAGAAAGAATGGAAAAAACTGGCTACCCAGAAGAATAGTAAAGGGTAAAGCGTAAGGCAAATGTCCAGCTAGAAGACCAAGGACTCGATGGGAGGACACAATAGCAGCTGACAACAGATCCTTGTTAGGAGAGATCAATTGGTGAACGACGTCGCAGAACTGCGATGATAGGAGGAGTTTAATCCTGGAGGCCAATGCCCGACTTGGGCTGTCGCACCATAGATGATCATGATGTTGATAAATAAACATTGTAAAGAAGCCTCTTCACATTTATTACATGACGAAACCTTGAAACTCAATAGTAAAATGCTGTAGCAATGAATATTCAGATAGCGGGCTGTAGATGTTTTAAAGTGAAATCCTCGTATCTTTGACTTACGAGTATTTCACATTATGGCTTGGCCACTGTCCACTTATATACGTGGTTTTCCTTGATACAACCTTAACTTAGGGTGATAAAAACTCTCTTGATTTAGAGGAAATATTTATTTTTCAATATTATAGAAGAGAAATTCCACTTACCTGATCACAATGCGAAATCTTGTTGCCTACTAGCAACAGGAGGGTACACTATCAACAGGTTTATTGAGCACTAGACTTCACACAACATACGCGGTTATCGCACTCAAAATGACAACTGAGAAAGATACAAGGTTTGATTTTTTGTCGGTAGAGCGCAATATGTTTAAATTTAATTTTGTTTGACTGTCGAGTAATGTGAGAAACGAGGTTTTCCATATAATAACATATAAAAGTTATTTTAGGTTTTTTTTGAGGTACGAGGTTTTCATTCTAGGCCATCGTTATATTTGTTTGATGAATGTGAAGGATGAAATTTATTGAGATATTTGTAGTATTTAAATTGCTTGCTGAACTGGCAACAATTTCTTTAGTGATTCTTCCACCAATTGTTGAAAAAAGTTATTTAATGAGTTCGCCGCCTCACGTAGACACGATGTACTAGAGGGCCCACCAGGATTCAGTTGAAAGTTTTGTGATATACCCTGGGTTGAAAAGTTATCCTTTACCGCATTTATTATTTTCCATATTTCACGGGAGTTGTCAGCAGCTGTTTCCATTCTTCTTGAGAAATATGAGAATTCAGCCTCTTTCACCAGTCGTTGCGATTCTTTTTTCGCTTGCATATATACAAACTTGAAAGCCCGGTTTCCATTGTCCTTCCTGTTGTCCATGTATGCCTTCCTTTTTTTAAAACTTGCATCAATTACTTTTTTTGTTATCCAAGTCCGTTGTCGACACCTGATTTTTTTCTCAATTGTAGAGCTTTGCTTAGCAGATATGATGATATATTTGAGATCAATAATACAATTTGGTTTCCGTTTTTCCAGTAACTCTTGTCTGTTTGATTTAAAGAGCTCCTTGTCAAGATATCTAAACGTTTTGTAGGTCGGCTTCTATTCGTTCAGGGTTTGGTCTTGAATAGCAATTTTTAACACACGGTGATCCAGTTCCGACCAGTCCTCAAATATGTATGTCATGCTTTCAGCGACTTTTAAATCATTGGTTACTATGTGATCCAGACAGGTACTTGACACTGGGCGAGTAATTTGGTTGTTGTTTATAATAACCGTTCCATTCTTTTCTAGCGTGCCCTTATAAATCCTTGTTTCTGGTGATTCAATTAGTATATCAATGCTTGTGTCCGCTACTGTGATTAAATTTTTTTCAGTTGAGGATAATGTATCTAGTACTATGCAAAAATCTTGCGCATTCATACGATTGGGATTGTAGTACGTCCCTTATTTTATTTTTTTACCTGCATGGCGTACTTCAATTATTATAACGTTATACTTATCAGGCGTCACTCTCTTGTTTTTTTTACGTACATTGCTGTACCTCCACCTCTTTCAGGTCTGTAGGTGAATACCGCATTATATCCTTCAATATTGTAAAACCGTGCTTCTTCTGGATAAATCCAGATTTCATTGAGAATAATCAAATCTATGTCAGGATTTCGCTGCAGGTAAATTTGAATATCACTTAGCTTATGTCTTAAGCTTCTTATATTAGCATACATGAGAGTTAAATTTGTTCCATTTGATTGATTAGAAAGATTAGCAATCATCGAAGTTGTAGTCGGTGCTCCTCCTGGCGATCAATATTCTGCATTGAAACTCCGGACACTCTACAGAGTCAGCTCTGTGAGAATGATCAGCATTATTATTGTAACCAATATAGTTGGAGCACTTCTCAATCGTGCTTTTGCAGTCCTTTAGGTCATGCTTTCCTCCACATTTTACATATATTTGCTCACTTTCACATTTTGATGTTTTGTGATTGTATTTTTGACACTTATAACACCTCGTTACGTTAAAGTCCTCCTTAACAAAATACGAACCATAATCTATATTAATGTATCTATTTGCAAGCCTCTTATACATGCTCCCATTTACCTGGATGATGTGCAACCACCTTCTATTTCTAGTCCGCCTAGCATGTACAAGTTCCATAGAATCTCGCTCCTCTATATTGGGATTTAATGACTGGATCTCATTTCTTAATTCATTATTTGAGTATTGTTTTTCTAGTCCATTAATGACAAGTCTAGGCTGTCGCAATCTGGTCTCAGCAACATCATACTCCTCTTTCATTGCATCCATTGCTATATTAAAAAGCGAAGTAGCATTTTCATTGTTCGATGTTTCGATAATCGCCCCACCATTACGAATAGGCCTCATTAGCTGTAAAGGAATTTCAAATTTTGATGGTCTGATCCTCGACTTAAAATCGATCAGTGTTTTTTCTCAGGAAGAGTGATTTTTAGGCTTAATTATAATCCTTTTTTGTGATATTGAATTTGATCGATGCACTGATGGAGAAGTAGAATTTTTAATAATTTCGGCATATGAGGGCTTGTTCACAGACCTAGATTTATCAATTAGTAAGGTAACATTTGAGTTCATCTCTTCAATTTGGCTTTGCAAATTTATCATTTGTTGGAAGAGTTGGTCTTCTTTAGACTTATGGTGCTGAGCTCTACATCCAGCACACATCCAAATCACATCTTCGGTGAAGTCCATAATAGCCCGATATCTCTCTTCCGACATTTTGATACACTTCAAGTGGAACCACTTGAGGCAGAAGCCATCACATCCGATAGCCAAGTGGGCATGCTCCACGGGTTTCCTACACTTCCCACACTTATCCTTGGCTGGTTTAGTATCCATTTTAATTTCCCCTTTTGTTAAATTTTTATTCAAACATTTACCGATTCTTTTTTACTATTTCTTTTTATTATTTGCTTCTTATAAATTTTATATTATCCTCGATTTCCGGTTATATTTTTAGTTGGCTATTTTTATTTTATATAGTTAGTGAAAAGCTTAGAAAGCCGCACTTGCAAAAAAAAAAATAATTTAAAAATATAAATTTAGAATTAAATTCAAAATTCCCGGTTCCGTTAATATTTTTCGCCTAAGTAAAAATTAAAAAAATGAAATTAATGCGTTAAAAAAATCGCTACTTATCTTGAACTTGATAGCGCGAAACTAGAACCACTTTACTTATTAGACACAGCTGATTCTAATATATGACAGTATTTATTTATCCACTTAAGACAAGAAATTCTAAGAGCCGAAACTTTGACACTTCTTTGTTTTGACACTTCAAAATTTGTTTGTAACTTAATATGTTATTATAAGTACGAATTATATTCAGACTAGTTTTCTCCTGTACCTATATACTTGTCTTTGCTAAGCTTTATTGATCACTCGACGCTTTTTACATCTGTACGATGCAATGAAAAGCTCAGTATAGACACATAAACGTAAAGATTTACATTGAATTGATATGAAAAGGGTAGAGTGATCAATAAAAAAGTTTGCACAAATAAAAACTATACTTAATGGATCCTAATTCTTCTTTTCCCGAAGAATTGTGCAAATTGGATTATAACTTAAAGGACTTTACTTGCTTAGTCGATCCAAGTGAAGTCGAAAAAGCTATAGATGTTGGCAGATCTATCGTGAGCAAACATACCTTTATTCTTTATAACGTGCCTCTAATATATCTTAAGGCAAAGGTTCTATCAAACGAGTCAAGCAATGAATCATTGTTAAATCATGATAGCAAACATTCATAAGGAATTTTGAACGTTGTAAATCGATTTTCAAGGCAAATATGATTTCGAATTATATTTGAATCTTATCTTTTGAAATAGCTTCAAACATCTACGTACCTTCAAAGCCAACACATTCGCTATTCGGACATTTAATTCAAACATTATACCTCATATAATACATATCATTACGTCCATATAGCCCACTGGGTGCCAATACAAAGACCACTTCAATCTTTTTACCAAAAGCATGATATCCTTTTGAATTCCTATTGCATATCGTTAACATTGGTATCAATTCGTCCGTAAAATATGTCGAAATGTCGTTTACATTTCATCTGATTTAATCGAAATTCAACGTCATCCTTGGCAAAAGCACTATTGCACTCAACTCTCCAGTGCTCTTGCCTGGAACGTAATTCTAACTCGAAATCTTCTTCAAATACGAGAAAGGATACTCGTTTAGATGCTTTACTTCCTCCATATATCTCTACCTTCCAATCTATCCACCTAGCGAGTATGCACCAAACCAGGATCCGCACCACGAGGACTCTACCAACCTTCCCCGACGTAACATTGCACTGTTCCGGATCTCTGACAATTCAACAGCAACTGAAACGTAACAGAGAAGAGTTGAGACTATTTGCCAAGGGAATTGACGTCCCTTAAGTACAGTACAAAAGAGTAGCGAATGTGAATGTGAATATGCAGTGAAGCACGGGACCGGGACCAGAACTAGGACTCAATGCAAATCGACAGCGCAGTGAAAGCCATATACCATGAGAGATAAAGCGATGCAATAAAAGCAGCTGTGGAAGCATAATCTGGACATTAAAGGTCCTTCGTGAAAACTTTGGTATGTATTTCTGTTTGTGCGAATGTGAAGACGTTACAACAATAACGCTGTGTGCAGTTTACATTGTAGGTTAGTTTGTCTGCATTTAAATTATAGCGAAAGTTCTCTGATTCGATCTTTGTGAGTGCACAGTAAATACGTCTTGAATGCAATCACTTGTCATGATGGAATCGGTTTTTTTTTCACCTGGAGTACTCAGTGAATGAATTGAGGAACTAATTGAAAACACTTTTTATGCAGACCAGTGCTGAGTAGTATTGATGTCAGAGGATATTCTACACATTGTGAAGGAAGAGTAACAGCGTTGCTTCCAATTCCCAACATAAAATATGATTTTTTGCACCAACTATTTTTAAGTGGAATGGTTGAATTTTTTGAAGCATTTAGTAAAGATTAATATAAGTCGCTTTTATGTAGTTCTAAGCACCTGTTCTGAATCTACCGCCTCACAAATCATCCAACACTCAGCAATCCATCACTTTTTTCCGCAGGAAAATTTAATAAACAAGTTGGGTAGACAGACCTATGCTCATGTCAGAAGGGTTTTGTACTTAACTTACAAAATGCAGTAACCAGCAACGAATAAAATCATGAAACATGTCAAAGACGATTTTATTCGAGAAAATGTGAAATTCGAGGTTCATACTATTAGTAACAAAGTTCAACGCATTTTGACTTCTGAGGTATTTGTTAACGTTATACCCATAAATATCTCCTTTGATAATTTTTTCAGAGTTTTTAAGATCACGGGTGTCCATTCGCGAGGGAGGAAACACATTTTTCATGTATTTCCCCCCTGTGCCCCAACTGAAGCAAAAACGGTCAGTTTAAGAACTGTTTTGAAAAGCTCTCATAGAGAACTTTCAATTGATACTCATATCGGCTACCTTCCATGAAATTTTTTTTCAGCGGCCACTCTTCTGTACTGTAATCATCGATTCATGGCCTATTTTTTCGAATCCTAGAATGGTTACAAAGCCCTTTTGCTAGGAGCTCTCTTCTGCCTTTTCGACTTGTTTCAATTGTATGTACTCATCTTCATGATACCTATCACTCCTGAAATTTTCATGCAAATTCTAGCAAAGCTGTAGTGTCTAAGTCGGTAAAAAGCGCATATGGCTCCATAGCCATATGTTTCCATAGTAATACAGGGCATAATGCTCCATAGTAATACAGGAAAATTCAAATCGCTATAACTTTGTTAAATACCATTCGATCTTTATGAAATCAATCTTATAAAAAGCCATCTGTTTACAAAATTTTATTGAATTTAAGGGTACCATTTAGATTTTATTCAAGAAAACATAAAATCGATAAATCATACTATTACTAACAAAGTTGAGTGAATTTCGACTTCTCATGTATTTGTTGTTGTTGTACTCATAAAGGCCTACATTCATGATTTTTTTCAGATTTTTCGGATGGAAGGTGTCCAATCGCGAGGGGGGGGTACGCGAAAAGTTCGTTCATTTCCCCTTCCCCTGCCCCCCTCGGAACTTATAAGGCAATTTTAAGACTTGTTTTGAAAAGATCTCATTGAGACCCTTCCAACGACACCCTACTCGACTACCAATGGTGAAATTTTTTTTTTGAGGGGTCACCTCCCTATATGGGGAGACCCCCTTAAACGCATTTGAAAAATTTTTCCACCCTTGAACTTTCAAGAGGTCATCACTTCTGACCTTTCTACAAAGTTTCATGGCTGTAGCCCTTATAGTTTCGGAGAAAAAGTGCTGTGACATACAGACGGACGGACGGACGGACAGACGGACACAGGTCGTGATTGCAATAGGGTTTTGTATTTTAGTACAAAACCCTAAAAAGAAAACAAGGATTGCCATGAATAATGTAAACTGTAAACTGCTACCATTCATTTCCTTTCACTTCAGCTTAGCCTAGTACTAGTCAAAGCAGTTTTGTATAAATTGAACTTCACAAGTGTGTACGGCATGCAGTTTGTCTTCCTCCCTTAAGTAAAACACGAAATAAAACCGGGATTAGCGCAAAGTGCAGCATTTGCAGTGGCATCGTGTGCATGCGAAAGCAATTACTTACACAAGTACCTCCACTCCTAGTGGAAACCCACTTTCCTCCAATCCTGGATTGCCGTCGTAATATCTCTATCTGAGCACATCATCTTCCGATATAGGAGTCGAAAAATGATAAATGTCTGCAGTACAGACACTTCCCTTATTTTCCCTTTTCTTGTGTCCTTGGCTCCTTCACCCGTTTCAAGGAACTTCATCTATATATGAAATGGGTTCCGCAATGTTTTTATCTAACATCACACTTGAAATTAATGCTTTGGGACTTGAAGCTATGCCGAGCGAGCTAGCAAGGATGTGTGCCTTGGCTGTTGTTAGTTTTCGGACTGTGCCTAGGGTAGCAATTTCTAGTCGCTCCTAAAACACAACGGGACAAGTATAAACTGCTGAAGAATTCTCTTATCGAAAAGTTAAGGCTATAAATAAAGTTAATCAACACATAAACAGAGCTGACATTGCAGCTAATAGTTCTCCGGGGGGTTGTTAAATAATATGGCTATTTGCATACTGATGGACATTTTTAATGGACAAAACAAAGCGTCTCTTGGTGCTACTTACCGAGGGCCATTCTGGTGTTGTAAACTGATTTATGAAGAGGCCTTAATAGCTCTTTTATTCATCGATTTAAGTGATTATACATGGGGATGAATTCGCAATATGTGGGAAGGTTCATACTGACGATGGTTGATAGATACAGATTACTTCAATTGAACTGTTTGCTGTTGATTTCAATTATACTTTTAAACAATCTGGATAGGTCGGCCTGTTAGAAAAGCAAATTTCTCATAAGTTTGTTAATCTAATAAAAGCCGCTTATATGTTAAAAAATCCTGTTGGCACCACCAGCCGGAACGGCAAGTTTCTCGTAGGTACCCTTATTTTTAAAAGCAAATAATCATTTATTGGACCCCACTTTCAAATCAAAGTCAAACACTGTTAAAGGACAATTAAAAGTAGCAGGAAAGTCCCCCCAACCTAAAAGTATTGTAAGATAATGAGTAAATTAAATTACATCTTCTGAATATCAAAACTTGACCCACAGATATACTATATTCCATAAATTAAGCTCGGAAGAAATAAGACATGGTTGTTATGCATTTTGATTTGCCGCCATTTAATATTCAGTCTGTTGACCTTAATGATTGAGTGGTTATGATAACATATTAACGTTTTAAAATTTTCATCAAACCCTTGCACATCTGCAGTGTTTGGGTCCTTTGCAAACGTGAATTTACACAGTATTACGTGTAATTGTTGTCGTACTTGATAAATTTCAATCGTCTATAATTTTAGCTATTTATGGCTCGATTTTTATGAAACTTTCAGAAAACATGCGTTTTATATGAAAAAAATTCAGATAAAATTTTTTGATAATTATATGGATGGAAACATAAAATTCATAAAATGTACTATTATTAAAAAAGTTGATCGAACTTCAACTTGTTGGCCTTATGTTTATATTAAAACGGTATTTCCAAGAATTTGAATTGCATCTCTATTGCTTGAAACCGAATGTATTCTTTCACTGTCTATTCGAACTTCTCTCTTACGAATGAATAGATAATATTTGCAGAGCCTCCTACTACAAATATTTTAATTACGAGTGCGGAAATGATGAGCCTTAATACAGTTCGATCATTCCTAGGTGGTCTTTGAAGAGGCTATCTGATTAACTATGGAAAATTGTGGAGATTCACCAATTTTGCTGGGGATAATGCTATTATCTAGCACAATCTATACTAAAATATCCATAAGAAAAATTATTCAATCCGATACATTGGTGACATGAAATGTGGGGCTGCCTGAAATTTACCCAGCAATTATTCCAATGCACAGAAACGCTTCATAAATACTCATAACAAGTAGTCATTATAATTTCATCAATAACATCAGCAATAAAATCAAATGCTACGGTTTCCAATGCACAATTTGCACTAAGCTTGGTGTTGAGTTCCTAACACCCCAAGTGCCCATCACGGCCGGATCCGGCAACATCAACGCTCAGTTATTTAAGGTTAATTCACCGTAGTAATTAGCTCATTTGTAATCAATTCTATTGATTTATCAATTGATCGATTATTTCAACTCAATCCACCGATCGATTGATTAACCATTCACTGTTCCCTTTAAGAACAATTGAAATTGCCTTTCGCCGGAATTTCACCCAAATTCAATAATTTTATTCGATTCCAATATTTTAATTCAATTCAATATTCATGGATCCTAATTTTTGCCACACACTGTAATTCGAATTGCTATTTTCATTTCCCAGCCAAATTGCTGACTCATGCACATTCAGCCAGTGCATTTGTCTGTGAAGTGGATCCGTAATCGAAGAGATTGGGTTACATTTCATGGACGCTGGCAGGCCTGCTGGCGAAGAGACACAAACTCAGCGTTCTTTCTCTGTCGTGTTTCTGTCTGGCCAGGAAATCGCGTTCGCCATATTGAACGTGGATGAAATGCTTGGTGAATTGATCGCGCTAAGTAGCATATTTGTAAAACTTAACCTGTATCACAATTTGTAAAGGTCATGCAGTTTTGTATTGCACCAACCAAGGTGTAGTTGAATTTGCCGAACATCAATAAAATCAGATTGATTCAATTCTTTCTTAGTTATAAAGAAGCGTCTTCGAGATATTAAGGAACGGAATTTTATCAAAGTGTAGCGGATGTCGGTGGCGGTCGATGTTTATCCTATAAATGAAATACTATATTTATAACAACAAACAATAATTTTATTTTAACAAAACTTTAGAATATTGCGCGCGTGAACGAGTGCTCGCCGTATCGTGACGTGAAGCGTTCTGTTTCTTCTCAGCATTTCCATCCTTTATATATCTGCGGCGATGATAGCGTTGTGAGAGATTTGGGATGCTCGCGGTTTTTCCCGGACTAATTGCACACGGCGTTTCGTCATAACTTTGCATGTGCGAAGGATTTCCTAATTATCCCTTTTCAGAGAAGACAGGGTTTGAGGATGATGCAAGCACGTTATATGCGGTGACGTTTGTTATTGCCGTCTGGATTTATGTTGTTTTTTTTTTATTGCCGGAAACTTTGTGTATCGTTGCCGCCGCATCACCCCTTGCCAGTGATGAAGTTACGTTGAAGATGAGTGCATTACGATTCACTGGGATCCGGCTTGGTAGCGTTGTACGAAGCGAACCCGTCGTTCTGATCGTCGAAGTTTCTGTTGCTGCTGCTCTTGTAGCTGCAACCTTGATCTTTCTGTGACAGGGTTGTTGGTAGGATCTAGTTGGGTTTCCGTCTGTTGATTTGTCTCGTTACTGATAATGATTTCATGGTCTTCTGGAGTCATCTCGTTCAAGGTGTACGCGGGTTTTACTCGGTCGATTGATACCGTGATATCTTTTCCTCTAATCCTTATGATAAAAGTCTTTTCATCACGTTTGATATCGGCATGATTATAATATCTATATGAACATGTTCGAGTCTCGTGGAAGGTGGTGCGAAATTTCCTATACGCGCGAACGCATGCCTGGTGGTTTTCGATTGCTGACACTGGATGCAAGCTCGTGCCCATTAACGGCAGTCCATCTTAACAGCTGGCCCGATGAATCGTTGTGCGACGAGCTTCGCGGTTGCGTATCTGCCTGGGTGAGAGTGGCGATGTATGGATTCGAATGCGGCTCTCTTGAAAACTGGTTTGATATACGGTCGGGGTTTTGCAGTTGAAGTGTCGCAGAAAATTTGAGCGTCCGTTCCTGTATTCGCTTGAGTTGCAATGACGTTTCCGAACGTAAAAGAGCTTTTAGTTCCTCGTCGTTCTCTTGTGATTTTGCCAACTCAGCATAATTGATCAGTGCTTCAATTGCCTCGATTCGCGACAGAGCATCGGCAACGATGTTATCTCTTCCCGAAATGTGCCGAATATCGGTCGTAAACTGGCCAATGAAGTCAAGGTGTCGAGCTTGACGAGGTGACGTCTTGTCGAGTTTCTACCGTAGGGCGAATGTCAGCGGCTTATGGTCTGTGTGGACCGTGAAAATCCTTGCTTCTATCATGTGCCGAAAGTGCTTGATAGCGAGATAGATTGCCAATAATTCTCGGTCAAAAGCGCTGTATCGGCACTCGGTTGGGCTGAGTTTTTTTGAGAAGAAAGCGAGTGGTTCCCAATGTCCATCAACTCGTTGTTGCAGAGCTGCACCTACGGCAATGTCAGAAGCGTCACAAAATACTCCCATTTCTGCACCGACTTTGGGGTATGCAAGGAGCGTTGCTTGCGCTAAGTCTCGTTTCTTTTTTTTGAACGCTTCTTCGGCTGCTGGTATCCACTGGAGCAGGGCGTTCCCTTTTATTTTATCGTGCAGCATGTTGTTTAACGGTGCCTGTGTGTTTGCGCAACTTGGCATGCCAATTCTGTAAAAATTGATCATGCCCAGATACCGACGAAGTTGCTTGGCGGTTGTTGGCTGAGGAAAGCTGAGAATCGTTTCAACCTCTTCCGGTACTGGTTTGATGCCATCATTGGATATGAGATAGCCAAGAAAGGGTAATTCTTTGGTGCCGAACTTGCATTTTGACAACCGTGTGAAAACTTCTCTAAAATGCTCCAGGTGTTCCTCCGAGGTCTCGGACGCCACTAAAATGTCGTCCAAATATGCGAAGACAAAGTCCAGACCTCGAATTACTTCGTCCATGAACCGTTGGAAGGTCTGTGCAGTGTTTCAGAGTCCGAAGGTCATGAATGGAGATTCGTAAAGGGCGTTGTTATTGCCGTTTTATGGATGTCCTCTTCAGCCACGGATATCTGATGATTCGCTCTCACCAGATCGATTTTCGAGTATAACTTCTTGCCGTGAAGTGCCTGTCCGAAGTCATGGATGTGCCTGATCGGATACCTATCTGGGACTGTGCATGCAAAAGTATTATTTCCTTTGATAAAATTCCATTCCTTCCTGCCAGGGCAAAAGAGCCCTGAATACAACATCTTGAGGCCCCGGCGGAATCAGCCTTGGTATTTACTTTGCAGTTCATATCTCTAATTAATTGTGTCTTTCCTGGTGAACAGGTCGCGAAATGGTGTGTGGTGTTTAGTGTAGTGTCGTAGTGTATCCGCGCTTTCTGTTTTCAGCCGTTTTCCGACTTTCTACGCGATGGCGAATGTGGATTGCCTGATCAAGGACCAAAAGGGATTGGCTCGAATCGTCGAAGGCGTCATCTCAAATTAGAAAAAGGATTCGCCCTCAAGGAAGCGGCAAGCCGGGTATTATGCTAAACGACTGGAGGCTGCGTAGAAGAATTTTGAATGAGGCGATAGTCAAAACCTATCCCTACTGGAGGTTGCTCCGTCTCATGAGTACTTTACCCAACATATATACGACACTACCAAAGGCAACTACCTCCGTTGCCAGCAGCACTTCCGCAATCAAATGCGTACCAAAACACACGTGGACACGCCAACTGGGAAACAGCCACCAAAATGGACCGAAACTAAGGATAGCGAGGACAAAGTTTACACTGCAGAAGCCTCAGCTCCAAGAGATGCCACTGTGGTCAGGATGCTGCGTCACTACGAAGTCATGGCAGGCTCGTTGAGGATGATCATCGATCAATTGGACTTAAAGGAGGTCACTCGGATCTGGTGCAAGAGTAAACTCATGACCCTCCAACGAGGTTGGCACCAGCTGGGTGAATATCACCAGCAGATCGTTGAGGTCCATGACGATCTTGAAGCGTATGCTTTTAACGTGCTACAGCGCATTGATTTGGAATAGCTTACCCAAGGTTGGCTCATACGTCTAGAATCGAAAATGGATGAACTCAGTACTACACCTGCCTCGGCGGTTCTGCCTGTGACTCCTCTTACCATACCTCTGCCAAAAATAAAGCTCTCCTCTTTCGATGGGACCTATTTACATTGGCAACAATTCCACGACTTTTTCCTGCAAATGGTGCATAGCCAATCGATGTCCAAGTACCAGAAGCTATGATACCCAAGGCTGGTCTCACCGGAGAAGCGGAGCTTTTAAATCGAAATTTTACATTGTCGGATGACAACTAGGAGGCGGCTTAGACAACCTTGAAGTAAAGGTACGACAACCGGCGATTTTTAGTAGCGACGCTCATTAATAAATTGATGAAAGGCGATCAGTGGCAGCAATAAAGGATATACATGACACTACACAGGAGTGTCTCGTATCTTAGAGGCCTGGAGAACCTATCAGTGTCCACAAGGGATCCATTGCTGCTACATGTGCTAATCCAAACATTTGATCTAGTGACTCACACATCATACGAACAATCTTTATCCAACCCGCGCAAGCTACCACTCTTGAAAAATTTGTTGGACTCCTTGGAAGCGCGTTTCCAGGCTCTCGAGACACTCGGCCATAAAACAAAGGAACCGGAAATTAATCGTTGCAAGGCCACCAAGTCAGCTGTGGCCACTACAAAAGCTTCAATGTGTGAGCAGGATCACCCGCTTTACTACTGCCAGGATTTCCTCAAGATCACTGCTGCAAAGAGACTAAGTTTCGTGGGTGCTAATGAGCTGTGCACGAATTGCTTTCGAGAAGAACATTAGGCTTCCAGCTGCGTGGCCAGAAGATGCAAGCAGTGTTCCAAAAATCACAACACCCTACTGCATCTGCCTGGACACAAAAAGCCCAAACAGACCAAGACGATATCCTTGAGCACGACAACGCCAAAACAAGATCCTAAACCGCAAACAAATGCAGAACCACCATCGCTCACTCTAACGACTCTGAACGAACCCCATCCCCATGGACAGGTACTTCTGGGCACAGCCGTCATCTAGCTGGTCACCAATAATGGGAAGACGACGGACTGGCAAGCTGTGCTGGATTCGGGCTCACAAATAAACCGAATCTCCAAAAAATTAATAAAAAAATGGGTTTATCATCGACACCACACCTCGCCCTCATTGAACGGTTAGGCGGTAGTACGGAAAAGGCATACCATAAGGCGAACCTCAGCCTAAGATCCAGATTATCAGGATATGCCGCGCAGTTGGAAGCCTACGTCATGGACAAAATTATATCATCGCAACCGTCTCAGAACTTGAACACATCGGGATGGAACATTCTCAAAAACATAAGGCTAGCAGATCCAGACTTCCACCGAATGGAGCACATCGACATGTTGCTGAGTGCCGAACTTTTCTACGAGGTCCTAGATATTGGACAAATGAAGTTGGGCCCACAGCTCCCAGTGCTCCAGAATACGCTCCTGGGGTGGATTGTAGCTGGAAGAGTGATCACACTTCAAGTGTTTTCCGTAACATGCCGCATCCTGGCAGAAGATAACCAGCTTAATCAGCACAGCAAGTGATTTTGGGAGATCAAGAAAGTACAGGATCCGCAGCACAAGCTTACGTTAACTGAAAGGGCTTGCGAAAAACATTTCTATCAGACAATGACAAGACGTCCCGACGGCCGTTTTTGGGTTAAACTCCCACTCAGCAAGGATCCTGAGACGTTAGGTGATTCCCAAGCGGTGGCCACTTGCAGATTTACTGCCTTGGAGCGTTGACTGGAGAGGCACCCTGATCTATGACTTTCAACCGAGGACTTCATGGAGGAGTATATTCGACTTGGGCAAACGGAGGAAGTGACGTTGCAGCAGCGAGAGGAATCACGATACTTCCTTCCACATCATTGTGTACTGAAGCCCGGTAGCAGTACAACCAAGCTGCGGTCGGCTTTTGATGCGTCCACTAAGACGACCACAAACATTTCGCTGAATGATGTCCTCCATACAGGGCCTACTGTCCAGGATGACCTTTTTTTGACTCTCCTGCGTTTCTGAATGCCTTGTTTCGTACTCACTGCCGACATCGAAAATATGTATCGGCAGATAATGCTCCATCCTGAAGACCGTCGGTAACATGGCTTAATTTGGGGAAACAGTTCAACACAACCAGTGCGATACTATCAGTTGAAACCAAAAACATACGGCACACCGTGTGCCCGGTATTTAGCTACAAAATGTCTACAGGTTTTACCACAGGAGAACCGGCAGAAGAGTCCCCTGGGCAGCAGCGCGTTGGAGAAAGATTGCTATATCGATGACGTCATGACCGGGGTAGACAGCTTAGAGGAGGCACTTCACAAACAGGCGGAGCTATGCACCATACTCTCGAGTGCAGGTGTGCAATTGCGCAAATGGTGTGCCAACCATCCTCTCTTGTTGAAGCAGATTAATCCTGAGGAACAACAGGGCTAGCTGGACTTCAGTAGTATACGCGAGGAATATATTAAAACGTAAGGAGTCATCTGGTGTCCAAAAGCTGACGAGTTCCAAATCCAAATCAACCTGGATCCAAACAAGGTGAAGTTTTCCAAGAGGACGATGTCATCTGATATAGCTAGAATGTTCGATTCATTGGGCATTCTGGCTCCTGCGAAAGTGGCAGCTATTCCTGCAGGAGTTCTGGCAAATGGTATAGGACTGGGGTGAAGCATTACCAGCCGGGATCCATACCTTGTGGTCCGATTTCCGCAGTGGTCTTCTACCATTGCAACAGACCCGATTTTCTCGTCACATCAGCACAGGCGAGAAACCCGTGCAAGTACAGTTGCACACCTTTTGTGATGCCTCCGAGAAGGCATATGGCGCAGCGATATACATGCAGTCAACAACGAGGAGTGGTCAAGTCGTCGTCAGGTTGCTGTGCGCCAAGTCAAGAGTTGCTCCGATCAAGACACTTACTGTTCCGCGCCTGGAGTTGTGTGCAGCAAAACAAGGCGCTGAGCTCACAAGACGTGTTAAAACAGTGCTTAATCTGCAGGAGGTTTTTCAGGTATTCTGGACCGATGCCAAGATTGTCTTGGCGTGAATCAATTCTACTGCATCATCGTACCATACTTTTGTAGCGGACCAATGGCGACACGTAGCTTCTGAAGACAACATAGCTGACATCCTGTCACGTGGGATGGCGACGGCTGAATTTTGCCGCTGTAGTATGTGGTGGCAAGGACCACCATTTTTATCCAGGCCAGAATCAGTTTGGCCTTCCAAGTATTGGAGCGGGGGCCCTTGTGACTTGGAGACGAAACGGACCAAGACTACTATGGTAGCGGCAGAGGCTCCTGAAGCATACTTTATTCAGCAGATTCAACCCGGCAACTTTTTCAAGAGGCTGCAACGCATAGTGGCGGTTTATCTCTTGTGTCAAGCCGGCAATCAAGCAATCTCAACTGACAAATCAAGCGCCCACGAGTGATAAATTATCCGTAGCCCTAGAGGTTATCGTGAGGTATGTACAACCACTAACTTTAAACTGCGAACTTTTCAATATCAGGTCGAGGAGGCAAGTCTCCAAGCACAGTCCGTTGGTGGGGCTGGCACCATTACTGGATGCAGAGGGTATAATCCGTGTTGGTGGGAGGCTGGAGCCTGCCAAAATCACGTCCAACACGAAACATGCCATTGCACTACCGTTCAAACATCCGTTCACCAGACTGCTGATGATGGACATCCATCGCGACCACTGCCCTCTACGTTCTCAAATACTGCTCGCTCCTTTGGACAGCGGCTCTGGCCAGTTTGAGGAAAACCACTCGAAAGATCGATCGACCAAAGGTGCATGTGGTGCACCCAAGTCAAGCCTAAGCTGTAGAGATAGAGGTACCAAACCGAAAAAGGGGTACCTAGCCATATTTTGCTATTTCGCAACAAAGGTCCTCCATCTGGAGCTAGTCAGCGATCTAAGCACAGAAGCATTCCTCTGTGCTCTCAAATGTTTATTTGGAGGATGAGGACACTACCGAAACCTATTTTGCGACAACACAATCAACTTTGTGGGAGCTCACCACCAGTTATCAGAATCTTCGTCCTCATTATATTCCACATAAGCTCGTCAAGAAGTAACAACAGCATGTTTCAGCGGGAGAATTGGTTTCCATTTCATTCCTCCTCGCGTGCTCATTTTGGTGGCTTGTGGGAGGCGGCGGGCAAATCAGCCAAAAATTTGATCCATCCAGGCGTTTCGTCGGTGGCTTTCACCTACGAGAAGCTGCATACCTTGGTGGTTGACGTGGAAGATATCTTAAATTCTAGACCACTGACTCCGATCCCAATGATTTGGCAACTTTAACTCCAGCACACTTTCTCATCGAAAAACCCCTCAGAGCCATGGTAGATGGTCGTGCAGAACCAGTCAACGGAAGTCTACATGCCCGATGGAAGCTAATTAATCACCTCAAACTTGAATTCTGGAGACGATGGTCGCACAAGTACTTGGTGCAGTTGCAGCATCGTGTCAAGTGGAGACGATCACACCCCAATGTGATACCGAGAACAGTAGTCATCATAATCGAAGATACTACTCCATCGATGAAGTGGCCACTGGGGCGAATTGTCAAAACGTACGAAGGCGTCGATGGATTCGTCCTGAAGGAAGTCAAGCCCCAATGCTCGCATTGGTCACCACGCTCTCCTTGCAAATGACACTCATCACCATCAACTTGCAGAGAATGCAATCGTCCCTCACCAGCTTAGTCACGGATACTCAATATGGGCAGTTCAATTCCTTGTTATTGTCACAGCAACAATTGGGCACAGAGGTGATAAAGATCAGAGAGCATCTACCCGAGAACCAGCGGCTACTTATGCACCAAGGGAATGTCCTACAACTCTTTCAAATCACGTCAATCAGCGCCAAAGTGACCACCGATATCGTCATCTTTGAACTAAAGAATCCACTGGTAGCAGCAACGACCTTAGAACTCTGTAGACTTCTCACAATACCTAGGGTAATGTCCAACAAATTAGTGGCCATACAACCACCTTCACAGTATTTGATAATCACGCCGCACCGTGACATTTAATACCCACTCTCGGAGGCGAAGTACTCATCCTACATCCAAACGGAGTCAAACATTCACATTTGCCCACAGACTCATCCATTCTACTGCAGGGAATCCAACATGGGTCAATGCGAAGTCGACTTGTTGTAGGGAATTACACCCGCTCCCAAATGCACCTCGCTGAAATTACACACCTCATCTGTCTGGTCCAACATCCCCCAATCAAACGAATGATCTACGCTTTCGTTAACCAAACCATCGCACACTAAGTGTGTGGCAGTAACACTTCCATACCCTCATTGCAGTGCTCCGGTGTCCTTCAGCTTGGGGTGGACTGCACTCTCAAAACCGACGCGGCAAGCATCCAGGGGCACAACATGTACGAGGACCAAGCCATAACCGTGCACAATGTCTCCCAACACATTTCTACTGGCAGCGGGTTGAACCTTGTGGACTCTTTTAACGAGTCCACTCATTTCACTGAGCCTGCATCTAAAATCGAGGAACTGCGACGACAGCTACAAGCGCAACATGTTTCATGGACCGATCAAGTGACTGACAACGACAGCCACCAGTACACAATCGGCTACCTGGGCGTTCTCGGATTAGTCGTACTGGTGACTTACCTCCACTGGCGTTCCTGCAAATAACAATCCAACCTGCCTGTCCAACCATCCGTGCCGTCATCTAGACGATACATCCTACCACACACCTTGGAGGAGGTTCAACAGACCGTCCAAGGGGGGGTGGATGTTGAGTTCCTGACACCCCTGAGCGCCCATAAAGGCCTGATCTGGCAACATCAATGCTTAGGTATTTAAGGTTATTTTGTAATCAATTCGATTGATTTATCAATTGATCGATCATTTTAACTCAATTCACCCATCGATTGATCAATCATTCACTGTTTCCTTTAGGAACAATTGGGCTTGCCTTTCGCCGGCATTTCACCCAAATTCAATAATTTTATTCGATTCAAATATTTTAATTCAATTCAATATTCATGAATCCTAAATTTTGTCACACACTGTAATTCGATTTGCTATTTTCATTTCCCAGCCAAATTGCTGACCCATGCACATTCAACCGGTGCATTTGTCCGTGAAGTGGATCCGTAATCGAAAAGATTGGGTTACATTTCATGGACGCTGGCAGGCATGCCGGCAAAGAGACGCAAACTCTGCGTTCTTTCTCTGGCGTGTTTCTGTCTGGTCAGCAAATCGCATTGGCAGTTTTGCGCATGGGTGAAATGCTCGGTGAATTGATCATTGCAGTCGAATAATTTTGTTGAACGCGTTAAGTAGAATATTTGTAAAACGTAACTGTATCACAATTTGTAAAGGTCATTCAGTTTTGTATTGTAGCAACCAAGGTGTAGTGAATTTGCCAAACATCAATAAAATCAGATTGATTCATTTCTTTCTTAATTATAAATAAGCGTCTTCGAGATATTAAGCAACGGAATTTTATCAAAGGAAATAATAAACTGCCAAGACAAAAGAGCCCTGACAACAACACCTAGCTTTTAGAAGTGTTATTACTTGATTGGATTCGTTTTACTAGGAGCTGGTGTGATTTAGCACCCTAGCTCTCTTTTATCTGTGAGCAATTATTTGCTCACCGCGATTAACTAGATCATACTGTTTTGTTCTTGTTGCTGGATAGCTTTCATTTGGGTGTGCTTTGTGTCTTAGGATTCCCAGGGTAGTGTTAGGATGTCTGTCTACTGTGTCGAGCAGTTTAAGTGCTTTGTCACGTACGCATAATTCGACAGGTTTGATTCTGAGGGCCTTGTATATGCCGGCATTTCTAACATACCATGGGATTCCGAAGATTTGTCTGATGATTTTTTTTGCATGGATTGTAGTACCTTTTTTTGGTCCGTGTCATCTGGTAGAAGGCTATACTACAATATAGTAGCGTCGGTCGTATTATTTGTTTGTGGATCGGCAGGCGGTTCTTGAAATTGGATTTTTTGGCCTTTAGGAGTGGATAAAGTTGGTATAGCATACTATAGCAATGTCCTCGTTTGTTATGTATGTGCTCGGTCCAGGAGAGTTTGCTGTCGAATGTCAGTCCTAGGCATTTGGCTATTCTTGACCAGACAATATTTTCATTTTCAACAGTCAGATTTTTTGGTTGTTGTTGTCTTTTTCTAGTTATAAATAATGCCGGGGTCTTGTCTGTGTTCAACTTGATCTTCCACTTGTGAAAATACTTCTAAAGTATGTCTATGGAGAGTTGCAGTTTGGTGGTGATGACTCTTGCTTGGCTGGATGAGTATAATATGTAGGTATCGTCGGCATATAGGGACTTGTGGACATTCAAAGGGAGCCGAGGTATAGGGGGGATGGGTGTTCTTTGTGGGACTCCGACTTGAATTTGCCGCATGGTTGAGAGGTGGTTGTCAATTTTGACACGAAATGATCTGGTTTTTAGAAAGGAGCCAATAATTTGGATGAGCTGCAGTGGCACTTGGGACTTATGCATTTTGTAAATAAGTCCTGCATGCCAGACTTTATCGAAGGCTTTAGCTATATCTGACATAACCAAGCCCGTTGATTTCCTGCGGTGTAGCCCTATTCTAATGTATTGGACCACCCTAGTAAGCTGGAGTTCTGTGGAGTGTGCTGGCTTGAAGCCAAATAATTCTTCTGGAACTATTTTTTTCGGTAAAAACTTCAGTTACTCAATTTAGTAGCACCCGCTCTACTATTTTAGACAGAGAGGATAATAGGCTAATAGGAGTGGAAACATGAGGTTTTAACTAGGTTTTGGAAGAACAATAACAATTGCCGATTTCCATATTTTGGGGTACTATTGCAAGCAGAAAATTTTGTTTATAATCGCTGTTATTGCATCGAGAATACTATCCGGGAGCAATTTTGCCATGGTATTTGATATTAAATCAAATTTTGGTGCTTACCGTTTGTTCAGTACTTGTATGATGTCTTTTACGTCTTGAAGACAGGTGCTTTGTATTAGATCGGAGTCATTAATGTCTGACATTATGAGCTTGTTGGTTAATCGATTGACGTGATCTTCATGTTCTTCAAGGTCCCCCTTAACAGATGAATTTTCACAGAACTGTTGTTCTAGAGTATCTGCAAAGGCTTCCGCCTTACCAGAACTGTCGAATTTGTTACCGCAAGGGCTGTGAATTGATGGTATTATAAGCTTGTTTTTAATATGAAGGTATTTGAAAACCCTCCAGAAACCATCGCACTCAGGCTGCAGACTTTGCAAGAAGCTCTCCCATTGCTCATTACGGAATTTTTAAATCCGATCACAAATTTTGTTTGTAATCTGATTTGCTACCTTGCGTAATGTAGGATCAGCTGTATTCCTAGCCGTTCTACGCACTCGATTCCTCCTCCTTATTAATTATTTGATGTCACTAGGGAGTTCATAGGGATTTGTCACCGTTGCCAGAGTTGTAACTGTGTTGTCCTCTTTTGCCTGTATTATTTTGTCCGTGATCTCTTTTATCATTTTTTCAGTGTTACTGGCTGTTTCAGGTGTTTGAATAATCGTTTCTTTAGCCAATTTTGTGAATTGCCATCCGGTGATACCCAGGTCATTTTATGATTGCGTTGATGTGGGACTAGATTTCTGCGACATGCAAAGTCAATCAGGCGTTGGTCGTTGTCATTTGTTTCATCGTTGGGGCTCTATCCTCTAGCCGTTCACCGATGAGATAGCTCATTGCCAACCTTAGCGTTGAAATCAAATGTTTCGAAACCTGCAGATGGGCCCCGGAATGGATTCGACTCACAGTTTCAACCTCGCAAACGAAAAAAGGACTATCCTGGAAGGTCAGATCACTCAATTTCCCGGGCGTTGTTTAGGACCTTAAACAACAGGTGAGTCAATATAAATTAAAAATACTGGCAATCCAGGAAACGAACTAAACTGGAAACGAAATTCAAGACATGAGATCGCACACAATATTCAAAAGTGGGAAGCCTACTGGAAAACGAGAATTTGGAGTAGCTTTCATTATGGATAGGGAGTTCAAATCGCATGTTATTGAATTTAAGGAAATTTTTAAGGGAGCGGTAGGTGGATGAAAAATGGAGATTAACAGAGAGCCTTGCCCAGACTTAGATTCCTATGGCGTTTGAGTGCAACAAACAAATAATGCAAACGCCAAAGCGTCCTAAGAAAGAAAAGCAGAAAACTCTGCAGAACATGCCAAGTATTTGAGTGGTGGAAGAAAATATAAAGAACATCGAGAAACCGATAGTCTCTGCTGTAATCGCTACTGAAGCGACTGAAGCAAGGGTCATACATTCCGGAAGAATAACAAACTCTCCTGCAGTCCACAAGGAGATTACCCCCAGGGAAGGACAGGAGTGATCTGACAAATAAAGCATCGTTGTGGGATTTTATCGCCAAGCTCCTAGACCACACAGGGCATCATCAGAGGACCAGAAGAGCAGAAGGCTAAGGAAGCGCTGAGGGCTAGGTTTAAAGGGCACGCGCAGATAGCTCCACCTTCCAAAAAATAAAAGAACAGCATCTAGCCCAACCAAAAGAGGTCGGAATCGACAAGAAAAGGAAGAAGCACCTGATGGGCACGGAACTCCAGATCAGGAGTTCCAGATAGTGCGGATAAAAGGAGCGACGAGACCCACAAATAAACTCCTTCAAACAGTGCCGGAATATAAAGTTCGCACGGATGCCCAACAAGAAAAAAGACATTATGCAAAACCGAAGAAACAGAAGCTCCGATGAAGAAACACGCAACAAGCACTGCATTAAAAACACGATCGCCAATCCTACGCGGAAATGCTGTTGGATGTCAGGGGAACTGTAAGGCCCAAAGACACTAACATTGCCATTAAAGTGGCACGGGCAACGCATTCGGGCCATATACTGGACGAATATGGAGCAGTGGCTGAAAATGGAAGAGCATTCTGCGACGCAGTAAAGAAAGTCGCCGCCGAAGGCACAACTATAGCCTCCCTCGAGCCGATGGCAACGATCGAAATAGGAGACATAGAGTGCATCACGAACCTGACCGAGGTAAACGAGGCCATGAAAAGTTAGTTCCCCAGCGTGGGCAGGATCAAAGCGAGGCTGACACCAGGAAACCATAGCGGGCAACGCATGGCTGTCATTGACTTGACTGAAAAGATGCCGAACGATTTCTGAATAAGGCAAAGTAGGAATAGGGTAGGTTTTCCGCAGGATACAGTGAAGGGCAGTGCCCCTTCAATGTTTCAAATGCCTTGGCTATGGTCACACCACAAAAGTATGCGAAAGACTCGACAGGAGTTCTGTATGCTACAAAGGCGATGAAATGGAACATACAAGGAAATAGTGTACAAAGGAGGCGCACTGTATTCTTTGCAAGGATGCTGATCCAAGGCCGGATTTTTGGTACGTCTTGGGATGAAGAAAATATCAAATTTTCCAGGAAGCCTAAGTCATGGCAAAGTCAGAAGCCTGACGACCCGCATCTTGCAGCTAAACTTACACCACAGTTCAACCACCCAAAATCTACTGGAGAATTTTGTGAGGGACATGAAAGCTGATTTTTGTTGCTGAGTGAGCAACACCACGATGAAAGTTCGGCATAATGGTATCCTGATGAAACTGCCACTGCCGTCATCTGGTTTCAGAGCAGTGATTTCCAGGTGGACAGTTCTGGACGGGGGATGGTTTCATGTGGATTCGGTGCTCATGGACCACCTTATTTAGCGTGAACCTAACACCAAACGAATCGATATCATCTTTCCAAACCAAGAATAATGCCGACAGCAACGTGTTCGGTAGGGGAGACTTCAACGCTTATGCAATCGATTGAAGCATACCTCAAACAGATCAGCGGGGAAAGCGAATCCTAGAAATGGTGGCCAGGATAGCACTCGTCGTATCAAACACCGGAAGTACATCGACTTCCTACCGTATTGGCTGTAAAAGAGCCATACCAGATATTACACAATTGGTAAGTATTAGAGGACCACTCAGCCAGTGATCATCAGTGTATTCTGCTTGGGATCAGTGATGTTGTCTCCCAACGTCCATGCTATCGGCTTTCTAGAATTGGGTGAAATATCGGAAGAATGGACATCGAGAAGTTCGTCGAGGTGCTCACAGCAGGTGCCCCACTGCAGGGAGATTTGCCAAGGATAAAAGAACTGACAGCTCAAGACGTTGTGAACTCAAATATGAGCATCATCATAACTCTTTGCAATGTTTCTATGTCCCGTCGGAAACCCCGGCACAGCAAGCCCACAGTGTACTAGTGGTCGACTGAAATAACTGTAAAGCGAAGAAAGTGTCACAAGCTTCAACGTGAAGAAAACCGGCGCGGAAAGGCGATAAGTCATGCAACCGGGCAGCAGCATATAAGTCGGTCAGAGAATACATTCGCGAATTTATTAATAACAGCAAGGCTCACTGCATGCAAGATCTAGTGGATAATGTGAAAAAGGATCCAAGGGGCCTTGCTACAAGCTAGTCATATGGAAGCTTGGTGCCCTATAGACGCTTTACATACATGAAGCGGAAAAGATGGACGAGATAGTGTAGGCACTCTTCTCCACCCAACCCATCTGTGCTGATACGGTCCACGATGAAATAGCAATCGAGTGCCCACTCTTCACAAAGCTTGAACTGGAAGAGGAAGTCCCATCATTGAAAGCGAGGAAGGCTCTAGGCCCAGATGCTGCTCAAGCTGAGGTAGTGTAACGTGTCCATCGCCATTGTCTTGACTTACTGCTCAGCACAGCAAATTCAACGCTTGCCTTTGGGACGGGGCTTTCCCGGTAAGACGAAAGATGGCGAGACTCACGCTTATCAGCAAGGGAAGGGAAATCCCAGATCGACGTCTGTATATCGCCTATTATGCATGCTACTCACTAATGGGAATGTTCTAGGGAAAATCATCAAGGGAAGACGGATCGTTCTGTTGGTGACACTTGACGTTAGGAATATCTTCAACTCCGCTAGATGGACGGAAATTCTGAATACTTTTCTAGGGGACTACCAAAAGGACCAAAGCCTGCTTTGCGACATAAAACAGGGCCACATCAACATGCCGTTTCTTGATGAGTGCTGTAGAGTCCGTGCAACTCTGCGGAGCAGAATTATGGGGTAGCGCGTTCAGTAAGAAAGTGTACCAAAAACACTTGGCACAGGTACAGAGAAGATGAACACTGATGATTGCATCTTTGTTGTGTAATGATGCATATAATTGTCCGTAAAGGACTGCATCGATGGTCTGCTGCCTCGGTGGAAGAGGATGTTAATATTCACCGAGATTCGCCTTGTCTGGGGACGCGTGAATGTGCTGGTAGGCTAGCGTTGTGGTGTCGTGGGGTGGGTTCTTTCCCCCTAGCACCAGGACCCACTACAAAAAAATTTCGCACTCACGAATTAAAGAGATCGAGTGCCGATCGACTGGTTTCGAGGCTGAGGTAATCTACTAAGGGTTGAAATCGCTTGTTCAGAGAACAAATTGGGTCGAGCGAAAACGGACGGACTGGCAGAGACTTCGTCATTAACGACGATCCTTATGGCCCACAAATAAGAGTAGGGCATCCAGATGGAGTTGGTGCTCTCTCGCATCCTCCCAACCGGATCAAGATCCAAACTTAGACATGGCCATATATTTCCCATTTGAGTGAAAAACTCATACAAAAGCATTATGTATGACTCTTTCCCTCAAATGAGAAGAACAAACACAACCAATTTATGCTATAGAGTTATACAATGAAATCACATGACTCTGTATCATAAAAGGGCACGCGAGCGGAAGGCCACTGTACCCAGCAAGAGCCCCCGCTAAGCGACGAAACGGTAGAGCGCGCCCGATGGCTAGCCCATATTAGACAAAATGCCTGCCATCGTTGCGGGTCCTATACCAACTCAGGTATGACGAAATGAAAAGACCGAGGTTTTAAAGTTTGAAGATTCACTTTATATTTTTTTTTTAACGAAGCTTGAAATTTCGCAAAATAAAAGATTCTCTTGTTACTTTTTTTCCACGAATTGCAATTAGTCTTCCAAAAAAACAAAGTTTACTGGTAAGTATAAATAAAGAAGTATGAGAACGCTTTACTATTTTGCGCAGTTTTTGACTACAAAGCTCCCTACCTTCTATCTTGAATCATTTACAATTAAATTATTCACATAGCCATTTCGGAAGAAAACTAAATCTTTTTGATCATGTAACCTAATACGTCTGAATGGTCTGAAATCCTTAAACGAATTCTCTTCTCCGTGAACAACTATCGGATATTGTCGTGGCAACGTAATTCTGCATGCACTAAATTTGCGTAAGTCGAAACGGAATTCAAATTTTGTATAAAAAGTAAAAATAATTGGAATGTTTTCAAATTCAAGTATGTCATGAAATTCATAAAGATATTTCAAATACAAAAAAAACCATTTGAAAGGATTATTCGAGTCTTCTTTTTGATGCCCCTGTTTGCAGCACGAAACAGCCTCACAAGTCAGGCATTGAAAAATGTTTCACCCTCACCACATGCAAAACAAACTTGACAATGGAGAGGAAATGTCAGGAGCTCAACTACGTGGATCTTCAGTTCACGCCTCAGGACGGCACGTATGAGGCACTCGGCAAGGATTCACGTTTTTTTTGTTTTGCAATGACTCCCAGATGTAACAGGGCCATTTAAGTCCATTATATATGTGGCCACCTCACCACTGTACAAAAGGCTTGGTGGATGCTCCAATCCAAAAATTGATGGTCTCAACCGCAGTAGCGTATCACTTTACACCCCAAACAGGGATGTAATTCGTTCGTGCTGAAAGATTTTTATATACTGCGTAAAGGCTTGATAAAAATGCCGATTTAAACTCGTAGGGTTCCTCTTTAGATACTGGAATTCCATTGAAACTAAGTTTCCCAATGACGCAATTTTCACTTTATTCACTTATTTGATACATTCTGTTAGATTTAATTTTGTTTTTATTTTCTAATCAATACTTATAGCAACAACTGTGGAGGATAACAAAACAAAAGAATGTTTCCCGCCATTCATTTTTTGCCATTGGTTCTACTTTAACACTAAAGTTGAAAATATTCTCAACGAGCAATTTCACTTATCGCTCTTAACTTTTTAAGAGACAAATGTACAATTGGCCTAACGGCATATATGGATCTGGGCAAACGTAAGAATCTAAGATCGGTATATGGACCCATGTTAACACAACTCTGCGTTTGTTCTTCAAATTATCAGGCGTAACAGAATGATTTTCGTACAATGGGGGACATAATTAAACTGTCCTAGATGCTTCCGATGAAACAGTTTCACATTGTTTTCCGCACTACAGAATCGTGTCGAGTAAATGAAACTCCTTCGGTTAGTCCGGAAAATTATCGTTGAGGGAATATGAACTGAATTTTATTCCAGTCAATTCACATCAACCATTTTAACATGCAGCAATTATCCAGCACTCGGTTGCGGAAATTGCAGTTCACTCTAAAAATATCCCTACCTATTACACGAATAAATACCGAAAGTCAAACTATAATGACTTTGCATTGAACGCTGGAAAAATATTTCAGATATTCCGTCTTCCTTTCAACTCTAAACGATGCATGAATCATTATGTATTAGAAATCAGTTGGCTTCCCGATGCTTTGATTCAAAAATTAGACACTTTAACACACCACACAAACGAACATTGCTGGTGGAGAATTTACACTCCATATAAAATCTTGCGCATGATTTATGCGAGAAACAATTAAAATAAGCAGTGCAAATGAACTCAACCTTAACACACCAAATAAGCGGACATTACTGACGGGCAATATCCGATCGATATATCAAATGTATACTCTCGTTTGTCGTTACTAACACGTGAGGTACTCGAGGATTGTGTTTTTTTTTATGGGTTTAAATCTCTTTCATAAAACACCAATGACTCGAGCAATAATTATTAAACTTCCGTAGTAGTATCGCGCACTCTCCGCCTCGTGTCCCGTGTCGTGGTCCAACTCCAACCCGTGGCGTCCGCGCTGGTTGGCTATTTCAAGCAGACTCCCAGATTCACTTCTCGACCCATCCCAAAAACTTGTCTTTCTTCTTTCCGCATCCCTTGTATACGGTGAATCGCCTCAGCTGAGCTCTATCAGCCCAGTTCGCCTGTGTTCCGTGATGTAATACACCGTTGGGGAGTATTACATAAGCGTTCCCAAACCTGGAATTTTACGTGCAGATTTCCAATTTTTAAAACAAAATTTAATTGAAGTAGAGAAAATTTTAATGGAGTAAAGAAATTTGAAATGAAGTAAAGAAATTGAAATGAAGTACAGAAGATTTAAATGAAGTGAAGAAATTTAAATGAAGCAACGAAATTTTAACTAGAGTAAAGAAATGAAAATTTTGAATAGTTATAAAAGTTGAACTTCATGACGAATGAAATTAAAGGGAGACATTTGAATTTTAATATAAAAGAAAATTGATATGAAATGACGTTTAATACAATAATAAGAAGAACAAGTATTCTACAAAATTATGATTACGAATAAAATTAATTCCATATATTTTTCAAATCTGCCACCAAATTCCGAGTAGGAGGTAGGAAGGTTTTCGAGCAGTTTGCTTTTGCGACTGCTCGACCAACACATCTTCGTACCTGACAGTCTCTGGTTCGGCGGTGAGAGTTATTGCAGGCGTGATACCTGTTGCCCTCCTTGCAAGAAAGCGCCGTGCTATTTACTTACATCGGAGGAAGGCACGAGGAAAACGGCTGCCCGCAAGGAGAGACAGCTCACTCAGCGATTGGCAGCAGTCTTGAGTGAATTGCATGAAGGGAAGGTGGACTGTGTGTCTCATTCCGGATGAGAGGCCTTGGCTAAATTGAGGGCATGATGAGACTGACTTCTATCTGACCTAGCTGTTCAGTGATTATGGTTACTATCATTCTAATCCACATAGACTGGTAAGTCACGGTTCCCCAATCGTCGGTTTTGCCCAGGCAAAGAAGACAATGCCAACCACACTTTTTTGCGTGCAAAAAATAGGAAAATTGGGACGTGACCATTACAGGAATACAAGAGAGCTTACCTCAAATAGTATAGTCGCGGTGATACTTGGATCGGTTGACATTTATCAACTATGTTGCACATTATGTTCGGGAAGTCCTAAAATATAAAAGGGGCTCTCAGCAGTTGGGGCTTGGGGATCATTTGTCTAGAAATTCTTCTCTCCCCACCCACTGGAGGACGGACCTTCCAGCTTGTAGGCACCATATAGCGTAACATAACGAGACCTTGGAATGAAGTAATGTTTCAAACGGTTCCAGGCCAGGTTTTCGGGATGACAGGAAGGGTGTTTAGTGGGTAGTCCAGTCATTGTGAGCAGAGGAGTCCCACACTCAGTGCAATAATCAATAATGGCATTCACTTCTCAACCACAAAAAAACGACTAAAATTTGATGATAATTTGAAAGTAATTATGTAGCAATTCAATGCTTTTATAAAGAACTATGTCAATAATTAGTAGAAAGCCATTTTTTATTTAGTATGAGCTCAAGGTTAGAACTCTTTTGTAAGTTAATGCTGCGACTGAAAATCATCTTAGAAAGTATAATTTTTGGAAAAAAAAGAAAAAAAAACGACATCATAATGTCCTGAAAAGATGAAATAAGGTTTATGGGGTTATAGTCAGTTTTCCCATTTGAAAAGTAATATGCAATAAAATAGTAATTGAATGTGGCTAAAACTGAGATAAACTGATTTAAACTTTATTTCATACTTCAAGGCATTTTGAAACACAAGCTGAGCCCACAAACGGTTTCAAAGGAAGGCGAAGAAATATTAGTATGGTTTATTCTTTAATCTCTTGAAAAAACTTTTGAGGCAGCAAGTACCTTCAAACTATCTTAACTTAAAATAATCTCCTAACAGATATAATCCTATAATTACGTTACGTTATTTCAATTACTCGTCCCTCTGAACCTGATTTCAAGGCAGCACTTATAACGTAATCGTTAATGCATTTTAAATAAGATAAGTTGCAGAATACTTAAAAGTTTCGACAGTTGAATAAATTAAAATATATTTTTGTATGAAAAGCAAACTTCTGAGAATTTTTCGTTGTTTGCATAATTTTATTGCGATTCAATGATAGCCTTCATGGGAGCTAAGATAAAGTTTATCCGAAGTAAATGTAATATGACATTCAAACCATATTTATAGTCCGCTAATTTATAGTCTTCTTCAGAAAATGATTCGTAAAATAATTTCCAAAAAATAAAACCCAAAAGTCACCCTATATAAACATATGCGTCGCAAACTCGAAATGTAGCTCGACATAAGGAATCCGTACTTTATTAGATACTAATTTGACGCCAAAGTCGTAACGCGTGCAAACAATACGTTCCGAGTCATTTTTTCATTTCCCCATCATCCCTGCTGAAAAGCGTATCCTATAATCACCCACAAAAACACAAAAATTGCAATAATTCGACATGGCGTTGAGTGGATACATGATGTTCAAAAATAAACACACGGAAGGATGAGTATTCAAGAGCTATAAAGAAGGATAAGTGCCCATTAGTGTTTTCATTACGAGTACGTAAAATGGAATCGTTGCACCGCAGACATACAACGGCAAAGCACTTGAGCATTAGCTTTCAACGAAAGCTCCCTGCGGGATTAGTTGAAGACTTCTTGCATAAAATATTAAGCCACTAAAAAAAAAAACAAAAGAAAGTGGAGAATGGAATGCGAACAAATGAAAAAAAAACCCTTTCAAGAATGAAGAGCGCTTTCAAGGGTGCCTACTATTAAGCGCGAGTGTAGCTTGAGCCACTTTGCCACTGTTGTGGCACCAACATCGCTCTCAGTTCTGATTCTGGCTACGATTGCCTCCTCAGCCAGTCGTTTTCAACATAGTCAACCCTTTGGGGCTTAACGAGTTGCAACATCTGGGCTTGGGGAGAAAATTATGGCAGGATGTGAGCACCACAAGATTCATTTCGTGTGGCAGTTAAGAACTTTTAATAAATTTATATGCTTGCGCTTAAGACACTCATTATGCAAACGAAAGATGCCTGAATGTTTGAGGTAGTGTCTTGAACTTCTCAGAACCCACCTTTAGCTCCTCACAAACCTGGTGGCCTTATCTTGCCAAAATGTTTGGCGTTTTCCTTGAAGGACTGACTCGACTAGAGCAAGTGACTCGGATCTAGGCATATATGATTCTTTCATCCCCACTTTCCATTCAACTATTTTACAAGCTGTTGTCTTTTGTCGGGCGCTTTTCCACCACTGCTTTGCCTTAGGGGTGTGTTTGAGCAGCACTTTAACTCTTTTTATGACTGCATCTTATGTACAAAACACAACAGCAATGCGATTGTGTGATGGTGTATGAGATAAGTTGACTTTGAAAGGATTTTATCTTGTATCTTATCACCACAGCAGAGTGTTGAGGATGTTTGAAAAAAAAATCAACCAGATTAAGAAATGCGTTTCATAGTTTATTTGGCCCAGCATAGTAAGAGGTAAGTAAGTTCTTCAAGAAAGGGATTTTTTCAAATTCATTGGTACTGAGCAGAGAATATATCGTTGGAAATATTTGAAGCCTGTTTGAGCAGGGTATGGAATCCCTTCGTCTTACGTTAGTTGCGTACAGATGTGTTTTTTAATCGCCCCTGTCACTAGTTTTCAAAAATCAATAAATTTTTAAAAAGTAAGGAGGGAATTAATTTTTATTGGAAAAAATGACCATATCGTTGATGCAATTGGTTTAAGAAGTTTTTATTAAATGTCATCATTTTACTTCAGTACATGAAGAGACACGAAAAATCTCAGGACAACTTTGCGACCGCTGGTATGGTGAAGCACGATGGCTTCCCACCATTGGGAGAGCCTGGAAAACGTCAAATATTAACTCGGCAGAAATTATCAACAGAAGAAAACATGATTTTAAATTACAAATAATCACCAATAATGAGAAAATTATTCAACTACAGAAAGAAAACGATTAACTGATGCTACGAATACAATCTCTAGAAGAACTAGTCAAGAGCGGGTTGAAGATATAAAAACCACAGCAGGTAGGTAGGTAGAAAGAATGTGAGACACTAGAAGAAATTCTAAGTGAAAGACTGAATAAAAGAGATGGAAATTAAAGAAGACGTCGTAGGTAATTCTAATAAAGATACTAATGTAAATTTTATTCATTATTTTAAAAACAAAGAAAAGAAATCAATTCGCAGTTCTGCTGATGCCTTAGATGAAGCCAGCAATAAGGCAGCAAATGTTCCGCCGATAAATGCACTCGGCCAAATCGGTAGAGATATGGTTCGGCTATTAGCAGCCAAAAATAAATTAAACGATTTTGGAATAAAAAGAGTAAACGCAGAGAAATTAACAATTAAAATATAATCACTGGTTAACTTCAAGCCAGCCAAAGAGCGTCTGAGACCTGGGGAGCCTTTGCACTTCACATACACCCCAGAAAGTGAAGAAAATTAGACAATACTGTTGAAGTGTCTGGACTGTGGAGAGGATGTGGTTGATCTTCTGCACCAGAAATTGAATGCCTTTCAGTCGAAAACTTTGCAACCAGGAAACCGTTCATTGAAAAATTATTTACTGCTATGTTTCTTATAATTGTTTGTTAAAGCGATCCAAGTGCCCTCCAACAGGTACCTGAATTTCAAAGTGGTTGGGTGGGAACACCTTAAGAAAAATGAAGTTGACCAGTTTTTTTTGTGGTAGGGAAGTGAATGCCATTCATGCACAGAATTAGGGACTCCTATGCTCGCAAGAAGGTGACTGGACTACCGACTAAACACCTCCCCTGTCAACCTGAGAACCCAGCTTGGAACCGTTTGACACATTACTTCGAGCCAGGTTTCGGTTTGTTATGCCGTGAGGTGCCTTCAAGCTGGAGGATCCCTTTCCTAGCGGGAGGGGAGAGGAAGTGCCAGACAAGCGATTCCCAAGCCCCAACGCCCCCGGCTGCTGTGAGTCCCTTTTATCTTTTAGGACTGCCCGAGCATAATGTGCCACCTGGTTCCATTTGTCAACCGATTCGAGCATCACCGCGACCATACTATCCGAGGTGAGCTCTCCCATTTCCCTGCAGAGGTCCCTTCACAGCCTGAACCATTTTTTGCACGTAAAAAATGTGTGGCAGGCGTTGTCTTCCTCTCCTGGGCGAAACCAACAAACGGGGGACCGTGACATACCAATCTTGTGCAGGTAAAACTGAAAACAGCCACGCCCGCTCAAAAGCTGGGTCAGATAGAAGTCAGTCTCACCATGCCCTTGATTTAGCCACGGTCTCACATCCGGAATGAGGCACGCAGGCCACCTCCCAACGGGCAATTCACCCAAGACTGCTGCCAATCGTTGAGCGAGCGCTGTCTCTCCTGGCGGAAAACCGTCTCCATCGCATCCTCGTTTCGGCGCAGGCAAAAAGCGCGGCACTCTCTAGCAAGCAGGGCGACAGGTATCACGCCTGCAATAACTCTCACCGCCAAATCAGAGACTGTCGGATAGGAAGGTGTTATCCTCAATGCTCCTCTTTTCTGTACCTGTGCCAAACGTTTTCGGTATACCTCCTTGTTGAGAGCGTCGCCCCACACCTCTGCTCCGTACAGTAGCACTGACCCTCCAGCACTCACCAAGAGGCATCTTCTTGATGCGCTAGGTCTACCTACGTTGGCCATAAGTCGACTCAAAGCCGATATTCCCGAAGCAGCCTTCTCAGCCGTTGCCCTGATTTGCTCAGAGAAACTCATCTTCGAGTCGATCAGTAGCCCCAGGTACCTCACCGCTGGCTTTGATTCGATTTGTATGTCTCCAATACTGATCGTCCTAACTCTAGGGATTCACTTTTTTGTCAAGATGACTACTTCAGTTTTCTGCAGTGCTAAACTGAGCCCGAGAGCATCATCAAGTCGTTTACTTGGCACATTGGCATACCTAGCCTAAGTTGCGCCTGTTCAACGGTGCGCCAGTGACCAGAATCGCAACATCATCCAAATAGCTGACCAAGCACGACTCACCTGGCATCTCAAGTCTCAGTAGCTCGTCGTAAGACACGCTCCATAGGTCCGGACCAAGGATAGACCCTTGGGCAACACTCGATGTAATTTCCATCCTTTGTTGGCCCTGTGTCGTGTCGTAGAGCAGGCTTTGGTCCTTAAGCAGTCCCTCAAAAGCCGCATCAGACATTCTGGAGCTTGAAAGGAGTTTTCCAGCGAATCCATTATATCCACCCATCTAGTGCAGTTGAAGGCGTTCCTGACGTCGAGTGTCATCAACAGGACGATCCGTCGCTTGGTGCGACTATATGCCTCTGTCTTTTGGGCCGCGCTTACCACCTCTGCAATCACATCAATGGTAGAGCATCCTGCGCTAAAGCCGTACTGCCGAGGAGATAGGTCCCCAGCAGCACGAATCGCGTTAGTGAGTCTTGCCTTGATGAGTTTCTCCAGCACATTCTCAGTCGTGTCTAGCATGCATAACGGGTGGTATGCACTCGGTGATCCGAGATTCCCCTTCCCCTTGCTGATCAGCACGAGCCTCGCCATCTTCCATCGTATCGGGAAAACCCCGTCCCGAAAGCAAGCGTTCAATGTGCTGAGCAGCAAGGCAAGATAATGGTGATAGACGAGCCGCAACACCTCAGCCGGAACACCATCTGGACCTGGAGCCTTCCTCACTTTCAACGAAAGGACTGCCTCTTCCAGTTCCGACTGTGTAAAGAGTGGACACTCGACTGCTGTTCCACCATGGACAGCGTCAACAAGGACGGGATGGGCGGGGAAGGATGCCTGCATTATCTCGTCAATTTTTTCCGCATCGTGTATACAAGGCTTCCGTAGGGCACCAAGCTTCCGCATAAATAGCTTGTTGTTGTTGTTGATCAATTTGTCAAGGCATTTCCTGGCCAACTTATATGCCGCTGCGCGGTTGCTTGCTTCGTCCCAACTCCGTGTCCGTTTAGCCTTAGGCCGAAGTTTGTGACACTCCCTTCGCTTTTCAGCGACTTCAGTTGACCACCAGTATACTTGGGGCTTCCCGTGCCGGGGGCTTTCAACGGGACATGGAAGTGTTGCAAGCAGTCGTGATGATACTCATAGTTGAGTTCCCCACGTCTTGAACTGCCACTTCTTCCATTCCCTCCGAAGCCCCTTGCTGCGGGTCACCTGCTGTGAGAACCTCAACAAATTTCTCGACGTTCATCCTCCCGATGTTCCATCCAACATCGCTTATATCAAGCGGAATGTGCTCTAATACTCTTCAGTTGTGTATCTTCCATACTAAGGACTCTCAGGCAAATGGCACATCTAGTATGGTTCCCTCACAACCAATACGGCGAAAAGTCGTTGTATTTCCGGTGTTTGCGTTGAAGTCTCCCCCAAAAAGCACGTTCCCATCTGCGTTCAAAACAGTGCCCTCCAAAGGCTGAAGCTTCGCTTGGAAAGATAATATCGATTCGTTCGGCGTTAGGTACATTCTAAAGAAGCTGGTCCCTGAGCACCGAAAACACACAAAACCATCCCCACGTCCACAGCTCTCCACCTGGAAATCACTATTGCAAACCTAGATGGCGGCAGTACCAGTTTCATCAGAATACCATGGTGCTGACCTTTTATCATGATATTACTCACTCAGCAGCAAGAAGCCGGCTTTCATGTCCCTCGCAAACTGCTCAAGCAGATTCGGGGTGGTTGAACTGCAGGGTGTGGGTCATCGAAGTTCTGATTTTCCTTGACCAGGGTTTCTTGGAAGACCCGGCATTTTCCTGATCCCAGGGCGTGTCTAAAATTGGGTCTTGGATTAGCATCCTTGCAAAGAATACAATGTGCCTACTTCGTGCACTCTTTTCTTGTATGTCCCCTATTACACCGCATTTGTAACATAAAGAACTCCTTTCGGGTCCTTTGCATACTTCTGTAGTGTGACCAGGGCCAAGATATTTGAAACATTGAAGAGGCGTTGCTCGTTGCCGTATCCTATAACCAACCCACCCTATTTGTACTTTGCCCTTATTCAGAAATTGTTTGGCCTGATGTTTCCCCTGTTGTCCCGCAGCACCTCCGCGTAGGATCGACTATCTTGAGGTTTTACGAGCAATGCTTGCTATCGGGGTCTTCGTCGGGGCTTCTTTCTGTTTTGCATCAGGTCCTTTTTTTTGTTGGGTGTCCGTACCAACTTTAATTTCTGGCACTTTGTGAAGGAGTTTCGCTCCTTTTATCAGCACTCTCTGGAACCCGTAATATGCTGCTTCACGCCCATTAAGTGCCTCTTCCTTTCTTCTTTTACCCCGATCTTTTTTCGAGTGGGCTAGACGCCATTCTTTTATTGATTTTTGCTGGTGGAGCTTTCAGATTCCGCCCCCAGCGCTTCTTTAGCCTCCTGCTCGTCTTCGGCCTTTAACGAACTCCTCCAATAATGCCCTATGCCGTCTAGGAGCTCCTCTAGTTCAAGGAGCCCAATCGTTAGAGCTTTGCTGATTTTTGAGGAGTTGCGTGCGGATTGTATTCTTTTCAGAACATCTCCCGCTTTTCGAAATAGCCTTTCTTCTTCGTATCGCTGGGCGGCAATTGTACTTTGCAACCATCCTTGGGTGAGGCTATCGCTTTCCGTTTTCGAATGCAGTACTTCTGCCACATTTTTGACTTTGGCGCTGCTATCACACAACGTTGATTTATTTGTCTGGTCACTCGTTTCTTTTCGTGCCGTAATCTCCTCGTAGGCTTCAGGATATTTCTTTACTATGTCAGGATTTGTGACCTTTGCATCGGTCGCTTCGGTAACGATCACAGCAGTGACCATCGAATTCACGATAGTCTTTATATTATCTTCCACCGCTCGAACACCTGAAGCGTCCTGCAGATTTTCCTGCTTTTCCTTAATAAGACGCTCTGGTGTTCGCATCATTCTTTTGCTGTGCGCGAACGCCGCAGGAATCTCAATTTGAACTAGACTGTCTGCTAATCTCAGTTTTTTGTCCGTTTTCACTGTCATTGTATTATTCGCCGTTTTTGTCATGGTTAGTACCGCTCTTGATATACTGTTAACATTGTGGTTGCAACCGATGGTTGTGTCGTCGTTTTTATTATTTTTTGTTTATTTTTGCGGATTTTTTAAATCTTTTTTATATGTTTTTGGTTGCTCCAGTTTTATTGAGTCCTTCTCTCGGAGCCGGTATCTCCGTTCATGTGTGCAGTCACCTTTTTGGTCCCATGGTTATCTTTGCAGAGCAGGGAGGCCATGCGAGGGTTGGCACAAGCCCTTACGGGGACAAGTGCTCAGAGCCAGACCAGCGCTAATCGGGAGTCCGCCTCAACCAAACGTACACCACCAACCCAATGGTGCGAGCTTCAAACGTACTCCGAGGCCTGCCAAGGTTTTATCGGGACGGAGACGGTATGATAGTTGAATTGGAGCCGTTCCCATACGAGTGTTACCTCGGCGCTACTGTGCAAAGCAACTAGGTTCAAACCATCACATCCGCAAGCCAAAACCATCAATTCCCGTTTTTTGTCCAAAGCGTAGTCCAGGTCCAATCAGAGTCGTTGCCAGTCATCCGAGGAGGGAACCTCACGGCGCCCCCCATATATTCGGGTCCGTGGGAGT